>JAPVLO010000052.1:5020000-6426250 GCA_027257055.1 Cephalopachus bancanus
ATTCGTTCTCTGACTATGTCCTTCTTCATGATTGCTTAGGTCCACTGTCCACATGCTTTCATTTCATTATATGATGTCTAGAGAAGCTTTGGTTTTGCAAAGCTTTCCCAATTTGATGATTCCTTTTCTTTATCAAATACTTTCAACTGGATCTTTAAAACTCCTCTTATATGTGGAATAGGATGATCAACTGTTGTGATTTTCTTAGAGCTGGTGAGTTTCCCATGATGAGAGATAAAAGTTCAGTACTAAAAACCAGGAAGGTATTAAGTGAGTTAGGATATGTTTGTTACCATAATATGAAACATTCTTGCTCCCTTACTCACTGACCTCAAAACTCTGCTTCTCTCCTTCCTCTTTGGATTAAGCAAGCTCAGCACCAAGAAAGCTGAATGGATGAAGCACCATTTACCAGCAGGGGCCACATTTTTGCATATTATAGACTGTAAAATGAATTCACCTCAATTATGAGGTATCCTCAAACAAGACATCCCCTCCTTTGTTAAGTATAACTATGTGCCATTGGGTTGAGTTAGCATGAAAGACAACTATAAATGATATAAGAATGGGAATGTGGAAGCCAGGGTAGATCTTGCTCCTTTTGTCAGGCTGGTCTAATAAAATCTCAGTTTAAAGATATCTAGATGGATTAGTAGATTCAGAAAGTGGAAAGCATTGATTTCAAGTTTTTAAAGCAGAGGTCAGTTCTTCCAAATCAGGACTCATTAGAACAATACTATGTCAAAATGGCAATAGAAAAACACTCCTCAATGGCTGCTCATATCATGGAAAACTAAAGTAGCTATCCCTTGGCAACCTTGTAAAAATACAGGTTTTCTTTCTGTGAAAGTTTGATGCTAGGACTGTGGAAAGGACAGGGGTTTTAAGAATTGAGATTGGGGGCAAAAGAGAGAGCTAAGAAGGCAAAATTCAAATTGAGTATCAATGAGATGTAATGAAATGTGAGTTCACTGTAGAAACAAGCTTGGAAGGGGAAGAGGGCAGCCCGGAGAGATCAATCAGGAGGACTCGGGAAGGAGACAGGATGTAGGAAGAGCCTCTGGGAGGCAGTTGTGTGGGATATGGACAGGATAACTTTCAAGGTTATGAACTGTTCCGACACCATCACCCACCAGGTCTCCTTTCTTGAGTAAACAGGTTTTGAAGGGCTAAATGGAAGTCTCAGACAAGATGAGCAATAACCTGAGACTGGGAGACAAGCTGTCACACTGCTATTTCAAACAACATCATTTCCAGAAGGCTAGCCTTGCTTCTCTCCTTCCTCTTTGGATTAAGCAAGCTCATCACCAAGAAAGCTGGATGGAAGAAACACCATTTACCAGCAGGGGTAAATCAAAATATCTTTGAATATCAAATATATGTAATTAAATGTGAGTCCACTGTAGACTCAAATATTGTTTCCAGGCATCTGATGTATCACTTGAGACTTTCAAGACCTAAGGTTAACTAGAAGGTTGTGGGACATAGGGAGAAAGATGTTATCTTAATGCTTTAGGTGATCATGAAAATATGGATTATCAAGCATTGGTAGGGAGCCAAGAGGGCTGAATAGGTCAAGCAGTATCATTGTTTAACTCTACTAACCAAAGTATGTTTGAAGACAGAATTTTACATTGCAGCTTCGTAAATCTGGATAAAGTTTTAGAGACACAAATGGCTTAATTTTGCAGAAACATGTCCCATGAAGTGCAAAGTAAAACAATATGAAGACAGGATTGTGTGTGGCCTTAGAGTAGCTATAAAATTTTATTTTTAAACATCTAAAGGCTATGGAAAATATAAATGATTATGAAATATAATCAATGAGAGTATGCTATATTATCTTTGAAACTTTCCTGTGTTTGAAATGTCATATAATAAACATTTTTAAAAATTGAAAACAAAAAAATGCATGCTCCATGGAATTATCCTTGGCAGTTAAAATAAGAGAGATCAGGTAATGGCCACAGATGGCAACCACCCCCTCCTTCCTATTTAGAATTTTAAATCTGTATTGTGCCAGCTGTCAGAAAATGAACTGTGGAACTCTTGCAAAAATTAGAATAAAGTCTTATCTTTGTCAACCTTGGAAGTTTGTTTGGTTCATATAATATTTTTTCTTGTGTTGTGGGTTTTGATTTAATTCCTGAAAAGCTTGATGTAACTTACTTTTCCATGGACATTCCCTTGCCAATGAAAATTTGGAATGACTGAATATATGAGATTGTCTCAAGACCATTTAAACTTTATGAATTCTAGTTACTCCATGAAAGAACTTACAATTTTGAGGAACTGATTGTTAGCTTAAGTAGCCAGTCTGATGATATTTTTCATGGCATCACTAAAGAAAGGAGTGATTGTTTTTATATATGACAAATATGATGTTCAAAAATGATAAACATATTGCGTAACAAATATAGAACTTGATATGACTTTATTATTTAAAAGAAAAAACAAACTACCTCTAGAAAGATCTGAGTCCAGCTTTTAGACATGGTGAGGTCAAATTTTGCAATGCAGTTGCACGAGGCATGAATCTGGAAAGTAATGGAAAAGACGCTATATCAGTTAGGAATGGCTTTGGTAGCAAGTAGCAGAAGGATCAGCTTGCAGAGACCTCCGCATAAAGACATTTAGTAATCTCACAGAGTCTGTAGGTGGGCATCTTGGAACTGGTTCAGCTGTTCAAGTATCTCAACAACAAGGTCCGGACTCTTTCCCTTCTTCTGCTAAGCCAACTGTAATAGGGCAGCTTGTCATTCTCATGATTGTAAGAGAGTTGATGCAGCATCACGACTTCTTTCAAAGGCAGCAGGCAGGGACTGGGAGAGATTGAAAGAAGTGGGGTGGAAGCAACACACAAACAACAAAAAGTTTCATTTTCAGAAACTTCCAAGCAGACTTGATTCAAGATTCATTACCTGGGCTTAATACATTACAGACCCAGGAACATTTAGATTCTATAAGCAAAAAATAAGTGTGAAAGAATATTAAATTAGTAATGAGGATATTCTTTCATAGGGATGCCTATGAAAGAATATGCCTGTTTATTTATTTCTGGAACCATAAATAAACAGCTTTAAACATTGTATAGCCCAGGCTACTCTATGACTGGGAAATGATAATGGCCTTCTTGAGTTAATTTTGAAATCTATGGTGCATAAAACAACCAAAAATATTTTTGCCAACAAAGCTATTTAAGAATCTCACAAAATAATGAATTTCAATGTTTGCAGACTTGTTAACCTTTATAGGTTTTTCAAATATGGCCCCACCTGACTGGAATCAGAATACAGTTTATTCTATTTCCAAAATAAACAAAACTTCATGCTCCTTAAATTGCAAACCTATTAGTTTGTTGCATAATCCATCAATATTGTGCTCTTATAATTTGCTTGACAAATTGTAAGTGTAGGTTTCTCAAGTTTAACCAGAACAACAGATAGATGTAAGACATGTCTGATCTCTCCAGGACCACTGTTACAGTCTACCACCTTTTAGAATGAGCAACCAGGAAACTAGTGGATGATTAATAAAACTGATCTTTCATAACCTTTGACTCTATAGAACCAATTGTGTCTTCTTAACTCAAAGCTTGAACGACATTTCCCAGTATTTAATTTTCCCTGCATGTTTCTGATTAGGATAGGACACAGGGAGAGTCCTTAACACAGAGCCCTGGTGAAGTTCACAGTGAACCTGAGTTGAAATCTTCTGAGGGAATTAGAGCTGAATCATGCATTCTTTTTTGTTTGTTTGTTTGTTTAATTGACAAATGAGAAATTGAATATATTTATGGTGTACAGTGTGATGTTTTGATATAGTGTATTTATGGAATGATTAAATCAAGCTAATTAACATAGCCATCACCTCACATACTTATAATTTTTGTGCTGAGAACATTTAAAATCTACTCTCTTAGCAGTTTTCAAGTACACATTTATTATGTTAACGATAGTTACCATATTGTGCAGTAGATCCCCAGAAGTAATTTCTCCTGTCTAGTTGAAACTGTGTACCCATTGACCAATGGCTTCCCACTCCTCATCCTTTCCTTCAACTCCTGGTAACCACCACTCTACTCTCTGTTTCTATGAATTGTACTTTTTTAGATTCCATGTATAAGTGAGAATGTGTTATTTGTCTTCCTGTTCCTAGTTTATTTTACTTAACATAATGTCCTTCAGATTCATCCATGTCATCCCAAGTGATAAAATTTCCTTCCTCTTTAGGGCTGAATAATATTCCATTGTGTATATATGCCACCTTTTAAAACTCTAGAACTAGAACATACATTCTTTGAAAAATACTTACTGAATGCCTTTTATGGGCCTAGAACTGTGATGGTTGTGACATCTTCTAAAGAGTGTTTGGAGATTTCAGGTGTAAATCAGGGATATATTTGGTTCTATTTCTTTTAAGTATGTTTCTTTTAACTGGATATCACTCTTGGCATATCAATCAGAGAGCAACTGGACAAACAGAACAACTGAGATAGACAGACACATACTAGACTTAGCTTTATACGTTGTGGAAGCTTGTTAAGCAGTCTCTGCAAGGCTATTGTCTTCATATTTAATGCTGGTGCTTGAGGTCCAAAAGGCAGACAGTTGAATAGAAAAGATGAATGTAAAGTGGAGAAAAGTAAGAACATTAGATGGGCCCATGAGAATGGACTAAAACTCATGACAGTTCTTACTGCCTCTGACCTTAATGTGGATGTCCTGCAGGATTCAAGCTGAACACACATGCCTGGCCCAGGGGCTGGAGGGGCTGGAGAAGCAGGAGGAGCTGGAGAAGCTAGAGGCTCCAGGGGAGAGAGGAGCAGGTACAGGCCCTGCTACAGCCTCACACCAATGAGGTGAGTCAGCAGAGTAGTAACAACGACAACAGCATGTGTTTGTTTAGTTGCAAATGAGAAATTGAATATATTTATGGTGTACGATGTGATGTTTTGATATAGTGTATACTATGGAATGATTGAGTCAAGCTAATTAGCATAGCCATCACCTCATATACTTATCATTTTTGTTCTGAGAGCATTTAAAATCTACTCTCTTAGAAGTTTTCAAGTATAAATTTATTATGTTAACTAGTTACCATATTGTACAGTAGATATCCAGAACTAATTTCTCCTGTCTAACTGAAACTTTGTATCCATTGGCCAGTGGTTTCCCATTCCTCATCCTTTCCCTCAACCCCTGGTAACCACCACTCTACTCTCCGCTTCTATGAACGTCTGCTGCTTCTCTTCCACTCCCAAGTCCCCCAGAGGAAGCTCTCTGTGACCCATCCTAGCAGGCAGGACACACCAGGAAAAGGAATTCTGGAGAATATAGTTCAGCCTAGGCAAGCTGACATGTCACAAAGCCTCTATATTTAATGAGTTAGAACATGTCTCTGTTACAGAGAACAGAAAGACCTGGTTTTCTCAAATAATAGATGTTATTTGTGGATAATAGTCCCTGCTTGCTAACTTTTTTTCTAAAAAGTAGAGCTATACTGATTACCAGTTCAAAAATGTTTAGTAAGTGATTTTTAGGTGCCAGATATCATACTAAGCACCTAACATGTATTAACTTCCTAGCTGTTCTCCCTGCCTTCACTTTTGCCTCTCCACAATCCTTTCTCCACAGTGGCTTTAAACACCCATAGTATCATGCAGTTCTACTGTTCACATTCTCCAAAGGCGTGAAATAACATCCAGGTCCCTGACCCTGGCTCCATACACTCTGATCCCTGTCCACTTTTCTGATCTCCTCTTTGCATTATCACCCTCACTCTATGCTCCAGCCGCACGGGCCTTCTGGCTGCTTCTTACAAAGTGAGGCTCCTTGTTGATGTTACCTTTGCTTAGATGGCTCTTTCTTAATATCTTTTCATCTTTCAGATCCTTTAAAAATAGTACTTTTTTAGAGAGAAATTCCCTGATTAATATGTCTTTCAAAGTACACACACACACACACACACACACACACACACACACACACACACGCACACATTTTCTTTGGCTCCATAGCATGCATTATTTTCTTGATAGAAAGTGTCACCATCTGAAATGACATTGCTTATTTCCTTTTCTTATGTCTCCATGCCCTAGAAAGTGAGTATCATAAGAACAGAGACTGAGATGCCACTCCTTGCTTTGTGATTGGAACAGGAACTGGTATTTAGCATGTCTCAATACATACGTGTCGCATGACTGAATCTGTAATAAGTCTTCACATGCTATATATTAATTGCCCTCAAATTTTACAAAGGAAGAAATGGAGAATCAGAAAGATGAGCTCAACTTCTCAAGATAATCAGCTAGGGAGTGACAGAACTGGGAGGTGTACCAATTCTTCTATCCTGCTGCTCAACTACTCTAAGATGAAAAGCTATTCTAACCACTTCTGAAGTTATTCTGCTATACTAAAACTAAGTCATCAAAATTTTATGTATTCTTTACCTTTTTTACTGGTTCATAAATAACAATTTCTTACAAGAGGCTACTTTCTTTGGTCAGCCTGCTGTATATCCTCCATCAACCTTTGCGGTTACCCCAACACATACACTAAATATCATTACTCAAACTTAGAAGGTCTGGGGGTGTGCTTTATTAAGCTTTTCCTTGGCAAAGAAGGGTATATGATTTTTCCTGCCTTAAGTGTTCTTGATTCAACTCTGTCTTTAACCCTGTTTTTTTTTTCTTTTTTGTATTTTGCTTTAGAATTATTCTATCTTGTTTTATTTTATGTCTTTTCAGGCCACCTTAAATCCTCCCTAGTATAAGGTGAGCATAAATAACATAAATAATTAAATGAGGACACCTGAGGGATGCACTAGAAATGTATTATTCTGAGTAGCACTAATATTCAATGTAGGTAGAATAATGAGATAAAATTTGAGTTTCAGCATTAAGAAGCCAGAGGGGTAGCCATTAAAATTGATGATCACAAAGACTGTAAAACTGCAAAGATGCTTACAGTATAATGTGAGTAGGAAAGCTGGGTACAAAATTGAATATTCAGTACTGCTTAGAACAATTTAAAAAATAAGGCTGGAAAAAATATAAATGTACTCCATTTTGTGTAAATCTGAACTATGTAAATTGGAAATAGTGTGATACACAAATGTAATATTTCACTTTATAAATCAAATTTCATGACCATTCCACTTTTTAACTCTTTATTATGGAGAATTTAAAGCACATACAACACAAACAGAATACAGCAATAAACTCCCACGCACACATCACCCAACTTCAACAATCATAAACATTCTGTCATTCTGCTTCCATCCCTACCTCCACCTACTCTCCACCTTCTGGAATGTTTAACGGTTAAATTTATATATATTGAAATTTTAAAATCTTAAATGTACAGTTTTGACATCCATGATATTCCTATCATTCCAGAAAGTTCCCTAGTATCCATTTCCAGTCAATTCCTTGCTCCAGCAGAGGCAACCACTGTTTTGTAGTTTTCCACAATAAATTAGTTTTACTTGTACTTTGTTTAGATAAAATTACAAAATATATACATACATACTTTTTTGTGTGTCTGGCTTATTTTGCTCAGCATAGTCTATGAGATTCATCAGGATTGTTATCTCTATCAGTCATTCATTCCTCTACTTTCCAAAATAGATTGTTAATGTGATATTTTTTCTTTCTTGAATATTCAATGAATTCACTGATAAAACCACTTGGTTCCAAAATTTTCTTTGTGGTGAGGTTTTTGGCAATAAATGTAATTATTTGGTAGACATAAGGCTATTCTTGTATCAGTTTTGGTAATTTAAGTTTTTAAAGGAACTTTTTCATTTCATCTACGTTGTTAAATTTGTTAATCATAATAGTCTCTTTTAATTGTTCCGATAATTATACAATGTGGAATGGTAATCCCTCTTTTATTTCAAATATTGATGCTTTGTGTTCTCTCCTTTTTCTTCGTTATCAAACTTTTGTGAGATATATCAGTTCTGTTGATCTTTTCAAAGAACATTTTTTGCTGATTGTTTTTTACTTCATTGATTTCTGATTTTATCTCAATTATTTACTTCTTTTTAAGTACTTTCTCCTAGTCTTTTTTTTTTTTTTTTTTTTTTTTTTTTGGAGTTGGAGTCTCACTCTTGTCACCCAGCCCAGGCTAGAGTGCAGTGGCACGCTCATGGCCACCACAGCCTCCATCTGCTGGACTTAGGCGATACTTCCGCCTCAGCCTTCTAATTAGCTGGAACTACAGAGGCACACCACCACGTCCGGCTTGCTTTTGTAATTTATTGTAGAGACGAGGTCTCACCAAGTTGCCCAGACTGGTCTCGAACCCTCAGGCTCAGGCAATCCTCTCACCTCAGCCTCCCAAATTACAGGCTGAGCCACCATGCCCAACCTCTCCTAGTCTTTATCTGAATTCTGAAAGTGGACATTTAGAGAATTGATTTTAGACCTGTCTTCACTTTCTAGTACATGTAAGCATTTGAAGCTATAGATTTCCATCCTGAAATAGTTACGATAAGGGAGAAAGAAAAAGCAAAGCAGCAAAATCCTCAGGCAAGCAAAAGGGAGTGGCACTCAGGACCGCAGTGGAAAGATTAAGTTTGAATTGGTGGTAAAACTAACTAGCTCTCTCTTCATTACAAAAAGAGGGAAAAATAAGAAGATAGATAAAAATTAACATATTTGCAAATGAAATGTCCATCAATGGTTTGCCAGTTCTCAGTAAGCATGAGGAAAGATCCCCAACTGAGTGTGTGGAGGAGGAGATAGTGGGGAGGGTAGCAGCACTCTATGAAATGGCCATGTCACGGTGTGAAGAAGAGGATTTAGCAATGAAAGGGGAATGTCATCTCAGGCAGCGAGGTGTGTTCACATGAGAATAATGGCTGTGGTGTTTAAAGTAAAGCCATTAACCTGTGTCTGTGATTTTTTATAAAAAACTACACATCGCAGCTGTTCATGAACAGGCAGTGGAGAAGGTAGGTATATGAGTTCAACCACGGTTGAGGTTGACCAGGTGAACAAGACAGTGAGATGAGGAAGGGGTCAAAGGACCAAAGGTTGCATTTCTAAGAAAGTGATTAAACTGAGGCATGGATTTATAACTGGGCAATCAGATAAGTAAGGATGAACTTTGGAGGTCTCAACAAAAGCAAAGGATTGTAGCATTGGGAATAACGGAATAAAAGACCTAGAAGTGGTTGTAGTGACAGGGTCGAACCGTAAAAGTTGGGGTGTTGAGAGAGATGTGGTTACTGGAGATGACAAAGTGCAGGTGTGATTATGGAAAAGGGTAGATGATGTAGAGTTCGAAAGTACCTCTGGAGAGTTTTAAATCGAGGAGCTAAGACACCAGGATGTTGTTGGGGTCATCTGCACAGGGGAAGTATTGACAGAAAAAGTGGAAGACCTAACACCATTAGTGAGAGATGAAGAATGACTGGTAGGCTAATAGAAGGTAGCAAGGAGAAGGGAGAGAGAGGTAACTAGTATGAAGCTTAAATAAGAAAGAGTTGTGCAGGAGGGAGGTGATAATCGTGAGTTAGGAGGACATGGGAAGTGACCCTGAAATATTTAGGCTGTGAGAGAAAACTCAACCACTGTTTGAGTGGTCTTTAGAGACACCAGGCTCTTCAGTGGGCGGGAGGCGGGGGGTGTCCAATATCAGATAAGGAATGATCCAAGAAAAGACTGAAGTTAGAGGGGGGTTGTTTATCATAAAGTGTAAGTTCCAGACAACAAAGTGACAGGAATTAGGCAAAGAAGAGAAGTACAAAACTGACTCAGATTTGGAAGTGCAAAGAAAAGTAGAATAACACTGGGAAAGGAAGAGATTCGAGAAATGCATTGAAAAGCGTGGTTAGGCTGCAGCTGTGAGTGGAAATATGCCCTGGAGTATTTTTTAAGGGGTGTGTATTAGTTACCTACCGCAGCTGTAACAAGTTACCACAAACTCAATAACTTAAAGCAATACCATTTTTGTTTTACAAAATGGAGGTCATAAGTGGAGGTCAAAAGTCCAAAATGGGTCTCAATGGACTAAAATCGAAGGGTCAGCAGAGCTGTGTTATTCTGGAGACTGTAAGGTAGAAGCCATTGCCTTGTCTTTTCAAACTTCTAGAGACTGCCTGCATTCCTTGGCTTGAGTCCCTTGCCTCCATCTTCAAAACCAGCCATCTTTCTGAGTCTTCTTTCTCCCTCTGCCTCAATTAGGAACTCTTACAATTATGTTGGATCCACCTGAAAAATCCAGGGTACTCTCTTTCTTTTAAGGTCAGCTGATGAGCAACCTTAATTCCTCCTTGTCATCTAACATAAAATATCCACAGGTCCTGAGAATGAGGACGTGAAAATATTTGGGGGACCATTATTATACCTACCACAGGGTGTCCAGTTCACAGAGGGTATGCACAGCCACCTAAAGGAGCCATACCAGTTAGAATAGGAGGCAATGGGGTTAGGGAAAGTGAGGAGAATGGCAAATGAGTTACTGCATGGTTTTCAGGGAAAGAACCACAGTAGTCTCAAAACTATTCCAGGACCTCAGCATTGAAGGAGAGAACCATGCTCTACAGTAGTGGTTCTCCAATTTCACTAAGCTTCTGAATCACCAGAAGAATGTGTTAAAAACAGTCTTTCCTTTTCTCCATTTGTGATTCAGTAGGTCAGGGGCAGAGGCTATGATTTGTGTTTCTAAGTTCCCAGAGTTTACCTGTATGATGACCACTTGTATACCTAATCCTGTGCCCACTTATACCCCACATCTTTAAAATAAAAATGTTTCCAGAGAACACTAATGCTGATGATCCAGGAGCCATATTCTGAAAACCCAAGTGTTCTTGCTTCAAAAATTATGTCAATCAAGATAGGTTTGTTTGTTTGCATGTTTTATTCACTATGTTTTTGTTTTGGTTCAAAGCATGGACTTTGGAGCCCAGCTTGATTCCTACACGGAATTGACTGTGTGACCTGTCTTTTACTTAGGCTCCACATCTATAACATGGGCACCATAATAGTATCTACTTCATGGGAAAGTTATAAGGATTCAATGAATTAATAATGTAAAGTATTTACTAGTGCTATAAAATATGTCAGTTATTATTTAAGAATTTTATCAGCCAAGAAAGAGGAAGAACTTGCAAAATAAAAGTTTTAAAACAGAGGGAATTGTGTATAGGGAACTGGATACACAGGAAATGAAAGAGCTACTGAGAAGCCATGATTGGTAATAGTTAGAAGTCACTGACAGCTTAGAGGCAGGGAACACAGGAGGACAGGGTTCCAGAAATAAAAGGCTGGGGCCACAGGGTGGACCGCCTAGGAGGAGCAGAGTAGGGGAAGGGTGAGAAAGCGGTCAGCCAGCAAATAGTTGACTGGCTCAATAACAAACCCATGGATCTAGAGGAAAAAAGAGGAGAACAACCCTTCCTTTAGTGTCTCATGATCCTGGCTAACTCATTTATCTCAGCTCAAGGCTGGTTCAGGCAATCCCCATTCATTTCCCTCTCTTGGAACAATTAACTCGGAAACAACATTTAGAGCAGACACTGAGAGAACATCGACTCCCACATGCAATCTGTACTTGTGCTCAGTTCTGCACAAGGAGACTTCATTAGTGCCTTAACGCTCACTGGAATCCTCATGTGGTTTTGAAAATGTGTGGTGGGGCTTCTGGGGAGGGCCTCTTTCAGCACATGGAGTAGGCCAGAAGGTACTCAGTGAGCTGTTCCACAAGGAATAAAACCAAAGCAAACGGAGAATGGCGGATCCTGGATGGATCTGGGTCTCAGGGAATTGCACTGTCTGTCTTATTGACTTTCTAGAATATGCTTCAGGAAGATCATTTCTTCCCAAGTGGCTTTGCCATGTTATATGAGAAAAGGATCTCCTTGTGTCATTAGAATGACTAAAAACCATAGGCGTGGCATCTTCCACACAGGGTGTAAATTCCCTGATGCTAGAGGTTCATGTTAGGAAACAGAACCTCCTGAAGGGAACTTGAAGGGAGCTGGAGCTTGAAGAAATAAAGATACTGGTGTTTAGAATGTTGTTCAGATGGTGTCCACTCGTGGGAGTTGTCATATGGACCTGAGTGAGCGGGACCTGGAATCAAGCTGAAACTTATGATAAAACCCAGAACAGACAGGGTGAAGGAGACCAGACAAGGGAAGATGTGGGGCTCGTGGGCACTTGTACACGTGGATAAGCACACACAGGATGTGTGCAGGCTGGGAACATCTTTCTCCCACATGGCCTCCCAAGGTCAAATAGGAAAGAAGAGTCAATGAACTGCCTTTGACAGGGAAGTTTGGGGGTAGCATTTGAGATTAACAAATATAAAATATCCTATTTGACATGCTTTTGGGGGGATCTGTAAACTTCTACATGGAATCTCCTCTATCCTGTGAACTCTTGTAAAAGTCCTTTCTTCCACTCCATTGATTCTGGAATCAGACTCGACCCTAAAGACAGTGAATTGAGGAATTCCTTGATCAACATCTTATTTCTTTAAAACTCATCCACTTTACTTCTGTGTTATTCCCTGGGTCCTGCCTCTTCCCCTATGCTGGAGTTTCTGATGATTATCCTACTCCTCTGAGGTTCTAAATTTCTTACAGTTGAGCTCCAGTTGCCCATCACTGGGTCTTTCCTCCCTGCAGCCAGACCACCTCCACAGCATCCTGGACCTCATCTGGCCATATGCCCTATCTGTACCTAAAGACCCTGGCCCTGAGGCTGAGCCCAGTCCTTTGGTTAATGGTGCACATCCTGTAACCTATCTGTATTCTCCACTCCACCCTCTTTGACATTGATCTTCCAGGTTGATACCTGCATTTTTCTTCATGTCACTGCAGTTTTATACCTGACCTTTGGATTCACTTTCTTTTATGTTCTATCACTAAACCATCTCCTGCCTTCATGGGGAGGTCCCACTTTCATTACTGGTCCAACTGATTTCTAATTATTGATCCAAGGGTAGAAGGCAACTAGATATTTGTACCCAGGTTTATAAACCATTTCTGAGTATAGAAAAAGTCTGACAGGCATTGGCTAAAAAGCAAGGCCACTGCCCAGAGGAGAATAGACAGTGACTCGTACATAGAGGTTAAGCTCATTATTATCAACCCTGGCTGCTAACTGCCATCACCCAAAAGTTTAATACCATGCTCGTGCTTCGTTCCCATTCCAGGGCAATTGAGTCAGCATCTGGTGGCACAGCTATGGCTAAGAACCATTGAGTTAAACTTTCTCTTTCTTAAAGATTCTGATTCATTAGGCCTAGAATAAGACCTGAAGTCAGTATTTTTAACTAGTACCCCAAATGATTTTAACTGATAAGAAAATAAATCCTTAGTAAACATCAGCTGTGAGGACTAATCTCAAAGCTTCTCATAAGCCATGGAATGCCACCAACAAACCAGAGAGCTTCAAATGTCCAAAAAGTGTCCTATCTTCTAGATACAGCACAAACCAGTTTACTGCAGACCATGGCAGAAAAGTTGAAGATTGGATTAGCAAGAAAAAATTATACTAAAAAATAAGTGAGGGAAGTCTTGAATCGATACCTTCATTTTTGTATTTAAATCTTTTCCTGGGTTTTATTTTTCCTAATATGGTTTAAAAAGTTATGATTGGTTAACACTTTGCCTATTATTTTCATTATATCAGAAATTTTTGTTTTCAGAATAATAGACAATAAATGAAATTATATTATTTCTGTCTATTTGTTATCAGTCATCCACATCTGTGAAAGGCCTGAGCAGTATCCTGTGAGGTCATAACTTGAGGTTGCATGAGGAAAAGAGCATTAATTCTGAAGTCAATAGGCTGGTTCCCATTTTCCTGTTTCGGGACCTGTGGTCGGATTGCTTCATCTCTATGCCTCAATTTACTTACAACTAAAATTTAAAGTGGGGATAGAAACAAGTCTCACTCCTAAATTCATTCGTTGTCAGAATTAAAAAACTAACAATACATGTAATGCATTTAGAGACATGTCTGGCATTCAGTACACACCTAGCTATAATTATCATCATTTCCACTATTCATCTTTTGGTAGGTACTATACTCATAGTACCTTAGCAGAAGTCAAAAACACTACTCTAAAGGGCTGATCATGTAGACCCCAAGTCAATTATGTGCCAGAAAACTATCAGAGGACTCAATTCATTTTTCTAGCATTTCTCTCAAAGTTTCATAGAGGACATAGTCACTGAACTCCATTAGCTTTCAATTTGCTGAGTAGAAAAATGGTGATTAGGGAAGAAAGTAACCCAACAGGGACCCATGCTTCTCCTTCTTCCATGAACTCTCGGGCACACCCTAGGCTTCAGTCCCTCCTCAGCTCCCAGAATTACTTCCCCATCCCTGCCTAACGTTGGCTTCAAGATGGCTCACCCATGATTAGAGAGGCATTGTGTTTGAGTTCCTTCTAATGGGTCCTGCCCTGGGAGAAACGTGTGACTTGACCACTCCAAGAGTTGTGGTCCTCAGGAGACTATGGGACTTGCAATATTTATAGCCACTGCTTTTTGTGTGGCACTTCCTGAAGCCAGAAATTTGTCAGGAAAACATAACAAATGACATATTAGAGTTGAAATTTGGGAAATAATGGTTGTCCTGCATTCCCCTCCAGGTGCCCAGTAACAGGATCCAAATACCTGCTGGGGTTTATTGCCTGTGTTTCTGCTGGCTAAAATGTGTTGTTTCCTTTCTCCATGGGATTCCTTTCAGCCAAGGGAAGTGCTGGGTTGGTCTCATAAAGGACAGAAACAGTTTGTGAACAAGGTCAGAAACTCTCGAGTCAGGAGTGGCATTATACTTTTTGGTGGTGAGTTCCTTACATTATGTTTCTCAGGAAATTTAAGTGTAGTGGTAAATTGACATGGTGCATGTAGAAACCAAGGAGAAGAGGGAATCCCTACCTGTTACATGAATGATGCCATGGCCTGAAAACTGGAAGATGTACCATTGCCACTGGTTGATTCTGCAGAAGATTTTATAAGTGCCTGGCACGGAGTGAAGGTTTCAGGAGAATGTGTTAAAACCAGTAGAAGTTATGAATAATATGATGAGTACTATTAAGTCTCCAGGGTACTATTGCCTGTCCCTTCCCTTTTAGAAGACAAATGTGGAAATTGTAGCAAAAATTATAATGTTTCTACAAGAACTTTCTGCTGTCTCCAGATGACTCTGAGTTTTCCCAGGTTTGGGAAACTAAGCCATACATATTATAAGTTTCAGATCAGCTCCTGGCCCTTCTCTAGAAACACTGCTTAGATGCTATAACTGTTTATATAATCCCATTTGTTTAAAAGTTTGAAACTAAGGTGTAGGCTGTGGAGTAGTAGGAGAAAAAGTCACTGGGCTGAAGACCTGACTTGGAATGTGTAGGGGGTGTGACGGATTTGGGGACAGGTTAAGCAAGAAAACTATGACCATGACAGCAATAATCTATGATCCTTTTTGGGCAGTTCTTGGACAGAGCTGTGTGAAAAAAGATGTCCCTCAAGCATGAGACTGTCCAGAGGCTCATAGATGGTGGCAGGAACCACCATTCAGACGGAAAGGAGGGCAAGAGAACTCCTAGGGCAGGGGATAAGAGAAGGGGTTTAGACTAGGTGTTGTGACTCAGCATCCAGAAAGGAAGTCTCTGGGTCAGAGAGCTCCAAAGGACTGGGATCATGGCAGCTTTGGGGTCCTTATGGCCAAAGCCTTACCTTATCTATTGCCAGCAGATGTGGAGTGAGGTTTCCAAGGGTTTGCAAAGTGAGTAGGTTATAAATGGCTTTTAAAAACTGCCTGTTTGGGCTACTTTAAAAAAAAAAACTGGGTGTTTAAAAATTTGAATTTAGCACCAGCTTCTGAGAATAAGCAACCTAGGGACCAATATACAGAGGTCATCTTTATATAACAGAGTACTGAGACAATAATTTCCTGTGTCATCTTGAAAGATTTCTGAATGTCTTTGAGCCATTACTTCTTTATCCATTAAATGGTGGTCATTTTTGCTGAATATTTGTTAAAATTTAAAATCGAGAAGCCAAGTCCAAGAATTTCAAAATTTCAAGCATTTTTATGGCTAGTCTTTTCTTTGGGGTGGGGAAATAGGTGAGGGAGGCATTTTCTTTTACTTGGGAAAGTGAAACAGTAGCTGCTCCTTTACTGGAAAGACTTGAAAATGGAAAGAATGAGACCCTGAAATTGAACCCCTTCTCCTGCTCTCACCTCTTTAATCCTGACCTTAAACAGACCATCCTTACCTACTTGATACTTTAACTTTAGAAAAGCAGAGCTTAAGAAAAAATAATCCAAGAGAGGAAAAGAAGGATGAGAAAAAAAGGGTAGATGTGGGGAGGGTCTTGGGGTGTTCCTGGCACATATGCATAGGCAAGGAAGTAAAACCTTTTGCACAGCAAAAGTAAAACCAGAGTGTCACTCTCTTCTAGCCCTCCCTCTCAGCCTGAAATGTCCAGGCTCCGTTCTGCTCCGGCCTCATGGACGACAAGCCCTGGCTCCGGAGAGTTGGGCCCCCTCACTGGACATAGCCCTGACTATCCCTCACCTGTCCTCAAGGCCAGAACTTAGCTCAAGAATCTGCTGTGACCTGCCACTCTCCTGGTCTCTAGGAACAGCGGTAAGATGTTAATGAAACTGCATTTCCCCTGCCTAACCTGAATTTCTCAGCCTCATCACTATTGCCATTTGGGGCCAGATTATTCTTTGTTATGTGGGACTATTTTGTTCGTTGTAGGATGTTTAGCAACATTCTTGACCTCTACGCACTAGATACCAGTAGCACCTCTCCTAGTTGCCACAACCAAAAATTTCTCCAGATGTTGTCAAGCATCCTGTGGGTGGAGAGGAAGGGACCAAAATCATTCACAGTTGAGAACAGTTGCCTTATTATGCTCTTCTTTTTGTTTGCTTTTTTTTCCCTGACCATATTCTTCTGAGATGATGTTAATTTAAAATATAAGAGGATGAAGTCTCCTTCTAGTAAAAGCATTGTGCAGGATCTCTGATATATACATGCACAAGTTAATGACAACACCTCCATGATACCTTGCCAAAGGCCCCTGTTAGAAGTGAACACTCCTTCCTGAAAATTTGTATAGCATTTTGTCCCTCTCGTCACTCAAGCTCCCTGTTAAAATGAAAACTCCTAGAGTGTAATCATCAATATCATCAGTCTTTAAATCCCTGGAGAATCTAGCACAGTACCTGAAATACTTTCAAACAATAGTTTATGACTTGGCCAATACAGATACCATCCCCATTCCCGTTTTGTTTTGGGATGCAGACTACTAGGGAGAAGTGATCCAGATGAAAATGTCATATAGACTGTGAACACTTTACATACAGGTTCTCAGCCTCATTCATGTCTGTGCCCCCAGATGTCACATAAATCTGGCCCAGATGAGTTTCTTCCCTTTCCCATCCCCATTTTGATTCAGTTGGTCAGTGGTAGAAGATAAAAAGTAAAATTCTTCCATAATTATTCATTGAATCAATGTGTCCCTCTGATGTACCAGCCCTCTTTGTCATTCCTTTCCTCCTTTATGACTCCCCTAGACTTACATAAAATCTCCACCTGCCAGAGAGAAGCAGTTGTATCTCCATGGAGCCAGAATCCAACTGTTTCTCAGAAGTTCACTTTGCTTTGTGGACCAGCCAGCACCAATTATTAAAAAACATTTTTCAACAAAATCTAAAGCAATGATGTTCCCAGCCCACTGGCAGGGTTGCCTCACAACACAGCCTTCCTATTGGCAGGGGAGAGAAAATGAGAAACATGGAAATTTAATATCTCCGCATTATGCAGATCTGATTTAATCAGAGATGAGGGTGAAGTGCAATAAAAACTATAGTTTCATTAAGTTTATGACTTTCAGACTGTATGTCAATTATTCTGTTGCCATGGCCACAAGCTATAACAGCCTCCACACAATTGTTTCCCCACCGAGAGAGAACAGGAGGAAGGGGATTTGAGACAGGACCGAATTTCCCATTTTCTACTCTTGTTCCATGTTGGAGGTTTTGGAAAGGAGTAAACCAAGTTACACGAGTCATGTCAATTCCTTCTCACAAGAAAGCTAGGCAGAGAATGGAGGGAAAAGGAGAGAAGCTACGTCTACCCTCTGGTTTTCACTTGCTCCAAGCCAACTCTTATAGATATCTACCTTCTGGGTGCAATTCAGCTCAGGAATATTGCCACATGTTAAGCAGTAAAGTCACAGATGTGAGCAACAGGAACTCACGGTTGCTCAATCTTCTATTCCTGATTTTCCAGCTTGATGAGCAGCCAACCTTTAACCTGTGGTCTTCTCAAGAACTGCCACATGAAGCTAAATGTGTGGAGAAGGTCTATGGTGACTGTTTAAATTGTGAATTATATGACTGCCACCTCTTCTGTATGCTACATGAGGCACAAGGACATAGGAATTACTAAAGTGCAATGTTGGCAAGTTCATGATGGGAAGTTTTGGCTGGTGGCTCCTAATGTAACTCTGTACCCACTTGGCATAAATATTTGAGGGAGGTGGTAACAGCTACATCCAAGGAAGGGAGATAGAGTGGCTACTCTTAAACATGACATTGAGCAGACCATGCTGGTTTCCTGACCAATATCCATTCTCATTCTCCTTTACAAGCTATACTCTGATTGTGTTCAGCGTGCCCTTACAAGTTGCTTTGTTACTTACAACATTCCCCCTTCAAATAGCTCCGTTTCCCAGGTTCTTTTTCAGCTGGAGTTGACCATGCAACATACTTCTGGCTGATGACAATTGAGGGTGTAGAAACAGGTAGTTTTTACTTTTCTAGTTGTAGCAGATGATTTCTGTGCTTTCTACAACATCTTTCATCCAGCTCTGATTTCAGCCATAACTGTGATAGGCAATTTGAATCTCATTACCAGTGTCCCCATCTCAAGGGCGTGCTATGGCATTTCTTTATTTTTCTGCCTCAAGGTTTTCTCAAAGCTCTGGAAGTCCACTCACCTCACATACTACCATGGTCAGGAAGGATAGGGATGTAGTGGCCCTAGAGTTAACCCTCACCCAATGGAGTATGGCAACCAGTATATTAATGTCCCAGTCTATTGGTCTTCAGAAAGAAAATTCCAGGAAACATTCTATATGTTTCTCCACAATCCCGGAGGCGCTGAGCTCCCCTACATGAAATTCTTAGTGCATTCTTTATTGGCTCCTTCTTCACTGTCTCACTCTTGCTATACTCTTTCTTACTCTTGTGCCCTGGCATTACCTCCCAAATAAGCTTCTTGCAGCTGCACCTAAGTTTTTATCTCAGAATTTGCTTCTGCAGAAATCTGAGTAAATACACAAATAGACCAATGCAAGGTTTACCATCATCGGCATAAGACCTCAATCTCTTCTCCTCTACCCTTCATTTCTTCCTCTTTTATCTTTGCCTTTGCAGATGATATATTGCTGCCTTCCCTGTAAATTTACTGCCTATGAAAAATAATTGGCCTCTCAAATAATCACTGTGTAGAGTTGCTTACAGAGAGATACTTGTGTAAGCCTTTACTCTCCAAACAAATCTAAGCCTCTCTAGGACATGCACACTGCCTTATACTGCCCTTCTAAATATCTTTGACCACTTAGCACAGTGCTGAGCAGATAGATGCCCACTGACACTCTATGATTAGTTCATGGCTTGGATTTGCAAAGTTATGTATCAGTTAGACCATGGATCATAATTTTAAAAATAGAGATGAATCTCATTTGAGGTGAAAAATGAATTTGGTTTAAGAGAAGTTCCATTTACTCAAATGGGCATATCTAGTCTAGAAATGTTGAGAAACCAAGTTTTCTCTACCTCCTTCTTTCCCTTTTAATCCCCTTGTCTTTGAGAAAACAAAATTATTTATCTGTAGTATAAACCTATTGAGCTGAACCAAACTGAATTCTAAAGTCCATTTGACCAACTACTTTGTAATTTGTGCCATAATAATTTTTTAATCTTATCTTTTTCTCGGGTTTTACCCCCAAGTCTAACTCAATGGCTCACCAACTGAGTAGTGATATTCTTTTGACTGCATCATTCTGATTTTCAATTCTAACTCCAACTTTGCCTGTTGGTTTTTTCTCAATCACAGACTCATGCTTCCTGGGCTTTGTTCTCCCTATTCACCTAAGAGTCTCCATTCATGCTTATTCATTCATCTTGCAAAGGCTTCACATTCAAAATGACCGTTTTGATTTCACTTCTGAGACTCTGGGCAAATTATTCAACTTCTCTGAGACTCATCAAGAGGTATGATGGGAGACACATAAAAAATTAGAACATTATTGTTTTTTTAATCATTGTTTGCTCTTACATGACTACCAAAATATCTTGAATACTTCAGGAATAATTTTAATTGAGACAATATCACAGAATGATCAAGAGTATTGCTTTACAGAGATAGACCCATGATCAAATCTAAATTCTGTTGGCCCCTGAGATATCCCCCAATGGTTCTTTTCTCCTTGCAGTCATGCCTCTGTGTAGAGAACTGGATCATGGCAATTCTATGTGCCCAACAGAGTGTAGTGGAAGTGCCAATGCGTGACTTCTAGGACTAGGTTAAAAAGATATTAAAGTGTCCACCTTGCTCTCTGTCTTTTGGATTACTTACTCTGAAGAAGTCAGCTATGTTGCAAAAACATTATAGCATCACCTTAAGAGGACCTGTGGCAAGAAACTGAGGTCTTCTTCCAAAATCTGGCATCAGCTAGCCAGCCATATGACTGAATCATCTTGGCAGTGAATACTTCAGCCCCAGTTGATGCAGCCCCAACTGACAAATGTAACCCCAGA
Source organism: Cephalopachus bancanus (assembly GCA_027257055.1). NCBI lineage: Eukaryota > Metazoa > Chordata > Mammalia > Primates > Tarsiidae > Cephalopachus > Cephalopachus bancanus. The sequence continues at coordinate 5,040,810 of JAPVLO010000052.1, forward strand.
AGGGGTCTTGACCAAGAAGAACTCAATGAAACTATTTCTGAATTTCTGACCTAGAAATTATATGAGATGATAAATGTCTATTATTGTTTTAACCCCTCAAAGTTGTAGGATCACTTGTTATGAAACAATATATAGCTAAATATACTACCATGTTTGTTGTATAGGGGAGCTGCTGATACTTCACTTCCTTATATGCAAAATGAGAATTACAATGGCACTTAACTCCAAAGTGTTGTTAAGATTAAGGTGGAATAATTTAGTTCCTCCGGGTATATTCCCAATAGAGGAATTGCGGGTCATATGGAAGGTCGATTTCTAGTTCTTTCAGAAATTGCCACACTGTCTTCCAAAGAGGTTGTACTAGTCTGCATTCCCACCAGCAGTGCAGAAGTGTTCCTTTTTCTACACATCCTCGCCAGCATCTGTTGTTGTTTGTTTTATTAATGATGGCCGTTCTTACAGGGTTTAGGTGGTATCTCAAAGTGGTTTTGATTTGCATTTCTCTGATGATGAATGAGGCTGAGCACTTTTTCATGTGTCTGTTGGCTGCCCATATATTTCTTTGTTGCAGCTCTATTCACAATAGCAAAAACATGGAACCAACCATGTTGCCCACTGAAGCTGGACTGGATAAAAAAAAATGTGGTACACATACACAATGGAATATTATGCAGCCATAAAGAAGGAGAAATATATGGACTTTGAAGCAAATTGGATGCATTTGGAGTCGATCATACTCAGTGATTTATCACAGAAACAAAGAACTGAGTTCCATATGTTATCACTCACAAGGTGAACTTGAACAATTATAACGCTATAAGAAAGCGATTGGCAGTAGTGGAAACTCTTGGAAATGGGGGGTGGGACTGGCAGTTGAGGGAAATTGCTAGGAGAGGGAGGGGCATACCTCATCAACAAGGATACCTGGATGATCAATGTTTGTATAGCTAATGCTGAGTTGTACCCCACATCTTTATAATAAATAAATAAATTTTTTTAAAAGATTAAGGTGGACACATGCATAGCAATTATGAAAGTTCCTGGTACACAGCAAATGTTCAGTATGTAGTAATACAGTTATTGATAATAAATATTTCCTGATCCTATTGTGCATATAGCACTGGTCTCCTGAAGTACATTAAGAACCTGACCTCCTGTTCATATAAAATTATGTCTATAACAGAAGGAACATGAATCATAAAGAATATACTCCTGCCTAATTCAGGAATAATTTGGGCTCTAAGAATTAGAGACCTTCCAAACCAAAAGACTGTGGAAATATGTAATTTAAAAGGCAAAATGTGTAACTTTTCTTTGACCTGTTAATGTACCTGTATAGTTGATATCCTGTTTATTGCTTTGTATAAAAAGCTAAAATTAAATTTTAGCTATGCCCTTTATTAAACATAAAGGCTGTCCTTTTTATTAAAAAATGAGTGAAGTCTGTGGGGCTATTTCTGCTCTCTATAGTTCTTTAAATCAAAACCCTGTGGGGGTGAATTAATCCCCAAGCAGTCTACCAGATGAAGGCCTGGGGCAGCCCAGCCCAGGTGCTAAATCCTTTTCATGCTGAAATAACTGTAGAGAGCAGAAATAACCCACAGTATCCACTTACTTTTTAATAAAAAGGACAATCTTTTTGTTTAATAATAGGCACAGCTGAAATTTAACCCTAGCTTTCTATACTGAGCAATAGCAAAGTGCAACATTTAACTAGCATTCATTTGGAACTCCTTTCTACAGGGCAATCTGTAATTGAGCTGATTAGCAAGAAGTGTTTATAGAGCCCTTTTTGTCAACCTAGCTTGTACAGATACCCAGCTGACTCCTAGGTACAGTTTGTCTATGGCTGCTCTTCAGAAGTGCATTGCTAATTATTTCATTGGCTCTTACCTTGAGAAGTTAAAGGTTGTTAAGATGACTTTGACTGTTGAAGCTCCCACCTCTCCCTTTTGGTGTAGACAAGAACTCCAGAATGGAAAAATGAAAAAAAAAAAGTAAATAAATAAAAGGAAAATTAAAAATTAGCTAGGCATGGAGGCACACCAGGAAGCTGAGGTGATAGGATCTCCTGAGCTCAGGGGTTCCAGGCTGCAGTGAGATATGATCACACCACTGCACTTCTGCCTGGGCAACTGAGACCCCATCACCAAAAAAATAAAAAATTTTGAAAACAATAGAGAGACAGACTTTTCACCATTATGTTTATTATAAATTGAGCATCTAAGGACTTCTTCCTTATTTCTCAAATGCACCCCCCATGAACTTTTAATTCTTTAAAATATGCATAGTTGAAACACATTTGGTGTTAAGAACATGTTGCTATAATGATAATACACATTCATAAATAGCTCCTACAGAACAGAAGATCAGAAGACTCTGCTCACCATTGGCTGGTTGATGCTAAGGAGCAGGGTGGGAGGGGTGGAAAAGATGGATAAAACCCTGCGGTTCTTGGGTCTTGGTGGTGGCCCATTCCTTGTAGACCTGGAGTCTTCAGGAAGCAAAACATCGCCGTGCTTTGTGGTTCTGTGACCCACCCATCCTCCATACCACCTCTTATTGCTCCTTGTCACAACAAATTTTTAAAAAGGGACATGATTAAATGTGACTGTCCTTGTAGGTACCATGCAAAAAGCATCAATCGACATGTCAGGACACCTGTCCTTTCATCTCGGCTCAATTAGTCAGTCATGTCAGGCAAGTCACTTACCTCTAGAGCTTTTAATCAAGAAAAAATGGAAACATCTACCTGGTGCAATTTCTAGGCTTCTGGTTTGAGTCAGAGGTGGGGGGAAACACTCAAATTTGAAGCCACTATGTGCCAGGCTTTTTAAAGTTATGGTCTTATTTAATCTGTACGCAACCTGTGAGATACGTGTTTAGTCACTTTTTTTATAAATGATAAAGCAAAGTTCAGAGTCCAGTCGCCTGACTTGTCCCTTCCTTTCTAGGCCACACAATTTCTCATCTGACCACCAGAGGCAGGAATGCTTTCCATTTTGGGGATGCATGACTGAGACTTTGCACAATCTGGTACTTTGGTGCTCCCGTATCACCCTGTGCGTACTTCTCTTATTGCACTACAATACTTTCAAACATTCTGTTTGAATACATGTATCTCCTACCTGAGTTGGAGCTCCTTCAGGACAGAAGTCTTTGCATGATCAGGTTTGGTCAACTGCCTAGATACCTAAAGGAAGTGTTCAGTAAACATTTTCAAATAACATTTGTTAGGTTATACATTTGTTTGCTTGTTTGTTTAACCTGGAAAATATGAAGAGAATTTAAATGGCTCTTCACTTCACCACCTAGATAACAATGTTAACCTTAAAATAATATTAAATGTATTATATGTTCATTGTTTTAAAAAATTCAAATGGTACCCAAAATAAAAAAGTTTATCTTCCTTCCTCTGTCCCTAGTTTCTTTCTACAACGTGTTAAACTAGATATAAAAGTGCCCTTTCCTTGGCATCTTTCTTAACAATGTATATACATATATACAAACATACATGCAAAAAATATATATACATACATATATTTGAACACTAAACACACTTATCTGCACTTTATTTCTTCTTTACCAATGCATAATGCATAATTCCATTATATGCAATTCCATAATTTATTTAACCAGTCCCCAACAATTGAATGTTTAGGAGGTTGTTTTTCCCCTTAACTATTTCTTTATTTCTTTATTTTTTTTGTTAGCTTTTTTTTGTGTGTGAGAAAACAAATTTATTGAGAGGTCAGAGAAGTTCCCACAGTGGGAGGGGACCCAAAGGGTTGCATGCCTTAGATATTTCCACAATAATCAGGCTTCTCCAAGCATCTTGATGTTCTTTTATGTTTATATTCATATCTTGACATTAACAGTGTTGATGACATTTACATGACAACCTAAAAAATATGAACAGCTTTTTGTCTAAAAGCTTATTCTGAAAGCTAAAAAACTAGCAAAACACATTTATAATATCATAACTGTGCAAATTATTTTCACTGTAGAGCTAAAATAGTGATCTAGGATTATAATTCCTTATTTACAAGCTGTGATGGTCAGTTTTATGTGTCAATTTGGCTCAATTATAGTCCGGGTTATTCAATCAAATACCAATATAGGCTTTACTGTGAAGCTATTTTGTAGATATGATTAAAACACATTAGTTTACTTTAAGTAAAAGAGATTATACTGGAGGATCTGAATGGGTCTAAATCAACCAACTAAAAGATCTTTAGAGAACAGCTGAGGCTTCAACACAGAAAAGGAAATTCCACATGTGAAATGAAGCTTCAGCTCACCTCCCAAGAGTTCCAGCTTCCCTTCCTGATAGCCGGCACTATGGAGGATTTTGAACTTGCCTAGTTAATTTTACAATTGTGACTCCTAGTTCTTTCCAATAAATCTCACAATATATATCTCTTACTGGTTTTGCTTCACTGGTTGAACCCTGACTGTTATCCAGGTGAAATGTCACAATCCTAATACCATTCAGTATAAACTATGTCTAGCATCTAAGTCTAGTGGATTATCTATTCTTATGCTTCATCAATAGTTTCAAACTATGCTACAATGTATTTTACTTTATCATTGGATCATTATTTTTCCATATATTTGCTTTTTCTTAAGTCTATAATTGATTTTTTTAGTAAGAGGAGAAAAATACAATTTCTTTACCATGTAGTTGTAATAATCCAACCACTTAATCATTCGGTTGCTTGATTCATTCCAGTTTCTTTCTTGAAGACATTCTTTTGGAGGCTGTTGTATTTCTATTTAACTTTGGTCTGCCAAACAGCTGTCATCCTAGAGCTTTTTTTTCCCTTCATTTCTTATATCTTCTTCTTTCTTGGCTTCCTTCCATGTTTTCCTGGATAAGTATACTTGGCCCTCCATATCTGTGGGTTTCACATCTATGGATTCAACCAACTTTGGGTTCAAAATATTTGAAAAACACATTACATCTATATTGAACATGTATAGACTTTGTTCTTGTCATTATTCCCTAAACAATATGGTATAACAACTATTTACATGACATTTACATTGTATTTGCTAATTATAATTGTATTGTATTTATGTTATTCATTGTATTGCATTAGGTGGCATAAATAATCTAAAGACTACTTAAAGTATACAGGAAGATGTGTGTAGGTTATTTGCAAATAATATACCATTCCACATAAGAGACTTGAGCATCCTCATATTTTGACCTCTGAGGGAGATCCTGGAATCAAGCCCCTATGAATATCGAGGGACAATTATACTCAGCCTCCTCAGAAAAGAATCATAGGTGGTAAATTTTAAGCCCTTAAATCAGAAATTCTTTTTCCACTCCATCTCTACTTAATGGGTAATATAATCGATCATAGAATTTAGGTCAGAAATATTTTTTTCCCAGAACTTTGCCTTCTAGCATTTAATGTCGCTATGAGAAAGTTTGTCGCCTGGCTAAATATGGTTTCTTTGTGTATGACTCTTTTTTTGTCTTTTAAAGTCTTTGAGGATTATCTCTTTACCCTTGGTTTTTTGGAATTTCATATGATATGCGTTGGTGTGGATATTTCTGGAACTTTACATGAGGTGTCTCAGTATGAATCTTTCTTTCTTTATCCCTGCATGTACTAGGAAGTTCCTTTAAAACCTCCAAACACATCTCTTTTTAGCCTTGGAAATTTTTCTTCTATTTGTTATTGTCTTATTGCTCCCATCTATTTTCTTTATAATCTCTTTCTGAGACTCTACTTGGGAGATGTGACTTTGAAGTTTATCTTTTGCTCCTTATCCTTCCATTCAGATTTTCCACATCTTTGATTTCTTGTTCTGTGATCTAAGAGATATACTTAATAGTTTCTTCCAGTTCTATTAATTTTTAATTTTAGCCATAATATGCTTACTTTCTAAGGTTTTCTTATTTTTAAATTACTACTTTTTTATATATGACAACTGTTTGCTGTTTTATGGTCCCAATATGGTCCTAAATCACTGTATAGTTACAAATTGGAGCTTATATTTCTGGGGGAAAAAAGTCTGGGGCTTTTGTTTTTAAGTTCCCCAGTTTCTGGCATTGATTGTTCTGTTTGTTCATCTTGGTCTTTCTCATTAATGCCATTGTGTTTATCATAGGCTTGATAAATCAGGGCTCAAGTTGGCTTTCTTTTTAAAGAATTTGTCTAATGCTGTTGTTTATGTTGGTCAATTTTCCACAAGGTCTGTGTCAAAAATAGAAAGGCTGTTTATGATTATGTAATGGTAGAGGCTAGCATGTAGGCAGGTGTACTGAAGGGAAAGTAGTAAAAAAGTTTTGGTGGGGGCCCAACTGCCAAAATTTGTGATAATTCAATTCTGATATACTATAATCTACTTTACCTGACCTCAATATTCTCAGGTGTCATATTCCAGTTCTTTAGAGAAGAGTACTTTATACCTTATAAAGCAGCCAGCTAGCATACTGAACTTTCTAATTTTATACAATTATACTGTGTCAGTTGATTCTTTTGCTTTACAAAGTATGCAATCAAATATTAAAATACTGATAATTTTTCTTCCTCTAATTTAATTATCTTCTCTAACTACATTGGCTAGTAATTCTAGAGGAGTGTTAAATAATATTGGTGCAAGGAATATCGTGTTTTGTTCCTGACTTTAATGAGAATTCTAGTGTTTCCCCAGCAAGCAAGGTGCTGACTTTTGATTAGTGCTACATATTTTTATTAAGTAATTTTTTAAGGTTTTGGTTTTTTTTGTTTTATTACAAAGTAGGGTTTAGTGTTTTCAAATGACTCTTAGCATCTACTAGTATTATCATATGCTTTTTCTCTTTCAGTCAGTTGTATTAGTTTCACAAGACTGTCATAATAAATTATCACAAACTGAATGGATTAAACAACAGAAATGTACTCTCTCACAGTTCTAGAGTCTAGAAATCTTGGATCAAGGTGTCAATATTCACTTCCTTCTGAAGGCTGTGATGGAGAATTTACTCCATACCTCTAGCCTAAATATTGGTCATTTGTTGACAATATTTGCAGCTTCTTGGCTTGTCATCTTCACATGTCCATGTCGATCTCTGTTTTAAAATTACTATTTCTCATAAGGACACCAGTCATATAAGATTAGGACCAAACCTAAAGACCTCATCTTAACTTAATTATCTACAAAGCCTCTATTTCCAAATAAGTTCACATTAACAGCATTGAAACATCTTTTTGGGGACAAAATTCAACCTGTAACACCACTCTTACACTCATTGAATAAAAAAAAAAAAAACACTTGGTAATGGTATATCATTCATTTGATATTTTGTTGACTTATTTTTTAATAATATTTTAGCGAAGATTTTGTCCCATTGATAAACATAAGTAAGGTTCTTTGAGCTGCTTTTATTAGATCTTGGAATAAACATTTTATTATGACATTGGTGTTAGAGTGTCCATGATTCTATTTTTAAAATTTGCAAATTTCTTTTTTATTCTTAATATCTAGAAAGGAATAAATAACATTGAAATTATATGTTTCATAAAGATTGAAATGATGTCAGTGAAAATGTCAGACCTGTGGGTTGCTGTTGTTCTGTTTTTTCTATTATTGGTATATTTAGAAGTACTAACTCTTCCAGAATTAGTTTTGGTCATTTATATTTTTCTAGATAATTATTCATTTTTTTATAAACATATTTATTTTAAAAATGTGGGGTACAGTTAAGGGTTAGGTATACAAATATGCATCGTTCAGGCACCCTTGTTGATAAGGGGTGTCCCCCCAGCCCCAGACAGATATTGACTACCATTAATCCCACCTCCCTTCCCCTCCCTGCCCACCCCTACAGTTTCCCACCACTGTCAATTCTTTTCCTATAGTATTACGATAGATATTCAAGGTTCACTTATGAGTGAGAACATGTGACACTCAGATCTTTGTTTCTGTGAGAGATCACTCAGTATTATAAACTCTAGTTCCATCCAAATTGCTGCGAAGTTCATGATTTTGTTCTTTTTTTATGGCTGCGTAGTATTCCATCATGTATATGTACCACATTTTTTTAATCCAGTCCTCTTTTGATGGACAACATGGTTGGTTCCAGGTTCTTGCTATTGTGAAAAATGCTGTGATAAACATACGTGTGCAGGTTTCTTTTTTATAGAGTGATTTGAATTCTTCAGGGTATGAGAATTGCAACAAACAACCCCATTACAAAGTGGGCAAAAGATATGAACAGACGCTTCTCAAAAGAAGACATACGAGCAACCAACAGACACATGAAGAAATGTTCAACCTCACTAATCATCAAGGAGATGTAAATTAAAACTACACTGAGATACAACCTAACTCCAGCCAGAATGGCCATTATCAATAACTCAAAAAATAACAGATGCTGGAGAGGATGTGGTAAAAAAGGAACACTTCTACACTGTTGGTGGGTGTATAAACTAGTGCAATCTCTGTGGAAAGCAGTGTGGCAATTCCTAAAAGCTCTAAATTATTCATTTCATTCACTTTTCCAGATTATTTCTAATTTATTTGCATAAAATTATTTACAAAGTTTTTTAAAAAGTATTTTTTGATATATGGGGTTATTTCACCTTGTTTATTGCTAGCTAGGTACATAGGTGATTTGTTATTTTTTTCTTGACCAAGTTAATCTGTGAGATATATATTTCTTAACTTATTTTTAAAAGACCCTACAGCTCTCAATTATTTTTACCAAGTCTACCATTTTTCTACTCTAAAAATTCATTTGTTTTGCTTTTATCTATTTTTTCCTTTTATACATTTATTTGATTTTTAAATTTCTTGAGTTGAACGTTTAACTTAAGTATTTTTATTTAAGAATAAAATAATTTATATCTTTAGATTTTCCTCTGAGCACAGGTTTGCTTTTTAAGATTTTATCCCCTTTCTATTGGACCTCGTCTCATAGGGCAGAATTTATCCTACTCCTCAAAAAACCAAACCAAACAAACAAAATTCATGATCATAATTAATCCAGGCATGAACTCCCTCCCATGGTTTTGTGATTTCTCCTTTTCTTTTTTCGATACTCACCAGTCTACTCTTGATCAACCACTAGTGTTTTTAACATGTGTTTTTAGATATTCGTGTGTCTTTAATAGTATTATTTTTTCTTGCTTTTGTGTTCATTAAGCCCTATATTTTTAAGAGTTATCAATGTTGCTATTTGTAAATCATGGTAAATCTTGCCATTATTTTTATGGCTGCAATACATCATTTTTATACATATTCCACATTTATTTATTTAGCAGTGGGCATCTAGGTTGCCTCCAAGTTTTCAATAAACTCTACTGTATGTGATTCTCCAGGGACTCCATGGGAGTTTCTCATGGATACAGACAAGAAACTGGGTCCTGGGATACGAACTTAAGTTCACTAAGTGCTACCAGCTGCTTTGAAGAATTGCTGCACTTCCACCAGTAGAGTATGAAGACACCTGTTTATCAATGTGCTCACTAACACTTGGCATCATCCTAGTGCATAAAAAGAAAAAGAAAACTTTTATACTCATCCTAATACTTCACTTCTGGTCACCAAAATGTGTGGGTTGTTTTGCCCCAAACTAAACAATTATCTGACATCAGTTATGTGTCCTACAATGCAATTCAATTCTGACACTAACTGGAGTTAGCACAACTCCCACAGGTTAAGATCCCAGTTTCATAAGATTGCCCATTCCCTCACTACAAATGCCAATCGCAAGTCCAGGTTATTATTACCTGTACCTCTGACCGATTGGCTATAAATCGGAGGTTTTCCCACCCCCCCTCAGGTTTCATCATGTACTAGAGTGACTCACAAAACTCAGGAAAATACTTTACTTACTAGATTACCAGTTTATTACAAAGGATATAACTCAAGGACAGCAAGATATACGAGATGCCTAGGGCAAATGGGGGAGGGATACAGAGCATTCATGCCCTCCTTGTTGGCACCACACTCCAGGAACCTTCAAATATGCACCAACCCAGAAGTTCTCTGAGCACTGTCCTTTTGGGTTTTTATGAAGGCTTCATTACATAGGCATGCTTGATTAATCATTGGCCACTGGTGATTAAGTCAATGTCCAGCCCCACCCCCGGCCCTGGAGGTCAGGGGTAGGGATTGAGAATTCCAAACTTTGTAGACACACAGTTGGTATTTTTGGCCACCAGCCCCCATCCTTAGGAGCTTTTCAAAAGTTACTCCATTAGCAAAAATTCAAGAGTGGTTGAAAGGAACTTATTATGAATAATGAAAGGCACTCCTTTCATCTTTATAACTCTTGTCACCCAGGGAATTGCAAGGGTTTTAGGAGTTCAGGCCGGGAACCAGAGGCAAACACCAACATATATATGTTTAATTACCGATCACAATATCACACTAAGATTCTAGATTTTGCCCATCAGAGTATAAAGTAGGATGTCTACAAGCTAATTTTTAATAATCCCACTCAGCAATCACTGTTTCTTATCTTTCTAGATCCTACTCGCTAGTACCCAACTCAAAAATCCTTTCTTCACTGATATGATCAATCAATTCACCTACTCCATTTATTTATTTTTTTTGTTTTTTATTTTTATAATCAATATTTTTATTATGATATTGTGGGGTACAGTTAAAGGTTAGGTATACAAATATGCTTCGTTCAGGCACCCTTGTTGATAAATGGTGTCTCCCCATCCTCAGATACTTACTACCGTTAATCCCATCTCCCTTCCCCTCCCCCCCCCCGTAGTTTCCCACCACTGTCAGTCATTTTCTTATAGTATTACATTGGATGTTCAAGGTTCACTATATGAGTGAGAACATGTGATACTCAGATCTTTGTTTCTGTGAGAGATCACTCAGTATTATAAACTCTAGTTTCAGTCAGGTTGCTGCAAAATTCATGATTTTGTTCTTTTTTATGGCTGCGTAGTATTTCATTGTGTATATGTACCACATTTTTTAATCCAGTCCTCTTTTGATGGACAGCATGATTGGTTCCAGGTTCTTGCTATTGTGAACAATGCTGCGATAAACATACGTGTGCAGGTATCTTTTTTATAGAGTGATTTGAGTTCTTCAGGGTATATTCCCAGTAGGGGGATTGTGGGGTCATATGGGAGATTGATATTTAGAGCTTTTAGGAATCGCACATTTATTTTTATTATCCTTTACTCTCTTCAGTTCCTACTATAATCCTAATCCAGTTTAAATTCATGGATTATCATTATCATCACTCCAGCTCCCTTACTTCTCTCTTACTTCATCACACTCTCTTGGCTAATCTAGCCTTAGTTAAATTCAAATTCCCACCCACTTCACTCCTGAATATATAGAGCTCAATGTGCTTGAAATAAGGTATACAAACATATTGATGAGTCTCATTTGAGATTATCACTAGCCTTTCATAGACTTTTATTGGTGACCAGCCACTATAATTTCCTAGCTCATTCATTCTCCCTATATTCCTAGCTGGTTATTTCAAATATTTTCTCCTCTTCTCAAATATCTAACACTTCCCTATCCTACTATGTGCCGGTGAACTAGTTTTTTTACGTTATTGAGGAAAAAGTAGCATATAGAACCTACAGGTTCATTGTTCATAATTTATCTCTTTTCTGTAGTTATTATGAATTAGCTCTATTCATCAACTAAGACCAACTCTTTCACTTGTGAAAATGCTGTTGGTTTAAACTTCACTATATATGTAAAATCTGATTACTTTTCACCACGCTCATTGCCATTCTTCTGGTCCAAGTCACTATAATGTTACCGAAGCAAACTTGGGTCTGCCCACCCCATGAGCAAAGTCAAATAGTGACATCAGGATTTGCAGTGGAAAACAGCAGGGTGTTTATTTGTAGAGTGTCAAGCAAAAGGAATCAAGCCTCTCATACTTAAGGACTGACCTCACAGATGGCATGCATGTAAGTGTTTTTAAAGACGGAAAGGCAGAGGTTATAGGCAAAGTCATAAGTTAATACATGGAGGTTATACATTGGTTTGACCTAAAAATATAGGACATCTTGAAGCAGAGACTTACAGGGCAGAGGTAAACTCAAAGATTTTCTGACTTGCAATTGGTTAAGGAAAGGAAGCTTCATCTAAAAACTTGAAGTCATTGGAAAAGAATGATAAGTCTGGCTCATAAGTGTGACTTCTTCTAGGTCCCTCAGAAAGAAATTTAAAACAGAATAGCAATCAAGTTCAGCCCTTAGTTCCCCCTTTTCTGAGGTCTAAGTGTCAGTAGATCCATTTGGTGGAGTTCGGGTTTGTGGAAAACAACTCAGGGACATTTAAGATGTTATCTTTAGTTTCTATAGGAAACCAAACATCTCCTGACTAACTTTCTTGCCTTTTGTTTGAAGCTACTATCAACTTCTTACTTATTAAGTTGCTCATTTAATTCTCAGAGCTAACTAGGTGGCTGAAATTTACCTTGAAGGAACTCAGGATGTTCTTTTATTTCCATGCTTGGAGCGGGGTGCTGGCAGTCCCCTAAGAGTGGTCCCTTCCTAATCTCAATATCAGTTTTTTGTTGTTTTTTTTTTGAGTTGGAGTCTCACTCTGTTGCCCAGACTGGAGTGCAGTGGCCGCTCCTGGCCACCGCAGCCTCGACCTGCTGGGCTCCGGTGATCCTTCCGCCTCAGCCTTCCAAGTAGCCGGAATTACAGGCGCGCACTACCATGCCCGGCTAATTTTTTGATTTATTGTAGAGATGAGGTCTCGCCTGCCCAGGCAGGTCTTGAACCCGCGGGCTCAGGCAATCCACACACCTCAGCCTCCCAAAGGCGCAGGATTACAGGCTGAGCCACTGTGCCCGGTTAATATCAGTTTATTTCATGGTTTCTTCCTTATGACTCAGAGCCTACTCTCAACGCAGTAGCAAAAGTGACACTATTAAAAGTGAATTATAGCATGACATGTCACTGCCAAAAATCCTCCAGAGGCAAGAATTTGAGGCAAAATTAATGTAGGTAGAGAATTTATTTGGACCAAGGTTGAGTTTTGCACCCCAGGGGGTATAGATTCAAGTTGCCCTGAATATACACTCTGATTAGCAGCTGTCACATGTGGATTTTTAAAGGCAAAAACGGGGACAGAAAGTGGGCTGACACAAAATCGTTTGTCAGAAATTCTCATTGGTTTACAGAAATAAGATTGATTAGTGATTGACTATACATTGTTAAGCAATAGGGTGTGAGGTATTGTGTTCAGTGTCACATTATTAGGTTAATTTATAAGCAATAGTAAGCTGTTGTAATAGATAAACACACAGCTCAAAAGGGGAGAAGTAGAATATGATTGCTGTCTCATTTTCATACGTCTGTGGGCCTAGTCATTTGAAAGGCTCACATTCCTCAGATAAAAGTTCTTTTCTTTCCTCATAGGAAAAGCCAAAGCCCTCACTGTGATCTATGATGATTTGACTTTTCGTCACCTTTGTGAGCTCATTTCCCACTATGTTCTCTTCTATTTACTCCACTTCTGTGACACTGCCATCTGGGCTACTCCTAGAACACACCCTGTGGCCTCCTACAAAAAGGTCTTCACACCTGTTCTTTCCCCTCATGCATAAATAGTTCATTGCCTCACTTCTACTGGGTCTGTCTTTATTCAAAATTTACTTTCTTTTAGAGGAGTTTCTTGCATCATATTAAGGGTCTTAGATCCCCTCGACTTAAACATTCTTTTAAAAGATAAAATTATAGCATTAGTTTTTATCTCCATAAAATATTGATTTTATATTAATTCTATCTCTATGCTTTCTTTCTTTGATGTTTTCCCTTTTTTCTGTTTTCTACTTGGTCTCTGTTTTCTTAGTTTTGGGGTGTTTCTGTGTCCTGTATGTATGTGCATGGTCCTGGGTTTAGTGGGCTTGCAGCCTGCTGTTGGTCCTTCTAAAGCCTCTGCTTATACCTTTTGCTCCCTTTCATCTTCCAGTTTTCTCAGAGGACTTTGTTTCATGTATTTTCTCTTTGCCTCCTGTATTTCTAAGTCCTTGTTTATTCCTGGGGATAATTAGCTCCTACTGACTACAATTATTCCTTGCTTCCTATCGGGTTTTTCCTGCTTCAAGTGGAACCAAGGTGGTGGCAGGAGCTTCTTCCCTCTGGTTTTATATGCCTACATGCTGGGGTGGCTACATAGTTCTCAATCTACTTCTCCCCAAGTGGAAGTCTGCCTTAGTCCATTGTGTGCTGCGGTAACAAAATACTATTGACTGTAATTTATTAAGAACAGAAATTTATTTTTTAGAGTTCTGAAGCCTGTAAAGTTCAAGGTCAAGGTGACAGCAGGTTATGTTGTCTGGTGAGGGCTGCTCTTTGCTTCTAAGATGGCGCCTTGTAGCTGCATCCTTTGGAAAGGACCAACACTATGTCCTCACATGATGGAAGGTAGAAGGGCAAGAGGGGCCAAGTCCCTTGGTTAATTTCATTTATAAGGGCACCTAACCCCATTCAAGAAGGTGAACCTTCATGATTCAATAACGCTCCAAAGGCCACGCCTCCCAATAATGTTGCATTGATGATCAAGTTTCTTCGATATGATTATAGAGGGCACAAATTATTCAAATCACAGCAGGGTCAATCGATGGTATTTTGTAGGATTCTTTCATTTAAGCTTTTACCCCCTCCCAACCGCCAGTAGTATTTCTGGGAAAGGGATGTGGGTGGAGGGGGTTCTAGTCCCGTCATAATCCAACAAGCTGTGTAGATTCTAAGGATCTTCTCTTTCTTTCTTTTTCTGACAATTTTCAAAGGTTATGGCTTAAAGTTGTTCTATTTCCTTTTATTACTAGTAGGAAGGTTTTTTATTTCAATTTTTCATTCACTATACTTTTGGTGGGGGATAGAAGTTATGATTTCCCAATAATTTTGCTCTTTTATCCTGGAAGAAAATGAATACCTTTGAAAGTTATAGTGAACCCTGTGTGAGGAAGGCGTCCACTGGCTTCAACACAGCTCCCACATTCAGCTCTGATTTGCATTGCTCCCTGCCAGCCAGCCCAGCAGAGACATCAGGCTACATCCCCCAAGTTGCCCAGATCTTTAATTTCTAATTTTTTATTTTTTTGAGTCAGGGTCTCACTCTGCCCAGGGCTAGAGTGCAGTGCCAGGATTACCTCACCACTGCTTTGAACTCCAGGGCTCAGGCAAATCTCCTGTCTCAGCCTCCTGTAGTTGACTACAGCTGTGCCCCACCACACCCAGCTAATCTTACTCTTTGGAGGCACAGGGTCTCCCTGTGTTGCCCAGACTGCTCTCGAACTTCTGGGATCCAGCAATCCTGCCTCGGCCTCCCAAAGTGCTGGGATGACATGCATGAGCCACTATGCCCAGCCATTGAACTTTTCATAGTTTAGGAGGCTTTCTCATGTCCTTCTCTGGCACTGATACTTACCCACGCTTTGGACCTTTACCAGCCAAGCATGAAAGGAAACTCAGCCTCCCGACTAGTAGAAAGCACTCCTAACACCTAGACAGTTACTTGCTTACTGGTATTTGGGGTTTGACATTTTTCTCCACTCATTAACTAACCCTCTTAATAAACTGCTTTTTATTGTGATGAAAAAAAAAGAAAGATATTGTGAAGATAATTTGATGGATAGTGTCCTAGGTCTGTTTGCTTCTCTTTGGCACTAGACCTATGGAGACGGTAGCTACCATTGGAGGTTTTTTGTTTTTTGAGTCGGAGTCTCACTCTGTTGCCCAGGCTGGAGGGCAGTGGCAAGCTCACAGCCACTGCAGCCTTGACCTGTTTGGCTCAGGTGATCCTTCTGCCTCAGCCTTCCAAGTAGGTGGAACTGTAGGCACAAACCACTAATTTTTTTGATTTACCATACAGATGAGGTCTCACCAAATTGCCCAAGCTGGTCTTGAATCCATGGACTCAGGAAATCCTTAGCCTCTCAAAGTGCTGGGATTATAGATGTGAGCCATCACCAAGAGGTTTATAATGTCTATTTAGTTTGCTTATCAGTCAGTCATATTATCTCATGTAAGAAAAACACTTTTATAAAAACTACTCTTTATAAAATTAATTTGTTGAGCCATCAAAATTATTCTCATTTCTACTTATAAAAGTAAGAAAAGTGAAGACTAAGGAAAAATTAATAAAAATAGAACTTGAACTGATTCAAGATGGCAATTGTCTCATTACGTTCAATATTTTAAAACCATTGTTTGATTGAAACTTTGCTGTCAGTTCCAGTAAGGTGATCTAAGTTTCCTTTGAGCTCTCTCCAGGTTTTGGTTTTGGCCAGCCAATGACAGCTGAAACCCAAGGTCAGCCAATTGTCACTTTATATGGAAAGTCCCCAGCATGATTTCTTAAACTGCCCCTGCTAACAGACATCTAGTGTGGTATAACTTCCAGAGCTAAATGACTACTTCTCTATAGTAGTTTGATTAGTAGTAGACAAATTGCTAATTTGGGATAAAATTTTAAACCCCCTTTAGTATTCATTTTCTAACTCATAATTTTTCCTCTTCAAGGAAACTCTTTTTTTTCTAAAACTCTTTATAGCCCACATAAATTTACCATGATAACTAACTTTTTGAGGCCCGATCTTCCCCACAAATATTCCAGCAAAGGCCCTGTAAAGTGAGGAAGCCACTTACCCCAGTTATAAGCTGACCCATGGCTGTTAAAGTGGCCTATTGCCTCCTTTTTTTCTATATCATATTTTTTAAATCTAATGAAAAATTTAATTTGGCCTTTTAAAATGTTATTTTATTTGGCAATGCTGACTGTTGTAGACTGAATGCTGTATCTTCCTAAACTTTATATGTTGAAGTCCTAACCACCAAATTGATAGTATTTGGAGATGAGGCCTTTGGGGGGTAATTAGATTTAGATAAGGCCATTATGGAATTAGTGCATTTATAAGAAGAGGAAGATAAAGAGATCTCACCACACACATACCACAGAAAGACCGAGTGAGCACACAGTGAGAAGGTGCCCATCTATAAACCAGAAAGAGAGCCTTCATCAGAACCCTACCATGCTGGCACCCTGATCTCAAACATTCAGCCTCCAAAGCTGTGAGAAACAAACTTCTGTTGGTTAAGTCACTCAATCTGTGGTACTTCATTACAGCAGCCAAAGCAGACTAAAACACTGACTCACATGGTACTTATTATCAAAACACCCAAATAATCAGCCTCTTAGCTTCCCTTGTTATGTTTGCACTAATTCTTTTGAACCAAAAAGCGAATATTTGTATTCACCCCTATTACATTTCATCTGCTTATTGAGTGTGTTTATTTATATCATCTCAAACATTTTATGGTAAATTGTACTACTTTTTCATTGCTCCCAAGATGAGTCTTATAAATTACAGAGCTGAAGGGGGGGCCTGGGTTCCCCAGTCATCCCTATATCCTGAAAGAAGCACAAGTGTTGTATTGGGCATGAAAAAAAATTGTCTTCAACTAGCAGCTCAACTAGGGATGAAATGTATATTGGAGAAGACAGAAATAATTTAATCTGAGTCAAGTTCATTGAGTAATGTGTATAACTCTAAATTACTGGCTCGGCATTGAAATCATTTTCACTTTTGGCCTAGAGAGCTGAGTCGTGGACTTGACCTCACATCCTCTACCTTAGTAAAGGAGATTATAAAATGCAATCCTGGCTACATGAAAGGTAAACAAAAGGAACTTACCCAGTCCCAGATTCTTGTCTTGGTCCTTCTGTGTAACTGCATGTAAATTAAAAGACATCTCTGAGCATGGATTATTTTGGTCTGTAAAATGTAGGCTTTTGCTCAAGTCCCCTCTAGCCCTTGCAGTCTAGATATCAGGTGTGTACATGTAAATGCAGATGGAGCAGATGATGCCAGCATGTCCCTTGGTGTCCTAAGGCTCACCCTGTAGGAGAGCTAAGCAAATGTGCACAGAAAGGCCTGCTCTCCACACCCTTTTCTTCATGCGTAAATAAGCACTACTAGGAAGGAATGAGTGATTTGGCAATGAGCAGCCACCGGCTCTCTACCCTGAGCCACCTGAGTCAGTTCCTGTCACTGCCAACACAGCCCAGCGGGTCCCCCACATTCCTGGGCGATGTAAAAGAGACGTGCACATATTCCAGTCCCTTTCTGCTGACTCTGGGATTGCACAGCAAGCTGCAGCCATTCTTTTTTATTGCTGATGCCACTTCCTATCGAAACAATTTGGTGCTAATAAGCCCCTATAATAGTAAGCAATGGTTTGGCTGAATAATTGTCACTAAATATCATTCAAGGCTTTGTTGCTTCTTGGGCATATTGCTAATTATTCTGCATCTGAAATAACACCCAGAGGCCCACTGAATGCTAGTAAATAGGGTTTCTTCATGCTCCTGAAGCCCTAGGCTGGGTGTGATTAGGAATGCCAAGGCTCTAATCCAGTAAACAATGGCTGCCTCACAGCCTCAACTCTTAGAAAATCATGGCTTTTTGCAAATTGTACTGGAACTCAGACAAATCAAGGCGTCTGTCTGGTGACAAATTTGGTAAAGAAGATCAGTGTGGGTGAGGGTCTCCGTGGGGCTGCCCAGGAGGGCTTCTGGGGTGAACAGAGAGATGGCATTGTAAGGGGGAGCCACAGAGTCTGCTGGTTCAACTCAAACTGAATCTGTACTATCGTCGCCACTAGGAAAAGCAAAGATGGGTACGATGGAGAGTAAATACTGGGGGAGGCTTAGAGGTGAGGTGTTTGGAATACTCATATTAAGCTCCATCTGACAGAGCAGCTTGTGCACACTTTATTTTTGCCTGATCAAGGCAGCAAGTGATTTGTCTCCATCTGTGGTGACACCCAAGACCCTCAGTTTCCTCACATGCACTGATTGCCCCACTCCTCCTATCAGGATTCTTCCATGAGCCAAAGGTCATGCTGAGAGTCACAAGGAGCTGA
This sequence comes from Cephalopachus bancanus, assembly GCA_027257055.1. Taxonomy (NCBI): domain Eukaryota; kingdom Metazoa; phylum Chordata; class Mammalia; order Primates; family Tarsiidae; genus Cephalopachus; species Cephalopachus bancanus. Next base: position 5,059,691 of record JAPVLO010000052.1, read on the forward strand.
GATGGAATCCTGTGGGGGAACAAAGGATTATGGAGTCAGCACATCTCACTATGTGCACAGAACAATTTAGAAAAGATCTGTAAGAAAGGAGTTGACGGTGGTTCTACCTTTGGAAGAAAATTAGGGAACTTGGAGATGGGGCTAGAAGGGAGGCATACTATTTATTGTACTCTCTTCTGTATAATTCATAACTATAAAGCAATAGATGTGTCACAAAGATGATATATAAACATGGTGTGTGCATTACCCTGGCTTAGTTCCACAGCTGAGATAGTCAGTAGACATAGACAGGTGGAAGTACTTACAGGGAACTGAGTTCTTTCATTTCTTTGCAAAATTCCTACTCCATCCATCCATTCACCCCATCCAGTTACCTATGCAGGCAATTCCTAGGTATAAGTTATTCTTATAAAAAAGGCTCCTATTCTCAAGGAATTAAAAAGTTAGTGAAAACAGAAAAGTTCATGAATATTCATTATACAATTTGATAAAGCTACCCATTCAGGTATGCACAAGGAATCCTGAAAGCCCAGGGGAAGGAAAATACTGAGGAAGGCTTCCTGGAGGAGGAGGAGGGGTTTCGAAGAGGATCAGGATAGCCAGTTGAATGGCTGTGCAATTTAGATTTTTGCTCTTTTGGTCACTTAAGACTCCTATGATTAGAAGAGATACCACCCAGTTTCAAAATATTTTGGGAGAAACTGATAGAGATGTAGAAAAATTGCCTGCCACATACTCTTTATTTGTTATTAGGACGAAAAAGAGAGTTGTCTCTTTGAAGACTAAAATCAGTTCTACCATCTGTCTCTGGTAAAGAGGAAGGCAAAGATTGCTTGGATCGGGTAGGAAATGCTGGAAAACCACAGCAGGGGAAAGTCAGCTGTAAGAGACACCTGGAGATATTAGAGTTGGATACTTCCTTGCTTTGTAGACAGCAAACATGCAAGAGGGAGAGGGAGTGGCTTCAGGAGGCAGAAAGGTGGAGGGATGTTCAGGACAACCATCAACTACCAGATAAAGGAAGTAGACACATGAGTGCTGCTCAGGCAGGGCCCTGTTCACCCTGCCACTTAAAGGGGAATCAGCACTTACCTTCTCTAATGAACGTGCTGGGCCCATCATAAGAATCAGGGATAAAGTGAAAATAGGTCTCCCGAATAGGTTCTGATGACTTCCTTGCTTTTCTGAAACCATCAGAATGAGGTTTAGTTGCACAAAATTCAAATATATATCCATCTATTTTGTGATAAGGGGGTGTGGAAGGACAGTGCAGAGTACATGTGCACTTTGACTGAAGTAAGACCTAAGATATGACTTTAGGTTGGGTTTATTTTACTTTTAAAAAGAAAGGGCTTTCCTGGAAGAGAAGTGATGAAGCCTCAAACTCTTCTCATGGAGGTTCAACGTTATTGAAGCATGTCAGGTAGTCTAGGATAGAAATGACTACTCTACTCTGTACTCACAGTACAAAAGCAGCCACAGACAGCACAAGACCCTTTGGTTACATGATCAGGTATGGCAGAAGACAGGGCTGATGACTTAGACTGAACATGTGCGCTGATTCTGAGAACATGAATACCTACATACAGTAAGTCTTAACTTAATGTAGTAGACAAGTTCTTGGAAACTGTGACTTGAAGTGAAACAACAACATATAACAAAATCATTTTTACCACAGGCTAATTGATAAAAATAAGAGTTCCTACAGCATATTTCTGGTCACAAAAACATCACCAAACTTCTAAACAAAGACCCCAAACACTTCGAATATTAAACATTGAAGTAAATGTGAGCTATACATACATTTAAGAAAGATGAATAAAAACAAATAAGACAATAGTTTACCCAGTTATTCCAGTTAAAGGTCACAGGTGGTTGGAGACTCTTCTGGCAGCTTCAGGCCCAAGCTGGGAACCAACCCTGTACAGGCCACCATTCCGTTGCAGGGCATACTCACACTCATACCCACCCACTGAGACCATGTAGACACATCAATTCACCTAAAATTCACAGCTTTAAGATGTGGGAGGAGACCAAATTACCTGCAGAAAATCCATGCATACGTGAGGAGAACATGCAAACTCCACATAGGCAGTGGCTCGGACCTGGAATCAATTTTTTTCTCATCAATATTATAATGAAATGATGTCAAACAAGACAACATTACTCAAGGACTGCTGTACAGGTGATCTGATGGGAGAACTTCTCCTGACCTAGCAACCTTGATGCTCTGGGAAAACTTAGGGAAATGGCCATGCATACAGCAGGCACTTGATATTTGTTTGCTGAATAAATTAATGGAGATACCAGATCTTCAGGAGTTCAGATTTGGGAACCTTACTTTAGCCTAGAACAGTAGTCAGAGGGCAGATCACAGGAAAAGGAAGAATCCCTTGACGTTGTGAGGAACTTCTATAGGGCTAGCAGAGAACGAACAGACAGTACTACCAAACTGACAGCAGGTGTGAATGAAGGCCTGCATACTGCTCTCCTGGTTTTAATGGCAGCATTGACCAGGAGGGGATGCATGAGAATTTCTGTAGGGAGTACAAAACAACTCATGGAAAAGCCCTTCCTATCTAGGGAGGTGCTATGGTCTGAATGTTTGTGTCCCCACCCAAATTTATATGTTGAAATCTTAGCCTCCAAGGTGATGGTATTCAGAAGTGGGGCCTTTGGAAGATGATTATATAATGAGAGTGAAGTCCTCATGAATGAGATAGTGCCCATATCAAAGAGGCCCGAGAGCTGCTCCTTGCCCCTTGCACCACTTGAGGACACAGCTAGAAGGTACCATCTATGAACAGGGTAGTGGGGTCCAGATCAAATCTTTTGCCACCTTCATCTTGGACTTCCCAATCTCCAAAACTATGAGAAGTAAATTTCTGTTGTTTATTAGCTACCCAGTTTATAGTATTTCCTCATAGCTGCCCAAAACATCTAAGACAGAAATGGGTCTCTAGAAGATGGGCTGGGTTTCTTAATACTCTGAGCATCAACAGAAGTTGAGGTGGAGAGGAAAAGGAGTCATTTTAATTTAAGCATTAAATTAAATCCCTTATTTTGTGTGTGAAAAAGGACATGCAGATTATTAAGCTTTTCTTAATCTAATGCTACCAAAAATGCCTTTCGCTGATTCGACATCCTCCTTTCCTACTGCCCTGACTTTTCCCTCCACTTGGCTCACAAACATCCTGGAAAAACTGTAGATTCTAACCATCTTTACTCCCTTCTTAACCACCTATACTCCCTCCACGAACACTGTTCTTGCCAAGATTGCCACTGCTCTGCTTGTAGCTAAACCCACGGAAAACTCCATTCTTGCCAGGATTTTGTGGCATTTTACTTCCTGAAATACTTTCTTCCTTTGGCTTCTTGGACTAGGCACTCTCCTTGACAACCTCTCTGGCAGTCCTAATTTTCTTTTATCTTCTCCTGCATCCATGCCTTAAATTCATTTACACTTAACCCCCAGTGCCCCTAAAGGTTATTTTCTTAGGTTCTTTGCATGTTTTATTTATCAATTGATGGTTTTTTTCTGAGTAGTCTCAGATACTCAGATGCTCAGACTTTAATTGCCATCTGTGTGTGACAACTTTCAGATCTCTGCCTCCAGCCCAGCCTTCTCTCCTGAAACACAGACACTTGTATCCAAATTTCCATTCTGTGAGTCAAACTTATGCCCAGCATTGGTGATAATACAGGAATCCTCATACACAGAGAGTGTAAAAATGTATAATTTTGGCCGGGCTCAGTGGCTCAGCCTGTAATCCTAGCACTTCAGGAGGCCGAGACGAGTGAATTGCCTGAGCCCGCGGGTTCGAGACCCACCCGGGCAACTTGGCGAGACCACGTCTCTATAATAAATCAAAAAAAATTAGCTGGGCATGGTAGCACGCCTGTGGTTCTGGCTACTTGGCTGAGCGGAAGGATTGCCGGAGCCCAGCAGTTCGAGGCTGTGGTGGCCAGAGCGTGCCACTGCACTCCAGTCTGGGCGACAGAGTGAGACTCCAACTCAAAAATATATGTGTGTATGTATATATATATTTAATTTTAAGGGTTAATTTGACCATATCACTGAATCTAAAATTATACATAGTACTTGAAGCTAAACTTTTACTTTTAAAAACCTAATCCTGTAAAATAATCTCCTTATATACAGAATCTAAAATAGTCAAATTTATAGAAGCAGAAAATAAGATGGTGCTTGCCAGGGACTGTGGGGAGGTGAAAATGGGAAGTTGTTCAATGGGTACAAAGTTTCAGTTATACACTAGGCATGGTCCCTCAGCCTTTAACTTCTCAGCTTCCATAACTGTAAAAAATAAATTCCTTTTCTTTATAAATTACCAAATTTCAGATATTCTGATATAAGCAAAGTAAAACAGACTAAGACAGAAAATTGGTGCCAGGAGTGGGGCATTGCTAGTAACGAATACCTGAAAACATGAAAGCAGCTTTGGTAATAGGAAAAGCCCGGAAGATTTTGGAGGACTAGAGTAGGTAAAGCCTAGATTATGATAAGCGTAGAAGACAAGAAGACTAGACTAAGTTTAAACTCCTCCGAGATTGGTTAAGTGATTGTGAACAGGATGCTGATAGAAATAGGAATAGTAAAGGCCATTCTCACAAGGTTTTGATGGAACTGAGGAACAAGGTATTGGAAATGAGTAAATGCCATCTTGTTATAAACTGGCAAAACAAACAAACACAAAAACATATTGGCTGAACTGTGTTTATGCCCTACGGCTTTGTGGAGGGTCAAACTTGAGGGTGATTAACTAGGGTGTCTAACAGAAAAAATTTCTGAGTAAAATATAAAAGGAGTTGAATGGTTACTTTTGTCCATTTAGGAGATTAGGAAACAATGGAATAACGTAAAGACAGAATGTATAATTAAAATGGAAGTAGAGAAGAAAGATTGAGAAAACTCTTTGCCTGATCAGGTAAAAAGTAAAAATGCATGATGTTTGAGCTGGGAAACCAAGGGTGTGACCCAGAAACCTTTTGCTAAGGAGATTGTACAGCAAGAAGGAATCATCAAGAGAATGGAAGAAGGACCACCAAGGCATTTCAGATATCTTTGAGGCTGCACCCCCATTACAGGCCCAGAGGCCTAGGAGGGCAGAATGGTTTCAGGCTACAGACCCAGGGTATTCTTCATGGGCTTGCTACCCAGAGACGCTTCCAGTCTCTGCTTTCTGAATTCCAGAACAGGGTTCCTTGGTCACCCCAGCTGTGGTTCAAGCAGCTCCAGATGTGGCCTAATCTGCCACTCCAAATGTACAAGTTGTAAACCTTAGCAGTCTCCCCCTAGATTTCAAAGGATGTCATTGAAAGCCTGGGGCCCAGACAGAGACTTGTTGCAAGGGTGGCTCCATCACTAAGAACCCCCAGTAGACCAATGCTGAGCAGAAATATGGGGTTGTAGCTGCCACAGAGAGCTCCTACTAGGACAGTGCCTAGTGAAGCTGTGGAAACAGGGCCACCATTGAGACCCCAGAACTGTAGAGCTACCAGCGTGCAACACCAGCCTGGAAGAACTGGGTTCAGCTAAGCCCTAAGGTAGAGTCGCCCAAGATCTTGAAGGCCCAACCCCCACACCAACGTACAGAGGGTTCTGTACACAGAGTAAAAGGAGATTATTCTGGAGTCTCAATACCCAATGCTTGCTCTCTTGGGTTTTGGACTTGTTTGTGGCCTGTTATCTCTTTCTTCTTGCTTATTTCTCCATTTTAGAAAGGAAATGTGTACTCCATGCTTGTCAGTAGATCACTTTTTTTTTAATTTCATGGGCCTACAGATGAGATTTTAGACGGTGCTGGACTTTGGATTTTGAGTTGGTGCTGAAGTGATTTAAGACTTTAGAGCTATGGAAATGGAATGAATGTATTTGTGTGTGAGAAAGATGTGAATTTCGGGAATCCAAGGGAAGAATGCTATGGTTTGAATATTTGTTCCCTCTAAAATTCATGTTAAGCCGGGCTCGGTGGCTCAGCCTGTAATCCCGCGCTTTGGGAGGCTGAGGTGAGTGGATTGCCTGAGTCCGCGGGTTCGAGACCCACCTGGGCAACTTGGCGAGACCTCATCTCTACAATAAATCAAAAAATTAGCCGGGCGTGGTAGCGCGCACCTGTAGTTCCAGCTACTTGGAAGGCTGAGGCGGAAGGATCGCCGGAGCCCAGCAGGTCGAGGCTGCGGTGGCCGGGAGCGGCCACTACACTCCAGTCTGGGTGACAGAGTGAGACTCCAGCTCAAAAAAAAGTAAAATAAAAATAAAATAAAATAAAATTCATGTTAAAATTTAATCCCCAATACAGCAATATTGAGAGATGGGCTGTTAAGAGATGATTGGATCATGAGTGATTGGACTAATCAAATGGATTAATGGGTTATCATGGCAATAGAATTGGTGGCTTTATAAGAAAAGGAAGAGAGAGCTGATCCTAGCATATTAGCATGTTCATCCCCCTCGCCACATGATGCCCTGCATTGCCTTGGGACCCTGTAAAGTTGCCCTGAGCAAGAAGGCTCTCACCTGATGTGGCCCCTCAACCTTGGACTTCTCAGCCTTCAAAATGGAAAGAAATAGACTCATTTTCTTTATAAATTGCCCAGTTTTAGGTATTCTGTTATAGGCACAGAAAAAGAACTAAGACAACCACCATCCTCTATGATCCACTTGGTTTTTGCAAGTGCCTTGCCAGCGAATGAAATGAGATAAAGGAACCACCACCTCTGCAAAATTTAAGTCTTTGAGAGTGGCTCTAGTTTCTGCCATTTCAGCTGGGATGAGTTACTGCTTCTAATTTTCCGTCTTGGCTAGAATGGAGAGCAGTTTCAGGGGCTTCCACTTGGCCTTTTGAACTATAATGGCTCTCATTCTGCAAATCAGGAACCAATGTGAAGGGTCTTCCAACTGCTATGTATATCCAACCCAATTAAGCACTCAGAAGCCATGAAAATTATCACAGTGTGAGTTGGCAGACTCGTTGGAACACTTATGATATGAACTTGGGTCAAACCTCCATTTATCACCTGATTTTCACACACTCACTCTAATCAAAGCATGATGATGGTGTTTTGCTTTCTCTGGTATTAGTGTCATCTCAAATTCTGGATCCAACAGCCCTGGAAATATTTGGCTACTTTCATCTCTACAGTGTATAGTGCAATGTATACTGTACAGGTATTTTATTTTCTGCAGTGTAGAACACTTTAGAGCAGGAATGGGGAAATTAGTATTATATAGTTGTGCTGAAGTTTTGAAGAATTTTCTGCAAGAGGATATAGCATCTTTCTCAATTGCAGGATTCTGGATCAGATCTGAGAACCAGATGAGAAATTGTTATATTCCATTGGGCAGCCAACACCAGCATTCTGAACATCTGCTATTAGTCTATTTTGGTTATATAAGCCAAGAAACGCCTTGTTGGCTCCCCAGTTATCTGCCCCTAGAAATGCCATGGTCTAGTAGCCTTTGCCATAGAGTCCTGTTTTTTTAGGCCTCCTGGTTGCTATTCCAACATTTCTGACCGTTAAGTAATTAGTGGATGATGGATAATTAAATCTACCCTTCCTGGAATGATTAAAAACCACCACTGGTTTTTATTCTGGAATTGTATCAGTCCCATTGATACTAGGTATCCTACTTTCATGGCAATAGTAACTACCAATCCGTTACTATAGAGGAAGCTGCCATTGAGCTTCCCAACAAGGCTAAAGTCCCTGTCACTAGCATGTTCATTATTTCTTTAGTGAAAGAACTCTCCTTTAGGGCCTTCCAAAGTCAGCGGGCAAGTTGTATTGACACTTTCCTCAAAGTTCTATCAAGGTGATTCCAATATCTCTGTCTTATTTTCTGTAAAACATCAAGTTTTGAGAAGAAGCCATATTTTGCCCAGCTCTTGGCATTCTTGCCAGGATGTTAAATCTATAGTCGTTTGAGAGCAGGTCTATATCAGTAAACTTTCTACTACTCAGCTTTACATTTCACCTTCTTTGGTCCAACACCTTCTAGAGCCCAATAACATGATCTCAGATCTTTTCAGTACATATTAGCCATGCCCTGCAGTTCTTTTAGAAAATAATCATGTTCTTCTCATAGCAGAGATAACACTTCCCTGCTTAAGCCATGCTGAATCTTGGTTTCTATTATTTGTCTTGAAGCAAAGAAAGAAAGCAGAAAAAGATTTGAGAAGGACAAACTTACTCTAAGGCATGCACCTTAGAAATTCCCTTTGCATGATATTCTGGCAAGAAGGCTGATCTCTAAAAAAGAGGATAATTCCTTAGGTAAATAGGTTTATTGTGTATTTTAATTTGTCTCACTATATATTTTTGATTCATTTAAATTTTTTATAATAAGTATGCATTATTTTATAATAAGAAAAGAATCTCTGCCCCTCTTTTCTCCTTGAAGCTACCTGAAAACAACAAAGAAAAGGAATTGGAAAAGAAAATTCATATGTGATGAAACTAAGACATACCTGCTACTTCAAGTCACAGTTGATGAGGAAGTAGTAATGCACATAGTTAAAAATGAATCAAGTGAGGGAAGATTCTGCAAGAACATTCTTGCCTCTGAGGTTTTGGCAGGAATAGGAAGAGCACAGAATTTTCAAGTAGATAGAATCTAGGGTTCTCAGTTTAGAAAGGTAACTTTGAGGTGCAAAGACAGGTGTGGGAGTTTTCCCAAAAGTTGGTGCCATGGAACCATGGAATAAGTGGAGGAAGTGGAGCTGAATGTGAAATTATGTAGACCTGCTCCTTAGAAAAAAGTAGTTCATTGTGGAGGAGAAAGCAAGAGGTGGAAAGCCTACAGAAAGCACACTACTGTGATCTGCCGGAGAAAAATCCAAGGATAAATCACTTTCACCAAAAACATATGGCACATGGAGTTTCCCTGCTACCAGGGAGATTTTCTTCGAACCTCAGGCAGAAGAAAATGTTGCTCCAAAGGTGCTTAGAGACAACAAACCAAACTCTAGGTTGCTCACTATCCCAGAGCAATCAATCTCTCAAGCCATCACTCTCACTCTCTGTCTTAATGAGCTCATACAGGAAGCATGAGCTCCATTCCAAGAAGAGCAATCATCATAAAGTAAAAAAACTAACACAAATGGAGAGGGAGAAGAGGAAGGGAACCTAACAAAAGACACACATCAGAAATGTTATAGAATAAAGCAAATAAAAATTATGACCAGAGTTCTATATAAAACAAATGATATGGAGTTCTACATGAAATAAAAGCTCAGAGAAGTAATATAAGGGCATGAGAAAGAAACAATAGAACAGAAGGGAATGAAAAGTGTGTTGGCAAAGTACAAGAACTAAATGGAAAAGAAAAATTAGGTCATTCAGAAATAATAACACCAGAAGAAGAAAAAGAAAAAAGAAAAGAAAGACTGAAAAGAAAACTAGATACTCAGGAATGTGAAAGGTGTGAGAAAATGATGGAGTAAAGTGAATTTGAAAAGAATGACGAGTTGAAATAGAGAAAAGCAATGAAACCATTCAGGAAAGCTATTCAATGATAAAGATTCAAAAACATTGGTGGATCTATAGATTTTTCCTATGGAAACAAAAAGAGACTGGTGAGGAACTACCAACAGCAAAAAAGTATTCTAATAAAGTTAGAGGAGTTCAGTGAAGAGTTCTGGTTGAGAAAGCTATTCATATATTCTATGTTAGTTATCTGCTACATGACAAATTACCCCCAAAATTTAGTGGCAAAAAATTTTTTAAATAATCTATTTTCACAGTTTCTGTAGGTCAGGTATCCTAGTGTGGTTAGCTGGGGCCTCTAACTTTAGGTCTCTCTTGAGGCCACAATATGGTGTCTGCAAGAGCTGCAGTCATGTCAGAGTTTGACTTGGGGAGGATCCACTGCCAATCCCACCCATGTGGTTGTTGGCAAGATTCACTTTCTCAAGAGCTGCTAATTAAGAACTTCAGTTCTTTTCTGGCTGTTGGCTGGAGGCTGTCCTTACATCCTTACCATGTGGCATTTCCATAAAACAGCTCACAATGTGACAGCTGGCTTCTCTCTAAGCTAGGGGTGCCAGATAAAATACAGAATGTAGAATTGTTTGATTTTCAGATAAGCAGCAAATAATTTTAATAATAAATATGGCCCACATATTGTATGAGACACACTTGCTATATATCATCTATCTAAAGTTCAAATTTATATGGACATCGTGTATTTTTATTTGCTAAATCTGTCAACCTAACTCAGAGCTTGCCAGTGTGAGAGCAAGAGAGGAAGAGCAAGATAGAAGCTACAGTCTTTCTGCAAACTAATACTAGAAGTGATGTCCCATAACTTTGCCATATCCTATTTACTAGAAGCAAGTCACTAGGTACAGAATGAACCTAAGAGGAGGCTATTTCACAAGGACATGAATACTAGGAGGACAAGATCTTATCTTAAAGGGTACTAAATACACACCAACATCTACATCCACATAAGGGAATTGCATACAAGGAAGAAATCAAAATTAGGCACATGTTAAGACTTATCTATAGCAACATTCAAACTATAAAACTGAAAAAATGTCTTCAAAGTTCTCAGGGTGGTGGCAGAGAGATGGGGAGTCATTGAAGTTCAGCTATAGAGACCACAGAGAAGTGGATGCTCCTCGACTTACAATGGAATTATATCCCGATAGATCTCTCATAAATTGAAAGTATCATAAGCCAAAATTCATTTAATACACATAATCTACTGAACATCATAGATTAACCTAGCCTAACTTAAACATGCTCAGAACACTTACATTAGCCTACATTCGAGGAAAACCATCTGTCGTAAAACATTTTTACAATAAAGTGTTGAATATCTCATGTAGTTTATTGAATACTGTACTGAAAGTAAAAAACAGAATGGTCATACTGTTGAACTTGAACAACTCTTTCTAGTAAATGTGTATTGCTTTTGCACCATGGTAAAGTCAAAAAAATCATAAATTGGCAACCATCTGGATCTGCAAGTTTTCAAGATTTCTGAGTGTAAAGCTCCTAGAGAATTTTCTAAAACAAGCAATAAAATGGAAAGAAAAAGTCCAGTTCATCGTGATATGCAGTCACAAAGGAAACAGATTGATTTTGTGTGTCGATATATCATGTGAAGCTAAAGTTAAATATCTGTGGAAAATATAAACATATGCTTACTAAAAATATATAATGACTTTATTAACCAAACTCATGAATTGGGATGTAGAAAGAAAATGGAGGCTCATTTATGTGGGCTGATCTCCTTGCTTTCATAACAGAGGAAGGAGGGATTTCAAAAGAGCACGTGTAGCGGTGATGCACAAAATAATAAGTCTGTAAGTATGTCATTCCATTTATAAGGTTAATCACAAGGGAAATAATGGAAAAGTGTATAACCAAGTTAAATCAGAAGTGGAAGTATCAAGATAGAGGGAGAGATAGGTAAAGAGGATAGAATATTGCTATGATATTTGTGTACCTCCACAAATGCATATGTTGAAATCCTACCCTCAAATAATGGGATAAGAGGTGGGATTTTGGGGAGATGATGAAGTCATAAAGGTAGAGTTTTCATAAATGGGATTAATGTTCTTTTAAAAGGGACCCCAGGAAGCTCCCTAACCTGTGTGCCATGTGAGTATATAATGAGAAGTCAGCAATCTACAGTCTGGAAGATGGCTTTCTACCAAGACCTGACCATGCTGGCACCTTGATCTCCAACTTTCAACCTCAGACTGTGAAAAATAGATTTCTATTGTTTATGAGTTACCAAGTCTGTGGTACTTTATGTCAGCCTGAACTAAGACATATACCAAGTTTCTTACCTTACACAGAGAGAACATTAGACACTCAAATGAAAACTCAAGAAAAATGTTATAAAATAGCCACTATAAAAACAAAAATAACTTTTCCAAGTTATCAGAAGATGAAGAGCTAAATAACAAAAATACTGTACTATATTTTAAGGGAGAATTAAGAATAGAAAAAAATAGAAAAGCAAGATGATAAAAAAATAAGATAACTTGTCTCATCAATAAGCTTAAATCAGATAAACACCTTTTAAAAATATTTTAGTTTATTAAATATTAGCAGACTGTACTTAAAAGCAAAATCTGAGCGAGGTATAGAAAACAAGATGATCTGAAGATTTTAAAATAAAGGAATGGTCAATGATACAATGAAAAAATGCAAACAAGAAAATTTAAAAATCACTGTTTTGGAACAAGAAATTTTTTTGAAATAATAAAGGATGTAGTTTATAACATAATAAATTTCCTTTATGAGTTACTACACATTAAACAAGAAAACAACAGTATTCAGATAATAAAGTTCACCCTTCTGGAAAAATAGAGACACCTTCCTCATCAGAGGTTCTAATACATCTTTCTCAGGGGTTGATACATAAAGCAGAACAAAACCATACAGTTCCAAACAACATAATAAACAAATTTCACATAATATTTAATAATAAATCTTAGTAAAATGAAAAGAAATTCTTTTTAAGTGACCACGGAACATTTCAAAGAGCAGAAGTGACATAAAGCATGTTTTCTGAACACAAAGCAATAAAAATATAAAATAACAATGAAGTAAAAAACAAAAAAAGCTGTACTATCTAAAATAGTTTAAACTTTGCCATAAGCAATTCTTTTACCAAAGAGAAAAAAAAGACCCAAATGGCAAAATATCTAGAAAATAAGAACAATTTTAAAACACTACTTTGATCCTAATCAGTAAAAATAAAGTCTGTTTCTTTGAAAAGACATACATATCTGATCATGCTGTCTCTTACTTAACACTACTTAATGGCCTTCCATTGCTTTTTGGATGAAGTCAAACTCTGTAAAGTCATTTATGCTCTATATGCATAGCAGGCTGCCTCTAAGATGGCCCCCCATGATCTCATCTCCTGGTATTCACATCACTGTGTTATCTCTTCCCATAGAAGAGGTATGAACTGGTCTTAGTGACTCCCTTCTAACAAATAGAATCATGCAAAAATAATAGTTGTCATTTATGAGATCAGGTTTCAAAAGACATTATTTTCTTTCTCACTTTTTCTCCCCCCTCCTTCCTCCTCTTCCTCCCCACTTCCCCTCTCCCCATCTGAGGAAAGCCAGCTGCCATATTGTGAGTAACCCTATGGCAAGAAAATGGTGTTTCTGGCCAATGGTCAGGAAGAACCTGAAGACCACCAATGCCATGTGAGCCTGGACATGGATTCTCTCCAAGTCAAGCTGTGAGATGACTACAGCTCTAGCCAATACCTTGATCTCAGCTTAATAGGAGACTCTGAGTCTTGAGGCGCCTAGCCCAGCCATGCTCAGATTCTAGATCCATAGGAATAATAAGATAATAAATGTTTGCTGTTTAAGTCATGAAGTTTTACAGTAATTTATCATGCAGCAACATATAATTAATACTTCATGCCTCTCTCTTGTCATCTTGAGTCACCCTCCTCATATTCACTTGAACTCTTGAGACAACTCTCAGTCTATCCTACTGCATTATTTCTGCTACCACAGTCCATTTGCACATGCTATTCCTTCTGTCTGGATGCTCTCTCCCATTCCAAATTTACTCAGATTTATTCTTCATAGCTTAGCTCAGTGATACCTACTCTGAGCTCCTTAACAGCTAAATCTCTAAGTTACAAATTATCTCCTTCTTAACACTTGTCAACATTATAATTTTAAAATTGTTTTGTGATTATTTGATTAATGTCTACCTCACTTTATAGAATGACAAACTCACCAATGGCTGAAGTCATGTTTGCTTTTTTCATCAGTTTATCTAGCACCCATCATAGTTCCAGGCCTCATAGCAGATGCTCATTCAATATTTATTGATTGAATGAATCAAGTTTTCTAAGTTTTATCGACTTTATTCCCCAAGATATTAGTTTTTCTATTTATTATGTATGGCGTCTCTTTGAAGATATTTAGTTATCTTAAATGTTGGAGTAATTCTGTTGCAACTTTCTCTTGGTGTTTGACAATTCCTATTTGTTAGCATGCTATTGCAGATTTTAGGGAAAAAAAGATTTGGTGTTTAATCACTGTGGGAAATGGGTACAGATCGTCGCTAGGTGGGGGGAGTTATTAGATCATTCTCTCTGCCTCTTAAGTTGGGCTCTCATTCTGTCACCCAGGCTGGAGTATAGTGGCATGATTATGGCTCGCTGCAGTCTTGAACTTCTGGGTTCAAGCAACCCTCCTGCCTCAGCCTCCTGAGTAATGGGGGCTACAGGCATGTGCCACTATGTCCAGCTAATTTAATTTTTTTTTTTTTTTGAGATAGGGTCTTGCTATGTTTTCCAGACTGGTCTTGAACTCTGGGCCTCAAGCAATCCACCCACCTCAGACTCCCAAGTCGCTGGGATTATGAGTCACTGTGCCTAGCTCTGTCTCTGCCTCTCTGTATCTCTCTGTCTCCTGTGATAACCCACACTTACTCTCTCATGTGAACAAATAAACATATCTGTCATTTTATGTGGCCATTAAAGGAAAGAGTAAAGAGCTCATCTGAACAATATTGCCTCTTTAAGTATTTTGAAATTAATAAATTCTACCTTTTAAAATTATTATTAAAAATCTCAATCAAATAAACTGTCCAATGAGGAAATGTAGAATTCTAAATATTTCTTGGAAGATACATCTAGACATTGGGCACTGCCTTTTCTATAACAATTAAAAGTCCATTGTCCTAACCTCCTCCATGGAGATTTAGGAATGTGTCACAGTTTGTATAGTGCAAACGTGGAGACACTGGAACTACGTTTTCTCAGGGTCCTCTTCCCTGTATGGATCCACATTACAGTTGGAAAAAACAGACATTTTCAAGAGGTTTAGAAGACAGAAGGGAAATATGACTTGAGAAGGTCATAGAGGTTCGAGGTTGTTCTTGCCATGCTCCCTCTGCATCCTACCCGCCTTCTCCACTCCTGAGCCTATGGATCAACAACAGCCTTGGGCTCATTAGTGGATGCTTGAGGGTGAATCACAGAGGAGAAGCTATAGAGGCACCTTCCCATAGAATCCCACTTGAGCGGTACCTTCACAGCCCCACTTTGGCGACTGGATATGCTTGGCTTCTCAGACTAAATGGATGGTGAGTCTTTCTTTGGTCACTTCCCTTCCTTCTTGTACTTTCACTTCACCAACTTGCCCTAAAATTGTGTGGTCAAATTCCTCTCCCATAATTCACTACAGTTTTGCTTGCTGGTTGCAACCCCGACTGATACAGAAGAACTTGTCATGTGAACAAAATCTGTACCATCAAGCCCCACATGTAGCTAGGAAAAGCAAGCCACCATGCTCCATGAGATATAATGGTAGGAAAAGAAGTAACCTGAATGAGAGAAGTGAGGCTAGTGTTCTTGAAAGTGTATTGACTTCCCAAACTCAACTCAGAGTGAAAACCCAGGTGAGGAATCTTGTTTGTGCCAAGTAACTGAACAAAGCTGAGAAGTAGCTTTGGAAGAAAGATGGCTTTAACAAGAAACAAAGTGAGGTTTTGAGAGATTTGCACTTTTACCATTTAGGCAAATGTATGATAACAAACATCTAGTAAGGAAGCACTCTTGAAGAATTTGGTGTTCCAGCTTCTCCTCTGGTTCTCTTTCACATCCCCTGGAAGCTTTTATTTTACTTCTCTTAGTACTACAATTGGTAATAAGCTAACATTCATTTATAATTTCATATGTGCCATGCAGTCCTCTAAGTACATATGCAGTCCTCTAAGTATATATGAACTCATGTCATTTTCACAAAACCCTTATAAACCATATGGTGGTGTACCATTTTTAAAAAATTGAATTTGGCTGGGCTTGGTGGCTCAGTCTGTAATTCCGGCACTTTGGGAGGCCCAGGCGAGTGGATTGACCAAGTCTGTGAGTTTGAGACCAGTCTGGGTAACTTGGCGAGAACTCACCTCTACAATAAATAAATAAAAATTACCTGGGCATGGTAGTGCATGCCTGTAGTTCTGGCTACTTGGAAGGCTGAGGCAGAAGGATCACCAGAGCCCAGCAAGTCAATGCTGGGGTGGCCGTGAGTGTGCTGCTGCACTCCAGCCTGGGTGACAGAGTGAGACTCCAACTCAAAAAAAAAAAATTGAAGTAAAATTCACATAATGCAAAATTTACTATTTTAAAGTGTATAATTCAATTTTACTACATTCACAATGTTGTGCATCTGTCACCGCTATCTGCTTCAAAACATTCACATCATCCTCCCCAAAGCAGCCCTTTTCAGGATTAAAGAAACCTTATACCCATTAAGTGTTTATTCATTCTCCCTTCTTCTAGTTGCTGGTAGCTACTATTATGCTTTTTGTCACTATTGATTTGCCCATATTAAATAGCTTATATTAGCGGCATCATACAATATGTGGCCTTTAGGCCTGGTTTCTTTCACTTGGCATAATGTTTTCAAGATTTGTTCATTCACACTGTAGCATGGATCAAGACTTCATTCCTTTTTTATGGGTAAGTAATGTTCAGTTTTATAAATACACAACATTTTGTTCATTCATCAAAGTGGGTTGTTTCCACTTTGAGCTGTTATGAATAATACTGCCATGAACATTTGTGTTCAAGTATTTGCTTGAATATGTATTTTCTCTTCTCTTAGGTATATACCCAAGAGTGGAATTGCTGAGTCATATGTTAATTCTATGTTTAACTTCTTAAGGACTTGCCAAACTGGTTTTCACAACGACTATACCATTTTACATTCCCATACTAGCAATGTATGAGTCCCATTCTCTACACTCTTGCCTATTCATTTGCTTTTTAAAAAAATTATTATAGCCATCTAGTGATATGTCATAGTGGCTTTGATTTGCATTTCCTAATGACTAATGATGTTGAACATATTTGTATGTGCTATTTGGCTATTCGTATACCTTCTTTGGAGAAATGTCCATGCAAACCCTTTGTTCATTTTTTTAACTGGCTATTTGTCTTTTTGATTTTGAGTTATAAAGTTTATTTTTGTATTTTGGATGCTAGATCTTTATCAGATATATGATTTGGAAACATGTCCTACCATTCTATGGGCTGGTCTTCCTACTTTCTTGTACTGTCCTCTGGTGCAGAAAAGTATTTAAATTTGATTAAGTTTAATTTATCTATTTTTTATTTGTTGCTTGTGTTTTTGGTTTCTTAAATGAAACCATTGTCTAACTCAAAGGCGTACCAAAGATTTACACCTATGTTTTTTTCAAGGAGTTTTATGATTTTAGCTCTTACATTTATAGCTCTTACATTTGTTTAATTTTTTAATTAATTCTCCACACATGAATATCCTGTTGTCTCAGTACCATTTGTTGAAAAGACTATTCTTTTCTTCATTAAATGATCATGACATCTTCGCCAAAAATTAGTTGACCAGAGAGGTGTGGATTTATTTCTGGAGGCTTAATACTAATTCATCGATCTATATACCTATCTTTATGCTAGTATCACACTATCTTAATTACTGCAACTTTGTGTTAACTTTTGAAAATTATGTGCCTTTGGGGTCCTTAGTAATTTCATATGAATTTTAGAATTAGTTTTTCCATTGCTGTCTAATCACCTTAGCAATATTAAGTCTTCTTAAACATGAAAATGGGGTGTCTTTTAGTTTATGTCAGTCTTCTTGGTTGAATTCATTCCTAACTATTTCATTCTTTTTTATATTACTGTAAATGGAATTGTTTTCTTAATTTCATTTACAGAGTGTTCATTGTTAGTGTATAGAAATACAATAGATTTTTGTATGTTGATAGTGTATCCTGTAACTTTGTTTGAACTTGTTTGTTAGTTCCATTAGTTTTTTGAAGATTATTTAGGGTTTTCTATATATAAGATTATTTTATTCACAAATAGAGATCGTTTTATTTCTTCCCTTCCAATTTGTCTTTTATTTATTTTTCTTGCCTAATTTCCCTGACTAGAATTTTCAATACAGTGTTGAATAGAGGCAATGAGAGCAGTGCATCCTTGTCTTTTTTGACCTTTGGAGAAAAGCTTTCAGTATTCACCATTAAGTATTATGCTAGTTGTGGTATTTTTATAGATATCTTTTTATCAGATATTTCCTTCTACTCCTAGTTAGTTGTATCTTTTTATCATGAAAGAATGTTGGATTCTGTCAAAGGATTTTTCTGCATCAATTGAGAGATGATGATGCATTTTTTTCCTTTATTCTATTATTACGGTTTATTACATTGATTGATTTTCATGTATTGAATCATCTTTATTCCCATTTTATAAGCAACAAAACTGAGATTCAGAGAGGTAAAATGACTCGTCCAGATCTGGAACATGAACTCAGAAAATTTTATTCCAAAGGTTAAGCTTTTAATCACTATTTACCATCTTTAAACTGTAGCATGTCCCAAAACACAGTGTTAAATTCATTAGCTGTTTGCTTAAAAAGCCACTGCCTATTTTAGAGTTTTAGTTAAGATTTTGTTATTTTAGCATGGCATTATAACAAGAAGTCCATGAAAGCTCAAATCCCATTATTAATTTTCTATCCCCATTGAGATTCCAACTGAGGGAGCTATATTCTAGACACACTAGGAAAAGAAAAAATTAGATAAAGAATAATGTCCAAGAATAAAGATTAAAATTCCCAGACAGTACAAGTTATTCACAAAGGAAAAGAAATCAGGCAGACATCAGACTTCTCATCTGCCACACACTGAGTACATTGAGAGAGTAGAACTGCATGCCAAGTCCTTTTCTTGGCCAAGCTACCATTCCTGGATATAAACACTTAAAAAGTTTTAGATGATATAATTGCGTCTCTAGGAAATTTCACATCTACATTAAAAACTGTAATTAATAAAATAATTTGGTAAGGTAATTAGACAATGTGATAACCTTTTAAATGTAAGCAATAAACACTTAAAAATAATATTTTTTTTAAAACTCCATTCACTGGGGGTGGGATTGGCAGTTGAGGGAAACTGCCAGGGGAGGGAGAAGCACACCTCATCAACAAGGGTACCTGCATAATGAACATTTGTATACCTAACCCCACATTGTTCAAATAAAAAAATAAAAAATAAAAACTCCATTCACTATAAAATAATCAGAAATAAATTTTAAAAGAAAGGCATATACCTACATCTTAAAATTTATAAAATTTTACTGAAAACATAAAAATAAAATCCAAACATATGGAAATAATTATGTTAATAATAATTACTAGTACTAATACAGCATTTATATGGCAAATATTACAGTAAACACTTTACTTACCATGCTTTGGAATGAGGTTACTTAATGTCATCAAATGTCCATTTTCCCTAAATTAATGCTTAAATTTACTGCAATCTAACTAGAGTCCCCACAGGCATTTTTTAATTACAGAAACTACTTTAAATTTTCATTTGGCAGAATAAATGCATTTGGCAAAAAAAAAAAAAAAAAACAGCCAATAAAGCAAGCACTAGAAGCCTAGGAGGAAAGTCGTCTTACCAGCCATCAGAACATTATCAAGTCAATGTAATAAAATCACTGTGGTGTTTATAGAAATATACAAGGAGGTGAATGAAACAGAAATGAGACACTGAACTAGGTCCCAGTATACATTTAACTTTGATGTGATAACTGCTGTAATTTAATCCATTGGAAAAGATTGCTTAATATTTAGTAGGCATGCTTTGTGTTGTTTGGGCACAGAAGAAGTGAAGTAGTAGGAGATATCTGGACAGGTTCATCCCAAAAATGTAGGTCTTGCAGTGGTTTGTTAATCAAACAGACAGAGGGAGCAAGTGTAAAGAATTTTAACACCGTGATCACTCTCACTAATATTCATGAACCAAAAAATTTCCTGGGGTTCTGACCAACCAGATTAGGATCTCTTTTTTCTTTGTGTTTTGTGGGATGAGGTGGGAAAAAAAGCCAAGAAGGAGATTGTCAGAAGAACAAACACAAAGAGAGGAATGAAGTCTTACCTTGTCTATTAGAAGAGGAGGAAGATGGAGAGAGAGGCAGAATCATCACCTCAACTGCTGTCCACACTTCCTTTTTTCTTTTTAACCCAGTTGCTCAACAGGCAAACCATAGTCAGTAGGAATATGGCTGTTCCTACAGGAAGATGAGTAGTTCTAGACCCACTTCTGGAGGCTGCCCCTAGGAAACCACCACTCTTCCTTTGCATTGTCTTTGAACCATGTGAGGAACTATGACCTGTGAAAGTCTCTGAAGGAGGTCCAAATATACTTTATTACTCCAATGCCATAGGGTACAGCATACCAAATACTCACATTCTAGTTTATTGTTGTCACATTATGATTTATAATGAGATAAAGCCCTTGTTGTCTGCTAATGAGTTGAATGATGGCTGGCAGTCTATAGGTAGCTTCAGGGTGGGGGCTGATCACCAGAAAGATCAAGGCATGATTGGCGGGTTGAAACTTTCAACTCCACTCCCAGCCTCCAGAGAGGAGAAAGACTAAAGGTTGAGTTGATCACTGATAGCCAATTATTTAATCAATCATGTCTACCCTATTAAGCCTCCATAAAAACCCAAAAAAGACTGGGCTTAGAGAGCTTTTGGAAGCTGAATGTGTGGAGGTTTCTGGAGAGTAGCCCAGAGAAGGCAGGAAATCTTCACACCCCTTCCCATATGCCTCGCCTTATGCATTTCTTCCATTTGGCTGTTCATTTGTATTCTTTGTAATATCCTTTATAATAAATGAGTAAAAGTTAAGTAAAGTATTTCCCTGAGTTCTGTGAGCTTCTCTAGCAAATTAGACAAACCTAAGGAAGGGTCATGAAAATCCCTGATTTACAGCCAATCTGTCAGTATAGGTGACAATCTGCTAGTTGTGACTGGCATCTTAAGTGGGGGGCAGGTTTGTGGGACTGAGCTCTTAACCTGTGGGATCTGAGGCTACCTCCAGGCAGATAGTGTCACAGTTGAATTGCATTAGAGGACACCCCTCTGGTGTTTGCTGCAGAATTGCTTGGTATGTGGGGAAACAACCTTCATACACCTAGAGTCAGAGGAGTTGTCTTGAAAAACGAGGGTTTTTTTCTCTTCCTATCTTTAATAACTTTGCATCTCAAAGTATATACAACCTCTTTAACCAAAATATTTTTCCCAAGATTGTATAATGAGCCCAAATAGCAAAATAAGCGTCACAGTGAACTGTGTTTTTTTCTTTTGTGTGGGTTTTGAAGAAACAACATACAACTGGGAGAGGAAATCAGGGTTTATTCAGTGGCCAAATAATGGAGAAGGGGAGCTCATGCTTTGAAAGCCCCTTCTCCCTGTGTAGTGAGAAATGTGGAAGTTTTAAGGAGTTGAGTGGGGATGGTGAAGGTATGTAGGCATGAACAGGGTGGAGTTCCAGACTCATAGGTACAGTATAGATCATACTTCTCCATGTGTTGCATGCACACAAAATAGCGGTGGTTTTCTTTGGGGGGGAGAGGATTTTTAGCATTATAATGACATGTTCATGAGCTAATGGTAACTAGGGGTCTCGGGTTCTGGTTCACGCTGGCCTGTTCCAGTCTAAATCAGTCTTGCAGAGGATCTGGACTTCCTCTGGTATCTGACAGCGGGGGGTCACATGGCCATTTGTGGCATTTCAGCTTGACAATCTGGGTTCCTTAAGCTGCTAAGCCTACAGATAAAGAAACTAAAGGAAAACTTGTTACAAGTTTTCTCCAGGAAGAGGAGTTGGGAAGCTGCAAACGCAGCTACGTGTAGGTCAGAATTCTTAAGCAAGCGCATGATTAGGCATTAACTACAGTAAAAACAAGAAGTAAGAAATGGCTGTCTGGGTTGTCCTGATGACATAAGGATGCCTAAATTTCAACAACAGAAAACCAAAAAGAAATCAAAGTATAAAAATAAAAACAAATTCTCCCAAAATTATAATGCAAAATTCTCCCTTCCCCGTTTTCTCATTATGTTTTGACCAAGCAATGGAGTCTCACTCTAACTTCTTGGTCACACTCTTGAGTTTCTTAGTTTATTTGGCACTTTTAAAGTGGAATGAATCCAATCCTAGACTCTCACATGTTCTACTTGGCAAATGCATAAAAACTCAACATATAAGCCATGCATTCTTTTTTCTGTGCTCTGCATCCCTTCCTTTTGGCAACATACTCCCTCTCTCAGTGTGATTCTGATGGGGCTATCAGTCAAATTGATTTACCTCTTCTACCCCGGGATTAAGAACCTCACAAAGATGGGCCATTGGTGACCTCATTCCCACCACCTGGACACATTGATTGGTTTTGATTTGGACTCGAGACCCAAGAAATACCAATCAGAACCGTTTGGGGGGACTTACGTAGATGCCAACATAAACAAACAAACTGCTTTTTTTAGAAAACAAGTGTTCTAAAGTCAACGTAAGTTTGGGATTGCAGTGATGGGTGCTACCGACCTAAGATGAGGACAAAATTACGTTAGCACATGGACAAAGCCTAACTAAAAATAAAGACAAACAGAGACAAACAGCTGGATGATAGGGAGTGACAGACAGTCAGCAATAAAGAGATAATTCTGAAGACATTATAAAAAAAAACTCTTCTAGGCATTTCAGCCTGCAGCTTGATTCACACTAAGACTTTCCCAGTTCCATGAATCACTTTCCTTTTATTGCTTAAACTGGCTGAGTGGATTTTTGCCTCTTTTAACTCAAAGAGCCTGAGTAGTTGAGTCAGTGAGATGTGCATGGTTTCCAAGTACAAGAAACTCTACCTTCATCATACACACACACACACACACACACACACACACACACACATGTGCACGAATATGCCTGCTGCCGAAATAGCATTTTCTACATAAAAGCAGTGGTGTCACATTGCTAGTCTGGAGCCACAACACAGACTGTTATCTAGGGTAGGGGGTAGACAGAAAAACAGGAAGGAAAGGATGGAGAAAGCTTGGCTTCAGCTTTGCCAAGAGTCAACTTGTGAACTTAAAGCTGGCTGGCAGAAATCTTGCAAGAAATGAATTGTGCTGACATGTGCCTTTTATGAGACTTCTAGAAATCTCAAACTTTCTTAGCCTTATACACTGCTTTTAGTTGCCCAAACTGCTGTCTTTAGAAAGACCCAAAGACTTCTATGGGCTCTTCCCTGTCACTTTGCCTTCTTTTTCTATTTTTGACACTTTGCCTTTCTTAAAAGCCTTCCAACCTTCCAACTCACTAGTCCAAGGACAGGACATATATCCCTGGCTCTCATCTCTTTTCTTGACTTCTCTACCTAAGGGTCCCTCAGTTTTTATGGAGATCATTAATTCTAGAACAGCTAGTTCCAAGCACAAAATTTGTTCCTAAAACTTGTACTTTGAAGTGAGCCTTCTTCATCCTTCCCCTTCAGTAAGATTTCTACTTTCTTCACATGCACTCTGTGTTAAGGAAAAATGAAACTATTTCCTTTCACTCATGAGAAACTTCTCGACCCCAGTCTGAAATTAGGAGCATGCTGTTTCAGAATGAGGTCAAGGACATGCCTCATCTGACCCTAAGTATTCCACTCTCTTGCTAAATCTGTTTATCATGGTAGCTGCCATAGCCCAAGGCTGACAAGAGCTGGGCCCCAGAACTAAGTATGAAACTTTGATCTGTCCCCAAATACTCCTCTCTGTGCATTTACCTATCTGGCTCCAGATGAGGTACAAATACATTAGTGATTCACTGTAGGGTTTTGTTATTATGACAGTATTACATCCAGGGCTCATAAATGCCACGATATTACTGAGGGACCTATATTATGAACAACAGCAGAATTACAATCGAAGTACTTATTGCTTTGGCAAGCACCTGGTATGCTCACTGTAAGGTTTTCTGACATAACTAAATGGGAAATGCGGCATAGGCTTCCTGTTTCTTCCTTTCTAAGTTTAATATGATTAGGTTTTCTGACCAGGCCCCCAAATACCCTCCCAAATATAGACGTAGATAAAGTAGATAAGAGAAATAGATTGATCAGCTCTGTCCCTGCCCTGTCTGCTTGTCACATACATACTGGAAGAGTCAGCTCATAAATGCTTAGTCTTTAACTCATAGTGATTCTACCTGGCAGCAACTCAGGACCAAAAGTTTCATTTACTTATTGATTATTTACTGAGCACCTAATATATGTCAGGCGTGTTCTAGGCAAAGGGACAGGCAAAGTTGCTGTCCTCACTGAGCTTACATTATTGTGGGAGAAACAGACTACAATCAAGTAAGCTAATGAAAAAAATAATTGAAATGTGGGAAGTGATTTATAATCAACTGACACAGTACTATGCTGGTGAGTAAATGACAGGAAGCTGGAATGACAGGTGGCTCGTGAAGGCCTTTTATAAGAGATATTTGACCTATATCTTGTCAATGAGAAGGTGGCAGTTGTGCAAGCAGCCAGGAGAATCTCATTACAGTAGAAACACCGTGGGCAAAAGCTCTGAGGCAAGGAAGACACTAGCACGTTTTCAGAATAGCCAGTGGGGCTGGAGCACAGAGGGTGACAAGAAGGGTTCTATGAGTGAGGTGGAAGGTGATATGAAAGACAAATCACGTGGAGCTACCAACGCCGAGGCCATTATGAATAAGACCAGGGCTTTGGAATTTATGGTAAGAGCATGGGGAAACCATTGGGGGGGGGCACTGAGATAGACAGAAAGAGAGAGAGAGAGAAAATTTGATTTATCTTTCAGGAATACTGCTATGGATTCTATGTAGAGACTAGGCTGTAGGAAGGTGAAAGAAGACACCTGTTAGAAAGCTAAAGCAAAAATTCAGTTGTTAAGTTACAGGCTTTAAGCTATTAAGTCAACAAATTCTTCTTTTTTTAGGGGTGGAGGATGGGAAAACTGGTAGTCAAAGAAGAAAGCATGGGTAGAGGAAACAGAAGCCCACCCTCTACTAACCTCAGAATGAAATTCAAACCACTTACCATGAAATACAATGAACAAGATGTGCTTTTTGCTTATAATTTAGTTTAGTCTTCACAAAATCCGTTCTCAATAGTTATCTATCACCCTATTTTACGGATAATAAAACTGATATTTAAAGAGTTTATTTAATTTGGCAAATGTTACCCAGCTAGTGAGCCCTGCAGATTTTTTAACAGCCTTATTGAGCTATCATCAATATACAAAGAAATGCACATATTAATGTGTACATTTTGGAGTTTGGACATATGCATACATCTCTGATATTATCACCACAATCAGGGTAATAGATATATCCAACACCTTTCAAAGTTTTTCTGTGACCCCCTGGGTTTTCAGGGACATTATTTGTTTTCTTTGTTATAAGAACACACTTAATATGGCATCTTCCCTCTTACCAAATTTTGAAGTGCACAATATTGTATTGTTAACTATAGGCACTATAGTATACAGCAGATTGCTAGAACTCACTCAATAGTGTAACTAAAATTTTATACCCGTTGAACAACAATTCCCCATTTCTCCCAACTCCCAGTCCCTGGCAATGACTATTATACTCTCTATGAGTTTTTACTATTATTGCTACCTCATATAAGAGGAATAATGCAGTATTTGTCCTTCTGTGCCTGGCTTACTTCATTTGGCATAATGTCTTCATCACAAATGACAAGATTTTCTTCATTTTAAAGACTAAATAGTATTACTTTGTGTATATGGACCACCATTTCTTCATCCACCTATCTATTAATGAACACCTAGGTTGCTTTCATATCTTAGCTATTGTGAATAATGTTGCAATGAAGATGAGAGTGCAGACACTTATTTGTGATTCTGATTTCAGTTTCTTTGTATATATGCCCAGAAGCAGGATTATATGGTAGTTCTATTTTTAATTTTTTGGGAACCTCCATACTGTTTTTTATAACAGTTGCACCATTCTACATTCCTACCGACTATGTACAAGAAATCCAATTTATGAAGATGAGTTTTTAAGCAGGAAGTAACTGATCTTTTTGCTCTATTATGCCCTCTCATCATCATCTGACTCCCATTTAGCCATTCAACACACTTTTCTATAACCTGCCCACCACACAAATAGCCTGCACTGGAGATTTCTGGTGCTCACTTGTAGTTCCAGTTCTCCTTCCCAGGCAAGCAGAAGGTTACATTTATTAGCCCCATGGCCAGGGTTATGACCAGTTCTGTCCAAGAAC
Source organism: Cephalopachus bancanus (assembly GCA_027257055.1). Lineage (NCBI taxonomy): Eukaryota > Metazoa > Chordata > Mammalia > Primates > Tarsiidae > Cephalopachus > Cephalopachus bancanus. Next base: position 5,085,813 of record JAPVLO010000052.1, read on the forward strand.
TGTGAATGGAAGTGGCATGTGTCACTTGTACACGGAAGGAGTGAAGAGTCTCGAAACTCTGTCTACCCCTAATGTGGTGAACCTGCACACCACAAGAACCACCTTATAAAAAAAGTGTTCCCCTGCCTCTTGCCTCACACGTGAATCTCCACACACCAAAGGAGAAGGGAAGAAGGAGTGAAAAAGAGAAGTCTCATCACATCTCCCACACTGAGGGGGAGAAGGATAAAGGTAGGCGAGCAAAAATTGGAATGAAATTGAAACTTCTACTACTTCTTTAACATCAGAAAGTGAACTGAAAACTGAGGGGTCTGACGGAGATATTCATAAGGGACAGAAAGGGGAAATCGGGCAAAACATTTTGTAGGAAGTGACTGGATATAAAAACAAATTTGTGTTGATCTTACACCCAAGTTAAACTCAAAGTAATCACAAAGACAATGACAGTTAATAGTTATGGAGGGCAACTATGTGTCTTAGGATGTACCAAACCCTAAAATAGTCACCTCACTTCAAAGGGGACACCATGATGACAGCATTGCGAAGAGACCAGTCTTTGTCTTGACAAGGTTACGCTGTTGTGACTCCATATGCAAATACAAGTTACCCTGTTTAGGAGGCCATGCTCTTCATCAGGGCCAAGATACACAACTGCTGCCCCCAAAGTCTCCCACCACGTGAGCTGTGGCATGCAGGTGGGCCTCATGGTGTGAGCTGAAGTCTGGGGCAACTGGAACCTCTGGCTTGAACAGCTTCATCTCTATCCCGATGTGCTGTAACATTATTATTTCTCTGAGATTCATGGTGTGAAAAAAGTATGGCAAGCATTACAACAGGGCTAAAGCATGGAGTGAACCAACTTATTAAGCACCTTCTTCAGAGCAGGTTTTTCATATTCCAGGCACAGTGTCAGGAGAGTCACATGAATTGTTTATTTTAATCCTCCTAAGAACCCAGGGAGGGAGAGACTAGTATCTTTGTCTTGAACTAGGAATGTTAGGATCAGAGAAGTGAAGTAACTTGCCCGTGATCATGGAGCTAAAGAAAGTTGGAGCTGAGATCCAGATTCAGGTCTTCTCCCTCTACATTCTTAATGCCATGAGATTGCCCATGTCACAATCAGCTGCAGATTCACAGGCAGACCTCTGGGGCTGTTTTGTATGTACTGAGGTTTATCAATGGCTCAGACAGTCCCAAAGAGCAGGTCAGTGTCAGCCAGCAATCCTCACCACTGTGGTCACAAAAACAACCACAGCAATAATGCTTGTAAATTCAAGCAAATCTTCAAAGGTACTGACCTTGTGTCTAATAGGTTACAGAACTTGAAAGTAAGAAATATCCAAAGAATAGGCAAAAAATATTTGCCAACTGTGTGTCTGACAAAGGCCTAATATTTAGGGTCTATAAGGAACTCAAATGTGCCAAAAGAAAAAAACAAAAGCCCCCATTAAAAATTGGGCAAAAGATATGAATAGAAGACATATGAGCAGCCAACAGACACATGAAGAAATGTTCAACCTCACTAATCATCAGGGAGATGCAAATCAAAACGACACTGATACACCACCTAGCTCCAGTCAGAATGGCAATTATCAGTAACAAAAAATAACAGTTGCTGGAGAGGGTGTGGCGAAAAGGGAACACTTCTACACTGTTGGTGGGAGTGCAAACTGGTGCAACCTCTGTGGACAGCAGTGTGGCGATTCCTAAAAGCTCTAAATATCAACCTTCCATATGACCCTGCAATCCTCCTACTGGGAATATACCCTGAAGAACTCAAATCATTCTATCAAAAAGATACCTGCACACGAATGTTTATCGCAGCATTGTTCACAAGAACAAGAACCTGGAACCAACCATGCTGTCCATCAAAAGAGGCCTGGATTAAAAAAATGTGGTACATATACATGATGGAATACTACACAGCCATAAAAAAGAACAAAATCATGATTTTGCAGCAACCTGGAGGCTGGGTTTTGAGTGATCCTACAGCAAGATCGAGATCACGCCCTCAAGTGGACCTTGATCTCCAATGTAATCCAAAAAAATGACTGACATGGTGTGAAACTATTGGGGGGGAGAAGGGGAATGGGATTAATGGAGTAAACATCTGTCAGGGGAAGGTGAGACTCCAACTAAAAAAAAAAAAAAAAAAAAAAAAAAAAAAAAAAGAACAAAATCATGAATTTTGCAGCAACCTGGATGGAACTAGAGTCTATACCACTGAGTGATCTCTCACAGAAACAAAGATCTGAGTATCACATGTTCTCACTCATATAGTGGACCTTGATCATCCAATGTAATACCATAAGAAAATGACTGACAGTGGTGGGAAACTATTGGGGGGGAGAAGGGAGATGGGATTAATGGTAGTAAACATCTGTCAGGGGAAGGGGAGACACCTCTTATCAACAAGGGTGCCTGAACAAAGCATATTTGTATACCTAACTCTTAACTGTACTCCACAATATCATTAAAAAAATATTGATTATAATTTTTTTTAAAACAGTGTAGCGATTCCTAAACAAATCCAAAAATAGACCTTTCATACAACCCAGCAATGCCCCCTTTCTGGGAATACACGCAGGGGAACTCAAATCATCCTGTAAAAAAGATACCTGCACGCACATGTTTACTGCAGCATTATTCACAGTAGCAAAAACATGGAATCAACTGTGCTGCCCATTGAAAGTGAACTAGATAAAAAAAAAAATGGTACATATACATGATGGACTATTATACAGCCATAGAGAAGGACAAAATTATGGACTTCACAGTAACTTGGATGGATTTAGAGTCTGTAATACTCAGTGATCTATCGCAGAAACGAACTGAGTACATGTATTCACTCATAAGCAGACCCTGAACATTTTTCATAATACTACAAGAAGGGATTGGCAGTAGTGGGAAACTACCAAGGGAAGTGGGGGTGGAGGGGAGGCATATAACATCAATAAGGTACCTGACCTCAAACCAGGCAAAGTGAGGACCAAAGGGAAGCCCAAACGTTACCTGTATGATGACCACTTATGTACCTAATCCTGAGTTGTACCCCACATCTTTAAAATAAAAAAAGAAAGAAAGAAATATCCAGGACCCATATCTACTGAGAAGTTTTCTTTTTCTTCTGTCTATGATTTTCTGTGGCTTACCCAGAGCAGAAGCCAGGCTTAGAGAAGCAGATCAGAGTTCCCAAGAGAACTTTCTTGCAGGACCAGTTTCCTTCAAGAAATTTTTCAGCAATTTCTTATAAGCAAAACCTGGCATCTGCATGAGGGGAACTGGAGAGGAGGGCAAACTAAGCCATCCTGTAAAGACTCCAAGAAGTTAGGTTCCTGGGATCTTCCCCTTCTTTTTTTTCTGATTTTAATAAGAACAAGAAGAGGGTGGTCAAATAGAAAAGGAAACCCAGAGCCTGCTGCCACCCCCTTCACAAGTGAGAGATTAAAGGACCAGAGAATTAATTGTACCAGTTAGGAAAGAGTGAACTGAGTTTCAAGGGGGCAATTGTAGATTCCATCTGATAGGAGTGACAGATAATAAGGGCTTTTAACTTAGTTTTTGCAATTTTGAACTCAAACAGAAAAGGTTGGGAGAGCCAGATTAAATTAATTTAAAAATGAAAACACACATATACACGCATTTATTTACACACATTTGCACGGCCATTCTTACCACCCCAGATCTTACAGTTATCATGGAGGGCCGATTGAGGTGATACTCACGTTGCTGGACCAAATTACAGCTTGAGAATAATGTGGATTTCCCCCAATGTATTCTCTTATTTGTTATTTTCTTTTATATATTTATTTTTTACATTTATTCTCACCTTCTGCAGACGGCTCTTGCTTGTTCTTTTCTCTGTTTGTTTGTTCATTTATTTATTAATTAATTTGTTCATTCTTTAGATGCCAGTTGAGAACTTTTGTATTTCAGGACTCTTGCTAGAACTGAAAACACAAATAAAATGAAATATTCCTCTGTGGTTGGGACACTGGTGTTTGGCTTCACGAATGCTCGACTTTCTGTCAAGTAAACATGACTCTAATTGGTAGATGCTATGTTGTTTGTCATGCAAATGTGATTTCACTTTGAACAGGATTTGAATTGATGATTGAACTCATTTTTCATCGTCAAAGCACTACATGCCCAAGTGCACACATACACTGTATTTTTTTCATCCTCAAACATAGGCATTCTGCCAAAATTGATGGGGATGGCTATATTCTTTTGAAATTAATTAAAAACACTTATAATTAAATAAACTTGATTCATAGCAATACTTTTTTATAATCCCAATATTAACTTTCATAGTTTGGCTCTTCTTCCATTCATTTTGTTTCTTTTCAGCATCGTTTTATGCTTGGAGACTCAGGAATGACAGAAAGCCAGAATATCAATAGCCAACACTTAAGAAGCTCTCTCTTTTTTTTTTTTTTTTTTTTGCCCAGGCATTGTTCTTAACACTTTGCATGTACTTCTTCATCTCATACTCACAAGAATCTTAGAGGGCATATACTATATTATCTCATTAAATAAATGAGGAAACTGAGGCACAGAGAGTTTAACTTGTTCAAGACCATGTAATTAGTAATTTGGTAGAGGTGGTATTCAAATCCACACTGTCTGACCCCGGAGCCTATTTCTTGGCTATTAAACTGCACTGCATCACAAAGCAAAACTAAATGCTGACAATGGAAAGACTGAAGAGTAAAGTAGTCCCCAGACAGGCAAAATGGAAAGCTTTCTTCATGTGAGCAGAAAACTGAAATTGGAATAATTTGACAGATAGAACTAAAGCTTAGCGGGAAGTTATTTTAGCTTGTCAAAAGAAAATGCTTCCCCATATACAAGCATGCATACTGCAATTATACACACTACCTAAACCTGTGTATGTAAGTTTCATGTTATGGGTCTTTTAAAATTATAAAATTTAAAATTCAAATAGCAATAAAATATAAAATTAGTAAAATCAAAGTGTGAACAAAGGTTTTATTGGCTAGGTGACCTCTTGCTGAAACTAAATTGCTATATTCAGTGTGATAATTGTCCCAACTGCCACAGAAAGGTCTTTCTTGAGCCCACACATCTAGATTGCCTTGTGCTATGCAATTAGTTCATCCTTACACCAGTTCCCTCAACCGGGTCTACCAGGAAAACCTTGCTCACACAGAGATCTAAGGCACCACATGGCCTCACTTGCTGGAAATGCCTTCATTTGGTATAGAGGTATACTGTTGTTCTTTACTTAATAATCTTCATAATGAAAGAAACACCACTTGTAAGGGCACTGAAATTGCATGGCTCTTGAGAAAGGGAGCAAAATGCAACAGAATGAGATTTGCTCAAGTTCTCATCTGGATTATTTTATTATATGTGGCACACAGTTTTAACAAGCTTAGCTACCTGGTTTCTCAATCTATGGCAGATTGGGAGCAGCAAGTGAGAAGAAGGGAGAGAGACTGCCATAGGCAAGAAAAGTGAAAATAGCGAGAAATGTTAGCAGGGCACAAGAAAGAACAATATCAATCATGGGGTCATTTAGCCTAAATTGCCCCACATATAACTGGTCCCATCATAGAACAATACAATAACTGACACTCTCGGTGATGACTGAGTCATACAGGAAAGTTAAATGATTTCCTTTACACTATATAAGATGTCAAAAAATGTAAAATGCATGTGTGAGAGATGTTTATTGAAAATGATTAAAATAAGAAAGGATTAGATGCTTAAAGGGCAATCCCTCCAACATGGTCTTGGAACAGACCAATTCTTGAGACATTGTAATTGTGGAGAATCATTAAAATTATAACATCATATCTATCTGTGTTCTGTCTGTTGTTAGAATGTAAAGAACTTGAGAACAGGGGCTGAAGATACACTTCTTGCCTCGATCATACCTCAAGTTAACTGTTGTTCACAGTGGAAACAACATGGTCATCATTGTTATAATCACTATGTATTGTCCCAGCTCTGTACTAATCGAATCCCAGTAACAAGTCTACTGAGTGGTCCTGTTGTTAGCCCCATGTGCGGGCTTTACAATGTGGCTACCCGGCTAGGCTGAACTACATTTCCCAGAATCCCCTTCACAAGGCATTTCCTGTTGAAATTTGCCTCAAGAATCTCTTTTGCGCCCAATTTGGAGGTGGAAGTGGAGCACTGCCATTTTGCTTTTGCTTCTACACGTTCTTGTTGATCTGCTGGCTAACCTCATTGGCCAGGGGCAGGGATTGAGCATACGCCTGCGGCTGCTCCACCTACCCCGGGTGCTCCTTCAGTTTCATTCTCTTTGATGAGGAGTGTCAGCTTCTCCTGCAGGACACCCAATGCGAGGAAGATGGAGGCAGTGAGCCTAGACACAGGTTCTGATGGGTCCTCGCAGGCATTTATTCGTGCCCACAATCACATGTCTAGCTTTTTTCCTCCTTATATTAATCTTTCCTTCCCTACTGCCTGCCCTGAACGTTTCAAGTACGGGCATCAGACATGGGGACAAGAAGTTTGCAGTTACTGTTTAACCAGCGCCCACAATTGTATAAAACCAAATCTCATGGTAGTTCTGCTTCTCTGATTGAATTCTGATAGAGGTATACCATTTTTCAGATTAGAAAAGTGAAGCTCAGGGAGAGTAAGTAGCTCGTCTGAGGGCTGAAAGCAAGTGAAGGGGTAGAGCCAGTCTTAGAATTTGACCTGACTCCAACACTTGTATTCTTACTTATTAAGCTATATGGCCTCTTTAATAAAAAGTTATTAAATGAATGAATTCAAATAAATGTAATATCTGATATAGTAGGAACTTCAAAGTAAGAAAGTCATTTCAATTCTTTGAGTACCAGTTTTGTGTCCAGAGAGTCTAGTCCCGGCATTGCCCAAACAGCCTGTTCTAGAACAAGTTCATGAACTGTCACCACAGGCTCTTTCAATCCCATCTATGACTAAGTAGCTACCAGTCAAATCCAGCGAGAGCTATAAGCACAGCTTTCTCCTCCTTTGAAAATAGTTTTAGAAGCATTCTCACAGACACAACTGTCTAGTGGAATGTGAAAGCAAAGATAAACATGCATACATTAGTGTCAGAAAGGGCTCTAGGGCAGTGATTTTATTTTCCATTCAATGTGTTTCAGTTAGTGAAATACATGACTAGTCATTCCTACTTAAAGTAACAATAGAGAAGATTAATCCAGACATGCCATATCTTCTGAATAAAGGCATGCAATTTGCATACACCAATGTTGCTAAACCCTAAAAAATATCTTGACTTTGACTTTTATTTAGGATTTTTAAATGGAGACATACCTCATTTGTCCTGCTTTGGGAGTTTCTGATGTCAAGGTAAATGCGCTCATGTGAAAGTCACAAGATCTGGGGGCTAATTCTGAATGTTATCATTAATAGACTTGCAACCCTAGGCAAAGTACTTCACTTCTCTGAGACTCAGTTGGCATATCTGTAAAAGAAAAGTCTCTATTACCTTCACAGACTTTCTGAATCTTTGTAGTATCTTTCAACTTGGCTAATTATTAGCATTGTCTATTTAAATATAGGACAATCAAATGTTAACCTAAAGTTTCAGAACATATGTTGCTTATAGGAAGTACATTTAAAAATCTAATAAAAACAATTTGTCATATCTAAATCCAGCTCCAAAGTGATGAGCATACATAGTGATTATAACAATGATGACCATGTTGTTTCCACTGTGAACAACAGTTAACTTGAGGTATGATCGAGGCAAAGTGATGAGTCCCAGACATCTTGGAACAAAGACAAGACATACTTCACTTGGATCCAAATACCAAAAATTGTTTATCTACCAACTTTACGGAATCCCATTCTGGAAAACAGAATAAGATCCTATCTAATACTTTTTTTTTTTTTTTAGATAGGGGAGGGGGTTTCACTATGTTGCCTATGCTGGTCTCAAACTCCTGAGCTCTCAAATGATCCTCCCATTTCAGCCTCCCTCTCAAATAGCTGAGATTTTAGGTATGTGCCATGGTGTCCAACCTCTATTTGATTCTTGAACCTCAAGGAAGGCCCATGAAGGGCAAGAAATAAAAGGGATATTGGTGTAATTTGAAGATGAAATTCCAAGTCTTTTGAGGTCCAACATCAGAAATAATGCTAATGGTTTCTCTTATGAATCTAATGGGTGCCAGAAATGTGATCCCCTGTTAATAATAATGATAAATAGGAGGTACGGCCTCTACCTTTAAGGAATTTATGATCATGTGGAATTAATATTGATGAAGCAGAATTTTATAGTTAGAAGGGGCCATAGAAATGTTCTAATTCCAAAGTTCTCAAACTTTATCTTGCATCGGAATCACCTAGACTTGCTACCAAAACACAAATTTCTTGGTCCTACTTCTGAGTTTCTGATTCAGTAGTTCTGGGGAGGAGCTCAAGAATGTTCATTTCTAACAAATTCCCATGTGATGTTGACATTGCTGGTCCAGAGGACACTTTAATAGTCACATGTTTTGGGTGCTTGCCCGCCCCCCTTACCCCCATGTTCCTGGGTTTCTAATAGAGATTGTGCACATTCCAATACTGCTGCTCATGCTTTTCCAATCTGGCCCTGAACTATTTAGATGCCTTATAAGAAGCCACCCTTGGGAAGACCAAAAATAAAGAATAATTTTTTATTGACACATTTCCCACAGAGGCTTTATTTTTCATGGTTTGGGTTCTTAAATTTTCTATTAAGTTGAGCCAGAATTCATAAGAAGTCTAGATTGCCTCCAACATTGTACTGTTCATTTCAAGAATCTGCTTCGATTAGGACTGAACCACCATCTTCCCTAGCTTATCAATCTTTTGAATCTGATATAGACCAAGTATTTTTTTACCATGCTTCAACAATGAGGGAGAGTTTACTGTCCATTCTGTGGTTGGATAACTTTTCCAAAGTGACCCAAAACCCACTTCACCATTGGTTTGTCTCAGTTCTCCCCATTGGAGCATCACAGATCAAGTCTTTACTCTCTGCTGCTTGGACGTTGTTTCAGTATCCAAAACCACCTTTCACAACCTCTCATAGACACGTCAATCTCTCTCTTCTCTCCCCTTATCACTTCTGATTATGTCTTCATCCTTGTTCTTGAGAACATAGGAGTTGAGGGGTAGAACCAGATATATTTTCTTCATCAGCTCAAAAGTATTTATTCAGTACTTCCTACACAAGAGATGTGTAGAACATGGACTCTGTATCAACCTCCATGGGCCTCACTTTTTCATGGGAAAAACTGAATATGTTTTGTACTGTCCTCCTTGCTGAACATATTACATTTTTGTGTATATTTTTCCATCTGAAAATGTAATTCCTTCCAACATTTTAGTGTTATTTGACTTAGAAAATCTATATCATCTTATGTGAACTCATTTATTTATTCAACATTTGCTTATTGTGATATATTGAAAGGGCACTAGGGGGGAAAGTTAAAATATATGGTAAGATCCCTGGAGGATCTTAAGAGTTTAGCGTAGGATAGATGAAGTAAACTACAAAATTGTAATGGTTTAAAAACATGGCCACAGTCAGATGCAGTGGCGCATCCCTGTAATCCCAGCTACTCAAGAGGCTAAGATGGGAAGATCTCTTGAGCCTTTGAGTTTGAAGTTACAGGGAGTTGTGATAATACCACTGAACCCCAGCCTTGGCAACAGAGCAAGACACCATCTCTGAAACAAAACATGTCCTTCTAATTTTTTGACACTCACTCCTCCCATTAAGAGGTAGAGCCTATGTCCCCTCCCTTTGAATCTTGATTGGCATATGACACCTTTGACTAAAAGAGAAGAGCTGTTCTGTGTCTTCTAAAGACATATTATAAAAGTCAATGGAACTGCCACATTGTTCACTGGAACATTTATGCTTGAAATGGTGTGTCCTGTATAAGAAATGTGACTACCCTGAGGCCTCCACGTTTTGTGGAAATTCAGGCTGTGTACAGAATACCTATATAGGGATTCTAGTTGAGGTAGTCCCAGATGAAGACTTAGTTTACAGCCAGCATCAACTGCCAAACGTGTAAGTGAAGACAGTTCCAGATGATTTCAGCCACCATCTATTAAGTCTCCCCAGCTGAGTCCCAGACATCTTGGAACAAAGACAAGCCATTCCAGCTGGGGCTGGGCCCACAGAATCTGTGAACATAATATAACAGTTGTTTTATGTCACTGAGTTTGTATGGTTTATTATGCAGCAATAATAACTAAAACAAAAAAGCATATAACCATGTCTGTTTTCATTAATCTTTATCCTTATAAGCTAGAATCAGAGAGTTTTTTTCACATTTTCAAAATCTCTATCCTCAATTCTTCATCTAGTCACTTATAATCTGTCTCTCTGTCTCTCTCTCTCTCTCTCTCTCTCTCTCTCTCTCTCTCTCTCTCTCTTCTCTCTTCAACCTCATCTACAAATACACCCAGTTCTCCTAAACATAGCTCAATCCAGTTGCTTCTTTAGTCTTTGCCAAACTAGGCAGTGAACATTCCACAGGAATGAATCACATTATAATTATCACACCTACGAGAGTCTACCCACTGTGAGAAGATTTTCCAAGCCCCAGTGAATGACCTGCTTGTTTCAAACAGTATTTGTAAAACAGTTTACAGCCCAATGGAGAAATGACACTTTCTTATTTATCAAACAAGTGATCACATGATAATTGAGAGACTATGGTTCTTGCCTAACTTCCAGTATTCTGTCTGGGAAAATTGAAATGAATTTGCCCTTTACAGGAGGATGGTGGCAATCTGAGTGGCAACTTTCTAGTCTGATTTAAGATGCTTTCAATTATGCTCTCAGGTTAAATCCATATGATGCATCCAAACTACTTTTTTTCTGTTCAGGCATACAGACCTTCCAATCTTAATGGATATCAGAAAATGAGAAATCTTATGTTAGAGTAAGATTACCTCTGGAATCCTGCTAGCGTTCTAGATTGAAACCTGAAGACCCTACAGTTAACACTGGCTGGTCAATAAAGAAACTATGATTAAGAGAAAGGCAGAATTCAGCATCAACATGTGCCAACGATCATAAAGCCACAAGAAATGATTCAGTGGGAGAGAAGGGGTGGTATAAATATTCACTTCCATCCACATGGTTGGAGATATGGTCTCAGTTGGGGAGAAGGAATCTGCAAAAGTTCTAGAAGAAGACTCAGCTGCCCAGAGAACTGTGATTCCATGAGGGAAAGGACAGGGCCACAGTGGATAAAATCCCCTTCCCTGAACACCACAATGTTAGTGGCTGCAGATTAACCAGCCTCAGTATTAGGGAAAAGAAAAATCACTCCAATATTGACAGTTATGATGACAGAGAAAATGAAACCTAAGAAGAGCTTAAATGCCAAGTGACCCCCCCCCAAAAAAATCAATGTTTGTGGCAGATAAAAACTGACAGAATTTATCAGTCCTTATGAATGTAAAACTTTTGATCCTGATGGCATGTAAACTCACAAATTTTGTACAGATAGGAAGTTCTGTGTGTCAAGTATAAGACTACTGGTGGCAGTTATGGGAAGTGGGAAGTTTCTTCTTCAAGTGGAGGGCAACAGTGCCACAAGGGTCAATGGGACTGTCAAGGGCAACTACACTGGTAAACAAGGGCATGGGCAACTCACCTAACAATGACTGGAGGTCCCAGCAAATGTCCAATTGTCCCACAAAACAATATGGGACATCTGGGTATGGTGGGTCAGGAACAGGAGCATGTATATTATTTTAATTTGATCATGTTTTCACAGGTGTCTACATATTTGGAATTATGTTGAATTATATACTATAAATATGTATAGGTTTTTATATAACAAGTATACCTAAATAAATCTGCAAAAGAGAGGAAAAATCCACACATTTGGGCACAAAATATAACTTTGTATTTGTTAGAGGTATGTTCTGCATTTAAAGATATAACTTCATTACAGTCCCCATCATTTGATAGCTCCTGAGCGTATCACTTAATTTTAGGGAACACTAGAATACAATTAGCACCAGGCCTTATCTCAACCTTCTCTCCAAACCTTTATACAGTATTTCCTTAAAGGCAAGACATTCTCCTATCTCTTTGGCATTTGTTTGAAACAGTAAAAATAAAGTATATCTAGCAGAGAGGGGTTGGCATATTTAATTCTGCATTTTTGTCAGGAAAGAAAGACAGGTATCTTTCTTCAGAGGTAGTGTGATTTATAGCAACAAGAACATGAGAGAGTGAGTTATGTTCTTTTTAAAGTTAAATCCCTCTTCCAATTAACAGTTAGCATGGATTGTTTGAAGAGCTGGAGACAGGGAAGAGATGATTGCAAACACCATGTACCTGTTAGGGGTAGAAAATAATGCATTTGGAACTAGCTGTTCCATGATTGCAAGCCAGAAGAACTGTCACAAAGACACACAGTCAGCACAACAGACGTGCATAAAAGAATTGCAATTCCAACATTCAGTAAAAACTGAACTTCTACACAGAACACCAAATGAAAGATAAAGGAAGTGCCTTAAAGTCAAAGATGTTGTTTTCTGGTGTTCATGTCTCCTCACTCAATTAGTTCATTTATAAACATTTACTGAGCGGCCTGTTAGATGCCAAGAACAAAGCAGGGATAATAGAGATGAATAAAGCACATCCTTGACAACTTAGAATTCATATGCTAACCGGGGAGAAAGAAGCATAAGCAATTAAAACCCAACTTAGCAAATGCTGAAATAGAGATATGTGTAAGCTACAATAAGAGAAATAACTCTGACTGGGGAAAAGTGCTCAAAAGTGCTTGGCATGAAAGTGGACCATTGGGCCAAATGTTCAAGGAGAAGTAGAAATTTGAAGGTTAAAGAAAATGTATTTATGTGTTCCAGGCATAGAAAAGATTACTAGGTTAACACATAAAGGCATATGTGTGAGCTGTGTTCTATGTGTGGACTAACACATCACAAATGAAAATTTGATTAACTCTAGGAAGTTCTGTGTGTCAAGTATAAGACTATTGGTGGCAGTTATGGGGGGTGGGGAGTTTCTTCTTCAAGTGGAGGGTAGCAGTGCCACAAGGGCCAATGGGACTGTCAAGGGCAACTACACTGGTAAACAAGGGCATGGGCAACTCACCTAACAATGACTGGAGGTCCCAGCAAATGCCCAATTGTCCTACAAAACAATATGGCTCATCCAGGTATGGTGGGCCAGGAACAGGAACATTTGACAACCAGGATCGATGCCCAGCCCAGTCGCTTTGACACCGAAGAGATAGTATCCATTCATGAAATTGGCTTTCTACTCTATGACTGCAGATCTCTCTCCAGTCCTCAGGCTACCCTCAAGCTTAAGTTCTTAATGACATGGATAGAAGCTTTATTGTTCAAATATGAAAAAAATAGAAGAAAATAATATGAGCTCTATGAAGAGATTCTAAACAGAGATGGATAGTATAAAAAAGAAAAGAATCAGCAGCGCAAAAAAAATCACATCAGCAATATGGAGGACAGTTTTGAGGAATGCACCCCAAATCAAGAGGAAATGGAAAAATAAAGTCATTAAAGGGGCGACGGCAAAAATAAATAACAGAAAAGAGAGATCAAAAATATATATTAGTGATGCATTTGATGGAGTGCAAAGAAGAATGGGTAACCATACCTGATTAGTATTCCATTCCCTATGGGCCAGATAACACAGGCCTGGGGATCTTAGTGGGGCTAAACAAACAGGCCTCTGTTAGCCAGGCTTGGAATTTCTCTCCTGATAAAGTTTTCTTAAAACTTAGTTAACTGTTGATCAATTTGATTTCTGAAAACTCTGGCTAATCTCAATGAGTGCTGTGATCTCTGCATCTGGGTCCCATCCATGTTGCTTCTGGCTCTTAGCAACAGGCCAGAGTCCTCCTATCAAGGTTTAGAAACAAACCTTACAGTTTCATTTGTGGCTGCTACCTCTGATAATCGTTAATTGCTGAGGCAGAATGAATGTGCTATTTGTCCCCATGTGGAGGGAGGGTTTGATTCTGATAAAGAATATACAAAAGAAGCCATTTGGAAAAGACTTGATGTACCTTCAAGGGTTGCAATCTTATTTCTCAGTGAGCTTCTGTAGTAGGCAACTTCTAAAATGACCTCTAATGATCACCACCTCATGGTATTCACACCTGCCTATTGGGCTTGGCCTGGACTAATTGACTGGTTTCTAAGAGACTGGGTTACAGAAAGACTGTGGCTTCTATCTTGGGCACTTCTTCTCTTGCTCTCTCCTAAATCATTCACCCAGGAAAAGCCAGCTACAGTGTTATGGGACAACCCAGGGAAGAAGCCCATGTGTCAAGAGATCCCATCTGCCAGCCACAGGAAATACCCCTTCTAGTCCAAGGGGAGTCTTCAGATGAGACCACAGCCCCAGTCAACACCTTGAATGTAGCCTTGTAAGCAGAAACTCCATCAGGGCCACTCATCTATGCTGTGATGGAATTTCTTTCCCACAGATACTGGGAGGTAATCAATGTTTTAAGCTGCTAAGTTTTAGGGTAATTTGTTTATACAGTAATAGACAATTTTTCATCCTCTGTCCTTCCTTGCATTAACTTCAGTTTGATACAAATAATTTGTCAGGGTATTTAATTATCTGACTGGCTACTGTCTTAGATAATTGACTGCAGCAGACCACAGTTATATGTAGGCCTTTCCTGCTTTCAGAGGTAGCTGAAACTAGAAACTTGATCCTTTATTGAGGATATTTCCTAGTTTATTAAAAAAAATAAAGAAAAGCAAAATTTAGCCTACTTCAACATTCTGATATCTCTCTAAAGCTCCAATTTCAATGGGCACTTGGACTAAATCCTAAGATAGAAAGAGCTCCAGCTCTACAGATAATGGCTTAACCAGTTGCTTCACCATTGCATAATAAATATCATTGCATTTCCAACCAGCATTAAGGGCATTCTTACTACCTTGGAACCCACTTCAATTTGGTCAGTTCCCCATTAGGGTTTTGTAGCACCCTTAGACCAGGCTAATGAAAAATTAGAGGAGAATTTATTAACTGAGATAACTGGAAGATTATTGATATATTTTCAGGTATGGTTAAATTCAGAAGCTCAATTGATAACATCAGAACTTTCTATTTATCTCTTTCTATTTATCTGGCTTTAGTCTCACCATATAAAGTCATTATGCCTCCCGACTGTCTAACACTTGTCTTAGTACAACCTCAGAGAAAATAGAACTTCTCCGATAACCTCATAGTGGCCTGCACTTATTGACTTTTTTTTTTTTGAGTTGGAGTCTCACTCTGTTACCCAGACTGGAGTGCAGTGGCCGCTCCCGGCCACCGCAGCCTCGACCTGCT
Organism: Cephalopachus bancanus; assembly: GCA_027257055.1. Lineage (NCBI taxonomy): Eukaryota > Metazoa > Chordata > Mammalia > Primates > Tarsiidae > Cephalopachus > Cephalopachus bancanus. The sequence goes on from JAPVLO010000052.1 coordinate 5,101,150, forward strand.
GGGCTCCGGTGATCCTTCCACCTCCGCCTTCCGAGTAGCCGGAATTATAGGCGCGCGCTACCATGCCTGGCTGATTTTTTGATTTATTGTAGAGATGAGGTCTCGCTGCCCAGGCAGGTCCTGAACCCGCAGGCTCAGACAATCCACTCACCCCAGCCTCTCAAAGGCCGGGATTACAGGCTGAGCCACCGAGCCCGGCATTGACTTGTTTTTAAGAGATTGAATTATAAAAAGACTATGGCTTCTGTCTTGGGCATCTTCTCTCTTGCTTTCTTCTAAATCATTGAACCTGAAGAAGCCAGCTATCATGTTATGGGGCAACCCAGTGGAGAGGCCCAGGCGGCAAGTGGTTCAGTTAAGGATAGGATTCTCATGAAATGATAACAAGATAAGTTCTGTAATAGCACTTGAAAAAATGAGACAGAAAGTCTGGTGGGAAAACAGAATCTGTAACATTCCACTTCACTCTTGCTACTCAAATTGGGGTCCACAGGGCAGCAGCGTCAGAATCACCAGGGAGCCTGTTAGAAATGGAAATGTAGCCTCTCCTTATTTTCCTGACTTTCTCAATCAGGCTGCATTTAATAATTTCCCTAGGTGATTCACATGCACACTACAGTATAGAAGTGTGACACTGATACCACCCAAGTAACTATTCGAGTGTAAATGCAATGGAAAAATACTTATAGGTTAGGACTTAGTATATTGCCATCTATCCTCCCTGAAAGAAGAAATTCAAAGATTTGCAGCCATTTGGGAGATAAATAAAGAATCCAAGAATGGGGAGGCTGAGATTTAAAAGGACAAACTGTGAGTTTTAAAACATTTAAAAATAGAATTATGAGTAAGAAGATGTCTTTTGAGCTTTAGATTTGCACTTTGAGCCTCAATTTCCTGGTCTCTAAAAGAAAAGAGATGTTCTGTCAGAAATCCTCAAACCTGGCTGCACTTTAGAATCACCTGAGTGGCCTTACAAATACCACTTCAAGGTACCATGCAAAATAATTGAACTAGAATCTCATATAATGAAGGAAAGCCTGGACTGCCTTAGTTTCTAAAACTCCCGGGTGGTTCTAGTAAAGGTCTCTGTTTTGATTAAAGCCATACCAGAATGATATCCCAGAAAAGGCTAAAAACTAGCTCTGGTATTGTTTTTACTAAAGCATCCTAGATTTTACCTTTCTTACATTGTATCTTTTCTATGACTGGGCAGTGGGCAAGATTTTTTCCCCTTTAAAATTCTGAATGTTCTTTAAGGAGAACGTATACTAATAAGGGTAAGGACTCTGTTCTCAAGTTCTCTATTGGTTCTATGTGCACGTTTGAAGCTGAGACCATCCTCCAGTTTGACTGCCAGGTGGTATCAAGGCTGCAAGAGAACTGGGAGGGTGCTCTGCATAGGAAAAGGAGAAGCTAGAGTTCTTTGGAGGTGGTGAAAGTGGAAAATCAATCCAGGAAGAGATAGGGATTAACAGAAATGGAGAAAAGTGAAAATAGTAAGGCTGTCTTTGAGGTGACTCCTCTCCATGAGCTCCACATTTTATTGAAATGTACAATGTGATGGGTGGAAGAGGACTTCTTATGGAGACCTAAAGGGGCTTGAAAGTCATGATGATGGGGAGGTAGAACAAACAGAGACAGCATCTGCAGATGAAGTTCTTGGACTCTGAGAAGAGCCTAGGCTAGGCCCTGCAGAAGCACTTTGGGAAGAGAGCAAAACTTATCACTGACCATGGCAATTATATCCTGGTCTCCGAGGGCAGTGGGTCCCCACAAGACAACTACTTACACCTCGTTCCTCTCTGAATAATCTCCTATTGACTCTACACAGCCTCTTTTACACTGCCACTCACACTTTCATGTGGCAGCTTCTGAGAGTTATGACTAGGGACACAGTGGAAAGCAAAAAGAGACAGGCCATGGGGCTTAATGCCCAGCGGTGTGGTAGGGACAGATATCAATCAAACCATCACAGTATGGGATTTATAATTACAAACTGAGGTAAGTGCCATGAAGGAAATAAATGTGGTTCTATGATAGCAGATAACAAAGTAATCCATGACAAACAAGGTAGTCAGAAAGGTCTTCATGAAAGAATGATGCTTCAGATTAGATCAGAAGAAAGTAAGGACAGTGGAGGGGGCATGCTGTAGAGTTTGGCTTCATCACACCGTTTGTGGGAAACCACTGAAGGTTTCTAAGCAGAAGGTGAAAAAATCACTCTGCAGCACAGAAGGCAGGTTGGAAGGCTCAGGGTAAAGGTGAGGCCACTAACAAGAAGTGTTTTTCAGTAGTGCAGTAATGGCTGATGGTGGCTTGGATCCTAGCAGTAGCAGTGATATAGAAAGACGTGATTAAGCTTGAGAGATACTTGTGGAGTTCAAACTGGCAAGGCTTTTTGCTAGGTCTAAAATAGTGAGGGAGAATGAGGTTTCCTGGGTTTCTGGCTGGCACCATGGAGTGGATGGTGATGCAGTTCAGAATTAAGGCAGGCACACACCTAACACTCAATGTTTCGCCTCTCCTGTTACAATTTACAGTGAGGTTTAGGACAGCATGCCCAGCTATAATAGATTGAGAGAGGGAAATCTCATAAGGTATATTTTTCCCTTTTCTCTGTGCATTCTGTCTCTCAGATAGCCCCTGAGCTGCATCTCCCAATGTCTATTAATAATTAAAGAGAGAAGACTGGGAATACATTTTCTGAGGGATTTTCTTGGAGCTTCAGAATTTCTAACTAACCAAGGGAGACCTTCATTCTGCTCAGTCACAACTTTTTCCAGGCTGTGATAGCTTAAAGGGTCAGCCCCACACCCTCTCTGAAGGTGCAAATACCTGTGCATGTGAGAAAGCCTTCTAGCCCCTTGACTGCACTACCCTCTCCCTTCTAAAAGATTTGTACAGCTGGGCAAAGGAAGCCACCTTATGGCAACACTATAAGGCACAAAACATGATCATCACTTTGAAGATCAAGAAACTGGTATGTAAAGAGATGAGGTGGTCTGCTCAACTCTCTGTCTCTCTTTTAATGTGTTGAAGTCCTCACTCAGGCCATCAGAAAAAGCAGGATTGGGCCAGCTCTGCTCCCTAATGGTTTTATTGCTGAACCTCTCAGGACTCTCCCCTCTTGGGGGTGCAGACAAGGAGATTTGTAGTGTAAGTTAAGGGAAAGAACTCTGATATGTGGCTCTAAGCTTGACTCTGTCTCCAACATTTTGCATTTCTCTGGGCAAACCACTTTACCTCTTTAAGTACCAATTCCCCCATCTGCAAAATGGAGACCATGCGTTGTGCCTTATAGTTTTGCTATAAGGTGCAAAAGAGTTGACATCACTTATCATGCCCTCCTTGAAATATTTTTCTCACTTGTCTTCTGGGAACCATTACTCTACTAATTTTCCTTTTATATCACTGACTGCTGCTCCCTTTAAATCTTCTTCACTGATTCCCACCTTTCTTCTTAACCTTTAAAATGTGATGTTCCCGAAAGCTAAATCTTTGGACTGCTTTTCTTCTTTCTCCTCACTTACTTCCTGGTGAGCCCATCTGGTCCTATGGCTTTAAACATTATTGCTACCCTGGTCCATACCTCCAGCCTCAGGACCCCCATTAATTATCCAGTTTCTTTCTTCTCACATCCTCAATTGTCTATTAAGCCTAACATGTTTAAACCTGAACCTTTAGTTTCCTGCCATCCATTGTTCCTTTACTGGCTTTCCCACCTCATTCATTTCCCACCTCATTCACCCAGTTTTACTGAGATCAGCAACACAGGTGGGTCATGGTACTCTCTTCCTTCATCCCCTAAGTTCTATCTATGGGCAGTTACTATCAGTTCTACCCTCAAGGCACATTTTGAATCTGGTCACTTATTCTGTTCTCTACTGGTTCCATCCTATCCAATGGACCATTATCTTTCTTGGACTTCTGCAGTAGCCTCCTAAAGGAACTCTCCTTTTTTCATTCCTGTATGCTCTGGATTCTTCACCCAGAAGTCAGAGTGATTCTTCTAAAACATGAACCAGATTATGTCACCACTTACTCTTCACTCTCCAGTGTGTTTCGTCCTGCTTAGATTAACACCAAAGTCTGATTATGACCTAGAAGTCCCCCAGCCCACCTCTCCAGCTCCACTTCCTGCCCCTCTCCCTCACTCATCGAGCTCAGTCCCACTAGCCTTCTTGCTGTTCTTTCAATGCACGAAGCAATCAAGTGCCCTCCACCTTGGCTTTTTTCCTCCTGTAGAGATCGCTGTCTCCTCTGCTTCATTCGAGTCTCCACTTCAGCATCACTTCTTCATAAAAGCCTCCTTACCCAATTTTTAAAAAAACACCTAACCCTCTTCACTCTTTATCATCTTTCTCTGCTTTATTTTTTTTTCAAAGCATGCATCACTATCTGAGTTAATGACTCAGTTATTTATATCTTCGTTAGTCTTCTCTATAAAATTAGAAGATCATGAGGGCAGGGACTACACCTGTTCCATTTGCTGCTGTTTTCAGTTTCTAGAACATGTCTAGCTCTGTTAACATTTATTGAATGATTAGATGAATGAGTGAGTGAGTAAATGAATGAATGCCTAGTTCTACTTTAAGGAGAGTACACAGGAAAATACTGGCTCTCTGAAAATGTTACCTGAGTTTTGGAGCAAGTTGAAAAACATTGGGAAGAGAGCAGACTGGGAAGAAAAAAAAGCAATTTCAATTTAAAAAAAAAAAAACCAAAATTATAGTCCCTTGCTAAAAGAGAGAGAGTAAAACAAGAACAAAAAATAAGGATAGTGGACTTAAATACTTCCTGAGACCTCAGAAACCCCGAAGTGGGAATGTGTATAATAGAATCGGGAGAAAGAAATTCTAAAAGGGTAAACACATTATGGAAAAGCAGAGGGAGAAAGAAGAAATGAAAAGAATAAAAATATGACTCTATTGTGTTTACAAAAAGCCATGCTGTCCTTAACTGAATGTTTGATGTCAATAGTTTTGGTTTTCCTGGTAGTGAGAAAGGAACTGCAGATACCCTACATACACTATGAAAACTCATTTTGCAATTTTTGAAAAGCCTGTGAGAAGGGAATGCAATAATAGATGTGAAAATATAAAGATTTCTGCAAATGAAAGGTACTGTCATGAAAAGAATACAAAGTGACGTGGCTAGGATGTGAGAGTTAACTTTGAGGAGACTGCCCTGAATTCCAAGTGGCCCGGAATCCAGAGCTGGAAGCAAAACCCAGAATACTGGATAAGTGAGGCAGCCAGTAATGACTTTCCAATATGGTCCCTGCCAGTGGGAGGTGTGACCCTTAGCCCGTCAGGATACTCAGAGTTAATCTAACTGAAAATAGGAATATTTTTTTCCCTGTCATCTCATCTATCCATATTACCCCTTTGGCAATATTTGTTGTGAACCATGCAGGTGAGCAGACGGAGACAGGTAAGAACAGGAAGGTGACTCAGAAAGCACCTAAACAGGGATGGATACAGTGTTTCTGAACAATCAGCAGATAACACTATGGCTCCTCCAAATTAAAAACAATGACAGCTCCTGCCATAAAACAACTGCCCTTGACCTGCAGGCCCTCTCCTAAATGATAGGTGAAAGCTTTACATACTTCCTGCTTTCTTGCCTAAGTTTTGGTGTCAGACTCTGAAGGGCTCAGCCTGCAGCTTGCCTGCAGAAATGAAGCTTGATAGCTCAACAGCAGTGGTAAAGGCACTTTGCGGAGGGGTTCCTTCTGGCTCTGGAATCCTGCAGTGCAGAAGCCAGTGATCTACTCTTCTTGTTCATCCTGTGTATCTTTAGAGAAATCGGGACACAGCTGGACCAGAAACCTCAGCCTGATACACTTTATGCTCGAGAGACAAAGTTACCCTTTTATTCCAGCAAGTGGACCCGAGGATATTTCCTGCCAGGGACCAGGTCAGGACAACCAGAAAAGGCCCAGCCTCTGCCATCTGTTGGCACTTTCCTCCTCCCTGTGTCTTGGAAGCTGTGCCCTGTGCAGCCTCTCCATCCCACACATGGGGTGACGTCCTGCCTCCTTGTTGCCCGCCCCCATTCCCTTCCTTAGAACATACTCCAACTTCCCATCTGCAGTGTCTGCAGGCTTAACCCCCCAACTGCAGCTGAGACTGGGACTCAGAGACTGAAACTGCTCCCTGGGGGAACACAGGGCAATCTCGTTTCCTCCTTCAAACTCTCTGGACCAATGTCATAGACATAGTCTCACTATACATCACTTTCCCAAGCCTGATACCTTTTCTAAATGTGGTTTTAGATGAACAAATGAACAGCCAGTCACAGCAAGCAAGAAACAGTGGGTTCCGAGATAACATTTATGACTTCCTCTGTGCTTTCTGGCCTGAAAGCAGAAGCTTCCCCAAGTCTGCTCTGCTTAGAAAGAGAACACTGATGGACCCAGAAAGATGCCCCTTTTCTCTGTGTGCTAGAACTCTCTTGGACATATAACCAGAAAGTTTTCTAGTGCTGCAAAGACAGCTATACTTAGCCAAAAGGACAGCCTTTATTCCTGGTACAAATTTCATATGGTTATTTTAGAAGCCTAGGACAGGTAAGAGGAAGGATCCCTTGGAATATCCTCTTTCTCTCAAATACCTCAGCATTTTGGAGCCTGTATCAGTCAGAATAGGTTAGGTTATTGCTACATTAACAAATGACTCCCCAAAGTTCAGTAGTTCAAACAATAAAAATGGATTTCTTGCTGAACTACATGTCCACTGGAGATGGTAGAGGGCTCAGTTTATTAGAGTCACTCAGGGGCTCAGATTGATGGAGAAGCTACCACATTGAACCTTCTGGGTCACCATATCAGAAGGAAAAGATGTGTCAAAAAGGTCTTGGATCAGCAAGTGTGTGCTCCAGTCTAAAAAGCAATACATGTCATTTCTGTTCACAACACATTGTCAGAACTAGTCATTTGGATGTATTCAGTCACAGGGGAGGCCAGGAAGTGCAGTTCTACCTTGCAGATATGGAGAGAACTAGAAACATTTGACAAATAGTACCAGTGACAACCACAAAGAACCTGGGTTCTGGGAGCCAGCTTCTGAGTGCCCAACCATCCAGGAAAACAAAAACCAAACAACATCCTTTGCTTCAAGCTCAATAGCAGCCCCTTATCCCTTCCTATTACATTTAAAGCCAGGAGAGGCCCTGTGATGATTCCAGTGGAGGGTCAAGAGAGGAAGTTGTGGCCAAAGTGCCCTTGCAGGAGATATTTTTGTACCCTCTATGGACATTTATTGAGCCACAACATTTTCTATGATGAATGGCTCCTGGAAGCATGACATTTCAATGTTTACCAATTCCCTAGTGTGCTGGACAGGACCCAGGAGATACTCAGAGCTGGGTACAGAGCCAGGATGGCCAGCTGTGGCATATAAATGAGGCTGACATATGCCTAAGAACCCAGCCCACGAAGGGCATGGCCTCCTCTTCATCCCTGTAGGACACATGTGAAGCCTTAAAGTTCAGATCTCCCCCCCCATTAAAGGCCAGGCTGCTTCAGCCCAGAGGGATGAGCCCTGTGACTAGCTCTTCTCTTGTTTGTCTTAGTGTTCACACTGAAGGTTTCCTTTCTTGCCCACTTTTCAATTGTGTGATGAATGTCAGTGGTAACAGGTACAAAGCCTTCTATCTAGGCCCTCCTCCATATACTTTGCCAGAGCCCAGGAGCACCTGCCAACTTTAATCTCCATCCATGCTCCCATCTCTCTCAGACCCTCCCCTGAGCCTCCTGAGGACCAGAATCACAATCTTAGCAAAAGCTCCATGTGGAATTCTCTCTTTCTTCTAAGCTGATGTCAAAGACAGAGGAAAGCAAAAGTGCAAGGGCAATAATTCCATAGCTACAGTAGAATGTGGAGTTCTGAAGTTGTGTTGGCTTTGAGAGGGGAAATCCAAGAGCTCTAAAGAACCCAGGATGCAGGGGAGAGGCTGTGTGGGATCTCACTTGAGTCAGGGAAACCAGATTCTTAGGAGGGGAGGCTGCCTCCGGGCAAGAGAAATACAAGGACTCAAAGGGGTCCTTGAGAGGGGCTCACACAGGGAGAAGCTGGCATTAGATTGGACCCCTGGAAACCATGCCAAGTCTAGTCTGGCCACTCTGCTGCGGGGCAGATGAGAGAAAGGGCAGCAGCGTGCCTTCCCATGATCACACCACCAGTTATCAAAAATCCTGGCCCAGTGTTCCTTGCACTGCATGCCAAGTGGGAGTGGTGATGGCTGTAGACTCCAAACAACCAAGACACAGTTGAGTCATCTCTGGACTTGTAATCACAGAAGTGCCCGAGAGGGAAGTCGTTGAGAGGTCATTGCTCAAATGATTGGGGATTCTAAAGGAGAAAGGTTACAGGTGCCCCAGGGCTGTGGAGGGAACAGAGATACAATGCAGGTTATTCCTTCCGTAAGATTAATTTTGCCTTGATCTATCATTTAGGCTTTTTAGGGAACTTCAATAAAAATTCGAGTTTTACTGTTTGCATATGGTTGACAATAAATAGTTGTCATCATTTTTTATTTTGAAAACTTTTCAATCTAATACTCTATTTATAAGGACTTTTTGAGTTGTAAGTGACACAACTTACACTGAATTAAGGAAAAGAAAATGAAATATCAGTCAAATAACTGAAAAGTCAAAGATGTATCTTGATCCAGGTATCAACTCAACTGCTGACAACAGAAATCAATCTCTCTCTCTCTCTCTTTCTCTCTTTCTCTCTCTCTCTCTCTCTCTCTCTCTCTCTCTCTCTCTCTCATCCCCTCTTTCCTTTTCTTTCATTCTCATGGAGCTGACTCTTCTCATCAAGTGGCAACATACCTGCCCTGAGTATCTGCAGGACCATTTACTCATTTTCACAACCTAGCACCACCAGCAGAAAGATAGCCACCCAGAAAATGTTCCATGATTGCCTCTCATTGGCCTGGCCTAGGTCATTTTTCCCTTCCGAGTCAACGACTAAGACCAGACAGTACAATGCAGTTGAGCAGTTACCCACATCCAGAACTGGGTGGTGGGGATTCATTCTCCCCTGAAGGGCAAGGACTGTGGTTGGCATGGGACTGATTGCTGAGAAAACCATTCCTGGAGAAAGAATAGATGGGTAAGCAGACAGAAATGACAGCTGCTCACTCCAGACACCTGCTAGTCTTTCACATAACTCATTTTTGAAACACTGTGCTGCATCTTGCTTCCTCCCTAAGCAGCCATTGGTTGCTGCTATTAAAGGGCTGTTTAGTTTAATTCAGTGAGTTCATTGTTGGGTCTGAAGAGGTTGAACTCAAACAAAACACCTGCTGCCTGCTGTCCCCTCCTTAGTTCCTCTTCTGTGCTCTATGTTGCTCAAAAAGCAAACAAACAAACAAAAAAGTAACTTTCCCTCTAGGTCTGCCCAAGTGTCTATTTCCTTGAGAGTATGATTCTAGTGATTTCAGGAGGAAATGGAGACCTTATACTAACTCAACTGAAGTTTTTAAAGCCTTCCAGTCATTTGTAAAATACAGTTGCTTTGTCCAAATTTGCCTCCACTCAAATTAAAAGTCTCTCCTTACCTATTTGTTTACAGAAACCCTTACAAATGAGCTTAACATTTTAAAACAAGAAAGGACAACAAGATAATTAAGTCTGATTGCTCCTGAGCAGGTTGGTGACAGTCCTGGAAATATGCCAACATTAATTGACTGGAGATATTTTCCGTACAATTAATTGCAAATGGTCATTGAAAGCCCTTGAAATTAACTTAGGTCCCCTCGGCTCAAGTGTGGAGAAGGGATTTATAAGTGTGAAGGAGACCGAGGCTTGAAATAAGGACCCACCGGGGACATCTAGCTCTTCCTGTGTCAGACTGATGTCCAACTAATGTTGTCAAATCTTATCACTTCTTTGGGTCTCAGTCTTCTGATCTGTAAAATGGCCACAGTGGGTAGGAATGGGGAGGTCATGCCAGAGCAGGAGTAGCAACCTCTGTGATTTCTTCCAACTTTGGCTACACTTTGACCATATGCAGGTCTGTACTGGAATTGGTAGGGACAAAAATCAGTGCCTGAGTCTTCAAGTCATTTGTCAGACATGGGTAATTTTTTAAAAAGCCAGAGTAGAAGACAGAGGACCACTGGTCACTGGATACTGGGTCTAAAGGAAAAAATAATTGATCAGGAAGAGCAGGATAACCAAGAAAGACTTATTCAGGAAGATTCCCATTGCGTGATGTCTTAAAGAGTAAGATGTAGGTACATGGTGGAGGGGAGGGAGGGAAGACTAGCCAGAACAGAGACACACGTGTGTGTGGTATGTTAGGAGAACCCTTCACATGCTGGTGAGGCTGGAGCATCTGCGCATTGTGAGATGTTCTACTCTTGATGCCAAGGAATGGATGCTCCATCCCGGCCTACTGGCAGAATTCACATGGAGCCAGGAATCTTACAGGAATCTAGAATCCCCACTGGCTCAAGAGGCAGACACATGTTTCAGGGTGCAAAGCAGCTGGTGACCAGGTTTTCCTGCTGTCCCTTCCCTGGAATTATTTTCTGATTTTTTTGCCCTAGTCCTTGGTTATTAGCTCAGCTCTTCTCTACTTTGGGATCACCCTCATAATTTCAGTATACCCATGGCTTCTTCCACCCCATGATAGCTGTGTATTTTTCTGCATTTTTGGTTTTACTTTGGTTCCTCACAGCAGTGAATAATCTTCAACCTACATATCTAGTTAAAAAGCTCACCAAGGTAAGCCCAATTTGCCTTGATGAGAGACATTATTACTGACCAGATCTTTCATCATATGTCCAGTACTAGCCAATTCAGACATGTGGCATAGAAGATGGACATCCTATGAACATTTTGGAGCCATTTGCCTCAAAAGCAGCTATAGAGAAGGACTTTTCAGAAGGGGCTTAAGGTGCGAAGTTGATTGGCACGTCTAATGTGAAAAAGAGGCAAAAAGTAAATATTCAGTGGGCTCTGATCTCCATCACAGCTACTCAACTCTGCCATTGTAGCACAAAACCAGTCATAGATGATACATAAATGAATGAGCGTGGGTGCATTCCCATAAAGCTTTACTTAGGGATACGAAATTCAAATTTCATAGAATTGTAATGTGTCACAAAATATTCTTCTTCTTTTTTCTAACCACAAGAAAATGTGAAAACAGTCTTAGCTTATGTACTGTACACAGACAGGCAGCAGGCTAGATTGGCCCATAGGTTGTAGTTTGCAAACTCTTGGTTTAAGTCAGTGGTTTTTCAAAGCATGGTCCCTGGACAAGCAGGCCTCACATCACCTGAGAAGTTCTCGGACACGAGATTTCTCAGGCCCAACTTCAGGCCTGCTGAATCAGAAACTGGGGGTAGCCCCCCAAATGATTCTGACCCACATTAAAATTTGAGCACCACTGGTCTAGTATTTAAACATGTAGCAGAGTCAATTGGAGGCCTATCCCCAGATGAGGATCTGAAATCTGGGAAAATGGAATGGGGAACTGAATTGCTGAATTGTCAGCAGAGCCGATGCTGCCCCAGACCACAGCTGCTTTTCATATTATTAGCTGACTTTATAGATCATCATCCACTTACTGCTTAAAATAATTAGTGGGATTGTGACCCATTCCCCCTAACCCCATGAAAGGGGATAAATGTGACCAGGATGTCTGTTGACCTTCTGGGCTTTATTACTTTGGAACTTTCTGGCTTTATGCTCTGTCTATGACCTATGACCTAACTTAAGAGATGGGTAGAAATAAGTGGCTTTCTATCTCTTTGCTGCCATCCTCTCTGACATGTGCTACACGTTAATTTGTGACTCCTTCTTTCTCTCCTCTTTCCTTTTTCTCCCCCTTAGCTTGCTAAAATAAGCCCAATAAGAATAATTAATCCTTAGTGAATGTCCGTTTATGCCAGGTACTGTTTGCAACCTAGGACATATGTCAACACAATTAGTTCTCAAAAGAAAACTATAAGGAAGGTAGGATTAAGAAGTTAAGCAATTGGCTAGTGTCAAACAGCTGGTAGTTGGATGGCTGTCTAGTTTCAAACACTTGCTCCTACTGTCATGAGTTATTTTCCCTCAGTCATGCTGGAGACTCACCAAGCCTGGGGGAAAAACATCACCAGAAGAAGAAAATACACTTACTCAAATTTCTACTTGAAATTTGAAAGATAATGTGTAAAGTTTTTCAAGGAAACCGTCTTTGTAATTTTGGAGTAGACAAAAACTTTTTAAAGGAAACAAAAGGGCTAAGCATAAAAAAAAAGTTGATAAATTGATCGACATTAAAAAGTTAAGATCTTTACATATCAAAAAACACCATTTTGAGAGTAAGAAGACGATCTCTCCCCTTTTTTTTAATGGGCAAAAGATTTGAACAGTCTCTACAATAAATCAAAAATTAGCCAGGCATGGTAGAAGAAGCATGAGGATAACCACAGAAGAGGTTATCCCAATAGCCATTAAATATTTTTGAAAAGCGTTCAACCTAATTCGTCATCAGGAAAATGCAAATTAACATAATGATGTGATATACTATCCCACCATCAAATAAAAAACAAACTAAATTTTCATTTCTTTGTGCATTGTAAAATAAGCCATATTTTAAGTGATTAATTTAAACATAAATCTATGAAGTCAATTTATAATAATCAATTCTGTTTATACAGTAAAACAGTTCTGATAGTAAGAACCAATCATAAACTTTCATTTTTAAATAAGTATTCAGGAGGATGTGGAGCAAACTGAGGGCTCATACACTGCTGGTGGGAGTATAAATGGATACAGTCACTTTGGATAACTGTTTGATAGCATCCACTAGAGCTTAATCTATGCATAACCCATGACCCAGCAATTCTATTTCAAGTTATAATAACCCAAAGAAAAGTGTGAATATGTTCATCAAAATAAATCTCATAGTAGCATCATTTATAATTACCCCCAAATGAGAAGGAACTGTCCAAATACATATCAGTGGTAGAATGAATAAATAGTGGTATAAACACACAATGGAATACTATACAGCGATGATACACTACAGCTACACACAATGTAGAGGAATTAATCTTGCAAAGAATGTTTAGAAAAAGAAGACAGACAAGATGTATCTCTATCTACCTGTCTATCTATCTAGACACAGAGAAAGATTATCCATGCTGTTAGAATAGCAGTCACTCTAGTGGCATAGGGATACGGATGTTAATGACTGGAAAAAGGGGCACGAAGAACTTCTAGAGTCTTAGTCATTTTGTTTTTGATTTGGGTACTGGTTCCACAAGTATGTTCAGTTTGTGAAAATTCATTGGGGTTTTTTTTGTTGTTTTTTTGTTTCTGAGTTGGAGTCTCACTCTGTCGCCCAGGCTGGAGTGCAGTTGCACGCTCACAGCCACCCCAGTGTTGACTTGCTGGGTTCCTTCTGCCTCAGCCTTCCAAGTAGCCAGAACTAAGGTGCACGCTACCATGCCCGACTAATGTTTTTAAAAATTTATTGTAGAGACGAGGTCTCATCAAGTTGCCCGGGCTGGTCTCGAGCCCATGGGCTCAGGCAATCCACTTGCCTCAGCCTCCCAAAGTGCTGGGATTACAGGCCGAGCCACTGAGCGGGGCCTTGTATGGTATTCTTATGTGCACTTTTCTGTATGTGCATTATACTTCAATAAAACGTTTATGAAATATCTCTATTAGACAGACAGATGCACTACAGTATGTACCTGATCCAACTATTCTGAAGTCACCTCATATTTGGATTTTCTAATCCAGTGCGTAGGTAAATATTAGAAGCCTTTTTATGGATTTCTCATTAAGTGAGCAGTTAAGCTAAGAAAAATCCCCAGTTGCTCAGCTTAGAGTAACAAAGTTCCCCATACTGAAGCAATTTCCAAGCATGTTCCAAACTGAGTTAAATCTTTCAAACATGTTATCATATTCTGGTTCCATGGAGAGAGAATTCTACAGTCTGATTCATCTCCTACATTCTGACTGTCAGCAAACTTTCCTTCTTTATTTAGAAAAGAAACTCTCCTCCTGACTAAGCTAACAAGGAGAGTATTTCCTGAGCCCTGGCTCTGCATTGTGACATCCAAACACACATGTGAACTAAAATTTTCAATCTCTGAGGTCCATGAAGGCCAGAGGCTAAAAACAAACAGGTGTATCTTCCTGGGCAACTGGTTTTTTTGTTTTGTTTTGTTTTGTTTTGTTTTGGGCTACATGGTATTCTATTTCAAATTTGAATTAGTTGTCAATATTTGAAAATCAGATTTTATATAAAATTCTAGATTCCTGGCTAGAGTGCCACCCATCTTGCCAAGGCCCATACCCAGTTTACTCTCCTTGGTTGCATGAGGTCTTCAGCCCCTATAGACATTGGGTTGCAATTCTCAATGTAAAAAGTTTGAAAAGATGGAAACAAAAAGGTTCTTGTTCTGATAGACTTTAAGGGGAGACACTGGATATTTTATTATTTGGACGAATCAATATTGATGAGTCAAACCCTATGTTAGGGACTAAGTCAATAATTTAAGATTTTGAGCCTTGGGCTCCGCATTTCTTTCTTTCTTTCTTTTCTTTTTTTTGTTTTTTTAAGTTAGAATCTCACGCCATTGCCCAGGTTGGAGTGCAGTGGCTCTCATAGCCCCTCCAGCATTGACCTGCTGGGATCCAGTGGTCCTTCGCCTCAGCCTTCCAAGTAGCCAGAACTACAGGCATATGCTACCATGCCTGGCTAATTTTTTAAAATTTATTTATTGTAGAGACAAGGTCTCACCAAGTTACTTGGGCTGGTCTCGAACCTGCAGGCTCAGGCAATCCACTTGCCTCAGCCTACCAAAGTGGGGATTACAGGCTGAGCTACCGAGCCCGACCTCAGTCTCCGCATTTCTAAAATAACAGAATTTTAGATATTTTCTAATGTCTCCTTCAGCTTTACATTTTAGTTCCTCTTTGATTTCAATTTACATTGGAGAAGCATGATGTGACTATGTTTCAGGAGCAGGTCAGTCATTCCAGAATAGTGTATGAATCTGTATATGTATACCCAACTCCCACTGTGGTCATTGAAGTTCCAACCTTGTCCTTGCTCCTTGAGGATCTGGATTTAGGAGTCTCATTTTTGTAACCCCCAGGAAAAGAAAGGCCATCTAAAAAATGTCCAACTGCTGGTACTTTATGTAAAGAAGTCAGGAACGATTACATTCTAGAAGCCTCAACAAATTTCCCCATTTTTCTCCCCAGTACCCGAAGGTCCTCAACTACCCTCACTCCAGATCTACTGAATCAGTCACCATTTTAACAAGATTCTCAGATGATTTATATGCCATGCATGTTTAAGACATGCTATTTTGAGAATCCTCCTGGTTAGCTATCATACCCTAGATTCCTTAAGAAGATCTGTGACATTCCACCTTCATCTCTGCCTATCCCAGTCAACAGTCAGGGGCAGGAGGTCTGTCACCAGGCTTGTCTTCAATCTTTCCTCAAGAGTAACAAATGTCATGGATGTCATTCACACTCATTTTCCCTGGGACAAACCCACAGCGTGCTGCCCAGCTCCTGGTAGCTCCGCTCTTTCCTCTCCAAGCATATCTTGGCATTCTAGTGAGTGAAGGTAGCTGTTCCAATTCATTTTAAATTTTCAAAGGCAAATAATGTACATGTTTTCCTCCTGTCACTCCTATTGAGCAACAACTTACTGGGATCCTCTTCACGTCTACTCACGACACACCAGAGGGAGCTACATAGCTGAGAACCACTATTGTAGAGCCCAGGAAATAGGGCATAACCCTGGGAGGAGGGAGAGCAGGACTGCCTGCTCCGCTTACAGGCGGATGTTAATGAGTCTCGCCAGCCCTTAACCTCCCTGCCAGAGAAGCAAGCTGGTAATGCGATGAGCTGTCACTGTTCATTATTGGGACAGCTGATGGGTCCAGAGGTGTTCGTGGGCCTGAACAGAAAATGGGGCAGCAGAAGAGGAGCTACGCTTGAGCAGAGGCCCTGAGAAGATAGGCAAGGAACCAAGAGCAGGCAAGGGGCCATCTCCAGATCAGCCTCTGCCCTGCATGTCAGCTGCCCACTGACATGGAGGTTGACCTGGAGGGATCCTAGGCTAGGCAAGGCCTGCCTAGTAGACAACTATGAGAATGAACCTGGGGGTCTCTCCAAGTGCCCAGCAGCTCCAAGACAGGTGCTGCTGGACAGAAGAGAAAAGAGATGGAAGTGTGAGCTGGGAAGAAGGACCAAGGGTTTCATCTAGTTCTCATGAGAATTCTACTCTCCTCCAGGTGAAACAGAACCTACCATGTGGAAAAGGGAAGAACTACAATTCAATTTCATGTCCACCTTCTAATGTCGAGTGTTTCTACAGCCCAGAGGCAGATGGCAGTGGCAGTCTTGGGACAAGAGGCAGGAGGATGAGTTGTGTGCACGCCTGACTAAGTTTGCTGCCTATAACCACTCTCTAGTTACAGGCCAACCCTCCTTCCCCGTGAAGCCTGTCCTGACCCTGCTCACCCCCATGGCACCCTAGTCTGTCTTAAAGCAGCCTTTAAAAAGTCAGTCAATCAAACTGTTGCATCAAGATTCTGTTCCCTGTTTAATGTATATAAGTATCTCTTCATTATGCTGTCTCAGAAGTGTCTCAGAAGTAAAGGCTCGGCATAGTATTCCTTTTTCCTCTCACTGCTCCTGGTAGAGTCCAATGAATGTTATACATTCTCAGTGTCATCCACTGACAGTGAATAAATTACAAGTTGCTCTAAGATTTTTAAACAAAAAGAACCCAAGCAAGGGAAAGATGAAGGGAATTTGGAAAGATCTATTTCTAGAAGCAATTCTTGATCTGAAAGTTAAATATATATATATATATAGAGAGAGAGAGAGAGAGAGAGAAAGGGAGGGAGGGAGGGAGGAGGAAGGGAGGGAGGAGTATTTCTGATCACTGGGCACCTTGAGGACAGTTCACTGTTTTTGTTTTGTTTTGTTTTGTTTTGTTTTGTTTATGTCTGAATCCATTTTCCTCATTCCCCAATTCTGGCATCATTACTGGTACATGGTAAGTGCTCAATGAAGGCTGGTTAATTGCATTTGGTGAGGGAAGGAAAAGAGGAACATAGAAGAAGAATTAAGAGAAGGTAGGAATGAGAGGTGAAAAGAGTGAGGGAATGTAACTGTCATTGCCTGTTTGACTTTATTGCCGTTCCTGCCTGCTCATGATGTTTTACCACAGTCATTACTGCTGTGGGTAACAGCCAGAAGCCAACATCTCCAGGATCCAAAAATGGCCATGGATCCAGCAGCAGCAGCAGCAAGAGCAGTAGCAGCAGCAGGCAGCTGTAGCCTCCAGTGGCCTCTTGTTACCATCTAAAATACATCAGTGATTTCTTTGAGCAGCAGCCACAGCCTCCAGCAAGGTCAACCACCACTGTGCTCCTGGGCACTGGAACTTCCTTGCTTGGGTTACTCCAGCCCTAGGAGCAATAGTAACCTTCTGACATTTCCAGTCTCAGGGGTATTTCATTTTCTTCTTTGTGACTCTCTCAGCCCTTCCAATGCTTTTGTAACATATTCCATCTACTGGCTCCCCTGTGTTTGAAATATTTAGCATGCTTTCTGCTTTTCTGGCTGGACTTTGATAAATTAAAAAAGTCAGAAAAAGAGAGCATGAAGGAGGGGAAAGGTAAAGAAAGAAGGAAATACGTGGTGTGACCAGAAGCAAATATCAGTTCGGATTGAAAATGTAAGTAAATTCAGAAGGCACCTGTATTTGGTCCCAAGGCTCACTGCCCCCAGAGCACTGTGAAACAGACACAGGGTTAACTTTTCCATCTCCCCCTTCCCAACTTTCCTCGATAATCCTACAATCTCATGCACAACCAGGCAAAAAGTTCGCTCTGGTACCAACTCAAACTCACCTATTCTTTCTGTTTGAAGGGAGAACTCAACTATTACCTTGAGCTTCTTCAACTGTGAAAACAGCTCTTGAGTTCTTGACTCTGTGTGTCATGAGAGATGTTAGGAACTCCTCACAGGCTTCTCTGACTTTGTTAGAGTTTGCATCATTTGTTCTTCCTGAAAACAAAACAAACCAAACAAATGAAGAAGTAGTCGTCCTTAATGTGTGGAGACACCTCCTTCTGCTACAGATATCGTCTTCATTCCCATTCAAACCTAGAGCCTGTGGGGACAGTGGAGTGGGAGGTGGAGGATAGAGCTAGCAGGAGGCTGGCAAAAGCCCCTCAGGGCTAGGTCAGACAGTGGCTTCCTGGATGAGCACTTGGCATTTCAACCTTCTTCCAGGCTGTGAGATGGGAAGATCATTCTCCTCCACCTCCATGCTGCCAAAGCCTCCCCTCTCAACCTGTCTCGTTTGATCATCATGTTCTTTCTTGACTCTTTCCCACTTACATTCTTCCTCCTTTCCCCCTCTCTCCTCCTCTTGATGACTTCACCTTTACAAAGCAGAAGTTGAGGTGATCATTAGTGAAGAATGTACAGGTGGGAATGAAGTCAGGGTGTGAGAAGTGTGGGGAGTGAGCTTCTCATCAGATGAAGGGAAGCCTTGAAGAGTACTGGTGGAGCCTCCATTGAGATCTAATAGTACAGATTTGTGGGTGACCTACCAGGACTGTTTCATATCTCTCTTTAGAAAGAAGCTGTAGCCAAAGAGTGGAGAAATATGATAGTGCAATTTATTCAGAGCAAGTGCTCAGTAGAGCAAATAGTTGAGGAGATGATATATTCGATGGGAATTTTTCAAGCAGTGATGTCAGGGATCAAGCAATTTGCCTCTATAAGGGAAAAAATTGACCGTCACTAACTCCTTCTGGAAATTCCCCTCCTTCCCCCATATTTATATCCTGATATAGTCCCAAGCTAACAGCAGATTCTTTTCCATGATTTGCCAAGTTTGAGAAGTTACCAAGAAGTTTGGGGAGTTACTGTGTTTGGTTGTAGCCAATAAAAATGAATAAGAGCTCAAATCGAAAACTACACCTCCTTTGGCCCTATATTTGGGCTAGTTCTTAATTTTTAAAATATGAAGCATTATGCTGATTTGTAAGTCTTCAATGAAGCTGTTTATAAACAAGAGATTGTCCTTCACTCTTGCCTCACACCCAAATTAAGAGTTTGCTTATTTGCCATAGTAGGTTTCTTGGGCTTTCACTGGATTGCCATGAGCGGGGCTCCTTGCATTCCCCATGTCCCTTGGCTCCATTTGGCTCCATTTGGGGAGTGTCATAAGAGATTAGGTCAAGTCTCTGGAGGTGGCCAAACTAGAGAAGGAAGCTCATGTCTGAATTCTTACTGGATTCTGAGTTCTGCCAGGCCTTGAAGCCAGGGTAGACCAGGACTTGCTGGGAAGAACAACACTGGGAGTCCAACTGGGCAGGACACTGACAAATACTGAAGAAGCCATCTAAATGCAAGAGGAGGGCTTCAAGAGGACCTGAAGGACCTGGGAAACTGCAGGTTCAGGTTTAAAGGCAGACTCGATGGCAGATATTAATTGGGGTAGGATGTATCTCACATGGTCCCATGAGCTTGGGTGAGCAAGACTCCAAGTCCATGAACTCAGGAAGGTGGCAATGGGTGGGACAATGAGTCAGAATCAAAGCTGTGGGTTTTTCCCCTTGTGCTTAAGGAGGGTAGGGTAGGAGAGAGCTGCCCCTGACTAAGGAAACATGGCTGAGGCCTTTTGGAGTTACCTAGGAGTCAGAGGAGATATCTGAGAGGGTGAAACCAGAGAGGCTAGGAAGACAACTAGATGTGCTGACTACAGAAAACAGTATGTCTAGTTTAAAAGTCAGGACATATAGTTTGGGCTGGTGGGGGTGGTAGTGAGAGACATGGAAGAGGAAAGTGTGAAGGAAACTTGTTTCATTTGAGATGGAGCAAAATACAACTTTTAGTATGTAAAATTCTGTACCATCCCGGTGCCTAAAGAGCCTTCTTCAGAATGAAGTCAGAAATGCAGAAACATTATCAGCCTGGATCTCCTTAGGCAGCTTTTGAAAAGACTTATATGGACAGTGTATATAGGAATGAAGTCTAGAGACTAATTTTCTCAAAGCACTCTGGTTGACAGAGTAGAAGAAAAAGAGTTTGGTTAGATTATAGCAAAGATAAATGAGTATAAATTATATGTTAGGCAGTTTATCAGTTGGAGCAGGAGAATTAATCTATGACATGTGTGTCTCTGTATGTGTGTGGTTATATAATTCAGAAATGGCAGGAAGGCAGCATTAAGATTGAGAAATGGTGCAATTAAAAGAGTCAACAATCACCTCTGTGAAGGCTCCTGCATCATCATTAATTCAGCTACATTACCCTCTACAAACATTGCACAAGGTCCCGTTTACAGCCTCCAACGACTAACAGAGGAGGGCCAGCTACCAGCAGCATCTCTAGTCTCCTTGGGGAAATTAGCAATTTTACTACCAGACAAGCCCCTAATTTAACCAAGTCCTGCCCAGAGCAGTTGTAACTGTTTATTTATACAACCCTGGAAGAGGTGATAAGGAAAAAAAAATGGAAAGGCAATTAGTCAGCTACCTAGTGGTGGCCAAGGCTTCTGTTTCCATAGGTCTGGGATGGGACCCTGAGGTTCTGCGTTCCTAAGAAACTCAAAGGTCGTGCTGACCCTGCTAGTCCCTGAACCACCTTTGAATAGTGAAGGTCTAGGTGTCTCAGATAAGAAACACTGGCATCACCTGAGAACTTGTTAGAAATGCAAGTCTCAAGTCCTACCTCAGACTTCCTGGATAAAACTCTACATTCAGACAAGATCCCTAGATGATGATGGTGATTTTTTTTTTTTTAAACTTAGGGGTACAAGTGTAGGTTTGTTACATGGGTATATTGTGTACTAGTGGGGATTGCGTTTCAGGTGACCCCAGATAGTGAACATTGTACCCACTAGGATCTCTGACTCCTCTTCCACCTCTCTTCTTTTAGTGTTCCCAGTGTCTATTATTTATGTCTTTATGTCCATTTAGATACCACATATAAGTGAGAATATGTGGTTTTAGTTTGCTTAGGATAATATTCTCCAGTTCCATCCATGTTGCTACAAAGGACATGATTTTGTTCTTTTTTTAATGGCTGCATAGTATTCCATTTTGTGTGTGTGTGTGTGTGTGTGTGTGTGTGTGTGTGTGTGTGTGTGTGTGTGTGTGTATATATATGCACACATATATATACCACATTATTTATATATATACCATATTTTCTTTATCTAGTCAATCATGATGGGCAATTAGGTTGATTTCATGACTTTGCTATTGTGAATTGTGCTGCGATTAACATATGAGTGCAGGTATCTTTTTTATATTGTGAGTTATTTTCCTTTGTTGGACACCCAGTAGTGGGATTGCTGGATCGAATGGTAGTACTATCTTTAGTTCTTTAGGAAGTCTCCATATTGTTTTCCATGGAGACTGAACTAGTTTACAATTCCAAGAGTGTAGGAGTGTTCCCTTTTCTCTGCATCCATGACAACATTTGTTGTTCTTTGACTTTTTATAATAGACATTCTGACTGGTGTTAAGATGATATCTCATTGTGGTTTTAGTTTATGTTTCTCTGATGATTACTGATATTGAACATTTTTTCATGTTTGTTGACTCTTTGCATATCTTCTTTTGAGAATTTTTTATTTATGCCATTTGCCCACTTTTGAATGGAGTGGTTTGTCTTTTTGTTTCATGCTGAGTTGTTTGAATTCCTCGTAGTCCTTTGAGGCACAATTTGAAAATTTTTTCTCCCATTCGGTAAGTTTTCTGTTTACTTTGTTATTACTTTTGCTTTGCAGAAGCTTTTTAATTTAATTAAGTTTCATTTGTTTATTTTTGTTTCTGTTGCATTTGCTTTTGGGGTCTTTGTCACACATTCTTTGCCTAGGTCAATGTCCAGAAAAGTTTTTTCTACATTTTCTTCTAAGATTTTTATAGTTTCAGGTCTTATATCTTGACTTAATTTTTGTATATGGTGAGATGTAGAAGTCTAGTGTCATCCTTCTGCATATGGCTAACCAATTTCCCTATCACCATTTATTGAATAGGGTGTCTTTCTTTTTCCCATTGCTTATTTTTATTACGTTTGTCAAAGATCAGTTGCTTGTAGGTATGAGGTTTTAATTCTGGGTTCTCTATTCTGTTCCACTGGTCTATCTAGTTTTGGACTAGTACCATGTTGTTTTAGTTACTATAGCCTAGTAGTATAATTCGAAGTCAAGCAATATGATTCCTCTACGTTTGTTCTTTTTACTTATAATTACTTTGACTATTTGGGCTCTTTTTTGGTTCCATAGAAACTTTAGGATAGTTTTTTCTAGTTCTGTGAAAATTGATGATACTATTTTGATAGGGGTTGCATTGAATCTATAGACTGCATTGGGCAGTGTGCCTTCACCCCACAACTCTATTCCAAGTAGATATATTTTGGAAGTAGAGCTGATAGAACTTGCCAAAGGGTTGCACAGTGAAGGTGAAAGAGAGGCAGAAGTAAATAATGACTTCAAGTATTTTGACCTCAACAACTAGAAAAAGGTGATGTCACCTAAGAGATGTAGAGGGAGGAAGAGTTAACAGTGTCTGAAATTATATAACTTAACTAATTGTTTGCTATTTTCTAGATTTTCTATTAGACTATAAGCTTCTTGGAAAAAAAGAGACTTTTTCTTCTTTATTTTATGTAGTTCACTGCTGCCTAAAATAAGGTGTGAAATAATTATGGTACTCCATAAATATGCATTGAATGAATAAATTGTGGGAAATAAAGGTAGGTGTAATAGGCACAGAGTAGAGAAATGGATTTAGGATGAAGGAATTGCAGTTTAGTTTGGAAAATGTTAAGTGTAAGAAGCCCGGAAAACATCAAATTGAAAACATCGTGTAGGATGTTGGATATTGGAGCTAAGAGCTTAGGGAAAAGGTCAAGGCTAAAGAGAAAAATATCAGTGGCATCCAAGTTCCTAATACTTAAAGTCATGATACTTAAAGTCATGAGACCTGATGGGATCACCTAGGAACTTTGCAGATCAGAGGGAAGAACACTGAGGACTGCCAACGTTTAGAGAGCTGGAAAAAAATGAAGAGCCTGCATAGGGGACTGGGTCCTCCCCTTGTTAACTCCTTGTTAATGGTTATATAGGAAGGAAGTTAATGGTTATATAGGGAGGAAATAGAGAGACATTATTGTCTCAGAAACCATGAGATTAAAGGGTTTCAAGAAGGACTAGAACAGCTGTTGTCCAATCCTGCTGAGAAGATGCATAAAATTGGTATTGTTCCTGTGGCTCCAGTTCATTGAGGGCCAAATTTTTTCTCTCACATCATGCAATGCCCAAGATAATGCCATCCCTACCCTGCAGTGGCAAGGAGCACCAGGAAGACAGATGTGGTATGGCCAAAGGGCCTGCCAGAGAGATGTGGGTCTTCGACCCTGCTGACAACACTGACTGCTTTTGGTTGAGAGTCTACACCATACTTGGCACAGGGATAGGGAAGATAACATGGTATTTCCCATTTAATACTTATAACAACTCTATGAGGATTTGTATGATGGCCACTTTACAGATTTCACCGAAGTCAGGGCGTTGGTCAATGCTAGGAACCAGTATGGCTCTCAGTGTGGTGGTTAAGAGGGAGGACCTTGGATCTGAACAGAACTGAATTTGGTTCCTAATGCTGCTACTAGCTGACAACATGGTCTCAGCTATTTGGGTTTCTGTTTTCTTACCTGTAAAATGATGTAACTGGATTAAGAGATTACTGACATCACTTTAACTACCACATCTTATGATTGTAGGTTTTGCTCTTCAAGGGCACAGTGCAAAAGAGGAGAGATTCTGGAGACTTTGACCCATGACTGACATGTAGGCAGAAATGCCCAATGATATATCCTGTCTGTCACTAAATTGCCTTCTCAAAGTCTTCTCAAAGACAGATAACCTACTGTTGCTACTATTGCAGTCACCACTTATGGGAACAGAGGACCTACTATAGCCTAGTAGGTTGTTCCTCACTGAGTGGTGCCTGGCAATGTGTAAGCTGACCATGTAGTGAGGAAGGACTGTTTCATCTCTGCTGGCCTAATAATGGAGTGCGTGGCTGGAGAAGAAGCAGCCAAGGATTTTCTGCCTTTTTCTGGAAAGAAGCTAAGATAGATGCATCTGCTCACTGGGAATACTGACCAGGAACATATTAAGGGAACACATATTAAGGGAACACATATTAAGGGAACACATATTAAGGGAACACAGAGAAGTTTTGTCTGGAGTGTAGAGAGCAAAGGAAGGCACAGGACTGTCTTCTGAGCATCATTCCTCACAATTACCCATGGTACTTCCAGTTCACTGAAGAATGTTGCATACACTATCTCCAAGAGAAACAGCTGTGAAGTGGAAGAGGATTTACTCTGCACTGCTCCAGAGAATGAATGAGGGCCAATGAGTAGAAGTTACAGTGTAAGCTAGTTTCAGCTTAGCATACAGAGACAGACTAACAGAGGGACCAAGTGCATGAACTCTGGATTCAGTCAGCTGTATGACCTTAGGCATGTAACTTGACTTTCTATACCTCAGTTTTCTCATCTATAAAATGGGAAGAAAGTATTTTAAATATTTAGCATTTTGTCTTTGGTCTCATTAGCATTAGAGAGAGCATTTTAACATGGCACGCCAAGAGTAGTCAGAAGGATTTGGGTAAATGACCATCCGACAAGGAAGAAAGATCTAAGGATAGAGACAGGCCCTGTCCAGTACCAGAACTTAATTCTGGACAATGCCTTTTTGTGCAACTCTCCAACTGCAGGTCCTCTTAGACTTATGCTTCTAAAACTGAGGTCTTGTTTTGTTTTGTTTTATTTTGCCTAGTTTTGTTTCCCAGAGAAGGGCAAAAGACAGGGAAAAAAATGTACTAAAAGTACTAGAAGATCTTTTACATGGATCCTCAAGGCAGCATTTTTTGATGTTTCTGAATGGAATGGAAAAGAGCAGGATTTATGTCTCCAGCAACATGCCTGCTTCTGACAATCCAGGAGAGGCCTCCTGGTGCAGTTGCCAAGACTGTTGAGTATCTCGTGACTGTCTCTATGGCAACCCATGGCTGACAGGCCTTGACAGCCAGATCACAGATGGGCATGGTTAACCTCTCCCTCACTGATGCCAGAAGCCACCCCAATGGATGCAAAGCTTGGTCTCCAGTCCTTTTGAACTAAAGTACCTGAGGAGATACGGCCTGTCAAAATAATTTTTGTTTCAGCAGCAGAACCTGATCTTTGTGTGCTGAAGCAAAAGAAAGAGGATAAATTGGCTTAGCTATTCTAGTCAAAACAAAGCACTGCACATCCTCCCTCCTCTGAGATGAGATGATTCATGAAGCACTTCTGGTGGTGGTGGTAGGGCTCTAGGACCCCACAGGGAACCCACTGGCCTCAACTGTAAGTACTATAGGAGTTGAAAAGAGAGGGATAACCCCGAAAATTAGAGAAGTCAAGAAAGGCTTCATGGAAGAACTGGGATCTGAATGAATCCTTAAAGGACAGAGAGGAGATGGCAGACAAGAAGGTTTCTAAACACTTATATCAGATGGATCCTTGGAAAACTCTTTACCCAGGACTTCACCATCCACTCTCTGTGTCCAGATTATTCTCATGTGTCCTTGTCTCCCCAAGGAAGTCTGCATGTTCTTCTACACTATCTTCTCTCCTAGTCTAAACTGATGCTTTTCGGAGATTCTCTGAGATATTTATATGTAAGAAGGAGAAAGTTTTTATTTAAATAATTAATTCTAAGTAATTCATTCATACTCCATTTGTGTGAGACAGCTTTGCATGAGAAAGACAAAAGACAAAACTCAGGTCTTCAAGAACTGGCAGCCTAGCAAATAGTCCACTCAGGTGGGCACAAGCAAGAGAGACAGAATAAAAGCAACATTTTGTTAAAAATAGTACTTTTGTTTCTGTTAGAATAACATATATTGAAGCTGGGCATGGTGTCATGTGCCTATATTCTCAACTACTCGGGAGGCTGAAGCAGGAGGATTGCTTGAACCCAGAAGTTTGAGTCCAGCCTTGGTAACATAGCAAGATTTTGCCTAAATAAAAAAGAAAAGAAAATTAGTAAAAATGCTTAAAAGTAATTGTATTATTAAAAATCATATACAAGATATTTATATGTAAATATTCCATAATATATATTAATAGAAAAAATATATTTTTATATCATATTTAGAATTATTCTGTTGTATAATTTTGTCTTTTATTTGAACCTAATATCATATTATTAGTATCATACTGTTTTGGATTGAATTGTGTTCCCCTAAAAATCTCATATGTTGAACATATGTTGAAGCTATAACCCCCAGTACCTCAGAATGTGGCCTTATTTGGAAATAAGATTATTGAGAGTGTAATTAGTTAAAGTGATGTCATGCTAGAATAGGATAGGCCTCTAACCAATATCATTAGTGTCCTTATAAAAGGGGAAATTTGAACACAGACGCCCATGCAGGAACAAACACCATGTAAAGATGAAGGCAGAGATTAGGGTGATGCTTCTACAAGTCAAGGAGCACGAAGATTGCCAGCAAACCCCCAGAAGCTAGGTGAGAGGCCTGGAACAGATTCTTCCTCACAGCCTCAGCAGGGACCAACTTTTCTGACATCTTGATCTCAGACTTCTAGCTTCCAGAATTGTGAGACTAAAAATTCCCATTGTTTTAGACATTCAGACTGTGGTGCTTTGTTACAGCACCCCTAAAAAAAGAATACAATACACATGCCATTAGAAATTATTATTATTATTATTATTTTGAGTCGGAGTCTCACTCTGTCACCCAGACTGGAGTGCAGTGACCACTTCCAGCCACCGCAGCCTCGAGTCGCTGGGCTCCGGTGATCCTTCCGCCTCAGTCTTCCGAGTAGCCAGAATTACAGGCGCGCGCTACCACACCCAGCTGATTTTTTGATTTATTGTAGAGATGAGGTTATGCTGTAGTAACAACCACCATCAAAATCTCAATGGCTTAAAACAACAAAATTCTATTCATCATTGATGTCACACATTGGTTTGGCAAAGGATTCTACTCCAAATAGCCACTTTGAAAAACATATTATGCCTCTATCTCAAATCAATGCTTTAAAGTTTTCTCTCATCAAGGAAGAAAGGAGTGGAAAGTTGACCACTGGCACTTAAATGCTTCCACCTTTGTGGAAGCTACATTGGCTCACATTTCATAAGCAAAAGGCAGTCACATGGCCAGACATAACATCAAGGGGGAAGGAAAACACAGTGTTTGTGCCTGAGAGGGGTCTTGTTACTGGTGAATAGTCTGCCATGCAGAATGTTCCAACATGTGAATGGGCCATGTTTGTTCAATTCTGAGAGAGCTTGTGCTAGTGTTGACAATCTGAATCAAAGCTGAGGACAGGGATCATGCTAGGAGTCAATTTGGATCGGAAATGCCAGAGTTGAAACCAGGCTCTGTAACTGAGGATAGGAACTAGAGAGTGTTACTAGGGTAGCAGAACTCTCAGCTACATCCATAATATTCAGGAAGCTGTGCAGGTACATGTGTTACTAGGGAAGAAGTCATCTCATCAACAAATAACCAGGAGCTCACAAAGTCCAGATATGATCCAAACACTTTTATACTTGTCTATTGAACCCTTTCAGTCCCTAAAGCTTCCCCTCTGATCTTTCCAGTCTCATCTTCTTTCTTCCTTCCATACTCTTGTTTTTTCTGCGACTCTATCTGACCTTTCCTACCCCACCAGTGTTCCAGAGGCACCCTGGAGAAACTCCACAGGTTTCTCAAATTCTGAGCATTTCCCCTGACTCAGTCTTGAAGTGATAGAGTCTGGTTCTTATGTCCCAGAAGTCTACCATAGAAGAAGGATTTAGATATTTTTTTTGATTCTTTAAAATGGAGCATTCACATCCTTTCTCTCTTGCTGATATCACCAACCTGTGAGATGGACATAGGGAATTGCTAAGTGGTGCCCAAAGCTAGAACTTGTTTCTTAAGTTCCCAATCAGAACATGGATATTGAGTGTAAAAGAATCATTTTAAAAACTTAATTCCACAGATGTGTGGTCAGTGGGAAAATCATGTTTGAAAGGAAACATGATTCCTTCCTTTTACTTATATGATTGGCTAGAGTCCAAGCCATTAACCAAGTTATATTTATGCATAAGTGGGGTCACTCAATTTGAAAAGGATAGGTAATAAGCAACCAATATATCAATCTCCCCCCCCACAACCTGCTTTCTATGGTTTGAATGCATGTTTAAATTAAGTTGTTATTGTAACAGTATTAAGATTTGGGATCTTTAGGACTTGAGGATTCCACCCTCATGGGTGGACTTGGTGCCATTATAAGAGGGTGAGTTCAGTCCCTTCTTGCTCTTCTGCTCTTCTGTGAGGATAGAATGTTCCTTCTCTGTGGTGGATGCAACAATAAGATGTCCTCTTGGAAGCAGAGAGCAGCTCTCACCAGATGTCAATCCTGCTAGTGCCTTGAGCTTGGGCTTTCCAGCTTCCAGAGTCATAAGAAATAAATCCCTATTATTTATACATTGCTCAGTCTGTGGTATTTTGTGATAGCATCAAAAAACAAGCTTAGACATACCCTGTGGTAGAACTGATGAGCAAACCCAGAGCCCACCTCATCAAGCCAAACCCGACAGTCTTTCCTTCCTCTCACACACCTGAATGTACTTATCATTGCTATGGTAAGAGGTACTGAGGCCCCAGAACTTGGATTCTAGCTTTAAAAGGAGATAGAAGCAGCTTAGGTTTGAAGCTAAATTTTATAACCCAAGTCTTCTTTTTTCAGAGAGCTCTGCATTGGGGTGTTGTGTGCAAAGGGGTTCTTTGTTCCCAGTTAGCTCCACTTGTGCGTATCTATTTTGGGAAAGAGTTGATTGATTCGATCTAAATTTGAAGAGTACTGAGACCCTTGCCCAGAACAACATCAAAATCTACTCTTGATCTAAAAATGTAGTATTCACAGACAGTTGAAGGCATCACAGAGGAGGTGGCATCTTAACAGAGTCTTGAAGGATAAACAGAAATCTGACAAATAGATAAGGGTATTTCTCTCTCTGGCTCATGGAAAGAAGGATAGGGGAGTTACTGGGAGCAAGGTTGCCCAAGAAATCAGGGAGCTTTCCTATATCCACAAAGGCAGACTCCGTTTCCTTGACGTTCTCACCATCTAAT
This sequence comes from Cephalopachus bancanus, assembly GCA_027257055.1. Lineage (NCBI taxonomy): Eukaryota > Metazoa > Chordata > Mammalia > Primates > Tarsiidae > Cephalopachus > Cephalopachus bancanus. The sequence goes on from JAPVLO010000052.1 coordinate 5,130,370, forward strand.
TTGAGTTGTCTAAGTGATGGATGAGCTGGGAGGGTTGTTTCTTGGCGGGTAAGGGATTCTGAGTCTGCTAGGTTGGCATGTTTTTGGCAGGCTGTCTGTCTTGATTTGTTGCTTTGAAGGGCCATTGCTCAGAAAGCCTTTGTTATCAGCAAAGCCTGGAGCTGCTAGGTCATGTCTGTTTCTGCGCTCTGGCAGGCACACCATGCCAGGCTCAAGGCTTTGTTATCTTTATTATCCAGTCTTTAGTAACTTGCAGCCTCGAAGAAGGATGGGTCTGATTACTGAGCCACCCTGTCCATTCAACATTTGGTAGGCTGGAAATTCTGAGATGGGTTGGAATCTCATGATTTATTGAAGAGGACTTTTTGAGTAGCCTGTAAACTCAGGTGAAAAATGAGACATTGAATAGAGACAAGAATGGCAAATATGATTGCCATGTATTGCATTGCATCCGTGTGTGCACTCACTCATGCTGCAAGTATTTATTGAGCTCCTATTTTGTTTCAGGTTCTGGGAAGAGATAAGATATGGAACTTACTTTCCTCATGAATAAACCAATGAACACAGTAGTATATAAACATGCCATGTCTTAGGGAAGCTTGGGGGACCTCTGGAGTCTTTGGAGGGCCTCTTCTGTAGGAGGGTTTCTGCCTTCACCTAGGGTAAGGTGTGATGTAATGAGATCAGAGAAGACTCAATCCTCCACACAAAATTGTTGAAAGGACCAAATGACTATTTCAGGGGTGCCTAAACATTGTGTCAATGGTAAAGCAAAAGAAAACAGAATGATTTGTATTGATGCTCTCTGGCTATGCAGCACAACAGAATCCTTAAAACAATTATGATACCTAAAGATTTGACTCAGATTGAACATGTTTCTTACCCCCAGTATTTAGCATTTCGCTACATTGCTTTTCCTTTTTAGAATGCTTTTCTCTCAACCTTCATCTTTGCCAGTCCCAAGCCACATTTTTCTCAATAGTAGCCTCGATCTAACTCCATGTAGAAATATTTCTGTACATGTTAAGCACAAAGGCCTCCTCCTCACTCCCACTCAGGATTCCAAATGACTCCAGCTTGGAGGGATGGTGGGATGCGAGGCAAGAGATTTGTACTCATTTCTTCTGACCGCAAACCCTGGGCACCTCAGATTTCTCTTATACTAACATAGCTTTCAAACTCCTAACTTTGTCCTCAATTTGTTTTATAAATAAAAAACGTTATCTTTCCATCTACACTGTAAGCTCCTCAAGGGCAGGGACAATGCCCTTGGATGCATTTCGTTGCTGTACATTGGCTGGCATTGTGTGAAGCACTCAGTGTTTGTCAGCACTTTATCAGCAAGGCTGATAGAAATGAGGCTGTTAATTTCATCTGTGGGATTTCATTTGCAATTAAATGGATGGTGATGCCTTGGTTATGGCTTAATTAATAAATTCAATAAACATGAATTAAGGATCTATGATGAGTCAGACACAGTGTTAAGCACTGGCTCTACGGAGATGAATGACAGCATCTCTGTTCTCAATAAGTTCACAGTCTAGTAAGAGACGAACATGTGCAAACAGATATTTATAATACTGGGGGTAATTGCTAGAGAATAGGTTTGTTTAAAGGACTGTGAAAACCCAAAGGAAGGAGCAAGAAACTGAGCTTGCTGACATGATGGATCATCTCCGGTTTGAAAGATGCAGACAAAATTTCCAAACAGGCAGGGAAAAGCATTTCAGGCAGAAGTAATAGGAGTGGCACAGACACAGAAGTATGGCGAGGAAGGAAGCCATATTTGAAGAATTTGAGCATCTCAATGTAACCAAGACCTGGGCTCTTTAGTGGAGAATGGTGCCAAATTATGAAGGGTCTTTTATACCAGTGCAGGAACTTGAACTTTATCTGGTAATCACAGAAAGTAAAAGGAGATTGTTAGTGCATGGGAGCACCATGATACCATTTGCTTTTTATCAAAATACCCTTTGGTCTAGTTCTGCCTGGAGTGCCAGGGGAGGTTACACAGAGGTCAAAAAAGCCTTGAGGACCAAGTAGATTGAAGAGTAACTAATTGTAGAAACCAATTTAAAAAGCAGGTATAATAATACCAAACAGACATTATACCAGCAATGGAGAGAACACTTCAACTATGAGAGGAGGAATAGAAGAAGTGATAACCATTAACAAAGACAGTGGCACACTTTTACCGAATACCAAGACCTTTTCTACAAAAACAATAAACTGTACTTAAAACAGATTAGCATGAATATTAATTAGACAGGTTATAGATACAAACAAAATACAATTTAGAGAATAGGAATGTAAGAACTACGAATAACTACAAGTTAGTACCTTTTGCACTAATTTATAACTATAGTTGATCATTGAACCACATGAGTTTGAACTGTCCGGTTTCACTTAAAAGAGGATTGAAAATATGGTATTTCTGGGCTGCAAAACCTGCATATAAGGAGGGTTAACTAAACCAACTACCGAACTTGAGTATGTGGGATTGTGTTATCCTTGGGTCCTGGAACTAATCCCTGCATATGCCAAAGGACAACCATATAATGAATTATTGCACAATTTAACCTGATCTTCCTTAGGCATGTCAAAACTTTGTCATGTCAAAACCTGAAGGTTTGTTCAAAGCTCTTCAATTGTGTCCCAAGCCCAAATAGAACTTGCCGTCCATCTTGCATATTTTCTCTATAGCAATCCTGACAAGGAGTGATGTGAAACTCCACTCACTGCTGGGGGAGGGGAAATAGACGGTGTCACAAAAATAAAGCATGTTGACAGGCCTCCAAGGGTGACAGTTCCCCATTTGGGTCATCGAAGTTCAAATCTTATCCTCAGCTTTGCAGATGCCAAATCCAATTTTCTCAATGTTGCAAAGTTAATTGCATTCATAAAGGCTGAGACAACAAAAATTTGCCAATTCATTAATTTACCATGAGAAACATAACTGCCAGTGGGATCAGACACACAAGCTCTCCAGTCCAGCTAGCACATTTCCTCTGTTTTGACATTTCCAGAAGAAGCCACATTACAATTTGAAAGTTTTATGGTAAGCAAGGGATTCCAGCAGTGGCAGACAACTATATGCTCAAATAGCTGATGCCACTAATATGGCTGTCTGATGCCTTCATCTCCCTCAGATGAAGTTTCCAGTCCATACTCTTGGGCAGCACCTGGTGGCAATTGCTTCCAACTGTAGACGAAGTATTTAGAAGAAAATATTACCTGAGGTGCTTATATTAGTTATCGTAGAAACTGAAAAGTAGCAGACAATATCAAGCATCAGTACAGTTCTAAAAGAAATGGTATCAGCAAACAATTTATTAAACATTCATCCAGCATGTAACTGGAGAGTTCTAAGTGCCAGGCATCGTGGTTTCACCACATCAACAGACGACTCAAGGATTCCGCCATTAGTAGGCTTAGCATTCAGTAAGAAGCACATGTGTCAACTGGCAACTGCAATGTAGGATAGTGTTTGGTGTAATGAAGACTTGTTCTAGATCTGGTGGGAGACAGGAGGAAGAGCGCTGATCCTGCCTAGGGATCAAAGGAGGCTACACGGAAGCCAATAAGCATGCATTGACCCTACCACAGTATCTGATTTTCACAACAGGAGAAAATGCACTTTTCAGACTGTGCATTACCAATGATACAATCATATAGGATCCACTGCTAACTTTGTGATGTGCTTCTTTTCAATCTTATAGATTAAAATTTATAAGTATACATTGGGAATCATACAGTGCCATGCTGATTTCACAGAGCATCATTTCATGAATCAGCCCCGTGCAATGTAATGAAAATACATTTTTAAAACATTATGACATGATATTCCATCATCTAGAATATATCATGATTTCTTTAATATTTGTTGAATAACTCCAACTATTGAATATTAAATTACAAATTATTGAAATATTGAATTATGAATTAATTCCAATTATTCAATATTACCAAAAAAATGGAGCTGAGAGGACTTCAGAGATGATGTGACAAATCCTCTCCATTTGCAAATGAGGAAACTGGGTTCCAGTGAATTTAAGTTTCCCAAAACAATACAGTAAACTAATTTAAGGACTGAGTTTGAACTCCCAGGAAAATGTGTTTTGGGAAGGGGGAAGAGAAGCGGGTATCTGGAGAGTTGATAAAAATGAAAGGCCCTGGATAAATGCAATGGGCAGGAAGAAAAAAACCATCTAAAGTGGAGAGGACAGGGGATTGCAGGATTTTGATGATGCCAGTGCACTTACGTGAAAACTGCCTGTTCAAGGAACTAACCCTGGCAATTCAGCATGCAGGAATGTGAACTGGGGCAGCCCTTCTGAAAAACAACCCGGCAGTGTATCAAAAACCTTAAAAAATATAAAAGCTTCCAAACAGCCTAACCCAGGAAGTCTACTTCCAGGAATCTGTCTTAGGAAGTTGGCACCATAGATAGAAAAAGTAATATCTTTTCTCACCCAAGGTAAGGTTCATGGCTGAGATCTTTATGATAAAAGATAGATCAACAAGAAAAAAAAAGCATGCAAACTTATTTAATATAAATTTTACAAGACAAAGGAGACTTCATAAATGAAAACTTAAACAGAAAGAAATGTATATTTTTACGCTTAGGTTTGGTGAAGAGTGGACAGTCACGAGGAAATGTGAGAAAGGGGATATAATTTAATGATGATAAATTGGGGGAATTCAACAAGGCCTGAGGAGCAGGGACAATAGGCATGAATCACTATACCTGGCTGATTTTTTTGACTTTTTGTATAGACAAAGTCTTGCTATGTTGCCTAGGCTTGTCTTGAACTCCTGGACTCAAGCAATTCTACTGTCTTGGCCTCCCAAAGTGCTGGGATTACAGGCATGAGCCACCACACCTACCTGGTTTTATGTTTGTTTGTTTGTTGTTTGTTTGTTTTAAAAACCAGTCCCATTCAATTACAACATATTTATTCAAGTGCAATGCAACATTTAATGAAATTCATTTGAACCCAGGCATTTGGTTTGGAGGTTGAGGCTGTGAGGCTTTGGATTAAAGGCTGAGGAGCCCAGCCACAGGCTGTTGCTCTGCTGGGAGAACATCTTCCCATTTGTCAGCAGTTGGGGCATGTGAGAGACCCAGCAGACAGTGTGGGTTTGTGACTGTGAGTTCGATGACTCAAAATACATTGTACTTTGCATCAGGAGACATAGTTCCTTCCTGTGAAGTTTGCTCAGAGTTTTTGTTTTTGTCGTTTTCTAAGTATGGATTTCATCTTAAAATGTGGAGTTTTTCATTATCCAAAGGACACAAGCAAGCTCAGCTCTGAGTGTGCATGAAAGAAGAATTTACTGCTGCTGTTGTAGTTTTCAATTTCATAGGCTCCATTCCATCATGGAGTTAAGGCATCTAGACGCTGGACCCCACCATGGTCACACCCATGAGAAGTGACTCCCAGTGACACTAATGAGTGGCCCTGAGCACAGAGCAGACAATGCCAGCCTTCTGAGTTCAGTTACCCAGCATGAGTAAGACTTGAGCATCTCAAATGGAGGCGAAAAGGACTTCAACAACTTCTCTAGTCCCACCTATGGTACTTTGCACAAATCCTCCCATCCCTATTAAGTTATTGGTCAGTTCAGCTTGGCCCTGCAATGAGGATGAACTTAACTTCAGAACAATCTTCCATACATGGCGCTGATTGCTACCTCTTTCCTAAGCCCTGTTACACGTAAATGCGTACTATATGCCTGGCATTATTCCAAAGAATTTTCATATGTTAGTTAATTTCATTCTTACAATAATTTTGTGAGCTGAATACTGATAGCACCCCAATTTATAGATGAGAACACTGGAACCCAGATAGTGTAAGAAACTTGTTAAAGGTCAAAGTCACACAACTAGTAAGTAGCACCCATGAAACTCAATGCAACTCAATCTCAGTCTACCTGACTCTGGACCATGAACTACACTATGCTGCTCTGCTCCCTGAGTATTTCTTTTTTCTTTTCTATTTCTTTCTTTCTTTTTTTTTTGAGTTGGAGTCTCACTCCGTCACCTAGGCTGTAGTACAGTGGCACACTCACGGCCACCACAGGCTCAACCTACAGGGCTTAGGTGATCCTTCCACCTCAGCCTTCCAAGTAGCTGGAACTACAGACGCACACCACCACGCCTGGCTATTTTTTGTGATTTGTTATAGAGACGAGGCTTCACCAAGTTGTCCAGGCTGGTCTTGAACCCCCAGGCTCAAGCAATTCTCTTGCTTCGGCCTCCCAAAGTGCTGGGATTATAGGCTGAGCCACCGTGCCTGGCCCTCCCTGAGTATTTCACAAGGGACCTCTGATAGCCAGGTCTCCAGAGGATAAGCCCCTTTCATCTCAAGTCCTCAGCAGGGGATTTGAGGGATCTGATATAATTCAGATAAAAAAGAAGAGTTACTGGTACATTAGAAAAGTTTCTCAGTCTGATTTTCGAAGAAGACTGGCTTTTCCCCAGAGACTTAATATAAATACCAAGGGAGAAAGAAAGGAGAGTAATAATTTGTAAAGTTCCCAAACAGAAAAGAAGCTGCTGTTAGCTACTGGTGTCTACATCACCAGTGTAAAATCTAGCACTTGACAAACATGCGGAGGAGTCGTTGTTTTCTATTATAGAAATTTCCTGATGATGTTGGTAAACCCTAACCTATTAGTGGGAACCCCTCTGTTAGAAATAATAGTAACCATGGAAAGAGACAAAATGTGAAAGAAAACAAAAGATGTCTAGCCAACAACCAATCAGAAAGGACATTTGATCCATCAGAAAGAATGCTTCCAATAAGATGAAATGTTTCTACTAATGAAACACCAGCCAGTGTAGGCATGTTAATGGATAAGTTTGGTCTACATTTGGCTTAACAATGTTCAGTAAATTTTTTTAAATAACCACCATTTTTTAAACAATTAAAAATGATAGTATATCTTAAATCAATAACAATGGTTCAGTTTCTCGGTGTACGGCAACATTGTTTACAATCTTGTGCCTAGCTAGTGGTACCCAGCTCAATGATAATTAGTTAAATTAATCTTGTCAGTTTTTGTACACTTGATTTCTCCCAAATCAGAAAGTACTAATTCTCAATGGTATGCAATCAGGAATGGCAGTGGCAAGTGCCTCCTTGTTCTTAAGAATTAGGAATATTTGGATCAAAGGTGGACTGAGAAATTGAGAGATTTCTCATTGAAAACTACTTACTGCATTCTGTTAGACATCAAGACAACAGAGTCCCAACTAAACGAATGAGTGTCTCAACTTCGGAGATAATGACAAATGAGTTCATAATCTATTCTTTAGCTGGACTTAGCACTACATCTTTGTTTATATTTGTTGAAGCCTTGGTAAATGATTTTAAATACATACATCACTAAGCTGCATCCTGACAACATAATTGAAAAGGAAATCAGCAAGTGACGGAAAAGAGTCAATTTTTTACAATTGAGTCGTTTGTACCAAGTCAGTTTTTATAAAATCCTGATGTCTGATTTCTCAACCTTAAAAATCATGATATTTTATCCTGAGATGATAGATAGTTCAAGCTACTTTAGATACAAAGTAGGTTATTGAGAAATACTACTTTAGGCAAATTCTTCAAGTTACCAAAATATAGCATTTTTTCATTAGTCAAATTTCCTGCTAGGTCAGACCAGATCGGGGGGGAGGTCTGTGATCCAGTTCCATGTGAAAGATGCAAAGAACTGTACAGAAGTAAGATTAGAAAATATACTTTATTTAGAGAGTAAATTGTGGAAAGAGAGAAAGAGGAGATTCATCTTCCCAAGATAGAGAAGGGGAGCCAAGGGTAAAAGCATGGCAGCCATAGCTCAATAAACACAAGGCCTGGCCAGAGTTTAACAAAAGCAATGGCCACTGCCATTTAAGTTTGAATGCCTTTTAAACTTCCCTTTGATGATCTCAGGTAGTTAAGGTGATTGGGTAGTTTTCTGTTTCACATTCATTGTGAAGGGGACAGATAAGCACAGGTACTGACATCAAATGATAGCGGGTAGATAGGTGGGCGAGTCACATGATGTTGCCATGGTGATGGAGACTATCACAAAGGTCTTGAAGGACTGATTAAGTTAGCTTGGTTTTCTTATGGCTGGAGGCAAATACTTGGGATAGAAAAGCCAATTAATATAAAACAAGCTGGGGAGGGGGTTATTAAACAATTGTCAATAGCTACCTCTGAGAAACTGGTTCTGTCCTTGACTAGTGAGTAGAGAGGAAATTAAAGAGAACTGCTGGATAAACATGACAGAACTAGGCAGTGTTAAAATGGCTGCTCTTTGGCTATATCAAATCCATTTTGGCCTTTTTGCCTTTCACTCCCTCATCTTACTTGTTTGCTCACCTATTTATTTATCTATTATTTATTGTTTAAAAAGTCAAATAGTTCTATATGGTTTAAAACAAACAAAAAAGAAATCTCCTACCCTAACTCTCAATACCCCTGATAACAATCCCCTAGAGGCAACAACTTTTAGTTCCTTTAGCTGCTTCCCTCGGTTCCCCACCCACAGCATTTACCTCTACTGTTTAAAAGAATGTGCTTGCAGTAATTGATTTTTTTTCAGTTGTTAGATATTGTCTCTTGAACTACAACTGTAGATGATGAGAATTTAGCTTTCTTGCTACTACTCTTCCTGTCCCCACCAGACAGAGACTGACTTTCAAATGTAGACTTCTCATGCTTTGTTTAGATGCATATTTATTACTTGCCTTATTTTTACTACACACTATTATTCAAGTTGAGCCATGGAGTCCCTTCTTGAATATGGCTTTTTTTTTTTTTTTTTGCTTCTTGTACTTGCTTTTTTGTCCAAGTATCCATCACCAATTTATCTCCAAGCTCTCCACAGATGTATATATCACTCATAGTACATTTGAACACATTAGGTCATCTATGCGGTTTATCTTCCCCAGGTCTCCCACCCTCCATAGCCCTTTCTCAACTCCTGCTCAAGCCTAAGCTGGTTGTTCTCTAACCCTCCTGTCCCTGGTTCTCTACTCATCATCGTCCTACAAGGGTTCCCTCATGTCTCGCTAGTGTCAGATCTTCTACTTTCCTTTTTTAAATTTTTATTTCTTTTTTACTTCTTTGGTTCTATAGAATTCATTTTCTAGTAACTTCCTGAACAAATGGGCAACCAGACATAGAAGAGAAAATGTGTAAGCCTTTTCAGGTCTAAGACATGTTAATTATACATTCATATTTGATCAATAATGTGACTACTTATAGAAATTATAAATGAAAATCATCTCAAAATTTTGAAGGCATTGATTTCACTGTCATCTATCTTCCAGAGTTGTTGAATAAGTTTATTTTAGTCTGATTCCTTATCTTTTGTATGTAACCCCACGCTCACGCTTACGCTCTCTCACACACAGACACACACATACACACACAAACATACACACTTCTGTCATACTCTTTCTTTCCCAAGTGTGCTAAAGTTATGATGATGGTGTTTGTTTTTTTTTTTACTTTATGTTTCATAAAATTCTGTTGAGATAGACACTTGGCTTGCCTATTCAATCTGGAAATAATACACCTCAGATAAGGAGATTTTATTCAACTATTTCTCAAAAAATGTTTCAATCCACTACCCCACTCTTCTCCTATTCTTCGGTTGTCAAACCCTACCAAATGAACCCCCTAGGTTTCCTATTTTTTTTATCTTTTGCCCTATTTGTGAGGGAGTCTCTCAACATTGTCTTTTAAAAATTGTATTGAATGTTTTATTCTCTTATCATATTTTTAACTCCCCAAAGTTTTTTCTTTCTCATCTAATATCTCTTTTTTTTACAATATTCTGTTTTATAGTGCAATATTTTCTCCTCTCATGTCTCTATGGATATAAATAAAAGGTTTTTTAAGCTTCCCTTCTCTGGCCAATGTTATCTCTGCTTCTGAGATTCTTCTTTTTTGCTGTACCATATCTGTCATGAGGTTTTCCTCAGGGCTTGGTGATCCTCAATAGTAAGGCACTACAAAGCTTAGAGGAATCTCTGTGTGCACAGGCAAAGTTTTTGACTAAGGCAGTGGGGTTGAGGTTTTTTTCCCTGAGATTTTCAACATCAATTTTAGTATATCTTTTCCCTGTTCCTGAGAGATGATCTGTCTATCCTCTCCTTGGAGGTGTAACCTGACTGATAACTTTTTAGAAGCCAAGGAGAAGAAGGAAGCTGTGTAGGCTCTTCATTCAGAGTATAAGCTTTAACTTTCCCCCTTATTTTTAGCAAGGTACTCTACTTATGGCTAGAGTCCCTGAGTCCAGAATGTCTCTGGTTCAACTTTCTAAGTTAACCCCTGATCTTTCTACAAGATGTTGGATGATGTCACCTGGCAGCAGAAACTTGGATAGGGGGTCAGATCTACCTACATATTACACAGAGCTTTCAGCCACATCTCCCATGTTCAGCTTCCCCAGCGTTCTCATTTTCAATTGGGTCTGGCACCTTCATTTCTGAGATTCTAGAGCCTTTCAAGCTTACTGTCTTGCTTCTAGACTTCCTTTAGTGTCAAGTTAAGTTTCAAATTTCTCTGTTCTGAAAAATTTGCTGCCACCCATTTATTTACTCTCTAGATTTCAAAATTTTGTTACTGCTATTTTCTTTCCCATTGTCTTTGTCCTTTGTGTCCATGCCTTTCTAATGCCTATTTTCATTTCTGGGGGAGTTTCAGAAATAAACTGTGATAAAAGTAGGTGGTCCACCTGATATATCTAGCAAAAAGTCACAGGCAATTTACAGGAAGAAATGGGTAGCAATAGTTGCCTCCAGGGAAGAGACACTAGAGTGAGAAGAGTCCATACTCTTTTATGTATGAGGGAATCTTCAAAAAAAAGTTATCTTTTGGAGTGCAGGCTTCCCCCACTAGGTAAGTGTTCTAGGAAACCATTAGCATCAGTGTACCAGCTAACATTTGTTGTGAGAGGCTGCATTCAGCTTTAGTGAAATTTTTTTTTTTTGGAGATTCTTTCAACAATTTACAAGTATACCTATCCACACCATGCTGAGTGTTCAGCAGTTTTTGACCCAAAATGGCATATCCCCACCTTCCCTGTTCACCTGATCTTGCCCTGAGGTCTCTCCCCCCCGCCATTTCCCCAGATGAAAAAGTCCTCAAAGGGAAAAGTTTTGCAGATGTGGAAGAAGTGACACAAAAAGCAGCAGAAGCACTAAAAGGCATTAGAATTGATGAGTTCAAAAACTGTTGTGAGCAGTGGAAAAAGCATCTCAAAAGGTGTAGCACATCAAATGGAGTGTACTTTGAAGGTGACTGAAGGTTAAACATGTAAGAATAAATGCATAATTTTTAAATAAATTCTGGATTTTGGGAGGTCTCCTTTTGTATCCTGTTGGACCTGGTAAGTTTTGCACCAAGTGCCAAGATCATCTTTTCAGAACTTGCCAATATAACAAAAATAAAAGCAAAGAGACTCCAGTAAGCATCTTTCTCTATGGCTAACGTAGGTTAGGAAAAGAAAAGTGTCATTGTCACCACTCATTCTGTCACACATTGTGCTGCAAAGACACAGACTCAAAGTTGCCATGATTTTATTATATGCATAATTGTAACAATTTCCTTTGATGTTGAATAAAGGTTAGAGGGAACGCTGTTGATTACTGATGGCTGTCAGTAGCTAAAGCACTGGGTTGACATTCAGGTATGACCTCTCTTAAGACCTGCTTGGTGACTGCCCCTACAGATGCTCTTTGGTTCTGACTCCAACACACTCTGCAATCTGTAGCAGAGCTCACAGAGTAATGATTAAATAAAAATTGTCTTCCACGGTGTGAGTTTTCAGTCATCAGTAGGAGAAAATGTTGTGCATGTCACCCTCATCTGTATATGTATCAAACAGGTCAAGAGCTAATTTATACTCAGCATATAGCTGTTTTGTAAAAATATAAGTGAAAAGTGACTTACAAGTGAGATAATAGCAGTGATTCCATGTGGTATTTATTGAGAACCTACAATAGCAAGGAGTGTCTTCTAATAAAGGAATCTTGTCAGTAGTTTGTTCTCTTTTCTCTTTGTGAGCATCAGATTTGTCATTACCTTGGCATCTGGCTTTACAACATTCTCAGCAATGGTGTGACTTGTACCTGTTTTTGTTATCAGAGATGCAAGCTTGAATAATGTCTCTACAATTTTAGCCTTTTTTTTCCCTTTGCCTTTAGAAACAAGTTCCACATACTACCAGACTGGAAAACATTGATTTGTACTTGTTCTTTAAAAATTCAATTAATTTAGTGAAAGGTCATGGACTTTGTTTGCAAATGACATAGAAGTTTCAATCGTTTTATACCACAAGTTGCAACAGACAACAAACCGAGCACAGGGGATTAGAATCCAATGAAATGCCAGGCCAATAAAATTCAACTTTCAGTTAGTCACCACCATACTTCCTGTTCATCCTATTTTTTTTTTCTAGTTTCTTGTCTAAAGTCATCAGACTCTGAGTCTTGACCACTCTTTTTATGACTTTATTTTGAATCATAGTATTTCTTAGTTTCATGACTATTTTTAATAACCTTTTCTAAAAATAGTCTTACATTTACAGAAGATTTGTAAAGATAGTACAGAGTTCTCACCTATCCCACAACCAATTTTCTCCATTGCTAATCTCTTATATTACTATGGTTACAAATAATCATTGGTCACAACTAATGAACCGGTAATTTATCAAAATTAACAAAATCCCATACTTTATTCAGATTTCCTTAGTTTTAGCCTAAAGTCCTTTTTCTGTCTAGGACCTCATTTGAGATACCACAGTATATTTAGCTGTCATGCTTCCTTTGGCTCCTCTGTTTATGACAGCTGAAGTGACTTTTCTTGTTTTTGATGATCTTGACAACTTTGAGGAGTACTGGTCAGGTATTTTGTAAAGTGTCTCTCAATTGTGGTTGTTGATGATGTGTTTCTCATGATACACCAGGGCTATGGGTTTTAGAGAGAAAGACCACAGAGGTGAAGTGCTATTCTCATCACACCATATCATGAATTCTTGCTGCTATCATGATATCACTGCTGATGTTAGCTTTGATTATCTGGCTGAGGTAGTGTTTGTCAGGTACTTCCATTGTAAAGTTATTCTTTTTCCTCTCTCTTTCCATACTATACTCTTTAGAAGAAAGTCACTATATATGACCTATACTTAAGATGTGGGAACTTATGCTCTTTCTCCATGAGGGATTAGTAACTATGTGAGTTATTTTGAATTATTCTGCATAGGAGATTTTTCTGTTCTCTTCCATTTAGTTTTTTCTTCAATCACTTTTTTATATCAGGATGAGTTAATGAGTTTTAATTTTATACTCATTTGATAATCCAATACTACTTTATGTTATTTACCAAACTGTTCCAACTTTGGTCATTGGGAGCTCATTTACCTGGTTCCTGTATATTGCTTTGACATATTAATTTCATTGTGGTTTCTTTGATCGATTGTTTACTTTCTGGCACTATAAGATGCTCCAGGATTATCTATATTTCTTACCCCAGTCTGGAAGCAGTCATTTATATAAGGATCTCTGGTTCCTTTTATTAAAGAAAGGTATTAGAAACTAAGATCTGGGTGTTAGGAGTTCTCATTACTACTAGAGTTTCATTGCTTCCAGAACTTCTTACCTAATAGAGGAAGGAAATATATGTGAGTGCATATATTACTATTTCTATATACATTCATCTGTAATTATATTAGACTAAACATGAGTTCATACAGATGTCTTCAACTCTAATCCAACATCACATGAATCATTCTAGCATTCTACTCTTGCTTGTCTGTAATTGATCATTCCAACAGTGAAAACCATGGTTCCTATCATTCACTATTCAATTACTTAAGTGTTCAATTCTAATATACATGAATAGTGGCTTCAGAATTATTAACAATTCTGTAACAATTCCTGTACTCTTGTGAGGAAAAAAACATCACTAACTAGAGTACAGAGTTTGTGAATAACTCATTTTGCCTTTAATCTTATGGATTCAACTAATTTCTAAAATTACTTAGGTCAGTACCTAATCTCTCCACCCCCTCATTGAGGTTGTTTCATACATTTGCAACACAGTGAGATTCTTCTGTTACAGTGTGTATTTCACACTGGGATTCCCCAAACTCTAAATGAATTTTTTAAATTTACATTTTAAGTTTCACTCTTCGTATGTAATGCAACTCTATGAGTTTGGACAAAAGCATGGTATCACATATCCATCATTACAGTATCATATAGAATATTTTTACCACTCTAAAAATACTCTTGTGCTTCACCTAATCAATCTGCCCCTCCTCAAATTCCTCATGACCGTGATCTGTTTACTCTTTCATAGTCTTCGCCTTTTACAGAGTCTTTCATAACCACACAGCATTTACATCTTTCGCTAGCAATATTCATTTGATTCATCTACATTTTTGTGAGACCTGAAACCTCATTTCTTTTTGCCACTGAATAGTATTACAATATAGGCATGCATCATAATTTATTCAGTCAATCACCTATTGAAGGACATCTTGGTTGCTTTCAAGTTTGTGGTGATTATGATTCATGTGCAAGCTTTTATGTGGACATACTTTTTTAATTAGTTGGGCAAAGACAAGATACCTAGGAGTACAGTTGCTTCCCAGCAATTAACACTGTCAGTCTTCTGAACTGTGTTAATTGCTGGAAGCAACTGTACTCCTAGGTATCTTGTCTTTACCCAACAAAGTCTCTTTTCTTTTTTTTTTGAGCTGGAGTCTCACTCTGTTACCCAGGTTGGAGTGCAGTGGCACACTCATGGCTACCCCCCAGCATCGACCTTCTGGGCTTTCTTTCTTTTTTTTTTTTTTTTTTTAACAGGGTCTCATTCTGTCACCCAGGCTGCAGTGAAGCAATACCTATAACCTCAAACTCCTGGGCTCAAATGATCCTCCTGCCTTACACTTCAGAGTAGCTAGGACTACAGGTGCATGCCACCATGCCCAGCTAAGGTATCCTAATAGTGGTATCTTGTATCTTGTTGTGGTTTTTATTTGTGATTCCATAATGACTAATGATATTGAGCATCTTTTTGTTTATTGGCTGTCTGCAATCTTTGGTGAAGTGTGTGTTCAGATTTTTTTATTATTTTATAATTGGGTTATTTTCTTATTGTTCAGTTTTAAGAATTCTTTTTGGAGTATTTTATAAATGTCATTTAGATCAAGTTGATTGATAGTCCTGTTTGAGTCATATATAATCTTAATGATTGTCTGCCTGCTTGATCTATCAGCTACTGACAGAAAGGTGTTGAAGTCTCTAACTTTAATAGTGGCATTGTCTTTTACTTCTTTCAGTTCTATCCATTTTGTCTCATGTATTTTGATGTTTTGTTTTTAAGGGCATAGATGTTTAAGATTGCTGTCTTCTTGGAAAATTTTTTTGATCTCTCTTATCTCCAGTAATCTCTCCCTGATAATTTCCCTTATTCTAAACTCTATTTTGTCTGAAAGCAATATAACTATTCCAGTTTTCTTTTTATTATTAGCATGGCATATCTTTATCAATCACTTTAATTTTATCCTACCTTATAGTTAAAATAGGTTAAAGTAGGTTTCTCATAGATAATATGTAGTAGCATCTTCTTCATTTTTATTACCTGCGATAATCTTCTTATTGGTATATTTAGATCATACACATTTTAGTTATTATTGATGTAATTGGATTAATGATTACCATGTTTTTACTATTTTCTAGTCGCTGTACTTGCTATCTGTTTCATTTCACCTCTTTTTTTCTGGCCATTCTGGTTTTCATTGGACATTTTATATGGTTCCACTTTATCTCCTCTCCTTATACAGTATTTATATTTCTTATTAAATTTTAGTAGTTTCCCTGAAACTTTACAAATATATTTTTAAATAATCTGAGTTCATCTTGAAGTATCACTATATCACTTCACATATAGTATAGGCATCCTGTAACAAAATATTTTCAGTTCCTCCTCATTGTCCCTTATAACGTTGTTATTCACTTTACTTATCCATATACTATACTCATCCAAAATATTATTAGTATTATTGTTTGGAATACAAATTATTTAGATCAATTAAGAATAATAAAAAATTTATTTTTCTTTATTATTTTCCTGCAACTCTTTGTGTTTTTTGTTTTAATCTATACCATTTTTCTTCTTTGTGAAGAGCTTTTAACATTTCTTGTGGGACATATCTGCTAGCGATAAATTCCTTTTGATTTTGTTTGACTCTTTGTTTTTCCTTCACTTTAGAAGAATAATTCCATGGATATTTTATATAGTGGAATTCTAGATAGGTGGTGTAGGGGGTTTGCCTGTTTGATTTCACTATACTCTCTTCTAGCTTTCATAGTTTCTGAAGAGAGGTCTGCTGTAATTTTTATCCTTATCTCACTACAAAGACAAAATTTTTTTCTTCTCTGTCTTCCTTTTAAATTTTCTTTTTGCCCTTTGTTTTCTGAAGTTTGACTATAATGTGCAGAGGAGTGGTTTGGGTTTTTTTTTATTTTTTGGTGGTTGGTTTTGTTTTTTGTATTTATTCTCTGTGGTATTCCCTGAGTTTCCTAAATCTATGGTTTTGGTGTCTGCCATTAATTTTGAAACATTTATGGTCATTATTATTTCACATATTTCTTCTGCTTCTTTCTCTCTTTTTGGAAATACAATTACATGTATTTTTTTTTTTTTTTGAGTTGGAGTCTCATTCTGTCGTCCAGACTGGAGTGCAGTGGCCGCTCCCGGGCACCGCAACCTCGACCTCCTGGGCTCCGGCGAGCCTTCCACCTCAGCCTTCCAAGTAGCTGGAATTACAGGCACGCACTACCACGCCCAGCTGATTTTTTGATTTATTGTAGAGATGAGATCTCACTGCCCAGGCAGGTCTCGAACCCGCAGGGTCAGGTAATCCACTCACCTCAGCCTCCCAAAGGCATGGAATTACAGACTGAGCAACCGAGCCTGGCTACATGTATTTTTCAAAAAATATTATCCCCAAATTCTTGTATATTCTGCTATTTTTTTCTCTTTGCATTTCAATTTGGTGAAACATGCTTGAAAGTCCCTGGTCCACTATATTTCCTTACCCTAGCAACAAAGGATCACTTCATGGCATTTGTGATTATGGATACTCACCATGTTTGCCTTTCTGTGGTGATAATATGTTGTGTAAAATGTGCAAAAATGTATTAGTAACTCACAGTTATTATTTGAAGTGCAAAAATAGTATGAAGAGGCTTCTAGTGTAAAAAGCCTAGAAATCTACACTGTTATCCTTAAAAGAAGAAAATATGAACAAAAGGAAATCAATGACTCCTCTTGAATATATAAAATTACTAAAGTTACAGGAAAACTGCCAAAATGAAATTAGAGTGTCCAATATATCCAGACAGATACAGTAACTGAGATCTGTTATCTGTAACAGAAACCACTGAAGCTATAAACTTCTAGGAACATTCATATGGTAATTAATGAATTTGACTTGGTTAGAGGCCAAGTGTGGACTAGTGTGAGAGTGAGAAACTCCTGGGGGCCTCCATAGTGTTATGGGCCTTTCCTTTATAAATCTTGACAGATTTTTCATAGTGAAGATCCCACACAGATCCTCATGATACTTGCAAGGGGAAGGAAAGACGAACCATTGTCAAACATATTGAGAGAACTCTCAATAACCAAAGTTTACTCTCCACAGGGAAAGGAATTTGCCTAAGCACAGTTCTGGAAATTTTTTCCAGTTGTTGTAAAGAATTCCTCTCCACTACAGACCCCTATGGGTGAAATAATCAACATGAGATAGGACTCCAAAGAAATAGATTAAAACTATTGTGGCCAGGGAAGTGAGTAGAAGCAGGTGGGAAGAAAGGGAGTGGAAGTCAGTGGGCGGGAACTAAGCTATACCACTGGAAGAAGAATAGACAATCTATAAAGGCCAGAGCCCCAAGACAGGACTGCTAAATGGCTGATAATTAATTGTAAGATTACACACAATGCCATTGTCTTCTTCCTGTAGCAGGGTGGGAAGCATGAAGATTGCCCCAGGGTTTGGAACTGAACCAAACCGAGCCAGAGCTCATCCCAGTCTGTGACTGGGAGCAGTGGATGCCCCCGACTCCCACAGCCACGTCTTCCTCCCAGAGAGAAACAGGTTGCCTGGGTCAGATCTGTGACCTGGAATCAGTGTAACTGCCTGGGTAACTCACTCTGCCCTGCCCCACTGGACAGTTTTGGCAAGGGACCCTAGCAGTGACAAGAAACACCCAGAATAGCAGCCTAAATGACAGGAGCCCAGCAGGGGGTCCCCAGTGCCATGCTCTGTAACTTGCATCCTGGGCAGAAAGAAACAAGGCCGCTCACTTTGTTGGAAGGAGAAGAGTTGCTATAGCTGCAGTTTCTCATGAACAGCATGTCTGTGGCCAGTGTCAGCTTTGCAACCCAGAGCACTTCAGCAAGCAGCATTGTTAAGAACCCCAGCCTCCCTCCCAGACTAATTGAGTAGTATGCCCCAACAATACTGAGGAAAAGTAGTCCCCCCCCACACACACACATAACAGGGAAAGCAGTATAGGTGTCAGGAGATTAGCAGGAGGGACCTAACCCCTCTGCACTTGAATCAGCAGCCTGAGCCACAGGAGAGTTCCTGATCCTGTAGCTTCTCCCAGGTAGCAAGGCCTAAATCCAAGGTCAGCTCTGTCACCTGGAATTGAGCTTCAGGTTTAATTGCTGGGCACCACAGCCGGACCTCAAGTCTGTCAGGGAATTGTGCCTCCCCAGGACCAAGGATCAGGCAACCTCCATTTCTACACACTCATCTTAGTAACCTAAACTACCTCACCCTTCCTGGGCAGCAATCCTTGTGCAATAAGGCCCCTGTACTCCACACCCTAATACATCCAATCACCTAGAGTAGGAACCTGAGCCATCTCTTCCCATGGGGATAGAGCCCTTGATGCTGTTCTTCTATCTCTGCTCAACATCCTGATATATCCCCAGGATATATCAGGGAACTCCTACTCTTCTAGAATAAGAGTTAGACCACCCTCCCCTTCCTGAGCAGAGAACTTGAACAAGCAGAGATCTCTTAATACCTCACTGAAGCACATCTCTGGGCACTCAAAGGCCACACACCAGACCCTGCCTTGGAGCAGGTGCCTGTGCCTGACATCAGTGGACTCATAGATAGGCCTTCCCCATTTGGCTCCACCCATCTTGGTTTGCCCCTTCCCAGGCCTGAACTGGGAGCACATATTACAGTGTACTCCCCAGAAGAGTTCACTGCTGAGACAACTGAGCACTTCTTCCAGTAAACAAGTATCAAGTAAAACCCATTCACATTGACAGTAGCCAACTCTTACCCATAGGTGCTATCTTCTGGCCTAGAGGTTAAACAATGCATTACAACAAGAAATTTGCTGACACCAGCACACACCACAAGGGAGCAAGTTAAGACTCCTGAGACCCAAACCACACCAGGCTTACAGGAAGCAGTGAGCCATCCCACATCACCACTACATCACTATTACAACCAACACCTGGTAAAGCTTACATATACAGACTCTCTATACCAAAGGAATTTATGCAGATTAACCATCATAGTTCATCCACATGAGAAAGATCCAGAGATACAACTCTGAAAGTATGAAAAAACAGCATACAAAACACAGTATCTATAGCAATGGGCTAAAACAACCAAAAAAAAAAAGAATCTCAGAGATGGAAGACAGATTCTTCAAACTAACCCAGTCAGACAGAAATAAGAGAAAATAATGAAGAAGAATGAGCAAAGTCTATGAAAAATATGGGACTATGTAAAGTGCCCAAATCTATGAATCACAGGCATTCAGGAAGGAGAGGAAGTTAAAATAAAAAAATATATATTTGAGGAAATCATTCAAGAAAAATGCCTTGGTCTTGAGGGAAATTAGACATCTAACATACAAGAATCCCAAAGAACTCCTACAAGATACATCACAAGAAGAGTTTTATTAAAAGCATAACATTGTCAGATTTTCCAAAGTCAACATGAAAGCACATATTCTAAGAAGCAAGAGAGAAGCACCAAATCACTTAAAGAAAGGACATTAGACTAACAGAAGGCTTCTCAGCAGAAACTCTACAATCCAGAATAGAATGGGGGCCTATTTTCAACCTCCTTAAAGGAAGTTAGTGACATTAGTCAAGAATCTTATATCCAGCCAAACTAAGCTTCATAAACAAAGGACAAATAAAGTCTTTCCCTGTCAAACAAACAATAAAAGAATTTATCACCTCTAAATGGACTCTACAAGAGATGTTCAAAGGAATTCTAAATTTGGAAATGAAACAATGACTCTCACAACCACAAAAGATCACATAAGTACAAAGCTCACAGTGCCTATAAAGCAAGGACACATTCAAATATCCAAATCCGTTAACTTGCAACACTATGGCAGGGATAAAAACTTCAAGTATCAATATAAATCCTGAACATAAATGTTCTAAATGCCTCACTTAAAAAGAATCAAAGTGGCAAACTGGATTTAAAAAAAAAAAAAAAACGCCCAACCATATTCTGCCTACAAGAGAACCGTCTACTGGCTAAAGACTCAAAATAAATGAGTGGAAAAAGATATATCAGGTGAATGGAAAACAAAAACAAACATCCTCACATTAGATGGCTCAGGCTTTAAACCAAAAACAGTTAAAAAACAAATGAAAATACAAAGAAAGACATTATATAATGGTAAAGGTTGCAATTAAACAAGAAGATTTAACTATCCTAAACATATGCACACCAAATAGCAGAGTACCCAAATTCATGAAGCAAACACTGCTTGACATTAGAAAACATATAAATAGCAATACCATAATACTGAGTGACTTCAACACTCCACTGACATCACTGGACATACCATCAAAGCAGAAAATTAACAAAGAAACACAGGACTTAAATTGGGTTATAGATCAAATGGACATAACAGACATATACAGAACTTTCAACAAAAGAAGAATATGCATTCTTCTCACCTCAACACAGGACAATCTCCAAAACAGACCATATGTTGGCCATAAAGTCTCAATAAGTTTAAAAGCATCAAAATCATACCAAGCATCTTCTTGGACCACAGTGGAATAAAATTAGAAATCAACACTAAGAGGAGCTCCCAAAACTAGCCCTCTACATGGAAACTGAACAACTCACTCCTGAATGACCCTGGAGTAAACAGTGTAATGTAATTAAGGCAGAATTTTTTAATGTTGAAAAAAATTAGAAGAGTGACACAGCATACCAAGACCCCTAGGACACAGCAAAATCAGTTCTGAGAGGAAAGTTTATAGCATTAAATATTGACATCAAAATATGAAGATATCAGAAATCAACAGCTTAACATTGTACCTCAAGGAACTTGCAAAACAAGAACAATCTATACATAAAGCTAGCAGAAAAAAAGAAATAACAAAGATTAGAGCAGAACTAAATGAGATTGAAGCAAAAAGAAGATATAAATGATCAACAAATCAACAAGTCGCTTCTTTGAAAGAATAATATTGACAGACTACTAGCTAGACTAAGAAAAAAAAAGAGGAAAAAACTCAAATAAATTCAATCAAAAATGACAGGGTGACATAATAATCAGTACCATAGAAATAAAAAAGATCATCAGAGACTACTATGAACACCTTTATGTCATTAAACTAGAAAATCTAGGGAAAATGGATAAATTCCTAGAAACACGCAACTTCTCAAGACTGAACCAGGAAATAATAGATACCCTAAATAGACCATGAGTAGCAATAAAATTGAATCAGTGGTTTAAAAACAAAATCCTCCAGCAACAACAAAAGTCTAGGACCAAATGAATTCACAGCCAAAATCTATCAGACATACAAAGAAAAGTTGGTACCAATCCTACCAAAACTATTCCAGAAAGTTGATGAGAAGGAACTCCTCCCTGACTCATTCTATGAAACTGCTATCACAGTGCCAAAATCAGGCAGGGATACAGCAACAAAAAAAAACCTACAAACCTATTTCCCTGATGAATAAAGATTCAAAAAAATTTTAACAAAATACACGCAAACAAAATTTAACAAAATATCAAAAAAAGTATTCATCATGACCAAGTGGGTTTTATTCCAGGGATGCAAGGATAGTTCAACAGCCACAAATCAATAATCATTGATCCACCACATAAACAGAAGCAAAAATAAAAACCATATGACCATATTAATAGATGCAGAAAAGACATTGGGCAAACTTCAACATCCCTTTATGATAAAAGCCCTCAACAAACTGGTCATTAAAGGAATCTGTCTCAAAATAATAAGAGTGATATGTGAAAAACCCACAGCCAACATCAGACTTCACTGGGAAAAGTTGGAAACATTCCTCCTCAGAATAAGAACAAGACGGGGAAGTCCATTTTCATCACTCTTTTTCAACATTGTACTAGAAGTCTTAGCAAGGGCCATTTGGCAAGAGAAAGAAATAAAAGGCATCTACACTGGCAAGAAGGAAGCTAAACTGTCCCTGTTTGCAGATGACAAGACTGAATACTTAGAAAGCTCTAAAGACTCCAAGAAGCTTATGGACCTGATAAATGACTTTAATAAAGTCTCAGGATGCGCGACCAATGGACAAAAATCTGGGTTCCTATAACCACACTCAAGCTGAGAACCAAATTAAGAGCTCAATCCCATTCACACTACCTCTCTCCCCAAATAAAATTCCTAGGAATACACCTAACTAAAGAGGTGAAAAAGCCCTACAAAGAGAACTGCAAGACACTAATGAAAGAAATTGTAGATGACACAGACAAATGGAAGAACATCCCATGTTCATAGATTGGAAGAATTAAAATAGTTAAAATGACCATATGGCCCAAAACAACCTGCATATTCAGTGCAATCCTGATCAAAATACCAACTTTGTTCTTTACAGAACTAGAAACCTAATTTTTTTTATAGATATGTGGGGTACAAGGCAGGATTAGCCACATAAGCAGATTGCATGCAGGTGAGGTTGGGCCTCCAACTGGCCCTCGCCTCCCCTGGTTTAGGATCTGGTACCCTTTGTGATACTATGTGCCCTCCTCCTCCCTCCCTCCTTTGGCAGTGTCCAGCAACTGCCGATTCCTCCCTTGTGTTAATGTGATTAATTTTCAGGTCCACTTAGGAGTGAGAAATTCAATATTCAGTTTTTTTTCTGTGATAGATCTCTAAGTGTGATGCTCTCCAACTACCTCCAATTTGCTCTGAATTCCATGATTTTGTTCTTTATGGCTGTATAGTTCTCCATCATGTATATGTACATTTTCTTTATCCAGTCCACTTTTGATGGGCAGTGGTGTTGGTTCCATGTTTTTGCTATTGTGAATACTGTGGCAATACTATGTACAGGTGTCTTTTTGGTAGAATGATTTATGTTCCCCTGGGTATATTCCCAGGAGAGGTATTGCTGCATGGTATGGAAGGTCAATTTTCAGTTCTTTTAGGAATCACCACACTGCTTTCTATAGAGGTTGAACTAGCCTGTACTCCCACCAACAGTGTAAAGAGTTCCCTTTTCTTCACATCCTTGCCAGCATCTGTTTTGTTTCTTTTTGGTTTTTGTTTTTGAAAGCAGGATTTATTGAGAGGATAGAAAAGCTCCCACAGTGGGAGGGGATCTGAAGGGGTTGCCCATCTGTTGTTTTTTGATTTATTGATGAGGGCCAGTCTTACTGGAGTTAGGTAGTATTTCATTGTGGTATTAATTTGTATTTCTCTAGTAGTCAGTGAGGCTGAGGATTTTTTAAATGTATCTGTTGGCTGCTTGCATATCTTCTTTTGAAAATTGTCTATTCATGTCCTTTGCCCATTTTTTAATAGAATTGTTTCTCCCTTTCAGCTCATTTTAATTCCTTGTAGATCCTTGATGTTAGGCCTTTGTCAGATACATAACTAGTAAATGTCTGTGGACTACTTGACAAACTATATACTTTGCTAGGTTTTTTGTTTTTTGTTTTTTGGGGTTTTTTTTTTTTTTTTTTTTTTTTTTGCATTTTCTCTTTAAGTGCAATATCTTGTAAGAGAAGACAATATTACAGATGAATCCAAGGAGGCAAGATAATGAAGAATCAGATATTCACTAATTTATGGATTCATTGATTTACTTTATTCTTATTTAATTTAGCATATTGCAAATACTCCAAGACTCAGATATATATTTTAGGGTGTATTAGTCCTTTTGTGATGCTATAATAAAAATGCCATAAACCAAGTAGCTTACAAATAACAGAAATTTACCTCACAATTCTGGAGGCTGAAAAGTCCAAGATCAAGATGTTATTAAACTCCTTTTTGGTTGCAGGCTTACTCTCTTATTAAGGCATGGCACCTTCTTGCTTTGTCCACACATTGTGGAAGGGGCTAGCTAGCTCTCTGGGGTCTCATTTATAAAGGCACTAATCCCATTCATGAGGGCAGAGTCTTTGTGACCTAATCACCCCCCAAAGGCCTCACCTTACCTATTATCACATTTGGGGATTCAATGTATGAATTTGGGGGGGGTCACAAACATTCAGACCATTGTAAGGGGCATTGCTATTATTGTGATTGTGACTCTCTCATATGTATTAAGATTGCTATAGAGATAATCCATTTGTTCGTCAAGGATCAAATGAGCATTTCCTTTTACTTCAAACAGAATCAGCACTGTGATTAAGCATCAACAAACTATGATAATTGAGCCAATTATGGAAAATTAATGTCTCATTAGTGGCTCAGAGGCCACCCACTTGTAGGTATCACCTGTAATAAGAAATAATCAGTGCAGTGTCACCACCTTCATCTCCTACTTGACTTCACAGGTAGAAAGGTTATCTACTTGTCTAAAACTGAGTTTAGGTGTCTTGTGAGAGCAGAACAGAATCCTTAGTCATTGGTTATCATTGTGTTTGCTACCTCTGTTCAACATGAGTGAAGTGCTTTCAAAGTCACTCACTTTATAAGCTCCACGTTGGTCATTTTCATCTTTACTGCCTTCTTCTATAGCCTTGCACAAATGTTGCTCATATAAATCTATATTTTTCTCTGACTCTCAAGATGGGAATGTACTTTAAGCTTTCCTGATAGTATAATAAGAATAGTTTGATACTGATTTTTTTCACTGAGAAATTGGATTGTGTTTATTTAAGCAGATCCATGTTCCAGACAATATGGCTGACATTGTCTGGTTGTCATTCTCAAGTTCTGCCCTGCACAAAGTCAACGGGCAGAGTTAATGAGTGTAGTTCTCCTATTCTGTTTATTAAGCTGTGACCCAGAGCATATATCAACCTGAGAGAAGCAGATCCTTTTTAAAATGTATCTTCTCAGAAAGCAATTAATATAGCTGATGATCTGTGGCCCTTACTAAAGTCACAACATCAAGGGAACAAGATGAGTGAGTGGCCCTTGCCTGCCATCATTGAGAGGAATGAGTTCTGGAAAAATCAGATAGTGATTCTAAACATTAAAAATAGGAATGTGTCTTTCTTTGTCATTTTTATCTATATAAATAGATAATTTGGACACACATCTACCCCACTAATGAAAACAAAATTAAAGCTACTACTGCACATTGATCTTGTTATAATCTCTAAGGTGTATCAATGGACAAATTGACCATCTAATCATTGATAGAACAAAATATAAAAGTTTGACATCCATTGCTGTCATCAACTTCGGCAGATCCGCTTCTACTTATTTGGTTTTCTTCCATGATTCACATTTAAAATTCAAATAATGATTTACCTGGGTATGTAATTTACGTTTACCTAGAGGACTCACCATAAAACTACATTGCAAGTATTTGTCTACCTTTGGAAGCAGTATAGGTTAGCAGTGAAAAAATGCAGACTTTCACAAAGACTTATTTTAAATCTATAGTAATTAAGACAGATTGACATTTTCATAGAATAAATAACAATGAAGCAGAATAGAAAACACAGAAACAAATTCACATGTACAAAATTACAGCTAGATAGGAGGAGTAAGTGGTAGTATTCTATAGTACTGTAGGATGACTATAGTTAATAATAATACATAGTTACAAATAGCTAGGAGGAGGATATTGAATGTTCCCAACATAAAGAAATGATAAATGTTCAGGATAATGGATAAATCTGATTACTATATACTATATGTACCAAAATGTCACTATGTACTCCATAATTATGTAAAATTATTATATGACGAATTTAAAAAGGAAAATAAAAGAACAAAGAACTACATGTAAAAAAATGGATGTATAATAGTCACAGATATTGAGTTAGTAGAAGATGAGCTAGTGAATAAATGGGGATGTGTGAATTAATTATTTAAAGTCAAAAAATAAAATTGGATCCTATCTCACACCATACACATAGACTGACAGAAATTTAGAAGTCTAATGATACCAACTGTTGGTGAGGAGGTGGCACACACACACAAAAAATCTTTAAAACACTATTGTTGGCCTAATTTGTTAAAAATTGCTATAGAAAATAAGTTGGCATTTTCAGGAAATGTGAAGATGCATATGCCCTACAATGAGAAATTTCATTTCCAAGCATCTATCATTTCCAAGCATCTATCTATCTAGTGGTCAACAACCCTTTCAAGTTCAGTGTCTTCTTTTGATAATAGTTTGTAACACCCATTTTACCTTTTAAATGTTTACCAATAATATTAAATAACAGAAAGAATGTATAACACTACATGCATACTATGGTTAAAATTAAACATATGCATCAAATGACTAGAAGAAAATGAGATATTGTATAATTTCTATACTCTTTTTTTAAAAAAAATTTATTTTAAATATGGGTACAATTCAGGGTTAGGTATACAAATGTTCATTGTGCAGGTACCCTTGTTGATGAGGTGTGCTCTCCTTCCCCTGGCAGTTTCCCATTACTGCCAACCCCTTTCTTTTAGTATTATGATAGTTTTCCAAGGTTCACTTATGAGTGAGGACATGTGATACTTGGTTCTTTGTTTCTGTGATAGATCACACAGTATTATAGCCTCTAAGTCCATCCAAGTTACTGCAAAGTTCATAATTTTGTCTTTCTTTATGGCTGCATAATATTCCATCATGTATATGTACCACAATTTTTTTCTCCAGTCCTCTTTTGATGGGCAGCACAGTTGCTTCCATGTTTTTACTATCGTAAATAATGCTGCAATAAAAATGTGTGTGCAGGTATCTTTTTCATAGAGTGATTTGCGTTCCTCTGGGTATATTCCCAGTAGGGGGATTGCAGGGTTGTATGGGAGGTTGATTTTTAGATCTTTAGGCCACATTGTTTTCCACAGAGGCTGTACTAGTTTACACGCCCACCAACAGTGTAGAAGTGTTCTCTTTACCCCACATCCTCTCCTGCCTCTGTTGTTTTTGAGTTATTGATGACGGCCATCCTGACTGCAGTTAGGTGGTATTTCAGTTTGGTTTTAATTTGTGTTTCTTTGATGACTAGTGAGGCTGAGCATTTTTTCATGTATCTGTTGACTGCTCATATGTCTTCTTTTGAGAAGTGTCTACTCATATCTTTTGTCCACTTTGTAATGGGGCTGATTGTTTTTTTCTTTTCGGCATATTTGAATTCCTTGTAGATCCTATGTGCTAGGCCTTTGTCAGATACACAGTTGGCAAATATTTTTTCCCACTCTGTGGGCTGTCTCCCTGCTCTCTCAGTGATTTCTTTGCCTTTGCAGAAGCTTGTCTGTTTGATGAGGTCCCACTTGTCTATCTTATCTCTTATGGCATGTGCACTTGGGGTTTTGATCAGGAATTGAGTGCCAGTTCCAATTTCCATAAGGGTGTCTCCTGCTTTTTCTAAGGTTCTTACAGATTGAGGTTTTATGTTTAGGCCTTTGATTCATTTAGAGTTGATTTTTGTGTATGGTGATAGATAGGGGTCTTGTTTTAATCTTCTGCATGTGGTCAGTCAGTTTTCCCAGCACCATTTATTGCACAGGTTCTCCTCTTCCCAGTGGTTGATGGTGGAGGCTTTGTCAAAGATGAATTGGTTTAGAAATTGAGGTTTTGCTTCTGGAATCTCTATCCTTTTCCATTGGTCTATATGCCTATTCTTCAATACCAGGCTGTTTTGATTATTGTAGCCTTACAATAAAACTTAAAAGTCTGGAAGCATGATGTCTCCTGCTTTATTTTTTGCTGAGGATTGTTTCATCTATTCATGGTCATTTATGTTTCCATATGAATTCCTGTATTGTTGTTTCCAGGTCTGAGAAGAATGCTGCTGGTAATTTAATGGGTATTGTGTTAAATCTGTAGATTGCCTTGGGTAGGATGTACATCTTAACAATGTTGATTCTTTCAATCCATGAGGATGGAATAATTTTCCATTTGTTTGTGTCATCTTTGATTTCTTTGAGCAGTGTTTTGTAGTTTTTGTTGCAAAGGTCTTTGACCTCTCTGGCTAGGAGAATGCCAAGGTCTTTCTTTTCTTTCTTTCTTTCTTTCTTTCTTTCTTTCTTTTTTTCTTTCTTTCTTTCTTTCTTTTGTGGCTATTGAGAATGAATGGGATTGTGCTTTTTATTTGAGTTTTGATTGTTTGTTGTATGGGAATGTGACTGATTGCACATTTATTTTATACTCTGAGACTTTGCCAAAGTCATTTATCAATGCAAGGAGGTTTTTGACAGATTCTCCTGGGGTTTTGAGGTATGGAATCATGTCATCTGCAAAGAGGGATAACTTAACTTCCTTTTTTTCCTATTTTGATACTCCTGATTTCCTTCTTTTGCTCTAGCTAGAATTTCCAATACTATGTTGAACAGGAGGAGTGAGAGTGGGCAGCCTTGTCTTGTTCTGGTTTTCAGGGGAAATGGTTCCATTTTCTGTCTGTTTAGCAGTATGGTGGCTATGAGTTTGTCATAGATGGCTCTTACTATTTTAAGGTATGTTCCATCTAAACCTATATGTTCAAGTGTTTATATCATGAAGAGGTGCTGGATTTTTATCAAAAGTTTTTTCTGCATCTAATGCTATAATCATGTGGTTTTTGTATTTACATCTGTTGATGTATTTAATTACATTTATGGTCTTGTGGATGTTGAACCAGCCCTGCATCCCAGGGATAAAACTACTTGGTCATGGTGAATGATTTTTGAGATGTGTTGTTGGATCCTGTTTGCTAGAATCTTGTTGAGAATTTTAGCACCTATGTTTATCAAGAATATTGGCTTGTAGCTAGGCTCGGTGGCTCAGCCTGTAATCCCACGCTTTGGGAAGTTGAGGTGAGTGGATTGCCTAAGCCCGTGGGTTCGAGACCCGCCTGGGCAACTTGGTGAGACCTCATCTCTACAATAAATCAAAAATTAGTCGGGCATGGTACTATGCACCTGTAGTTCCAGCTACTTGGAAGTCTGAGGCGGAAGGATCGCCGGAGCCCACAGGTCGAGGCTGCGTGGCCGGGAGTGGCCACTGCTCTCCAGTCTGGGTGAAAGAGTGAGACTCCAACTCAAAAAAAAAAAAAAAGAATATTGGCTTGTAGTTCTCTTTCTTAGTTGGATCTTTACCCAGTTTGGATATCAATGTGATGTTAGCTTCATAAAATGATTTGGGGAGAGTGCCATCTTTCTTCATTGCCTGGAATACTTTCAATAGGACTGGTATCAGAACCTCCTTGTATGTTGTGTAGAATTCTGCTGGAAAGCCATCTGGTCCAGGGCCTTTTTTTTTTTTCCCCGTAGGTAGTTTTCTTATGACATAGTTGATATCCTGGGCTGTTATTGGTCTCGATTTCTTCTTGTTTCAACCTGGGGAGGTTGTGTGATGTAAGAAAGTCCTTTGTTTCATTTTAGTTTTCGAGTTTGTTTCCATACAAGTGTACATAGTAATCTCCGATAATCTTTTGTATTTCTTTGAGGTCAGTTGTGACTTCATCTTTTGCATGTCTGATTGTGTTTATTTGGGCTTTTTCTCTCTTTCTCTTAGTCAGTCTAGCTAAGGGTCCATCAATCTTCTATATCCTTTCTAAAAACCAGCTTTTTGTTTCATTGATTTTTTTGTATTATATTTTTGTCTTCTATGTCCCAAATTTGGGCTTTTATTTTAGTGATCTGGATTCTTCTGCTGAAGTTAGGATTTTGGCGATCTTGCTTGTCCAGCTTCCTTAGGTGATTTGTTAGGCTAACTTGTGATCCATTTTCTTCATGTGTGTTCTTAAGGATATGAAGTCCCCTCTTAGTATTGACTTCATGGCATCCCAGAGATTTTGGTAAAATGTATCTTCATTTTCATTTGTTTCCAGGTATCTTTTAATCTCTGTTTTGACTTCCACATTGTCCCAGGAGTTGTTTAGCATCATGGTATTTAGTCTCCATGTCTTTTGGGTCTGGGGGCATCTTTGTTGGTGTTGATATTTATTTTTATTCCACTGTTCTCTGAGAAGGTGCATGGCAGAATTTCAATCTAATGGAATTTGTTTATGCTTGATTTATGACAGAGGATTGGTCAATCTTAGAGTATGTTCCATGTGGTAATGAGTAGAATGTATATTCTGTGATTATTGGGTGGAGTGTTCTGTAGGTATCATTAAGTTCATTTGATCAAGCATCACACTGAGGTTCTGGATCTCCTTGTTTACTTTTTGTCTTGATAATCTGTCTAGAGCTGTTAGTGGGGTGTTTAAGGCCCCAGCTATAATAGTGTTAGAGTCAATATCTTTTTGTAGTTTACCAAGAAGCTGCTTTATGAAAGTTGTTGCTCCTATGTTGGGTGCATATATGTTTAGGATGGATATTTCTTGTTGATGGATTGAAACTTTTTATCATTATATAGTGACCTTCTGTGTCTTTTTAAATTTTTGATAGCTTAAAGGGCATTTTGTCTAATATTAAGAATGCAACTCCTGCTTTCTTTTTGTGTTCCATTCACCTGAAGTTTTGTTTCCCATCCTCTTACTCTGAGTCTGTGAATGCCTTTCTGGTGATATGAGTCTCTTGGAGACAATATATTTTAGCCTCATGATATTTTGTCCAATTTGCCATTCTATGTCTTTTCAGTGGTGCATTTAGTTTGTTCACATTCAGGCTAATTATTGAGATATGAGATTTTATCCCTGTCATGAGGTTCTTAAAGAGTTTGTTGTTTTTATTGCTGTTTGTTTATTTGCTTGTTGTTGTCTTTCTTTTGGTTTTTGTGTTGATTCATGTGTGTTTTCAGTCATTTTCCTGCATTCTTGTGAAGGGCATTGTCATTCTTTTTTTTTCTGTGTTTAATGTTTTCTTAAGTGTTTCTTGTAGAGCTGATTTGGAGGCAGTGTAAACTCTTAGGGATTGAATGTCTGGGAAGGCTTTCAATTCTCCATCACTGATGAAGCTTAGCTTAGCTGGGTAGGTGATTCTTGGTTGAAATTGTTTATCTATGAGAACTTTGAAGATTGGGTTCCAAGCTCTCCTAGCCTGAAGTGTTTCTGTAGATAAGTCTGCTGCTATTCTGATAGGTCTTCTCTGGTAGATAATCTGACCTTTCTTTATTGCTGCCTTTAGGATTTTTTTCTTTTATACCTACTTTGTGTAGGCAAATTACTATGTGTCTAGGAGTTGGTCTTCTCTTTTGTTGTCTTGCAGGAGTTCTCTGAATCTCTTGTGTTTGAATGGCCTTGTTGTTGATGAGATGAGGGAAGTTTTCTTGGATAATTCAATGAAATTTTTGTTCCAGGGTGATCTCTGTCTCTCTGTCTGCCTCGGGGATTCCAATTAATCTTAGGTTCTGCCTCTTAAAATAATCGCTCATCTTTTAGAGGTTTTGTTATGTCTTTTTAAGCTTCCTTTCTATGTTTTTAACAGTTTGGGTTAGTTCCACATTTTGGTCCTCAAGTCTGAAATTCTTTCTTCTGCTTGATTGGCTCTGCTTTCCATGCTTATATATGAGTATTTATTTCACTCACCATATTCTTCATTGCTGGTATTTCAGTTATCAACTCATTCATTCTTTCCTCTTGTGTCTCCTCATTTCTATTTATTCTCTCTATTAATATCTTGATATCTGGGTTTGTGGTTTGAAACCAGTCATTTGGGGGGGTCTTCATTGTTTGAGTTCTGAAGTCTGTATTTTCAGTGACTGACCTTCCAGGGGTCTGTGTGAAACTCATATTCTTCCTTTGGTTTTTATTCATTTGTGTAGGTTTTCCTCCCCCTTTTTTACTTCTTTTTCAATTCTGCTGTTTGTTCAGTGATGGGGTGATAGGTTTTGTCTCTGTTTGCTCAATCTCCTATTCTTCCTTATGTAGATTCTCTGGTTTTTTTCAATTCTGAAGCTAGACTGGGTGGGGACCTGTGCTTTTTGCAGTTTTGAGATTTAATTAATGGGGGAGCTGTGATTCAGAAGCTATCTGCAGATATGAACATCCAATGACAGGTATGTGGGCCCCCTGGAACCCACTTCCCACTGCCTTACAACCTGTTCATGCAATGGGGGGGTGTCTGTTTGCCCCCCTGAAAGCAAAATGAGATTAAAAAAGGGAAAAGAATGGAAAAAGAAAGGAGGAAGATGAAAGGAAGGTGGAGAGGTGAAGAAGAGGGGAAACAGACAGGCGTACAAACTAATGAATAAACAGAGAAGCAAACAAAGACAGAAAAAACAAAAAAGACAAAAACATGCAGATAATTATACAAAAAAACAAAGACCTCCCTCTGTTGGGGTACTCTCCCTCATACACAAACAGAAAAATCTCAAAAAAAAAAGACCATTTAAATGACAGAAACAAAGCAAGTACAAAAACATAAACAAACAAAGAAAGAATGAGAGAAGGAAAAAAAAAAAAAACAAAAACTAAAACACAAAAACAAACAAGAAGGAAAAAAACTCACTCTGCTCTATTTCTGTAACTCCAGGTTCTTGCTGCTGCCTCTGCCTTAGCGAGTGACTCTGGTCTCCAGCCTCTCCCCTCTGCTCTCAGTACAGGCTGATAGGGTTGCTCTCAGCATGGGTCAGATGCCCCATGGACTACTGTGGGAGGAGGATAGATCAGATCTGAACTCATCCTACTAGCTGCTGCTGCTGCTGCTGCTGTCAAATCTCCCACTCAGATCTGAAATGTCTGTGCCTATTCCACCATGGGAGAGGGGCATCTGTCTCTCTGAATCCTATGAGAGTATAGCCTCTGGGTCCCAAGATGGAGACTTGTTGGAGTTGGATGGGGCAATTCAGGTCTCTGCCCAGTCCCAGGACTGAGAACATGGCACCCTTCAGCATCTCATCACCAGCATTGGCGCTTTATTCCAGATTTCCATGACCTGCCTTCTCCACAGTTCCTCCTGCTCATGCCCAGTCTGCTGCTGCAGGTGATGGTGTGGGCTGAGTACCAGGTTGCAAGGGGCAGCTGTTCTCTGCTGCCTTCTCTCAAAAGAACCCCAAGAATAGCAGATAATCCTGTGTGCCCAAGTCTCCAATCTCAGGGTGGTGGTGGGTTGCAGTCACCACCAGAGGATAGCCCCATGTGCATGAACCCAAGTCTCCCCTCAAATGGACTTCCACTCATCCACCAAAACACACCCACTCATGCAGAGAGTCTTCATGGACACTTGTTTTTGCGGAGACTCACAGTGTGACCTGTTCTGTTGCCATCTTGCCATCTTGAAGCCTCTTTACCATATTTAAATGAAATTTACATTTACTACAACTTACCTCCCCACACACATAATTTTTAAAAGTCAGCATAAGCCAGAGAATAAAACATCTGCTACAAATCCAACTAAATTGTGACAAAATATTGACCAATTAATAGAGTATAATGGAATTTCACTTTTTCTTGATAATGAGAACATTCTCCTTTAAGG
The DNA here is from genome assembly GCA_027257055.1 of Cephalopachus bancanus. Classification (NCBI taxonomy): domain Eukaryota; kingdom Metazoa; phylum Chordata; class Mammalia; order Primates; family Tarsiidae; genus Cephalopachus; species Cephalopachus bancanus. Next base: position 5,164,191 of record JAPVLO010000052.1, read on the forward strand.
GGCATTAAACCCATTTTAAAAAGGTAATTGCAGGCCGAGCTCAGTGACTCAGCCTGTCATCCCATTACTTTGGGAGGCCGAGGCAAGTGGATTGCCGGAGTCTGTGGGTTCGACACCAGCCTGGGCAACTTGGTGAGACCTCGTCTCTAAAATTAAAAAAATGAAAATAAAAAATAGCCAGGTGTGGTAGCATGCATCTGTAGTTCTGGTTACTTGGAAGGCTGAGGTGAAGGATCATTGGAGCCCAGCAGGTCCATGCTGGAGTGGCCGTTAAGTATGCATGGCACTGCACTCCAGCCTGGGAGAAGGAGTGAGACTCCAACTCAAAAAAAAAAAAAGGTGATTGTAGAACACTACCTGAATTTTCATGTTGACTTTTAGTTCTACGTGGTTTTTTGGGGTTTTTTTAGGAACCGCCATACCATTTTCCACAGCAGCTTCACCATTTTACATTTCTACCAGCAATGTGTTTCAATTTTTCCATGTCCTCATCATTTTTGCTTCCTACTTTTAGGATAATAGTCATCTTAATGGGTGTGAAGTAGTATCTAATAGTAGTTTTGACTTATGTTTCTCTAACAGTTAGTGGTGTTGAGCATCTTTTCATGTGCTTGCTGGCCATTTGTACATCTTCTTTGAAGAAATATCTGTTCAAGTTTTTTGCCCATTTTTAAATAGCGTTGTTTGAGTTGTTCTGTCATTACTGTGCTGTAAGAATTCTTTATATATACTGGGTATTAATACCTTATGAGATATATGATTTGCAAATATTTTCTCCCAATCAATGGGAAATATTCGGCTGAACACACCTTTTGTAGAACTATTACAATGCATCAGTAACTAAGCACACTGGAACTAGCCTGTTGAATGAGTAACTCAAATACCACCATAGGAATTGCTGCTGGTGATATGATTTTCCAAAATAGTGAATGCTTGGCAAAGTACTCAACCAAACAAAGTACTTAAAAAAATTACATGGCAGTTACATTCTTGGACGACTCATAGATTAAAGCAATGCAGACTATTTTGTGGTTTTATGTGAAAGAGTTATTTTATAGATTCAGATAATTACAAACTGATTTTTCACCTGGACGTTTGGCAGAATACTCCAAAGTCACATGAGATGTCAGGACATATCTTTGTTTAGTAAAGTGTATCATACATATATCTAGCGCCTCTTGACTTCACCCACTGAATGCCAGCAATAACTCCCAATCAGTGTGACAAACACAAATATTTCATCTAAAATTTTCTAAAATGTTCCACTATCCTAGAGAACATTAAAGCATGTCCACCAGGAAATATGGACAAGAATGGTCAGAATGGCATTGTTGTGATCACAAAATATTAGAAATGACCAAGTACCTATCAAAAGAAGAAAAAATGCAACTCTTACAATGGAGTGTTATCCAGCAGTGACAATGAATGGATGTGAATTCTATCTATCAAAATGGATAAATCTAAAGTATATGCAGTTGAATAAAAAAAGAGGTTGAAGAAAGATATATAATACCAATTATTTAGTGCTTTGAAATACATAAAACAATATCATATATTACTTAGGGATATACATATGGATAGGTAACTATAAAGACACTCATGGGAATGATATTGATTTCAATAGCAGTGGCTATCTCTGGGGAAAGAGGAGCGAGAAGAGAATGAGATCAGGGAAGAGTGTGCAAGGGTACAAACTTTATCTTTAACATTTTACATTATAAGCTGGGCAATGGGAATGTGAGTATTCCATATGTTTACCTTATGTTAGTTATGTCTAAAACAATTTTAAACAAACAAAAACAAAAAATCATGAGGCTTCTGATTTCAGAAAGAGCTGGTTTTGAATCCTGACTCGTTACTTTCAGGCTTGTAAATTGAACAAATCTCTGAATTCTTCAAATTGTTAGCTAGCTCTTCTGTAAAATGAGTATGAAAATAGAAGAAGCTACTAAATAGGGATGCAATAGAATGTTCAAATGACAATATACATTTAAAGGTTTTAGCACAGTGCCTTATTCTAGAATAAGTGCATCTTTGCACCAAGGAAGAAAAACTGCTGTTCAAACACATCTGGTATAGCCTTCATGATTTTAAATAAACAATCTTATCCTACCTTCTATCTGATCCGCTGTCAAAATATGTGTATCAATCTTTAATGGGAACACTGAATAGATGTCTTCTAGTTACTTGTCAGATAAGTCTCTGTTGTCCAAATCCTATCAAAATCCTATTTATGAGAATAGATATTTATGGAGACTTGTCTGAAGGACATACTATTCTTTTTTGTGAGAAATGATAAATTTTACACTTGGATCAAAGCACACAATCTGAGAGCTGTGTATCTGGATGGCATCATTCTAACTGTTGTCAGACTTACTTGACAGAATTGAGCTTTGCTGTTCCAATGTTGGCTTGCATTGAGAGATGCTGTAAGAAGTAATCCAGCAAACTTTGCTCTTGTATTTATTGCTGGGATGGAGTCCTGGATGGAGTCCAGGATATTATTCTCTGGATCAAAACACATTTATTTTTATGAAGACCCGAGAGAGAATTTTTTTTCCTCAGCTCAGAGAGATGAAAACGTTAAACAATTCGGTTGTCTTTATCTTGTGGACAATATGGATCACTTACCCAAGCACACTCCCCTAGTTATTTCAAACTCCAAAAAATATACAGCCCAATCTGTGGCCCATCTCTAATATCGCTATAGAACTGTTTGAAATACATTCCTGAGAGGTAGGCAAATTTACCCCTGGATTGTTTTATTTTAACTCATATTATCTCTTTGTTCCAACATTTTTAAAGATTTTTTTTTCCCAAGTAATTTTGGAAGCTGACTTAATCCTTTACAAAACAAGACAGAGAGAAAAGGGAAGAATGAGGGTAGAATAAGGGAAAAATGTAGCGTCAATAAGTGACAAAGTAAGTAAAACTCTGTCTTGTTTACTTTTGTTTGCCCCAAAGCACTTTGCATTGAATTTTATAACTAGTATAGGGTTAATAAATGTTTGCTACAGTAAAAAAAAAAAAAAAAAAAGAGAAAACCTCTCAGTCTACAGACTATTTTTTCCCGCCTGTGCATGGCCATAAGGGCTAGAAATGAAAAACATTTGATGAACTACTGAAAAGCTAAACACAATACTTTTATACTTTCTGACTGATGTGCAATATTTTCTAAAGAAATATCCTAACCATACTTCAAGATTCACTTAAATGCCACCTACTTTTTTTAAAAAAAAAATTATAAATAAAGCCCTTTCCCTCATCTGAACTCTTCCAGAACTTTCTGTCCATTAAGCACTCACTTAGAATTTGTTTGATCTAAAGAGATGTAAAGAGATATTTCATTAGAAGTGAAAAACCATGCTTATGGCTATTTCTTTGTATTTATAAGCATGTTAATGATAATTTCAACAAACTCAATAAATATTTTAAACAGGTGAATGAAAATCTGTTTTATTAGTTGATTTCTTGGTTAACCTTGACTCAAAACCTGTTCACATGCAACAATATGGATGACTTTCAAATGCATTATGTTACATGAATAAAGACAGATACAAAAGGCTATAGGCTTTAAATCCCATTCATGTATCATTCTTGCAAAAGCAAAATTATAAGGATAGGAAAAAAATTAGTGTTATCAAGGGTTGAGGGTGAGGGGAGGAACTGACTACAAAAAGGCAAGGAAGAGAGTTTTGGGGGTAATAAAACCCTCTAGTGTCTTGATTGTGTGGTGGTGGTTACACAATTGTTTATGTTTGTCAAAACTCTCAGAGGTCTATTCTAAAAAGTAAGGATTTTACTGTTTGTAAATTATGCATAAATTTATTTTTTTTTAATTTTAGAGTTGTGGGATACAAACGAGAATTTACTATAATAAATAGATTGGATGGTGGTAAAGTTTGGGCTTCTAACCGGCCCTCTTATCCCCTGACAGTAGACCAGGTGCCCAGTTTGATGCCACATGCCCTACTCCATTTAACTTCCCTCCTTCTCCTGGCAGTGACCAGTATCTGTTGATCTCACACTTGTACTCATGTGACCAGTGATCAGGGCCTGCTTATGAGTGAGAACATGAGGTATTCAGATCTTTGTTTCTGTGATAGCTCACTTAGTATGATGGTCTCCAGTTACATTCATGTTGATGTGATGGACATGATTTTGTTCTTCTTTATGACTGCATAATATTCCATCATGTATATTTACCACATTTTCTTTAGCCAGTCCACTTTTGATGGGAATCTGGGTTGGTTCCAAGTTTTTGCTATTGTGACTAGTGCTGCAATAAATATGTGTGAGATGTCTTTTTTGTTGAGTGATTTGTGTACCTCTGGGTATATTTCCAGAAGAAGGATTGCTGGATCATATGGAAGCTCAATTTTTAGTTCTTTGAAAAATCGCCACACCACTTTCTACAAAGGTTGAACTAACTTACATCCCCACCAACAGTGTAGAAGCATTCCCTTTTCTCCAGCACACTTTTTTTTTTACTTATTAATGATAGCCATCCTTACCTGTGTTAGGTGATATCTCATTGCAGCTTTCATTTGCTTGTCTCTGAGAATTATTGAAGCTGAGCATTGTTTCATGTGTTTGTTGGCTGCTTGTGTCTTCCCTTGAGAATTGTCTGTTCATGTCTTTTCCCACTTTTTAATGGGTTGTTTGTTTTTTTTCCTGTCAATTTGTTTGAGTTCCTCGTAGATTCTGGATGCTAGTCCTTTGTCAGATGCATAGCTTGCAAATATCTCTTCCCATTCTATGAGTTGTCTTTTTACTCTCTTGATGGTTTCTTTTGCTGTGAAAAAGACTTTTTTAGTTTGATAAGTTCCCACCATCAATTTTAGATTGCGCTGCATTTGCTTTTGAGGACTTGGCCATGAATTCCTTGCCTATTCTGATGTCCAGGAGGGTGTTCTCTATGTTTTCTTCTGAGATTCTTACAGTCTCAGGTTTCACATTTAAGCCCTTGATCTATTTTGAGTTAATTTTTGTAGATGGCCATAGGTAGGGATCCAGTTTCATTCTTCTGCATGTGACTAGCCAGTTTTACCAGCACCAGCTGCTAAATATGTACCTCCCATGTTTGTTATTGATGGCTTTGTCAAAGATGGTTGAGGGACTGTGGTTCTATTTCCAGATACTCTGTCCTGTTTCACTGGTCAATGCATCTGTTCGTGTACCAATACCATGCTGTCTTGGTAACTGTAGTCTTGTAATACAGTTTAAGGTCTGGAAGTGTGATGCCTCCAACTTTGTTCCTTTTGCTGAGGATTACTTTAGGTTTTTGTGAATTATGCATACATTTAAAGGAATAAGTGGGGAACTTTTTTTAGCATTTGCTAAAAATACTCAATATATTTTCCATTTTCATTTACCTTGTAAGTTAACCCAATTCTAAGGCCTAGGATAATAAAGTAAGGTCGGTATACATACTGTCTCTCCGTTCTATGTCCAAAGTAGATATTGCCAATCAACTATGATTTTTTTTTCATTATGAGGCAAGACAAGACCTTACCCAAGATCTTTAGCATAACACTCTAGGCTGCCATCAATAATCCTTTGGAATTGCCAGAGATAATAACCTACTATCTGACTGGGACCCATGTCATCCCAAACAGACACTACCATTTGATTAGTCATACCTATTTTAAATGTAGACATAATGCTTACAAAGAGTTAATTTACTTTCAGATAATTTTATTTCCCTTATCTCAATGTAGTGTAAGTTTTTTTAATAGGAAAAATGTAAATACCAGCACAGGATCTCATTTTGTAAGATATATCCAGAAAACAATTTTCAGAAAGTTTTTCTCCAGCTATACAAGTAGATCAGAGATCTGAGATCTCAGGACATGACTATGGCACAAGACAGGAGATCTGGGGCCAGAGGACCTGATTGTAACTGCCAGCTGGACCTTTAATTATTGTATAAGCTGAGAACATAAGGATAGACATGAAAGATTAAAGGCAGAAATGGCAGCAGAGTCTGTTTGTGCTGAACACTGTACTGGGCATAGAATGATGAGCAAAATACATAAATTTCCTGCCCCATGGATTTTATAACTCAGTGGAAGTAATAGACATTAAATAATTAATTCTACAAATAAGTAGATACAAACTGTTGTACATGCTATGAAGGAAAAATACAGGGTGACATAAGAAAACAATATAAAAAAAATACAGAGAAATTAATTTAAATAGATGGAGGAGAACCCAGCAGAGTCCCTTTTGAAATGACTTTGATTCTGAAGGCCAGCAGAAGCAGAATTGTCAGCCATGTGGGATGGACAAGCATATTCCTGGCAGAGCCCTGTGCTTACATCTTGAAATGGAGAAAGTACAGAGCCTTGGCCAACTGAAAGTCCCCCAGTGTTGTAAGAAAACATCATCCTAGGAACAAGGGTACTCAAGATTGGGCAGAAGGTGTGGGCAGGACCAGGTCACAAAGGCCCCAGTAGCAAAGGCCTCACTCTGAGGATTTAAAATATATCCTAAGAGCACTGGAAAGTCATGAACTCAAGTAAAATCATCCTTAATACTCTGAACCATGATAAAACTTTAAAAAGAAAAAAAAACTGCAATGTACTCTCTAAAATAAAATTGACCCCAAATTTAGCAGCTTGCATAGCATTTATTATCACTTGCTACACTCTGTCAATAAAGTATCTGTGAGTGCCTTCTCTGCTAGAACAAGGGCTTCTGGAGATCAGCAATCACATTTTATGAATTAGTTTATGCCCAAGGTTTGAAGCATAGTAGTTGCTCGATAAATATTTGTTGAACTGAAATAAGTTAAATAAAATGTATAAGCATGCATATAAATAGTATTCCAAAGCTAATTTTATATATGAATTCGATGTTATGTCCAAAAGTGCCTTCTTCTTTGAAGCTGAAAGCCATGCGTACTAAGAGATGCAAAGTTACAGATGTATCTGCCTAAGAATAAAATAACCTTTATAGAGCTGTCATGAATGTATGCTGATTGGAATTACTCTGAGAATATTCTGTCATGATTCCAGCAATGCAGAGCAAAACAAAAGACAACGTGGAGACAAAATTACAGGTTACAAAGGATTATTTTTGGAATTTGTTCAAAAGCCAAGACAAACACAGCAAGAGCACCTAGTGACAGAATTTCCCCTCAACGGATCAAGAAAAAGTTAGGAAAAGTAATGACAATTCAAGAGCGGAAACTCAATTGAGCCAAAGTTCTAAAAAAAAGAAAAGATGTGTGGAGCATATGAGTAAGACACAGAGAACTTGGCAATCTTTCAAACTAAAGAACATCAACAAAGAGCAAAATGGGATAGAACTAGCAGCAGAGAGAAATCACCGACAAGGTAATTGTTATAGGTTGAATTGTGCCTCCCCATTTATATTTTGAAGTTCTAATGCTGTATACCTCAGAATGTGACCTTATTTGAAGACAGGGTCTTTACAGAAGTAATCAATTGAAAATGAAGTTACTAGAGTGGACCGTAATACAATATTACTCATGTGTTTTTAAAAAGGGAAAACGTAGGCACAAAGATGTGCATAGAGAGAAGATATCATGTGAAGAGACATAGAAGACAAGGAGAGAGGCATAGGACAGATTCTCTCTCATAGCCCTCAGAAGAAACCAAACCTGCTGACACCTTGATCTTGGACTTCTAGCTTCCAGAATTATAGGAAAACAAATTTCTGTCGTTTAAGCTACTCCGTTTATGATACTTTGTTACAGCAGCCCCTGCAAACTAAAACAGTAATCAACCTGAAAAATTCTCATTTACTGGAGAATTAAAAAATTAAAGATAAGAGGAGCAACTGAGTTAGTAGATCAAGGAGATACAAGAAGTCTCCAAGGGCTCTCATTTGTGTGAAATAGGTTACTCTTGCAGAAATCCATTCACCAGGAACTGTACAAGTTTGGGGCCTGGAATAACAATATCAACAAAGACAATAAATAATTATAATGTGCCAGCCACAGTGTCGTGTGTTTTACATAAATTATTTTACTTGATTTTTATGAAAGTTTGAATTATTTTACTGATGAGAGTACTGACAAGGTCAGACAGCTAGAAAGGAGTGGAGGAGGAATTAAAAACATGTCATTTTTCCTTCCCTCCCTTTTCCTGCTTCTACTCCCTGAGAGTCTTATGAATCCTTGGGAAACCTTGAAAACGATAGAAAACAGATCATCTCTCTCAAGTACCAAATTAATGTAAATTGGTAAGAATGAATACTAATATTTCTTCCTTAAGCTCATGGAAAACAAATTCTATATCTAAGGGTTAAAGTTTTTTTTTCTCTTCTTTCTTTTCCTCCTCCTGTTTATCTCCATCTCCTTCTCCTCTGCCTCTCTCTCTCTCTCTCTCTCTCTCTCTCTCTCTGTCTCTCTCTCCCCGACCCCCCAATTCTTACTGTCAACAACAGAACCACAAATAATCCATAAATTATTAGAGTCCTCTGAGTAGCAGGTTGAACTACATGACAAAGTTTCTTCTTTATACATGAAGATTTGCAGGAAGATCCTCAATGGGATAGACTAGAAAAGAAAAAGGATTTGACTGGAGCTTGCTGGCCACAGCTTCCTTGACATAGGATCTTGCCCAGGTGAGTTAACAACACTGAATCTTCAGTTTCTAAGTCGAACCAATAGTAGCTACCTCATAGTTCTAAACATGTATATTTAAAAATATAAGTGAGGTGACTTTTCTTTCAACTCCAATATACAAAGAGCTTAGAAATTAGCACTCTTATTTTTGCAACAAGAAAAATCTAAGCAAATTGAAGACTCGAAGTTACTTCTTGGAGGTTGCAGGGCAAACTGCCTTCCCAAAATTGGAAAAGATGGGAGAATCCAGAGAGTCATAGCGAAGATCTGCCTATCTAGACCAGAAGCCTGCTGGAGCCATAAACTAGTAAAAACACTTACCTAGTAATTTGCAAGAGTTTCTGGAGGCTGGGTGTGGACTAGCTTAGAGGGGTTACAGTCTTGGCAGGGACCCACAGTTTCATGATTCTATTTCCTGGAATTTCACCAAGTTTTCACAATGAGGAAATAAGAAAAATTCCCCTCTGGTTCTGGCAGGGAGAAGAAGTGTAGTCACTGTGAGATATAACAAAAGCATTCTTCTTAACAAAGGCTACCGGGAGAAAGATACCTTATTCTACTTCGGGAAATGGCATTTCTACTACTCCAGCTCCCTCTGCTTTTCCTCTGGCAGCTGAGAGTAGTAAAAATAAAAGAAAAAAAAAACTTGTGAAGGCCACAGGCAAGGGGCATAAATTCATTAAAAACTTAAGTTTAACAATGGAATTATAAAAGATGCCACTCCCCCGTGCCTTACCACCATATCAAGAAGACTCCAATAAATTAACATCATGTTATAGATGAAAGAACTGTAAGACAGAGACTCCATTTAAGGAGGCGTTCCTAGGGAAGCCCAAAGATAACAGAAGTGACAAAAAGCAAGGACAGTAGAGGAATATGAAGGCTCTGGTACTATAACTACTAGAAAAACTCTAGTCAGATTAACATAAAATCAAAAATTAACATAATAGACATTAAATGTCTGTTTACCTCAGCTTCTATTACTTATTACAAGGCATGCTAAAAAAAAATAAGGGAAAAAAAAATCTAAAGATGTAAAACAAGTATCAGAACCAGACACATATATGCCACAGCTTTGGGAAATATTACACAAGGAATTTTAAATAACTATAAGGAATATGCTAAAGGCTTTAATAGGAAAAAATTGACACTTTACAAGAACAGATGGATAATGTGAGCAGAAGAATGCAACACTAAGAAAAAAATCAAAGGTAAATGCTAGAAATCAAAAACACTGCAACAGAAAGGAGGAATGTCTTTGATGGGCTCACCAATAAAATTCTTTCCTTGAGTGTGGCCAATGAGAGAATTAATAAAACTGAAAAAATGTCAAGAGAAACTTACTAAACTTAAATGCAAGTATAAAAAAGAATTTGGGAGCCGGGCTTAGTGGTTCAACCTGTAATCCCGCACCTTTGGAAGGCTGAGGTGAGTGGATTGCCTGAGCCTGCGGGTTTGAGACCCGCCCGGGCAACTTGGCGAGACCTCATCTCTACAATAAATCAAAAATGAGCCGGGTGTGGTAGCGCGCGCCTGTAGTTCCAGCTACTTGGAAGGCTGAGGCGGAAGGATCGCCAGAGACCAGCAGGTCGAGGTTGCGGTGGCCGGGAGTGGCCACTGCACTCCAGTCTGGGTGACAGAGTGAGACTCCGACTCAAAAAAAAAAAAAAAGAATTTGGGGAAGCTCCTCAGGTCCCTTCCTGCTGTGGGAGCTTTTCTGTCCTCTTAATAAATCCTGCTTTAAAAAAAAGAATTAAAAAAAAAGACAGAACAGAATGTCTAAGAACAGTGGGACAATTTCAAAAGATGTAACATATGTGTAATTGGAATATTAAAAAGAAAAGAAAGAACAGAACAGAAGAAATATTTGAAATAATATGACTGAATTTTTTTCAAAATTAATAACCTGCATCAAACTACATATCCAAGAAACTCAGAGAACACCAAGCAAATTAAATATTTTCAAAATTTACACCTAGGCATATTGTAGTCAAACTTCAGAAACCCAAAGGTGATGAGAAAAATCTTGAAAACATCTAAATCTCATTAAGAAAGAAAGAGTACTGGAGAAGAAATAAGTAAAAAAGTAAAGTAAATGAAAAGTAAAATGAAATACTACATTTTTTCTTATTTTTAATTAATCTGAAACCTGTTTAAAGTATTAATAATAAATGTATTAGATGTATGAATAAGTGAACTGAATGTCAACAATGTCATAAGAAATGAACAAGAAGAATTGGAAATACATACTGTTATAATACATACCGTTAAGTGGCATAGTGTTATTTGAAGGTAAATTTAAATGACTAGATATTAACTCAACTATATCAATACATATTTTAAATGTAAATGTTCTAAATACATCACTTAAAAGACAAATACTGTAAGAGTTGATGAAAACACAAGGAACACCCAAGTAGATTAAAGGTAAATAGAGACACCCATATGGAAATTGGAACTGGCAACCAATTCCTGATCAAAACCCCAAGTGTCCATGGCATTAGAAATAAGGTAGACAAGTGAGACCTCATCAAACTGAAAAGTTTCTGCAAAGCCAAATTAAACAGCAAGAGAGCAGGGAGACAGCCCACAGAGTTGGAAAAAATATTTGCAAACTGCATATCTGACAAAAGCCTAATATCTATGATCTACAAGGAACTCAGACATGCCAAAAAGGAAAAAACAAACAGCCCCATTACAAAGTGGGCAAAAGATATGAATAGACACTTCTCAAAAGAAGACATATGAACAGCCAACAGATACATGAAAAAAATGCTCAGTCTCACTAGTCATCAAAGAAATGCAAATTAAAACCTCAGTGAGTTACCACCTAACTTCAGTCAGGATGGCCATCATCAATAACTCAAAAAACAACAGATGCTAGAGAGGGTACAGTGAAAAGGGAACATGTCTACACTGTTGGTGGAAGTATAAACTAGTACAATCCCTATGGAAAACAGTGTGGCAATTTCTAAAAGATCTAAAAATTGACCTTCCATATGACCCTGCAATCCCTCTACTGGGAATATACCCAGAGGGACTTAAATCACTCTATGAAAAATATACCCACACACGTAGGTTTATTGCAGCATTACTCACAAAAGCAAAAACATGGAACCAACTGTGCTGCCCATCAAAAGAGGACTGGATTTTTTTAAATGTGGTAAATATACATGTTGGAATATTATGTAGCCATAAAGAAGGACAAAATTATGAACTTTGCAGCAACTTGGATGGACTTAGAGTCTATAGTACTGAGTGATCTATCGTAGAAACAAGGAATAGAGTATCACACGTTCTCACTCATAAGTGGACCTTGAACAATTATCATAATATTATGAAAAAGGGATTAGCAGTAGTGGGAAACTCTCAGGGGAGGAGGCAGCGGGATTGGCAGTAGTGGAAAACTGCTATGAGGGGAGGCACACCTCATCAACAAGGGTACCTGAATAATGAACATTGTATACTTAACCCTGAATTGCACCCCACATCTTTAAAATTAAAAATTAAAAAAAAGTAAATGGATGGAGAAAGATATACTATGCTAACACTAATCAAAAGACAGCTAGCATATCTATATTAATTTCAGACAAACAAGACTTTAGAATAAGGAAGATTATCAGGGATAAAGAGGGCATTCCATAATGATAAGGGAGCCAATTCTTTTAAAATACTTAATAATCCTAAATGTATATGAACTTAACAATAGAGCATCAAACTATGTGAGGCCCAAACCGATAGAAGTAAAAGAAGAAATACAGAAATCCACTATTATAGTTGGAGACCTCAGCATTTCTCTGTCAGTAAATGAAAGACCTAGCAGTAGAAAATTAGAAAATATACAGATGACTTGACTAACACCTTCAATCAACTCAATGATTGACATTTACCAAATACTCCATTCAACAACAACACAATATATATTCTTCTCAAGCTCTAAAATAATCTTTACCAAGATAAACCACATTTTGGGCTATAAAGTACAACTTAATACTTTTAAAAATACAGAAATTGTATAGCATATGTTCTCAGAGAACAATAGAATTAAGCAAGAAATCAATAAGAAATCAATAATCAATCTTAAATAGCAAATACACCCAAAATATAACAGCTGGAAACTTTCCAAATATTTGGGAATTAACCCCACACTTAAACAATCCATGTATCAAAAATGAGTCTCAAAAGAAATGTTAGATTTTTTGAACTAAATGAAAATAGAGTTTACTAAAATTTGTGGGCTGAAGTAAGGCAGCACCTCAAAGGAAATTTACAGTATTAGACACATATATTTGAAAAGTTTAAAAATCTAAAATTAAGAACCTAAGCCTCTACTTTAGAAACTAAGGGCTGGTTACAGTGACTCATACTTGTAATCCCAGCACTTTGGGAGGCAGAAAAAGGATGATTGCTTGAGCCCAGGAGTTGAAGACCAGCTTGGGCAACATAGTGAGACCTTGTTTCCAAAAAAATAAAGAAGAAAAAAGAACTTGTAAGAAAGAATTAATAAAAGAATAGCAAATCAAATCTCAAGTAAGTAGAATAATAAAAATTAAAGCATAAATCAACAAACTTGAACGTGGAAACAATAGAGAAAATCAAGGAAACCAAAATCTGGTTCTTTGCAAAGATCAGTGAAAATGATGAACTTCTAGCTAGACTGTCAAAGAAAAATGGAATTACAAATATTAAAACTGAAGTAAGGATGATCACCACAGACCCAAGGACATTAAAAATATAATTAAGAAATACAAAGGCCATCTCTATTAAAGAAATAGAATCAATAATTAATAGCCATTCAAAAAGAAAGTACCAGCCAGGCTCGGTGGCTCTGCCTGTAATCCCAGCACTTTGGGAAGCTGAGGTGAGTGGATCGCCTGAGCCTGCGGATTCTAGAACCGTCTGGGCAACTTGGAGAGACCTCATCTCTACAATAAGTCAAAAATTAGCCGGGCGTGGTAGCACACGCCTATAGTTCCAGCTACTTGGAAGGCTGAAGCAGAAGGATCGCCAGAGCCCAGCAGGTCGAGGCTGCAGTGGCCGGGAGCGGCCACTGCACTCCAGTCTGGGTGACAGAGTGAGACTCCAACTCAAAAACAAAAGTACCATACCTAACTTGTTTTATTGCAAAATTCTTCTAAAAATATAAAAAAGAATTGATACCAATTCTACACAATCTCTTCCAGAAAATAGAAGCAGAGGGGGAACATTTCCTAACTCATTCTTTGAGGCCAGAGTTACCCTGATACCAAAACCAGATAAAGATATTGCAAGAAAAGAAAAATGATACAAAAATCTCTCATCAAAATGAATGTAAAACTCTTCAACAAAATATTAGCAAAAACATCTGACCACATTAAAAGAGTTTTACATTACAACCAACTGAGATTTATTGCAGGTGTGCAATGATGGAATAACATAGTAAAAAAATCAATCAATATAATCCAGTGCATCAACAAGCTAAAGAAGAAAAAAATACATAATCATATCAATTGATTCAGAAAAGTTTTTGACAAAATCCAATACCCATTGATGTTAAAAACAAAATAAAACAGAACCTCTCAGCAAACTAGAAATAGAGAAAAACTTTCTGAACCTGACAAAGAACATATACCAAAGAAGCACAGCTAAAGTCATACTTAATTGTGAGAAATTTGATGCTTCTCCCCTAAGCCCAAATACAAAGCAAGGATGACCCCTCTCACTGCTCCCATTTAACATCATACTGGAAGTCATGGTGTAAAGAGTCAAGAAAAGGAAAAAAAAGGTATCCAGACTGGGAAATAAGAAAGAAAACTGTCTTTGTTCACTGATCGTATAATTGTCAATGTGAGAAACCCCAAAGAATTGACATTTTCCTGAAACTCGTAAGGGAGTATGGAAAGATCACAAGATGAAATCTTACTATATAAACGTACACTGCTTTCTTATATAATATCAATGAACAATTGTAATTTAAAATTAAAATCACAATACTATTTATAATAATACTGATTTAAAAATGAAGTGTTTAGGTGTAAATCTAACAAAATAGGTTTGGGATTTATATGCAGAAACTACAAAACTCTAATAAAAGAAATCAAAGAAAATTTAAATAAATGGAAATACATTTATGGGTTGGAAGATTCAATATTAGATATAAATTCTTCTCAACTTGATCTATAGAGTAAACACAACTGCAATCAGAATCCCAATATTGTAACATTGGGCAATACTCTCAAGTTGGGAATGAAGAGGAGGACAAATGTTTCAAGAACAAAAAGAGGGATTAAGATTTAATCCTAAACACTGCTCATGATTATAAACTTCAATATTAAAACTATGACAACAAAATCCTCACAACTATTCTGATGCAAACCACACTCTCCAACAAATCCTATCAACTTCCCAAAACTTCTTTGGTCAAAGCCAACAGTGATCTCCGCTCCTGTGGTGGATTCTCAGCATTCAATTTGCATCATGGGCAGTGTTTGACACATTGTATCATTTCTCCTCCTTAAAACACCCCTTTACTCAACTTCTAGGTTAGTCTTAGCTGACTCTTTCTCTTCTCCCTTATCTTTCCATAAAGAAAAGTTCCAGGACTCAGTAGGTGGTCCTCCTCTCTGTCAGTTCTCACTCCCTTATTGGTTCTCAGAGCTGAACACTTTAAAAACACTTTCACAGTGAATCCCAAATTTATATCTCTATCCAAGATCTCTCATCTGAACGCAGATCCATATATTCAAAGTAGCCTCAACATCTCTACTTAAATACATAATAAACAGCTCAAATTTAGCATAACCTAAACTGGACTGTTGAACTTCCTCCCCAAAACTTGCTTCATCCACAAAAACAATTCCTGATTTTAATACACAATGGCTATATTCTGTCAATTTCTCAGGCCAAAAACATGGATTCAACCCTGGCTCTTTTCACTGAAAACTCATAGACCATCCCTTACCAGTAATGTTCTTGCTCAAGTTAACAACTTCACTAATTCCCTTTCTTCCTTCAAGTTTTACTCAAATCACCTTCTCAATGAGGTCTCCCTTAACCAGCTTTACATAACATTACAACCTACTCACCTGCCTTCCTTGCATGCTTGACTTCCTTATACTGTTTTTTTTTCCTTTGTTCCATGGTACTATGGCCTTTCACCACACACATATCTTACTCATTTAATTGTTTTTACAGTCTGTCTCTGCTCAGCAGAGATCCTTTATCTGTTTTGTACACTAATCTATCCCAAGCATGCAATACAGCATCTGGGAACCTAGGAAGTACCTCACAATTATTTATGAATTTTAAATAAATGTAATTATTTCTGTTTTACAAATAAGGTAATGAAACTGCCGTGTTACTAATAGATGGTGGAATTGAGTGCCAGATATGTTTAACTTTCAAATAATGGTGCTT
Organism: Cephalopachus bancanus; assembly: GCA_027257055.1. Classification (NCBI taxonomy): domain Eukaryota; kingdom Metazoa; phylum Chordata; class Mammalia; order Primates; family Tarsiidae; genus Cephalopachus; species Cephalopachus bancanus. The sequence continues at coordinate 5,180,182 of JAPVLO010000052.1, forward strand.
TCCATCATTACATTTTTCTCCTATCTTTAGAGTCAGTGCACCCCAAGGCTGGCTACATAGCAAAGTCATTCAAGAAACTTTGATAAAATACTAGAGCCCTCTTCGAGTTTCAGTCAGTCAGAGGTGGGGCTCCATGTATCTATATGTTCACTCTCCTAAATGGTTCTGATGAACATCTAATTATGTGGACAATTGTTGCATATTCTACCCTCTTCTGTGGGTATATCTCCTTTCTTCAATTTTTAAAGAAGTGGAAGGACATGTCTGAGAATCGTTAGCTCATCAGTACAGCAGCGGTTAGTTATGTGGCATTGTAAAGGAATTAGCCGCCCCACATTCATTATTTTCTCATAAAATAGACATTTTCTCTTTTAAACACCAAAGCATTTTTAAGTAAATCACTTCAGAGCCAAATCTTTCTGAAATGTAGTACCACTTTCTTTAAAAATAGTGTGCTAAATGAATTTTAGCTTATTTTTATCCATGTTCTTACTTCTTTCTGGGATGTTTCATGTACCTGGACAATCCCAACTCATCACTTATAATTAAGCCCAAGTAGTCTCTCTTTTTAAAATTCTTTTCCTAGATCCCTCAAGTTGAGTGAGGTTGCCCCATCTATAGATACCTAGGCATTTCTGTGCATATCTATTGTCATGCTGTATTATAATAAACGATCAACTCATCTTGATCCCCTATGTTACTGTAGTATTACTAGTAAGAGCTGTTTCTATTTCAAAAAACAGTAGCCCATCTATAACTGGTTTAAGAAAAAAAGAAAATTTATTACAAAGTAATTGAAAAAATATTGGATAGATTTGGCATTATTGAATCTAGGTGATCATATGACACATTCAAAATCCAACTCATCCCAACTCTCAGTTCTACTCTCCTCTGCCTGTCTTCATTCTCAAGCAGGCTGTCTCCAAACAGTAACAAGAATGGTCCCCAGAATCTCTGGGCTTTCATCTCACCTCTTAGTCACACTGGTAGGAGGAAAAACTCTTCAGTCTCAAGAGTTCTAGTAAAAGTTCCAGGACTGACTTTCTGGGACTGACACGGGTCATGCGCCCCACATGAATCAATCATTGTAGCTAAGGAAAAGAAAAATTATGCTGTACTATATTCTGATTGGCCAGGCCTTGCTCATCTGTCCAGCCCTTGTGCCAGGGCATGGAATCAGTTTCTTCCTCCAAATCCCTATGGGTAGAAAATTGGAGGGTAGGGTCCTTCAAGAGGAGACTGAAGTGTAAAATTATTAAGATAATGATGATAAATGGATGCTTTGAAAGTCACAAACAACAGATTCAGTACAACCAGACCCCTTGAGGACAGGGATTTTTGCCCCCTTGCTTATTCATGCACCTTCATCTCCTAACAGTACCAACCACACTGAAGGAGGCTCATGTTTAATAAATTAATCAGTTGAACAGATGAATGCTGTCAGGGTTCTCATTAAAATTATCTTGTGTCATAATGCATAATGTCCTTGGATTACCAGCATGAATCCCTCTCTAACACTCTGCCAACAGTGTGCTGGATGTGAACTACACTGCTGTATGGAATATAGGCCTCTAGGACAGATGCAAAGATGCTTTGTTTTTTCCACAGAGGTACAATTCTCATCTCCAAACATGATTTTTGGTAAAAGCACTGTCGGTTTTTAATTAGGTATCCCAGGACATCAGGCCAAGGATGTTTCAGGAAGACAGCCAACAAGAGGGGGAAGTGGAAATGTCACCCTTGCTAGCGTGGCCATTCGCAGAAGGAAGAGCCACCCAGGGCCCTGGTGAGTATCAGAGGGTAAGTGCCTGCCAAGATCCTGAAATGAGTGTCAGAGAGAGCAGCTTCAGAGCCTTGGGCTAGGAGTACAGGACTTGTTGAATGGATAAATAAGACAGAGGGAGAAAGAACATCTCCAGGGCAGACTCCAGCTCCATCTCCCTCCACAGTCCCCTAGGGTATTCTAATGACTTTCTTCCAAGGTGATCCTGAAATGTGCATGTTGTGGTTATTGCTTATTTATTTCCATTTATATTAATGTACCCTTATTATGTGCAACTTCTATTTTAGACATGAGCCCTCTGACCAAGCAAAAGGACAGATGAAGGTGCTTTCTGGAATGTAGTTTCCTCTTTTCCCTCAAACCCCTGCCAATTTCTCCACTCCTCCTCTTTCTCTACCTCTCTCTACACACACACACACACACACACACACACACACACACACACATGCACACACACACACACACACATACACACACACACACACGCGCGCACACACACACACACACACACACACATACACACACACACACGCACACACACACACCAAACAGCCCACACTGCAAAGGAGAGACTCGATGTGTGTAGTCCCCATGGATCCTTACTGCTTCCTGTCACAAACAAAAGGGCCTGACTGGCCAGGAAGTTTCCAGAATGTTCAAGCTGAGGAAGCTGTGAGTTGTAGCAGGAAGGGTAGTGAACTCAGTTGAAATCCTGAGTTCAAGTCAAGCTACAGAAACTTGGACAGGTTGGCCCACATATCTCTTCAATTCTTTATCTGTTAAAAACAAAAGCAGAAACATGGAGGCTTCTGTGATCTGTAAAGTTCCTGCCCTGGAACTAATAAAAACTTCAATAAAAAATGTAAAAACCCCTGCAAACAGGAAATCCAGTTTTGACTAAATTAAATGTAATGGATATTAGGGGGTATAGGATTGAAGAGAGTTTGCTGAGCCAGGCTTGGGAATGGCAGGAACCAAAGGAGATCCAAAAGGTATTCCAGGAACACTCTTGGCCCATAGCAGGAGGTTCTGGCCAAAACCCAGTAGCTGTGGCGCCCTGGAATACCAGCCATGTCAGGAGCCTTGTCTCTACCAATGAGGAATCACCTACTTATCTAGATTAGGTCATAGGATGCTTGGATCCTGATAACATTTCTATAAGACTGTATCTAAGACGGACAAAACAATGCCTCAAAGGAAATTGGAGAACTATTCAGAACAAAAACAGATGCCAGGCATCCAGAAAACACTAGTGGAAGAGAAGAGACAAATGCTGCCATTACATCCACGAGTCTAGAATCCCAACAGGCCAGGACCACATGTGCACCTACGAGACTATCCAAGGTCACGGTGACTGACTCAGCCCCCAAACAATAGTTCTAATCCTAGCTGGTTCTCTACTGTCCTTATGCAACTTTTCCAAGAAGACCAAAAGTCTCATGGTCACTAATCGCCGATCAAGTAACATGAGTAGAAATCTACTACATATTGAATGAGCTTAGCCAAGCAGACATTATGGGTAATACTGGTGTGGAAAGTGGCCTACCTAATTGCATTTACAAATAATACATTACCATGGTAATCTCTGTTGACTAAAGACAACCGCTCTGAAATTTGCAGAAAGGGTGTGGGATATAAGCTCAGAGGCTAAAATCTGAGTCCTCAGTGAGGGATCTTCTGCTTCTTAGCACCCAAGCTGAGTAGAAGCTTTGTATTTTCTTCTCTGTGACTGCTTCATTTTCTCCATCCTAACCCCTAATTCCTTCCTAATCTCCCACCAATGCATCTTCACATTCCACAATATTTTTCAGCTCCTTGATTTAAACTCAGCATCAGTCCCTGAGGCTAAGCCGAGGATCTGCATCTCTGGTTTATAAGAACAGCCTCTCCCCACCTCCCTCTCTCCACCCCCTGGTCTCTGAGGTTGCCCATAGCCCCTGCAGGTTAAGCAAAGAGGAGATTAGAAATTATCTAAATCACAACAATTCCCTAGCAGCTTTTATATGATTGCAGGGTCTGGTGAATGAAACTGTCCAGCTGGGTAATTGAAGGAAACATATTTATTGAAATTCTCATGCTTACAGTTATACTTAGCCCCTGGATATCAGCAAAGCTGACCTGAAAGAAAATAAAAAGCTCCTTGCAGCATTCTAAGTAATCATTCCATACAGACCCTTTGGGGTTTAACTCTCTGGTGGCAAGAAAGAGCTTTGATTTTCCACACTCCTAATGCCTCTCAGCTGCTGCCAGATGCTAGCAGGGCTTCCAGAACTCAGGCAGGATATAAAAATGGGACCCACCAACGCTGACATTTACCCCTCATAAAAGGTTTTGCCCGAGAGGTGTCAGCAACATGGCCTTGCTTTTCAGATTTCATTTTATGTTCAGAAAGAGAAGGGCTTTGATCAGCCGGTAAGTTCACTCTGAGTGACAGCTGCAGTTAGCAATAGATGAGTTTCCAGAATGAGCACCTAAGCGCCTACCTGGGCAAGGTCACCCTGGGCCCTACACAGCTTCACTGTGACATGCTGGAAAAACATCAGGCTAAGGAAAAGTGTAGTATGTATAACAAACAAATACATGTGTTTTATTTTAATGTAAAGGAGGGCTATGGGTGATGTTGCCCTCAACCCAATTATGGAATTGAAACTGGCCCCACTTCCCCATAGAACTAATGGTGACAGTTGTTTTTGGTTTTGTTGTTGTTGTTGTTTGTTTGTTTGTTTGAATAAACATAGAAATTGTCACTGTCTTAAAGCGTGAAACCTACATTGTTCTTATCTGAATTCCTTTTTCAGGAAACCAACACTCAGGCCTATAGTAGCAAGAAACTGAAATTCATCAGATCATAGTATTCAGACAATGAGATGCCAGTTCCCTCCCTAATTCCTGCTTACCAACTTCCCTTCCTTATCCCTCTCTAATTCCTGTTTTTTACATTCCTGCCTCATTATATAAATTCCTGACTTTAGTGGGATGAGGAGACAGATTTGAGATAATCTCTCATTCTTCTTTGCTGATATCACTCAAGTAAAAAGACTTCTTACCTGGCAATACATGTTATCTCAGTGATTGGCTTTCTGTGCTGTAAGCAACAGAACCCCAATCAAACCCTTGGTGTTTTAGTGACAAAATCACAGGTCTTTAGAAGCCAAAGAAATGTCCAAGGTCATCAGAATCCATCTTCTGCCAGCTACTGACATACTTTTCTTAAGCCCCTGTGATCTAAACCAGGGTTTGAATTAGGTTACAATTCATAAGCCGATCCATAATCAGTATGGATGTCTTGGAGTTAAAGTGTTAATGGTAATGAGATTTCTTTCTGATAAATAAGCCTGACCCTGTAGCCTGTGGGATGACATGTAACAGGCAGAAACCAGCCTGAATGGAAAATTGTTAAGGCTTTATTGGCCCGTTGGCCAGCAAAGTATAACTAAGTAATAATACATCTCAAATCCAACCACTAGAAGTATATTTTGACAAAGGTTTATATTGGACTTGTGCCCCAAATTTGGAGATATTTTTCCTTACAGATCACATTTAATAATTTCACCTCTTATTGTGGGTATTTTAAAGCATTTTGAGGCATATTATAGCATCCAGTTATAAGCACTGGAAATGTCTAAATGGGCCAGAATTATGGTATTAGGATTTTTTCCTAGATTCATGCATAATCCACAATAACAAGCAACAAAAGATGAGACAAATATTGAAATAACACAAGTCTTACTTACTGGGGGAATAATAAAAGTAAATATTGGTCATCAGGAAGAATGCAGACTAGAATCACTAGAGAGTCCATCTGCACATAAGGAAATGCAAAATTATCTTGAGCAGGAAAGAGACAAACCTCCCAACATAAAAGAGAAGTGAATTGATTATTAGACAAAGGACACGCAACTTCACGTCTCTAATCCTTATGGGCACTCAGGGTGGCTCATCTCAGCTCAGGCTGAGTGTCCCCAGACCTGTGCCTAGAGAGTGAAGAACACTCATGGATCTCTATTTGACATTACACCTTAACTTCCAATCATTCTCTGCAACAAAAGGGTTTCTAAAGTAAAATAAATTGCATAAATCCTACTTAAGGGAATTACAAGAACAAACTGATATTAAGGACTTCAGCACATTAATTGCTGGAATAAAGATGGATACAACCAATTACCAATGGGTTTCAAAGATTTTCCAAAATGGTCCTCCAGGGCCTCCACTCAGAAACACTTCATCAGCAATTAGTAATGCTGTGTGTATCTGAAATTCAATATTAGAAGATAAGGGATTTTTTACAAAGTAACACAAACTATCCCATTCCCAACAAGATGTCTATTCTGCTTTACACATATCCGATCTATAAAGAAAACCTAGATTTATAAAACAAATCATATACAATGAAGAAAAAGATTTGCTGTATTCTATCCCTATAAACAATAAGTTCTGTTACTGAACTTAAAATTTTATCTTTCCAAAAAATACACAACTTTTTAGGAAGATAGTTATGTAAAGTGCTCATATCTATGGGGCAAATTTATGTCAGCAAGGCTGGGACATTGTATTCCCTCTTGTGGGCCCAGCCCTGGTGTGAAGACAGACTCTGTGACTTTGCATGGGCTATGGTTGCCACTGGTTTGTGTGGGAATAACAGCTGGTCTTCCTTGTTGCTAATTGGATTGTGTTTGCCTCTGTAGGAATATCTATCCATTTATATATTCAACAAGATCCATGCCTATAATATATCCATGTACATATACATATACACGAGCATATACATGAGGCACATGGAGTGTCCACAAAGTGAGCATCATCTTCAGGGGCTGACAGCGGAACTTTGTTAATTTTTTTTATTGGTATCAATTACTACTTCCTCACAGCACCCCAATTTTCTTCAGGAAATCTCCTCTTTCCTCTTATAATCATCATGTAGGGCTATCATCAGATCACCCATCCACTCTTAGTCAAGTATTGCACAAGGCCGGTTGGATGCTTCCTACCTAAAATTGACAGAAAGTGTTGGAAATTCCAGGCCATCTGTGCACCACTGTTTTGATCAGGATGTCCCTGCCACAAAATGGTAGTTATAATTCTGCTCCCAAACTGATGTCATTACAAGGTCAGCTCTCCAGCTTTTTCTTCTTCTGTGACTCTATAATAGCCTCTCAATGCATTCCCTTTTGCAAAGTCAGCTACAGTCATTTTACGTTGCTTGTAACCAAATCATGGTACTAGACCTTGGGCCCCTACTCTCTGCTTCAAAAATGTTCCTTCACAAAGAAAAAAAGCCTTGCTTTCTCCAGTATCTCTGCATTATCCAGTTGCTCACCAGTCACCTGACATGTGCCTCCTTTTCTACAGTTTTAGGGAAACAGTATCTCTCCTTTTGAAAATAAATTCTACTCAGTAGAGTGGACAACTCATCTGGGGCTGCCTAGTGCTTGCCTAGTTTTCGCATTGAAAGTCCCTTGCCGGGTTCGGTGGCTCAGCCTGTAATCCCGCGCCTTTGGGAGACTGAGGTCAGTGGATTGCCTGAGCCCGCGACTTCGAGACCCGCCTGGGCAACTTGGCGAGACCTCATCTCTATAATAAATCAAAAATTAGCCGAGCGTGGTAGCGCACGCCTGTAGTTCCAGGGGCTTGGAAGGCTGAGGCGGAAGGACTACCGGAGCCCAGCGGGTCGAGGCTGCGATGGCCAGGAGCGGCCACTGCACTCCAGTCTGGGCGACAGAGTGAGACTCCAACTCAAAAAAAAAAAAAGAAAATCCCTTGCCAGGGCCCTTCAGGGGGCGCAGGCGCCGGATCCGCCACGGACTGGGAATATAAGCAGGGTCGCTCCCGGTTAGCGCTTGGATGGGAGACCGTCCGCCCGGGGAGTGCCGCCCTCTGCCAGCTTCTCCCTGGCTTTTGGACTCTGGCTCTGCTACTTCTTTTGCCGGGCTCGGTGCCTCAGCCTGTAATCCCGCGCTTTGGGAGGCTGAGGTGAGTGGATTGCCTGAGCCCGCAATTGGCAAGACCTCATCTCTACAATAAATCAAAAAATTAGCCGGTGTGGTAGTGCGCGCCTATAATTCCAGCTACTCGGAAGGCTGAGGCGGAAGGATCGCTGGAGCCCAGCAGGTCGAGACTGCGGTGGCCGGGAGCAGGCACTGCACTCCAGTCTGGGTGACAGAGTGAGACTCCAACTCAAAAAAAAAAAAAAAAAAAGAAAAGAAAGTCCCATGTCCTGAGAGCTCTTTCAATCTCAGTAAACCTAAATGGTTGGTCACCCTACTTAGAACTTTTATCCCATCTTTTTCTGCATAATAGTGGAAGTTTTTTCCACCTGCCACCAATCATGCAATCCTTTGCTCTGACTACCCACCTCCCACTGTAATTCACTTCTCCAGTCTTAAATCTACACCCCACCTTCTCTGCAACTATCAGTCAGATCTTTGAGTAGAGATGCTCTGCTGACCCTTCAGACCAACATATTCCAAAGTAAGTTCATTCTCTTCTCACAAACACTGGTTCCCTGTGTTGGTGGCCACTGCTACTTTGATGGCAACATATTCAAATGGCAAAGTGAAAGTCAATACTGAAATATCCCATTTGCCCTAGAGAAACACTTGTGTTTGTATAAAGCAAGTAGACACTGGGACATTCCAGCATTATTTACAATGGCAAAAAAAAGAAAACTACCCAGCAGTGTATTAATAGAGAGAAATGTATAAATAATCTATGGTACATTCCTACTGTGGGAATCCATGCAGCAATGAAAAAGAACACTTGTTCCTAACCTATGTAAAACTTACTATGTCAGAGCACTGTTGTATGTTATTTATGTGTATAAAGAAAGGTCCATAAAAATACTTCTCAAAATAACAATAGTCTTTACCCCTAAGAAAAGAATTGGATTTATTGGGAGGCAGTTAATAATGACTAATGTTTTTTATGTTTTTCTTAGGATATATTTTCATATATTATTTGAGTAATAAAAATTAATTTTTAAAACTTGATGATTCCCTTTCCTTTCCCACATCTGCTAATACTGTCATTCTTCTTCAATCACTAAAGCTCAAATTCTCAGTGTTAGTCTCTGACACATCCCTTTATGTCTCCTCTGTAATCAATCCATTTTTTAAGCACTATCAAATCCTTCTTGAGATCAATGCTTGGATCAATGTGCTGGAAATTGCTGTTAATAAGTAAATGTTACCAGAAAGGAGTAGCAGATTAAATGTGTAAACATGCAAGTCAATAACAAATAACTTGGTTTGAATTAGTTTGTCCCATCTGCCCTCACAGATTCACCAATGGCATGAAGGGAAACCTGTAGGTGGGAGATAGGAAGAGCAGTAACCCCTGAGAATATGATAAGGGGGTATGGGGATGAGCTTCAGAAGGACGAAAAATAAGGGACAAGGGGCTAAGCACAGCTTCTCCTAAGCACCTAGGGAGAAATTTATGTAGAAGAGATCCTATAGGAAACTCTCAGGAGGGTTTTTAAATCTCAGAATAGAACAAATAGCATCTGACTAGAAAAGTCTTCGAGGCTGTTGTGTCTGACCCACCTGATGATCTATAACTTGAAGCCAAGAACAATACTTCTTTTTCTCAATATTCCTAACACTTGGAGAGGACCAGCACAGAGCATGGGCTCAGTAAGTATTGGTTGGATGTATGAAATATACAGAGAAGGTCAGAGCTGGGAATTTGCCCTAGTCTCCTTATTTCTTGATTTAAACTGCTCTCCCACACCACACTGATGCTTCCAGCCACTACCTTAGGAGCTACCAGTTTGTCTTCTACATGTAAACCCTTTGCAGGCATGAAGTATACACACGTGATTTTTTCCACTCCACTGTCTCAAAATTCACTTGTAAAATACGAATGTTGTTTATCTCTCTCAGTGGCCAAATACCAGGGCATCAGTTGTTCCATTCTGCTCCTAGCAGAGAAAAGTGTAACCTATCTCTGTTATACTTTATCCTTATAGTATGCAATGCTTCCAAACTCCGTATGACTACTTGTAAGGTTCCCCAAGAGCCCCAAGGCAATAGAATACTAGAAAACATACTCATTTTTTAAAAATAACATAATTCTTCCTAACTTCTTTTGGATTCTGATCTCCAGGTAGTGAGCAGAATAGAAGCTCTGTTTCTGGACCAGAGGCTCTGGCTGTGAGGTAAGTTGTATGGACTCCCAAACAAAACACAGTGTGTTTGATTGTTCTCCCCATTTCTGAACCCACAACATCTCTCCTTTCTGTGATAACCAGAGCCCACTGAGAGATTCTTATTCTGCCATCATGACTTCTCTCCTAAGAAAAGTCCTCCTTTCTTCCCCTCAAAGCTGAATGTAACTGGTCTATCTGGGCACTGCTGAAAAAGATTTGGCTTTTCTAGTGGTGGGACTTATGCTCCTTAGCACAGAGGGTTCTTTGTACTACCCACTTGCATTTTTATGAGGCAAATTTTTTTAAATGCTCCTATGAAAGCAGAACAGAAAATGCTGTATTGTACTGAATTGTGGAGAACATAAATCACTGTGTAAAAGGCTCATTTCCTGCTTAGATGTGATGATTTTGACCCAGATAGTTTTCGCTTTAATCCCCAGAGGGTAGCTCCCACTCCTAGGCAGAGCAAGAGACTCCAGGTCCCCAAGAGCTTTCAAATCTTGCCCCATTTTTATCCTTATTTAAAGGCAGGGCTTGAGGTGAAAGATGATGAAGGGGAGAAGGATCTGCTCTAGGCACTACTCAGCACTGGATAAGATGCCACATCAAAGCTTGCAGCCCCTCTCCTGGTACCAGGTCACAAAATTCTGTCCTCTGTTTCTGTTCACTGAAGAGCTCACCACATTTGTTCTCTTTAAACCAGCACCCCCAAAGTTCCACCACCACTCCTCTTGCCTCCTCAACCCTATCAATCACCCAGAAGAAACTTGCTACAGGCCAAGGAGAATAGTCTGAGAGCAATAATTAAGAAATTTCTGAGGTGAAACAGTAGCTCAGATACTGATTTAAAAGATACAATAAATATTTCAAGAATCTCAAACTTCAATATGCCAAAAAAAATGTAGCTTTCTTAATTTCTATGACTGACTTTAATTTCTGGCTCTGAACCTCCAATCTGCCCTGGAGAAGGTAAAATAATATAAGCCATTCAGAATTCTCATATTCCCATGTGACTTTTAAAATTAAATCTAAAATCACTAACTTTTTTCTAGTTTAATTTAGAAATTATAACAATATCATTCTTCTCTGTACTTTTTTTTCCCAAAGAACTTTATCCATTGACACATTTGGTGGCCAGAAACACCTGAGGGCAACAGTAGAAAGATCATCTTTGTAACTGGTCCAGCTCTGGTGCAACTAAGAGGGAGCAATCTATTTTAGTCTCTTATGAGCTGGTCCATGGTTAGCATGCTGCTTGTGTCTTCTTTGTGTTCCTCAGTGCTGGTCAGGAGGTTGGCTCTGGTCACAGGAAGCCATCTAATTCTCCTGGGGTATATTAATTCCATGGTGTTTATTAGGGAAGACCCCCTTAGGGGGAAGAATCTCTCCCCTGGGAGATTCTGGGATGTTCTCTATTCTTGCCATCTGAATCTGGCTATATCCACCTTGAATGCCCCTACTGAATGACTCTGGGGTCAACACAGTGGTCTCTGACAATCTTGACACACTCAGCTCACATGTACCCTTTATATCTCTCAACTCAGGACTGAGAGAAATATTTGGAAACTTATTATTTCACCTTTGACAAGTGTGCAGATCTAAGAAGGGGTCTGAGTCTTAGACTATGCCAACATGCTCCATGGTATCAGAGCTCCTAGTTCCAAAGCCAAGAAATAACATGCCACTTTCTCTTATTCACAAAAACTCTTTTATATCACATAGGACCATAAGGGGCATGGAATAGAGTAAGCAAAGGCTGCCTAATAAAATGTGGTCACTTCTACTTCCTGAGAGGTACCCAGCAATATGTTTACACAGTAATTTGTTATTGTAAAATTTTTGAAAGTCAAATATTTAAATCTCAATTGACTATTTCTACTCTGACTTTTCTTCCATCGTACTTCTCAGTGGTGACACTGGGATGGCCATGAGGATTTTTTGACATATGCTTAAGGTTGAGTTTGGGTTTAGTGGGATATATTTATGTGGTTCACAATCACTTCCATATATAATAATGTTGTTGCTAGCCATCCTGATACATAAAGGGCTTCCAAGAAGAATCCTAATGTCCACTGTACCAATCGCCTAGTGTGTTGACTTTTTACAACAAGGTGCAGGGTCAAAATTGTGTCACCATATGGACATGTTTTACACCAACTGTCACCAGAGAAAGTACAAGGACAGTGAGAACAAAACAAGGTTTGAAATGTTTGGAACCAGAAGCTAGTCTGTGGAATGTTCTTTTCATCCCATCAGACAAATAACTTTGTAAGTAGATTTGTTTTTCTGACCATAGTAGTACAAACATAACTTTGCCTAAACACATCCACTTTCAAAACTTTTTTGGTAATGTAAAGTCTGACCTTTTGATGTCAGTGTGGGCAGGTCCCATTTTGCTGCGAATGGGGAAAGATCAGCAGCTATATCACCTCAGATAGAAAGCACAATATTGACTAATACTTTGAAATATCATCCCATCAGAATAACCATCAAAAGAGGAACAAGTCCCTTCCCATTTCTGGTCTCAGTTTCCTCATCTCTAAAATGAGAGTTTTAGAATAAATAAAGTCTAAGGTTTCTCGCAGCATTCAATGCCTCAGCTCACACTGTAAGCCCACTGGAGGATGACAGAAACCCAGCTCTGGGGGAAAAGGACCTATTCATAAAGCCATCTTTTGGTTCTAACAGGTTCCTCTCCTACAACATGCCCACTCTTCTATTGATGATTTTTATTTACATTGCTTTATTTGCTTGTCTATTCAAGGATCAATGCAATACTGCTTTAATTTGGGGGGCTTTATGATATATTTTTAAACGTGGTCATACTTTTTAATTAACTTTTAAAGTAGTTTTAGGTTCTCAGCAAAGCTGAAAGCGAAGTTCAGAGATTCCCACATACACCCTGCCACCACACATGTATAACCTTCCCCATTATCGGCATCCTTCACCAGAGTGGTTTATTTATTACAATTGATAAATGGTCATTAACACATTATTATCAATCAAAGTCCATGATTTACATCAGGATACACTCTTGGTGTTGTACATTCTATGGGTTTAGACAAATGATATTCACCTACAAAATACGTAGAATTTTCACTGCCCTAAAAATCCTCTATGTTCTACCTACTTAGTCTTCCCTTCCCCTCTAAAGTTTTCTTTTTCAGAGTTTTCCTGGTATTATCTGTTTATTTTTTGTGAGCTTTTTAATCGAATAAATAAATAAATTGATTGGTTGGTTAACTAGATCTTAATTCTGATCTTGAGTAGGAAATGTAACCTCTTGGTGCTGTCTTATCATAAACTGGGACAATATCTTTCTTGCACAAGTATTATGAGAATTACAGGAACTAATATAGTAAAGTGCTCTGCCCAGAGCTCAAAACATGTTAGATGCTCAATAAATGAATGCTCCATAAGTGTTTCTTTCTTACATGTTCAAATAAGCAAAGGCAGAATTATCAAACTAGCAGTTAATTTCAGCTATATGCAAATCACTGCTAAGACATGGTTTCCAAGTGTGCATTGTATCTAAAAGTAAAACTTCCTGTACCACTAAATGTAGGTAAATACGGTGGCCTAGTAGAAACACTGAACTATGAAGGAGAATCACTCAAAAATCTTCTAGGATTGTGGTTGGAATTCCAGGAACAGGAAGAACAGAAAATTGTTTATATATTTCCTTTTATTTAGAAAAAATATGAGCTAAAGCAGGAAGTTCAGCTGCTATTGTTGGGAGCAGCAGGGAATATTAGGGGCTATGTGTGCTGAATATATATTTTTGTGTATTATCTTGTAAAAAAGCAGTAAATTTGGCTTCTTAACAATGAGATCAAGCATAGCAAATTTACTTAAATTCTTGGAGTGCATTACTGACTCACATAGTTTTTCTATGTATTTCACCCCTAGAAAAGGATTTAATAACCTCTCTGCTGCTATCTTTGGGTAAAAAAGCAAAAAAAAGAGCATAAGTGGATTTGATGAATAACAACTTGTCTTGGACATAGGACAAAATTCATTTGGTTATCACAAAAGCAGAAAGTTGGCAACTCCCATAGGTTTAAAAAAAAAGTTGGTTTAGCTTAAGAAAAAGGGAGGCTGTCCTCCTGTCCTCCTATCCTCTGAAACCTTAAGAACCCGGCCCGAAGAATCTAGTGCTCATCCGGACAGGTGCCCACAGGATTAGAGAGTGGGAAATGTCCTATATGAGCAAATGGAATAAAGACAAATATCTGATCACCAAGTGTGAGTGACTGCGGTGCACAGGTAGGAGCCCAGCCCGTAGGCAGAGCTTAACAATTCTTTGATTCATCGGGGCATAATTGGTTAAGTTATGTAGGATAGTGCTAAACCGCCAGATCTTCTCCCAGCAAAACTTAATTTGCCATAATTGAAGTAGATTCACTATTTCCAGCTCACCACCTTCAGACTCTCTTTAGATAAATATGAGTCTAAGAACATGAAAGCCAGAACACAGGCAGATGTGGAATATTGGCCAGTGAGATCTTCACAGTGATGTGCATGTGGCATGACAAGATCTGCTGGGACTTTATTACCAAACACTTGCTGAAATCTTCACTCTGGCTCTTTAGGTAGCAACACTGTCTTCTTTAGGGAGGACATACTGCTCATGTAACCAAAAGTATAAGGGAACCCAGTAGATAAGCCCAAACATAATTGTCCCAGTCCTTCCCAGGTTTGTTCATTCCCTTAAAGGATACTGCAGCTTCTACAGCTAGAAGACTCCAGCATGAAAAAAAAGTCACTTTCTTTAACACTATTGACAACCACTCCAAATTTGCAGAATTTTCCCTTTTGTGAAGGATTGGTTATTTAACTTGGGATGAAGGTGAATGTCTCATAGAGTTTGAGTCTGGCTAGGTCAGTAAGTCATTGTCCTGACCACTCATGAGAATCTCTGGGGGAGTAAATATTTAAAAAGGTCAGTGTCCCAGTGGCTCAGCCTGTAATCCCAGCACTTTGGGAGGCCAAGGCCAGTGGATTGCCTGAGCCCGTGGGTTTGAGACCAGCCTGGACAACTTGGTGAGACCTCGTCTCTAAAATAAATTTTAAAAATTAGCCAGGTGTGGGAGTACGTGCCTGTAGTTCCAGCTACTTGGAAGACTGAGGTGGAAGGATCATCAGAGCCCAGCAGGTTGATGCCATGGTGGCCGTGAGTGTGCCACTGCACTCCAGCCTGGGTGACAGAGTAAGACTCCAATTCAAAAAAAAAAAGTCAGCGCCTTTACTCTACTACTGGAGATTCTAAAATAGATGGCCTAGGGTGGGACCCAGAGCATCCAGAGTTTCTGACAGAACCCTGGGTTCTTTCATGTGCAATGACTAGCTAGAGAAAGTGCAAAGGATGAGAGTTCCTCTAGAAGGGACAGTAAGAAGTATTTCGCACTACACTTGTAAACACTGGCCTAGTAGTTCCTGAATTGCAGGGCTATGGATATCAGTTTATTTTGCAGCTAATGAAGAATAGATCTTTTTTGAAATTTTTACTTGGAGGCCTTGAGTGTTTCCATCTACCCAGAACTTACTAGTGCTACTTTAAGGACAAGTCCTAAAGTAGCGGCTGAACAAAGAGGGAGAAATTTTAGAGAGGAATGCTATAGACTTCTAGATTGGGGTGATTCAGTAATTAGACCCATGCCTGGCCTCACCACCACTAGCCATTTTAATGGATTCAAAATGGAAAAAGTACTTATCAATAACCCTTCCCTGTTTCCTTAGGCAATATGCTTGTCTATTCTTTATGTTGACTAAATCAAACATCCACTCCTGGATTTCCTCCTTCTTCCTTGGCTACACGTTCTCTGACTCTGGTTTGTTTTCCCCCTTTTTTCTCTGCCTGCACCTTAAACATTTTATCCCTCACAATCCTCCACATCCTATCCTTCACCCACTTTTCTTCCTATTTGACCTATTCTGTTGGGGAGATCTCTTCTGCCATATGCAGGCTGGTAACTTGCACATCCATTACCTCCAACCCAGAGCTCTCCTTGAGATGCACACCCTGCCAAGCAAGCTCCTTCATTGGATATCCCAATGACATCCACATTCAATAGTGCAAAGTGAAATCACCTCCCTCCTCTCAGAATTTCTTTCTTCCTTCCAGATTCCCTCCTTTCATGAAAGGTGCACTGTCAACCATCCACCCAATACCCATACCAGAAACCCAGGAGGCATTAAGGACTTCTTTCTCTGGCACCTCTACCTAGATAATTACTCACAAGTCCTCTTGATTTTACCTGCTAAATGTCTCTCAAACCCTATGCTGATATCCTAGTTCAGGTTATAGTCATCTTACCTGGAATAATTTCAGTAGTCTCCTAAACCATTCTCACATTCCAAATCTGCCCCCTCAGACCACTTCTCCATACTAAGAGTCAGAAGAATCTTTCTAAATCTGATTCATTCATTCATTCACTCCCTTCCTTAAAGCCCTGCAGTGGTTCCATATGTCTGCAAGATAAAAACCAAACTCTCGATCTCGGTTCCAGTAAGATGGCGACAGCATAGGAGGACTTGGGAGATTCTCCGAACGCGAGTTCCCAAACAGACTCTTACTTTTCTTCCCCCATCCCCCAGCCGACCACCAGCCACACTGGTCCAAGGCCCGGGGACCTTCAGTCCCATGCAGGGCCAGATATTGCGGCCCCCTGCTGCTGCTGTTCCACCATACACGACTCCCACCTGCGTGGGAGTCTCGGGTCTTGGCTTCCTCCCTGGCTACATCATCTCTCGCCCAGCACCAAGCACCAAGCCGCGGTCACTCAGGGAGGCTCTGGGAGCCCGCCCCTCAGAGACACCGGTCCCATTCCTGGCTGAAGTACCCTTTGGGGGTCCCAGGGCCACTCTTGCCACTCACCGCCTGCCCTTTGGAGCTTTGGAGCTCTGGAGCTCTGGGCCCACCCTGGCTGAGGCGCTCAGCGTATGACCCCAAGCTTGGGGACCCAGACAAGCAGAGAGAAATGGATCTGCGAAAGGGAAACTACCTCAGCCATTCTACAGGCAGAGATTTCCATTGACCCGCCCACCTATCAATGACCCCCACCTCGGTTCCTAAGGTAACGTCACTAAACAGGAGACAAAGCCCCACCCCTATGCTGATTCAGACAAAAGCAACTCCCAGGCAGCAGGCTAAAAAAAAAAACAAACCAAAACTGCAAGTAAATCTAGCTGCCTGCAATGACAAAGGGGAGAGGCCGGAGATCAGAGCTGAAGTGATTTTAGTCTGATCTCTTATTTTGACTTTAGATTTTATCATTTTGACTGTTTTGATCACTTTTGTTGTTTGCTTTCTGACTTACACTGTTTCATGATTTTATTGGTTGGTCTCTGTGTAACTACCAGTATTCTTTAGAGAATCTGTCTTACGTGTCTTTTTTCACTTCTCTCCGGCTTTGTGTCTCTTTCTCACCTGATAGTTGGTATGTATGTCTGTTTTCCCTCTCGCTCTTCTCTCTTTCTAACTTCCTATTGACCCCCCTTCCTCCATTATTTTCCTTTTTTATACCCCCTTTTAATCTAGGGACCAAGCCCACATACTGCTGCACGGACAGATTGTAAGGCAGAAGGAAATAGTTTCCAGTGTGCTCATACACATGTTGGTGGATACTAGAATCAACATATACATTCTGAACCACAGCTTCCCCCTCAATTAAACCTCAAAACTGCAAAAAGTACAACCCACAGCCCACACTCCAACCTCAAAAGTGAACAAAGCCAGAAGACCCTCATAAGGAAGAATAGGATATTGCAGAAGTGAAACAAAAGCAACCCCACCTTCCCTCAAAAATAGAATTAAAGAAGGGGAGGGAAAGGGGGAGAGAGATAAAAATCTACACAAATGAAGAAAAACCAAAAGAAGAGCATGGGTCTCTCCCTGACCCCTGGGAGGGCAGACACTGAGAAACTGACTTCGAAATGCAAACAATGAAGAGCTCCCAGAATGAAGGGTCTCAAACTACAAACCTAGATATCAAGACATTAATGGAGAGATTGAAAAGAATTGAGGAGACACAAGAAGAAACTAGGAAGGAGCTGATATCTGAGATAACAGTAATAAAGAATACTGTGAATGAAATAAATAACAAACTGACAAGCATGGAAAGCAGAATTACCCAAGCAGAAGAAAGAATCTCAGAGCTTGAGGACAAAAATATAGAACTAACCCACACTCTTAAAAACACAGAAAATAAGCTCAAAAAGACAGAACAAAACCTTCAAGAGATGAGCGATTACTTTAAGAGACCGAACTTAAGAGTAATTGGCCTTCCTGAGGCAGAAAGAGAGACAGAGACCACACTGGAACAAACTTTCCATGAGCTCATTCAAGAAAACTTCCCTTATCTAATCAGTGATGCAAAAATTCAAACAGAAGAGATTCAGAGAACTCCTGCAAGACAACAAATGAGAAGACCAACTCCTTGACACATAATAATTCACCTAAACAAAGTAGGTATAAAAGAAAAAATCCTAAAGGCAGCAAGAGAAAAAGGCCAGATCACCTACCATGGAAGACCAATTAGAATAGCAACAGATTTATCTACAGAAACCCTGCAGGCTAGGAGAATTGGAGCCCTATCTGAAAAGATATAGAATGGCAAAATGGATAAAATATCACCAGGCAACAATATACTGCCTTCAAGAGACCCATCTCACTAGAAAGGACATGCACAGACTCAAAGTAAGAGGATGGGAAACAAATTTTCAGGTGAATGGAACACAAAAGGAAGGAGGAGTCGTGATCCTAATTTCAGACAAAATACCATTTAAGCTATCAAAAATTAAAAAAGATACAGAGGACCACTACATAATGATAAAAGGTTCACTCCATCAACAAGAAATATCTATTCTAAACATATATGCACCCAACATAGGTGCACCAATTTTCATAAAGCAACTTTTAGGAAAACTAAAGAAAGATATTGACTCTAACACCATCATAACTGGGGACTTTAATACCCCACTCACAACCCTAGACAGATCATCAGGACAAAAAATCAGCAACGAGATCCGGAACCTCAATGTGACTCTTGACCAAATGGACTTAATTGATACCTACAGAACACTCCATCCAAAGACCACAGAATACACATTCTCCTCATCACTGCATGGAACATATTCTAAGATCAACCACATAATTGGCCATAAATCAAGCATAAGTAAATTTAAAAGGACCGAAATTCTACCATGCAACTTCTCAGATCACAGTGGAATAAAAATAATGATTAACACCAACAAGGTCCCCCCAAAACCCACAAAGACATGGACACTAAACAGCATGATGCTAAACAACTCCTGTGTCAATGATGAAATCAAAACAGAGACCAAAAGATACCTGGAAACAAATGAAAATGAAGAAACATCTTACCAAAATCTCTGGGATGCCATGGAGCTGTAGTAAGAGGGGAATTTATATCCCTACAAACACACATGAAGAAAATGGAAGGAACACAAATTAACAGCCTAACAAGCCACCTAAGGAAGCTGGAAAAGCAAGACCACAGAAAACCTAATTTCAGCAGAAGAATCCAGATCACCAAAATAAAAGCCCAAATCCAGGACATAGAAGACAAAAAGATCATAAAAAAAAATCAATGAAACAAAAAGCTGGTTCTTCAAAAGGATAAACAAGATCGATGGTCCCCTAGCTAGACTGACAAAGAAAAAGAGAGAAAAACCCAAATAAGCACAATCAGAAATACAAAAGATGAAGTCACATCTGACCCTGAAGAAATACAAAAGATCATTAGAGACTACTATGTACACCTGTATGGAAACAAACTTGAAAATCTCAAGGAAATGGAGAACTTTCTATCATCACACAACCTACCTGGTTGAAACAAGAAGAAATTGAGACCAAAAATAGACCAATAACAATCAAGGAAATTGACTACGTAATTAGAAAACTACCTACAAAAAAAAAGCCCTGGAACAGATGGCTTTCCAGCAGAATTCTACAAGACATTTAAGGAAGAGCTGATCCCAATCCTACTGAACATATTTCAGGCGATTGAGAAAGATGGAACTCTCCCCAAATCATTTTACAAAGCTAACATCACATTGATTCCCAAGTCAGGTAAAGACCCAACCAAGAAAGAGACTACAGGCCAATATCTTTGATGAACATAGATGCTAAAATTCTCAACAAGGTCCTAGCAAACCGGATTCAACAACACATCTCAAAAATCATTCATCATGACCAAGTAGGCTTCATTCCTGGGATACAAGTCTGGTTCAACATTCATAAAACCATAAATGTAATTAAATACATCAGCAGATGTCAAAACAAAAACCACATGATTATATCATTAGATGCAGGAAAAGCTTTTGATAAAATCCAGCACCCCTTCTTGATAAAAACCCTCGCACATCTAGGCAAATGGGGAACATACCTCAAAATAATAAAAGCCATCTACGAGAAACCCACAGCCAGCATACTCCTAAATGGACGAAAATTGGAACCATATCCCCTGAAAACTGGAACAAGACAAGGGTGCCCACTCTTACCCCTCCTGTTCAATATAGTATTGGAAGTCCTGGCTAAAGCAATCAGAGAAGAGAAGGCAATCAGGGTATCCAAATAGGAAAAGAGGAAGTCAAGTTATCTCTCTTTGCAGATGACATGATTGTATACCTTGAAAGCCCAAGAAAATCTATCAAAAACCTCCTGACACTGATAAAGGCCTTTGGCAAAGTCTCAGGATATAAAATAAATGTGCAAAAGACAATCGCATTTCTTTACACCAATAATAAACAAACAGAAACCCAAATAAAAAGCATAATTCCATTCACAATAGCCACAAAAAAATGAAATACCTTGGAATTTTCCTAACCAGAGACATGAAAGACCTTTACAGTGAAAACTATAAAACTCTGCTCAAAGAAATCAAAGATGACACAAACAAGTGGAAAAATATCCCATGCTCATGGATCGGAAGAATCAACATTGTGAAGATGTCCATCTTACCTAAGGCAATCTACAGATTCAATGCAATACCCATTAAATTACCAGCAACATTCTTCTCAGACCTAGAAAAACAACACAGGAATTCATATGGAAACACAAACATCCAAGAATAGCCAGAACAATCCTCAGCCAAAAAAAAAAAAAACAAAGCAAGTGGTATCACATTACCAGACTTCAAACTTTACTATAAAGCTACAATCATCAAAACGGCTTGGTATTGGTATGGAAACAGGCATATAGATCAATGGAATAGAATTGAAATTCCAAAGCAAAACCTCAATTTCTCAACCAACTCATCTTCGACAAAGCCTCCACCACCCATCACTGGGGAGAGGAGAACCTATCAGTAAATGGTGCTGGGAAAACTGGCTGACCACATGCAGAAGATTGAAACAGGACCCCTATCTATCCCCATACACAAAAATTAACTCCAAATGGATCAGAGACCTAAATGTAATACCTGAAACCATAAGAACCTTAGAAAATGAAGGACATACCCTCATGGAAATCGGAACTGGCATCCAATTCCTGAACAAAACCCAAAACCCACAGGTCATAAGAGAGAAGATAGACAAGTGGGACCTTATTAAACTGACAAGCTTCTGCAAAGTCAAAGAAACCATCAAGAAAGCAGGGAGACAGCCTACAGACTGGGAAAAAGTATTTGCTAACACCAGGT
This sequence comes from Cephalopachus bancanus, assembly GCA_027257055.1. NCBI lineage: Eukaryota > Metazoa > Chordata > Mammalia > Primates > Tarsiidae > Cephalopachus > Cephalopachus bancanus. The sequence continues at coordinate 5,201,774 of JAPVLO010000052.1, forward strand.
CTGACAAAGGCTTAACAACTTGGATCTACAAGGAACTCAAATGTGCTGAAAAGAAAAAAGCAAACAACCCTATTATAAAATGGGCAAAAGATATGAACAGACACTTTACAAAGGAAGACATCCGAGCAGCCAACAGACACATGAAGAAATGTTCAACCTCACTAATCATCAGGGAGATGCAAATCAAGACCACACTGAGATACTACCTAACTCCAGTCAGAATGGCAATTATCAACAACTCAAAAATTAACAGCTGCTGGAGAGGGTGTGCTGAAAAGGGAACACTTCTACACTGTTGGTGGGAGTGTAAACTAGTGCAACCTCTGTGGAAAGCAGTGTGGCGATTCCTAAAAGCTCTAAATATCAACCTCCCATATGAGCCCGCAATCCCCCTACTGGGAATATATCCTGAAGAACTCAAATCACTCTATAAAAAAGATACCTGCACACGTATGTTTATCGCAGCATTGTTCACAATAGCAAGAACCTGGAAGCAACCATGCTGTCCATCAAAAGAAGACTGGATTAAAAAAATGTGGTACATATACACAATGGAATACTACACAGCCATAAAAAAAGAACAAAATCATGAATTTCGCAGCAACCTGGTTGGAACTATAGTCTATAATACTAAGTGACCTCTCACAGAAACAAAGATCCAAGTATCACATGTTCTCACTCATATAGTGGACCTTGAACATTCAATGTAATACTATAAGAAAATGACTGACAGTAGTGGGAAACTATGTGGGGGGAGATGGGATTAACGGTAGTAAATATCTGTCTGGGGACAGGGAAACACCTCTTATCAACAAGGGTGCCTGAACGAAATGTATTTGTATACCTAACCCTTAACTGTACTCCACAATATCATAATAAAAAATATTGATTATGAAAAAAAAAAACCAAACTCTCCTGCAGAGACCTATAGGCCCTTTATTACCTGGTCTTTGCTTATCCCTGCAGCATTCTTTCTTTTTATCCCACCTCTTACCATATATTTCAGCCATGCTGGCTGCCTGTATTTTACTTCACCTGGCAAATTCCTACTCATCACTCAAACTGTAGCACTTTAAACTTATTTGATTGCCTTACTGGTCTTTAACTTATTTGATTACCTTACTGGTCTGTCTTCCCAAGTAGATTGTTAACTCCTTTAAGGTCAGAATCAACTGAGATAAAAATCAGGTGGGAATCACAACATTAATTTTATTCATGGTAAGTCAGTTGTATGGGGAAAGAAACTTAGTCTTTGCTCCATATAATTACCCCCTCCCTACCATGGAATGCACCTCCCAGTTCCACCTTAGATGTCCACGTGATAGAGTAGGCAGGTTAGGCTAGGAGAACTTCAGGGCTGTAGGAAAGTTTTGAGTTTATTGATGCCTGCAGCAGCTGTTGCAAAGCCACACATGCAAGCAGGAAACTTCATATCTACCTGTTATACTCTTATCTTACCTGCACCATTGTAGTCCTTTTATTTAGGATGCTTGTGGTCAAGAGTCAATCACCAAGGCAGGAACTAGCTTAGAGACCCTCTGGGGTATGCACATCAATAACCAAGACTGACCTAAGGTAACTATGACCTACTTTTACCTTCATTATATGCTCATTATATCACTGTGGTTTTACAAAATCTCCACCCACCAGGGTAACATGACGTTCCCTGTATGACCCTGAAACTCCTCCACCTGACGTGAAGAAGGAGTAACACAGATACAGCCCTAAGATCACCCATTTCTAGAAAAAGCCAACCCCACACACACTCTCAACACCCATAAGAATAGTTCAAGAATGGTTGGGGGCCTCTGCAAGCAGCAACTTTCCTTAGGCTCTTTCTGCCTGCTCCCCTTTCTTGGGAGTGTACTCCTCTGCGCAGTAAAACTACTCGCTTATTCTGCTTCTCTGTGTGTCTGTTTGTGAATTCATTCTGAATGTGAATACAAGAACCTGTTGTCAACCATCTCACACCAAGAACAGCACTGCCTTCTCCCGGTAACACACCCCTACTCAACCCAACACACATGCCAGGGAGGGAGGCAGAACAGAAATTTTACTACATGGAGAAAATAAGAACGAGAATGCACACATATCCGGGATCTAAAGGAAAAGCAAGAAAGTGCTGAGCTACAGTCAAGGTTCCTTTCTCCAGTGTTAGCAGTTGGATAAATTAAGGCCTCCTTTGTGAAGAAGAAACAGAAATAGTGCTGAAAAGAAAGGAGGGTGCTTTCTTCCGATGAGAAGAAGAAACTGGTTCCCTTCCACAGCATCCATAATACTCATTGTGGCATGCATAGAGGACTGCCTTGGGGACACGTGGAAGAGGCCCTCAAATGGTTCACTGGATAAATAGAAGAAGCAAATTGCTGAGGGGTTTGCCCAAGAAGGAAAGAACTCAATACTCTCCATCCCAGACCAAAATGGCAGTCTCTTCTCTAGACAGAGAGCATGCAGTAGTCTTGCTAATAAGTCATGCAATTAATGTTTCTGGAGACATTGTACCAACCAGTGAGATGATGTGGAGAGAACTCACTCTGCACTGTGCTTTGAGTTCAGTAGCCAGGGAAACACAAAAACTCTATTCATTCAGTCCCCAGCAACATCAACCTTGGGGAGCTACAGCAATGCTCAGAACCAACATCCAACACAATAAAGAAAAAGTCAATTTTGCAGCACCCACTGGTTGGCTATTCATTCTGACTGCATGAAAGTGGTTCTGCGCTTTCTTCCTCTTTCAAAGAAGAAATAATGTTAACTAAACCCTTAATAGAACCATTTTGGACTGTAAATTATATGGTCATTCTTAAAGAAATGTTTCATTTTCTTGTTCATAAATTACTTCTCTGGCTCAAATTTGAAACTGCCACATTACTAAGACTATGTCTCTGTAGATGGGAGCAAAATCTTTGGGTCTTTAACAAAAAGAAACTTGCCTGATTGTTTTGTGGTAAAATACTAGTAATAATAATTCTACACAGGGCTCCCTTTACCCTTTCTCAGTGTTGCTTGTAGTATAAGAAAAAAGCCTGACTTAGTAGTCACCATCCTCCCCAACTCCCCACAAAATGACAGATTTTGTCATACTTCCCACAAGGCTTCCTATACAGGGTAATTTCCCACAAATAGCCTCGCTTTTTCTTCACTGCTTCTCTCCCTCTCACCTTTTCTCCCTTCCTTTCCTTCTTCTGCCTTTCTTCTCTCCATTCAGCAATGTTTTTGAAGCCCTACTAGGAGCCTGCCACCATGCAGAACGCAGTGACTTCACAGCGAACATTCCCTGATCTCGTGGAAATGCAGCTTAGAACCCAGAGATTCAGCTTCTCAGCAAAGAACGATTGCTCTTTTGTGGAATTCCAACATACCCTAGGCCCTTTTGTTAAGTTTAATCCTGTGCAACTTTAATAAACCGCCCAAAAGTTAGATATTGTCATCCTCATTCTATGATGAAGAAAATTAAGGTATCTAGTCAAAACCATGCATTTGACAAATTGAAGATCTAATATATTTGAATCTGATTTGTATATATCTAAAGCCCATGCTGATTCCAACAGTCAAATGTGCCTCTCTAAGTAAAGGGAGGAAGGAATGCAGGAAGAAAACATATATTCTGAAGTGTTTAAGATGTGAACTTCAGAAAATTTACATACAGAATTTTCCTTGATCCAAGAAACTAAACTTTGTAGAGTAAGAAGAAAACTCCTACAACCTGCTCATGTCTAGCTGCAAGCCCATCAAATGAATGTGTCCTTTGAAGTTAGAACACAAGCTAGAGTGTCTAACCAAAGTCATCTAGAGAGCAAAGAGTTTTGAAGTTATAAGGGGGCTGAACTCACTCAGGAATGGGGAGTAAGGAAAAAGAAGAGAATCAGGCTCTAATCAAAAACACTGCTGTTAAGAGACCCTGTGGTCACATGTATCTGTTCTATCTATGTGATTCAACCTCCCCCTGGTTCCTGATACATGGAAAAGAGCCTGCAGACTCATACGCTAGTGACTGGCAGAGAGGTGTGGGATGTGTGTTCACCCTCAAAACCTTCCTGAGTAGTGCAAGAGAGTAAGTACTTCCTCATGTGTCTCAGTATACTGACACTATTGGGAGAATTAGGGCATGGTCACCTGGCTTTGACACCCAGTACAAACTTGGGGCAGAGGAGTGCTGCTGGGATTGCTGAAAACAGTGGAAACTCCAAAAGACAAAGATCTTTCTTCCCTGTCCTTGGAAAGAGTAAAGCTTTTACACCAGCATGTGCACCCATGTTCCACCATGTGGCCAGGCAGCATACGTGCCCAAGTGTGTGCATGCATGCACATCCCCCCACACTCCTATCTGGAATCTCAGAGAACCAAAAGTAAAGCCTATTGACTTGATCCTTAAAATATATTCCAAATCCAATTGACATCACTGCCACCTCTATTATTGATATATAAGTGACCATGATGTTGGGCCTGGACTTCTATGACAACCTCCTCACTCAGCTTCCTGCTTTCACTCCTGCCCTCCATGGTCTACACTCAACACTGTGGCAAGAGGAATCTTTCCACAATGAAAATCTGATTATGCCTCCCCTCTGCTCACATCCTCCAGAGGCTCCCTCTCGTGTCACTCCCCAAGGGTCCACATACCTGGCCTCTGGTCTCCTCTCCAACCCTCTCTGTCCGCTCCCCATGTCTCACTTCTCTCTACCTCTCTGGGCCTCCATGCTGTTTCTAGGAAGGCCAAGCACATCCCTACCCAGAACCTCCAAATTTGTTCTTCCTTCTGCTGTAACCCTCTTTCTTTGGGTACTTGCAAGCCTTACTCCCTTACTTCCTCCAGACTGTCTCATATGGCTCTTCCTTAGAGAAGCCTTTCTCCTCCCTCTGCTCCATTTAAACTAATCATGTTTAGCCTTTCACCTGCCTTATTTTTCTTTTTGAAAAATTTTTTTATTTTATTTTAAAGATGTGGGGTACAATTCAGTATTAGGTATACAAGTGGTAGTCACACAGGTAAAGTTTAGGTCTCCCTTTGGTCCTCATTTTGCCTGGTTTGAGATCAGGTACACTTATTGATGTTATGCACTCCAGATACATATTATGTGATATACCTATTTGTTTATTGTCTGTCCATCCCTGCCTCCTTACCAGAATGTAAGCTTCAGGAAGGCCGATTCTTGACTATTTCCCCCCGATGGATTCCTCATGTCTAGAACTGTGCTGGCAGGTATACTATTAATACTTTGTGAATAAATGAGTGAGTGAATGAATAAGAAATGAGTGATTACATGAGTGAGTGAATGAATAAGTGAGTAAGTAGGTAGGTGAGTGAGTGAATAACTGAGTAGGTGAGTGACCAAGTGAGTGAGTGAGTGAGTATTATTCTGCACCATCCTCAATATCAGACACTCACTCAGAGAGACAGAACAGAGGTGGGGTTGTTCTAGCATCAGGCTACAGTGAAGTGGAGTACACACATCAGACTGTATGCACCCCATTCCCTAACCCTAAACAAACAAATAGACTAACAATCAACTTCCTCCCACAAGTGAAAGCAAACTCGAGTACACTCTGAGTAACATATCCCAGCTTATGTGGCACTGTTCAGAGGATGGTGGAGATGTGAAGAAGGGAAGAGAAGTCGCCTTCTCCAAAGTCTCCTTAACCCATTCTCTGTCCCTGTGACTCCAGGTGAAGAGGGGATGTCCTCTTGGATATGACCTGAGACCCTGGCTAAAGCAGGCAGGTGGACTACTGCCTCCATAGGCACATTCTGCCTCAGTACCTCTGTCTTCTTCCTCATCTAATGACCAACTGGCTCTCCAACAGCATCAAGCCCACGGTCAAGCTATCTGATGTCTCAGCACCTAAAAAGGCTGTCATACTGCCACAGCACCCTGCGCCCACCTCCTCCCCCATGACAAGAAATCCCAAAACTCACAAAATTAGCTGAGAAAGCCTCTCCTAGGTTTGTTTCTCCATGTTCTGGAAGTGTCACTGTGAATCTTCTGCCCCATTTTTCATTGGGCAAGTGAGCCCTTAAGGTGTTAATTGCAAAAAGACCAACTTTGCTCTCTCTTTTCTCCATCTCCTGGTGATTCAGAAGACTCTCTTCTCCCAGTCACCCCAGATAGTCAAGGAGAAATTTGATGTAAGGGCATGGTGCTGAAATACTGACCTGGGTAGCTCAGCGGGAGCTCAAGTAGACACACAGAGCATGTAAGACTGGGAGGAAGCCATCCTGGGAATGCACAAGCCCAGAAGTAGGAGAGCGGAGTTGACAGGATATCTGCCCATGTGCCAAACTCAGCTCATAGATGTATTTTGTTTGTCATGCACAGCGTTTTTGAAGATTTTTAATTAGACAATTTTTAAGAAGCAGATTTCCCTTAAAATCTGGATTTCCAGCTTTTCTTGAAAACTCAGAAGGTGGGTCATATCTGGGCAGTCAACAATGGCACTGAGTTGGAGGAAAGTGGTCTTTTGCCCCCTGCTGGCAGACATGTTCTCAAGCTTGCCACAGTCCCCAACCAGGTTTATCACCCATTTGAGTGAACTGGGGAACCCTGCTTGCGCTTTAATTTGTAGATGTTAACAGCAGTTTCAGCTGCAGGGAGTGCCTGGACACTTGAGAGGCAGGATGTTAATATAAGTTACTACTTGTGGCTAACATCCCAACATCTACAAGTAATTTACTTTTAAATTGAATCAAAGCAGCAACAAATTTATTCTTGGGATCTCCCCATTCTTGGTCAATTGTATTCCTATATGTTTTCTGGAGGGAGAGAGAAGAGGGCAGTTAAAGACTGGTTACAACCTTGGGTGTCCATGTTGTGGCAGGAGCAGTGTTGGGACCCATGGGGTAGAAATCTAGTCTCATCCCTTGGAAGGAAGAGGAGTAGTCCATGAATCCAAGAGACAAAACTTGGAAGGCAGGCAGAATGGGTTGACTGGTCTCCTATGAGAGCACTGGGAGATGAATGCAGCCAATCTCACCATATGAATCCAGCACTGGAGTCCTGAGAGCTAAGCAAAGGAGGTTGCTCTATCTCAACACAAGGCCATAGGTCTGTCTGTAGGTGAGTCCCACACTAGTCTGACTGAGAAGATGCCACGCAGCTCAGGTAAGGTTAAAAAGAAACAGCATAGGTACCTGAGAAAACAAGAAAACATAGGTATCTGAGAACCTAGGGCAGACAAAGGAAGGGCAAAGGCCCCTGTCTGGTTGTTAGCATGCAGTCAGGTCCCCATCCATCCTGTTGACCTGCCTCTCCCACCTGGCCAGACTTCTTTGAGAGAAGGGGCAGACTTCTATATCTCTCCATACCCATCTGCCTCCCAGTCTTGTGAACATGCCTGGCTTCTAATGAGCGTCAGATAAATGTAAACTTACTGTTCCCAAGTTCTTTTCCTATGTCTTTCACTCTCTTAATTTAAAATAACTAAACTGCTGGTGTAAGAGCAGTTGGCTGCTCCCTTTTGCAACAAACTCCTTGAAAGAGTCATCTAGACTCACTGCCTCCAATTTCTCTTCTCCCCTTCTCACTTACGCCTGCTCCGATTAGTCTTTTGCCCCAGGCAGTTCATCAAAAATGATCTCACCAAGGTTATTGCTAAATAAAAAAGGAACAGAGAGAGTAGGTGGTAGCTGATGGGGAAAGTGAGGCCAACAGAAGGTTTTACTCTCTAAGATAAAACAAGTGACAGCATGTTACTTGAGGGGAGGAGAGGGATGCTATAAAAGACAGCAAGAAGAATTTCTAGTATAATGTCATAGAGTAGAGAAGAAATAGAATGAATGTACAAGTACAGGATTGACTTGTTATGAGAATACAGACAGTTCATCTAGAAAAATGGACCAGGCAGGGCACGGTGGCTTACGCCTGCAATCCCAGCATTTGGGGAAGCCAGAACAGAAGGGTCCCTTGAGGCCAGGAGTTTGAGACTTGCCTGGGCAACATAGTGAGACCTTGTCTCTACAAAAAAAATTAAAAAACTTAGCTGGATGTGGTGGTTCCTGTCCATAGTCCTAGTTACTCAGGAGGCTGATGTGGGAGGATCACTTGAGCCCAGGAGTTCAAGAGCAGCCTGGACAACATAGCAAGACCTCCATCTATCTCTCTCCATCCCACTCTCTCTTCTCCTCTTCTCTCTCTCTCTCTCTCTCTCTCTCTCTCTCTCTCTCTCTCTCTCTTCTATATATATATATATATATATATATATATATATATTAGAAAAATGGGCCAGAAGGCAGAGCATATGGTGCAGATGCTACTAAGTAAATGAAATTGGTGGTGGTGGGAATTTGAGGAAATCCTCTTCAGATTGCTTCATTTTCCCAGTGATATATGAAGCAAGATCATCAGCTGAGAGTGTGGGTGTGTGAGGAAGTTTGGAAGATTTGAGGTGAGAGAAGAAGATATAAAATAGTCATCTGGGACAGGAGAAACCAGGGAAATATTATCTTACTGTTCATAGAGTTAAGTGTGTTGTCATGAGACAAAATAAAAGAAAATCATCTTCATTTCTTGTTGTTCTTTGTTTTCTCCAGCTATATTCATCGGCATAGCTGCAGGTATGGGAAAGGCAGAGTTAAACTAAGTGAGATATACAAACAAGTTGAGAACATATGCAGAAAAATAAAAAATAATAGTCATCCATGGAATTTAATCTGGATGACGAGGAAAGCAATAACAGCAAGACAGTGTAAGCAGGGTAAAGATTGGCTCAGTGGATTGACTGTCCTTGTGAGATTGGAGTGTTAGAGTTGAATACTAAATGTAGTGAGGGGAAATGTAAGAGATGGCAGCCTGAAAGATTTACATAAGATAAAGATTCTGTAAAGTTGCAATTATTATAATGATGAGTTCTGGGATAAGACAACTGGAGTGAATGGCCAAGCTAGCGTGGAATATGAGCTCAGAGTTTCAGAGGAATTCAGGAAGAGTATTCTTGGAAATCGTCAAGAATTAAGATGGGAGTGGTGTTGGAGAGAGCAAGAGAGCCTTCCAGGATACAAAATTGCCAACAAATGTGAGAAGAGACCTGAGGATTTGGTCAAAGAAAGTAGTCCTGAAGGTTAGAGTTTGACGTAACCAGAGAACATGAGAGTAAAATGGGATTTTAATGAAGGTGGGAGGAAGGCTAGTTTGGAAGCAGAAGTGAGTAATCAGGAGGCCCAGAGGTATGAGAGAAGAGTATGGGAGAGAAGATAGCTATCATTTAGAGAGGTGCAGAGAAAACCGCTCCCCACAAAAACCAGGTTCCCACTAGAACAAGAAGGAAAAGGAACCATCTAGAGGACAGGATAAAGATATAGAGGATTTTACTGTGGTGGGACAGGAATTTCAGAGATCATAATGGACAGTTTCCATGAGTTGGGGAGAGATAGAAGATACAACGGGGATGTGAAGCACCTTTTGGAAGCTAATGGTCTAGGAGATAGGGTAAGCTGGAAATCTGGGGCTTTGCATGTGGTGGAAATGAACAGAGATACTGGAAATGTGGAAATGTGTTGTGAAAGACTCAAGGCAATTAGTAGGGGGGGGGGCAAAACTGTTGACATGAAGAGAAGGGTGGATGTCTGGGGCTGACTCTGTACTCTGCATTGGAATTAAGGAGGTTGGAGAAGCTACATGTTACTCCAGAGTCCACAGGCTCCTTCCTCATCCTTGTCAAGGACAGATAAGTTTCCTGGGGAGCTAAGGTTTTAGGCCCACTGCATGGAGTTCACTCTTGACTGCTATTGATGGAAGGGCAGTGTGGCCACCACTTCTGCATATGAAAAATGAGGCGTAGTTATAACTACCTCATAAATAAAAATTATAAAATACCCTATAGAAGAATATATGCAAAAAGAATGACTATAAAAATGTGGTACAGGAGGACGCGGCAAGAGGGCGACAGGGCAACCCAGCATCTGAAGCCCTCTGCAAGGGAGATCTGCAGTGGGTCTCTGACTCTCACCCCACATTATCCACACGCCTGTCAGCGAATACCAGCATCGCAGCCTGCTCTACAGACAGAGCTCGGCCGCTGCCATCAGAACGACTGGACAGTTTTGACTGCATTCCAAACGGTCCCACCGCCGCAGCCGCGGCCGCCCCTCCCCTCACCGCCACTGCCACTGCTGTCGCCGGCGCCACCAACGCCGCGGCCTCTGGGAGGGGTAGCATATCGCACCACGCAGCCCGAGGAGATCCACAACAAACCGCTTCAGGGAAGATCTGCTGGGGTTGCTGCCACCTATCCTGCGTCCGAGACTGTCCTGCCCGCCTGGCGTGGGGCTCCTGTTGCCTGCTCGGAGGCAGGCAGCCATCTTGTTCCTGTCCGGCCCCACCGCCTCTGGGGCGAGCAGATGAGATAGCACCACCTGCTGGCGATTCAAGGTAACAACACTGAAATGGGAGAAATAAGCTTGATAAAGACATAGACCAAACTGCTGAAGGAAGGTTGATCTGAACTGTCCTTCACAGCAGATCAGGGGCAATTGACTCTAACTGCAAACTAATTTACCAGCTTGAAAAGAAAACTAGAAATCAGACCTGAAAGGACATTGGACTTAAACGAAAGGTCTCAGAGTGCGCTTCATTGATTCTATCAGTTTAATGACTTAATTCTATTCGTGCTGTATTGTTCCCTTTTTTCTTTTTTCCTTTTCCTTTTCTTCTCTTTTCTTCTCTCTGTAAACCATATCTTTGTATAGAGGAACAGCACACTAACGAGGTGGTTGGTTAGCTTGTATATTAGCATCACTATATGTTTTATTTTTGTTTGTATGAGAGTTGCTTCGACTGTAGCTGTGGTCTATTGTTTTTATCTGTTTCAGTATAGGCCTCTCTCTCTATTTGTTGGCACACTCATTTTTTCCCCCCTTACTCCTCTATCTCTCCACTCCCTCCCCTCTGCTAACCACATTTTATATCAGGGAGTAAACCTACAGCCCCACTGCACGGACAGATTCCAGGACAGTGAGAAGTGGGTTCCACATTATCCACATGCCTGTCAGCGAATACCAGAACCTGCAGACAGATTTTGAATCACAGCTCTCCCCTTAAATACATCTCAAAACTGCAAAAAGGACCACCTCCAACCTACAGTGCAACTTCAGAATTGAACAAAGTAAGAGGACATACATAAAGAATAGGAGATTGAACAAACAGAAGTAAAACCAATCCCTTTACCCCTGAATAACAGAATTAAAGAAGACGGTGACATGGAGGGAAGGAAAAAGTAGAGAGGGGGGGAAAAACCGCACAAATGAAGAAAAACCAAAAGAAGAATATAGGTCCTACACAGACCCCTGGGAAATCAGACACTGAGAAAACAGATTCTGGAACACAGACAATGAAGAGTCCCCAGAATGACTGGTTACATGCAACAAACCCAGACATCAAGACATTAATGGAGAGAATTTAAAAATTGAGGAGAGACAAGAGGAAAATAGGAAGGAGCTGTTGTCAGAAATGACAGCAGTAAAGAATACTGTGATGGAAATGAACAACAGACTAATAAGCATGGAAAGCAGACTCAGCCAAGCCGAAGAAAGAATCTCAGAGCTCGAAGACCAAAACACAGAACTAACCCAAACTGTCAAAAGCATAGAAAAGAAGCTCAAAAAGACAGAACAAAACCTGCAAGAGATGAATGATCACCTCAAGAGACCAAACCTAAGAATAATTGGGCTTCCTGAGGCAGAAAGAGAAACAGAAGCCACACTGGAATAAACATTTCATGAATTCATTCAAGAAAACTTCCCTCATCTCATTAAGGATGAAAAAATTCAGGCACAAGAGATTCGGAGAGCCCCTGCAAGACAACAAACGAGAAGACCAACTCCCAGACACATAATAATTCGCCTAAACAAAGTAGCTATGAAAGGAAAAATCCTAAAGGCAGCAAGAGAAAAAGGCCAGACTACCTACCAGGGAAAACCAATTCAAATAGCAGCAGATTTATCCACAGAAACCCTTCAGGCCAGAAGAGCCTGGAGCCCTATCTTCAAAGTTCTAAAAGAGAAACAATTTCAACCAAGAATAACCTACCCAGCCAAACTAAGCTTCATTAGTGAGGGAGAATTGAAATCTTTTCCAGACATCCAATCCCTAAGAACCTATGCTACCACCAGACCACCTCTACAAGAAACACTTAAGAAAGTACTGAACACAGAAGAAAAAGAAAAAAGAACAACAGCATTCTTCACAAGAGTACAGGCAAAAGATTAAAAACACACATGAACCAACTCCAAAACCCAAAGAAAGACAACAAATAAACAGGATCAACTCTGTAAGAACCTTATGACAGGGATCAACTCTTGCATTTCAATTATTAGCCTAAATGTGAATGGACTAAATGCACCACTGAAAAGACATAGAATGGTAAAATGGATAAAATATCATCAGGCAACAATCTATTGCCTTCAAGAGACTCACCTCACTAGAAAGGACACCCACAGACTCAAAGTAAGAGGATGGGAAACAAACTTTCAGGCGAATGGAATACAAAAGAAAGGAGGAGTAGCGATCTTAATTTCAGACAAAATACCCTTCAAGCTATTAAAAATCAAAAAAGATACAAAAGGCCACTACATAATGATAAAAGGCTCAATCCATCAACAAGAAATATCTATCCTAAACATATATGCACCCAACATAGGTGCATCAACTTTCATAAAGCAACTTCTTGGAAAACTAAAGAAAGATATTGACTCCACCACTATCATAACTGGGGACTTTAATACCCCACTCACAAACCTAGACAGATCATCAGGACAAAAAATCAGCAAGGAGATCCGGAACCTCAATGTGACTTTGGACCAAATGGACTTAATTGATACCTACAGAACACTCCATCCAAAGACCACAGAATACACATTCTCCTCATTACCACATGGAATATATTCTAAGATCAACCACATACTTGGCCATAAATCAAGCATATGCAAATTTAAAAGGACCGAAATTCTACCAAACACCTTCTCAGACCACAGTGGAATAAAAATAAACATTGACACCAACAAAGTCCCCCCAAAACCCACAAAGACATGGACACTAAACAGCATGATGCTAAACAACTCCTGGGTCAATGACGAAATCAAAACAGGGATCAAAAGATACCTGGAAACAAATGAAAATGAAGAAACATCTTACCAGAATCTCTGGGATGCCCTGAAAGCTGTAGTAAGAGGGGAATTTATATCCCTACAAACACACATGAAGAAAATGGAAGGAACACAAATTCACAACCTAACAAGCCACCTAAAGAAGCTGGAAAAGCAAGACCACAAAAACCCTAATTTCAGCAGAAGAATCCAGATCACCAAAATAAAAGCCCAAATCCAGGACATAGAACACAAAAAGATAATACAAAAAAATCAATGAAACAAAAAGCTGGTTATTCGAAAGGGTAAACAAGATTGATGGTCCCCTAGCTAGACTGACCAAGAAAAAAACGAGAAAAAAACCAAATAAGCATAATCAGAAACACAAAAGATGAAGTCACATCTGACCCTGAAGAAATACAAAAGATCATTAGAGACTACTACGTACACTTGTATGGAAACAAACTTGAAAACCAGAAGGAAATGGAGGACTTTCTGACATCACACAACCTACCTAGGTTGGAACAAGAAGAAATTGAGACCCTAAATAAACCAATAACAATCAAAGAAATCGACTACATAATAAGAAAACTTCCTACAAAAAAAAACCCTGGTCCAGATGGCTTTCCAGCAGAATTCTACAAGACATTCAAGGAGGAGCTGATACCAATCCTACTGAAGGTATTCCAGGTGATTGAAAAAGATGGAACTCTCCCCAAACCATTTTATGAAGCCAACATCACATTGATACCCAAGCCAGGTAAAGATCCAACAAAGAAAGAGAACTACAGGCCAATATCTTTGATGAACATAGAAGCTAAAATTCTCAACAAGATCCTAGCAAACCGGATTCAGCAATACATCTCAAAAATCATCCACTATGACCAAGTAGGCTTCATTCCTGGCATGCAAGGCTGGTTCAACATTCGTAAAACCATAAATGTAATTAAATAAATCAACAGATGTCAAAACAAAAACCACATGATCATATCACTAGATGCAGAAAAAGCTTTTGATAAAATCCAGCACCCCTTCTTGATAAAAACCCTTGAACATCTGGGCATACGGGGAACATACCTCAAAATACTAAAAGCCATCTACGAGAAACCCACAGCCAGCATACTCCTAAATGGACAAAAATTAGAACCAATTCCCCTGAAAACTGGAACTAGACAAGGATGCCCACTCTCTCCCCTCCTGTTTAACATAGTATTGGAAGTCCTGGCTAAAGCAATCAGAGAAGAGGAGGCAATCAGAGGTATTCAAATAGGAAAAGAGGAAGTCAAGTTATCTCTCTATGCAGATGATATGATGGTGTACCTTGAAAACCCAAGAGAATCTGTCAAAGTCCTCCTTACATTGATAAAAGCCTTTGGCAAAGTCTCAGGATATAAAATAAATGTACAAAAGACAATCACATTTCTCTACACCAATAATAAACAAACAGAAACCCAAATAAAAAACACAGTTCCATTCACAATAGCCACAAAAAAAATGAAATACCTTGGCATCTTCCTAACCAGAGACATGAAAGACCTTTACAATGAAAATTACAAAACACTGCTCAAAGAAATCAAAGCTGACATGAACAAGTGGAAAAATATCCCATGCTCATGGATCGGAAGAATCAACATTGTGAAGATGTCCATCTTACCTAAGGCAATCTACAAATTCAATGCAATACCCATTAAATTACCAACAACATTCTTCTCAGACCTAGAAAAAACAACACAGGAATTCATATGGAAACACAAACGTCCAAGAATAGCCAGAACAATCCTCAGCAAAAAAACAAAGCAGGTGGTATCACAATACCAGATTTCAAACTTTACTATAAAGCTACAATCATCAAAACAACTTGGTATTGGTACAGGAACAGGCATATAGATCAATGGAACAGAATTGAGATTCCAGAAGCAAAACCTCAATTTCTCAACCAACTCATCTTCGACAAAGCCCCCACCACCTACCAATGGGGAGAGGAGAACCTATTCAGTAAATGGTGCTGGGAAAACTGGCTGACCACATGCAGAAGATTGAAACAGGACCCCTATCTATCCCCATGCACAAAGGTTAACTCCAAATGGATCAGAGACCTAAATGTAAAACCTCAAACCATAAGAACCTTAGAAAAGGAAGGAAATACTCTCATGGAAATCGGAACTGGCATCCAATTCCTGTACAAAACCCGAAACCCACAGGACTTAAGAGAGAAGATAGACAAATGGGACCTTATTAAACTGACAAGCTTCTGCAAAGTCAAAGAAACCATCAAGAGAGCAGGGAGACAGCCTACAGACTGGGAAAAAGTATTTGCCAACTCTAGGTCTGACAAAGGTTTAACATCCTGGATCTACAAGGAACTGAAATGTACTGAAAAGAAGAAAACAAACAACCCCATTATAAAATGGGCAAAAGAATGAACAGACACTTCACAAAAGAAGACATTCAAGCAGCCAACAAACACATGAAGAAATGCTCAACCTCACTAATCATCAGGGAGATGCAAATCAAAACCACACTGAGATACCACCTAACTCCAGTCAGAATGGCAATTATCAACAACTGAAAAAATAACAGCTGCTGGAGAGGGTGTGGTGAAAAGGGAACACTTCTACACTGTTGGTGGGAGTGTAAGCTAGTGCAACCTCTGTGGAAAGCAGTGTGGCGATTCCTAAAAGCTCTAAAAATTGACCTTCCATATGACCCTGCAATCCCCCTACTGGGAATATACCCTGAAGAACACAAATCACTCTATAAAAAAGATACCTGCACACGTATGTTTATCGCAGCATTGTTCACAATAGCAAGAACCTGGAAACAACCATGCTGCCCATCAAAAGAGGACTGGATAAAAAAATGTGGTACATATACACAATGGAATGCTACGCAGCCATGAAAAAGAACAAAATCATGAATTTCGCTGCAACCTGGATGGAACTGGAGTCTATAATACTGAGTGACCTCTCACAGAAACAAAGATCCAAATATCACATGTTCTCACTCATATAATGGACCTTGAACATCCAATGCAATACTATAAGAAAATGACTGACGGTACTGGGAAACCATGGGGGGGAGGGGGATGGGATTAACAGTAGCAAATATCTGTCAGGGGATGGGAAAACACCTCTTATCAACAGGGTGCCTGAATGAAACGTAATTGTACACCTAACCCTTAACTGTACCCCACAAAACCATAATAAAAAATACTGATTAATGAAAAAAAAAAAGTTCACCAAACCTAGAAAACTAAACAGTTCAAACCAAGAAATAAATGTTCCTTAATTTAAGCAAAAAAAAAAAAAAAATGTGGTACATTATAAAGACTCCAATGGTCCTCTTTCCTCTTAAACACAACTCTATTTAGAAAAATGTACTATTAATTGATGGAAGAGTTATGCCTAGTAAGAAAAATGTGGAATTGAGTGGATCACATGCTAAACACCTGCTTGTCCTAGGTATACGTTTGGAAGGTCTATAGCTGGGCCTCCATCAATAGGCTACTGTTCTTCAAATGGAAGCTAATCAAAGTGCCCAGGAGAAATTAATCAGTCTCTGTAGGACTGGTCTAGAAACCCATACTTTTTAAGTGACATAGATTCCAGCTGGTAGCTTACTAAATCTTGTTGATTGATTGGAAGGCTGTGAGGGGCTGGAGCCCAACTGACAACTCTGTATCGATTGTGGCTTTTAGCCAAGTTATTAAGTGGTTAGAGTAAGGGGTTGTGTGGCAGAGTCCCACATTCCCTCTCCACCCTCCCTTTCCCTGACATTTCAGCTGAACTCACAGCATTTCCCCAAAGGATATTAGCATCTGTGGACAAAGGGTCCAAATGCATTAAGCAAGACAGACTTTATTGCACACATCAAATTTTCATGTGCTGTGTGGGGTGCCTGGGCCGTACTCAGAGCAGCTCACCCCTTACTTAGAAACCTGATAGGAGTACAGGAGTCTGTGTGGCTTGGGCATTTTGAGAAAGAGCAAAGAAGTCACCTTCAGAAAGGACTCAGTGGCTCTTTGGCCTTCTGAAGTAGGGAAATTATTAGGTTGGTGCAAAAGTAACTGCAGTTTTCTCAGTGTTGATATTTGATATTGGAATACATTCTTAAATAAACGTGGTCATGTTATATATCATTTCAATGTGCATTTCTCACTTTTTTTGCTAATGACTTATTTCTTGCTGTTTATTTTACATTTATCTTAGACTATAGAAATGATGTTAGACCAAAAGCAAATTTGAGTGATTTTTTAATTCAAGTTCAAAATGCTTCATAAAGCAGAGAAGACAACTTGCAACATCAACAACGCATTTGGTTCAGGAACTGCTAATGAACATACAGTGTAGTGGTGGTTCAAGAAGTTTTGCAAAGGAGATGACATGCAAAAAAAGTGGATTATATATGACAACTAGCAATGACCAGCTCAGTGGCTGGACCAAGCAGAAGCTCCAAAGTACTTCCCAAAGCCAAATTCCACCAAAAAAGTTCATAGCCATTGTTTGGTGGTTTGCTGCTGGTCTGATCCACTACAGCTTTCTGAATCCTGGTGAAATCATTACACCTGAGAAGTGTGCTCAGCAAATCGATAAGATGCACTAAAAACTGCAATTCCTGCAGCCAGCATTGGTCAACAGAAAGGGCCCAATTCTTCTCTATGACAATGCCTGACTGCACATCGTACAACCAATGCTTCAAAAGTTCAACGAATTGGGTTATGAAGTTTTGCCTCATCTGCCATATTCACCTGCCATATTCACCTTTCACCAACCAACTTCCACTTCTTCAAGCATCTTGACGACTTTTTGAAGGGAAAACACTTCCACAAGCAGCAAGATGCAGAAAATGCTTTTCAAGAGTCTGTCGAATCCCAAAGCACGGGTTTTTGCACTACAGAGATAAACAAACATTTCTTTTTGGCAAAAATTTGTTGGCTGGGCATAGTGGCTCAAGCCTGTAATCCCAGCACTTTGGGAGGTTGAGGTAAGGGGATTGCCTGAGTCTATGGGTTCAAGACCAGCTTGGGCAACATGGTGAGACCTTGTCTCTACAACAAATCAAAAAATTAGCTGGGCATGGTAGTACACGCCTATAGTTCCGGCTACTTGGAAGGTTGGGGCAGAAGGATCACCGGAGCCCAGTAGTTCAACACTGGGGTGACTGACCATAAGCGTGCCACTGCACTCCAGCCTGGGCGATGGAGTAAGACTCCAGCTCAAAAAAAAAAAAAGTGTTGATTTAATAGTTCCTATTTTGATTAATAAAGATATGTTTGAGCCTAGTTATAATGATTTAAAATTCATGGTCTGAAACCAAAATTAATTTTACACTAACCTAATAGGATGTGCAAAATCCTTCACCAACTCCAAAAGTTCCCTCTTTCTGGGTCAGTAGGAAATATTAATCTATACTATTTTCTCTTGAGTAGATCCAGCATCCTTCTGCTTAGCACTGGTAAAGTCAGTAAATCTATCAAGAAGTAAGTAAATGAAAAAGCCAATATTATTGAATGCAAACTAAAGACTAGGTTTGGGCATGCTCACATAGCATCTCCTGACTATAGTCTCTGCATTATCCTATAAAACTAAAATACTTTCACATTCCTCCTCCTATAAAACTGTGTAAATGCAATATCATGTCCCATCAGATGGTTTTGGTTTATCTGAACAAAAGGAGGACATATCCAGATTCTCTCCCAGAATTGCAGTGAGTCCAATATCTAACTTCATGGAGTTATAAATGCATCTTTCCTCCTGGATCTTCTATTGAAGTAAGAGCTATGCTGCAGGAAGATTCCTCTTTTATTGACTGTATGAGGGGAAAATTATTCAAGTGATGCACACAGAAGACTGCAGATGGGACCTGTCCCACCAAGAAAGGGAGTGAAGAATACAAGCACAAAGGGAAACTCTTTGCCAAGCTCCTGCCTCTTTGCCCAGCTGAAAGACTCCTTGACCTTCAAATGTAGAATGGTCGCTTGCAGGAAAGTCCCAATTCCACCCCCTGTCATTCTGAGTCCAGCCCTTGGGAACTCCTCCACATGCCCAGAGGGTCAAATGAGAGGGAGGCAACATGTACTCTGGAAAATCCACACAGTGAATAAGAGACAAATGAATTGGGGAATGAAGAGGGGACTTGATGATAGAGCTCGAATGTTTCAACTGACCAACCTACCCTTTTGCATCCTTTGATATTGAGAATAATAATGGGAAAAGGAGTTCCAATGATTTAGCACCTCACGAAGCTTGAGGAGTTAAGGGTATTGAGGGCAAAAATCTAGAATAATTGAGTACCTGTTAATAAAAGATTTGAGGAAGAGGCAGTTGGCAACAGAAGTCACTAAGACCAACAGCACTGATAAAAATCAGTAAATCAATCAAGAAGTAAATAAATGAAAGAGTCAATAGTATTGAGTGTGAATGAAAGACTAGAACTGCCTGGAGCATGTTCACATAGAATCTCCCAGCAATGGGTGACCATTATTAACGGAATGCCTACCCAGTTTTCTTTCATGGCAAGTGGTCTAATTTCAGAGCTAATCTTTCCATTCTTCCAAAAGAACAGGTATTAGAAGAACAAAGATCTTCTGGTTGACTACCTGCTGACAGAAGAGAGGCTTTTAGCTGCCTGAGGAAGAATGCTGGGTTTGAGAGCACAGCAGAGCTGCATCCTACTAGGAATGCTGGGGCCAAAGTGTTGAACAACCTGCATCTCTGTGTACCAGGTGCCTGCTGAGCCAGGAGCCGACCAGCTTCTACACCTTGTCAACTAGGAAACGGGGGCAATGGTGTGGCTTAGAGTTGCAGAGCTCACAAAACACATGCTGACACAGCCCAAGTGGAGAAGAAAGTGAGTAAAACATAGGAAAGAATGCTCAATGGGAGAGGAGAAAGGGGAAAGAAAGGACTATGTCCTTCACTTTGATATCCTCAGTACTTTGCACACAATTGACTTAATCAATGCTGTACCAAATAGATCTGCTTAATCCCCAGCTCTGAGTTTATCTCTCTGTGTGTCCTTGGACCAGTCCTTTCATGTCTGAAACTTAGTTTTATTATCTGTAAAATAGTGTTGATGTGTGTGTTGTGTGTGTGTGTGTGTGTGTGTGTGTGTGTTGTAAAATACACATAACATGAAATTTTTACCATTTTGGTCATTTTAAATTGTAGAATTCAATGATATTTGGTGCACTCAAAACATTGTACAATTATCACCACTATCTAGTTCCAGAACAGTTCATGGAAATCCTGTATCGATCAAGTAATTATTTCCCATTCTTCCTGCTCAAACTTTTGGCAATTACTAATCTGCTTTTTGTGTCTATGAGTTTGTTTAGTCAGGATGTTTCATACAGATGGGAGCCATATATGTCTGGCTTCTTTTACTTAATATAATGTTTTCAAAATTCATCCATGCTGCAGAATGCATCAACACTTTATTCCTTTTTATGGTTGAATAATATTCCATTATATTAATACAGCATGTTTTATGTATTCATTTATTTGTTGATGGAAATTTGAGTTCCCATTTTTGGCTGTGATAAATAGCTTATTTACATGAACATCTATGTACAAGTTTTTGTTTGAATATTTTATTTTCAAATTTTGGGGGTCTATACTTAGGAGTGGAATTGCTAGGAAACTCATTATGTTTAGCTGGAGTGATACATTCAATAACACTTCACTGCATATTTTAGTAATTGAACGAGATAATGCATACAAAACTCACTTTGAGCATTACAGAAATCTATAAAACAAAATATTTTTTTAATATCTCTTTATTTTGTAGATTCTCAAAGATGCTCAGACAATAACACTCTAGCGACTAAAAGCAAAGCTACCTTCTCAGGGATTTTTTTTTATTGAAAATTGTGGGTTATCCAGATTGTAAGGGTGGACATTTTCCCTTGAAACTCAATAAAAGTTTTCATTTTGAATTGCTTTATTAAAAGTGTGGTCTCTGATTTGTAAAAGATGTGTAAGTAACCTGTGGAAACAACTTACTCATTACTAGAAATTGATAAAGAAAAACTGGAATCTAAACTCAGTTCTATCTGGCTCCAAACTTCACCCATTTTCTTTTCATTAATCTCTGAAGAACTGTGCACATTTAATATGCATTCAAGTAGAAAGAGTTTTTAAACAATGAAAAACTTTTCTATTTGTATAATTCTCTTTAGATTACAAAACACTTCTACATAATTCTTATGAACATTGTGTTTCCTCAAATCAGCATTATCTGGATTTCTTGATTCATTCAAAATACTGCTTGATAAGTGCTTGTTTAATTCATTCAAAAAGTGCTTATCAAGGGCTCTCAATGTTGCAGGCATTGTGTGGTGAATACAGAGACAAAGGAAATACACTTCTTTCAAGTAGATCATAGTTCAGTGTAGAAAACCAGTATGTGGATAAACAGTCATTAATGTTTTACCCAGTTTGCTATAGTGACACATTAAAGCGAGGCCAGCTTAGACTTGAGTAAATCTCAAAACATGAGAATGAATAAATGAATGCATGAGTGACTAAATGGCTTAAAAATGTTTTACCTTTAAGATAATGTCCCACTTCCTTAACAAGAAGAACCAAACATAGTCTCTTTCATTACCTGAATTCATTAAATTAAAGCATGCCTTATAGTGAATGCTTTAATTAAATGTAAATCATTGTAGATTGAGCAAAAACTGGAATCTCCATATTGACGAACATAGCAGTGAATCAGATCAGGAGTCAACAACCTTTTCTAGAATGGGCCAGGTAATAAATATTTTTGTCTCTGCTTGCCACACCATTTCCACAATGTGGAAGAGATACCTCACTCTGCCATTGTAGTGCAAAAGCAGTCACAGACAATGTATAAGCAAATGGGTGTGGCTTTGTTCTGATAATCTTTATTTATAAAAACATTTGACTTCTAAACCAGTTTGCCAACCCCCTGAGTTGTATAAACAAAAATCCTAATCTAATAGAGTTGACAATATCACCCATCAAACTTCCCATCAACTGGTATTTGTCTTCCTACATGTGCTATGTTCCTTCCCATTCAACACTTTTGCCCTGCTTCTCCATCTTCTTGGAGTGATTTCTTTACCTTCTACCTTTCTGACATCACTCCATATATATCCAAAACCATAACCCTCTACACACAGGACATACTTCATTACCTGGTGAATTCCTGCTGAGTTTTTAAAGGGATAGTTAAGATTGCCTTTTAATGTATTTTGCTAAGTCTTCCAAAAAATAATGTAGCTTCTTCTTTGACAATTACATTTTACAAATGGTGTCTTTGGTAAAGGATACTAGAATTTATAATTCTCAAAATTAGACATTTTGGGAGTGCTTTACTCTAACCTTTTTATGACCTATGTGGATATTAGATAGTATCTGCTTTTAAAAGCATTTGAAGTAAAATTTTTACAGCCATCCTTCATGGCTTAGAAACCTGGAGTTTTAATCATTTATTCATGTGTTGAAATCAGGCCAAATGTATTTTTTGAGGAATACATTGGCCCTGAGAAAAAGAAAGAGACTAGGGAAAGTCATTCTAAAAAATGGCAGGGGATGCAATGTGTGGTGGTGGTGTGGACTTATATTCACCCATATTCACTTTGTCTTAACCTACTCAGCTTCTATAAACAATGTTAATAATGCCCATTCTTCTGTTCTTAATTGGCAAAACAAAATAATTGTACTATAGGTACTCCTCAAAGAGTACACTGTGAAAGGTACACTGTTCAACTCTTTTGGCAAAAACCCAGTTGAGATTAATCATTCAACATGGTATCAGCCAGTGGCCCCTAGTGAGACCTCTTCAAGATAGGCACTCAAATTTCCATGAAGACTCAGAAAAAGAGGAAACTCACAATCTTTAAAACTAAGGCTAATTGATAAACAACTGCCAAAACAGAATTGGGATATATCACACAGTGGGTGAAAATAAATGGAGAAAAGATTTTCTGGGCATTAGTTCATGTTATCCCTATTGCTATCTTATGAAAATGCCTCAAAAAAGTAAGAAAGGATTTTCTATTTTTAAAAGAAACCCCCACTGGAGACAGCCCACAGACTGGGAAAAAATATTTGCCAACTCTATATCTGACAAAGGCCTATCATCTAGGATTTCTTTTAAGGAACTCAAATGTGCCAGGTGGGAAGAAAGCAGCCCCATTACAAAGTGGGTAAAAGATATGAATAGACACTTCTCAAAAGAAGACATATGAGCAGCCAACAAATACGTGAAAAAATGTTCAGTCTCGCTAGTCATCAAAGAAATGCAAATTAAAACCACAATGAGATACCACCTAACTCCAGTCAGGATGACCATCAATAATAACTTAAAAAACAACAGATGCTGGAGAGGATGCGGGGAAAAGGGAATACTTATACACTGTTGGTGGGAGTGTAAACTAGTACTATCTCTGTGGAAAACAGTTTAGCGATTTCTAAAAGATCTAAAAATCGACTCCTATGTGACCTTATAATTCCCCTACTAGGAATATACCCAGAGGAAATCAAATCACTTTATGAAAAAGACACCTGCACACACATGTTTACTGCAGCATTAGTCACAAATTTGCAAAAACATAGAGCCAATCATGCTGCCCAAAAGAGGACTGGGTAAAAAAAAATGTGGTACATATACGTGATGGAATATTACACAACCATAAAGAAGGACAAAATTAAAAACTTTGCAGAAACTTGGAGGAACTTAGAGTCTATAATACTGAGTGATCTATCACAGAAACAATGAACCAAGTATCACATGTCCTCACTCATAAGAGAACCTTGAGTAACTATACTAATACTTTAAGAAAAGGATTAGCAGTGGTGGGAAACTGCCAGGGGAGGGGGACACACCTCATCAACAAGGGTATTTGCATAATGAATATTTGTATAACTAACCCTGAAGTGTACCCCATGTATTCAAAATTTAAAAAATAAATAAAAGATACCCCCATCACTGGTCCAATTCAGGGACTCAGGGTGTCTACCAGCTGGTGCTTTCTTGTCCTTCAGATTTTAGCTCAAACACTGCCCTAAATAACTCAATCAAAAGCAGTAATTCTTCAATATAACAGCCTATATTCTACAAAGCATGTAATTCAATAAACATCATCTTGTTTAAATGTTTCCTTGTTCATTGCCTTTGTCTTTCAATTAGAATATAAGCCACATGATCGTAAGAACTATGTCTTCCTTTTTCACAGCTGTTTCCATAGCAACAGAGCTATTCCCAGCACATGGTAACACTCAGTAGGATATCTTGTGTGGGAAAATTAGGTATCCACTTGGGAAAAATAAATCTAGATCTCTGTCTCACACTATTCATGAAATTAAGTTCCAGACAGATTATGAGTTAAACAGAGGTAATGAGGTAATATGAACAAAATGTTTACTTCTATAACACTGAGCTTGAAAATACTTCATTGAACAAGACAAAAAAAATCATGAAAATAACAATTTAACTACAAAGATCTAAAAAGAAAATTCTACGTGAAAATGTTCCAGGCCTCACATGGAAAAATATTTGCAACCCAGTACACTTAGCATTAAAATCTAAAACACATAAAGAGTTCCCACAAATCAATTAGAGAAAAGGTACAACACAAAAAACAGAAAATTGAACTGGAACACTCATGAAAAATATAAATAATGAGCAACAAACATATAAAATGATTCCTACCCTTACTATTAATTAATAAATTATAAATTAAAACAATAATGATTTGACCAAAAGTTAAAGAGATAATATCCTTCAAAAATCAAAGATAATAGGGAATGTTCTGATTTTTTTTTTTTTAATGGTAGGAAATAGGTGTTTTCATACATTTCTGATGGAAGTGTACTTAAGTAAAGCTCATTGGAAACATAAATAGTAGTATCTAAACAATTTTAAATGTTGTTACCTTTAAAATAATAAATTCTTTTTCAGAAATTGTCATTAAATAAATACTCACATATGTGTACAAATATGCATATTTAAAAATCTTTAAAATGGTAAAAATTTGAAAATCTAAATCTGAGTTAAATTATATTTCAATACATGGGTTTATGAAAAATATGCAGCAATTAAAAATTAGCTAAATCTATAGACAGAGAGTGGAAAAAAGAAGTATACACACTTTAAGAATGAAAAAATTGTATTAAAATTGTAATACTCAATATATACCGACCCTCAAACACCTAGTTATACAAGGAACATACCTCAAAATAGTGCCATCTACAATAAACCCACAGCTAACATCTCACTAAATGTACAGAAACTGGAAACATTTCCCTGAAAACTGAAACAAGACAAGGCTGCCCACTCTCACCCCTCTTGTTCAACATTGTGTTGGAAGTCCTAGCTCAGGCAATTAGACAAGAGAAGGAAATCAGGGGTATCCAAATAGGAAAAGAAGAAGTCAAGTTATCCCTCTTTGCTGATGATATGATCCTATACCCTGAAAATCCAAAAGAATCTGTCAAAAACCTGCTTGCACTGATAAAGGACTTTGCCAAAGTCTCGGGGTACAAAATAAATGTGCAAAAAACAGTTGCATTCCTATACACCAACAACAAGCAGGCAGAGACCCAAATTAAAAGCACAATCCCATTCACAATAGACACACACAAAATGGAATCCTTTGGCATCTTCCTAACCAGAGAAGAAAGACCTTTACAATGAGAACTACAAAACACTGCTCAAAGAAATCCAAGAAGACACAAACAAATGGAAAAATATTCCACGCTTATGGATAGAAAGAATCAACATTGTTAAAATGTCCATTCTACCAAAGACAATCTACAGATTCAACGCAATACCCATTAAATTACCAGCATCATTCTTCTCGGACCTGGAAATGACAATAAAGAAATTCATATGGAAACATAAGCGACAACGAATAGCCAAAACAATCCTTAGCAAAAGAAACAAAGCAGGAGGGATCACACTTCCAGACTTCAAACTTTACCATAAAGCTACAGTAATCAAAACAGTCTGGTATAGGTACAAGAACAGGCATATAGACCAATGAAACAGAATAGAGATTCTGCACAGCAAAGGAAACCATCAAGAGAACAGGAAGACAGCCCACAGAATGGAAAAAAAATATTTGCCAACTGTATATCTGACAAAGGCCTAACATCTAGGATCTACAAGGAACTCAAATACGCCGGAAGGAAAAAAACAAACAGCCCCATTAAAAAGTGAGTGGGCAAAAGACATGAATAGACACTTCTCAAAAGAAGATATATGGGCAGCCAACAGACACATGAAAAAGTACTCAGCCTCAATTATGATCAGAAAAATGCAAATCAAAACCACATTGAGATACCAACTAACCCCAGTAAGAATGGCCATCATTAATAAAACAACAGTAGATGCTGGAAAGGATGCAAAGAAAAAGGAACGCTTCTACACTGCTAGTGGGAATGCAAACTAGTGCAACCTCTCTGAAAGGCCGTGTGGTAATTACTGAAAGAACTAGAAATTGACCTTCCATATCACCCAGCAATTCCCCTATTGGGAATATACCCAGAGGAACTCAAATCATTCTATAAAAAAGATACCTGCACACATATGTTTGTTGCAGCTCTGTTTACAATAGCAAAAACATGGAACCAACCATGTTGTCCATTGAAGGAGGACTGGATAAAAAAATGTGGTACATATACACAATGGAATATTGTGCATCCATAGAGAAAGACAAACATATGGACTTCACAGCAACTTGGATGAATTTGGAGTCCATCATACTCAGTGATCTATCACAGAAACAAAGAACAAGCTGGGCTCGGTGGTTCAACCTGTAATCCCGCGCTTTGGGAGGCCAAGGTGAGTGGATTGCCTGAGCCCACGGGTTAGAGACCAACCTGGGCAACTTGGCGAGACCTCATCTCTACAATAAGTCAAAGAATGAGCCGGGCGTGGTAGCGCGCGCCTGTAGTTCCAGCTACTTGGAAGGCTGAGGCGGAAGGATTGACAGAGCCCAGCAGGTCGAGGCTGCGGTGGCCGGGAGCGTGCCACTGCACTCCAGTCTGGGCGACAGAGTTAGACTTCAACTCAAAAAAAAGAAAGAAAGAACAGAGTACCATATATTCTCACTCATAAGCAAACCTTGAACAATTATAATACTATAAGAAAGGGATTGGCAGTAGTGGGAAACTGTCAGGGGAGAAGGGTGGGTTTGGTAGTTGAGGAAAACTGCTAGTGGAGGGAGGGGCACACCTCATCAACAAGGGTACCTGCATAATCAACATTTGTATACCTAACACTGAATTGTACTCCACATCTTTAAAATAAAAAAATTTTTTTAATAAAAATTTAAAAATTAAATTATATATATATATACATATATATAGACCAATAACACAAGATGAATACAAGTCACATTTGACCTCTGTAATTACAAGAGGTGCTCAAAGTGGTACCATCAGTGTTCAGACACTTCCAATTACAACAAACTAAAAGTAATACAATAGATAACAGTGCTTAAAATGTGTATATATATTTTTGGCATCCCCAGTATATTGGCATGCAAAGACATTTTATGCCTATTGACAACCGAAGAAAAGAAAGTGATATGGCAATAAATGTTGCATGATTTCACTAATTTTTAAAAGACCACTGTATCTATTTGTGTAAAAAAGATGTATCTGTATATTGTATTGGAAATATTCAATATAAAGCCTGTATAAGACCTTTGTGCAAATTACAAAAAAGTTCCCCTTCCTCAAGATAGTTTACTTCTAGTTGTCATAAAATTAGAATACTATTCTAATTTTATCAGAATAAGACATTTTACTGCTTTTTGTCAAAAATCTACCATGCCAAATATACAAATCTACATGTGTATAGTGTCTAGATGTAGCACTTTCTGCAGGTTATACCTTGAAAAATCATACATTTAAATACTCAGAGAAAAGTCTGAAAGCAACTCATTAGACTATTAGTGTTCAGTACCTCTGGGGGAGAAAGTGGGAGTTGAAGTGAAGGTAAGGGATTGCATTCACATTTGCTTTCTTACAATTTGTCAATATTTGAAACCTTTATGATGAGACTATTCATGTATTATTTGGGTAAAATAAAAGACAATATGAAAGAACTAGTAAAAGCAACTAATTACCAAATATTTTGAAAAATCATTGTCTTTCTTATAAACAAGAAATAAACATTTAGAAAGTGAAACAGGGGAGAAGAATCCTATTTACAATGGTAAAACAATTAGAAATAAATGTAACAAGAACTGTGAACATACAACTATTCTATGACATAGCTATTTAGCTTATAGGTACTTAAGAGAAATGAAAATATGTATTCACAAAAACACTTGCACAAATATGTTTATACCAGCTTCATTCATGAGAACCCCAGACCAAAAACATCATAAATGTCCATCAGCAGGAGGATGTATAAAAAAATAATGTGGAATAAAAAGTATTTAATGATGCTTCTAATGAACAAAAAGAGCACACTACTAATATACACAATTGCATGGATGAGCAAAAGAAGTCAGACACAAAGGAATGTAAAGTCCATAATTAAAAGTGATGATTGCATTAAGGTGAAGTTCTAGAACCCACAACACAAATCTCTAGGTTGATAGCAGTGATTGAGGGGCATGGGGATTGATTAAAGGGGACACAAGGAACTCAATGGAATAAAGCCATGTTTTATGTCTTGATGAGTGTTGGTTGATTACATGAGCAGATACATTTGTTAAAACTCATCAAGGTGTAAAGTTCAGATCTATGCATTCACTGCTATTAATTTATCTCAGTAAAAAAATAAGATGAAATTTAAAAAAGAAAGAACTGTCAAGGATTACATAATGGGGGAGACTTAAGCAACTTCCCTCAAAGAAATATTAGATTTCTAGTTGGTTACAAAGAAGAAAGGAGGCAGAGACACAGTCAAAAGTTTTTCTTCCTGATTGCATAGTTGATTTCAATTCCATGTACATGTAAGACTATGAGACTGAGACCTCTGTATGTTTAATAATAACTCTCGTAATAGCATGCCCTGGTAACCATCTTAGGCTCACTAGCAGGGGCTGTGGAGGCTTTTACGAATCTAGTTCACAGGACATCAACCAATTCCTGAGACACATCCACATCTACTACTTTCTAATGATGGCAGAAGGCATTCTGCTGATAAAAATGCAAGACTTCAAGAAAGAAACTGCCAAATCTTACATAATCCATCTAGGAATTTGTAGAGTAAATAAATAAATAACAATAACATCAATGGGAGCAAAATTTAAGTAGGCATGCACTGATTTTACATAAATTTCCCAGCAGCAGAAAAGAGAGATTAGAAGTAAAAATATCATTTAGAAGCCAGTACAAAGGTACCTCCCTATCTACACATCACACAGCCGGAGCTAGCACTGGGGCTGCGCAAGGAATGGCAATGGCTCATTCCTATTCCCTGGTGGCTCTGGGGTGGCTCAGGAAGAGGCTAATGTAAACACCAGCTGCACAGACTTTGCTCTTCCCTCCTATCCTCATCCAAATGCTTTGCACAAAAGCTGGAACAGAGATAACAATACCACAACTCTATCTATGAGAAAACCTCAAATGGAAGGAAGTCACCCTTAGTTTTCAACCACCACCAAAAAAAAGATCACTTAAATAAAAATATAAAAGTAAACTTTTTCATAGGAAACCTACAGTACTAGGGAGTTTGCCACCTAAAAGAGTAAAAGAAGAGCAGCTGAAAACAGGAGACAATAAGAGTAGAGACTCTAAGCAAGAATCCCAGCCTTCCTGGGACCTATCCCACTCAGTTTCCCATCTCCCATGCCCACTGCATGTCCTGTAGGTAGCCCCTTTTCATCCAGGTGCAGTCATCACTTGGTTACTCCTGAAATACCTGCACAGCTGTACAAGTAGCTGATGCATATCGAATATGTTCTCTGCTCCCAGGGCTGACTAAAAGAAATGTCAGAGGAATTTCCAAGTATCAAGACAGAGCACAAACATATAACCTGACTGCTTCCCATTCCCCATTGCATTCCTGACCTCCCAAATTGCAACTAAAATTATCCATGAAACGTCAGAACACGGGGAAATTACATCAGAGAATTGAAAAAGAATGTCACTAGCCATTTATTCAGCAAGTTCCAAGCACAGCAAGTGTTATGCTGTATATTATAAATGTTCAGCTACCTCTGCTAAATATAGAGAAGAAAGTATGAGATATGGTTTTCCTGGAATCCTCTAATGAACAGTTTGTTTAAAATCCATTCACCTGCTGTGAGCTTCTTGACAATCATCACTCATTCATACACGTAGCCTCTAATAATTCTTTATTGTCTCACTTTTCAAAGTAAACCAAAAGAGCCAGGAATGGTGGTACACATCTGTTGTCACAGTTATTTGGGAGGCTAAGACAGGAGGGTCAATTGAAGCCAGGATTTGAGACTGTAGTGTACTATGATCATACCTGTGAATAGCCAATGCCCTCTAATCTAGACAACAGAGTGATAATCTGTCAAAAGAAAGAAAGGAGGGAGAAAGGGAGGGAGGGAGGGAAAGAAAGAAGGAAAACCAAAGAATTGAAATTGAAAGCAAGGACTTGAACTGATATTTGTCCACCCATGTCATAGCAGTATTATTCACAATAATTAAAACGGAGAAGAAACCAATGTCCATTGATGGGTGAATGGATAGACAAAGTGTGGTCTAGACCTAGACATACAATGAAATATTATTCATCCTTGAAAATGAAATTCTGATACATGCTACAGCATTGATGAACCTTGTAAACATTATGCGAAGTGAAATGTCAGACACAAAAAGATAAATATTGTATGATTTCACTTATTTAATGTACTTTGAATAATCAAATTCATAGAGAAAGTAGAATAGTAGTTACGAGGGATTAGGGGTAGGGGAAATTGGGAGTTAGTGTTTTCTGGATACAGAGTTTCAGTTTGGTATAATGAAAAAGGGTTCTGGGGATAAATAGTGGTGATGTTTGCCCCAAAATGTGAATGTACTTAATACCACTGAATTATACACTCAAAAATGGTTAAAGTGGTAAATTTTGTGTAATATATATTTTACCACAGGAAAGAAAATGGCCAGCAAAATGTAACCAGACATTTGAAAATCCCCTAGTAGAAAGAAAAGCAAGCAAATATAAATAAGGAACCAGATCATGCAGAGATGACTCTAGGAGCATAAGAAAGATCTATATCTTTATCCGTATCTTTATCCATATCTTTAATGGAATGACAGAGATATTGACCCTGTGGACAACATACTGCAAAAAAAGCAGCATACTATCTCAAAGAACTGTTAAAGAGCAAATAAAGACATTTTAGGAATCAAAATATTTGATAACCAAAATTTAATAATAAGCCGGGCTCGGTGGCTCAACCTGTAATCCCGCGCCTTTGGGAGGCTGAGGTGAGTGGATTGCCTGAGCCCGTGGGTTCGAGATCCGCCTGGGCAGCGAGACCTTATCTCTACAATAAATCAAAAAATCAGCCAGGCGTGGTAGCGCATGCCTGTAATTCCAGCTACTCGAAAGGCTGAGGCGGAAGGATCGCCGGAGCTCAGCAGGTCGAGGCTGCGGTGGCCGGGAGCGGCCACTGCACTCCAGTCTGGGCGACAGAGTGAGACTCCAACTCAAAAAAAAAAAAAAAAATTTAATAATAGAATAAAAAGTTGAAGGAATATTCCATAAATGGATGAAAAGATCAGGAGGTAGAAAATAATAAAGAAAAGAAAAGAGTATTTTCCAGAAATTATAATATCTAAATAATTAAACTTCCAAACAACAAAAAATAAAATAAAGGAAAGGAAATCATCAAAGGAAATAATATGAAAATATTCTTCATAATCGAAAGACCAAAATGTCCAGGTTGAAGGAGCCCATAAAAAACTCTGCATAATGAATAATTAAAAGCCAAACAAGTCACATCATTTTGAAATTTCAGAACCCCAGGGATTTTTTTTTTAAAGGTTCCAAAAGTATCCAGAGAGGAAAAACAAATAAATCACATACTGAGAAGAACAAATCAGAAACACAACAAATCTCTTATAAATAACATTAGATGCTAGAATATAATGAATCAAAGACTTTAAAGTTCTGAGGAAAAACCTATTGCCTAGAATTTTATATTCCCTGAAACTATGCATTGAGTATAAGAGAGCGTACATGTTTAAGACATATATAAAGACTGAAAACTTTTCTTGTTTTGCAACTTTTCTTAGTTACCAAGGAAAAGGGAAAACACTAAATCTAACATAGGACATTGAAGAAGTCACAAGGTAACAACTGTGTTTTATGGTCTTTAGTGCGGGTTTAAATTCTGCAATTAGACTTTAATGTCCTTATTTTTTTTTAATGTCTAAGCAACAATCGCTTTCATTACCTAATCTCCTCAATGAACCCTATAAAGTAAATATGGTTTTAAACTCCACATGAATTAAAGGTTAGAGAGGCTGAATGGAAAGATAGGAACTTCTTTTTCGATACCATGAATTTGATAACAGTTGGATATATGAATTTGAAGCTTGGGATAGAGGTCTGGCTGGAGACATAAATTTTATTTTTAAAAAGAAGGTATGAGAGGAGAATAAATCACCTATGGAAGTAAATACATTTTAAAAACAAAGAGCTGGAAACGATAAGAAAAACAATAATGAATAAGAGAATAGATCAGAACCAAGAGACTAGAAATTGTAATCAAAATCATATTAGAAGAAAGATCCATGACCTGTGGAAAAATTGGAAGCTACCAATAAAAAGGTTTTTGCTATGTAGCTGAAAAAATTAGTGAGCAGAGACCATGACCAAGAGCTGTCTTAGTTAAATTGTTATAAGAGAAAGAAAGAAAGAGAGAGAGACAGAAAGCCACACTCAAGAACATGTTTCCAGAAAATTCTGGTTACTATTAAGAGAACCAACCTCCCCACTAATTTCATGCTTCCATGAGGAGGAATGTCTGTGAGAATAGCATTCCTGGACTTTTTCTCTACCTCCAGTGATTTCTCAGCATAAAAAGAGAAGTAACTTACCTGACATTGCATTTAAGAGAAGAAACTGAGCATGCATGGCTCAGCCCTTACCCCTGTCTGTCTGGTCAAATTCATCAGCTGTAGAAAGTATGCCTTTATGTCCTTACTGCCAGGTGGCAACAGTCCAGCCCTCAGGGTGGAGACATGCAGTAGTGCCCACAACTATATCCCTGGTTCTATCAAATTTAGGACATAGGGATTAGTAAGTTTCTTTGCCTTCAGATCTAAAACCACTTTTTCCCAATCAGCTTTAAGGTAATGCAGCTAACATTTTAATCTTCCTTTTTCTACCTCCTGTGTACTCAAGTTTATTCCAGAGTTTTTAACACTAATTAGTCCCAGCTTGGAAGGGAAAGAGGAAGTAACTTAAAACACCAATGGTTACTCACAGATTACCCATAAGATTAAATATGAGACAACAACAGCAAGGTTCACAAAGAACTGGTTCTTAGGCAAAATATTGCCCAAGTATGTGTTTTGCTTGGTGATTCTATTTGGTATATATAATGTTTTGAACGGCCATATAATTAGGCAGGCATATTTGATTGTAACACATCTTCCTTTTAACCTGCCTCATGTTTAGGCTTCCTACATAATGGATGTAGAATTTAAGTGTGCTATCCCTGCTATAGTACAATGAATACAGAATCCAAAGTTTAATTGAACGTGGTAGATCTGTAAGTACCAATATGGCTAGAATTCCAAGTCCACCGTTGACTGAAAAAAACAAGGTGCAGAACAATGCATACAGTTCTTTCTAGAAGTAGAATATTTTAAGTACTTATGTTCTGAATTTTGTAATCATTTGCCCATGAATGCAAGACAAAAAGTCCCTGCCCTAACTGAGTTTACAGTCCAACAAGTGAGATAGATAACAAATCACATAAATGAATACATACGCAATGCAACAGGAATTGATAAATTAAGAATAAATGCATCAGACCAAAGATTTTCCCTCTCTTCTTGAGCTCTATAGAGCAGAACAACCATATGTGGTGAGGGAAAAACAATGCTGAGTAGAACTTTGACAAACTGTCAAACCACCTTACCAAATGACTGTATTGATTTATAACTCTACCAGCAGTAGAATCACAGATATATCTTCCCTCACCTGATAGATTTTTTTAAATTGTATTGATTTTCATTTCCCCAATTAATCTGTGACTTGCTTCTCTATGTTCTTCGCCAGTTTTTCTATTGGATTGTCCAGCAGATTCATATTTGTCCTTCTCAGACCCAGTTTCTGGTTCCAAATTTTTAGTCTCCCTGTGTTGCTTTTTCCATAGAGCTCTTACTGGAAAGTATACATAAAGCTCTCCTCAAACAAGTATGATTTAATCACCCAACTTGCATTTAATGTCTACTCAAGACCCAATTAGGTAACTCCACAACAATATCTTATCTAAGTCAACATACAGAAAGGTAAGTTGTAGTATCCTCATTTCACAGAGGATAAGTAAATAGTCTCATAGATAATAAATGTCTTACTTCAAAGTCCCCCCACAAATAATTACAGAAGCCAGGTCTCAAAACCCTGTCTGTAGATCTCTAAAGTGGTGCTCATCTCCCATCAACACATTCATTGTTAGACTTAAAGCCCGAAAACTACTCTGCTACTGCACTGACTATTTCAAAGTTCAACTAAACAGATCAGTGCTAGACGCGACTCACATATAAGAAACTTGTGGGTTGTCTACAGATCTTCTTGGCTCATCTTCCACCCCCAAGCCAAGCTAAGACTGTTTCATCTCTGAAAAAGCAAGGCCTTTCTTTCCATCCAGGTTCTAGGTCCAACTTCTGAATTCTAGGCCTTAAATTTCTCTCAATACAACTTGATATTAGTGCAGATTATTTTCATTAAATGGTCTTCAATTATTTATTCTTTTAAATGACATAAAACTAGACAAAATATCTAAGAGAAATATTTCTAGATTTTCCTATTTTTACTTCTGTACAAATATTCACTTAAACATCACATGTTTAAAACCAAATCACATATCAATTACTCAGGTTCCAGACAAATGGTGGTTACTCTTATATCATGTAAAGTTTAACATTACAGACTCCTAAAACAATGAAGCTAGAAAGAATCACAGAGTTCGCCCAACCCAGGGATGACCAGAAGGGTCCGTAACTGGAAGCAGGGGCCAAGAAAGCTGGAGTTACATACAGGCTCTCAGACAGCAGCACTGTGCTCCATTAGTAATGCCTGCACTGGAAAGCTGAAGGAACTCAGACCTTAGGAGCAGCTGCTGGAAAATGCTGATTCAAAAGGAACACTGAAGCATCACTAGGATAAACTAGTTAAATATAATTTGTTCCACTCCCACCAAAGCAGATGGCACTCTACAATGGAACTTTTAAAAGCACATCTCTGGTGAGGTCTTTTGTAACCTGCTCCTGCAATCCCAGTTATAATTTTCAGTCTATCTTTATTTTTATTGTTTCCCTTTGTGGTCTATGTAGTGAAGAGTAATTTCTCTCATGTATGGATTTTTTTTAATTTTTTATGTTAGTTTCAAGAGGTACATGTGCAGGTTTGTTACATGGGTATATTGTGTGATGGTGAGGTCTGGGCTTCTATTAAGTCTGCCACCCAAAAGGCAAGCCTGGTACCTAATGAGAAGTTTTTCTATCCTTGCACCCATCTCTTTAGGATCCTCCAGTACCTATTACTCCCATTTTTATATCCATGTGAACCTAGTGTTTAACTACCACTTTTAAGTGAGAACGTATGGTATTCAGTTTTCTATTTCTGTGTTAATTTTCTTAGAATACTGGACTCCAGAGGCATCCACATTGCTGCAAAGAACATGATTTCATTCTTTTTTATGGCTGCCTAGTATTACATGATATATATGTACCACATTTTCTTTATCCAGTCCACAGTTGATGGATATCTAGATTGGCTCCATGCTTTTGCTACTGCGAATAGTACTATAATAAGCATACGAGTGCAGGTGCCATTTTGGTAGAACAATTTTTCTCCTTCAGGTATATACCTTGTAGTGGGTTGCTGAGTCAAATGGCAAATCTATTTTTAGTTCTTTGATAAATCTCCAAATTGCTTTCCACAGGGCCTACACTAGCTCTCATTCCCACCAAGAGTGTAGGAACATCCCCCTTTCTCTACAATCTCACCAACATAAGTGCTTTTGACTTATTAGTAATAGCCATTCTGACTGGTGTGAGATGGTATCTCATCACGGTTTTGATTTGCATTTTTCTTATGATAGTGATGTTAAACATTTTTTCACATGTTTATTGGCTGCTTGCATGTCTTCTTTTGAAAGTGTAGAAAAAGAACAAAGCTGGAGGCATCATATTATCAGACTTCAAACTTCACTATAAGGCTACAGTAACCAAAATAGCATTGTACTAGTGCAAGACTATTATAGGAACAGAGAGCAATGGAACAGAATAAAGAACCCAGAATAAGGCTGTTGACCTACAAACAACTGATCTTTGACAAAGTTGAAAAAAATAAACATTGGAGAAAGGACACCCTACTCAATAAATGGTGCTGGGAAAACTGGCTAATCAGAAGAATAAAGCTAGACCCCTTTCTCTCACCATATACCAAAATTAACTCAAGATAGATGGAAGACTTAAATGTAAGACCTCAAACTGTAAAAATCCTAGAAGAAAGTCTAGGAAACAGTCTTCTGGATATCAGCCTAGGGAGTACAAATGCAGTACAAGCAAAAATTGACAAGTGGGACCTAATTAAACTAAAGAGCTTCTACTCAGCAAGTTAAAGAGCTTCTACACAGCAAAAGAAACTATTACCAGAGTAAATAGACAACCTACAAAATGGGAGAAAAGATTTGAAGACTATGCCTCCAACAATGGTCTGATATACAAATTCTATAAGGAAGTTAAACAAATAAGAAAAAAATAGCTCTATTAAATAGTGGGCAAAATTCTCAATATAAAAATCTCATGTATAGTGCCTTATTCTCAGGAGAACTTTGTTTTATAAACTATCTTTTATAAGTTGTAATATAACTCTCAAGAAGTAGACTAAGGAAACCTGAAGAGACAACAAAAACACACAAAAGAAAATATTATAGGGAATGTTTTTCAATGATTCTGCTTAGCCTTGTTGAAGTAAATTAGCAAATAGAATTTTTATTAATAAAAATTGTTTTGCTTTCAATCTGTCCCTCAATAAACAAACATTGAACACATTTGTAATATTGGTTTGGATGAAGGCCAATTAGCTCAGGATACCCACATGTCACCATCTGGCCCTAATGCCGGGCATGAGAGAGAATGTATTAAGTTTATGCATAAATTCATAGTGTTTGTTTTTGCCATGACAACACTGCAGTGTTGGGAGTTTGTTTATTGTTTATCATTTGGAGTAACAATGTTGTTCTTGTGAATATGCCTTGAATTTTGCATTTTTGAAGAAAGTTAGTGCTATTTGTGGACTAAAGAAGATGGAGTGTCAAGTAAAAAACAAAACAAAACAAGAAAACAATGAACACTTCCAATATATTCTTCTGTCTGAGTTTAACAGGGAAGGAATGGCAACAGAGGTGGCTCAAAACATTTGTGCTGTGTACAGGGTGGATATCATCAGGGAAATCAGGATAAGAAAATTATTTTGTCATTTCAAAGACAGTCACTTTGACCTAAGTGATTCTCCACATTCAGGAAGACCACTGGGCTTGGATGAAGAACATTTAAAGCAGTTAAAAATGCTACTAACTTATGCATCAGTCCAATACAGTTTATATAGTTATTATTTTTAATTTCACCCAAACTCTGCATTTAATGGAGAAGGAAACTGAGGCTCAGTTATACTGAGCCATTTATCTATAAATATGCAACTAGTCAATGATGGAGCCAGGGTCATAATTGATGCTGAGCATAATCCAGAAAGACACTATCCCAAATGCCATAATCCTGAATGTTGAAATCCTGAAAGCTGAACTCTGGGAAAGGGATTAGTATGTTTTCAGTTGTATGCAAGTTGCATCACGTTAAGCAGAACTATTACCATGGAATTGCCTTCATTTAGAAATGAAGTATGGTTTAATAAGATCTGTAGGGTGCCAAGTTGACAAGGAGTGATTTAGTTGTTAACTTGATTGGGTTAAAGAATACTTAGAAACTGAGTAAAGCATTATTTTGGGTGTGTCTGTGAGAGTGTATCCGGAGGAGATTATTAGTATGAGAGTCTGAATGGACTAGTTGGGGAAGATCTGCCCAAAATGTTGGTGGACACAATCCAATCTGCCAAGGGCCTAGAGAGAACAAATATAGAAGGCAAATCCATGTCTCTCTCTGAGAGCTGGGACTGACTTTTCTTCAGCCTCCTTGGAAATCAAAAATTTGATTCCATGAAAGTACATTATTACAATATTGCCTTTGTGGGTAAGCATTGTGTGAGTTGTAAAAACATTGAAACTTCCTCAATAAAGGAAGAGATGCCCATTTGTATATATGCATTTGTGAAAGACAAAATTTCTCAATATCTCACCTCCTTGGGCAACTGTGTATGTGGTGATGACTCATCACGGTTTTTTATCCATCACATCAAAAGATTTAAGTTGTCCCTCATGGCATTTCAGATGACTGCAGCTATAAAGCTGGGTACACACAATTACCAACTATAGTGATATGCATTTATACATTTGGCTTTTTTACCTATTATGAATAGGGTTCATCTGCTCATAACTCTTAAACCCATGCAACTGTTGTTAGTATACCTGTTTATGCTTGAAAACACATATTGCCTATTTTATAGCGTAAAGCGACCTGTGAAGTGTCCTGTCTTATTTTTGTGTCTCTCAAATAAACCCCCTTTTAAAAATATAAATAAATATATGTTAAATAATTTTTTAAATTATTTTTTCAAGAGATGTATTTTGGGGATTTTGATCTTTTGAGATTATAATTTTCAGGATTTCAACATTCAGAATTATGATGACTGTGTCTTTCAGATTATGGCCCAAACCCATTTGTAATCTATTTCTTCTGCATGCTGTTATCCCTAGCTCATTCTCCCACAAGTTGACATAGGTTCAAGAGACTCAGAATTAAAAGAGTACAGTCTTGGGTGGTGCCAAGTTGCTCACAGCCTGATGGGAGATCAGACATGCAAACTAACATCTGCAGAAGACCCTCAGCTTTCCTGAGGAATGCATTCTAAGATCTTGTAAAATCTGCAAACTCACCATTGCTTTTAGACCCCCTTACTCCCCATCAGCACTGAAAGTCAACTTTCTTTCTAAAGCCTTTTTTTTTTTAAATCAGGGTTTCATTTTGTTGCTCAGGCTGGAGTGCAGTGACATATCAGAGCCCACCACAGCCTCAAACTCCAAGGCACAAGTGACCCTCCCAAGTAGCTGGGACTACAGGTGTGCACCACCATGCCCAACTATTTTTTTTTTTTTTGTAGAGATGAACTCTTGCTATGTTGTCCAGGCTGGTCTTGAACTCCTAGGCTCAAGTGATCCTTCCACCTCAGGCTCCCAAAGTGCTAGGATTAAAGGTGTGAGCCACTGCACCTGGGCTGAAATCTTTTTTCTCCACAAAGACGCATATTTTTAACACTCCATGAGATTTACTGCATACAGATCAACAGAGAATCACAAAATAATCCAAGCTCATTTCTGCCTTATGGTCTTTCCATTTGCTCTTTGCTCTGATAGGAATAGCGCCTCTCCTCCATCTTCAAACAGCTGGCTCTGTCTTATTATTGCAAGTCTCCCTTCTTAATTCATTTTTAATTATAGTAAAATAGACATAACATAAAATTTGCCATTTTACTGTTTTTGAGTGTATAATTTAGTAGCATGAACTACATTGACAGTGTTGTATAACCTTCACCACTAACTCTTTCCAAAATTGTCATCACCCAAAAAAGAAACTCTGTACCCATTAAGCAATAATTTCCCATTCCCCATGCTCTCCAACACTTGGTAACGTCTATTCTACTTTCTATCGCTATAAATTGCCTATTCTAGATATTTCCTATAAGCAGAATCATACAATATGTGTCCTTTAGCAAAGCTTACTTCACTTAGTATAATGTTCTCAAGGTTCATTCATGTTGTAGTATGTGTCAGAATTTTCTTCCTTTTTAAGGTTAGATAATATTCCATTGTATGGATATACCACATTTTGTTTATCTATTTATGTGTTGATGGACACTTGGGTTGTTTCCCCCTTCGGCTATTATGAATAAGGCTGCGGTGAGGCAGGTCTCCCTTCCAGGGCCAACCTCTCTCCCTTCTTCCCACTTTCCATCACATCACTCTGTTTTACTTTTTTCATAGCACATATCACCAAGTAAAATTAAATCATTTGTTCATCTTTACCCCCTCAGCCTCCTTCCTAAAGTACAGTCCATGGGAACAGAGAACCTTTGTATTTATCACTGTATCTCCAATTTGGAGTTCTGGTATGGAGGCTGACACATCATAGTTATTCAAAAAAATATTTATTGACTGAATTAATTTTTAAAATGAGATGCAAAGACTAGGCAGGTGACCTCATCACTAACTGCTAACTAACTGTTGCCCTCCTATCAAAGAGCAATTCATATGGATTTATACCTTAGCAAGATGAAAAATTGCTACCTATCATGGGTCCTTGGTATGTGATACATAAAGTATAACTCAAAAATGTTAAATCCTCAGTGCCAAGGATCTACTTCATTGTATGACTAAAAGTTGCTGTGATGGTGATGTGAGCAAAGGATCCGAGACACAGAAATGTCAGTGAGTAAAAGAAGTGAGATGAATAAAGGAAAAAGCCTTTGCGTAGCTCTCTACACTGAAGGAAAGGCAGCTCATGTCTTCCCACACAAGGAGAAAATCTCACTACATAATTGGCCCTGAGAGGCAGAGGGGAACGTGGTCCAACCTTAAAGTCTGTGCCATCTGCTTCCCTGACCGCTCCCAAAATAGTCACCTGATTTAACAGGTCTCTCCTCATCCCCAAAGATGAGGCCACACATCTCTCTAAAAGAGACCTCTTCTGTCCGATCTCTGCCCCAAGGGATTGTAGAGAATTTCAGTCAGTGCACATTGATCCCATTACTTCTTAAGACATGGATATTTCCTGGGGCAGAGAGATAATTCAGTTCTGCTCCTTTCCAGCACACAGGCACAAAACCATAATATATAATAAATTATGTCAGATGTGGCTCTATTCAGCTCAGTATTCTGTCGCTGATACCAGGAGCAAGGAATATTTTGTAAGTGACTCTAGTATTTTTTCCACCTGACACAGAAGCCACATTCTGTGCTCACCTCTCTCCCTCTCCACAAAGTCCCACTGTGTCCCTGAGTCCTGCTCACCCTTTCTCTCTGGACCACTTGCATATCATCCTCACTGGGTCCACTCAGCTTTAGGGTCTGTGTTGGGAACGAGAGACCATGATGGATGACCACTGCCCTCAGGGACTTTTCATGAAGCAGGAGAGGTAGAAAATAAATCAGTAACCACAAGACACTCTGGTAAGTTTTAATTAGAGTTTGTCATTAAGCTCTTTGAGAATACAAATGAATGAAGGGTGCCAGAGAGACCTGACATTTAATTTGGATCTCGAAAGTGAGTAGAAGGTCACCAGGTTAGAAGGGTAGAAAGTCCAAGAAAGAGCATGTGCAGAGAAACAGAGGATTAAAATATGTATAGTGAATAGTGTACTTCAGTGTGGGGAAACTGAGGAGTGAGAAGTAGATGGAGATGGAGCCAGAGGGGCAGACTGGAAGCAAATTGCAAACTGTCTTCTCGTGCAGGCTAAGGGACTTGGACTTTATCTTGTTGCAAACTGAAACCTAACAAAGGTTTTCAAGAATTGTGAGACCAAATTGACCAGTGTTAGCCCCAATCAGAAGAACACACAAGGGAGGGAGAGACATCAGTGATGCATGCTTCCAAGTGCTGGTAGCCAGCTTGGCCAATTTAGTGGGAGCAGGAGAATGCTAGCACATTGACAGAAAAGGAACAGAGACAGTGAACGTAGAAAAAGATGGGAGTGGATGATATTGTTGCTGAAGAATATGTAAAGTAGAATAAGATAGGTAAGCACAGAGATACCAGCAGAGGGAAAGAAGCCGAAAGGGGCAATGGAAGAGAAAGGTAAGAAGGAAGAGAGCTCAGAAAGAACATTGACATGGAAGTCCAGAGAAGAAAATTAGTATTAACAGTCACATGCTCCACCAATGTTAGATAGCCTGAGGTCTGAAGGTGGTGACAGAATTTGGGAATGAATAAGTGTTCGATGGTAGGAATTTCAGTTTTAGTACAGAGTAGTAAAAAGAAGCTGGATTGTTATAGGCTGAGATTTGAATAGGAGGAAAGGGAAGTTCTCAGCTGTGGCTGACATTAGACTTACTTAGGAAACATTTGAAAATGCAAATGCCTGGATCCCAAACCCAGAGATTCTGGCTTGGGATAATTAAGAATAAGCATGGGGA
This sequence comes from Cephalopachus bancanus, assembly GCA_027257055.1. NCBI lineage: Eukaryota > Metazoa > Chordata > Mammalia > Primates > Tarsiidae > Cephalopachus > Cephalopachus bancanus. The sequence continues at coordinate 5,244,301 of JAPVLO010000052.1, forward strand.
TTTTTAAAAGCCTCCCCACCCCACCCCCCCACCCCACCCATAGAATTTGACAAGGCAGAGAAGGCCAAGGACCACTGGAAAAGAGCAAATACAGAAAGGCAATGAAGAAGAGAAAGATCTGCAGGGCAGATCTTGAAAAGCACACAAAGTCGAAAGATAAGGGGGAAAATACGTGGAGGAGAAAAAGAGGACAGAATTGTGTACAGGGAGAAAGTCTAGAGAGAGAAAGAAACAGTAAAGATGTAAGAGAAGAAATTAAATTTTTCCTCAAGAAGAAAACAAAAGGCAAAGGGTCAGCAGTACTGATGCAAAGGTTAACTTGGGTGATGAAAAATAGCTTCTTCAGACATAATCATGAAGGAAGTAAAGATAGGTAAAGATATGGACAAATTTAGAAGTAGAAATTTAGAAGGGGAATGCATGAGATAAATGACCTCTGATGACCTCTGCGTTCTCTGAAGAGCCTCAGCTGGGCATATGCTGGGAATGGGGAGGGTGACAATAGTTGGGTGGAGTGAGGGGAGCCCAGGGGCAGCCACTGAAGGGAAAGGAAGAGAAAGTCAACAAGAGGTAAATAGAAAATGACTGAGCAGTGCTGGCAGCCCAGCTGAAGCCGGGAAGCTCATAAATTTGTGATGGAACCAATTCAGCATGGTTATGTGATTTTTCTCTAGCATCGGAGGACAGAGAGGGGAATAAACAAGCAGTTGGATTGACACAGCATCGGGGATGGAAGGGAGGCACAGCTGGAAAGACAAGGAGATGAGGAGGATGGGGGCATGGATGAGCGTGTCCTTGCAGGGATGGGTGATTAAATCTAGTTAAGGAAGAGGAGAAGGACAAGGCCTGACAGCCTGCAGAATCAGGTACCAATTATATCAGAGCAAATTTTTAGGTATAAAACTCTATTGTGCGCCTTTGGGAGGCTGAGGTGAGTGGATTGCCTGAGCCCACGGGTTCGAGACCCGCCTGGGCAACTTGGTGAGACCTCATCTCTACAATAAATCAAAAATTAGCCGGACATGGTAGCGCACACCTGTAGTTCCAGTTACTTGGAAGGCTGAGGCGGAAGGATCGCCGGAGCCCAGCAGGTCAAGGCTGCGGTGGCCGGGAGTGGCCACTGCACTCTAGTCTGGATGACAGAGTGAGACTCCAACTCAAAAAAAACTCTATTGTTCTAAGTTTGACTAGGTATAAGTCAGGACTCTCCAGAGAAAAAGGATCAATAGGGCTGTGTATATTTATACATACACACATATATAATAAAGTATATAAGAACATTTATAGTGAAGAACATTTATAATAAATCATAAATAGAATGCATTATAAAGAACAAATTGCATATATATATGATTTATTATATACATATATATGATTGATTATAAAGATCTGGCTCATACAATATGGAGGCTGAAAAGTTCCATGATCTGCCATCTTCAAAGACCCAGGGAAACCAAGAGTGTAAATTTCAGTGTAAGTCCAAAATTGAGCGCTGATGCTGTTAAGTCCCATTCCAAATGTAGAAGACCAGAGTCTCAGCTCAAGGAATCAGGAAGAGAGAAATAGAGAATTCAATGTTCCTCTGATTTTTTTTTCCTGTTTGGGCCCTCAACAAGTTGGATTATGCCCTCCCACATTGGGAAGGGCAAGCTTCAACTGCTTTATTCAACCCACAATTTTTTTTTTTTGAGTTGGAGTCTCACTCTGTCACCCAGACTGGAGTGCAGTGGCTGCTCCGGGCCACCGCAGCCTCAACCTGCTGGGCTCCGGCGATCCTTCCACCTCAGTCTTCCAAGTAGCTGGAACTACAGGCGCGTGCTACCACGCCCGGCTAATTTTTGATTTATTGTAGAGATGAGGGCTCACCAAGTTGTCCAGGCGGGCCTTGAACCCGTGGGCTCAGGCAATCCACTCACCTCAGCCTCTCAAGGCGTGGCTTCAACCCACAATTTAAATGCTAATCTCTTCCCTCACAGACACACTCAGAAATAATGTTTAATCAGACATCTGGGCATCCCACGGCCCTTTAAAACTGACACATAAAATACCAACACAGGCTTGATAACAGTAGTTCTTCGTGTAACCCTTGATTATGAACCAGATATCATGCTAAGAGTTTTACATGTATGGTCTTAGTTCTCTCTCTCACTTTACAGAAGAGTACTACAGTTCAGAAAAGTCAAATGACTCTGAATTTCTCTGATTCTAAGGTTCATGTCCATGATTGTCTGACCTAACAAGGTTACAGAGCTAGATTTTGAGCATATGGATTTTGTAGGATGAGTCATCCTATGCGAAGAACAAGATATAAGAGATGGCAGCAAGCCGGGCTCGGTGGCTCAGCCTGTAATCCCGCGCCTTTGGGAAGCTGAGGTGAGTGGATTGCCTGAGCCCGCGGGTTCGAGACCCACCTGGGCAGCAAGACCTCATCTCTACAATAAATCAAAAAATCAACCAGGCATGGTAGCACATGCCTGTGATTCCGGCTACTTGGAAGGCTGAGGCGGAAGGATCGCTGGAGCCCAGCAGGTTGAGGCTGCGGTGGCCGGAAGCAGCCACTGCACTCCAGTCTGGGCAACAGAGTGAGACTGAAACTCAAAAAAAAAAAAAAAAAAAAGATGGCAGCAGAAGTGGATTTGTGAAGTGAATGGAAGTTGAATCATTAAAACTAGGTCAGAGCAATCTGTGGTTGGAGAATGAAATGGTTCAGCTACAAGGATGCTGAAGTTGTGCCAGAGACTCAGAAGTCAGGGACCTCAGAGACCACAAGGGAAATTTAACTTCCCAGAAGGGATCACATAAAGAAGAACCATCCTAAAACCAGCTGGAATAAATGTTTAAGGGCCAGGGACACTGAACCTTAGCAAAAAGTGACAACTCTCCTTTTTCGGGGCTCCCAGTATGGTGAGGGTCCCCAAAACCACTCTCGGGATTAATGATTCATTAGAAAAGCTCACAGAACTCAGAAAAGTTGTTATACTTATGGCTATGGTTTATTACAGTGAAAGGCTATAGATTCAAATCTGCAAAGAAAATTGATACCTGGTATGGAGAAACCAGTTGCAAACCTCCAGTTGCCTTCTCTCAGGGGTATAGCACAGAGGACTGAGTGCTTTCAGCAATGATGTGTGGTAGCACATACAGTGTATTGCCAGCCATGGAACCTCACTCAAACTTTGGGCATAGATTGGCCTTAGCTACTCAGTTCCCAGCTTCTCCAGATGTCAACTGATACAGTATGGTCTAAGATCTCAGGTAAACAAAAGCAGCAATTCACCATAAATCACATTATTAGCATAAACGATTGGTCATGGTGAGATGGACCCACATACACAACGATGTTCTGATCAGGCAGGATATTCCAACAGCTTAAAATTCTCTCCAGTCAAAAGCAAGTCACTTATTTGGAGTGTGCAGTGTTTGAGCACGCAGTGTTGTCTGAGTTAACCCTTTACTGCACCAGTGCCAGAGATCTGAATGGACCAGATTTGTGATGCCTGAGACCCACTCTCAGACTCAGAACATCAAAGATTCCTTCAGGGAACAGGGACAACCCATTCACTTGAAGGTAAACCTTTCTTTAAAGCTAGGATGTCATCCTTTGAGTTTGTGGCTATTCAACTTGAGTTTCTGAGGTTGATCCAAGAAGTTTCATATTTTAGAACATTCCTCATTCTCTCTGTTCAAGGCTCAACTCTCCCAGTTACCATCAAGAGAAGCAAACAAACAGACAACTCTAGTGACCAACCTAGGGGAAAGAATTCAGAAGAAGCTTCTGATACTCATTAGGCCATTACAAACACAGTGAAATAAAAACCAGAAGATTCCCTCTCTATACCATGTGCTAAGATCATGTTTTTGGGAACCCTGTAGCTAGAACAGCTTCTTGCTTCAAGCAGCAAGCTGAGGAAACAATCAGGAAGCTGCTGGTGAGCTTTGGTCTAACTTTGCGATGAGTTCCCAGTACAGAACTGAGATTGCCTTTCTTTTGTACCAACAGAGCACAATAAGCAATACTTACCACATTTTCCTGGGTGCACAGGCTCATAAAGATTTAGATTAGAGATGAAGATAGACAAAGACAGAGAGAGATTAGAATGAATTTTTTTAAGATAGCATTTCTATTGCTCACTTGCGTTCTAATATACCTCTTGAGCAGGGAAGAAAATAAATGAATCCCTTATACCAAGTATTCTAGGCCACAGACAATGCTCAGCTTGTCCTTTCCCTTCTGAAGCCCACTCTATGATTTGTGAACACCTCCTGTTTGATAATTCACAATGAGTTATCCCTTTGTGGAGGAATACTCTATTAGAAATCATCCACAGGAGTTTTGCTCAGTAAATCCTCTTCTCCTATGTTTTATTGACCAATAGTGAGACCTTTCTATTCCAACTGCCCTTGGGGAAGATTGTCATAGCAGCAGAAAAGGGGAAAAAAAATCTATGTTCAGCATTTGTATTCCAAGTGAACATCTGAACTCATGGCAGAGACAGAAGTTTGAAGGAGTTTGGAATTCCAGAGCAGAGCCCAGAAAGACTCAGGACATAAAGTTTATTTAGAAAAAGTTGGCAAAAAGAACCCATGATAAGTTAGAGCCAGTTTTTGCTACCCCTCATACTACATTAAAATCTCCAAAGATGGAAAGAGAAGGAAACCAGGAATGGTCCTGAGAGAGGACTCTGTGTACTGCTCCTCTGAGTTCAAGTCTATAGTGTTGGGGAAATCCATACATCCAAGAACAAAAGAAGCCGATATTTATCTGCTGAGCAGGACTTAGAAAAATAAACAAGGTCTTAGAGATCTTCATCTCCATCCCACCATGGAGCCACAGTGATGGAAAATTGGCCTGAAGGGTCCAGGGAAATGAGTTTGACCTCCTAGGCCCCACATGGTAAGATTAGAGGTCAGATATTTCCCATTCAGTCTTTAGGGGTGATGAGCCCTCATGCCTCCCAGTCTCCTTGTGGGGGTACATAGTGACCTTTATGGGCTGACCACCAGGGAAAAGATGAGAATTCAGGCATCCCAAAGAAGGCCAGGAAGGATGGGCTGTGACAACAGGACCAAGCCGTGGTAGTAAATGCTGAAGAGAAGTGATAGCCAAGAACCAGAAGACACTCACAAGGGTTTCCCAGTACCCAAGTCTCCCGGAAATAGGTACAACCCTGGAGGAAAGGGGGAGACTGTGAATTGATGGAGCAAATCCTGAACTCTTTGGTTTGCCTTGTTTCCACAAAATGACTACGTTTCCACTGCCAGTGGTATAGAGCTGGAGCTAAATATCAAATTCAGTTATAGAAATAAAATGACATTTGCCCTTTATTTTTGCAAACCTGAGTTTGAGGTCTATGAAATGGGCACTTGCCAGATTTTAAAATCCTGGAAGCTCAGAGATATGAGAATAGATACATCAGTAGTAATGGCAGAAGCAACAGGATTTTGTAAATGTTGTACCTATAAATGCTAGGTTTTTTAAATAGAAATTTGGGATGTATTGTTCTGACCATGGGGCCCAATAAAAAGGACTGCTCTCAAAAGCATGAAAAGCACGTGCCTAGGTCATCTTCTTTTTTCCATCAAGTGCACAGCCATTCCTGACCAGGCAAATACAGTGACCATGCATTTCAAAAGGTAGGGCATGTGTGCAACTCCTAGGTATGTGAAATTGTCTCAGAGACAGAGACTAGGCACCAAATCCAAACTCTTTAGTATGGTAAACATCTGGCCTTGCATCTTGAGTTAAATATGGATTCTCCTCCAGAAAGAGTGACCAGGACTTGGAAGCTTGTGCTCCCACCCATCAATCATTTTGTGCACATAACTCTGGAGTCCTATTTTCCTGGCCAGACCTCTTGAGGCTTCCCAGCAGCACTCTGGTCATAATGAGTACTGGTAAGCCTCTAAACCTTCCATGTCCTCCTACCTCTGGGCCCTTGCACACACAGGTTATCTTCTTAGCTTGAATTGTCCTCCCCATTCTTAATGGCTTGGCTACTCCTATTTATCCTTCATTTCTCTGGTTGAACTTACCTCTTTGTCTTAGTCAATTTGGGCTGCTGTACAAAATACCATATAGTTTATAAACAACAAAAACTTATTTCTCACAGTTCTGGAGACTGGGAAGTCCAAGATCAAGGCACCAAAAGATTTGATTTCGATGAGGGTTCACCCCCTGGTTCACAGACTATGCCTTCTGGTTGTGTCTTCACATGACAGAAGGAATGAGGGGTCTCCCTCAGGCCTCTCTTATAAAGGATGTAATCCCATTTCATTTAGACACAATTTCTTTTAGGCATAATCACCTCCTAAAGGCTCCACTTCTTAATGCATTGGGGATTAAGATTTCAATATAAAAATTTGAGGGGAACACAAACATGCATACCAAAGAACTCTTCCAGAAAGCCTTCCTGAATTTTCCCAGAGTGGTATTATTGCCTTTCTCATGAATTTCCATGGCACCCTGAGCCTTTCCCAGTTGTAGCTATATTTAGTTGTCCGTTTACTTATCCATCTCCTCCACTAGAATGCCAGCTACTTGAGGACAGAGACAAATCTTGATCATCATTTTTTCCCCAGAGCCTAATACAGTACCTGGCAACTAGAAGATGCTCAATAAATATCTGTTATCTCAACAGGGTTAATGACTTATTAGAGAGGGAATAGTTTTGATCTGGACTATTTTAGAAAATCCAGGTTGATCATCCCACATCCCTAAGGAAAATGACCCCAAGAAAATAGACTTGAGACTCAGAGAGTTGTGGCCAAAGAATTTTTCCTCACTTGTTCCCGGGGTGGAAACTACCATTTTGAGCAGCAATGTTACAAGTCTGGTTCTTGGAGAAAGAAAAATCCCCCAGAGTGATTAACTCAATCAGCAGACAAACAGCCACTGCTTCTGAAGGGTCTGTTTGTGCCAGCTTCAGGAGACAGAACCTCAGCATCTCCATCCCTGAAACTACTGTTCAGTCTGGATTGTGGGGGTTGACTATATATGCAGCCCTCAGGGGGCTCCTCTATGCTTGGGGTCTCTTCTTATGAATGCCCTGAACAGAAAGACTCACTGGGAACTTTCCCAATGGGAGGCATCTCCACATAGAGCATCTGATTTAATCCTCACAAAAACACTGTGAGATAAAACCGTTATTCTCAGATTTATGGAGGTAAAAAACCAAGACTCAGAAAGGTTAAATAACTTACTTAAGATCACAGTTAGTCAGAGGGTGAGTTATTCTTGAGGAAAAAATAGCCGGGCTTGGTGGCTCAGCCTGTAATCCCAGCGCTTTGGGAGGCTGAGGTGAGAGGATTGCCTGAGCCCGCGGGTTCGAGACCCACCTGGGCAACTTGGTGATACCTCATCTCTACAATAAATCAAAAATTAGCCGGGTGTGGTAGCGCATGCCTGTAGTTCCAGCTACTTGGAAGGCTGAAGCGGAGGGATCACTGGAGCCCAGCAGGTCGAGGCTGCGGTGGCCGGGAGCGGCCACTGCACTCCAGTCTGGGTGACAGAGTTAGACTCCAACTCAAAAAAAAAAAAAAGAAAAGAAAAGAAAAAATAAAAACACCTCCTTCATGTAGCTGTTGTGTTTTTTACACCACTGTGGCAAAAAAAAAGCAATACTCCACTACCTATTTTCAAAAGTATTGGGTGAAACCCCTCCCCCAATACACACACGCACACATATACACACTATTAAGTGTCCAGAAGGTGATAATTGGTGTTGCTACATCATGAAAGAATAAGAGGAACTGTGAAATTCTCTACTATCTAGGAAAGAATCCAGCATTTTCTACTTTGTTAACCATAGCATAAGGCAAGGATTTAAGCAAGAGTTTCCCATGCTTTAAAACTTCCAAGAAAAGCAGAATGTGTCCATTAGTTAACTCTTTGCCTTTTTTTTTTTTTTGAGATTATGTAAGCTGTTTACTCTCACAAATAGCCAGGAGAGTTTGAACACTGCTCAGTGGCCTGCACATCAATATTTCATGCAGTCATTAATAGTTCACAGATTACTTTATACTCTGCACATGCCCTCCAATGTTCCTTTACCTTGGCTGGGTGGTTCAAGTTGTAGTAAATTTCAGTGCTTATGAGAAGCACACCCATACCATACAGGCTAGAGTCCCCAGGAGATTACTTGGAGTCTACAGTGAGGCAAGCATGTATTCTATCTGCAGGGGGTCCATGATGCAACGCCAGCTAATGGTTGTCATGTAGGGTCCCAGGAGTCTATGTGGCTAGGTCTTCCGATTTTCCAAAAGTTTATTAATCTGGAATTTTGTATGAAAAACACTTTGTAAGCCAAACAGCATATGCCTGTGGGTAATTTTCTATTCCATCTGTGACCCCTGTATTACCATCTGCAACAGGCCCTAGGACCCAGGTCTTCGATGAGCTCACCAGAGATCCAAACAGCTCATCCCACAATCTAAGAGCAGACAGCTCTGATGGGGTGAGGGGGGCAGTCCTGGGCAACAGCGAAAGGAAGGCTCCATGATGAAGTTTTGAGCCAAAGAAGAAAAAACTATCTGTCCTGTCAGAAAACGGCAACGCTCAACAAGTCCTTATGGTCTCAATTTTAACATTTTTGGTTATCGCTACAATAGTAGCATCTGTTCAGACAATATGAAACACAGCTTTGGGAACATTATATGACACCTTTTATCTCAGCTCTGGGTGAGGTGAACCACACGTACAACTATTTACTAACAAAACAATCACAGGTACAGAGGTGTGCCAACATGCTCAGTACAATTCAGAGGGAATCTGACCAAGAGATTAAACAGATTTCCAAAAGGATAGTGTGAGGTATTAGAAGAAGCTAGGCTGACAGGATAACTCATGACAATGCATTCATCTCCAGAAGTATCTTTTGTTTATTCAGCAAGGATATAGCAGGGGCTTGGCTAGACACAGGAGGTACCCGTGAAGCACACTAACAATGTCCATGGCAGAAGTGAAGAGGAGGTCCTGAGTTGTCCAGGCAAGATCGTGCTTCACCCAGACTTGCCCTTCTGGCATAAGGACTCCCCATACTCATTCCTCATTAACCTGTTTTTCTTCCCTGAAACCTCTGTGAGCCCTCTAAATTAACTACTCCTAATATCCCTTCCTTCCCACAGGGTCATCTGAAACTCATGATCCACTATCAGCAAAATTTCTTTATCTTCAATTGCACTCTAAATATTCCCTTTACCTTTCTGTCTCAACAGAATAAGGAGTCCATCAAAATCAAAATATGATTACAAAATAATATTAAAAGAAACTTTCAAATGCACAATGATGTTCTAGGCCTGTTCCAAGCACAGTTCCTATATTTATTCCCAACATTGTTTATTCACAGTGACTGCATAATTAAGCCCACTACCATCCTATATTCTGATGAGGAAACCAAAGCACAGAGGTTAATCAGTTAGCTCAAGGTCACAGAGTTAATAAGTAGTGAATCAGGAACATGGGAGTTGATTCAAGACAGTGGGAGTCAAAGTCCTGTGTATGTAGCCAGTGATATACTGGAGGGACTCAAAAAAACCTGGAATTTATTTATAAAAATTTGTGCAATTATTCTCATGTGTTTATTTTATTATTTTTTTTATTTTATTTTTTATTTTTTGAGTTGGAGTCTCACTCATTCACGCAGACTGGAGTGCAGTGACCGCTCCCAGCCACCGCAGCCTTGACCTGCTGGGCTCCAGCGATCCTTCCGCCTCAGCCTTCCGAGTAGCCGGAATTACAGGCATGCGCTACCACGCCCGGCTGATTTTTTTATTTATCATAGAGATGAGGTCTTGCTGCCCAGGTGGGTCTCGAACCCACGGGCTCAGGCAATCCACTCACTTCAGCCTCCCAAAGGTGCGGGATCATAGGCTGAGCCACCGAGCCCAGCTATTCTCATGTGTTTAAACTTCAGTCACCTTCAAAATATTCTCTGTTTCATGCAGTACACTTATTGAGACACTTTTTCCACTGCTCAAAACAGTTTTTGAACTCATCAGTTTTGATGCCATTTAGTACTTCTGCCATTTTTTTGTTTCACCTTTTCCACGTCAGCAAAAAAAAATTTCCCTTTGAGGGCTTTTTTCATCTGGGGAAACAAAAAAAGTCACTCTGGGTGAGATTGGGTGAATGGGGAGGGTGGGGCATGGGTCGTGCTGTTTTTGGTCCAAAACTGCTAAACACTCAGCACAGTGTGGGCAGGTGTATTGTCACGATGGAAGAACCAGTCACCTGTTTGCCACAACTTGGGACATTTCTTCTACAACACAGCCTCTCACAACAATGTAGCTGGTACACTGATGCCGATGGTAGAACACTTAACTGGCAGAGTAAGGCTATAATACAAGGCACCTGCCCTCCAAAAAATAATTGCAGGTTTTTTAGGTCTGCCTTCGTATTGCAGTATTGAATGGTCTATGGTCAAAGAGAAAACACTCTTAGAAGCAGCAACATGAGCAACAGCAGGGAAGAAATATTAGGAGGACTCCATGTTCATTTGGATATAGAGCCAGCCCCTAAAAAAGCTCAAAGCTCCCCCCAAGGACACATTTTCCCCTGCCATCCTCTGAAGAGGCAGGTTTTTTTTGTTTGTTTGTTTGTTTGTTTTCATTTCCACACACCTTGTTCCACCAGGACTGAAGGAGAAGTATAATCCTCCTTGCCCATTATTAATTTTCCACACCACTGTCCCCCAGCATTCCTGGCTTTGTTGGTTGTGCTGCCAGACGAGCAACCCACTACCCCTCCTCATGATGGTTATCTACATATCCCTGGGTTATTCCCCTAATTCCTACAATCCCAGCACCTGGGCCATTGTTACCCTCTCCAGCACTGCCTCAGCTACGATTCTTAGTGATTTCGCTTTCCATAGAGAAAGCCCTGCCAAGTCCTGGACTCTTAGTTCCATGACCTTCCCCCTTCAGTGATTGTTTTCCTCCATCCTAACTCTTCCACTTCCTCTCACAGCCATACCCTAGACTTTTTCATACAAGTAAATTCACGCCTCCATTATCTCCATTCTAAGGATCCTACTTTCCAACCACCACTCATCTTTATTTTGCCAGTTCCAAAAAAGCATTGACCCCTCTGTAATGTAGATGCATGACTGTACCATCCTTGTACAACCCTCACTTTTAGTCTTACCCAGTTTGCATTCAAATATGTACTATTATCACAACTCCCCAGCTTATGCACCAGTTCCTTTCGTCCTCTCTTCCTAATACTCACCTGAAAATAAAAAAGCTCTTGTTAAATCTCACTCTCTTACTATTCTGAACCTTCATCCAAGCAACAGAACTTGTCAGAAAAATATTCAAGCATATTGACTGGCTTACTGTCAATACATGATGACCAGTCCTACTTTATTTCCTAAGTCAGTCATTCATCCACTTTTCTGCCTGGGATAATTCATAGAGAATTCAATCAAGGGATGAAGCTATTATTTCATAACTTATTTGCCTTTCCCCCTTTAAACTCTCAGATTTAAAAAAATATGGAAGCAATCAGAAGAAAATTCTGCAGGCTCTCACCAAGACATCTACCAACCTCAAAGCATTTGTTCCATATGCTCCACCTTCCCACTCAATACTGCAGATGAGCTGGAAGGCTCCTCTCTAAGACCAGTCCCTCTGCTTGAAACCTGGATCCCCATTCTCTTTTATTCAATGCCAAGGTCATTAATCAGTCAGCCACTCCCTTCCCTGCACCATCACATTTCCCCTTTCTTTCTGACCTTTCTTATCAGATACAAAAAACAAACCTTTTCCTAATCCTTTATTCTCTTCTAGTTCCCACCCCATTTCTCTGTTCCCCTTGCAGGGTTGTCTCCACTTTCTCACCTCCCTTTTCCTCCTAAACCCGATCCTTTCAGACTTTCTTGCTAATCATTTCACCAAAACAGCTCTTTTCCAGGTTCCCAATAACCTCTATGTTGCAAAAGCCAATTGTCAGTTCTCAGTCTTCATCTTACTTGATCCGTCAGAAACATTTGAGAAACTTTGTCTCTCCTTCTTCCTGAAACCCTTTTGTGATTTGTCTCTAGGATGCTCATTTCTCTAGGTTCTCATACATCATGACTACTCCTTCTTAGTCATCTCTCCTGGACCCTGCTCATATCTTAGACCTTTGAACATTGAAGGCCCTGGACCCAACCCTCAGCTATTTTTTCTTCATCTACCTTCCTCTCTGGGGACCTCATTCAAATTCATGGTATTAAATCCCATTTACACTGACAGCATCCAAGTTTTTATCTCCAGCTAGACCTCTCTCCTGAATCCCACACAACTCAACCCAACTTTACATCTCAGGTGGACTTCTAACAGGCATCTGAAACTTTACAAAACCCAGTTCCTGATTCATATCCCCCCTTCTCTCTCTCTCTCTCTCTCTCTCTCTCTCTCTCCAAAAATAGTTTCCCATCTCAGAGTAAAATCAGGGCCACCTACTACCTCTCTTATCTTCCACCACTTTTATACTGGATCATTCCACACCAACCACACTGATCTTCTTGCTGTTTCTTGAACACACTAAGCATGTTCTAGCCTTCAAGAACTTTGCAATTTCCATCTTCTCTTCCTGAAATGCTTTTCTCCAGATAGTCTCATAATATGCTCCCCCATTTATTTCAGTTTTTGCTTGCATTCCACCTAGTTAGAGAGCATTTCCATGACCACTGTGTTAAGTAGCAATTCTCTTTATGCCATCCTGGAACCAGAATGAAAGTCCTATGAGGACAGGCTGTATCTGCAGGGCTCAGAGCAGTGGCTAGAATGTGTAAAAATAATTTATTGTTACTTGGGATAAACTCCTATTCACTTGGAGCTTACACTCTAGAAGAGCAGACAAACACTGAACAATTAATTACACATATATAGTTAATCATATTGCTGATAAGTTTTGTGAAGAATAAGTGCAGAGTGAATTAAGAGTGTTAACATATTCAAGGACACTAGTTTTTAAAAAATGACTTCCAGGCCCTCAGCTATGTTAATTTCTTAACTCCTTAAGAATCAGATTTGTGTCTTACCACTGTAAGAAAAATAATAATGTAGACATTATTATCAAATTTCCATGTTTTCAAGCATTCATTTACCCAGAGAGTTCTGCCTCTGTTTTTAGCCACATGTAAGGCAGCCTCAAGGTAGGTGGCAGAGAGGAGGGGAGTCCCTGTGTGTCCTGCTCTTTAGTGGTAGGATATTTTCAATCCACCCAGATGCAACCATGCCTCATGGTACAGCCAGGACCAGGGAGAATTGCACAGGAGAGCTTCCAAGATTCTATACCTAGAATACGCCTTCTCTGCATCAACTTAAATGTTCAAGTAGACACATGCTTTCATTCCCTTTGGCAATATCAAAATACCAAGGACAAAAAGTATGAACCTTATACAGTACGGCACATAAGGAGAGCTTGACCAGTGTTGGATGGATGGATGGATGGTGTGAAATGGTCTACTTTTTTCTCACTTGGTTACTGGGGTTCCTTGACATTCCCTGTGGAACAAGAACAAAAGTTCAAGACAAATCTATGTCAGCCTGGTGATTAGATTCTCAATTCCCTTACCTGGAGTTGGAATGTGAGAGATAAGAACTTGCCACAAACATCTTCACCAACTAGCATTCTTCAACTTTTTCTGGGACCCTAGTGGTTGGAACATCATCTTGGATGGAGCTTCCCATCGTGAAGTTCAAGAGGGGCTCATTAATCATTATTATCACCTATCATCACAGGCTTTGTGGGTCAGTTCCATGACTTCTTCCCTTCTAGTGATTATTTTCCTCCATCCTAACTTAGCCACTTCCTCCCATAGCCACACCACAGACTCATTTTATAAAAGAATCAGGGCGAAAAAATAAAGGTCAGAAACGGGCTCAGTGGCTCAACCTGTAATCCGCGCCTTTGGGAGGCTGAGGTGAGTGGATTGCCTGAGCCCACGGGTTCGAGACCCGCCTGGGCAACTTGGCGAGACCTCATCTCTACAATAAATCAAAACTCAGCCGGGCGTGGTAGCATGCACCTGTAGTTCCCGCTACTAGGAAGGCTGAGGTGGAAGGATCACCAAAGCCCAGCAGGTCGAGGTCCCAGCCACCGCACTCCAGTCTGGGTGACAGAGTGAGACTCCAACTCAAAAAAAAAAAAAAAAGAAAGAAAGAAAAAGTAAAGTGAAATACTAAAGGCCAACTTTAATAATTAGTGAGAAAAGTGGAAATTGAATCAAACTTGCCAACCTCTCAAGAGCATAACCACACACTGTAAGAAGTGTCTTGCATCCAGTCCTGCTCCTTGCACACTGAGTCAAAAATGCTGCCTTGGTTTGGGCCAGTGAACAACCACAACCAACTCTTTGTCTGGACCTAGGAGAAGTCTGCCCCCCCGCCCCGCCCCAGGAGTTGGAAAAAGTCAGGAAAATATGGAGCCAGGAAAGGATGGGCAGAAAGGATTCTGCTCTGCTTCAGGGTCATGCTCCGTCCCAAGACTGCAAAAAGTAAGCAACCTAAAGCCAACATCCATCTAGCTCTTAAATCAGAGGTTGTGTGTTTGCCTGGGGGATGGAACATAAAATATCTGCTGGATGTGCACCACATTTGTCTTGTTCTCTGTGCCCCCAGAGTATGCTGTTTACTTTCTCACTGGAGGTGCAATTATTTAACTAGGTACTGAAGCCTGGGAAAGATAGCACATTTTAATCAAAGCACCAAATGAACGAGTCTAGATGACTTTACAAAATGTATTTGAGGCAAATTTTGCACAGCAATGTCTGGATATCAGGTAATTAAGTGAAAAGGGAAATAACTTCCCAAGGGGTGTAAACAAACACACCAAGTCAGTCTCACTTCAGTGTTATGCTGAGTGGGGAAAATGGATTTCTGAGTGGACTGTGGACTGCAACCCAGGGCTGCTTCCTCCAATGTCAAGACCGGCTTTGTGGGCTGGGAGCTGTAGGGCCATGGTGCCTCCTGCAGGTTGAGAGGAAAAACATCTCTCAGGGAAAGCCACGTTAAATTCCTTATGCTAATAGAGGAAGAAGAAGCCTAAAGCCTTGAAGGGCAAAGTGACTTTCTCCAAGGTCACATGGCAGCTTAGAGGAGGAGCTAAGACCAGACCCCAGCTTTCTAATTTCCAGTTCTGTGTTACTTCCTGTACACTGGGCCAATGTTAGGCAGATGGCAGCTACTGATAACAATAATACTAAACGGAAACGACGAGAGCTGACAAGTATAAGTGTACGTACGCGCCAAGTACTATGTTTCTTGCTTTGCATCCATTAACTCGTTAACACTCCCAAAGACCCCATGAAGGAGATACTACTACTACCCTCAGCCTAGAGGTGAGAATACAGGGCCTGGAGATGAGACTACAGAGAAACCAGCCCAGTATTCTTCCAAGTAGAGAACATCATGGAGTAGGTGTCAGGCACAGACCCCCCACCCCCACCCCCACCCCCTCAACAACCCTGGTTTCACAGTCTCTGAGCATCCAGAACCTTCCCTAAGTTCCTAAGACCTTGGGTGTATGAGCCTAGATGCCCCCGTCTCCAGATTCCTACTCTTAAATCTGCTACATCTATTTGGGATCACATTGATCCTGATGAACTACTCAGTCTTTTCCTCAGTTTCCATGAAAGTATAACCAAAACAAAAAATGACAGAGCGAAAAAATACAAGATGAATTTGTGAGTGTGGTTATTTTGGGGTCATGAAGGAGGGTCCCAGAGAACACCTCCCAGCAATCTCTTGAAAGCCACCTAATAGATGTTTTCTTTAAGAGTCCAAGAATTTCTTTCTGGTTTTCTCACTATGTGGGTCTGAGCTGTGGTTGACCTCCCCAGGTCTTATCTCTCCCTTTACTCCACCTTCTTCTATATCCTTTTTTTTCTTTCCTTCTTTGTGAGGAAAAAACAAACAATTCATTCCATTTGACACCCATGCCTTCGAGGTCTCTCACCTTCTACCCTGAGCAGCTTATCAAGATTTTTCTTGGACAAAGGCAATTTCCTCTTTGAACAGGGAGTCTGAAACTAGCTGCTAAGAAAATTCATTATTCACTTTGTGACACCAATAAACATGAGGTCTCCATTTGTATTTTTTTAAGCCAGCATATATGTTCACTTGCACAGCATATGGTTTCGATACGATTATGCATACTGGGAACCACAGAAGTTGAACTTCTCATTTATTGTGTTTCTTCTAAACTTGCCCTTTCTTAACTTTAACCCCCAAGACATCATAATGATGCAAGCTTTATTCTGCCTGAGGCCGAAGGATGTCCTGCCGCCTTCTGACCCCCACCCCTGAGCAGCAATTCTTTTAGAGAGCACATATAATTGAAGTTCTTCAAGGGTAGAGCCCTTGTTGGTTAAATTCTGTATATCCAGAACCCAGTACTATATAATGCCCTCATTCATTCAACACACATTTATTGTGCACCTGCCATGTTCAAGATCCTACATTCTTGGTTTTGAAGATATACAAACAAAGAAGATATAGTTCCTGAACTCAAGGCTGAGTCTGCACTGGAGGTTCTTGAATTTTTGTGGATGTAAGTCCCAGTAGGACATTGCTAAAAGCCTTAGATCATCTTTCTAGAAAATACACAGTATTTTTGTATACAGTATATGGCAGATAGCAGCAGTAGCCCTGATCGTTCTCTTTTCTTTTCTTTTCTTTTCTTTTTTTTTTTTTTGAGTTAAAGTTTCACTCTTGTTGCCCAGGCTGGAGTGCAGCAGCACACTCATGGCCACCACAACCTCGACCTGCTGGGCTTAGGTGATTCTCCCGCCTCAGCCTTCCAAGTAGCTGGAACTACAGGTGTATGCTACCACGCCCGACTAGGTTTTTTTGTGATTTGTTGTCTAGACAAGGTCTCACTAAGTTGCCTGGACTGGTCTCAAGCCCCCGGGCTCATGCAATCCCTTTCAGTCTCCCAAAGTGCTGGGATTACAGGCTGAGCCACTGCACCTAGCCATTCCCTCTTTTCTGTCATGCCCCTGGTCATACAGCTTGGCCAATCTTCCCTCTGTAATTGGGTGGGTCTTGCTCACCACTTGACTTTGATCTCATTCATGTAACTTGCTTTGGTCAATGAGATGTCAGAGGGAATGGCCCAAGCAGAAGTTTGTGAAATGGGTTTCACTTTGGGGCTTGGTCTTTTGCACTTCTGCCACCACTGTGAGAAGGACCACCTGTGTTAGCCCTCTAATCCAGAAGGGGAATGGGAAGCATGTGGAACAAAGCCCAGTTGCCTCAACAAAGGCCAACCTAGATCAGCCAACAGCCGGTAATCCCAGATATGTAAACAGGCCTTTCCAAGAGTAGCAGAACCTCTGCCCAGTTGGATTCCAGCTGACTCCAGACACAAGAAATATTCACTCATTGTGGGCCACTGCAGTTTTGTGATTGCTTTTATCCAGTATTATTGTGGCACTAGAGAAGTAATGCAAAATTGTAAGGGTATCATGGATAACTTAAAGGTCTGTATTCTTCATGTTGAGAACCTTTTGTCTTTTAGGGGACACAAAGAAAGAAATAGGAATTATAGCATAGCATATCAAGCACTACAATAGGATATATACAGGTCTTACTTTGCAGTCTTACTTTGCAGACAGAGGAGATGATGTCCAATCTGAAATCTGAAGAACAGGCAGGAATTGGCCAATTTAAGATAGGGAAAATGGTTCCAGAAATGGGGATTAGCAAGCACAAAAAACACAAGATGAAAGAAAGATAGTCAGTTGGTTATTTTGTTACTGACCACAGGTTCTTAGGCTTCCGTGTAAACGAAATTGGCACAAGGCCAAACAGATTCCCAAACAAGGCTTTATTGGGGTCTTGTACAAGAGAAACAGCTCAGGAGGAAGAGTTCTTTGGCTGACTTCCAGAAGGAGGTTGTCCGGGGCCTTTTATAAGATAGTGGAGGGTGTATACCATCAGAGGAAAGGTGTGTTAGTATGACTAGGGAGGGGTTTTAACCATGCAAGTGTAGTGTAGATACATACTTCATATTTAACATATACAAAAATGGCAGGAAAGCCCTGCCTGGGGGAAGATTTGAGTATAATAATGAAGCAAAGGTTACAATCAGACACTCCCTGGTTCCTGTGTGTATTCACAAGAGGAATGGACAGGGGGCTATCATCCCAAGTAAGACTGACGGTGAATCATTGCTTATCTTAATGAGTTTTTCAAGTTTGTATCCATAGGATGATTGTAGGAGTGATGTTGCAAAGTCAAGTACATGAGGGAGACTGTGTCCTACCTCTGTTCTGTCTCAGTTTTGGTGAGACTACAGACATTTCAGTTGACCAGCACCAGGTATTTCTATAGAAACTATGAGAGAGTCTTCCAATTATTGAGGAGGCTAATATGAGCAGGGATCCCCCAAAATACATAATTGCCTTTTGGAGGGCAGTCCCCTTGTAGTACACTCAGAATTTGTTCCTCCAGATCAAACGTTAAAGCAAAGTTTTTATCTGATAGTTCTGAGAAGGTTGCGTCATGATTTGCAGAAAAAAGTCTCAAGTGTGGCAAATAGGCGATGGGTTCTTTCACCGTGACAATGCACTGTGATAAGTGTTCAGCAGGTTTTGACCTAAAAACCTTTCTATTCACCAGATCTCTCCCTGAGTAACTTTTTCTTGTTTCCCCAGATGAAAAAAGTCCTCAAAGGGAAACATTTTGCTAATGTGGAAGAGGTAAAACAAAAAAAATGGCAGAAGCCCTCAGACATTAAAATTGACAAGTTCAAAAACTGTTTTGAGCAGTGGAAAAAGTGTCTCCATAAGTGTATTGTATCAAACAGTACCTTGAAGGTAACTAAAGTTTAAACACATAAGAATAAATACAGAGTTATTTATAAATAAATTCCAATTTTGGGGGTCCCCCCAAATATTAAAAAATAAATATATGATTTAAAAGAGCACAAAAATAATAATATAATTTAAGTGTTTCTTATAAAACAAATAAACTGGGAGAAATAGAATGATCCTATGTGCAGCCCTGTTAAATACCTAAACATGTTCTTCCTAAGTGTGAGAACAGGGACTAGTGGCCTTCCTGTTCCCCCACCCCAATGTAGTCTAAAGTAGAGAGTATTACAACCAAGGGGGTGTTAGTGAGAACTGAGACTCAACTGAATTAAAATAAAGTGAATAACTCACATTTCAACAAGGAGAAAATGCACCCTGGCTTAATGAGGTTTCTCTCCAAAGTCCCCCTCATGGGCATACACTGGAAAATTCTCAATTATAACTACAGGGGTTGGCGCAAGGACCCTCATCTTGGCTACCTTTGTCACCAAGAGGACCCCAGTCACTCCATCAGTCCCTCGGAACTGGTCCAAGTTGCTCACTACCTTGCAGCGAGGTACAGAGGTGATGATGGTGTCGCACCACCACCTAGTGGCCACTCCTGAGAAACTGTATTCCCTTTCACCTCTGGGGTTATGAGCCCACCCAGGTGAGTCTTCTGCTTAGGAAAGGGCCGTGAGGGGGGTTCATGTATTTATCGACATAAAGTACTTTGCCAGATCCTAGCATGGAACACTCCGTGTGTAGTAACTACAATTATTAACATCATCGTTATTATTGTCATGATACTGTAGAAATACCTGGGTCTCTTTGAAATTAATTGGGCCATGGGAAAATGAGATTTTTGAAGATAATTAAGAATCCATTTTCTCTTTAATTTCACTCAGTAAACAGGTACTAACTGTTTAATATATGCCAGCACTGTGCTGCATAACTAGGACAGTGTGAGGAAGATATAAAAACGGCTGAGATGTGGTCCCTGCTGTAAGACATTTCTAGTCCAGAAGGAGAGCCAGAGAGCTGGCTATGGCAGTGCGGAAGCGACAGTGATTCATTTAGATGCATGTGGTTTCCCTGAACTCTCAGAATAAAATCCTGGTCCTTACCATTGCCCCAGCTTTCCCTCTGTGCTGCTTGGCCTCTCCCCACAACCTTGGTAAGCTCCTAGCCTCTAAGTGGTAACCAGAAACTTCACAATGTTGCTAGGAAGTGGGGTGGGGAGGTAGAATTGATGACATTTTTTCTGGAGTCAATGTTCAAGCTGGATAACCTTGGGTGAGTCACTTAACCTCTCCGTGTCATAGCCTCATTGGTGAAAAGAAGGATGTTAATAACCGCACCTATTTCATGGAGTTGTTACATACATTGAATGAGTTTATATAAGATACTTTCGGTCACCTGATATAACCTCCATATTTTTATTACCAACTGTGCTTTGCAGAAACCTCCTGGAGTCTTCATGAGATCTGGGTTCAATTTTGTAGACTTCCAGGCATTTTCATTATTAAATTTGGCCCAGCCCATTTAAAACAGCACTCTCATATACAACTCAGCACTCCCCATGCATCCATTTAGGGCACTTGGACCTGGGGTGAGAAGCAGGGCATCTAGTCAGTTCCCTTCTTTATTCTGCTCCATGAATTGTCTCCTCCATCATCCTGTGTGACTAAACCCTTTAGGGGCCTCTCCTTGGCCTGTGTGCCCCAGCAGTAAGGACAGGAGGAAGAGTCCACTCATGTGGCTCACACTTGACCCTCAGCATGGTTTGAGGAGAGGAGAAGGAATACATCTGATTCATTCTTGTTCTGGTGACCCCTGTGAGGTGAAGGTGTTGACGGGGGTTGTGTATCTGGTTTCTGTGGAAAGCTGTCGGGCTTCACACTGCCCACCCTCAACTTTTTTCTGAAGGATCTTTCTAGAGGCAAACCGTGTGGTTTGTTCACCAGTTCACATCCGCCTCCATCTCCAGATTGCCATCCCATCATCCAGTCTGCTAATCTGTAGGCCCATGAGGGCAGGACCTATCTGTTGTCACTGTAACATCAGTTCTAGGTACAGTTCCTGGCTTGTGTGGGTCATGAACAAATGCTCATGGTGCTTGTGATATTTTCCTTTCCCAGGATCAGAAAACAGATGGGATGAATATCTGAAATCAATAGCTAATTTTCTTGGACAAAATGAGGAAAAGGACCAGAAGAAGTGTGTCTTTTAAGGGGAGAGTCACACACACCACTTGCTTAGGGCCTCAGTGCTCGGAGAGGCTGTGGGACTGCTCTTTTGATAAATACGCTTCTAACAAATATTGAGAAGAAAAATCATCTCTTTGTATCCCAATGAAGCAAAGGGGAATAGAACAAGTTATTAAAATGAGGCTTTTGCCAACTCAGAGTTTCAGCTGTGGCCCGAAGTTAAAAACAACACATGCCAAGTAGGCCCCCACTGAGATTCTCGACCATATGTGTAAGCCTGGTTAAGGGCATTGCCAAAAGCTTCTTTTACTTTCATTAGAACCCCACCCATCTCCAGGCTATATAGGAAAAAGCCAAGACTACAGGAAGTTGACAAGATGCAAAGTGATGAGATCTTTGAAGAGAGGTGTTTGTGTTCTATGTGGGCTTCTCTCCTCACACAGATAAGATGAAGGAGAAAGGGCAAGCATCTCAAGACAGACAAAGGATGAGGGCTTTAGGAGATTTTCCAAGGCACTGGGTATGTGATCCCAGAAAGCTGTATGGGAGCCCGACTCGTGTTTAAGGGTCTACAGTCCTGAGACGATGCTGGATAGGGAGCATCACAGAGGAAGGAACAGGAGCAAACCGCTCTTCCACAGAAGGTAGGGAAAGGAGCCTGTGATGGGTGATCCAGATGGAAGCCTGGAAGAATTAGTCAGTCATGAACCTTCTAGGAAGAAAAAGAAAAAAGAAAACACTGGCCAGGTTCAGTGGCTCAAGCACTTTGGGAGGTGGAGGTGAGAGAATTGCCTGAGCTCAGAGGTTTGAGACCATCCTGAGCAACATGGTGCGACTTCATCTCTACAATATAATCAAAAAATTAGCCAGATGTGGTAGTGCATGCCTGTGGTTCCAGCTACCTGGAAGGTTGAGACAAAAGGATCACCTGAGCCCAGCAGGTTGAGGCTGCAGTAGCTGTGAGCAGCATGCCACTGCACTCCAGCCTGGGTGACGGAGTGAGGCTCCTACTCAAAAACAAACAAACAAAACAAAACCCTGTCTGAATATGTCAGATGTAAGAATTTTTAAATAGTTTTATTGAGACATAATAGGCATACAATAAGCTGCACTTATTTAAAAGATACAATTTGATACATCATGAAACCATCTCAGCAATCAGGATAATGAATATATACATTACCCCCAAAAGTACCCTCTTGCTCCTTTAGAATCCATCTCTCCCACCCTTCCCTACTCCCCTATTAAAAGGAAATCACTGCTCTGCTTTCTGTCACTGTAAATTAGTATGTTTGAGTATTTTGTATAAATGGAACCATACAGTACGCACTTTTTTGTCTGCCTTCTTCCACTTGGCATATTTACTTTTAGATCCATGTTATAGCGTATCAATAGTTCACTTCTTTTATTGCTGAGTGGTACTCCAACATGTGAATGCACAACAATTTGTTTCTTCATTCATCTGTTAATGGGCATCTGGGTTGTAGGTGGCAGGAATTTGAATAATTATCTTTGGCTTCATTATTTTTGGAAATATTCTGTTGTCATGTGTGTTGCTTTTGTAATCAGGACACCAGTTAATTTTTTTTTTTAAATGAGGAAGAAAAAAAGCCTACTCATGAGGGCTTTCTGCCAGGAGTAAAGCCATCTCAGCAGAAGGGGTCGTGGTGCATACCAACAGGGGATAGAGGGATTAAGAGAAAGGAGTCAAAAGCAGCCAGTCTGTGGTGGCTTCACCGTCTTTAGGGGCTGCAGTCAGAGAGTGTGCCAAGGAAGTCACAAAAGTTTCACAGAGAGAAAGATTCGTATGTGCATACCCACCGCACCCAGGGCACCGCTGGACTTGGGAGACCTTTCTGGCCTTCCTCTCCTCCCCAGGGACAGCCCCAACACAAGATTCTAAAATGCCTGCAGGTGGGTCACAGAGGTGAAATGGGAATGAGAGGAGAAGAAGTCACAACATTTCCCCACCATCACTTCCAAACCTGAAACTGGTCAAGGCGATAGAAGGAGGGTCTGGAGTTTATATAGTAAATCAGATTTGATTTTCTCTTACTTGGAAGCAGCGATATAAATTTATTATGTTATTACCGTTGATATTATCTAAGAGTGATCTCAAAAGCTTTTTTACATTGACCCAAAATGTCATCCAGGGACAGAGAGCAGGTAAAAATGGACAGATGTGAGAAAGAATGAAATTGTTTTCTGCTTGAATCTAGCTCACTCAACAAACCAATTGCCAAAGTTCTGACTGAATGGCACCATGAGACAACAATCTCTACTCTAAGGAAGAGCAAAAAATGTGAATACACATCTAAGCTCATACCTTTAAGAACAAATTTCTTTTGCTGAAATCACAATTTCAGAGGCTCAAATTGAGGCCATGGGCAGAATACCTCTGCAACCACTCCCATCACCAAGCATTCCATGGAAGCTCAAGACTGTGCAGACCTTGACAAACAGATGTGCAGAAGGATGGAAGCAATGCAGGCCATCTGGTTCTTGCTCGGCAATGCAGTCAGAACTTCAGAGTGAAACTGGGATGGTTTTTATCTCTGTGCATGCTAAAATACTCTCCAATTATAATCAAAAACATAGTCTTGCCCAGAGAAGAGAGACAACCCTAATTTTACCAACCCCTAGAATAATAGAACCAGACTGATGTATTAAAACTTTGTTAGCTTGTGAGGAAAATAAAGACTTATTAAGATCCCTGAGTTCTTAGATGCAAAAGTCCATGAGCCTTCCCTAAGGAGACTACCTCAGAAAAGGCCATGAGGATGGTACATTGTTAAAAAACTATTAAGCAGGCATTGCACATAAGGGATGCACTGTATATATTAGAATGAAAAATTCATACTTGATCGCCATTCGACATTGATGAGTCTTCTCCAATGCTTGTGATAATCATAGCTATATCTGTTGAGCCTTGTCACTTTCATTCCTGTAACAACCTGTGAGGAATCCCATTTTACAGATGAAGAAACTGATGTTCAAAAACATGCCCAAGATTAGAGAGAGAGAAAGCAGATGAGGCAGATCAAACCCAGGTCTGTTTGGTTCCAAATCCCAAGATGTAACATCATCACTGTTACTGAGTAAGATGGCATGGGGAGAGGGAGTAGTAAGGCTAGTGTCAACATTTGAAATGCTCTTTTGAAAGGCCAGAAGGTTGTCTCCTAGAGGAAAGGCCAGGAAGCTGTCTGCCAAAATGTCTCATAAACAGGTATGGCTTACCTTGGGAAATCTCCCATGATTCTAGGTCTGATACTCAGACACTTCCATATCCAAAAAGAGATCCTTAGACAAGCACAGAACACTGACAGATAAAATCAGAATGCCAATTCCTTCATCCACAGTGAGAAATTATTGACCCAAAGACTTAAAAACTCAAGTTCTATGGAATTAGCCCAACCTCTCCCCATAGGCAGACTCAAAGAGAAACCAAGTCACAATCTGAAAATTTCTGACGAGCCTGAAGTCAGAAGAAGGGGAATTTAATAATTCAGTACTTAAGGCACCCAGCTGATATAGCTCAATGTTTCCAATCCACAAGAAGGATAGGCCAGCCAGTGAGACTAGAGACATTTACAATTAGTGGGTGGGCTCCACATTCTGTACCCATAGAACCAGAAGTCTCCCAAGCATTGGTTAAGGCCTCCCCTTACCTGGAATGTACTGAGGTGGACTCTACTGATATTTGCCTCTGGTACTCCCAAATCTTTTTGATTCAGCATTAACAGTCCTTCCTTTGAAGGGCACATCCTTTCTAGATGGCAGTACATTCAATCCGATAACTGTGGAGTCTTGTTCACCTGAGAACTGTGCCTTTCTCCTTCAGCTGACTTTGCATATCTGTGCTGTGATCTACTGAGCTATCCTATGGCTTAGCTCTTAAAAGGCAATCTTACCTTCTTCATTTCCAAATCTGAAAAGACAAAATGTCTACTGTACCCAAAGCAGGACAACTGAGGGAAAGGTAGGTTTATTCTTTGTCTGTGAAGGCCCTTCTATACTTGAAGATTAGATTTTTTTAAAGGGGGGAAAGTCTGTTTTAATTAAGGTGCATACAACCATTGTGTGCAGAGAACTCACAAAAGAAGGGACGGATATTAGCTCTCAAGTGCTTAATAAGGGCTTAGTGCTGTGCCAGGGGCTTCTAATCAGCACAGCAATCCTATGAAATAATTATTAGTGCCACTATTATATAATTGAGGGAAATGAAACTCAGGAAGATTAAGTAACTGCTAGTTTCAGGAGAACTAGGATTTCTACCCTGGCTTGTCTGGCACTGAGACTCTATTGGGAACCCAAGGGCCAAGAAAAGTACTCATGCTTGTAAAGGCATGCTGTGAGCTGCCAGTGCAATATGGGCCACTGTGTCTAAAACTAAAAGGAAAGTTGGAGAGCCATACTTCCTAGTTAGGAGAATTCTTTTTCAGCTAAAACAAGAGTAACCTTCTAGAATGTTTTGCAAAGAGGCTTTGACACTTGATCTGGTTGCATTTCCATAATGGCATCATTTAAATCCAATTGGATGAAGTCTTCCTGCAACAAACCAATTTAGTAGCTCCTTCACTTCATTCTATCCCTATCACTAGGGAAGTGAGGTCAAAGGCTGACAAGCTCCTTCAAACTTAAAGGAAAAAACAAGTTCCCTCAGAAGCCCATGACTGTGGTTACAACTGTACATAGTACTCACCCAAACTTGTAGACAGTGAATTCTTGAAAGAAATGAGAAGCTGTAGACCTGGCACAGTGGATCATGCCTGTAATCTCAGGGCTTTGGGAAGCCAAGGCTCTTTCTTGAGCCCAAGAGTTCAAGATCAATCTGAGTAACATAGCCAAGTGTAGTGGTGCACATCTGTAGTCCCAGCTACTCAGGAGGCTGATGTGGAAGGATCACCTGAGCCCAGGAGGTCAAGGCTACAGTGAGCCATGATCAAGCCACTGCACTCCAGCCTAGACAACAGAGTGAGAAAAAAGGAAATGAGAAGTTACTCACAGGAACAGGGAAATAAACTTCTGTAGCCATAGCCAGGATGCAGCCCTTGGGGAAACCTCCAGTTCACTCAGACAGGTCCCAGAGATCACTATTCCGGCAGCTTTTACTTGGCAGCCCTAAAACAACATTTCCTTTGCTTCTTGACCATTTCCATTTCATGTTGGGAGAAAAGAAAGACAAAAAGAAGCTCGGGGCAGGGGTCCCACTCCTTGAGATTACAAGATCCATTTATATGAGGCCAAAGAAACAAGAGAAGATGTGAATTGTCATCATGGCATAATGCTAAGTTCAGATTCCTGGCACCAGGTCACTTCTGTGACCAAGACACAGAGAATCCTCTCTCACTTAGAAGTATTCCTGGTATATTATGTTCATGGTTCCAGGCTGTCAAGATCTGGAAAGAAAGTAAGAAAAGCAAGAACATAGACATTTATACAGTTTTTGTTTGTTTGTTTGTTTCTTTTTGAGTCAGAGTCTCACTCTGTCGCCCAGGCTGGAGTGCAGTGGCATGCTCACTGTCACCCCAGTATCACCCATTGGGCTCAGGCGACCCTTCTACCTCAGCCTTCCAAGTACCTGGAACTACAGGTACATGCTTCCATGCCCAGCTAGTTTTTTGATATATTGTAGAAACGAGATCTCGCCAAGTTGCCCATGTTGGTCTTAAACCCCTAGGCCCAGGCAATCCTCTTGCCTAGGCCTCCCAAAGTGCTGGGATTACAAGCTTGAGCCACCATGCCTTATCTATACAGTTTTTTTAAAAGCATATTTGATTGCACTGAGCCCTCCAAACAATGCTGTTATTATCTAAATTTTCTGGAGAAGGGAACTGATGTACAGAGAAGTTAAATCTACATCTCAAGTCATAGACTTGGCGGGATTGAAAACAGGCCTGGAGGAACAGAAAGTCTATACTCTTTTCACTAAATCATGGATTCAGAAGATCATAATGTACCATTTAGACAAGGGAAATTTACTAATAAGCACCAAAGTTTCCTAAGTCAAAATGAGTATTTTTAATATATGCTATATGTCAGCATTTTGTTCTTTTCTCTCCTTTTAGTCAAGCCGCATGGGCTAGGCAGAATAATGGTTCCTCAAAGATGCCCATGCCCTAATCCCTGGGACCTGTGGATTGTTAGGTTACACAGAAAAGTGGAATTAAGGCTGCAGATGGAATTCAGGTTGCTACTCAGCTGACCTTGACATGGGAGAGTAATCCTGATTTATCCAAGTGGCTCAGTATAATCAAGTGGAGCCTAAAAGTGGCAAAGGAAGTCATAAGAGTGACCCAGAGAAAAAGATGTCACATAGAAACAGGGTCAGAGAGATGTGATGTTGCTAACTTTGAAGATGGAGGAAGGGGCCACAAGACAAGGACTGTGGGCAGCCTCTAGAAGCTGAAAAAGGACAAGGAAATGGATCCTTCCCTAGAGATGCCAAAAGGACTCAGCCCTGCTGACACCTGAACTTCATCTTAGTGAGACCAATGTCGAACTTCCAATCTCCAGAACTGCAAGATAATATATAACATTGTTTTATGCCACTAAATTTGCGGCAACTTGTTACCACAGCAATAGAAAGTTAATATGTTACATGGGAAACCACACCATTATACAACAAAGTGCCACCTTTTGGGGTGACAAGCCGTTAGTCTTAGAAGTAGACCTAGCCTCGAATCCCAGCCTGATCATGTCTGGGCTAACATAGTCTGACCCATCTGTCTCACCACAGTGGAATGATCCTGCCAGGAAAAATCAAAATAGTCAGGACTGTCAGCTAAAACCCCATCTTAGTTAGGAATGGTTTGGTTATGTATATACCTACTCATCAAAGCCCAAGTGAAAAAAGAAGACTAATTAGAAGCAGAGTGAGAGTTAAAGGAATCAGAAATTTAGTAGATGGCATTCTCTCTCCCTCTCCCTCTCTCTCCTCTCTCTTCTTTCCTCTTTCTTCTCTCCATCTCATCTCTTTTCTTCTCTATTCATTCTCTAAATGAATATCTTATTTATTCCTCTCTCCTTGCAGACACTTCTTGTTTATTCCTCTGTGCACACAAGGCTTCAACATGGTCAACCCAAGATGGAGACCTTTGTCCCAATTACGTTCCAACCTTCCAGCCTGGTTCTTCCCACAGCAACCATCAGTCTTCCTATCCCTAATTCAGTCAGAGCATGATGGAACTGATCAGTCTAACTCTAGTCTGATGTTCACTCCTAGCTCTATCAGTCACGGTCAAGATGGAGGAGCCAGGAGCTGGGGCATTTGCCACAAAGACTTGGGGCTGTGGGTTGGGCAGGCCCTTTAGGACTACATTGGGAAGGAGGGAGGAAATGACTGGCATCTTCAGGACATCTATGTACCTTAGGGCTGGCCTCATCTTTGGAAACCGAAATGTATCACTTCTGTTGGCTGAGCTGTCCTCCTCCCTGCAAGGCCAAGCTGAGCCTGTTTGCCTCTATGACTACTTTTACTGTCCCTCTACCCTCTGATTGACATTCTCTTTTTTAATATGTTAATATATTCAGCCAAGTTGCATTCAAATAATGCTGATCTGAGAACCATTCTGTATATTTCTAGTGACTTTGCATATTTCAGTTTAACTCTCAAAAGAAAAAATGATTACACAGTCTTTGAGAGAAGGGACATCTCACTGTGGGCCCAAAGTTCTGATTATTATAATAATAATATTTTTTAAAAACAATTTTATTTAGGATTTTTGTTACAGTTCAGAAAATATAATCCTTATAATAAGTTTATGTGGTAGAGAGTGTAAATAATGGCACAGATCATGAAAATGAGAGTTGGAATGATTTATTCAAAGTTTTTGGCATTGGGTGATTCTCAGATCTAAAGAAAATAATTGTTTTTGTTTATTAAAAAGTAATGTCAGAGCCGGGCTCAGTGGCTCAGCCTGTAATCCCGCGCCTTTGGGAGGTGGAGGTGAGTGGATTGCCTGAGCCCGCGGGTTCGAGACCCACCTGGGCAGCGAGACCTCATCTCTACAATAAATCAAAAAATCAGCCGGGTGTGGTAGCACATGCCTGTAATTCCGGCTACTCGGAAGGCTGAGGCGGAAGGATCGCCGGAGCCCCGCAGGCGAGGCTGCGGTGGCCAGGAGCAGCCACTGCACTCCAGTCTGGGCAACCGAGTGAGACTCCAACTCAAAAAAAAAAAAAAAAGTAATGTCAGGTACTCTGTATCTGCTACTTCTGATCTTACACTAGCCCTTCCAGCTAGGATTTTTCCCCCCGAGTCCTACAGTTGATAGAAACATCTGACCTGAAAGCCCAGGCTCCTCCCAGGTGCCCCATCTCTGTCCCTAAATTCTTGGGAGTCCCTTAGATTGGATCTTCCTATCTAGCCTTAAAAGGCTCTGCTGAGACACCACTTCCTCTCCAAAACCTTCCTTAGCTCTCCTTGCAGACATGGCTGCTCCTTCTCCAGCGTTTCCCAGCAACCAATTCATCATGCACAGACAGTTATTAAAGTCTGTCTGTGTGCCAGATACAAGACCAAGGGCTGCACACTTAACTGGGAATGAACCAGACATGGTTCAGGGAACTGATGTGTGGTAGGATGGTAAGTGTGGCAAGGAAATACTGAGTGCAAGGAAGCATCTTATCAGAGGACAGTGGCCCAGCCTGGAAGGCCAAGTGTTTATGTTGTGACATGAAGGAAGAGCACAGCGTAAGTAGGTAGAGAAAGGACTCAAAGAGCACTCTTGGCAGGAGGATGGCAGGTGCAGAGACAGAAGAGAGGACGGCAGGTTCAGGAACTGGAAGTTTTCCAGTGTGACAGGAGTATAGAGTGCAAAGTGCCGAGAATCCTAGTTAGTGAGCGCTTTGGGTCTAGCTTCAGAATTTGAACTGTGTCCTAAGGTCATGAGAACCTGGGGGAGGGGCTTAATATGATAATGGCAGTGCATGAGTTAAAATTATTTGGCTGCAAGGAATAGAAATCAGCTCAAAGTAGCTTACGTGAAATAAGAGAATTTATTGTAAGAATTTACAGAAATTTGATGAATCCTAAGAGCAGGAATAGCTCTCAGGAAGAGCCTGGAATTATGATCTGGAAACCCTTAGGAAAGCCAAGAGTTAGTCTCTCTACATCTGTTGTTTATGCCACTTTTTGTGTCTGCTTCATTATTTTCTCTTCCTCTGTTTACAGCATTATTTTCTCTGCTTCTCCAAAAACAGAGTAGACAATAGCTACCCTACAACCATCAGGTTATAAATTATAATTATATTTGGAGGACATTATGCTTTGTGAATTAACCCAGGCACAAAAAGACACATAGTGCATGACCTCACTTATATTTGGAATCTAAAACAATTGAACTCATAGAAGCAGAGAGCAGAATGGTGGTCACCAGAGACTGGAGAGTAGGGGGTAATGGAAAGATGTTGGTCAAAGGGTTCAAGCTGTCAGTTATATAGGATGAATAAGTTCTAGAAATGTAATGTATAGCGTGATGACTATAGTTAGTAATATTTTATTGTATACTTGAAATGGTCTAAGAGAGGATATCTTAAATGTTCTTACCCTCCACACACACAAATTAACTATGTGAGGTAATGATGTGTTAATTGACTTATTAAAACATCAATTGTATATCTTAGATATAAGCAATTTTTATTTTGTCAATTATACCTCAATAAAGCTGGAAAAAGAAGAAAGGAAGGAAGGGGGAAAGAAAGGAAGAAGGGAGGAATGGAAAAGAGAGAGGAAGGGAGAAGGTAGATGGGGAAGGAAGAAGGGAGGGAAGAAAAAATGGAAGAAAGAAAAAAAGGTTCTAGCCATACGGTGACACAGTGGTGTTTATTGACCCCAATTCAAACTTCATGGAGAGAGAATTCATTTTGAGCCAGCTTGGGTCAACACATTTACCCTTAATTCAATGAGCTATATCGGCAAAGCACAAGAAAGAAAATCAAGATCTCATCTGGCAAATATGGCTTCCGAGAGACAGCATGGGTCTTAGAGAAGGAGGGATGCTGGTTCATAGGCTTGGCAGATCTCAAATGGCAACTACTAGAGACATAATCAGATATGCAATTTACGCAGCCCACCACATCTGCCATATGGAGAAAGACCTTCAGGGAAGCAGCAGTGGAGCTGGAGAGACCTGAACATTACTTCCTGTGGATAAGAGAAGGTGAGGACTTAGACAAGAGTGGTGGCTATATGGCTGAGGAAACAAAACACTCCAGAGATATTGAGGAGGTATTCCGATTCTTAATTGTTTTGGTAGAGAGAAAGAAGCCCACAATGTAGATCTGAGAGATGGGAAGGAAACCAGAAGAGAGTATCATGCCAAGTAGATGTTTCAGAAAGAATGGAAATGTCTTTGACAAACACAACTAAGAAGTCAGGGGAAATGACTGAAAAGTTTTCAGTAAAACAACGCATTTATGGTATTATTTTTGTTGTTGTCAATGTGCCTATTTCTCTACTAGCCTGTAAACTCCTTTAGTAGATATGTTTTCATGTAATTATTCCTGGGAAATAGCACAGATGCCTGGCACAGAGTGAAGTCTCAAAAACTGTTGAATGAATAAATATGTCATCAATATTGGAAGATATTGAAAATTACTTTTGGATGTGATGGAAAACACATAGTGAGTCTTCAATAATTTGCAATAAATGATCAGGGAAGTCAAGATCTTTAAAAAGAAATGCAATCCCACTGCCATGAACAATCCAAAGATGGCTCCCACGGACTGCCTAGCTAGACCTACAATCCCTTCAGTGCCCATAGCCTAAAGAGTGACTTGGGTACTCAAAAACAATTTATTTGTGTGCATTTAGAGTTACAATTGTATTTGCATAATTAAACTTCATTATCTCCAAAGTCAAGGTCATCTTCAGTCTAATCCTTGCCTGAATTATCCAAAGACTCTGCAGCTAACAGGTTTTCCCTCTATTTGTGAAGCATGAATACAATTGCATGTATCAATAGAAACACACAGCAGGAAATCCATGCTTGACCCCAGCTGGCTGAAAACAGAGAGACAGATGGGAAAAAAATCTAAAAATCGCCTTCTTTTTGTTTGTTGGAAATGTAAACAGCCACTCATTCATCATGTAGGTGATGCTCTTCCCCAAGAGCATAGCTGTCATCAAGGATAATACTTAAAATATTCATCTGTGGACATAGCTAAGGTACTGATCACTCAAAAAGGGCCTTGATAATGACAACGATGATGCTGTGTCAAGAGGCCCCCTGATGGACCACACTTGAAACCTTAGCTGATAAGAAAGGGAGGCCCAGGTAAGGAAACCAGCAGCCAGAGTAGTCGGGAGGCACTAGGCATGGGATGCAGACAGAGGGGTTTTGAGTAGTGGGTATGTGTTTGTCAGTACAGAAGTATTTTTGTTGTTGTTTTGTTTTGTTTTGTTTTTTGAGTTGGAGTCTAACTCTATCACCCAGGCTGGAGTGCGGTGGCACGCTCACGGCCAACGCAGCCTTGAGCCGCTGGGCTCAGGCAATCCTTCCAACTCAGCCTTCCAAGTAGCTGGAACTACAGGCACGAGCCACCACACCTGCCTAATTTTTTGATTTATTGTAAAGACGCGGTCTCACCAAGTTGCCTAGGCCAGTCTCAAACCCCTGGGCTCAGGCAATCCTTTCATCTCAGCCTCCAAAGATTACAGGCTTGAGCCACCATGCCTTTCTATATTTCAATAACTTCAATGGCCTTACCTCAATATATTTGTTAATGACCAGCTCTGGGCAGCAGCCCAAGGCATGCCAGCTCAGGCTATCACTGTCCTATCTATTTAACACATTAAGAAACTGAGGTTTAATGAGATAATATTTTTTTAAAAGACGTGGGAAACAAGTCAGGATTGGGTACATAAGTGGTTTACATACAGACGAAGTTTGAGCCTCCCACTGGACCTCACTTTGCCTGAATTAGGAATAGGCACCCTTATTGATGTTATGTGCCCCTCTGCCCCCTGCCTCCCCTGGCAGTGCCCTGTGACTTCTAATTCCTTTCTTGCAGTATTTTGCTAGAAGTTCCTGATCCACTTATGAGTGAGTACATGTGGTACTCAGTTCTTAGATTCTGTGATAGATCACTACGTATAATAGACTCTAAATCCATCCAAGTTGCTTTGAAGTCCATAATCTTGCCCTTCATTATGACTGCATAATATTCCATTGGAGATAAGATTTGAATAAAGACCCATAGCCAGTGGCAGGAGAATTGGCAAGAGAACCTTTAAAATAGTCTCTTCCTAAATTCAATGTTTGATTGTATGTCATCACCCATAAATTTCCCATGGGACTGTTATAAGAAACCAAATACTTATCACTAATGAGAACACTAAATCCAGACTTGCTCAACAATTATACCATTATAATGGCCATATCGTTAGAAAAAAGTGTTTTCCTCCATGGAAAATTCACTTTTTTTAATTACGTAATCATGCATTCTTACAAAGACGGGTTCAAGGGAGAAACAGACAAATTCTGAAATATTTTCCCAGGGTGGATCCCACTGCAAGTGATCCATCTGACTCAGTTTAATGACAAGAAAGACAGATCGTGGTGGCTTTTATTTTTTTAACTTACCTAATACTCTAGGTATGAGACACGATAATTAATTGTGTGTTCTTATAAGCTGGGTGACAATTAAATCTGAGGTTGCTAAGCAGTTCTGAGAACAATCATCTTATAAAATGCAGTTTTCATCTTTTGTGACAGTGGTCTGAATAAGAAGCGTCTAACGATTCCTTGTGGATGAGGTTCCTGCTAGTCGTGTTTTAATTATTAACTTAATTATATGGATGAAACAATAGGTGGTAATTTAGCTCTTTTGCTGACACTTAATTCTTGCTTCCTCAACCCCAAGCCTGGGGGACTTTTCAGAAGCAATTTAAGGAATTTTTTTCTAGATATAGCCTGCTACCTCAGGGTGCTACTTCTGTGTGTTCCTAAACTCATTTCTCTGAAACTGAGGCAGAAATGGGTAGGAGGGTGGGCAGGAGAAGATACGATGTGTCCTGGTAAATTGCCATGATTTGGATATACCAGAATGAGGTGGCTATGGGGAGAATTGGGCCCAGATAGGCGCTGGCTCTGAATGTAAGGCTAAGTGTGCCAAACACATTTGTTCAAACAATACTCTTTCCTCATTCTTAAGTTCAGAAATTCTTGGGGAGGATGAAAGAAATGAATAATGTGTTTGGGTTGGGAGGAATTTTCTGGACTCCCAATTTGAGTGGGGGATGTGGATTCAAGGTTTTTAGAGTAAATATTTCTTTTCCCCAAGGACTTTCTAGAGTTTTGCATGTTCCTCCTCTCCAGAAAAAGCCACTCCACGTCCCTCAGAATGTTAGTGGAATCTGTTTAAATATGATACTTCTCTGATCTATGTCCGCAGACCTAAAAGGGAAGAGCCTGGCATACTGAAGACGGAAAGAACGGGTATCATGAGGAAAAGTTGTGACCCAGAGAAGAGAGTGCTGGGACTTTTCCCTGAAGCCACATTGTTGGGAATGTGGTCAGTTTCAAAGGCAACTCAGGAAGTCATGCAGGAGCCCAACCACTAGGGTTAGACCACTGAAGCCGAGACTGGAAAGTATGGCTTAATGCTTCACCCACCAGGTAGAGGCTGAAGCTACTGATTGCATGTTTAGTACTTCAGCTAGAATTGGTTTAAAGAATTAGGTAAAGATAAACATGTATGCTTGTGATTTTCATAAATAAAAGTATCTACATATGTGTATATATTGAGCAAGTATGAATATAACCACACTTTTAGCTGTTTGTGAATTGGTTTTCTTCTCACTTAACAATACATCCTGCACATCTCTCTATCAATGTTAATTTTGCTGTTGTGTCATTTAGTGGGTGATTGGTTTTTAAATGATTTATTTTATCATCCAGTGGATACACAGTCTTAAAAGGTATTTCATTAATTTTCTGTTGTGAAATAACTGTTTAAAATTTTTTTCCTATAATACATGGTGTGGGGCAGAACAGTCATCTTTTTCCATGGGTCT
Organism: Cephalopachus bancanus; assembly: GCA_027257055.1. NCBI lineage: Eukaryota > Metazoa > Chordata > Mammalia > Primates > Tarsiidae > Cephalopachus > Cephalopachus bancanus. Next base: position 5,279,310 of record JAPVLO010000052.1, read on the forward strand.
GATATGCTGCTATCACATACTAACTCCCATATATACATGGGTCTGTTCTGGACACTGCTCTAATTCATTTGTCCTTCAAGCTATTTATATTTCAATCCCATATTGTTTTAGTTATTATAACTGTTATGCGTTTCCCTGTCCCTCTAAACCTTTTATTTATATTTTAAAATATGAGGGAGGACCCAAAAAACCCAGAATTATCTTTTGGAGGGCAGGCTCCTTGTAGTACAGGGTTCCCCTTCTAGGTAACTGTTCTAGGAACCCATCAGCATCAGTGTACCAGCTAGCATTGTTGTGAGAGACTGTATTTGGTTTCAGTGAATTTTTTTTTGGAGATTCTTTCAACATGTTTGCCCATTTCATGATGAGTGATTTACAAGAGCACCTGCCCACACCATGCCGAGTGTTCAGCAGTTTTTGACCAAAAATAACATGACCCCATGCTCTAACCCTCCCTATTTCACCCAATCTTGCCCCTAGCAACTTTTTTTTTTGTTTCGCTGGATAAAGAAAGTCCTCAAAGGGAAATGTTTTGCTGAAGGAGAAGAAGTGAAACAAAAAATGACAGAAAATAGAGTGAAAATAGAGTACTGAGACTTTTTCCTGAATCCACATTGTTGGGAATGTAGTCAGTTTCAAAGGCAACTCAGGAAGCCACATGGGAGCCCAGCCACTAGCGCTAGACCATTGAAGCCGAGACTGGAAGGCATGGCTTAATGCTTCACCCACCAGGTAGAGGCTGAAGCTACTGACTGCATGTTTAGTACCTCAGCCAGGACAGGTTTAAAGAATTGGGTCAGGATAGACATGTACGGGTGTGACTTTCATAAATAGAAGTATCAACATATGTATATGTATTGAGCAAGTAAATGGCTACATCTAGTCTGTAAGAATACTTTTGAGGTTTTTGAATGTTGCTTTCTTAATCTTCTTCTTCTATTGGCGTGATCATCTTTTTCTTATTGGTTCAGGAATTAGACTTTCTCAGGCTCCAGAGAATCAGGTTACCTCTGGTGATGAGGGATGACCGCCTGCCTCACAACCAGGTGTGCATTTGCCCTGTATCACTGCACTGCCATCTTGAACCAATCACTCCACCTTTCCACAGTGAAATTTCATTATCCGTAAGATAATACATTGCTCCATTCCTCTCTCACAGGGGTAGCAAAGAGCAAATAAACAAGTACCTTCTCACCCTGCATAGTCCAATGTGGTAGCCACTAGTGCTAAGTGTCTACTTAATTAAAATTAAACAAAATTAAATATTCTTCAATTACATTTACCACTTTCCAAGTGCTCATTACCACACATGGCTAAGTGGCTGTGTACCAGACAGCACAGATAGAGAACATTATCATCATTGTAGAAAGTACTATCAGACAGCTGTGTCTTCAACAATAAAGCCTGGTACAAATGCAAGTTAGGTTATTATTGCTGTTGCTGGAGGTTGAAATTCTCATACACACACAAGGAGAGCCCACGCACTGACATGTGTGTCTGTGTGGGGCTGCCTAAGTGTCTGTATTTCATCACTGCCTCTAGAGCAGTCATGAAAGCACCAAAAGCATATGTTAAATCCTTGAAAAATAGAGCAGGGGTCAAATAATTATGGGTGCACTGTTTTTCTGTAAATAGCATAATCTAGACCACAAATAGCTTTCTGAACCTTCTAATTACAGTATCAAAGAGAAAAGGCACTATTTTTCTATAAAATTGCCAGTTCAGATTAGCCACTTATAAAAAGGCATGTAATCTTCTGGACTCTAATATCCTTTACTCATATTCTACAATATGGGACTCAAGGCTGTGAGCAGGAGAAGTGAGGAGTTGTCATAGGAGAGTTGCAGTGGCCTGAACCCTGCTCAGACAGTACCTGGTCTTTTCTAGCATGAAGCAAGAAGAGGACCTAACCTGCCCCCACACCTCACTCCCAGGACCTAATAAAGCAGCAATTGATAATAACAACAAGAATAATAATATCAACCATTTATCACATTCCAAGGCTCAACTAAACACTTTGTATATCTTACTGCATTTACTCTTGCCAAAACCTACCACTGAGGTAGGTATTGGGCATTATTCCAGTTTTATAGCTAGAGAGACAAGGCTGAGAGAGGTTTAAGAACTCACCTGAGGTCACTCAGAAATGTCAGAGTCAAGAACAGAACTGAAGTATGCCTGACTCCAGTGCTTATGTTCCTAATTATCATGCTTCTTGTCTCTGATAAGGATGGCCCTAAAACGGGGAAACGATTTCGCCTACTCAGGAATGCTTGAGCCCTGGTCCTATCTCCTATTCTTCCTGATGTTGGCTCCATCCTGAACTGCAGGGTGTGGACATTCCAGCCTGTACATTCAACTCTGTCCACTCTTCTCCCATGTCCCATAAATAAGACCCACACAGGCCCTGGAAGTGGGCTCAAGGCTAGACAAGAATCCCAAGTACCCAGAGTATGGTCTAGGAAAGAAGGGTCCTTGGCTCCGCAGACTCTCCTGCGTGGAGGGGCACAGCTGGAAGTAGATGAAAAGCAGGCTCTCTAACTGAAGAACCACTATTCAAAATGCGGTTCTAGGACTGGCAGCATCAGCACCACCTGGGAACTTGCTAAAAATGCAAGCTTTTTAAATTATTATAAAGATATGGGGTACAATTCAGGGTTAGGTATACAAACGTTGATTATGCAGGTACCCTTGTTGATGAGGTGTGTCCCTCCTTCCCCTAGAAGTTCCACTCAGCTGCCAATCCCACCACACCTCCCCTGAGAGTTTCCCACTACTGCCAATCCCTTTCTTATAGCACTATAATCGTTCAAGGTCCATATATGAGTGAGAACATATGATACTCTGTTCTTTGTTTCTGTGATAGATCACTGAGTATGATCAACTCTAATTCATCCAAGTTGCTGCAAAGTCCCCATTTTTTTCCTTCTTTGTGACTGTGTAATACGCCATTGTGTATATGTACCACTTTTTTTTATCCAGTTCAGCTTCAATGGACAGCATGTTGGTTCCATGTTTTTGTTATTGGGAATAGAGCTGCAACAAACATACGTGTGTAGGTACCTTTCTTGTAGAACTACTTGAGTTCCTTCGAGTATATTCCTAATAGAGGAATTGCTGGGTCATATGGAAGGTCAATTTCTAGTTCTTTCAGAAATCACCATATTGTTTTCCAAAGAGGTTTGCATTCCCACCAGCAGTGTACAAGCATTCTTTTTTCTCTGCATCCTCATCAGCATCTGTTGTTTTTTTTAATGAGGGCCATTCTTACTGGGGTTAGATGGTATCGCAATGTGGTTTTGAATTGTATTTCTCTGATGATGAGTGAGGCTGAGCACTTTTTCATGTGTCTGTTGGCTGCCCATATATCTTCTTTTGAGAAGTGTCTATTCATGTCTTTTGCCCACTTTTAATGGGACTGTTTGTTTTTTTTCTTCCAGGACATTTGAATTGCTTGTAGATCCTAGATGTTAGACCTTTGTCAGATATACGGTTGGCAAATACTTTTTCCCATTCTGTGGGCTGTCTCCCTGCTCTCTTGATGGTTTCTTTAGCTTTGCAGAAGCTCGTCAGTTTGATGAGGTCCCACTTGTCTATCTTATTTCTTAAGGAATGGGCATTTAGGGTTCTGAATAGGAATTGGTTACCAATTCCAATTTCCATAAAGGTGTATCCTACGTTTTCTAAGATTCTTTTTTGTTTGTTTGTTTGTTTGTTTTTGTTTGTTTGTTTTTGAGTTGGAGTCTCACTCTGTCACGCAGACTGGAGTGCAGTGGCCGCTCCCGGCCACCACAGCCTCTACCTGCTGGGCTTCGGCGATCCTTCCACCTCAGCTTTCCGAGTAGCCAGAATTACAGGCATGTGCTGCCATGCCCAGCTGATTTTTTTTTTTTAATTTATTGTAGAGATGAGGTCTCGCTGCCCAGGCAGGTCTCGAACCCACAGGCTCAGGCAATCCACTCACCTTAGCCTCCCAAAGGCACGGGATTACAGGCTGAGCCACCGAGCTCAGCTAAGATTCTTATAGTTTGAGGTTTTACGTTTAGGTCTGTGATCCATTTAGAGTTAATTTTTGTGTATGGTGATAGTTAGGCCTCCTGTTTCAATCTTCTGCATGTGGTCAGTCAGTTTTCCCAGCACCATTTATTGAATAGGTTCTCTTCTCCCCGGTGGTTGTTGTTGGAGACTTTGTCAAAGATGAGTTGGTTGAGAAATTGAGGCTTTGCTTCCGGAATCTCTATCCTGTTCCATTGGTTTATGTGCCTGATCTTGTACCAATATCAAGCTGTTTTGATTACTGTAGCCTTATAGTAAAGTTTGATGTCTGGAAGTGTGATCCCTCCTGCTTTGTTTCTTTTGCTAAGAACTGTTTTGGCTATTCGTGGTCATTTATGTTTCTATATGAATTTCAGTATTGTCATTTCCAGGTCTGAGAAGAATGATGTTGGTAACTTAAAGGGTATCGCGATGAATCTGTAGATTGCCTTAGGTAGAATGGACATTTTAACAATGTTGGTTCTTCCTATCTTGAGCCATGGAATATCTTTCCATTCGTTTGTGTCTTCTTGGATTTCTTTGAGCAGTGTTTTGTAGTTCTCATTGTAAAAGTCTTTCACTTCTCTGGTTAGGACGATGCAAGGTATTTCTTTTTGTGTGTGTGGCTATCGTGAATGGGATTGTGTTTTTAATTTGGGTCTCTGCCTGCTTGTTGATGGTGTATAGGAATGCAACTGTCTTTTGCACTTTATTTTGTACCCTGAAACTTTGCCAAAGCCCTTTATCAGTGAAAGCAAGTTTTTGACAGATTCTCTTGGATTTTCAAGGTATAGGATCATATCATCAGCAAAGAGGGATTACTTGATTTCCTCTTTTCCTATTTGGATACCCCTGATTTCCTTCCTTTGTCTAATTGCCCAAGCTAGGACTTACAACACAATGTTGAACAAGAGGAGTGAGAGTGGGTGGCCTTGTCTTGTTCCAGCTTTCAGAGGAAATGTTTCCAGTTTCTGTCCATTTAGCAATGTTAGCTGTGGGTTTATTGTAGATGGCACTTACTACTTTGAGGTATGTTCCTTCTATACCTAGGTGCTTGAGGGTTTTTATCAAGAAGGATGCTGGATTTTATCAAAAGCTTTTTCTACATCTAATGATATAATCATGTGGTTCTTGATATAATCACATCTGTTGATGTATTTAATTACATTTATGGTCTTGTGAATGTTGAACCAGCCCTGCATCCTGGGGATGAAGCCTACTTGGTCATGGTAAATGATTTTTGAGATGTGTTTTTGGATCTGATTTGCTAGAATCTTGCTGAGGATTTTTGTATCTATATTCATAAGGGATATTGGCCGGTAGTTTTCTTTTTGGGGGGGATCTTTACCCAGTTTGGGTATCACTGTGATGGTAGCTTCATAAAATGATATGAGGAGAATTCCATCTTTCTCAATTGCCTGCCATACCTTCAATAGGATTGGCATCAGTTCCTCCTTATACGTTTTATAGATTTCTGGGTGACAAAGTGAGACTCCAACTCAAAAAAAAAAAAAAAAAAAGAAAGAAACTTTGATTATTATGTAGTGTCCTTTTGCATTTTTTTAAATTTTGGATAGCTTAAAGATTGTTTTGTCTGATATTAAGTTCATGACTCCTGCCTTCTTTTGTGATCCATTTGCCTGGAAACTCATTTTCCATCCTTTAACTTTGACTCTGTTTGTGTCCTTTTGGTGAGATGAGTTTCCTGGATGCAACAAATAAATGGATCATGGGTTCTTATCCAGTTTGTCATACTGTGTCTTTTCAGTGGTGCATTTAGCCCACTCACATTCAGGCTGATTATTGAAATGTGGTTGTTTATCCCTTCATGAGGTTCTTATAAAATTTTTTTCTTTGCTTGTTTTCTTTTGGCTTTGGGGTTGATGTATGTGTGTGTTTTCAAGTTTCTTGTTGTGCTGTATTCTCTGTTGATTCTGTGCTCTACTGTTCTCTTGGGAAGTGTGTGGTTGTTCTTTTTTTTCTTTCATCTGTGCTTAATACCTTTTTAAGTGTCTCCTGTAGAGCTGGTCTGGAAGCTACATAATCTCTTAGAGATTGGATGTCTGGGAAGGATTTTAATTCTCCATATCACTGATGAAACTGAGCTTGACTGGATAGGAAATTCTTGGTTGAAATTGTTTATCTTTGAGGAATTTGAATATAGGACTCCAGTCCCTTCTTGATTGCAGTGCTTCTGCCCATAGTCTGCTGCTATTCTGATTGGTTTTCCCCGATAGGTAGTCTGAACTTTCTTTCTTGCTGCCTTTAGGATTTTTTCTTTTGTGTCTGTTTTGTGTAAGCGAATTACTATGTGACTGGGGGTTGGTCTTCTCATTTGATGTCTTCTGGGGGGGGTCTCTGTATCTCTTGTGCTTGGCTTGTCACATCTCTAGTGAGATGGGGATAGTTTTCTTGGATTACCTCCTGAAATACTTGCTCCAAGTTGTTGTCCATTTCTCTTTCTCCCTCTGGGATACCAATCAGGCATAGGTTCGGTCTCTTGATATAAACACACATCTCTTGTAGGCTTTGTTCTTTCTTTCTGCATCTTCTTTCTATGTTTTTTACAGATCGGGTTAATTCTATGTTCTGGTTTTCAAGTTCAGAGATCCTTTCTTCAGCTAGATTAATTCTGTTTTCCATGCTTGTCATTTTGTTATTTATTTCCTAGATGAAATTTTTTATTACCAAAATCTCTGTTACAAGTTATTTTACTGTTGCATCTTGTCTTTCTTGAGTCTTATTCACTCTTTCCATCCATTCCCTAATCCCTGTCATATTCTGGGGTCAGTCATTAGTGACTTTCATTGTTTGGGCACCAAGGTCTGATTTTTCAGGAGTCTTCTCTTTGGTACACTTGAAAGTGCCTGTGGTCTTCCTTTGTTTTTTTCCTCATTTGTGAGAGATCTCTTGTTTTTCTCTTTAGTTCTGTTATTCTGTGTCAGTGGGAGAGGCTTTCCCTTCTGATGTTTGCTCAGCTCTCTATTCTTCCCTGATCTGTGCTTTGGATTTGTTCTATTTTGAAATAGGATGGCGGATGGGAAGCTTTGCTGTCTCCTGTAGGTTTTGAAAGTTGAATAAAGTAGGGAGTGGGGTGCTAGGATTCAGAAACTACTTGCAAATTACAATGTTCACTTATTGTGGTATATGTTCCCTGAAACCCACTCCCCACCACCACTCTATATGATGATGCAAAGTAGAAACTAATGCAAAAAACAATTGAATGCACATACACTCCAAAACAAACTGAAATAACAACAAAGTGAAACAAAAAAAAGAAAACTGAACACACACACACACACACACACACACACACACACACACACACACCTAGCTCCAAGTGAATAGAGAAGAAAAACAGAAAGACCAGAAGAAAAAAAAGGGAATTCAGATCAAACCCTCACACATATATTGACACACACCTTAAACTATAAAAAATGAAAAGTTAGAAAAACCAGAAGCACAAAAGAGCCAAAACAAACCAACAACAACAAAATTTAAAGATGAACACTCAATCATTCATATACACACATAAACTGAAAACAACACATAAAAGAAGAAAGAAACAGAAAAAGAAAAGAAAAAAATTATGGAGGGGGCAGATCAAACCCCTCATATACACATTCATGCACAAAGGAAAAATATTTTTTAAATAGATGAATTAACAGTCAAAAAATTTTAAACAATTAAAAATTTTTCTTAAAAAAAAAAAAGCCTCCCCTCTTGTGGCAGGCTCTGTAATTGTTCCTCTAATCAGGTTTCTCCTGCAGAGCCACCTCTTTCACTCTCTCAGTGTCTGGAGCAGGGAAGGAGGAAGGACAGTGGAGGTGGGTGGGGCTGCAACCCTCCCCTTCTACTCTCAAATGGTCAGGGAGATCTCCTCTGGTGGGGAGGTGCAAGATCGTCTCTTCCCCAGGTGTGTACTCACGGGAGGTGCCCCAGCCAGGTCTATCCTGGAATGGAGTTCTCCTATTGCAACTGTCGTTCAGGCTCCATTTGGGTTTTTCCCTCTCAGTTATGGCCCAGCTGTGTGGGTCTGATTTTCACAGGATTGCTGGGGAGGAGGGGGTTGGGGTCAGCCATGGACTCACCACTGCTCTCTTTGGAGTTCTTCCTTGTCCTTTTCTGGCCACACCCTTTGTCCTGCAGCTGGATCAGGTTAGGGGGTGAGGTGCCTGGGACTCAGCACTCATCAGTTTCCTCCAAAGTTTGTGCTTTCAGTATATTCCCTCTGGATCACGATCAACCCCTGAGCAGTTGATCCACCAGTCACAGAGATAGGGTCTCTTGCTCCCTGGTGAGCAAGTCGGAGCACTTTCCTACCCTGCCTTCAAGATGTTGGTAGGGTGCCTCTCTTGTTCTCTTCCATAGGATTTGCCTCTGAACTCTCTCTGTATTCCCTACTGCCAGTGCCCTGCTGAAGTGGTGAGGCAAAGCCTGGAACTGGCAGTCTCTGCTGCTGCAGTGGTGAGGTAGAGCCTGGGGCAGTAGTTTCTCCCTGCCACTTCTTCACAGGAAGACTTTTGTCCATTTTAAAAAATTGTCGCTGGGCTTCTGCAACCTAGGAAGGGCCAGAGATCAAGATGCATCACCAGCTGTTGCACCAGGACCCTGGCCACTTGCTCACAAGCCCCGACCTGGTCAATCTCTCCTAGCATTTTCTTCCCAGGAAGGGTTTTGTTGATTTTTTTTTTTAAGGCGCTTGGCATCTGTGTCCCAGGAGTCAAAAATGCAAATTTTGGGACTCCGCCCCAGGCATCCTGAATCAGAAAGTCTGAGAATGGGCCCCCAGAAATCTGTTTTAATAAGCCCTCCAGGTGATTCTGGTGCTCACTAAGGTTTGAGAGTCACTGCTCTAAGGTGGCCCTTGCTACACAGGTGTGGCCCATGGGCCAGCAACATGGGCATCTCCTGAGAGCTTTTAGAAATGCAAATTCTGGGCCTCCCTGAAGACCTGCTGAATCAGAATTAAGGAGGGCCAAGGCCAGCCATTTTTGTCTAAATAGACTCTCCAAGTGATTCTTATGCACCGCAAACTCTAAGCATTGCTCCAAGGCAGGCCCTCATCTTCCTCCTCTACTTTGTTATATTATTAGTAAGAACTGTTCCTGTTTCACTAGAGAAGCTCATCTCCCATTGACTTAAGGGAAAAAAGAAACTGAATAACTTATGTAATTGAAAAAATTTGTGGATATCTCCAACACCACTGGATCTAGATCAGGAGTTGGCAAACTACAGTCCATGAGCCAAACCCACTCGTGTCCTGTTTTTGTAAGTAAAGTTTTATTAGGTCACAGCCATATTCATCCATGTGCATATTGTCTATGGATGCTTTCACAGGGCAATGGCAGAGTTGTGTACTCCTGACAGACCATATGACCCACAAAGTTTAACATATTTTCAGAAAATGTTTTGGACCCCTGCTCTCAAGAATACGGTCCAGGGTAGAGACTCCTCCGATCCAGCTTTAAGGGGAACCCTAGGATGAACAACACCCAGCCTGTGAACCTCAGTTGATACCTTGTTCATTCGTGGGAAGTAGGACCAGAAGTTTTAATAGCCAATCACTTTTCTTGAACTCCACACGTTTCACACACAAATGTACACATATATAATTAAACATTATGTCTATGAAATAAAACTTCATGCCTAATGAATGAATGCTCTGGTGCAGATTTATACAGCAATATTTGAAGCCCCTTTCCTACAAACCCTGGAATGCGGTGAACTCTTGATTAGGGTATATGGCATGACAAGAAATGTCTACTTGGTCTTTGACCCTGGTTCCTGGCACACAGCTCCTAAAACCTTTGAAATCTCCAGACTGAGAAGACTTTCTTTGGTATGCTAATGAGATGGCAGATGACTAGGAACTCCTAGATAGTTTCAGGATGGGGGCAGGTAGCCAGACAAATCAAAACATAATCAGAGGGTTAGAATTTTCAGTTTCACTCCCAGACCTTTGAGAAGGGGAGAGGACCTGGAAATTGACCTAATTACCAATGGCCAGTGATGTAATCAGTCATGCCTACATAATGAAACCTTCATAAAGACCCCAAAATGAGGGAATTCAGAGAGTTTCTGAGTTGGTGAACATATCGAGGTGCTGGGAGAGTGGTGCACCCGGAGAGGTCGTGGAAGCTCCATGCCGTTCCCAATACCTAGTCCTATACATCTCCCTCCATCTGGCTATTCCTGAGTTGATCCTTTATAATAAACTAGTAAATGCAGGTGACATGTTTCCCTGAGTTCTCAAGTCATTCTAGCATATTACCAAACCTAAGGAAGGGTGATGGGAGCCCTTGGTTGATCAGAAGTATGGGAGACCCAGGGCTTGTGACTGGCATCTGAAGTGGCAGGCAGTCTTGTGGGACTGAGTGAGCCCTTAAATCTGTGGAATTGGGCATTAACTCCTGGTAGTTAATGCCAGAATTGAATCAAATTGTTTGACAGTCAGTTGGTGTCTGGAGAATTGGAGGATTGGTTGTTGGTATTAAGAGACATCTCAGAGACTCTCAAATGATAAACTTCAGTGTATATTGCTTCAGAAGTAATTAATGTATACATATAAGAGATGACCCAAAAAATTGGAATTATATTTTTCATGGGGGAAGGCCTTATAATACATGCTTCCCCTGCTAGGTAAGTGTTATAGGAGCCCATCAACATCAGTGTGCCAGCTAGTGTTGTTGTGAGAGGCTGCATTCGGTTTCAGTGAACTTTTTTTTAGAGATTCTTTCAACTCATTTGCCCATTTCATGATGGGTGATTTATGAGAGTATCTGCCCACACTAAGCTGAGATTCCAATAGTATATGATCAAAAACAGCATGACCCCCATTCACCCGATCTCATCCTCAGTGACTTTTTTATTGTTTCCCCAGATGAAAAAAAGTCCTCAAAGGAAAACATTTTGCCAATATGGAAGAGGTGAAACGAAAAATGACCAAAGCACTAAAAAACTTCAGAATTGATGAGTTCAAAAACTGTTTTGCACAGTGGAAAAAAACATCTTGGTAGGTGTATTGCATCAAATCGAGAGTATTTTGAAGGTGACTAAAGTGTAAACATTCAAGAATAAATACACAATTTTTTATAAATAAATTTTGGGTTTTGGGGATTCCCCCTCATGTATCTACATTATACTATTAATCCAGAAGTATTTTAAGGTAAGTTATAGATACTATAACAGTAGCCAAAGAATTTTTAAGAATAATCTGGAGTCGTTGTCATTGCTGAAGTCTATATGAAGTCATTAGCATTACAGTTATATAAAATCTTCTGTTCCTCCAAAGCTATTCTTTGGGTGAGAATTTGTGAAAATTGAAGGAAGAGCTGAGTTTCACATCTGAATTGGTGCAGGGAAAATCAGAGAGAGCACCTACAGGAAAATCGCTAAACTATATTAATTTAGCTACAGCAATCCTTGGAGAAAGGGTTTATCATGAAATTATTGACCACATCCAACCAGAAAAACAGTAAATTGCAGAAATCACAGGGAGGGATTTGAACTTCCACAGGGTTCTATAATAACATTACCTAGATTTTGAGAAGCAAATTCACCCAAGGCCATTTTAGGATTGTCAAAATTCCTTACTATCTTCAAGTTTGGAGATTCCTGACCTCATATAATATTGAACATAGCAATCAAAATATGCCAACATTGAACATAATTTATACATAATGATGCAAACACTGAGCTGTATTTTAGTAGACTTCAAGTTTGGAGATTCCTGACCTCATATAATATTGAACATAGCAATCAAAATATGCCAACATTGAACATAATTTATACATAATGATGCAAACACTGAGCTGTATTTTAGTAGACTTAATGTTACCTTGGAAAAGATTTCATTAATATTTTCCTTCTGAATTTTGGATACTTTTTTTTTTTTGAGTTGAAATCTCACTCCACCACCCAGGCTGGAGTGCAGTGGTACACTCACAGCCACATGTCGACCTACTGGGCTCAGGTGATCCTTCTGCCTCAGTCTTCCAAATAGCCAGAACTACAGGCATGCACTACCATACCTGACTAATTTTTTGATTTATTGTAGAGACAAGGTCTCACCACGTTGCCCAGGCTGGTCTCAAATTCGCAGTCTCAGGCAATCCCCTCACTTCAGCCTCCCAAAGTGCTGGGATTACAAGCTTGAGTCACCGTGCCCAGCCTGGATACATTTTTCTAAATCTCAGTTATTTTTGTAGATCTTAGAGAGGCTTGCCAGCCTTGGCACAAGTCTGTATTACCCAGTCCATCTTCCTGGACTAAGTGTAAATAGAAATAATGTGTGAAAGCAACTGGTTTAGTAAATGCAGGAGTCAAGCTCCAAGATTGTGTCCTCTGTAACTTTAGTGAAAAAAAAAAAAAGCAGGGCATTGTTTTTGTTTAACTTCACTGTTATTTTTTGGACAGCAGGTCAGTATACTGCAAAACACATGCTGAAATGATCTAATCAATTTTGAGAACCTCACCAGAAAGGACAGCTTAACTCAAACAGGTCCACAGAGAAATAAGTGTGAAAGGACAAGTGAATGTCAATTAAAACCAGCAACTGACTTTGCAGGATGGGATTTGGACTTTATGGGCTTAACAGAATATGTCCATCCTTTGGGGTTGTAATCCATTGCAGCAAGTCCTCCTCAAAGGCCTGGGTAAGGTTCTCAGCAAAACAAGTAACCTCATTAATTAAATGAGTTAGTACTCTCACCACGATTTCCTTAATTGCTGTTGTGACTTTCGGGAGAAGCATTTTCAAGCCAAATTGCACACCCAGAGGCTCCGGTAATCAATGCCACAATAAGCCTGGTATGCTCTGAAAGTGATTGCAAAGGCAGCCACACAGGATGTGCCCGCAGCTTGCCTCCATCAGCCCAGTCTTCCCGTGTGAGCTCAATTCCTAAGTGCCCTGTGCAACCGGCATTGTCCTCCAACCCGACTAGAAATCCAAGAAATCCTTCATCATCATTTTCTCCCTACAGAAGATATTCCCCTTTAATTTGAAGACCTGCTGTATTTCAGTTTTTTTGTATCAAATATGAGTTGTGTGAATAGCTTTGATTCTGTTCTGAAAGAGGGAAAGCACTAACCCTAATAGACCAAAATCACTGCTCCAAAGAGCTTCCATTCCACTTGGTGAGTGGCTTCTACTACTATCTTGGGTGCTGTTTGTTTTGTGTGAGAGGGTGCCCCTTTTTTGTTTTACACTATCTAGAAAATACCTGTGTTGAATCTGAGCAACTCTTTCTCATACAAACCTGTTTCCCGGTGCCTGGGACTACTCTGCATGCAGCAGTTATATCAGTTGGAAACTGTATTTGGTCCTAAGTAACAGAGACCCAGCTCTCCACCAAAATACACTGGTTTAAATCAGACAATGATTTACTATTTTTCCATCATTTAGTCCAGAAGTAGAAGGGCCAGGGTTGTCCTAATGGCTCTATAATACCACCAATGTCCCAAGTTGCTTTTATTTTCCGTTATACTCTCTCTCTCTCTCTCTCTTTTTTTTTTTTTTTTTTTTTGGAATCAGGGTCTCACTCTTTCACCCAGGCTGGCTGCAGTGACACACTCACAGCTCACTGCAGCCTCAACCTCCCAGGCTCAGGAGATCCTTCTGTCTCAGCCTCCAGATAACTGGAGCTACAGATGCATGTCACAACGCCTGGCTTACTTTTTGTTTTTGTTTTTGAGACAGGGTCTCACCATGTTACCCAGGATGATCTCAAACTCCTGGACTCAAACAATCCTCCCTCCTCAGCCTCCCAAAGTGCTGGGATCACAGGCATGATCCACCGTGCCTGGTCTCGATTGCTCAGTACCATCCTCAAGACTTCCTTACCACTCTTAGATGGCCACTATAATAAAAATAGTCACAGTGTAGTTGGTAAGAAAGAGGAAGGTGGAAAGGAAAAACAAGCCAAACATGTAGGGAGCGCTCCTGGAAGCCCTACCCATGTCTTCCCCTGACATTTCATTTTCCTGAACTATATCTCTTTCTTTAAGGGCATGGTAATTTTTAAATGGGTCCACAGATTCTTGGATAGTTCTTCTTCTGAGAAGTGGAGCCTAATTTTTCTCCCCTTGAATGTGTACTGTACTTAATGACTTGCCAAGTAAATAGAACGCGACAGAGAAGATGGTGTGTGACTTCTGAGACCAAATGGTGGCATTATGGCTTCTCTCAAGATTCACTAATTCCAAGAAAGCAAGCTGCCATATTGTGTGGACACACAAGCAGCCCTATGAAGATGTTCACATTTGGAGAGACTGAGGTCTCCTGCCAACAACCAACATTGACTTCTCCGGCCCTTTAAAGTTAAAAATTAGCCTCCTTGGAAGTATATCCTCAGCCTCAGGAAACCCTACAGATGAGCTACAGATGACTTGTAGCCCTGGTCCACATCTTGACCACCACTTCATGAGTCACCCTGAGCCAGAGACTTTCAGCTAAGCTGTTCCCAAACTCTTGACTCAAAGAAACTGTGTGCAATAGTAAGTGTTTATTGCGCTAATATCTGCTAAAAGTAGAGATACTTTGTTACACAACATTAGATAATGAATACAAAGGGGGACTATGAAATATCAAATGTGGTCAGCACTGAATCATAGACTGATAGCTTTTCACCAAAATCTATTTACCACTTCTTTGAGTTCACAGCTGGACTATTTCCCATCTGCTCTTGCTGTTGGAGGTGGCCATGTGGTCATGTGACTAAGTCCTCTCCAGTGGAATGTGAAAGTAATATATACCACTTGCAGGCTTGGCCAAAAAGATTTGCGTATGCTCCTCCATTTTTCCCTTCCAACCTGTCTATGACTAGTGGTGGTATCTACAAAAAAATCATGGTGCTGATCCTCATTTGAGGAAGAATCAGTGAGGAGTGAACTCACCATGGTATTTAGAGGTGGGAAATCATGTCCTGAAGGAATGAGTTAATAGAATATACTTGTGTTGTCATTGTTTGGTGGCCCGATACAGCCTGCCTTGCTGTGGTATTCAGGATTCTGGGAGAGGCTGAGCACATTTCTTTGTACTGCAAGTTACAAAAACACCCTTTTGAGCAGCTTAAACAATAAGGACGTGAATTATCTCATGCAAGAAATCCAAAGGTAAGCTGCTTCCAGGCCGGGATGCCCTGCCTCCCACTCCACTTCTCTGCAATTCTCTGGACTCTGCCTGACACTGAGTATCTCTTCTTCTTTGACCAAGCTCCTTCTGTGGTCGCTGACTAATCCTCACACCCACAGCACTTTGAAGAGTTACCAAGGTCTAAGTTCTTTCCATGGCTAAGATGTTGGTCCAGTGCTTTTTTTTTTTTTGAAGGATCCTAACACTGTTCCCCTTTGTAGTATAATGCCCACAATGCTCCAAAGAGTGAATGCTGTGTTCATCTCAGACCAAAAAGGATAAAAAGTTATTGGAGTACACCTCTATTGATAAAACCCCTTCCATGTGGTATGTTCACTGATGTTCTTAGTTAGAACCCACCCTGGCTGAACCCAGGGATATGCATGGGCCCTGCCTCCTGAAAAGCCACGGTGGACTGGACCAGACACCAACAAGAACAAAAGGGCATGTCACACGGCTGATAGAGCTAAGATAAAAGTCTTAAGAGCAGAAAGGCCTTCTCCATCCACTCCCATCTGCATCATTCCCCATCACCACTACCTCAACACTAGGCAAAGAGATGCTATTTGTATCATATTGGGGCAAGAATGTCCTGGATTGAGAGGAAGAAAGAGAATCAGGGTGTGCGTTATTCTACTAGGGTCATTATAACAAAATATCATAGACCGGGTGATTTAAACAACAGAAACTTATTTTCTCGCAGTTCTGGAGGCTGAAAGTTCAAGACCAAGGTGCTGGCACTATTGGTTTATCCTAAGTCCTCTCTCCTTAGGTTGTAAATAGCTGCCTTCTCACTGTGCTCTCACATGGACTTTCCTCTATGTAGGGGCGTGAGCCTAGTATCTCTTCCACTTCTTATAAGGACACCAATCCTTTGGATTAGATGCCCACACTTATGATCCCACTTAACCTTTATTACCTCCTTAAAGGCCTTGTCTCCAAATTCAGTCACATTAGGGGTTGGGGTTTCAACTTATGAATTTAGGGGGGACACAATTCAGCATATAACAGAGGGTAAGGGAAGAAAACATAGACACTGGTGGTTTCCCAAGACAAAAGCCCTGTAGCCTCCTGCCTGACCTGAGACTCATATTGATGAATAATTCAGGTTCATTTGGGGGAAGATACAGCAGAGAAGACCAAAGTTCTTCCTGCCAGTGGAGCTCCAGAAAAGAGGCAGGCAAGTGACTGGATCCTAATGAGAAGCAGCTGTTTACATCACCAGAGCATGATCACTTCTAATAGCTGCTCAGCAATTCACTGTACCCAGAGGCAGTGTGAAGCAACAAAAGGATTTCTGAGGACCCATGAATGAGTAGAAGCAGAGTTGAGAGCCTCTAGTCCCTAAAAGGCCATAAAGATGGGAACCAGTGGAGAGGCTAAGCTACGCTGGGCCTGTGAAGGAGACCAGCTATGGATGACTTGAAGATAAGATCTCCACTTCCATCTGCACCTGCAGCTCCCTCACTACCACCATCACTGCCACCATGACCATTTCCACCATCACCGTCGCCAGCTCTGCCTATACCAATAACACCTCCACCTTCATCACTTTCAGCTCCACCAGCTGCAAAACTAAAGCCACCACCTCTCACAGCAGCAACGCTATCATCAGCACGCTCACCACGAACCCTGTCACCACCACAGCTATCCTCACCATCACTGCCACCTCCACCACCACTGCGAACACTTCTACCTCCGTCATTGCTACCTTCTCCTCCACAGCCTCTATGGCCCCACAGTCTTTATTAGCTTCACCGCTTTCGCAGCCTCCACCACCACCATTTCCACTTCCAGCTCCATCATCTTCTCCACTTCCACAACCACCACAACTATGTCCACCATCACGTCCACTTCTGCCACCTCCACCACCCCTATCGCCTCCATCATTCTCTTCTCTAGTTCCTGTATGCCCCTCATCCTAGCCATCACCTTTTTGAGGAAGCCTCTCTACTTACCACCCTTAGCCAATCCTCCTCTCTGTTATCAAGAGCACAGCGCAAATATAACTGCACTGGAGAGTTTTTCCTTGCCCCTTTCTCCACATAAGTTGTATAGTTCTCTTTATTTCCAGTACTTAGCCAAAAACAGTGCCTGGCATGTCATACATCCATAATCAGTATTTGACCAGGAGAGGACTGTATTAAATTTTTAATGAGTCAAAAGCTACAAAGTCTTGATGATTTGAAATTCTGAAATTGCAGTGAATATTATTGTGATATTGTATTTATCAGCACACATTGTGGAATTTGATCTTCTAATTTCCAGTCTCAGAGTGAATTACCAGGCCAAGGATGGATCGCGGGACAAGAAGTGACCAAGGAATACTTGAAGCAGAAGTTAGATAGCAACACTACTTAAAACTCACCACTAGATGGCAGCCGCACCCCAGGAGCAGGCCACTTGCGCCCTCTGGCCACACCCCTGAGCCCGGCCTACGCGCCCCACTCAGCCTCGCCCTTCCTAGGAAGGGGCAGGCGCTAGCAGATCTTGATCGCCCTGGGAACTGCCCTCATTTCTTCCCGCCCTTCCACTCTGAAGTCCTGAGCTCTACCAGTCGCTTCACTCTTCGCGTCCCCAACCCCCCATTGTAAAATCCCCACCGCCTACCTAGCGCTCCGGACGCCCCATGCAGGGCCAGGCCGGCCACTGTCCCTGACATTATCTGCTCAATCTGCCAGAGAAAGAGAAGGGACAGGATCCCCCTTGAGTCTCCCTGGAAGGAAGGATTAGGACCCATTGAGAATTGTCTCATGTGTGAGGCCAGAGCAGACAAGGAGGAAGAGGGACAAACAGAGAGAAGGAAAAAAGAAGAGCCAAGAAGAAAGAGAAAAGCAAAGATGGAGGTACCCCGAGGAATCTGCTTTTGGAATATCATCCTAGGTGCTGTGTAGCTTCCAGAGGAGCTGCCAGGGAGACCAATTAGGGAGACATCTTCACTTGAGTCTCAAGAGGACCAAGGGGGCCACACCAAAAGAGACTTCGAGCCATAGAATCCCACCTCCCTGGCCATCCTCCCACCATGGGAAGGGAAGAGAAAAGCAAGGACAAATTTGGGGGACACAGGTGGAAGGTGGTGGCCCCTCCAGGAGCTGTCCGAGTAGAGTAATTGCTTTGCATGACTTTTCTTGTCTCCATTAGAAAGAGCCTAGAGTCTTGTGGGAAAAGGTGGCTTCCTTTCCCCAACCCTCCCAAAGCTCCTCCCCCTGGAGCCGCTCCCTCCAAGCTTCCTCTGTGTCCTTATCTTGCACAGTCTGGGACAGAAACATCACTGGGAGGGAGCTGGGACTCCCTCTGAGCAGAGTTTTCCATAGTAGTGGGGTTGTTGTTGTTGGTTTTTTTTTTCCTGTCTTCTGTGTTTGTTTAGGATAATGTGCTGCCTGATGGTTATAGACTGTGATCAAAAGATACCAAAGCAGAGAGAAAGACAGGGATGTCAGCATAGGCACCTCTCTGTTAGGCTTGTTATCCCCACAGCCAGTACTGGTAACCCACCCCAGACTCCCTCCCACAGTTAAAATCTCATTCCCTCTCTGCACTGGCATTGGCAAGAGATACGCGGGGCCATCACTTCCTCTCAAGAGGACTCAGAGGCCTGCCATTAATCAGAGGGTTCCTATTTCTTATTATCCCTGCGTTGGTGAGAGAGGCAGGAGGGGGGTGGTGGGAATGATCACTGCATCCCAAGTTTTCAGTCTTGGCAACCAGTCCCAGTGTCACAATGGAGAAGAAGCAGATCTAAAATGCAACCCTGCCTATGGCATAGGAGGACCGAATGGCAAACAGGCCAAAGCCCTCTGTAGAGTGCAAGGTATTTTATGAATACTCACATGGCCATCTATTGGTTGGGCATCTCTTCTGGGCCAGACCAAGGCACCATATTAGGATCCGGGGCCACAGTAGAAACAAAGACACAGGCCTTGCAGAACAGAGAAAAGCATGAAATGACACCACGAGGAAGGAAGCAGGCGACCAAATCCAAAATGCAGGCAGTTGTTTCCATCAAAAAAACCTAATATCTTCAATAAATAAATGGTATGAAAAAGGGGGAAAGGCCTTCAAGGTGAAAGAAATTTCCGAGACATAGCTACTACAAGTATGAACTGGAACTTGTTTGTATCCTGCTTTGAAGAGCCCTACCTACAAAAAGGTAGTTTTGAGACCACCAGGGAAAGGTGAACATGGAATGGGTGTTAACATTAAGGAACGCGTAAACTTAAAGTATAATTAGGATGGCACTCTGGTTATTGTTTGAAAAAAGAGGAAAGGGAGGAAGTCATCTGTTAGAAAAGCACGTCTCTACTTGCAAGGATTTACTCAAGAAGAAATGCCTGGGATTTACTTTAAAATACGAAATAAAATAAAATACAGTTGACCCTTGAACACTGCAGGGGGTAGTAACAAATCTGAGTGTGATTTTTCACTCCCCAAAATCTGACTACTAATAGCTTACTGTTGACCAGAAACCTTACCAATAATATAAAGTCGATTAACACATAAATAGGATATTGTCTACACATATTTTATATATTCTTGACTTATCTAATTTTTTTAATTTTTTGATATTTATAGGCTACATGGTTCATGTGTGAGTCTTTTCAAATGGTCACAAATCTCAAAAAAAATTTCAATATATTTCTTTTTAAAATTCATATATAAGTGGACCCTTGCAGTTAAAACTCATGTTGTTTGAGAGTCAATTATAAATGTACAAGAGAGACAAATGTACAAAGAGAATGAGCATTGATAATGGTTGAAGCTGGACTGTGGGGTTAAGTCGTGTGTGGGGGACTTAAGTCGTGTGTGTGTGTGTGTGTGTGTGTGTGTGTGTTTAAATTTACCCATAATAAAATTTTTTATTTAAAAAAATATTCCAAGGAATTTGGAGGACAGGGTGGAGGCAGACAGACAATCATCACGAAATATAATGGACCAGAAGAACAACTGTGTAGGCCCAGAGAAGGGAGGATGCGGAGAGAGGCCAGACAAATTAGATTAGCTAAATGAAGATAGGCAAAAAGAACATTCCAGAAGGAGAGACCCTGTGTGCACAGGGACAGAGACCCCAAACAGCATGCCACTATCCAAAAGTTTAAGTAAGGTAAACTTACTTACTAAGGTAACCGGTTTTTGCTTGGAACGTTCCTGATTTTAGCCCTGAAAGTCCCACATCTCAGGAAACCTATCAGTCCCTGCTAGCCTGGGTGTCTGGTGACTCTGCTTTACCATTGTTGCATGGATCACCACACTGCTCAGGTGAGGAGGGCACAGAGCTGAGCTGGAGTAGCTGTGAGCTACTGGTCTGGGAATTAGGGCATTCTGGATAAGAGGCCAAGAATGATCCCCAGGCAGTGTCCATAACCATTTTTCGACCCTTTTTACACCAGAACTGTAATAGCAAACTCTTCTTCCCAGGACACTGGAGTCAACTGCCCAGGGACCACACGGGCTTTTCAGGCCTTCTCTCTGTCCTGCTAGAAAGAAGCCCACAGAAAACACAGCTTCTACCCTGGACACTCCTCTGACCCTAAATCAAGCCACATTGTGTGTGTGTGTATACATATATATATATGTATGTTATATGTATGTTATATATATATTCTTTAAGCACTTGCTATGAATATTTTCTGATTTAATCCTTGCGAAAACTCTATGATGTAGCAATGATCACATCCCATTAATGAGGAAATTAAAGCCCAGAAAAGTAATTTGTCCAAGGTCAAATACAGTGATAGCAATATACCTCATATACCTATCTCATGGTTGTGTGGGGAATATGTAAATTGTCATATATATAAAATGCGTAGAATGATGCACAGAGGGAGTACAGGTCAGGGTTTAACTCTTGTGGATGGTATTACTACATCACACTGCCATGCCCTACAGAGGGTGGGAGAATGCCCAGACATTCGGACTCTGGAAATAATGAATTACTTGATTTTGCATTGCAAAATAATTCACCCCAGGGTTCCTGCATAAGCCTAGCCACTTAGTTTTACAAACTGATTTGGGTATAATGTCCCCACCTAAGGCAAATCCTGTGACATCCTTAAAAGCTTTCAAAGTCAAGTTCCCCTGACACTCATCGCAGGCCTCCCATTGCCCATTTCCCTGAACAAAGATGCTCATCTTCCACAGAGGAGGGTCAGCATGATCTTCCATGGCAGCTCAGAGGGCAAGCTCAGTCCTCTAGCTCCCTGTTTCTTTAGCCATGGATCACATAGCAGCCTCCAAAGAGCACTCCAGTCTGGGAATCTCCTGTTCATTTTCCAGGTGAGAAACTCAAGACACCAGAGATAGAGAGTCCCATGCCTGCCTTGACCTTCAGCTTCCCTAGATCTGTCCTGGGAAAGCCCTTCCTGCAGACTACAGAGGAATCCCCTCAACGTACTGTTCCCAGTAGACACCTGGCACCCTAAGAAGCAACAGATGCCTACAGTCTCATGTTAGTATGGACGAGACCAGGGGCTAGTCGAGTTTTCAGAGTCGTAGTCAATTTTGCTGATCCCAGTTTACCCA
Source organism: Cephalopachus bancanus (assembly GCA_027257055.1). NCBI lineage: Eukaryota > Metazoa > Chordata > Mammalia > Primates > Tarsiidae > Cephalopachus > Cephalopachus bancanus. The sequence continues at coordinate 5,300,998 of JAPVLO010000052.1, forward strand.
TTAACATCTTGAGAACTTGAAACTTGGCAGCTCACACCAAATTTCCCTGACACAGTCTGGTTTATAAAGACGGAGGCCTTTTCTCCCCCATGCCGTGATAGCCATCACTCTCTTCTCATTGCCCTAACAGTAGGCATCTCAGGAAAAGCAACAGGGGCATCGTTGGGAAAGACTGGAGGAGCAAGGGAGAACAGGCTGCTTTACCTCCATCTCAAGAGATGTCTGGACCTGGGGTGGGAGCAGGTTCTGCTATGGGCTCCTGGCATTTTATAGCAGGCACTGGAAAGTTCCCAGGAATATCCCTGCCAAATTGCAGGGAAGGGTATTTCATAAGTCTGTGTGTTCCTTCTCCAACATCCAAAACAGGGTGCCCAGATCCAATTATTAAGACCTGCACTGAACAGAACCAGTGTAGCCTCTGAGTCAGTCATAGGTTATAATCCACTCTTTAGCAACTCATCACTACCACCATCACTATCACACACCTTCACCAACCCAGAAACAGCGGGTCTTCTGATTTCTGAGCCCAGGTCAGGAGAAATCAGGTGCCTGCCCAGGCACCAACCAAATGTGTGCCTCCACAGAAACTTGAAGACAGACTATAGAGAAGCATCATGAATTTTTCACAAGATTCATCTAATAGTGGCTGAGCAGAGCTGAGAAAGCCACATTCCAAGGGCCTGTGCCAGCAGCTCGCAAAGAGTTAACCCATTAGGCCATATCCTGGTGAGCTCATCCCTGCCAGAGCCTGCTCAGTTGCTGGGATCTGCAGCACACTTCTGCATGTGGCCAGGGTGGCTTTCTCCAGCTGGGATGAAGGACTTGAGCAGAAATTCATTGCTGGCTTCCTCCCTGCACGATCTCCAAGTGATTCCGGGGTCCTCCATCCTCCCCGGGGATATCATCAAGGACAGTAAGTAAGGAGGGAACGTTCCCCTCTGCCCTTCCTTTCATCTCCCTAGAGGAAGGAGTTGACTTTAACTTTGCTTTAGAGCACATTGAGTCTTTAAACTGGAGTTGGAAGGCAAGCGTGAATGACAGGCAGGAGAGGGGGCTGTGCCCTGGGAAGGGGAGAAGCCAGCTGCAAGCAGGCTGAAGGGACTGCCCACTGGGGGTCCTGGCAGACAGTAGTAGCACGGAGGAGGGGATTTCCTCTTGCTGTGCACGGGAGAGAAGGGAATTCATGCGTAGAGGGCTGCTTCAGCCCTGCTTATACAGCATACATACAGCCTTCACCCTTGGCAGCCATTGGGGGTAAAGGATATGCAGGGACCCAGGTGGAGACAGGAACCAAAAAAAGGCAGACAGCAGTGGAGAGCAAGGCCACCCTTAGACCTCAGAGTACATGGGCGGGGCCTCAGGCCTAGGCTGCCCTCCTGGGCACCCACGTCAGACCCTCCCTCCTGCAGGTGCAGCAGGCGCCTGGGACAGGTGCCAGGAAAACAAGGTGGAGCACGCTGGCTGGCTTGGGCGGTCTTCAGTTCAGAAAGGGGGAAACAAGACAGGCAGGTACATGAAAACAGACAAAGACATGGCTCAGTTGTGTGCCGTGAGGACCGTGTATCCGGGTCAAGCCAGACATGACCACACACATTACTGCCCAAGTTATGTTTCCACCCTGTCTGGGCGCCAGCTGAATAGCTTGAAGAGGGAAGTAAGTGGCACCCTCTAGGTTGACTATGACCTTTGGAAAACTTCCCTTCCTAGAAGTGCTGTAATCAGGTGATCGATGGGTGGCCGTGGCCGTGGTGACATCAGCAGCATATTCAGAAAAGCTCTCGCCTTTACTCTGTCAGCCCAGGCACTGGCCCCTACTCACCTTATCAGAGGGGTGGATGGTCACCAACTGAATGTCCTGGTGAAGGGAGGACAGCATGGCGGGAGAAGATAAGAGGTCTGGGGGTGAGCTGGGTGGGGCCTCCAGGGGGCAGACAGAAGGACCCTCCACTTCTCACTCATGCTGGAGATTCTTCAGGAGTAAGAAATTGTATCATTTCTGCCACTTCCATCCTATGACCTGCCTTCCCCTACTGTCCCCCCAGGCTCTGCTGGTTGGCCCAGACTTGCAGCAGTGAGGTAATGAGTGCCTCTCTCTCTCTACATTAGGTCTGTGCAATTCCCAGAATAGCCTGACTCCTATCAGAACTGTGTAGATGGAGAGGCCTGGAAGGGAGAAGCTTGGGAAGGGTCAGATAACTCCAAGCTCAAGCACAGTAGCACAGTGAGACCTTTAAAATATTAGGGTTTCCAGATGTGTTACAGGATGCTCAATTCAATTTGAATTTCTGATAAACAATGAATAAATTTTAGTTTATGAATGTCCCATGCAATACACACAATATTGGAACATTCTGGGGTTTTGTTGTTGTTATTGTTGTTTTGGTAGAGATGAGGTGTTATTTGCCCAGGCTTGTCTCACACTACTGGCCTTGAGTGATCCTCCGGCCTTGACCTCCCAAAATGCAGTGATTAAAGGCATGAGCTGCTAGCTCAGCCAGAACATTCATATACTTTAAAAAAGTATCTGTTATTGATCTGAAACTCAAATTTAGCTGCACACCTCATAATTTTATTTGCTAAACCTGGCAACCCTGTTAATATTGACCATACTTCAGCACATTCGAAGGAGGATGGCTTCAGGGAAGGACTGGAGAGTGAGTTCTGGATGGAGATGTGCAGATACAGGGATGATAGGATGCTAGGAAGGAAGGTAGTGAAGAGAAAAAGGCAGGGTTTACCCTTGCAAAACATCGTGAGCCTCAGCTTTCTTATTCGTAGTGTGGGAATGATATTAACAGTGCCACCCTCAAAGCCAAGAGGATTAAAAGAGACCCTTCAGGTGAAGAAAGTAGCACATGCCAGGCATTTTATGCTCCATTTGTGGGATGGTGACAGTGATGGTTTTGTGGCCACCCTGGGGGCCTCTTGCTGCTTGCTGGCGCCTGCTCAGGGTCCTCAGCTTAAGTAGCCAGGTCCTCAGCAGCTCCATCCAACAGCCCTAGGCCTAAGCCCTCCACCAAGGTAGCTGCCACTGCAGTTCTGTTCACTGCCTGTGCCCCAGCTCGAGCATCCTCCCCACCCACTCTTTCCCTAACCCGAAAAGAAAATTAAAACCACCCTGAAGAGGAGACACACAGACTGTAAAACTCACATTCCAATCCTGATGCTCTATCCACCTGTCATTCACCTGTGAGTAGCTTTGAGCAAGTCACTCAAACCTCTCTGACCTTCAGTTTCTTTACCAGCAAAATAGGGTAAAAATGTACCTTCGGTGACGTGTCAGGAGGTTTAAATGAGGTGAGGCAGATGAGTACAGTTCCCGGCACATACTAAGCATTTGACAAACAATAATTATTATTGTATAAAAAGTATCAATGCTCCCAAGAACACCGCTTGGGCCTTTGAGAAGCAGCTCTGATACCTTGGAGACTTATTTAAGAACTTCAGCCAGCAGAAGGCAGCACTTCTTGGCAAGGTAAGCAGTCAGTTAGAGGCAGGGAAGGGAAGGGGAGGAAGAGTGTGTCCTGCCTTTTCCCTTCATAGCTCCCTCTATGGCCCCCTTAGGAGCAGTCTCCACCCTACCACCTTGCTCAAAGATCAAAGGGGATTGTTTACAATCAGATGGGAAGGAACAGGAATGGTGACTTGGCAACGCAGCTCTAGCTGGGTTCGAACCTTCTACAACCTCAACCAGAAACTGAAAAAAAATAAATTCACAGGGTAAACTGCTTTGCAAACCCCGCTCTTTCCCCTTCTACTATAAATCCCCTATTTATTTAGGCATTTAATAAATGTTTACTAGCCTCCCTAGCCTCCACAAAGCACTGGGTTACTGCTCATGGCATAGGGAGTCAAGGAGGACCCAGCCCAGCCCCTCAAGAAATATGGAAGGGAAGAACTTCCAATCCTGTGAGGTCAGATACATATGTGGTCATCTGCAGGGGAATAATTTACTTAATCCATTGTTCCCGTTAAGTGGTACATTTCAGACACTTAGGAATCGACTGAAGAGAAAAGTATTTGGACCTCATTATCTCGGGCACTCACTGTTGTTCACCAGCTTGTATGCTCTCAGCTCCTAACTATATCTTGGGGGATGAATATAGGAGTGTGTGAGGAAAAACTAAAAATGTTCCAGTCAGTTCTCTCTCCTCTCATTTGAGGAGTCTCTTCACTGCATTAGTCAGAGACGCCATTGACCGAATGAGTGTGTATGTCATGAGCTCCTCTTCAGGAAAGGGGCTTTGCCTCAACCATGTTTGTCTAGCAAAGGGTCTGGCATACAGTAGTTGCTCAAAAAGTGTTTGCTACAATGTTGGTGAGGAAATAGTCAATAGCCAGACACTGAAAAGATTTGTGTAGGCAGAGCCTCCAACTATGGAGATGGTTCCAAATACACACTACAGATAGGTAGACTATTCTAATAAGATTGAGAGTCCTAAGACTGGGCACAATGGCTCACGCCTATCATCCCAGCACTTTGGGAGGTTGAGGTGAGAGGATTGCCTGAGCCCACAGGTTCGAGACCAGCCGGGGCAACATGGTGAGATCTCATCTCCACAATAAATCAAAACATTAGCTGGGTGTGGTGGCACATGCCTGGGGTTCCAGCTACTTGGAAGGCTGAGGAGGAAGGATCGCCTGAGCCCAGCAGGTTGAGGCAGCAGTGGCTGTGACCATGCCACTGCACTCCAGCCTGTGACAGAGTGAGACTCCTACTTAAAAAAAAAGATCAAGAGTTCTGTTGAAACCTCCCTTCTGGATACATTCATTTAGCCAATCAAAGTCGGTCTTTACTCTGTCCAAGGCCCCTTGGCTCCCGAAAATCTGTGTTTTCCTTCAAGGCATGGTGTCTTCCCAGAGACAAGGTGCAATTCTTATTCTTGTTTTCTATCTTTCTTTCTTTCTCTCTGTTTCTATCTCATTTCTATCTCCATCTCTCTATCTCTTGTTTCCAATTCCCAGTTTTTCCAAGATGCACCTTCTCGTCCTTTCAGGATTTGCTTTTCCTCGGAATCAGTTAACACAATCTCTCCCATATAGTCAGGTGATTGCCTCACCTCACAAATTTCCCTTTGCCATCTCTGCCCTATTCCACTTCTCCCTGCCTGTACCCCTACTTTCCTTTTCTGGGGTGATGTGTCTCCTGCCCACACCCTACTCTGAATCTCCATGTCTCATCATTCTGCGTCAGCCATGATCAACATTCTTCCATTTCTAGTTAAGCTCTACTTCCACCTGTTCCTTAGTCCGCCCTACTCAATTGTTATTATTAAGACTTTCACAGTTCGTTTATATGGGGTGTAATTTATACACAGTGAAATACACAATTCTTAACGTGCCATGTTTAGTGGATTCCCCGTGTAATCCACATCAATATCACCACATAGAACATTACATCTACCCCAGAGAATCCTCTTATGTGTCTTCCAGTTAATTCCTCTTCACTGCCTCAATCACTTTTCTGAGCTTTGTCATCTCAATGAGTCCCAGCTGGACCTAGAATAATATATACAGTAAATGGAAACATACAGTATATGTACTCGTTTATATCTGATTTCTTTCACCTAGCATGTCTGTAAGACTTATCCATGCTGTTGTGTATATCAGAAGTTAGATCCTTTTTATTGCTTAACAATATTCCATTGTGTGAATTACAACCATCCTTTCTTCTGTTGATGTTTATTTTATCTTTTTTGGCTATTATGGACAAAGTTTCTATGAATATTCCTAAACATGTTTTTTTGTGGACATATGTTTTCATTCCTTTTAGACAAACGAATATTTAGGTATGGAATTGCTGGGTCAAAGGGTAGGTGAATATTTGACTCCATTAAAAATTACCACATTTCCACAAACCATGTACGAGAACTCTGGTTGTTTTACCTTTTCATCAACCTGCGGTTTTGTAAGATTTTAAATTTTTAGCCATTCTAGTGAACATTGGTGATAACTCATTGTGGTTTTAATTTGCATTTTCCTATTAAATATCAATGTCAAACACTTTTTTTAATAGATGTCTTGTTCATCTATTATCTTTCAATGGGTCCATTTAAATATTTTGCCCATTTTTAAAATTGGACTCTTTGTCTTTTTAATTAACAAGGTTTGACATTGTCAGATACATATTTTCTAAATATTTTCTCCCAGTCAGCTTGTCTATTCATTTCCTTTTTGATGTCTTTTAATGAACCAGCATTTTAAATTTTGATGAAATCTAACTTATTGATTTTTTTCTTTCTCTGTCTTTGTCTAAAAAAATCTTTGCCTGACATGAGGTCACCAAGATATTTTCTTTTTTCACCAAAAGCCTTATAGTTTTAGCTTTTACATTTAGATTAGGTCCACAATTTATCTCAGATTAGTTTTTGTTGATGGTGTGAAGTGAGGTCAAGTTTCATCTTTTTTCATATGAATATCTAGTTGCTCCAGCACCATTTGTTGAAATGACTACCTTTCCTCACTGAATTGCTTTGGTGCATTAATGACAATCCATTGTCTTCCCTGTGTTTTTTACCTTCTTTTCTTCCCTTTCTTTGTCTTATGTCTCTATTCCTACCACATTTCCACATAAGCTATGAATAAATTCTTCCTTCAAACCAGGAAATGGGGCTCACTTACATAACCAGGTATCATCACTTCAGGATTCTGGGCATCTCAGATGTCTCCTCAGACCCTCTCACATCCAGGTCAAGGCCAAGGGAGCTGGGAGTCCCCTTTGCCCGGACCCCACGATGGAGCAAGTCCCTTGAGAGTCCAATTTGTCTCCTTGCAGAGAGGCCTAAAAGATCTCTCATGTGCCAGGGGATTTCTAGGACTTATTTCTTCGGAAATCAACTCTTCTCACTTCTCCTCGCAAAACTATGGGTCTGCTTCTTTATTCCTTGTGAAATACAGGGCTCCTGCCCTCTGCCTTGAAGTAAGAAAATTCACTTATCCAAATGTGTCAGAGCCCCAGAACAGGTGGGAGGCACCTGCTACCTACAACCACATCTCTGCCATTCCACACCTGGGTGGGGGGTTCAAGAGCAACCCTTGTGTTTATTTCCACAGAGAATAAACTGCAAGTTGATGTGAAAGCCAATGGCAACCCTCTTAATTCTTTGTTTAATGGAGACATTAAAAAGCAACTAACTTCCAGACACAGAGGCAATTTTAATAACACTAGCTGTCATTTCATGATGCCTTATCTTCTAGACAGGAGCCCATACTTTCTTGTGGAAACTTTTTAAAGAACAATGGCCCATGTAGTGACCATATCTGTCTCCCAGGCAAAGGAAGGAATCATTTCTCAGTGACGTCAGAGGCCTCTGGATTTTTTCCCATACCATTGATCCTGCTGCTCCCTCTTTCCTTTCCCTTCTTTCAAGCCCTCTAGACCTCATGGTCCTTCACAAACAAATTCCCCCAAGTCCTCAGCCTCTCCGTGATTATTTATCCTTCCTTTGACTTGTACTAAATCTAGGACTCTCCTAATAACACAACTCTCCATCATAGGTGTCCACTCTCCAAAGCCTTCCTAGGAAGATGCCTCTCGGTCCACCAAACCCTAGGCAGCATCCTCCTAGCTCTCCCAATGCTCCTCCAGGGGCTGCTTCTCCATTCCTCCCCCATAAAAATCTCCTTTCCTTCAAGAGCTCTAGTAGGTCCCTATGGAGAATTCCCAGATTTAGCAATAAGCATACAGGTCACTACAGCTTCAAAAAAATACATCCCCTTCTTATTTTCTAAAAAAAAATTTTCAGTTTCAGAAAAACAATGCATACTTTTTTAGTGTAAGTGCCCCATGCAATATTTGGATCATACGTATACTAAAATTACCTGTTTATCTCAAATTCAAATTTTACTGGGTGCCCTTTATTTTATCTGGTAACACTATCCCTATTCCACCCACTTCTGTTAACTAGAACAATCCAGGCAAGCCCTAATTTTTTTAAGAACTTTGCATGTGGGTTCACAGTCTTCCTACCAACCAAGTCCTGCCATCTCTATCTCCCTGATCTAGAAGCCTCCAACCTGTGCACTTCTTGTCACCTCCATGCCACAAGTGAACTCCAGGCCACTCTTGTCTCTCATCTGAACTGCTGCAGCAGCCTCTCAATAGCTGTCTGTACTTATTAATCCTGGTTTCCTGTAACCCCTCTCGATCCTGAAGCTGGAGTGATTTACCTAATATGAAAATGAGATCACATTATTCCTCTCACTGAATCTCTTCATTGCTGTGCCATTGCACTTTTTTTAGAAAGCAGGATTTATTGAGAGGGCAGAAAATCTCCCACAGTGGGAGGGGACCCTAAGGGGTTGCCTGCCATTACACTCTTAACCATGGCACCCAACACTATGACAGAGGTCAGCAAACTTTTCCTGTAAAGGACCCCATAGTGAGTATTTTAACTTTGTGAGCTATACTCTGTTGAAGCTACTGAAACTGCAGTGCAAAGGCTACAGATAATTTTTTTTAGATTAGAAAATATAGTTTATTTAGAAAGCAAATTAAAGAAAGAGAGAAAGAGGAGATTTACCTCCCCAAGGTAGGCGAGAGAGTCAAGCTTAAAAAAATCATGGCCTGGCCATAGCTCAAAGAGCACATGGTCACACCATAGCTTAGCAAGGCAATGGCCGGCTGTAGATAATTTATAAACAATGAGTTTTAGCTGTATTTCCCTACCCTCACATACTTTACATAGGACACCAAAATTTAAGTTTCATCTAATTGTGATGTAGTACAAAACACTATCTTCTTTTGATTTTTTTCAATCATTAAAAAACAGTTTTTTTAAGCCATTCTTGGCTTGCAGGTCTTACACACCCAGGTGGTGGGGGCCACAGTTGGCCAACTCCTAGTCTGTACGATCTGACTTCTGCCTTCATTTCCACCCCATCTTTCAACAATCTCCTCACTCAGCACTCAATAGGCACTCTAGTCTGCAGCAAAACCGAATTCCCTATAGTGTCCCCTATAAGTTACTCTCTCATGAGTCTCTCTGTCTAGAATATCTCCCCTTGCCAACTCTAACACATACTAATAATTTAGGTTCCTCCAAGAAGTCATTCCTTCCAGGAGGTCTACTGAGGGTCCCCAAGACTGACTTCACTGCTCCTTTGTACTTTGACAGTGCTCTGTGCTTAACCTGAGCTGCCCACCACATTCTATGAAAGACATCTGCTTCCTCCTCAGAGCCTACAAGCTCCCAAGACCTGACACTGTACCCTCTTCACATCGGTATTTCCAATGCCCAGTTCCATGTTTGGCACATAAGAGACCCCAAATGAATAGTTTCAGTTAAACAAATGAATTAAAATTGTAACACAAAAGAAAAAGTATCCACCAAAATAGGTAGAAACTGGCTTTGCTATGTACACTCCTTTCAGAAGTCTTCCAGCTCATCATCTTTGCTCTGCAGGTATGTGCAGTTGATTTGACCTTAAATGGCAGGAACTATCTAGAGAACACTATACAGGTTGACGGAGGGAAAGCCACAGATCTCTAGGGATGGACCTGTGTGTGGGAAAAAGAAAAGGGATCATGGTTCACACTGAGTTCGAGGCATATCCAGTGCATGGTCAGATTTCCCTAATTGTCCCAAACGTCTTTCTACAATTGGCTTATTCTAGTTAGAATCTAAAGAAAGGAACATCATTGCATTTAATGATATATTTTCATTATCTTTGTTTATGTATTTTATTCCTGACCTCTCATAGCACAGACCATTTTACCTGTTTTTTAATTGTATGTAAATAGAATCACATAGCATGTATTCTTTTTCTGTCTGGCTTCTCATGGCGGGCATCAGGTTTGTGAGATTCTAGTGTGGAGTTTCCTTGTCGTGGCTGTATAATCTCAGAAGAGGGCTGCTTCAAGGCGCCAGCCCGCAGCCTTCTCTGCCCTGCTTATGTGGTATAAATAAGTCTCCACCCACTAAGTCTGCCTTCTGACTTCTATGGGAGAAGGACCCATCCACCCTTCTCAAATTGCTGCCCTGAAGCAAATCAACATTCAATCTGTTCTTAGCTTAGGAGGTTCTGCATCTCCAGCTTTCCTGGCTCTTCCACAGGCCTGGCCTCTCTCTGAGTCTCAGTCCTTGCCCACTTCTAGAGTGTCAAGACCTTAAAGAAATCTGAGTATATTCATTTGAAGGAGTGGGGGGATGCTGTGACAAATTACCACAAACTTAGTGACTTAAAGGCCAAAAATCCAAAACCAGCTGGGTTGGTTCCTTCTGGAGGTTCTGAGGAAAATTCCATTCCATGCCTCTTCCCTAGCTTCTTGGTGTGCCTTGGCTTATAAAAGCATCACTTTCCCCTCTGTCTCATCCTCACACAGCCTTCTCCTCTATGTGTCAAATTTTCCTCTCCTTTGTCTTATATGGGGCCAGTCATTGGATTTAGGATCCACCCTAAAGTAGGGTGTTCTTGTCTCAAGATCCTTATCTTAACTATATCTGCAATGATCCTTATTCCAAAGAAGGTCACATTCTGAGGCTCTGGGTAGACATACCTCTCAGGGGCCACAATTCAACTCATTACAGTGAGTGAAGTATCCTCTGAAACACACAAATTATATCCCCTAACTTAATTGAAATATTAAAGGGTAATTCTCACTAGATCAGCTACCCAAGTGTCACGTCCCCCATAGAGACACAGCACCTGGTCCAAGTATTCTCAACACCTGCTAAGTGCCAGGCTGTGAGCCAGGTGCCATGGAGCGGATGAGAAAAATCCAGCCTCTGCCCTGAAGACATCTGCAAACCACAGGGAGGAAAGGCTGCCATAGAGCAGTGGTTCTTCAGCTTTGCCCAGAGGAACTTTGGCAATGGCTGAAGACATTTTTTATTGTCATGATGGGGGTGGGAAGGAAAAGGTACTACTGGCATTTAGTGAGTAAATGCCAGGGTTGTTGCTAAACATCCTGCAATACAAACATTCAACAATCCTATAGTCCCCCATGGCAATGATTATCCGAACCAAAATGCCATCAGGGCCCCTGTTGAGAAAACTTGGTATAGAGAAAAATGGAATCTTATTGGGACTTCAATGAAAGGTTATAAAACTTATACATCCCTTGAGTTGGTGATTTTCTGGAAACCTGAATTCTCAGAATTCAAGTTGATTCACCATCTATAGACTCATCTAAAATAGCTCTAGAAGTCACCTAATTCAACGCCCTCATTTCGTGGATAGAAAAGTAGGGCCCCAGAGGGGGGCAGAAATGATTATAACAGCAACCAGGACAATTTCATGAACACCTATTGTCTCTCAGTGTAAGACAATGTAGTTGTGTTTTTGAAATTTGGCAATCACAACCACCCGATGAGGTAGATACTCTATTATCCCTGCTTTATATATAGAGCTAGTAGGCTCAGGGACTGAAGTGACCTCATCAAGGTCCCACAGTTTATATGTGGCAAACTGGATTCAAACAGTGTTTTCTCTGGTGCAAAGACCTGGATCTTTTTGTCACATTCAGCTGCTGTGAGTCAGTTTAATGACTTGCTGGAACTGTGAATGAGTAGGCTTAATTTTTCCCATTACAGAGTTCCTTCCCCTGTCCTGCCCTGCCTTTCCCCTTCTGTTTATAGTTGCTCCTTGCTTCCTGCCTGATCACAGTTAGAAAGAAGAGGGAGGGAGGGGAGGAGACAGAAGACACAGTTCTTACCCTTGCTTAGGGAAGAGAACTGCTTCTCTTTTAGTCACCACCTAGAAATGCATCTCTGCCTGCCCATTCACTCTCCCAAGGACCCATCCTTCTTCCCAAGTAAATAAATAAATTAATCGCTCTTTGAGGTTTTGTGAATCATTGCTAGATAAATAGATAAATGAATGGATGGATGACTGGACAGATGGACATCTATGTAGATTGGCCAACTTTTTTCTTGGCAAGTACAGATACTAACAAAACCAATATTCCATCATAGATATTTCATAAAATAACAAATGTTCCAATGTCAAAAAAAGAAGGAAGGACCTAATCTTAGAATTGAAATAAGCTGGGCTCGGTGGCTCAGCCTGTAATCCCGCGCCTTTGGGAGGCTGAGATGAGTGGATTGCCTGAGCCGGCGGGTTCGAGACCCGCCTGGGCAGCGAGACCTCACCTCTACAATAAATCAAAAAATCAGCCGGGCGTGGTAGCGCATGCCTGTAATTCCGGCTACTCGGAAGGTGGAGGCGGAAGGATCGCCGGAGCCCAGCAAGCGAGGCTGCGGTGGCCGGAAGCGGCCACTGCACTCTAGTCTGGGCGACAGAGTGAGACTCCAACTCAAAAAAAAAAAAAGAATTGAAATAGTTCTCTGAATTGAATGTAACATTACGAAAAACTTACAATGGGATTCTTCTTGCTCACACTGTGCAGTGGATCAGTATTAAAGAATTATGAATCTAAGCCATTCCATTTTCAAAGAGAGTTTACTACAAGATGAAGTTCCAAAGTGAAAAACTCAATATTCTTGTAGTTGAAGGACCCCTGTAGATTCATGTAGTTGAAGGAGTCATCCAGACCAGGTGTGGTGTATTGTGAGATGCTTGGAGGTCAAAGACCTTGGCCTGAAACCTAACACAGTCATACATGAAGTTGGGAGACGGAGAGGGGGGACGTAGTTGGCCAAGCTCCTAAACCTCACTGGGCTTCAGTTTCTACCCTTTCAAAATGAGACTAATGACCTTCCCACAGAGCCAGAAAAGAAGGTGCTAGGTGCTTCTAGCAGGCCCAGTTGTCCCGTTTCCCTCTTAGAATCTGGTAGCCCATTGCCCTGGCGGTGATCCCTACCTCCAGCTGAACACTTCCTGTTCATGAGGCCCCTCACTCCCAGATGACAGCTCACAGGAGCAGGCTTTTCCCTGCCTAGCCCCAGCTTTCTTGTCTGGCACCACTGAGAATCACTGCATTTCAGTTCCTTTATCACAACTTTCCAACATCAGGAAACAGCAATCATACTAGCCCTGGGTCTTCATCACAAAGGCTATCCAGAAAAAAAAAAATCCTGCTGAAGATAATCAAATATCCTCATATGCAACCGGGTTGCAATAACCACCACAAGATTTCATAACACACATTATGATCCCTTTCCTACTACCAAGTCCATAGGGAAAAGGATCCCCTTTTAAATGACTACTTAACTTATGCAAATATACCACAGGATCCAAAGGGAAGCAAACACCAGGTGCCTATGGTTACAAAAGAACATCATCAAATCCCCTCTCTCTACATGAGTGTATATGAATGTGAATATCTAAATTCTAAAGGCACTGGTAATTTTATAGTTCCTATTTCCACCTGTCAAAGGGAAGGGTTCTGTACTTGCTTGTTCTGGAGAGTGGAATCATCATGCTTTGGGGAGGGTGGGAACACTAGTCCAGGGGTTTCAGACCTGAGCAGCAAAGGGTGGAGTGGACAAGGTTGGAGGGATTAAGCTGAAATTAACATTGTAGAAAGGACTGATGAGAACACATTCAATAAAGGACTCTTCTCTATGCCGAAGTGTTTTGGTTAAGAGGAAGAGGCAGGTCGCTGAGCATCAGGAATTGGGAGCCACCAGTTTCAGACACCATCTCTTTTACTCTGGGCCAGCAATAAGATTTCCAAAAATATACCCACCTTCTCCACATTTGGGTCTGACTCTAGCCCTCTAACAGGCACGCTATTTGGAGTGGGGAGGAAGATTTCATTGTGACTTGGATGAATAGCTCACTTTCCCTAGTAAACTTTTTGCTGTTGAAAGAAATCTCTCACATCCCGCTCACAAAGAGAAATTTGTAAAAGCTGATGTGAGTAGGGCCTGAGGTAGCCTAGAAACATAAAATAAGTCAGAGGAAGAAGCCCAGGATACTCGTAAAAGGAAGAGCATAGAAACCAAGGGCCAGAGGCAGGAAGGAAGACAAGTACAAGCTTGGGAGAGTGCTGCTTGAGAAAAATTATCCCAGGCAGACCGGGGTCACTCAGAAAAGTGAGACATCTTGTGAACTCAGGATATAGGAGGAGAGAGCAGGCATCTTGGTCCTGGAGAGCAACAACCTCCTGAGCTTACTTCAGGGGAGTCACCAGGCTTCTACTAGAAGAACCTGGCTTGTATATGTGTGGCGGGTCCTGCGTATGTCCTTAGTGACTAGTAAAAGGGAGAGGAGGACAAAGAATGGAGGGAGACAAGGAGGAGAGAACGGAGGGAGACAAGGAAGGGGACCTTACTCATTCAATTAAAGATACACAGAATCTCTTGAGTACAGGCACTTTGGGCATCAACAAAGATGAATCAGGTCAGTAACTTGGTGAAAACCTCTGGCCGGGGGAACGGGGCTCTCTGGACCTCCCCTTCCTCTCAAACAAATCCTATCCTCAGGAAAGTCTCTAATATCAGTCATCTACATGGTATCACTTTATTGTAATAGACAGGCATTTGCACTTGAACCCACACTTCCCATTATGAAATAATAGATTTTAATCTCACATTAAAGGAATTTGAGAAAGCACTGTTCTGGTGGAAAAGCATTTGGCAGAGCAGCAGTGCTTCTTCGCAGCTCTGAAATTGCTCCACACAGGTGACCATCCACCTCCCCTGAGTGGGGGCCAGGAGATAAGGGAACCCCCACGACTGAGAGGTGTGAAGATGGGCTCTAAATGAGACATTGGAATCGGTTGTTGAGTGAGACTCCACAGCTTTACAAGCTTACAAATGGGAAGGCAGAAGTCTGTCTTGATGTGACTAACATGGAAGGTGGGGGAAGGTGGCATCTAGGTCTTAGAAAGACACACTGTGTGCCTGAGACATCACTGTCCTGTGCTGACAGATCATGTGCAATCCCAGGCTGCACTCAGTGGTGCTCTCCAGCCTATACACAGCCTGGTGAGAACAGACTGGGTTCAGATCTGAGCTCTGACTGTTCCTTATCCTGTCATCTTTAACAAGTAGCTTCACCTCTTTGAGCCTTCGTTATCTCATCGGTAGAACAGGACTAATGCGTAATTCACAGGGTTATTGTGAGGCTTCAATGTGATGAACAAAGTGTTTGGTGCAGTGCCTGGTACAGCATGCATATACAAGCATTTATGTGTAAAGAATCACTATTCTAACAGGCAAATGATGCCATTGAGGGAGAGCTAGCTATATGCTAAGCATTGTTCCAAAGCATTCCATGTCTTAACTCATTTTACCCCTTTGAAAATCCTGTGAGAGAAGTAGTATTATTATTATCCTCATTGTATAGATAAGGAAACTGAGGCACAGAAAGGTTAAGTAATTCTCTCTCAAGATCACACAGAAAGTGATGAGTCTGAAAATGTAATGCCACTCAATATACTGTCGCTTTTATATGTCATTTCATTTGTAAAATGGTATCACTGTTTCCTGTTTCAAATATTTAAAGTACATGATTAAAGTGATATTATATTTATCTTTCAGAAGATAATAACACCATACCAGATTGGGTGGTTTCTTATTTATGTGGATTTCATTTGATTTCCATTTGGCTTCAGCACAAAGGCCTTGTTTACCCTCCACTGAGAGTTGGGTTGGAGATGGATGCTGAGTATAGACACAGTACAGGAGGATTCTTTTGTCTTCACTCTTGTTTCTAACTGTTGCTGGTACTAGGTGCCTGGTCCTGAGCAGCCATGACGACGGAGGTTCTCCCCAGTGCTCTGGAGGTCGACGAGAAGTCTCCAGAAGCCAAGGACCTGCTGCCCAGCCAGACCGCCAGCTCCCTGTGCATCAGTTCCAGAAGTGAGTCTATCTGGACCACCACCCCCAGGAGTAACTGGGAAATCTACCGCAAGCCCGTCGTCATCATGTCTGTGGGAGGTGCCATCCTGCTCTTTGGCATGATCATCACCTGTTTGGCCTACACCTTGAAACTGGGTGACAAGAGCCTTACTGCCCTCAAGATGATAGGCCCTGCCTTCCTGTCCCTAGGACTCATGATGCTGGTGTGTGGGCTGGTGTGGGTGCCCATCATCAAAAAGAAACAGAAGCAGAGACAGAAGTCAAGTTTCTTCCAGAACTTCAAGTCATTCTTCCTGAATCGCTGATGGTGATTTCTGTGGTTACCGTGCCACCTTGACCAGAAGGAGATCTGATGACCCACATCCAACATCCCCACCTCCTCCGTGGGGTGGCATGAAACTGATCCAGACAAACTCTCTTCCAGGCCATATGGGAAAATTAGAATTCAGGGCTCCACCCTCTATCCAGCCAGGGAATGTTGCTGGATGTATCTCACTTGGTCTTTCTTTTATGACTGATGCTTCCCATAGATCCTGGCCATAATCTTTCTTTCTGTCATTTTTATCCTCTGCTCCTGCAACCAGGCATCATTCATTTAACTCTCTCTGCCAAGTGCAATGCATGCTGGGAAATTCCTTGGGGGGTGGGCTATGCCCCAGGGAGAGCCTCATGTTTACATATCTGAGTGCCTGAACTGGATTTCTCATCTACATCCTTCTGGAACCAAAATGGACTAACAGAGGTCCTTTGCAAAAAAGGAAGAGAAGACAGAGTCCTGACCCACTGGGTCTGACAGCCCCAACTCCTTTAGTGGGTGAGACACTGACTTGCATTTCAAGAGGTCACAAATATCAAACATTCCAAAGACTGAACAGTGAAGGGAAGCCAGGGAAATAACACTCTCCAAGATGGCACATCTCCCTGGACATGACTGTAGGAGTTAGTCAGTCAGAAAAGTTTAATTTCCAATTATATAGTATTTACAACAGAGGCAATAGGGTAGGCTAGGAGATGTCACAGTCTCCCCTTGACCTTCTAACACTTTCTCATTGCTCATTGACTACTTTTTTCTCTGAACTTGGCCATTAGCCAATGACAAATGCATGTTTCCCTAACTTCTTTCCTCCTACCCCTGCCTCTACGCCTGAGTCTAGAACAAGATGGTAGACTACAGCGAAATTTTGTAAAACTGCTTTCCCCTTCATCAAGGTCAAAACTAGGAGGACCAAATTTCATATCCGAATGACCTATAGGTTTCTAGAGAGAAAATTAGCTTTAAAAAATCTCAACTTCTCCTATCTCTGCTCCACCCCTACCCCCACTCCCCACCAGTACCAAAGGAGCACACACTTTTTAAGTGTGCTCTGGGCCAGGCCCTGGGTTGTAAACAAGGTGCAGTCCCGCTCTCATCTTGCTTTCCAAATTGAGAGAAACAGCCAAGTCAGCAGGTGATTAGACTATTCTGTGCTGAGTTCTTGATGGGAGAAATATAGATGGTGGTGGGAACACAGGAGGTGTCTACCCCAGACTTGGAGAGGACGGAAAGATCCCTGGAGGCCATGTCATCCAAGCTAAGAACAAAAGAGAAGAGATGAATTAGCAAAGAGGGAAAAGGGAAAGCATTGGAGGCAGCAGGGACTGCCATGTGTATGCAGAAGCTTGGGGAAAAGAGAGCTTGATAGAATTAGGAAAGTGCACAATCACTTCCCTTACTTCTCAGATGTTGTTTTCATCCACTCTCTTGGCCTGCTTCCCACCTGCATCCCCAAGTGCCTGGTGCAACTTCTCCTGGGGCCCACTGAGGACCTCCTGGGGTCCTATGGTAGAGACTGAAAGTGGGTTTCCAGAGGGTCCACCAAGCAGGTAAGTGCTCCCAGAACTTCTGGTAGCAATCAAAAGACCCTTAGGTGAAAGACTAGGAGCAGTACTTGTGAGATGGCCAGTCATGCTGCCGTAGGCCAACCAGAAGTCTAGTGGAGAGTATTTGGTAATAAGGTATGATAGGAGAGCAGTCTATGCCAGAATTAGCCTTAACTTAGCTAACTCCTTTTACTCTTCAGTCTTTCAGCTTCCCTGGTCACCATGGCAACCTCTCTTTCTAATAGGCACCGACGTATCTCCATCCTCCACATTGGCTCCATATACAGTGTCAGAATCCATTCTGTCCCCTCTACATTGTGGGAAATTCCATGGAGGCAAGTATCTGTGTCATGGGGACACCCCTTGCCTCATCCACCTAAGGGGTCAGAATTTAGAGAGCTTTTTGAGGCTCCTCCAGGATGGCCATGTCCTTCATTCAGACCCATGTCAGTGTGGCCAGGTCCTCTGGCCCACCAACTTCCCATATATAGGTGGTCAGGACCAATCTTGAGTATGTTGCAAGTGTTGTGACACTAATTATAGTTCTCGTGCCTCAGTGACAGAGCTTATCATTTCCCTCTCTTCTGACATGAACATAAATTGGAGATTGACCCTGTAATATCACTCTTACATTGCTTGATGCTTTTATAAATGGGAACAAACAGGATGGGCTCCCAGCTAGCTCACTGGGCATACATACTCTCCGAGCCTCATTTCCTCTGCTTGAGAGCTTATAGTCTGAGCACAGTCTCAGAGGAGGGCCCATGTGAGTGCAGCTACCAAGGATCTCTTAGTGTAAGGAAGTTTGGGGACAACCATAACTCTAGAAAATGTCCAAGTTCTGGACTCATTTTGTAGACTCCGGAAGCGTCTGCCCCCCTCAAACTAGTTTCTAAGGAGAGAAAAATGTGGGAAGGTCTAGGAGGAAAGATGCCCAAGTGTCATTTATCCCCATGGGGATCCCCCACATGAGTGTGGGCTGGAAACATTTCAGGGTCACACTGAAGCAGGACATTTGGAGGTTTTTGCCAAAGCCCATTGCCCCACGGAAGCCTGAGTTATGCTCCTGAGTTACGATCTGTGAACACAGCCCAGGTCAGACACCATTTTACTGCTGCAAAATAACACCTGCAATAACTCTTTTTATGCCTGCAGATTGGAGGACGGGACCAGCATCCACATTTTAGGCTCACTAGATTGCACTGGGCACCCCATAGCTATTCTGTTTGGGAGAGTTTGATCTAATCTGATGCCTAAAGGAATCAATGTAATGTTGAATTGTATTCTACTTAGTAGTGTCTATTGTGTTGTCATTCTGTTCCATCATGAATTCCAAGACTATGTCCACTAATTTATTCTGCTAAAACGCACCCCACTCCCTCATTGCCACACATCCTCCCCAGAGTACTGCCTGGTAGAAAAGGTGGGGGGGTGTGGGTTTTGTGCATGTTTCCCTAGAAACTTCATATGAGCTGATGACCCTACTCTGACATGCTGCTGGATCAGAAAGACAAGAAACTCCTGACTCTCTCCATCCCCACAAGCCAAATATTGAAACAAAAAAAAAAATAAAATAAATGGAAAAAGAAGCTTCCAGAATGAATCACTGGTCCAGGACAAGCCAAGCAGCTGTTCCAGGTGAGCCCATGAACTAACAAGAGAGAGCACGAGAAGGTGTGTAGCTCAGCTCCCCAGGACCTCCTTGGCCTCCTCCTTCTTCTATGCCCCTTCTTCTCTTCTCCTTGGCCAGCCTCCTCTGCCTCTCAAGCTCTTTCATCCTGGCTCTCTTGTACTTGGCTCCCCACCAAGCTCACCACGGCCTTGGCTTTCTACTTGCCCTCGTCTGCTCAGTCCTTAAAGAAAAAAAAAGGGAAGAAGATGCTGGGTCTAGGTCAAGCAAGGGGCATTTTTTATTCCTCCTTCTCTTACTTCAGTACTGCCAGTCACAACGCCCCTCCCTTCCTGGCTCCATACCCATCACTCCATCACCATCTCCAGCGCTCCAAACTCAGAGGGATGGGCTCCCAGCTAGCTCACTGGGAAAACCAAAATCCAGAGCCCTAAATGTGTCTGATGTTAAATGTAGGTTAAAAAACTCCCTGGGGGTGTACATGGGGATGCTGCTGGGCAACACCAACCAGGTGCCATGGGGGCTTTAGGGTGACAGGAAAGGATGGGGGAGGCTGTGAGAAGGGAGCAGGAGGAGAGATGATAAGAGGCAGCTGGCAAGGAGGCACTCTGGAGTGTCCTCTGAAGAGCAGAGGAAGGACCCAGGCTGAAATTGATAACCACTTCTTGAGTGCTCACCACATGCCACCCAAGTACTTCATGCACTCACTCATCCAATTTTTTTTTAAAATCCTGTTGTTATTTACTATTGTTACCACCATCCCCATTTTGCAGGTGAGATAAGTAAGGCACAGGGACACCAATCTAGGACAGCACAGAAATCCAGCTGGTCTGGCTCCAGAGGCCATGCCCGTATCTCCCACCTCATACGGCTCTCCATATACCTCTGAGGAGCAGCAGAGGCACCAGGGCTACCATGGTGGGCTCTGGACTAGCAGGCAGGGGAAGTAGAAAGGGAGCTGGAGTCACTAGATAGGCAGAAAGTGAGGCATAACAAGCATGGACCGAGAGCACCAACCAGGAAAGGGGCAAATTTCCTGTCCAGGAGTCAAAAGGGAGGACAAAAGGAGCCACTAGGCAAAAAGAAGCTTGCATTCTGGGCACCTCCTCTGTGGCAGGCTCTGTGCTGGAGCATGCATACAATTTAGTTTGTTCTTTTCCTTCCCTGCTTCTAATCCTTTCTCCAGAACTCATATATTCTCATGCTCTGAGCTCCTGGACACGGGTGGCAGACTCCATGCCATGGGCATGGTGAGAGGCAGGAATGGGGCCTCTCTGGCCACCACACTGTCAGAGCAGAGTGGCCTTGGTACATTCAGCCTTTGTTCCATGGGCCAGGCTCACCTGACCAGCAGGAGGGTTGGGAATTGGCTGACACAGGCTATTACAACTTCATTTCACATCACATCATAGACTGAGTTTATAACCCCCTCAAAAGTCCAAGATTGCCTCCCGTAGGGAGTGCTCAGGGGCAGTGGAGACCCAGTACCACTTCTCTAGAGTAGAGCTGCAGAACCCCAGCTCCTCCTGCAGGCAAAGGTGCTTAGGGGCCACTTGCCAGCTTCCCTTATTCTCAAAAGTACCTCCCTCTCTCATTTCAGACTACAGAGGAGTCACCAAAGAGCCTTGGGCCTGGTCCCTCTTTAACTCTGCTACACTATACCCTGGAAAGAAGCTCCCAACACAAATTATCCGGGTCCTGTCTCCGTCCCTGGCCCCAGAGCCCTGAGCTTGTGCTCTGACAACCTGAAAGGATGGTTGATTCTTGTCTGTGGTTTCCTCCTATGCAAACTCGGGACTCCAGGAACTCTGCCAGCTTAAATAGGCCCTGGCACTGTGCTGTCAGCTCCACCAGGAGCTGTGCCTGAGATATTGTGCTCACTTCTCCCATGGGCTGCAGGTGCAGAAAGGGGCGATCTCAGGTTTTCTCCAAGTCCAAGTATTCTACTCCAAGGCAAAATAAGGTTGGCGAAAGTCATCCCCCAAATGAGACCATCTCCCACTGCCTAGCAGGGCCCACTTGTAAAACCACCAAAGTGATGTGAAGAGGGAGAGGAGCAGTGGCCAATGGTTTCTTTGATAATCAAGTAGGTCAAGTTGGGCTCATCTTCAATAAATAAAAAAACATAAACATCAGTCATAGTTCATCTGTGAGGTGCATGGGAAGGAGTCCTGAAAGAGGAAGAAAGTATGATTCTATTACGGCAGCAGTTGCCTATCTTACTCCCCAGACCCCTAGGCCCTTCCTTCTCCTGACTCCTTTCTCAGACATGGTCTCTGGATCCATCCCTTGGGAATAGTCATTAGCCTGTTATTTCAATCCCCCAATCATCTGCCATGTGCCAGACATCAGAACTGAGGATACAGTGATGGAGGCATGAATTTTGACCTCAGAAAGAAATCAGGTTAGTCTCCAGAGGAAAGAAACAAGGAAATCATTGGTTTTGATACCGTAGGAAAGAGATGCAGGAATGTACGGATGCAAAGAGGATGCAGGAACGTATGAATGCCTGTGAGTTCATGGGAGATTGGCCCATAAAAAGCAAAGCCCCTTTGGCTAAATTCACAACTCTATTTCAGAGTCTTGCTTTTCACGGCTTCTTCTGAAACTTGTCTGTCCTAGCCTTCAAATATGTTGTAAAGGTGTCACATTTGAAGACAGTAGTCAGGGAAGGATTAATATCTCCCCACATGTCCCCCACCTGACTACACTTCTGTCCTGACAACTGATCATCAAAGAAACAGCAGTGAGATTTTACCCATTCCTGGAATGTTGGCATCCCTGAAGATTCTACCCTAGACCTCATCTCTTCCTTGTTCTAAATACTTCTCTGAATGATCTTTTCCATAGCAAGGGCTTCAGTTATTTTCTGTGTGTTGGTGTCTCCACAAAACTATCTCCATACATCTGAATGCCTATTGGACACTGTGTCAGCTTCCTATTATACACATAGTAGCTTAAAACAATACAAATGTATTATCTCAAATTCTGGAGGTCAGAAGTCCAAAATGGATCTCACAGGCTGAAACCAAGGTGTGGGCAAGGCTGTGTTCCTTCTGACTCTCCTGCCTCCCTCTTCACTTAAGAGGACATATATTGTGCTTTACATTGGGCCCTTATTGGGCCCTTATTGAGACTTCCTACTGGGTTCACCTGGACAATCCTGGATAATCCTCCAATCTCAAGGCCTTTCTATGAGTTTGCTTGAGCTGCAAATAACAAAGTACCACACACTAGGTGGCTTCAACAGTAGAAATTTGTTTTCTCACAGTTCTGGAGACTGGAAGTCTGAGATCAAGGTGTTGGCACGTTTGGTTTCTTCTGAGGTCTCTCTCACTTTGGCTTGTAGATGACCATCTCTCCCTGTGTGTCCTTAGGTTCCTTTCTCTGTGCATGGCTGTGTGCTAATTTCATCTTCTTGTAGGAAAGCCAGTCAGATTTGATAAAGGTGGCTCAGCCTGTAATTCCAGCACTTTGGGAGGCTGAGGCAAGTAAATTGCCTGAGCCCGCAGGTTGGAGACCAGCCTGGGTAAATTGTCAGGACCCTGTCTCTACAATTAAAAAAATATATAAATAAAAATTTAAACATAAGGTAACCTAATCTCAGTGGCATTACAGCATCATGCAGTGCTGTAGAATGCTTAAGAGTAGACTCTGTAGGCAGCCCACCTGGGCTCACATTCCATCTGGGCTTCCCAGCTCTTTGATCCTGGATAACTTATTCCATTTCTCCATATCCCTGTCTTCACTACTGGGCCCTGAGTCATCAAGGCAAGAAAAGCTCTGCTGAAGGTGAGGGGTACTGTATTGGACTGGTGTAGGAACTAGAAATACACTTCCATTTTGTGGAACCACTGAAATGTTGGAATTTACTTGTTAGAGCAGCTAGCATCACTCCCCTAATTTACCACTCTATCTCATTGTCCCCATGTTTCCTGGAGCCAGTGCAATCCATCTTTCTGATTACTCTAACAGTTCCCTAACTTACCTCCTCCCTCTGTCTTGCTCTCCTATAATCCATGCTACATCCTACACCAGGGTAATCTTTGTCCCCAACACAAAGTCTTAACAGGCCTCTTTCTTCACAAAAATCCTCCCATGGTTCCATCTTGTCCTGCTCTAAAGTCTAAGCTCTCCACTTCAGCTTATGAGGGCTCATCTCCTGCTACTCCCTCCTGGCAGCAAGCCATGCTCAATCCCCACGAAACTTCTTTCAGATCCACCTACCCTCCTTGCTTCTTTCCATCTCTGCCCTTCTCAGCAGTATTCTCTCTGCCTGGAAAATTCTCCCTCTCCCCCACTGTGTTTGTCTAGCTCATTCTCACGCACTTTTCTCTTTTTTCCAGCTGCACTTTATCATTCTACTAAACCGCTTATGACTATATATCACAATTATTAAGTCAAATCCAGCTTGAAAAAGTAACTGCTTATTTGGTAAGAAGCAATTATGCTCATTAAAAAAATCAGAGGTTTTGGCACTAAACACACCTGGGTTCAAAACCTTACTCCATCAGCTAATTTCTACAGTACATTACTTTTTACATTTCTATCTCAGATTTCCAGTTATGTGTGAAGATGGAAATTACCCCATTAGGTCCTTTTATGAATTAAAATAACGCAAAAGAAAGTGCCACTAGGATGTACTCACATAATAGGGACTAATGAATGTTTGTGTCCTCCCAAATTCATATGTTGAAACCTAATTCCCAAGGTGATAGTACTAGGATTGGGGTTTTAGGGAAGTGATTAGGTCATAAGAGTGCAGCCCTATGATTGGGATTAGTGCCCTTATAAAAGAACCTCTTGAAGTATTCTCTTCAGTAGATTAAAAGAGAGACTTCAGAGACGTCTCTCACTCTTTTTTTGGCCAGGTGAGGATTTAAGAAGTCAACTGTTAGCAGCCTAGAAGAGGGTCCTCACCAGAACCCGACCATGCTGGCTACCTGATCTCAGACTTCTAGCCTCCAGAATGGAGAAATAAATGTCTGTTGTTTATAAGCCACCCAGTTTATGGTACTTTGTAATAGCAATCTGACCTGACCTAAGACAGTAGATATTCAATAGACTGCAAATATTGTTACAGGAAGAGAATTTCAGGCTACAACCATAGTGCAGAAATTCCCAAATCCTCAGAAAAATAGCTTTACATTGGAATACATAAAGCCACAGACTGTCCCAGGTGTATAGATATCTTATTTCAAACAAAAAAATGCCACATCTTGGCAATCAAGACCAGGCTAATTTGCCTGTGCACTTAGAATTTTTCTCAGAATCCAAGTAAGAACCTCATAAAAATCAGTAAGAACCCCAAGAAAATAATTCTGGGAACAGCTGCCAAATACTTCCCTGGTGTCCATCCACAGGGAATAGGGAAGAAAGGCCTCCATGGAATGTACCTGTAAGAATTGCCTGCTCCCCCTGTGAAAAGGTGTGGCTGCTTTCTGGGAATGGGCAAAGAAAACAGACTAAAGACTAGCACCAAGAGTGACCCCCAATCAAGGCCAGAGAAGCCACTTTCAGGTTCTCTCCAACAAACGGATCAAAGGGAGTGAGGCCAGCTCCTGAGAGAGCCTGTGTGTGTGAGAAGAAACAGGTTGGGGTGAGTGTGGAGTGGGTGTGGCCACTGCATGGCCAGACAGGCTGCTGGAGACCAAGGCGTGCCTGCTCAGTCCAGAGGAGAAAGGGGTGGCCAGGGAATGAGGCCCAGTGCCACGTGAGAAGAGCATAGGATGGCTCACAAAGCCTTTTCTCATAAGGTCTGTGAAAGGCAACATTCTTTCATTCATCCACTTAACAAATCACTATTGAGCACCTCCTGCATGCTGTGCTGGGCCCTGGGGAGAAGGACATGAACACAACAGACAACAATTCCTGCGTTCTGGAACTTTCTCCTCAGCTAGAAGCAGACAGACCATAAACAAGTACATCATCAAATGAACAAGATGCTGTTAGAGAGTAGCAAGGATGATGAAGTCAATAAACAGGGTGAGGGGATAGAGCGTGGGGCAAGTGCTACTTAGTAGTGTGGCTGCAGGCGGCCTCTCTGAGGAGGGGACACTGGCGTTGAGACCTGAATGGAGAAGCAGCAGCCCAGTGAATGTTCTGGGGCAGAACATTCCAGAAGAGGGAAGGGAAAAACAAAAAGAACTCCCTGTGGAGAGAAGAAGCATGTGAGTTGGACACCGCATCTCTTCTCTTCCTACCTACCCTCTCTCCTCTTCACTGGGTGGGACTTGCCCCCAACCTCTCCCAGAAACGAGTCTTGATGGGCCACCGCGCCATCTGACCTATAGCCTCGGTGGGCGATGCCTCTGGTTCACGTTTTTCTTCCTGCTGTCTCTGGCTTATAAGGCTGGGGGTTGTTGGGGTGGGTTTTCTTCTAATTTCTTATGATATATAGTAGCTTTTAAATAAAGTTTTGCACTTTAAGTTTGGTAAAGCTTCAATTATGAGAGATGAATACATTCTAGAGACCTGCCGTACTCCATGGTGCCTCTAATTAACAATACAGGGCACTTAAAACTTTGTTAAGAGAGTAGATCTTATGTGAAATGCCTCAGAAGACATTAATATCCAGTTTTGCAAAATAGAAAGCTAGTAGTCCACAGTGGCCCCTTCCCTTTCCCTCACCCCCCGTAATGCCTCTGTCACAGTGTTCTGTTGATTTCACTTCCTGGTATTCTCCCAAAGTGATCTCCTGTTTTTCATCCCCATGGTCCCCCATGCCCTCCTCTTGAATTCTCGTGGCTGACCTACTGGTACTCACATGAATTGGAGGCCATCCCATTGAGAATCCCTTTATTTTTATTGGCCAAGCAGCCTTCATCCTGTATTTCCATGCAGACGGCTTGCCATACTCCCATACACAGCAGCCAGGGGCTTCTTTAAAAGTATGGGTCAGCCGGGCTCAGTGGCTCAGCCTGTAATCCCACGCCTTTGGGAGGTTGAGGTGAGTGGATTGCCTGAGCCCGCGGGTTCGAGACCCGCCTGGGCAGGCAAGACCTCATCTCTACAATAAATCAAAAAATTAGCCGGGCGTGGTAGTGCACGCCTGTAATTCCGGCCACTGGGAAGGCTGAGGTGGAAGGATCGCCGGAGCCCAGCAGGCGAGGCTGCGGTGGCCAGGAGCGGCCCCTGCACTCCAGTCTGGGTGACAGAGTGAGACTCCAACTCAAAAAAAAAAAAGTGTGGGTCACATCTTCTGTGTAAAACTCCAACACTTTCCCGATGCTTCCAGGATGACATTAACTCAGATCTTTGCCCCCTTCCCTCTCTTTGTCCCTACCACACAGCAGTGCCACCTGCCATTACCAGTGTCTGCACACACTCCTGCTTCGCCTCATCACCCCTCTTCACCCAACCTTGCCTTCTCATCCTTAGAATCTCAGTCTTAACAGCAAAGCCTTGGGGAGCCTTGGTCTATGTCCTCGTTTTCGTATTCTCACAAGATCATGCTCCTTTACCTCTAACCATTGATTCTGTCGTGTTTACACATTAATTTTCATAATTGGTGAATTCTTCTTGCTTACTTCTACCTGGCTGTGCACCTAAAGATGTATCAGTCACTCAGAAGAGCTGAGCCCCAGTTCCCAGAGGACCCCACCTACAGAGAGGCAATCAAGCCTGAAGCTCTGGCCCCAGAGCTGTGGGTGGAGGCCCCCCAAGCACAGCCTCTGGAGCTTGGCCCTGGGCCTGCCTGGAAGAGGAAGAAGGTCACACACAGCTGAGCCCTGTAGCAGCTTAACCCAGGCTTTGCACCTGATTGCTCCTGAGGCAGCCCAGTGACGGCCAGAAAATGGCAACAGAAAGGTGCATTCCAGCACCAAACCCAGTAGCTCTCAGGGTGATGATGTCTTAGGATTTCGATCGCAATACCTCGTACGATGTGCCCAGCAACGAACTCAGAGCTGAGCGCCCGCAGAAAACAGGCAGCAAAACTAAATGGGTGTGGGGAAAACTTAGAAGTGCAGTAGACCACTGAAGTGCTAGATTCTCCTGCTTGATAAAACTCCAAAGTCTTATCAAGGCATCAGTGTGCTTTGGTAAGGGCATGGTGGGGAGACTACTTCCTCAGAAACAGGAGAAAAGAAAAAGAGGAAAGATACAGGAATGATACAATGGAGCTTTGAGTAGAACGGAGAAGAGTTGGGGGGATTCTGATCTTCTCCAATAATCTAGGAGTGTCCCAAGAGTTATAAAATGAACTCTACAACAAACACTAGATGCAGGACCACCTTCTAATTGCTGCTTCCTTTCCCACTTGCTGAGTGACCCTAGGCGAATCTCTCAACTTTGGAAGAGAAACACACGGCTGCTGGAAAGACAAGGAGATGCTGAAAGTGAATGGATGCCCTCTGTACATTTAAAGTGTAACACAAATGCATGGGAATGCTATTTGCTGCTGAATACGGGGCACAGTCATCAACCTGCTAAGAAGGAAAATGATGAGCAAGGGGAAGGTGATGATGGGGGGAGGAGGGGTGTTTTTGGGATCTGGATGGGAGTCATGAGGGTTTAGAACAGCCCAGTGGGGAGTAAGATAGGAAGATCGGGGAGGGGGCTAAAGAGTTTGCTGAGCTGCAGGGAGGGCATCTGAGCATCTAGAGGCCCAGGCAGCACACTTTGGAGAATTCCCATAAGCCTTCCTGGTAGCCCAACAGAAAAGAAATAAAGAGCTCTGAAATTATCAGGGGCTTCTAAGATAAGAGTGAATAAATGAAGATTGATGGCAATCATTGCTCAGTGCCAACATTTTTCCAATTTCTGGTACTATACCCCTGACAGTATGTGGAATGATTTCAGTTGGCACACAGGCTCACATTAAAAAGCATAGCCATTTTAATTTTTATTCAGCCTTTCATATGACTTCCAAGACAAAGTCTCTGGCTTATGCTATACTGTTGTGCGTGCTTCTGTAAATCTTGTGAACTTGGGTCTTTATTTGAGAAAGAGAGTAGGCCTCAGGTTCAGCAATTTCAGTAGGCAACAGTATATAGGTCAGACATTGACATATCTGGCCCACTGCCTGGTTTTGTAAATAAAGTTTTATCGGAACACAGTTACAACTCATTCACTTGCATGTCATCTCTGGCTCTTTCATTACAATGGCAGAGTTAAATGGTTGTCACAGAGAGCAGCAGTATGGCCCACAAAGCCTAAATGTTTATTATCTGGCTCATTACAGAAAAAGTTTGAGGACCCCTAGTCTAATTTAATTGCATTTGTTTTGTTTTCAGTGTATATATTCCTAAATCGTCTCTAAGTCCTATCAGTTTTTCACTGATGGTGACAATAATTGGTTGAAGTTAAAAAATAAATTTTTAAAAATTAACAAATTAATATAATATAAAAAATGAATGCAATCCTATGTAGTAAGTAACAGAAGCAGACTGCAACTCTAGCAAAATCGTGGGGTGGTACATAACTGAGACTTGATGAGCACTGGATTATGAGAATAGGCAAAGTTGAGGGATTTGGAGATAATGAAGATAAAGAGCCTCTTTGGTAGAGGTAAGGGATTTAAAGGTCAAGAAGGAGTCTGGAATGAAGATTTCATGAAAATAAGGGATTTGCACCCACCTGAGGATGGAGAGAGGGCTTGGCACATCCTAATGGACTTAGCGCAAGTGGTGTGAGGAGGGCAGAGGGATAGAAACCAAATGAAGCCGAGGTGGATAAAGGGAAGAAAGTGATGGTGCAAGAGAATCAAGAAGGGATCCCTTCCAACCCGGTTTCTTCCCCAAAGAAGACTCATGGCAGAAAGAATGTAAAGATATTAGTGACAATCACAACGATAACATCTGTCTGGGGTTATGCTGTGCCGATTCTAAGCACTTCACACCTATGAACTCACTTAATCCTGACAGTAGCCCTGTGAAATAGAGTTATTTTACAATATGGAAATTGAAGCACAGAGAGGGTAAGTGACTTGCCCAAGGTCACACAGCCAGTGAGTGGCACAGCCAGGCACTCTACCAAGCTCTGCATTATGAAAATGCAGGGAGGCCTAGTGAACGGGCCAGCATGACTAGACCGGGCCAGCATGACTAGACCCACCCAGCAGCTAAGCCCTGCCACCCAGCAGGTGACTGGACCTTGGTCATTCATAGAATTAGATCTGGGAGTTGTGATGCCAAGTCAATTGAGCACTGGACTGGCCCATCCCTGTCTCAGTCTTAGTCTGCCCTTCAGGATCCAGGTCATGGAGAGGCTGTCATTTGATGACATCACAAAAACGATGACAGATCATGATGACTTTGAAAAGGAAGTGACAGGGTCTCCATTGTCAAGAAGAGGCAGAGCCACGAGGCAACAGCAGAGGGACAAAGCTCTCTAAGCCACAGTGGTGGCTACAGCCCCAATAGCCCAGAGAAGTCTTGGAAGTAGAAGGGTAGACCTGCCCCTGCAGATGTGATTAGTTACGGCGAGTTCATGTTTTAGTAAAGCAGGCTCTGTTCCAATATGCCTAGTGCTCTTATAAAAGGGGAAATTGGGACACAGACATGCACACATGGAGACTGTCATGTGAAGATGAAGGCAGAGATTATGTGACACATCTACAATCCAGATCAAACTGGAAGGCCAGGAGCTGGGTGTCTACCTGTGCCCTCCATATTGTGTCCATGGTTCAGAAGGCAAAACTTCAGAGCAGCCTAGCAGATGTCTGCTGCCTTATAGTTCCCTATTTTTGTAATTTTTTTCATTATATTTATCACCATCTGAAATTATATCATTCATGTATTACCTAATTATTATTTGTCTCTCCCTTAGGATGCTAACTCTGTGATGTTAGGTTCTATACTTGATCTTGTTCCCTACTGCCTGACACATAGTAGGTGCTAAATAATATTGGTTTAATTTAAATCCCACTTCAGCTCAAGGTTCTAAATGCATAGGGATCGCTCAGGCTTACCTACTTAAGGAAGATGAGTGCCTTAGCTTAATGACAGGGGCGACAGCTAGCCAGAGCTCAGGTAAGGCAAGAATATTCCGCCTTCTCAGCCTCTCTCCCAGGGGCAAGAACACAGCCAATGGCATCTCGGTGTCCTGGGGGATAAAGTATTTTTCATGGCGCCTCCAGGCATGGTGGGCCATCTTTGAATGTTTGCTGACTTTGCAATTATGTTTGTTTCTGAAAACTTGGTTTGAGAGTCTCAATTTTCTGCCTACACTACCATTAGAAGTCAAAGGATGGCCAAATGAACAAACAAACCTTTTGGCTATTGTTATGGGCTACGAGTTGAAGTGTGTCCCCAAAATTCATGTGCTAAAGTCCCAGTAACTCAGAATGTTATTTTATTTGGAAGTAGGATCATTGCAGATGTAATTATTTAATATGACTTTATACGGAGTAGGGTGGGCCCTACTCCAATATGATTGGTAACCTTATAAGAGGAGAAATTTGAACACAGTCATGCACACAGGGAGAATGCCATTGAAGATGAAAGCAGAGATGGCACATCCACAAGCTAAGGACCACCAAAGATCACCAGCAAACCACCAGAAGCTGGGAGAGAAGCCTGAAGCAGATTCTCCCTCGCAGCCCTCAAGGGAGCCAACCTTGAAGACATTTTGACCTCAGACTTCCAGCCTCCAGAACTGTTGAGACAATACATTTCTACTATTCAAGCCACTCAGTCTGTGATGCTTTGTCACAGCAGCCCTGGCAAACCTATGCAGCTGTTTCCAACATTGGATTCCAGCCTTGGCAAGTGAGCAAGAAGGATCTCTGTGGGAAGAAGAGGGTGATGGTATCCTTCTTGCTAAAGGGAGTACAGCAAATTGTTCTCTGTCAGGGCAAGTGGATGTTTCTTGCTAATGACCTGCCCCTGGTGCCTGTCAGCCTCCACCCAGGCGGTATCTGTTTCCCACGCATGGAGTCACCTTTCCTACTCACTCTTATCCCCAGCCTCCTCTTTCCAGCCTGCCCGCCTCCCGGCCTCACCTGGCTTGCCTCAAATGTCCCAGCGGTTTCTCCCAGCTATGCAAATATTTATGCCTTCACACACAGGAGAGGTAACTTCAGGAAACAGGAGTAGGAAAGATACACAGGGCAGATATGGAGGGGCACGTCACAGCCTGGCCAGTCGCCTAGGGAGACACAGTAAGTGATATTTAAGAATGGTCAAGTGTAAGAGAAGGGAACAGCAGAGTACAGAACCAAGAGTAAAATGCGGCCTACTTCTGCAAAGAAAAAAAGAGATATTTATGGTTCTGGAGGATGCATACCAAGGAATTCATGCTAATTAGCTATGGATACCCAAGTAGTGAGTGGTTTCAATTTTGTTCCTTTTGTTGGTGAATATGTCATAGTTTTTTTTTTTAGCTGGAAACATGTTTCAGTATGGAAAGTAGTAGTGCAGTCAGCCCTCTGTATCTGGGGGTTCTGCATTTGCAGATTCAACCAACCACATATTGAAAGTGTTCAGAAAAATACAAATAAAACAATGCCAATACAACAATGCCAATACAATAATAAAAATATGAATTAAAAGTGCAATATAACAACTATTTACAGCCGGGCACAGTGGCTCACACACGCCTGTAATCTCTCTGTACTCAGAGGATTGCCTGAGCCTGAGGGTACGAGACCAGCCTGGGCAACATGGCGAGACCTCGTCTCTACAATAAATCAAAAATTAGCTGAACATGGTGGCTCATGCCTGTAGTTCCAGCTACTTGGAAGGCTGAGATGAAAGGATCACATGAGGCCAGCAGGTCAAGGCTGCTGTGGCTGTAAACAGCACACCACTGCACTCCAGCCTGGGCAACAAAGCGAGACTTTACATAGCATTTGCATTATATTAGGTATTAAAATAATCCAGAGATGATTTAAAGTATACAGGAGGATGTACATAGGTTTTATATAAGGAACTTGAGCATCCATGGATTCTGGTACCCATGGAGGGTCCTGAAAGCAATCCCCCATGGATACTGAGAGATGGACAACTGTACTAAAAAGCTTGAGGAGACCCAGAACCCCAAGAAACAGTTTCCCTGGGATGCTCAATGTCTGCGTTGACTGAGGTCGACCTGAAGTGGGGTAGAGAAAAGCTTCTCTCGTTATCTGCTTCTCTTTGACCCAGCAAGTCAGATGGGCATACATTGACCAACCATCCCAGCTGACCCAAGACAAAGGGATTTCCCAGCATTCAGAAATGTGGACCCTAAAATTATTGTTCAGCATAGACTAGAGCCTCACACAAACACAGAGGACTCTGCAAAGGTACATGGGAACCTGTATACAGCTAGGCCAGGACACATCAACCCAGCCCTCCTTCTCAGCTGAAGCAGGGATATTCCACCTGCCCCTAGGGAGATGTCATTGCTGTCTACCACCTGTTCTTCCCAAGAAGCTCTCCCCTCATCAAAGCTGGGGACAACAGGTTGAAAGAGTCCTGGCTTCCCCAGCAATGGGAGGTGTTTCTGTATAGGTACCTAACCCCTTTCAGATCTACTGGAAAAGGATGCAGACACTGGGAGGGAGATTGGCCTTGGCCACGTCTCACTTTGAGATGTTTCAGATTGTTTACCTGGCTTAGGTGAAGTCTCGTGGTGTTTCAGATCCTACAAACCATGGTTATGTCATTTCCCCCACCTCCCCCAAAACTTTTTCTGAAAGTTTCTCTCTCATCCTGGCTTATTTTGCACATAGGGAATTATATTTGAACCCCCTATTTATTTTCATCCTCTAGGGATGGCAAAATAAAGAATGGAAATTATGTCCTTCATTTATCTGGGGAAACTTAGGCCCAAAGACATTTGGTGTTGTGTCCAAGGACCCACTGTGGGTCAGGGACAGAGGAGCATCCATCTGTGTAGCTCTCAGAGGTGGCCAAGAAAGAGCTGTTCACTCCACACACCCTGTGATGGCAACAGTGATTAAAACCTCCCGTTTAATACAGAACCCCTCAGGGACATATGCGCTGTCTTGAAGGGCAGTGTCTGTGTTGACTGAGGCCAACCTGAAGTGGGGGAGAGGGAAAAGAGAGAGAAGGTCTGTCTATTACAAAAGAGAAAGCAAACATCTAGTCAGTCAGGGTAGAAAACACAGAGTCGATGGATCACGTAAACATCTCTTGACTTTTGCCTAGGAGTTGCCTTTCAGTCCACCCCAATACCACTGCAGGCAGAGGTCAAAATTCCCTTCCCACCCCGTCTCTGTCCAGGAAGACTTTTTCATCTCCACCCCTTTCCCAAGTCTGCCTTTTTCCTTACTGTGCATTAGCATAGGAAGCTCAGGTCCCTCCATCTGCAGAGTAGAGAATCTACAAAAAAGGCAGCCCTTCTCTTACTAATACTGACCAATTCTCACAGCAACATTTCAAAATCCATTGATGTTACAAACTTTTGTCCATGTCCTTTTCATAAAACCTCCTTTCCCTATCAGGAAGAATAGGGCAGAAGGGAGAAAGAGGCTGGAAACTCCTCCCTACCACACTACATGAAGCAACGCTCAGCTTTCTGGCTCCCACATCAGAGAACAAGGCACAGGACAGCCCCTCCCAGGGCCACAGGACCCTAGACATTGCAAATCCATCCAAGAGCACCCTGACTCCTCTGCCATGTGGCTTGGTTGGTCCCAGAGATGACGAGCCCAATTAGCAGTGATGTCAGGCTGTTTTGGCTGGGAGCATTCCTAAGCCATGAAACAGTTAAAAAATATCCTGCCCCACTGGCTGCTGTACTCATAAAGGTAGACAGACCCACGTGTACTTCCTTGTGGCGCTAAGACACACTGCTCACTCATTAGCTCACGCCCAGCTGGGAGAGAAGGCAACAGCAGGCAGGACTGCCACCCGCCCATGCAAATCACCCCCGGGAGTGCAGCTGGGGCTCCTCCCGCCCCTCCCGGGCAATGCTCCTGGGGAGGCCGTGGGGAAGATGCCATCTGGGGCGCTGTGTGCCCTTCCTCATCCTCGCCCTCCTGCTGGACGCTGTGGGCCTGGTCCTTTTGCTGCTGGGGATCTTCGCCTCCCTGAGCTTCTGGGACTTCTTCATCTACACAGGGGCTCTGATCCTGGCCTTCAGCCTGCTGTTTTGGATCATCTGGTATTCCCTCAACGTCGAGGTGCCTCTTGAGAAACTGGACTTGTAGTCTGGCCATGGGCAGAGGATGAGAGAGGCAGGTGCCATATGCAGCCATGAGGCCGTCAGGCAGTCACACATTGCAGCTCCCACCTTGCATGTCCCACCAGGATCAGGTGAGTGCCCACAAGACCTACCTAGCAGTGTGGTCAGAGAGGCTTGGACAAGCAGGGGCAGGTTGATGCCTCCTGAGGCTGAACGAGCAAACTGCTGAACAACTGTTCCCAACTGGGAATTCTGTGAACCTGGGCTCAGGTCCTACTGCGGTGGACCAGTGGGGAAGATGTGGGGTAGGTGTTTTCTCCTCTGGGGACCTTTATCCTCATGGAGACTGGAAAGAGGGTCTCGATGGCCCCTTCCACCTTTGATAATCCATGAATGAGTCTGCCTGCCATGCAGAACAGGAATATATCCCTTCAGGCTTCAACTCCATCTGGATTCTCTATTGGAGAGAATCCCTGTGGGGGAGAAAAGTCTTTAGCACAGGAGAAGATGGAAAGTTCCCCAGTGGCTGCTATGGCCTCACATGCACGGAGAAGTGTGAACTGGGCTACAGTGGAAGCAGACAGAGCAGAACCACCCAGAACGGCCCTTTCACTCACTTCCTTTCCGTGCCTGCCCAGATGGGCCACACAGGAGGGGGTCAGGACTTGCCTCCTCTCTCAGCCGTGTCCTGCACTCCACCCTTCTCATTCACTCTCAGTGCAGCCAACACAGGTGCTCAGGCCAGCCTCGGAGATCCAGAAGTCAAGAGATTGTAACTTCATGGATTTCATAGGCCAGGTTGCATGTCACATCCTGGCAAGCAGCTCAGTTGACTGCGCATAACTAAAGTGGCGGAGAGTTGTAAGATTTTTCACGTAGAGATGAGGTCCAAAAGATAAGAGCTGCTCTGGCTCTTACAACCCTGAATTAGAAAGTGACAGCTCTCTGCAGGGGATGGAAATTAGAGCCCTGGTTGGTTTGAGAGGCATACCCTCCTCCCCAGATGGCCCCAATCTGCACTCAGGTGTAGCCAGGCACTCCCTAGTGATTACCAGATGTACGAGCAAAGGTCATTGCTGAGTTGGAAGAAGTAAATGATCTTTGTACCTTTTCTGGGAGATTATATCTGACTCTCAGAACTCAGAGAGTAGAACAGCAAATTGAGGAGTTTTTAGTAGAGTAAGGTAAACCTTTACCTAGTAGATGGTGTGTGGTCAGAACACTTGGATCCCACTATGAACTTCAATATTTGTTGACTAGGTGATGCTGGACAGGTTGCACACTCTGAGCCTCAGAATCTTCATCTCTAAAATGAGGATAATATCCCCTTCCCTCGTTTCAAGTATCAAAAAGGGATAAAGCAGGGAAAGGCTCTCTGTAATCCATGTGGTTCTCAAAATTGTCAAGTGCACAAAACACTTAATCTAGGACAAGTAAACTGACACAGAGTCCACATTTGGAATACCTCGGTGTTCCTCAAGTTGGTAGTGGTGGGGGTCAGCTCACACTTTGCATTATTAAACTTGAAAGCAAGAAGGGACCACAGATTTGTCTGCTGGTTCACCAGGATGTGTCAAATCCTATACAAGGCATTGGGAATACTGTAAGGGATGAGACATATGAGAGCTCTATTCTCAGGGAGTTTACCATCAGGTGAGAAAGACAGACGTTAACCAAATAGTCACACTAACAGAAGTACAATAACAAAGCAGGTCTGGACTAGGAAGAAGAGAAGCATGGTGCCACAAGAATGTTCAACAGAGAAACTGACACAGAAGATGGAGTCGGGGAAGGCTTCCTGAGAAGGTGAAGTTAGACTGAACACCAAAGGAGGAGTAGGAGTAAACTCGAAAAAAATCTTTCAGGAAAAAGCAATGGCTTGAGCAAAGGTTCTGGGATAGCAGGAAATAAAAGATAGCAGGAAGGTTGAAGGACAGACAGCAAGTGCAGGAGAAGGTTAGGATTCTGTTGTTGGCAGAATCAAGATCTGACAGTTTCTTGAAGTCCCTCCGAAGGGTTTTGGTCATTATTTTAAGGATGATAAGAAGTCACTGAAAAGATGTAAACTGAGGTGGGTGCTTCACATAATTAGATCTGTGTTTCTAAAGGACTAAACTGGTCACAGTACAGATTATTATTATTTATTAATAATCAATTGAAACCCATTTGGGAAGTTAAGACATTGTGCCCAGACAGCATGGAGTCCCCAGTGAGAGGGCCTGTGCCCTGTACATCCTTCCCTCACTGAATGAAGTTCAACAGCTCAGTATTGAAGAGCATGGACCATACCCAGACTGTTTGGTTTTAATCCATTTTCATTTCTTCCTAGCAAAGGGGCCTGGGGCAAGTTACTTCACCTCTCCATACCTCAGTATTTCAAATGTGTAAAATAGAGATGGCGCTAATGATAGCCCCTACCTCATGAGGATGTTGCACAGATCAAGTGGATTAATATTTGTTCAGCATTGTGCAAGTGATGCTTAAAAAAAGCATCAGTCATGATCCAGGTAGCTGGTACATTACAGAGGGTCAGATCTTCCTCCAAGGTAAACAGTACTTAAGAATTATGATCAATTCTAATGGTAGTGTACAGCATTAAGATTTTGCAAAAGAGGCTGGATACGGTGGCTTATTCCTATAATCCCAGCACTCTGGGAAACCGAGGTAGAAGAATTCCTTAAGGCCAGGAGTTTGAAACCAGCCTGGGCAACATCCCTATGAAAGACCTCATCCCTATAAAAAATAAAAAAAACTGGCTGGATATGGTTGCACATGCCTGCAGTCCCAGCTACTCAGGAGGCTGAGGCAGAAAGATTGCCTGAGCCCAGGAGGTCAAGGCTATTATAGTGAGCTGTGATCACGCCACTGCACTCCAACCTGGGTGACAGAGTGAGATTCTGACTCAAAAAAAAATTTTGTTTTCCAGTAAGTGTAAGACTGAATGCTGCCCCAAATGCCAGATTGTCCTGTCTCAAATGGACTCCAAGAGTTTTGGGATGCATTTTTTATGGAATGCAGTCATGCAAATAGCACTTTCACCTTTCAGTCCCGAAACAATGTGTCCCAGGGGATCCTCAAAGTCAGTCAGTTTATTCATCTAGCCTCCCTCCATCCCTCCACCTCCTGTCATGCCTCCATCCCTCCACCTCCTGTCATGCCTTGGGGCTGGTCTAGAGCAACAAATTCACCTGGGGTGGTACTTGCTGTTCAGGAGGTTGCTCTCCTGTGGAGCTGCCCAACCCTCCCTGCTCCCATGACCTTAAAAAAGTCATTTTACTTCCCTCTAGAATGAGAGATATGGTCTTCATGGGAGGGTTCAAACTGTGCTCTGCCAACACCCTTGGGAGGGGGCAAGGACTGGGGTGAGGGGCAGAGTGAGGCAACAAGAATCCAACAGCCCCACACACTCCACAACACACAAGTTCCCCCAGAACAACTGGCTTACCAGCAGCTTTACATGTTGAACTTGCATGCAAGGCTATATGTGAACACAAGCTTCTGGTGCCAAAATGTATTTCTAAAGACAAAGAGTCTTAATTTCCTTATATTCTATGACCTTTGGCCTGGTCATTGCCAGTCATATTCTTGATCTACCGATCTATTGGAAGATTGTAACTGGCTTTGCCAGTTCTCACATTCTCAGAGTGGGGTAAAAGGAAAGAATGTGAACTCTCTGCTGATGCCACAATTCCTAGCTCAGTCTTTGGAGTCTCAGGAACCTGAGGTTGATAGGACCTGCCCTGACCCTGCCCCAGAGATAGGGAGGTCCCATTGCTGGGCAAGACAGGGCAGGGGCCCAGCTTTCCCATGAGCCCTCAACCTGCAGGCTCCGAGATTCTCTGAAGACCAGAGGGCAATGTGCCCACTAAATCTCAAAGACCTCCCCAGAAGTTTCAAGATGAGTGTCTTGTTTTTTGTAGCCCAACTGTGGTCCAAGCAAGGCATCTTGCCACTTGGTTTTATCATTTGTTTGCTGTCTTTTCATCCATTTTCCACTTCTTGGGCATTTCCTGCAGATAAAGATAAGTCCCCAGGCAAAGTCAGGTGAGTTCTTTTATAAGAAGCTATCCAATTCTACACCCCTCCAACAATACACATAGACACACGGGCACACACACACACACACACACAGATGCCCCTCCTTCACCTCACAAACACATGGACACTCCCACACATATACACATATCCCTCCCCCACTGCATGCATGTGTCCATGCACATGCCAACATGCCCCACACACTCACACAAACCCAACCCATATCCTCCACACCCACCCCATGCACACACGCACACTCTCTCACACTCACCACACACACACACCCAGAAATACACATTAACAGAAACAAACACACTCACTACCCAATAACCAAAGCCAAAAAGCATGGAAGGTTCAAAGCCCCAAGCCCTGGAAAGTAAAACTTGTTCCTCCCTATCAACTTTTTCCAACAGACAGCCTCTCCCCTCTGCCCACAGAGGAGGTTGATGGAGCTGCCAAGTCAGCTCAAAAGTGAGCCTGGTAAAAAGGCCTCCACACATGCTCAACAAGCCCATGCCCCAAGCAGATGCAGTGCTAGAACTGTGTGGAGGGCCAAACATTTCTCTAATCTCTTCGGGGAGTTTGACTCTAAAGGGAGAGATAAAGCAAGTACACAATACTTCACAAAAGGACTTGGGAAAATGCATTCCAGGATATAGCACAGTTGAGCCGGGCTCTGAAAACTGATGTGAGGCCCAGAGACTCCTGGCTGCTGGGAGCAGGCCTATGTGTGGTTCTGGGTGTCTAGCCAGGCCTCTGAGAAACAGGTAAGAACATGACAAGCAGAGGTGCCACAGGGAGGGCAGTTCAGGCAAACTGCAGAAACAAAAGAATTAGAGTATCCAGGGAGGCTGAGCAGGCACATGTGACTGAAGGTTGGGATCTTCGGGGCTGATCTTGCAGGACTTTAAACTCCAGGTGAAGATTCTGACACTTGGCAAAAAGTGAGGAGACTTTGGTGACTTGACTACAAGAGAATAGCATGGCCAAGTTCCGCTTAAGGAAGAGTAATTTGGCATTGTATGCAGAATGGGTAAGAGAGAAGTGGTACTGAGACAGAATGACCCCTCAACAAGCTTAGGTGGCAGCTAATCAGCTGAAATTATTCCCACTCAGGGGAGAAGAGAAGGGCAGAGGCTGCATGAGTGAGAATGGCCTGTCCTGGTCTCCTGCCAGGGACTGGTGATGTCCAAAACTGCAGAGAGCATCGCCATTCATGGAATGAGGGAGGTCAGGAGATGGCGTGAGTTTGGTTAAAATGATGCATTTTCTTTTGTACATGAGAGTTTGTGATATGAATAGTATATATGGGGAGAACTACTCAATTGACATTGTGCAAATTTTTAAACTCAGAAGAGAGATCAGACATGGAGATAGAGGTGGGAGTTGAAGACATGACTGTGGATGAGAAGAATAGAGAAAAGAGAAGAAAACAGGGATTGGGAGAGTAGATATAGAAGAAAGGAGGGAGGGAAGGAAGGAAGGGAGGGAGAAAACAACACAAAGATTCATTGAACCAGGTTCTAGGGCATTGCACGTGATCCCATCTTACCCTATCAATAACACCATAAGGAAATTACTGTGATTGTTATCATCATTATTATTCTCCTTTTACAGATAAGGATAATAAGGTGCATGGAGGTTAAATAACTTGTCCAACGTAATGGAGCTAGGCAGTAATGGAGTCAGGATGGAGCCATTATGAAACCAGGTGTATCTGACCCTATTGTTCATACCCTTTCCACTAGACTAGGGATTGGCAACTACAGCCCATGGGCCAAATCTGTCCCATCTCCTGATTTTTGTAAATAAAGTTTTATTGGAACACAGCCAGATTCATTCACTTACATATTATCTATAGCTGCTTTATGCTATAATGCAAGATTGAGTAATTGTAACAGAGACTGTACAGCCTTCAAAGTCTAAAAAATTTACTACCTGGCCCTTTATAGAATATGTTTGCCAGTCCCTGGCCTAGCCATAGGTACTTCCCATAGGCGTCAATGTCAGAACTTTGGGCCATGCTTACACATGGGGAGGGAAGGCTGAGGAACCAAAATGGAAGTTACCAGTAATAATCAGGGAGAGACACTAGGTAGATGGCAAACAGGACAAAGGAGGACATAATATCAAGAGTGTGTGGGAGGACAATTGGCCATAAACACTTTAAAGTCATAAAAAAAATTGTTGATGCTTAAGGAAAAGTGATTAGACCAGGCAACGAGCTTATGTCAGTAAATGGTGGGGACAGAAATCAGATTCTGCTACTTATGGAGTGGCTGTGAAAATGTATGAGGAGTGAGTGCAGATTAATCTTCAAGGTATTTGCTGATGAGATCAAGGGAGAAAGCCAGTAGCCTGCTGGCACAGCAGTTTTGAGGTAGTAACTTTTAGAGGAAGGGATCCAGACGGTTGAGCAGGATGGTAAGTGAAGGAGAGAAAGCCAGTGGAAAGGAAAAGAGGATCCTGAAGTTACAAATCAAGTTGGATCTCTGACCATGTCCAAGGTGGTGACTGGGGGACAAGGAGGGTGGCACAGAATCCAGATCTCAGGGAGAGATACAGCTTTGCCTGCAAAGAAGGTAAGGAGAGAAAACCAAGACTGGATGAGCACCTTGGTATTTATTAGGACAATCACTTGTTTTCATGATTTCATTCAGTGCTCACAATTCTGAGTCAATGGTTCGAATTCCCATTTTGCAGGTAGAGGAAACTGAGTCTCAAGTGATTTTAGGGCAATCCTGAGATAACAATGCTGTTGAGGGATGGCTCTGGGATTCAAACTTAAGATAGACTGACTCTAAGGACTATGCCTGTTTCACAGGCTTGAAATTGCTGGGTTTGTGTCATGGGCTGATCCATTTTATCTTCATTTGTTCAACACAGGTCCTATCTGATGGAGAAGAATCAAATCACGGAGACGTCCTCTCTTGGCAGCACACCCTTTAACAGTATCCAGGAGGAATCAGTGGCTATAAAGTCGAGGCTTCCAAAGCATCCACAAAGATGACTGTGAATTGCTGCAAATGCCAGACTTCTGGTGGGTTCCAGGCTCCATCATGAGCCCAGGAGCCCTGCACCAGCAATGACATCACCGCTGCCACCCCAGCTGTTTACGAAGGGTGTGAGCAGTCATCAAGTTCTCCCACTGGGGCTTTTACAGAAGCAATGCTGCACTGGGCTTAGACACCAAAAGAGAAGTGTCATCCCCTACTGCTCCTCTTGTCAATTTCCTTTTTAAAAACTAACCATTAGAACCAAGTGTGAAAGTCCGAAGGGAATCTTCTGTGAGCACATATCACTCAGTATTGTCACTACTTCTCTTTGACTCTTTGGACAGACTGTGTGAGCCCCTGGAGGGCTCCACCTCAATCTATTCCTTGATACTGTCTGGTGGGCACATGATGGTATATCCCAGTATGTCAGTTGCAAAAGCAAAGGCACAGCCACTGCTGTGTGCGGGAGGACTATCCCCTCCTCCCTGGGGAAACACCATGCACTATTAATGCAGCCCTATCCTTTTGCACAGCCTAGCCATACGCGAGGTTCATATTGAGATTTTAGTCAAGCGAAACCCTCTGAGCATTCTCCTGACAAGCAAGCGAGGCCTTGGCTGTGTTGTCCTTGTGTTGTTCATTTCATGACTTTCAGGACAGGGCTTTGT
This sequence comes from Cephalopachus bancanus, assembly GCA_027257055.1. NCBI lineage: Eukaryota > Metazoa > Chordata > Mammalia > Primates > Tarsiidae > Cephalopachus > Cephalopachus bancanus. The sequence continues at coordinate 5,342,969 of JAPVLO010000052.1, forward strand.
ATTTATCTTAAATTGCATCTGGTCAAGTGCAGCCCGAGGGCAGCGACTCCAAGGGTAACCTTCATAGGTTAATCAAATAGATGTCCTCCACTTTGTCACCCATTAGTGCCTGGCATGCCCCACTAATTTATGTTACCCCCGTCTAATTTTGTACTTTTTATTTATATTTTATCTTAAAAGTGAATATGTTTCTCATGAGCTGCCTCAGATCTTTGATGCTATAAGGTGGTTACCTAAATAAAGAAACAGATTTGGTTTCTTTGTTTTAATGTGACATAACATATTTCTGAGTCTGCAAGGTCCCAGAACAATTCTCAAACTCCCAGTTTTAGTGCATCCTCTTCCCATTAGTTTCACCTGCCTTGGTGCAAATCCTGGAATTCTACACCCAGGACAGTGCCTCCAGGGAAGGAACATGTAGAACATGGTATGAAGGAGACAAGACACAGATTATCTTGATATCGTGGAATCTTCTGGTATCTTTGTGTCCAGCCACCTGTCTAGTTTTTCTAATTTAGACTGGACTCAGAAACCTGAAGAGATATCATGAAAGAACATTCTAGTTAAGGCATTAAGAACAAAGATTCCTCTCCTACTCAGAGTCTTTCTCAACCACATTCACTTGTAATCTTACTGATCTTCCCAGCTGGAAATTTCTTTGTGTGCCTGAGCTGACTACATACCATGAGGGGCCAACTCCTCTTACTTGGGATTCCAAAACTAGCACAGAAGGAAAAAGTCACACATAATCAAAGTCACTCTGAAAACTTCCTTAGGAAGACAATGTGTTGGAGGTCACACAACTTCTCTTAATGTGACCAACACAGGTTTTTTGCTTTTGGGTTTTTTTTTTAATTCTAGGAATGGAACCATTCTATTTCTTTGGCTGAGTATCAAATGCAATAAATAGTTGGCTTTCATTTAGCAGCAACCACATTGTTCAAAATATGCAAATCTTAAAAAAACTAGGCTCATACTCAGCCCAGAACATATGTTCATGTCTAAGAGAGAATAAAAACAGCTGAGATTGGCTGAGCAGCAGATTCCAACCTCACACCCCACACTCACTCTGGGGAATTTCCCACACAATTTACATCTTCTCTCTCATGCTTTTGTCTGACTGTTAGTGTGCAAGTTAAATGCATATATGATGATTCTTCACAGAGAGCATTTGTTCAGCTCCTGACTTGTCTCCTCAATTAGAGGATATGCTGCTTTGGAATGAGTGTGGAATAAATCTGTGATAATAGGAATAAGGAGTGAATTAAATTCAATTCCTGCTGATTACTTACTAGCCCTTTAGTTTGCTCCCAGGGGAAAAGAAGACCCACAGAGGAGGATTTCTTTGATTTTTTTGTTGGCCACCCAGCAACTACCTTTAAGAGCTAGAACCAAGAAGGCACACGTGGACAGTGCAGGTGGAAATTGGAAAGCATTCCCTGCAGGGCAAGGCTTGATCTGCAAGGACTCTGCTCGGAGACTCCTTACAGTACAGAATTAGGGGACATGATCACTGACTGCAGTCTCAAAAATCATGGAAGCACACTTCTCCAACTGTATGCAAACTGCTCAGGGATCTTGTTAAAGATTCAGATTCAGTAGGCCTTAAGAGGGATCTGAGACCCTGTATTTCTTACAACCTCCCAGGCCATGCTTCTGCTGCTAGTCTCCATGACACTTTGAAGAGAAAGGATCTCAAGCAGCCCCATCATTTTAGAGAAAATGAACCTGAAGCCCACAGGAGAAGTGGTTTTACCAAATTCAAGTCGCTGAAAAGAGACAGATCCAGATCTGGAACCCAGGTCTCCAGGATGCTAGTCAAGTCCTCTTTCCCCTCCATAAGTGGCTCACTAACTTCTCCCAAGCCCTGCTGAGCCTTAGGCAGAACAAACAAGCAAGCAAGTCAGTGACTGGGGAAGTGAGGCATCCTCACGCCACAGGTAAGTCACATACCTTCACACCTTGGGCATCAATCTGGCTATCACATGCCTGGGAATGAGCAGGCCTCCATGCTGCTATGTGTCACTTCAAATGTCAGAGTGCTGAGTCAATGGGCAGTCATCACTCAGGGCAGGGAAGGAGGAGGAATAGGAGGGGTCATATTGCCACCAGGCAAGGCTACATTGAGTTGGGCTAGGTCTGATCTGGGCTCATCTTCCCAGGAAAAAGGAGATCTGGGCATGTGAAGCCTCTTACTATTCTCCAGGCCCATCCCATGACCCCTCCTCCTGTTTGTTCTATAGGGGGACAGTTGAGATTTTTCAGTGACCCGAACTCAGTCCACCCTGCCACTTACAGGCCAAGCGACTTTATAGGTGGTCATCACCTAAAGGGAGATGATGAGGATATCACAATCCCAAGGGATTCAGCAGTGGCCTTCAGGACTTAAGCAACCTCCCAGACTGGCAAATATCTTAAAGCATATTTCTTCTTTGTAGAAATCAGAACGTAAAGCTGTGAATCTTAAGTCATCTCCTCTTAAGTCTATGTAATACCAGGGCCTGCATCTCAACACTTGAAAGCATTCAACATAGATTTGCATTGTGCTAGTTCTGTTAGACACAGTGATAATCTGGCAGAAAAACGAAACAGTAGGTGCCAACTAGTAGCTGACTGAACTTGTTTATGAGCTGAGTTGGCTCTTCCAAGACTCTCAGAAGTTTCTTGGCAGGGCAGGCACACAAAGGGTAGGAGCCAGACAAAAAAACAAGGATAACGGCAAATCATTCCATGTTTTGGGATATTGGGATGAAAGGCTAAGAATACCAGAAGATGACTATGAGCCTGGGGATGCCAATGTTTTGCTGGGTGAGCAAGTGCTTTGTACATATCCAAGGACTAAACAAATGGGATTCCAGCAGTAGTTGTCTTTGACTTTATAGCAGCCACATGGTTTCATGTTTACAGTCATTCCTTTATTCAACAAATAGTCACCTCGGTACTCATGTCAACTTGGGTCCCAAAGATTGGCCCAACAGAGAGATTCCTTAATATTTGAAGCTGGTAACTTATAGGAAAGGGAGAGGGAGATGGGTGCAGATTTCCACTGGGGCCATCTCCTGCTACCTCTCTGCAATGTCCCACACTGTGCTGGGCTATGTGCCCCAAAACTCCCCAAATTAGCATGGAATGAAATAATTTGCATATAGACTCTATTTTACAAGTTAACAGCTTAAGATGCTGAATTTAGCCTGACTTTGCTTCCCAAAAATGGGCACCCAGTTTACAATGATCTTTCTCTCCTTTCTTGCTTCTCTTTCCCCGAACTGGCTGCTCCTGCACTAGCCCTAGCCCTCAAGAACAACCAGCCTTTATCCTTTTCACCCGACTTCACTTTTAACTCAAGTCACAGGCTTATCCCACAGTGAGGAAGGTAGAGAACCACCCCCATACTTCTCCTACCCCCAACCCAGTTCTCTTCACTAGAGCATGTCTCCAACACACACAGTCTCAGCTCAGATGTCCTCTCACCCTGATCCCATCTTTCTGACTAATCTCCTCCCCACCCCATCAATCTGGGACTCTGTAGCCTTCCTTTCCCAAGTCCACATCTACCTCCCTGATTGCAGCTAGTCCAAATCTGAATTCTGGCCCCTGCCTGGAGGCTTTCACTCTGAAGAACTGTCCAGGGCCACAATCCCCAGCCTTAAGCCTCTGCAGTGGCTTGGGGACAATAAAGCCATGATTCTCAAAGTGCAGTCCATGGACCAGCAATATCATCCTCCCCTGGGAACTTGTCAGAAATCCAAAGTCTCCAGCAACACATAGGGTGACCAACTCATCCCAGTTTGTCCAAGACATTCCGGATTTTAGTATTGAAAGTCTTGCATCCTAAGAACCCCTCTCAGTTCTAGGCAAACCAGGATGGTTGTTCAACCTAACCCTGACCCAGACCTGCTCAATGAGCCACTCTGGGGGCGGGGCCAGCAATGTGTGTTTAACAAGCCCTCCAGGGAATTCTGGGGCCCTGTCAAGTCTTAGAATTTCTTCCCAAAGAGTTTTTGATGCTGAACCTGTGCCTGCCTGAGGACTGCCCTCTGGGTGACACCCCCCTCCACCCTCTCCCTGAGCACAGGAAAGCCAACCTTGTCCTACTGTCACCTGGAGTCCAAGGCAGACTGCACCAGCCCCAGGCAGCTCTATCAGCCATGGGGAACCTCATGTACTGGCCAGCCCACACTGTCTCGAGTCACCTACAACTGGTGTCCTGGTCGGCTAGGGGGATGGACTGGTTTTTCCTTTTTCAAGAAAATAAAGTTTCCCCTTGTTTAGGAAGAAAGTCAGATGGAAGCTTTCTTGGGGAGACTGCTGGGTCTTGTGTATTGTTAGGGTCACAAATTCCCAGCGGGGCCTCCAGAATGTTAGGTCAGGCCCGCTGGGGGTGTAGGATGTCTGGTGTGCTATCCGATGTCACATGAAAGATGCAAAGATTTGCACAGAAGTAAGATTAGAGAATATAGTTTATTTAGCAAATAAATTAGAGAGAAAGTGGTGATTCATCTCCCCAAGGTGGGGGGGGTGTCAAAACTTAAGAGCACATGGCCACACCATAGCTCAAAGAGCACATGGGGCCACACCATAGCTTAGCAAGGCAGTGACAAAATGACTGTTCATGGTTGAATCTTTTTAACCATTTCCCTTGGATGTGGGAAGATCATTAAGGTAATTGGGTGGTGGTCTGCTCCATGTCATAATGAAAGGGCAGGTAAGCACAGGTACTGATGTCAGGTGATGAACAGCAGGCAGATGGGTGTGTTAGTCACATGAGTCTTAGATCTTGAGGTTATCAGACATTAGTATCTCATGCCCTCAGGTGGTGGGCTAGATGGGAGGAGACAAGGGGAGGGAGTTTTCCAGCAAGAGATTGTGTCAGACATTTGCAATCCACAACTCCTTGACCAGAAAGTGGTATTATCATTTCTATGACTTTGTCCTTGTCTTGCATCTGATGGAGATTTGCCGAGGGGGTGGGATAGGCTGCCACTTGGCCTACAGTAGAATGTCTAAATGCTTTCTATTGGCTATGCTGAGGCAAAAAGTCTAAACTAAGAATAAACTAAGTTTATTCTAGGTTTCTATGGGTACCACCTTTCATGCATGAAAAAAGGAGAGAGGAAACAGGAGAGGAGTGGGGGAGGAGCATGAGAGGTATTAGGATAATGTGAGTGAAGGGAAAATGAAAATAAGACTGGGATGGAGAATGGTGATGGCAAAGTCATGGAAGAGAGAAAGTGAGATAGGAGTAACTGGGGGGAAAAGGTGTTTCTCAAAGTGTGGTCCTCCAGACCAGAGGCAGCAGCAACACCTGGGACTTTGTGAGACATGCAAATTCTCAGTCTCACTCCAGACCTACTGAATCAGAAACTCTGGGGTTGGGCTCATTTGTGTGCATTTTTTAAAGTCCTCCCAGTGATTCTGATGCAGGCTACCATTTGAGATTTCCTGGGCTGAACAATTCGATTTCTCTTAAGCAGGCACGCTGCCCCTTGATGCTAGGTTTTCCTGATATTTTTACATTGGGCATGGTGACTCAGAAGAAAAGAGAGGAGAATCCCCTTAATGTGACTCTCACGTATACCACCTCTTGCTCTTGACTTCTTGAATCTGTCCATGGGGACAAATGGCTGTACTATCTCCTGTTCCCTCCCTCTCCCCTGCTTGTACCATTGGTCCTGCCAACATCAGACAGTTCTAGACTGTGCTGCTCTATCCTGGAAGGTGTTCTGGGTTGACACTCTGAGAGGCCTCTGGTGCTATGTCACTTCCCGAACTAGTCAACATCAAAAACCTCCTTTCTTATTTTTCTCTCCTATCTCCCTTGTCTTGACATAGGTTGTCTGCCAAAGAGACTGTAATAATTAAGAAATAATTAATTCATTTCTTCATGATTTATTAATCAAACACATCCATAACTGGGTATGCAAAAAGCAGAAAATAGAGTAGTATAATTTCCATTAGAGTTTTTGAAACATTTAAAACAATCCATTAGAATTTCTATAAACCCTTGGGGATCTTGGAGGAACAAATGAAACCTGAGACTTCAGATCTGAACATCCTGTGTGAACAAAGGTAGCGCAAAGAAGCAATAAACTAATACTTATAGGCTCTTACCAGTCTCCTCCCACCCTCAGCTACTCAGGACTTTGTCCCCTATCATAAACTCGTCTCCCCCCTTTTCTGGGAAACCCCAAAGGGCATCTCACATAGGCTCACAAACATGGCCGTTACCAGTCCAATGAGGGCTGAGGGCTGGCTGCTGTTTTCCTTTCTATCCACCTTTTTCCATCCTGAAAGCCCCTACCAGATCCCACCTCCACCCCCTGCAAAATCAGTCTTCTGTCTTCACCTTTAAGGCTGTGTGGCAGTGTGGCAGAGTGGGGAGCAAACCCTTGTGCCCAGTGTTCTCCTCCAGTGCAACAATCCCTAAGCCATGCCACATGGGCTGCAGTACAATGCAAGGTGCTTGAAAATGAAAGCAAGACTTCATCTCTACAAAAAATAGAAAAATTAGCAGGGAGTGGTGGTATGCACCTGTAGTTCCAGCTACCTAAGAGACTGAGGCAGGAGGATTGCTTGAGGCCAGGAGTTCGAGGTTATGGTGAGACATGATAGTGCCACTGCACTCCAGCCTGGGTGACAGAGTGAAACCCTGGCTCAAAAAAAAAAAAAGCAAGAAAATGTTGTTGCCCATTTCTACTCACAGAGCCCTGCTCAGACAGAAATTCATGACAGAGTGGAGCTGGGAGCAGATTGAGTGATGGAGACCATGGGTTCAGGAGCCTCTTCCCCTTCCCTGACTAAGGCGTTGCTCCTGCTTCAGGCTAGATGGTCCTGCCTCCTCTTTGCTTGGGACTCTTGTCAACCAGTGAATCTTAATGACAGAGGAGAGAAGAATTAGGAACTGGCAATGGAGCCGGGAGAGGACTGTCTCAAACAAGGTATTTTTAAAAAGCTTTTTATCTTTAATATGTGTATGAATGTTACCTTTTACTCTGTGATGTATTTGTGCTTGCTCACTATGTTCCCAGATCTTCATGTAGACTTGGCATCATTCTACCTGTGGGTTTACTTTCCTCCAGCACAATAATATGGAGCCCTCAGATGGCTACACAGCATAGCTGGGAAGCAATTCTCATGACTGACAGCAATTCTCTTCTGGGCATCTCCTCAGCCTATCACACCTGGATGGCTGCCAAGTTCACCTCAGCTGGTGGCCAGGTAAGTCCATCCATGACTAAGTGCCCTCCACAGATCAAGAGGCACCATTCTTACCCAAGCTTCATGCTTTCCACATGAGAAAGCAGAGATGAGGCCAGGTGCAGTGGCTCACATCTGTAATACCAGCACTTTGCAAAGCCAAGACAGGAGGATGGCTTGAGGCCAGGAGTCCAAGACCAGTCTAGGCAACATAGTGAGACCCCCATCTATACAAAAAAAAAAAAAAGGAAAACTGAGGTGTGCAATGACTCTGGGATATAAAATGACTCACCCAAGACCACAGGGCCTGGGCTGGAACCCACAATTTCTGACTCCTGACCTACTGTTCTCTCTGAGATTCCATTCTTCTCTGAGAGAAGACAAAGGTCAGGTGGCAAAACAAGGACCCACTCCAAGACTCAGCAAGCCAGGGGCATGAGATTGTATGCCTAGGTAACCTTGCTCTGCCTCTTGCCTCTTCTGTAGAATGGGAACATTAATGCCAGCACTGTAGACTCCAGAAGATGGTCGTGAGATGTCTGCTGGGTAACATGCATATGGGGCTTTGGAAAGGTATAAATGTGTGACAAGGGGGGGTGTGGCTCTTGATCCTGCTGCTGGGAAGGCTGGGGTGAATCTTTGCTCATTCCACCCATCTCCTTCCTCTTGCCCTGTTCATTGTACTTCAGCACACACGTAAGGTGAAGTGTGGGAAGCCAACTCTTAATGGTGATGGCAAATATGTGGCCAATGAACCACAGCCACCCACACATGCTTCCAATCCCAATGGAAGGCATCAACAAGGGGTCAAGGAACTGAGCTGCTGGGCACCAGCATAGCCTCCACCCAGGATGGCAGGAGCTGCCACCAAGCCATTAAAACTGACTCTGGAGATGAAATCATTTATCATCGCTATCACTTACAGTTGATATAAGCCAATTGTCAGGGGTGAATTATGCAGGTGAACTTGGACCAGCTGCCATAATGAACTCCTACAAATCACTCCTCCCGTGCTCTATAGCACAAGTGATTCAAACTGGAAAGAACCCTGATTAATTTCAAACTTGTTAATTAATGTCGTTCTACATTACTTGTGTAAAGCTTGTATTTTTTGCTGCCCTTCATTTCAAATTCTTCTTGGTCTACTTGACATGGTGAAAGTCTTCATGCCTTTTATGCATAACTTTAAAATAGACTTGGTGGACCATGTACTAAAGAAAAAAAAATACTCTGCTTCCCATAAACCAACTCAGAGAAGGTCTGAGGATGGAATTAAATTATAAAAGCAAGAAAGGATAATTGAGGAGGTGGATTACTTGGAATAGGCAGTTAAATTCTTCAAATCCAAACCAACCAAGCAAGTTGAGTGGCTTGAGGCTGTGTGCATGTGAGTTACCTTATTCAAAAATAGATCCTACTCTGTATTAAAAATAGCTTTACACTTGAAGAGTTTCTAAATGTACTGTGTAGAGCAGATGGAAGGGGCATGGAACTGAGGGACTAGCAAAGGAATAAGACCTTAAATCCAGAACCCTACCCTCCCCCACCAATACACACATACTTCCAATTCCCTGAATGCTGGATAAGAGGCATCAGTGAAACCCTAGCAACAAGGGCTTTAATTCGGAGTGTAGTCTAGGATTTAGCATAACATAAAACCCTGTAGTTTGGAGGAAACCCTCACAGTGTTAAAAGTTAATAGCTGACTCGTCCCTCATGCAAAGTGTAATGCAAAGTTTTCTCACATTATTGCTCATGCATATAACACACACACACACACACACACACACACACACACACACACACACTCACACACACACGGTTCCTCTGCCCTTGCTGGTAATCCTCCAGCTAAACATCAGAGTCAAATTAAGTAGAGAATGTTTTGTACCAAAAGTCAGACCTCGGTTCTGGTTTTCGCTCCGCAACTTGCTGGCCAAATGACTTTGTCACTACTCCCTCCTCCAAGGCTCCAATTTCACCTGTAAAATGGGCTCTGATAACTCAGGTGATATCATACATGCAATAATAACTAACATCTGTTGAATGCTTACTGTGTTTTAGCACTTTCCATAATTTATTTCCTTTAATACTTATCATAACTTTGCAAGGTTGTTGTGATAGATGACCCAGAGAAGTTAAGAAATTTTGTCTGAGATTACAGTTAGTGACAAGTAGAGATGGGACTAGAACCAAGCAGTCTGACTCCAGAGCACTTTGAGATCTATAAAGCACACTATAGTTGTAGGTCAAAGGTGGAAAGAGGTCTGAAGTCAGCACTTCTGAAATTGTGGTCAGAGTATCTCACTAAAATGCAGATTATTTGCTTCCTCTCCAGACCCCATATTGCTGGGTAGGAGCACCTGCATTTTAATAAGCTCAACCAAGTGATTTTTTTTTAGGAGACAAGATCTCACAATGTTGCCCAGGCTGGTACTGAATTCCTAGTCTTAGGTAATCCTCTTGCCTCAGTCTCCCAAAGTTCTGGAATTATAAGCATGAGCCACGACACCTGACCTCAACCAAGTGATTCTTATATAGATCAAATTTAAAACCCTCCGAATTAAGAGTAGATCATAAAGATCCACTTCTGACCAAGATGAAGTAACAGGATTTACCCTTCTGCCTGAAACAACCAAAAACAAACAAACAAGATTTTGAAATGGCAGTTTATACGAATGTGGACATCAGGCAATAAAATACAGTGATACATGAAAGATGGGAAATAAATGTAGTAAGCCCAACAATTGCTCCAGCTTATCGACTTGGGAGAGTTTCCAGACCACAGTACAGGGAAAAGAACCTTATGTGGAGGCTGGCAGATTCCCTGAGTTGAAGAGAAGAAGCTGAGAGTCCAGGGAAAAAGAGTCAACTAGTGTCTGAAGGGCAAAATATCAGAGAGGAGAGAGCCACACAGAAAGAAATTTGTGGAGGGTCTTAAAAGACTATTCAGCAGAGAACTGATTGGTATATATATGAGGAAACTACCCAAGGCTGGGGAAAAAGTGATGGGGACAATTACAGGGGATAACGCAAGGTGTTCAACAGAAGTAGAAAGAGCGCCCAATCTAACAAAACACTCTAAAAACCCACATGGTTCATGCATTAAGTATTCAGAAAGGTCTTGCCTCAATAGCACAGAATAATGACTCCTACACAAAATGCTACTATGGTTTTGCATAACAAATCTAAAAACAAAACCCAAAAGGATCAAATTATTTCCAATTAAATTAAATTAATTTAATGAGTCAAATTAGTCAAACTAATTTAACTGTATCTCAGAACAAGGCTGAAAAATATTTACAGGAATATACACATATCCAGCATCAAACAAGTTAAAATTCACAGTGTCTAGCACTCAAAAAAAAGATTACAAGGCATGCAAAGAAACAGGAAAATGTGACCCATAATGAGAAGAAAAATCAGTCAGAAACATGAAGCAAACTTAGACACATCATAATGTAATTGTTCAGAATCCATAGAGAGAAAAACTTAAAAGCATAAGAGAAAAAAAGACATGTTACACACAGAGGAATGAAGGATGACAATATATTTCTCATTAAAAATAATATAAGTGATAAGACAGTGAAGCAACATCTTTAAAGTACTGAAGAGAAAAAAGAACCCACAACCAAGATATCTATACCCAAACAAGCTGGGAAGCTGTGGATTTGAAACAATCATGCTGCTGCCATCACCCAAAACATTTATAGAATTATTATTGTTTAATACCCTACAAACCAGTTTGCAATGCATAAGGACTTCAATAACAGTAATGAAGTCCTAGTCATATATATACATATATATGAATATATATGTATACATATTCATTTAATCCTTACAACAATTCCCAGCAACAGTTTTATTTATTTATTTTAGAGACAGAGTTTTGCTCTGTCACCCAGGCTAGAGTGCAGTGGCACCATCATGGCTCACTGTAGCTTCAAACTCCTGAGCTCAAGAGATCCTCCTGTCTCAACCTCCTAAGTAGCTGGGATCACAGACACATGCTACCATGTCTGACTAATTTATTTTTTGTAGAGACACAGTCATGACAAATCTTCAGATATCAGCATAGCAAAAATCAGGGATAAAGTGGGTTTTGTTAGGGAGTCCAGGTTTATGAGAAATAGCCAAGGTTTTACGATCTAGGCAACCAGAGCCAGGCAGGAGCATCCTGTTTTTTTGCTTAATTCCGTTCCTAATTATAGTAGATAAATAACTTAATGATACTGGAATTGAAAAGACTCAGTGTCAGTTTTTATTTTTACACATCTTTTCTGGACAGAAAAAAAAATGTCTCTTCATCAGTTCTATACAAGTTCATTTTTAATTTTATGCCTCGACCTTAATCAAGAGTTTATCAAACAAAGGAACATTACCCAAGAGTCAATGACCCTTGGGTGGGATTTTTAGAAAATGTTCTACCATGTCATGGTTGACCATACAATTATCTTTTTTTTTTTTTTTGTCTTATTTCTGAGTGGTGGATATTTTTCCCAAATAGATCTTTCCATGCCATAAGTCCATGTTAGGTGCCACTCTATAGGGCTGCCACAACACCTAAGCCCACTTTTTACTTCTGTTCTTATACTGCAAATGCCTGTTTGTTTGTGATATTTCCTTTTTTAGACTATGCCCTACTGGAGGTTGGGGGCCTGTGCTACTCACCTTTGGCTCTGTAAAGTTTAATACAGTGCCTTGAGTAAACATTTGTTGAGTGAATGTATCAACGAATTGTTTCTTCATATAGCCAAGGGTGGTGTTTTTTCCCATACTTGACAGCACCAGAATTTCCAGGGCATATAGCTAATCAGCTTCCCAGATGACTTCTATAAAGTGAGGTACTGGCGGTGGCTCGTACGGGCTGGTGAGAGTGTATTCCCAGCATCTCTTCCCAACTCTGTGATTGACAACAACACATTGGTAGTTGGAAACTGGGCATGGTGGAAATACTTACACCACAACATCAACAAACACTACAAATCAGGGCTTTTGTTTTTGAGAGGCTGTGTATCAGCACACCACAGAGTCTACTTATCTCTGGTGTAAAGACTAGTGTTAAGAGAACTGTTGACCTAAGGTGAGGTTGGCAAACTCTGGCCTATGGGCCAAATCTATCCTACTACCTGATTTAGTACTGTCTATGGGATAAGAACAGAGTTTTACATTTTAAAAGGGTTGTAAAAGGAGGAGAGGGAGGAAGAGGAGAAAGGAGAATAAGGCAGAGGAAGAGGAGGAGTGATAGAGACTATATGTGTTCTACAAAGCCTAAAATGTTTAATATCTGACCTTTTATGGAAGACATTTGCTGACCCCTGAACTAGGTAGGGAAACTCCTTAACCTATTAAAATCACTTTGGAAAGCTTTTAATTAATCTGATGCTTGAACCTCATAATGCCTAAGGTGAGGTCTTGGGAATCTGTGTATTTTAACAGCTTCCCATGTCTCATGCTTTTTGGTCTGTGGTCCCAAGTCTCCTGGCTCCCACCCTCTCTCCCTGTTTCCCAAATTGCCTCCATTCCCATTTTCTGCCTGGTCTTAGTCACCCTTGAGCCCCAGAGTGGGGGTCTCTTTAGGGTTGCTGTGGATCTGAAAGGCATTGTTTCACCTGGAAACAAGGGAGAAGTGTGAGTGGGACCTCAAGAGGGTACAATTCCAGCCTGAGCTGTGAGGGAGTGCTGGTAGCTGAGCTATATGTTGCTCATCTCCTCACTTCCACCCCAATGCCTTGAGTGCACCAAAAACATTGGGCAGAAATATTTCTACTTTGGGGTAAGCTGGGTGGGGAGAAGTTGTTCATCACCCTCATCTGAGGCAGGGAGGAACATTTAGGAATTTGCCACCTCACTAAGTACCTCAGGGAAGGAAGGGGATACAGGGTTTGGAAGATGCACTCCTCACCTGCCATATATGTGCTTGCTCGCTTTGACATATAACCACAAAGAAACACGGTTAATTGTTTTTAAACAACATACCAGAGCCAGTAATACAACTCTGGGGACTTGGGTAGAATGTGTAATCCTGGAAGGCTGCTATTACTCAAGGAGTTGTGAAACTTCTTTGGGTACCTCTTCCAGAGCCTGCAGTAAATTATTTTGAATTTATTCTGTGTTAGTAATTTTCCTTTGAGAATAAATTACTCCTTAGAAATAACTAAAATTAAGTTGGAATCAAATGAATTGATGTAATTTGGACTTTAAAAATCCAATAATTTATACAAAATAAGGAAATTGGGTATACAGAGCTCAGTGATTGAGAGTATAGATTCTGGAGCCAGATTGTTTGAGTTGGGTCAAAGCCAAAACTCCCTAGCAGTACAAACTTTGTAAAGTTACTTAGATGTTGTACCTTATTTTTCTCATCTATAAAACGGGGATTATACAAGTACTTACCTCCTAAAGTTGCTGAGGCTGGTCTTGAACTTCTGGTCACAAGCAATCCTCCTGCCTTGGCTTCCCAAAGTGCTGGAACTACAGGTGTGAGCCACCAATCCCAGCCAAAAGTATCTTTCAAAACCAAAGGCAAAATGAAAGTTTTTTCAGACACTGAAAAGCTGAAATAATTCGTCATTAGCAGTTTCACACTACAGGAAACAATAAAGGAATTTCCTCAGGCAGAAAAAAAAAATTACAGAGGGAAATACAGATCTATACAAAGGAATGAAGACTACTCAAAAGGGTATTACATAGGTACATTTCATTATTTCCATTTTTGCTTCAGTTGATTTATTTTGCAGGACTTAAAAGATGAGATCCTAGGTTATTTACTCAAGGCACTGTGTTAAACTTTACAGAGCCAAAGGTAGTAGCACAGATCCCTAGCCTCGAGTAGGGCATAGTCTAAAGGAGAAAATGTGGCAAACAAATAGGCATTTGCAGTATAAGAACAGAAGTAAAAAGTGGGCTCAGGTGTTGTGGCAGCCCTATAGAGTGGCACCTAGCCTGGGCTTATGGCAGGGAAAGATCTATTTGGGGAAAATATCCACCACTCAGAAATATGACAAAAAAAGATAATTGTGTGTCCAACCATGACATGGTAGAACATTTTCTAAAATTCCCACCCAAGGGTCATCTGACTCTTGGGCAATGTTCCTTTGTTTGATAAACTCTTGATTAAGGTCGAGGCATAAAATTAAAAATGAACTTGTATAAAACTGATGAAGAGACATTTTTTTTTTCTGTCCAAAAAAGATGTGTAAAAATAAAAACTGACACTAAGTCTTTTCAATTCCAGTATCATTAAGTTATTTATCTACTATAACTAGGAACAAAATTAAGCAAAAAAACAGGATGCTCCTGCCTGACTTTCGTTGCCTACATTATAAAACTATTCTGATATCTGAAGATTTGTCATGACCTTTAGTGTTATGACAACAATATGAGAAAGATGATTTTTTCACCATGAAAAGGTTGATGTAAACTTGATAAGTTTGGTCATTTTGCAGTTTTAGGGGTTTGTTTTGTTTTGCTTTGCTTTGTTTTATGCTCATTGTGTTTTGAATTTGGCAAACCAGCCCTTCTGAAAAGTCTGACTCCCTGGAGCTCTTTGAAAGTAAACTTTTTCTTTCATTTCCTAAACGCTGCCATATCTGAGTCTTTGAGATGATGCCAAAGGTTACTTTTTATTGCCCAGTTGGATATTAACCAGTTTTACACTGAATTTTGTAGTCTTATTTCAGGATCCCTTTTTCTTTTGAATGTATGCATATTAGTCCCAGTTTCTCATACCTTCAGTGAACGGGCTATTTTCTTTCTGCTGATTCTCTCATGTATCAGTTAATTTCAGCTATGTAACAAACTACTCCAAAACTTAGTGGCTTAAAACTGGAAGCATTTCTTTGGTTCATGATTTTGTGTACTGGGAAGTTCTGAGGTGGAATGACTATTGGGTTTGCTTAACCATCTATAATTAGCTGGCAGGATGCTTGGCGACTCAGTGCTCAAAAATGCCCTCACATTTCTGGTGACTGGCCAGCTGCTGACCAGAGCAAGAGGAACAGCCAGGTCTTGCATCTCTTGTCACCCAGCAGGCTAGCCCAGGATGTTTACATGCTAGTTGATAGGTTCCAAGAACAAGAGCAAAGGCAAGAACCAACTTACAAGTACTTTTTGAGTCTCTGTTTATATTTCATTGGTTATGTCCCATTAGTCAAACCATGTCACATGGCCAAGCAGGGTGGGAAGTTGTAGACACACAGAGATGTGGATAAACTAGGGACTATCACTGTAACAATTCACCACATCTCACTCACGAGTTGAATAAAAGGTTGGCACGTTCTAACAAAATACTTTGAGAATTATGTTTTGAGGGGCAAGGCACAGTGGCTCATGCCTGTAATCCCAGCACTGGGAGGCTGAGGCAGGAGGATTGCTTGAGCCCAGGAGTTCGAGACCAGTCAGGGCAACATAGTGAGACTTCATCTCTACAATCAATCAATAAAAGAGAGAATTTTGCCTTGATAGGATGAAGAGATGACCAAGGGAAACCCTGTACAAAGAAAGGAGTGAGAAATGTGAAGGGGTAGTGAAGGAAGAGTACTCCCAGCAGAGGGAAAAGCATGTGCTAAGTTCTAGAAGTAGGACAGCCACATCACTCAGAAAGCTGTTTGTTGCAGCTGGGACAAAAAGAAAAGCAAGTATTCTTGATTTAAAATTTATTTTATTCGGATGTGCTTTTATTTAAACACAAAGAGGCAAGCTATCAGTGACCAGACCATTGTAACATGAAACTTAAACTGTTTTGTTTTGTTTTGTTTTTTCCTTTTGCTACTTTTCTTTGATCCACTAAAAAGGTTGGGAGATTAAGACCTGCCCATCCTGGAAGAAGGGCGATCTGACCTTTGTTGATTTCGGATCAGGTCTAATGGGTCATCATGTTCTGCAAAGAAAGAACAAGAAGGAGAGAAGTGAAAGGACTTGCCTCTGGAGAAAGGAAGGATTTCTCAGACATGGAAAAGGAGACCTAGAAAGAAGGGAAGAGAGAAGAAAGGTTGTTGTAAGAGAAGATTGACAGAGAACTGGGTGATGGTCTCAGGGAATTTATCCAAGAAGGGGAAGGGTATGCAGTTAGGAAGATCAGAGCAGGGGGATGACCTAACAAAAGACAAGCAAGAAATGTCTTGTTTTAAGGTGCATGGACTCCTGCCTGTACTGGGTCCCACACAAGCTCTTCCTCCTATTGGGGCCTGTGAGGACTTCACCCTCACAACAATCCAGCATCCAGCAATTTGCCCAGTGGCCTCTTTCCTTGGTTCCTAGCTGCACATCCCACCTGAAAACCCCACTGTCTATGAGGGGAGACCCTCCCAAAACACCCAGAATTATCTTTTGGAGGATGGGCCCCTTGTAGTACAGGCTTCCCCCACTAGGTAAGTGTTCTAGGAGCCCATAGCATGAGTGTACAAGCTAGCATTGCTGTGAGAGGCTGCATTCAGCTTCCGTGAATTTTTTCTGGAGATTCTTTTAACACGTTTGCCCATTTCATGGCGAGTTATTTAAAAGTGCACTGCCCATACTGTGCTGAGTGTTCAGCAGTTTTTGACCAAAACTGACATGACCCTCATGGCCTACCCTCCCTATTCACCCAATCTTGCCACAAACGACTTTATTTTTCCCCAGGGATTAAAAAAAATCCTCAGAGGAAAATGGTTTTGCCAACATGGAAAAGGTGAAACAAAAAACAGCAGAAGCACTAAAAGTCATCAAAATTGATGAGTTCAAAACTCTTTTAAGCAGTGGAGAAAGTGTCTCAACAGGTGTATTGCATCAAATGGAGAGTACTTTCCTTTTTTTTTTTTTTTTTTTTTTGAGTCAGAGTCTCATTTTGCTGCCCAGGCTGGAGTGCAGTGGCATGCCCACAGCTACCGCAGCCTCAACCTACTGGGCTCAGGCGATCCTTCCACCTCAGCCTTCCAAGTAGCTGTAACTACAGGCATGCGTCACCATGCCTGGCTAATTTTTTTATTTATTGTAGAGATGAGGTCTCACCAAGTTGCCCAGGCTGGTCTTGAACCTGTGGGCTCAGGCAATCCTCTCACCTTGGCCTCCCAAAGTACTGAGATTAAAGGCGTGAGCCGCCACGCCTAGCCTTGGAGAGTACTTTCAAGGTGACTGAAGTTTAAACATGTAAGCGTAAATTTCTTGGGAACCCCCCTTGTATGTTCCCATAAGGTTACAAAAAGGGACAGCTGGGAACCTGGTCTGCTAGTGAGACTGTAGAGTGTGAGGAGTCCCCTCCCTCAAATCGTATTCTCTCAGGCCTGGAGGAGTGAAGGTAAGGTGGCAAAAGCACCTGAGCTCCCTGCCATAGAAATTTTTATATGAAAGCATGGACCAGTTCAAACACCCAGTCTCCTCCCCAGAGGCAAACATTGTTCACTGTTTCATGTGCATTGTTCCGGAAAAGCTTGTTTGTGTTTACACCAACTGACCCATAACATCTACAACTGTGTTTTCAAACAGCTAGAAAAAAAGAGGGGGAAAAAAAAGAACAAGTAACCTAGATTTTATAAGAAAACCTGATACAAGTAGCTGGGTTGGTCCCATGAAAATACTGAGTTGTTTTATGCAAAGTAACTTGTACACAGGGGTGAGTTTCAAAGGCAGAGGGAATGAATGATTTAGCTTAGTTGCCAAAGTCACACTCCCTTAATTGCAGAAAGAAAAAGTGTCAGTCAGCTTTTACAATTACCCTCCTTGACATCTACATCTCGCTCTCCTGATCACAGAAAGGAAAGAAAGCTAAAGTGACTTGCAAAGAGTGGGCCCCTGGGAGCAGAAAATGAGATTCTCCCCTTAAAAGCAAGAGGGGAGGGAGGAGCAGGGAAGGCCAGATTGACAGAAAGAGCAGCTCAAGAGCTAATTAAGTCTGCAGAGGAGCCAAACAGGCCTCCCCTCTGGTTCACTGCCAGCAAGCAAAGCTTTTTGATGTTGCTCTGAAATCTTAGCGGGCAGGGCCAACTTCAGGTCCAAGAAGAAAGGTTTTTATTATGACAGCCAGAAATATCAAGAGGGGGGAACAGAAGAAGGAGCCATGGGTAGAATGCAAACCACCATCTGACTGTGCAGAGATGGTGTAAGAAGGGCATTTAAACTCTAACTCTAATATCTAAATGATTATTTTTGTAAGTTATTTTATTTTTTAAAGACAAGGCCTCACTCTGTCACCCAGGCTGAGTGTGTGGCAGATCACAGCCCCAAACTCTTAGGCTCAAGTGATCCTTCTGCCCCAGTCTCCAAGTATCTAAGACTCCAAGCTTGCACCACTATGTCCAGAAATTTTAGTAAATAATTTTATTTTAACCAAAAGGGGCAGGAAATTTTCATCAAAAGAGATCTTAGCCATCCGTGCCATGAATCGGCACCACCTAGTGTCGGCTTCTGGAGAATTACAAGCACAGGCATCCCTGACTCTGGCTGGTCCTGAGAAGCTAAATCACTCAGCTGCAGTAGTTGCCTGTCAGCTTTTCTTTTACTAGGACTTTGCTGTAATTACACAACCCCCTCTGACCTCCTTTTTTGGTCTCTACAAAGGGCTAACACACACAAAAAATGCGAATAATCTTTTCTTGCACTCATATATCCTTTCTGAATATACAAAGCACTTTCACACATACGACCTCAAAACCATGGGTAAGAGGTGGGAAGGAAGGTGTAATTATCTTTTTTTACCAAGGAAAAAAATAAAATAAAAACCAGAAAGACAAAGTAACCTTCTCAAGGTCAGAGACAGTTTAATGACAGAGCCAGTGCCAAAGCCTTCAGGCTCCAAATTCAGTGTGGTTTCCCCTAATTCTCACTAAAAGTTCTCCATGCATACCTCACAGGGGATTAAAGCAGTGGACCACAGCCCTCTCTACAATTAGAGTCATCTTGGAGCTGCAGAAACATACCAGTGCCCTGATCCTGCATCCAGAGACTGATTCCACTTGTGTACAGTGATACCTGCACACCAGTGTTTTATAAAGTTCTCCAGATGGGGCTAATCCGCAGCCAGGGTTGAAAACCACTGTTAAAGAAATAAAACAGAAGGATTTAGAGTCATTATGCTTATGTCTCAGAGAGCTGTATTGCCACTAAAACACCATGCACACAAGAGACCATCTCAAATGTCGTGGACAAAGGATCCAGAACTGTCCCTTGATCTCCATCTCTTCAACACACAGAGACACACACACACACAAAGACACACATGGACACACACAAACACAGATGCACACATACACACACAGAGACATAGACACACACACACTTGACAATTTTACCCTGTATGAGGGGCACATTCTGCTTTTCTCGACTAGGACTCTCCCTCTTCTAAATAGTCCATGCCCAAAACTAAATGGGAGTTTTTGCAGGTCCCTCCTCTCTCCCTCCAGAACAACAAATCTCCCTTGTGTTTGTTGAACACTGTCCATCACTCTGGAAAAATGTCAGAACTCAGGAAAATACTGGGGGGGAGCCAAAAAAACAGAATTATATTTTGTAGGGCAGGCTCCTTATAGTACAGGGTTCCCCTGCTAGGAAAGTGTTGTAGGAACCCATTGGCATCAGTGTACCAGCTGGTGTTGTTGCGAGAGGCTGCATTTGGCTTCAGTGAATTTTTTTTTTAGAGTCTTTCATCACATTTGCCCATTTCATGATGGGTGATTTAGGAGCACACCTGCCTACACCGCTCTGAGTGTTCAGCAGTTTTTGACCAAAATCGGCATGACTCCCATGCCCTAACCTCCCTATTCATCCGATCTCACCCCAAGCAATTTTCGTTTGTTTACCCCGATGAAAAAGTCCTCAAAAAGAAACATTTTGCCAATGTGGAAGAGGTGAAACAAAAAACGCCAAAAGCACTAAAAGGCATTGAAATTAATGAGCTCAAAAATTGTTTTAGCAGTGGAAAAAAAGCCTCCATAGGTGTATTGCATCAAACAGAGAGTAATTTGAAAGTGACTGAAGTTTAAACATATAAGAATAAATACACAGTTCTTAAATAAATTCCGGGTTTTTTTAGAGTCCTCCCTCATAACTCCCAAGCCCCAGTCCCCATTCCCTTTATCTCTGATCAGAGGACTACAACACCTAGAATGATCTCAGGTCAACCAGCTCACACTGCTCAGGAAAAGCTTCCCCACAAAGATGTCCGCACAGAAAACTGGAACAACTGGATTTCCTAAACTTCAAGTTTTCCTTGTGCGAGTCACACAGTGTTTTCTGTATTTGGCAAAGATTGGGTTAAAATCCACAGTCAGACACCTGCCTTTCTCCCCATCTCCCCCATCTCCCCTTAGGTCAAGCTGGAGCTGTCCCTGGCTATACCTGCATTTAAGCCACTGATGCTGGAGTTTAGGGAGGTAGCTGTGTGTTCAAATTCAGGGTCACCTCCACACTCGAGCAAGGAGATAGCACCTGCATCAAGGCTGCAGGACCCCTGGGCATGAGTACAAGGCATCCATGCATTCATTCCACAGACATTTATCAAGCACATACTATGTGCCAGACACTGGGTCTATTACAGCAGACCAGACACAATCATGGAAGTTCCATTCTGGTTGAATGAACAGACAGAAAGCAAGATAAATAACAATATACAACACACACACATATCAGCTAGTGATTTATGCTAAGGAGAAAAAAAGGTAAGAGAAAGACAGGATGAAGAGCTGGAATTTAAGGTCGAACGGCAGAGAAGGTACCATCTGAGTAAAGGCAGTGAGGCGGTGGAGTGTAGATGTCTGGGAGAACAGACGAGCAGGTGGAAAGGTCCTGAGGTGGCAGTGGGCCCGGAGTGTGCTAGAAACAGTAAGAAGATGAAGTCAGAGGGAAGGGGTAGAGGAAACAGATCAGTAAGGCCTTCTGGCTTTTACTTTGAGGAAGTTGAGACCACTGGGGAGAGATATGCAGAGGTAAAGGGGAAATGCAAAGGAGAGAAAAACAAAGGGCAGAAGGAAACCGTGCAGAGAACCATCTCTGAGAGAAAAGCACCACCTACCCCTTATGGTGCTCGTGCATCTCTCCCTCTCTCCTTCTGCTTCAGCTCTGGTTGGCCAGAGACCTCAGAACATCAAGCAGGCTTTGCTGCATCTCCCTGTGGTGGCAACACTCATCACTGCCAGGAGGTACCTGGCTATATCCATAGCTAGATGCAGCCACACACTCTGGCCTTTCCTCTGATGTGCTAATTGCTGTTGGATGTTGGAAGGAGACACAAGTCCTGGAAGTAAAGGGGCTGAGGGGTCTTTGCTGGCCTGGCTGGAGTGCCCAATGTTGGGTTCCACCCACTGAGAGATCAGGGGAAGGTCAGGGAGGGCTTCACCCTACACCAGCCTCTTACCAGGGCCTCAGCCACACCCAATTCTAAGTGGCCAAGGGGCAAAAAAAGAATATTAGCTCAGAAAAGTCACTCCCCATCCATCTTCTTCATCCAGAACGGAGAGATGGATTCAAGGCCCAACCCTTCTAGCAGTGTGCCACGTTTGCTGACCCACAACTTTCATACCCAGTGACATTTTGTAAGGTCACCCAGGCCAGAAAGGGGAAAGTGGGGACGAACCACTGACTGGGGCCAACACATCTCACTGGGCCACGGGTAGAAACAGATGCTACAAAGTAGACAAGCCTTAAAAGCATCATGCTAAGTGAAAGAATCCAGGCACAAAAAGTCACAGATTATATGAAATATCCAGAATAGGCAAATCCATAGAGACAGAGAGCAGATCAGTGGTAGAAGGGAGCTAGGGAGATTAGGAAGAATAATGAATGATTGCTCCATGAGGGTGGGCTCTCCACTGGAAGTGAGGAAAATATTTTAAAGCTAGGGAGAGCTAATGGTCACTGCTGTTGATGCAGAATCTTGGCCTTGTAGGAAAATACAGGCCCAGCTCTGCACCCTCAGGCAGTGGACAGGGACATATGATGTGACTGAGAGCAGCAATGGGGCCTGGTTGGCCTGGCTTCCTGGGCACAGGGAGTGGGGCTGTGTCCTTTGGGCAGCAAGGTCTCAGGAGTAGAGACTCTTCCTTTCCTGGAGCTGGCATTCACTGCCGGATTAAACTGACCCCTTAACACAACTAGGAAAACACCACAAAAGAGCCTACTGAGTGCTCATTTCTGATGCAGGCCAGATTCTACCTGGGGAGAGGTGCCGCTTTGGGGCCAGGCTTTGCCAGAGATCTACTGAAGCAAGAAGGTAGTCAGGACGGTGAAGAATCTAAGGACCGTTTCTTCTAAGAGGAAAGGCCAAAAGAACTGTGAGGTCTTAACCAGACCAGAGAAAAGTTCAGGGAGGCCATGAGTGACGTCTTTGACCATCAAGACACCAAAAAGAAATTAGATTAATTCTACATGGACCCAGACAATAGAATTAGGACAAATGAGTGGGGATTAGAAAGTGAAGGCTTTATTCAATACTAAAAAAATGCTCTAAAACTTAAGATCTGTGAGCAGCTTACCCCAAATATTAATGGTGTCTCTGTGGAGAAAATGAAAATGTGCTCCCCTGGCAAGACCATTCACAAAAAAAAGTACCCCATTCAGCCAATGCATCCCTGAGCTAGGGACCAGGTTTGTGAGCTGAGCTCAGGTCTATACTGGCCACAAGCCACACAACCTGGGTAAGCATCCCTGTGACCATAGTGGACTATCCTGCAAGCAGAGAGTTCAGTATGTTCTAGTTACTATGACTGCTTAACAAACCACTCCAAATCCCAGTGGCTTGAAACAATAGCATCATTTATTTTGCCCACAAATCTGCAGATGGGACAGGGCTCAGCAGGAATAGCTTGTCTGCTCCACTAAGCGTTAGCTGGGGCAGCTTGGAGGCTGAGGGCTGGAATCATTTGAAGGCTCACTCTCTCAGGCTCCTGATGGTGGATGCTGCCTGTTGGCTGAGAGACGCAAGCCAGGGCCTCTGCCAGAACACGCACACATGGCCTTTCCATGTGGCTTCAGCTTCCTCACAACATGGTGGCTGTATTCCAACAAAAGCAAGTGTTTCAAGAGAGAAGAGCTGGGCAGAAGCTGCATTACCTTTTAGGACTAGCCTTGGAAGCCCCATGGCACATCTTCTGCCATCTTCTATTCACTAAGGCATAGACCCCACTTCCAAACTGAGGGAGTGACAAAGCTTTAGAAGCATGTGTGGGACTAGAGATATTGTAGTGGCCATTTTTTGGAAAATATAATCTGCCACATAGGAGGGGACAATGTGATTACCTGTGCAGCTAAGTATACACATGAGGGGGCAGCTACTGCTCAAACTGCCCCACAAAACCAGGTCCCTGAGATAAAAATGCTGTTTTTCCCAATAGGCTAGTACTGCAGGGGCCAGAGCCCCACTAAAGCATTCAGTACTAAGGAGCCTCTTCCGTCCTATGGAGAGGCCTTCAAGTCTCCAGCAATCCCTAACACATGCTTTAAGTTCTCATTCAGAAGAATGGGCATTCTGCAGAAACATATTATAGATGCATCCTGATACCTCCATACCTGTTCCCAAAGGGTGGACTTTGTCTATTCACAGTAGCAAAAACATGGAACCAACCATGCTGCCTATCGAAGCTGGACTGGATTTTTTAAAATGTGGTACATATACACAATGGAATATTATACAGCCATAAAGGAAGACAAATATATGGACTTCGCAGTAACTTGGATGGATTTAAAGTCTATCATACTCCGTGATCTACCACAGAAACAAAGAACAGAGTACCATATGTTCTCACTCAAAAGCAAACCTTGAACAATTATCATATTACTATAAGAAAGGGATTGGCAGTAGTGGGAAACTGCCAGGGGTCGGGGGTGGGATTGGCAGTTGAGGGAAACTGCCAGGGGAGGGAGGGGCACACCTCATCAACAAGGGTACTTGCATAATGAGCATTTGTATACCTAACCCTGAATTGTACCCCACATTTTTAAAATTTAAAAAAAAATTTTTTAAGGGTGGACTTTGGAGTTAGCCCAAACTGAATTCAAATCCTTTTCCACTGCTGTGTGTCTTTGGGAAAGCTATTTGATTACTCTGAGCCTCAGTTTCCTTAGCCAGTAAAACGTGTAAGGTACAGAACTGTTGTGAGGATGAAATGATATCCTCTGTATGTACAGTACCTTGCATCAGAGCCCTGATGTGGTCAAGTATGACATTGAGAATGGTGCTGTTGGTGGGACTCCTGCAGAGAGGAAGGTTGGCAGCACTTGGGCATGCAGCTGTCACATTAGCCCTCTAGATCCAGTCCTGAAAACTCTGCCCCACCCCCTGCCATGCCCAGGTCACACCACATCCAAGTAGCGGTTCACCCAGATGCAGTATGCCTGGACTAGGAGCCCTCTGTTCCAATAAGTCTCCCTTCCCAGCGGTCCCACAGCTGAGCTAAGAGGAGCTGAGGAGACTAACAGGATTAGGCTAATGAAGTCATGGCCAGGGTGGTCTGTCTGTTTCTTAGATTCCTGCATTCTCCAGTTGGTGATTGAGAGGAAGGCCCTGCAGGATGCAATGTAATTGAATCTCCCCGGAAGCCAGCTAAGTCATGGAGAAGTTAAATGCAAGTCCCAAGATCACAAAGCCAGTCAGGCTGCTATCTGAGCTCTTCAGGGACAGTTCTAGGATGTGGGGAAGTGTCAGACCTTTGGAGATGTCCTGGATTAGAAGGCTACTTCTACCAGCTGGTAGTGAGCTCCTGGCAGCTGCTTTGAGTAAGAACCACAGATGGAGAGCCAGCCCCTTTTCCCCAGTGCCCACCCAGTGTTGCTGGGCAGGAGAGGCCCCAAGCTAGAAAGTATGAGGCTTGGTGCCCTCACTGAGAGGGACTACAGGAAGAGTCTTGGAGGTGGGGGTGGCCTGGAGGAGGGTCCTTTAGCTGAGCTGCTGGGGGGATGGGGATGAGAAGGGTGGGGAGGTAGCATGACTGGATGACACAAAGGACTCTAGAATCCCACCTCTGCCATTTACTAGCTAGTGACTTGGGCAGGATATTAACTGTTGTGCCTCAGTTTTCTCAACTGTAAAATGAGGATGATAAAAATTACTTATCTCACTGGTTTGTAGTAAATGTTTAAAAAATAAGACTGAAAATAGTGGCTCATGCCTGTGATCCCAGTACTTTGAGAAGCCAAGGTTAGAGGATTGCTTTAGTCCAGAAGTTCAAGACCATCCTAGACAACATAGCAAGACCTCATGTCTTCAAAAAAATAAATATAAAAATTAGCCAGGCACAATGGCATATGTCTATAGTCCCAGTGACTCGGGAAGCTAAGGAGGGAGGATCCCCTGAATCCAGGAGGTAGAGATGGTGGTGAGCCATGGTCATACCACTGTACTCCAGCCTGGGTGGTGGAGTGAGACACTCCAACTCAAAAAAATAAAATAAAATAAATAATAATTTACATAAAGCCCCAGTCAATTGCTTGTGGCTGGGCTCCTCTCTTGGCTACTGGGCTCCCAGGGGCCTTGCCAAAGCAACGGCCCACAAGGATCCAGGTTGCTCTTTATGCCTTTCTCAGAACTGGACAGGGAGACAGTGGAA
Organism: Cephalopachus bancanus; assembly: GCA_027257055.1. NCBI lineage: Eukaryota > Metazoa > Chordata > Mammalia > Primates > Tarsiidae > Cephalopachus > Cephalopachus bancanus. The sequence goes on from JAPVLO010000052.1 coordinate 5,368,678, forward strand.
GCATTAGTTGCTCATGTCGGGGACTTCATGGGGATGTGTGATAAGTTCTTACCGTGTTCCAGATGCTAAGCTAGATATTTACTTATAAAATCTACTGTATACTTCCTGACATCCAGGGTAAGTGAATGTTCTTTGGAAACAGGCTCAGAGACTTAAGAAGGTAAGGACCCTATCCAGAGTCTCATACTTATAGCCAGTGAGTGACAGGGCTGACATTTGAACCTAGGTCATTGTGACTCCAATGTTCATGTTCTTGCCTTTAACTGATGGCAGTCTTAAGTTTCAGGAGAGAATTGATAGGAGAGTGGCTAAAGAGATTCGTATTCCTCTTTGCCAAGAAAGCACAGGTGTCATAAGACAGGAAGAACAGCATTACACACTCCTTATGTGCAATTTAGGTCTGCACTGCTTCTCTTTCTTTGCTTCTTATCAGTGTTGACCCAGGCATCTGCATATTCTTTATAATACTGTTTGCATTACTCTGCCTATAGTAGACCATACATTTCTAGTGGCATCCCAGAGGGAACCAAAATATTAAGGCAAGCAGTCTGTAATAAATGAAGATCTGGTTTGCAATGAGGAAAGCATGAAAAGCAAAAGGGACTTGCTGGCTCCACTAATAGTTAACACAAGTTTTCTCATCCTCAGCACTATTGACATTTTGTGCCAGATAATTCTTTATTGAGGGTGACTATGCATTGTAGGCTATGTAGCACTCCTGGTCTCTAGTTACTAGATACCAATAGCACACACACCTCCCTCCCAATGCTAGTTGTGACAACCAAAAATGTCTGTACACATTGCCATATGCCCCCTCGAGGGCAATAGTGGTTGAAAGCCAATGTGTTAAATTTCAACACTGTCCTGTAAGTTCTAACCAATGCAATCAGACAAGAAAATGAACTAAAGTTAATTAACTTCCTTACATAATTACCAAATTGAAATTCTGACAGATTAAAGAATTTAAAATTTACAAAGAATTGAAGAATTAAAAGATAGAGGTGAATATTTATCTGACCCTGTGGTCTAAAATTAAGACTTCTGTAAATCGAAAACACCATAAATAAAAGATAAAATGTAATATGTCATATTCTATATGACATGTATAACACATATGAATACATGATATAGTCTACATTCTATAGGACATATAAAGGATTAATAATTCTACATTGTAGCCAGGCTCGGTACTCAGTCTGTAATCCCTCGCTTTGGGAGGCCAAGGTGAGTGAATTGCCTGAGCCCACGGGTTCAAGACCTGCCTGGGCAACTTGGTGAGACCTCATCTCTACAATAAAAATCAAAAAATTAGCCGAGCATGTAGTTCCAGCTACTTGGAAGGCTGAGGCAGAATGATCGCTGGAGTACAGTAGGTCAAGGCTGCGGTGGCCGGGAGCAGCCACTGTGTCTGGGTGACAGAGTGAGACTCCAACTCAAAAAATAATAATAATAATAATTCTACATCATAAATAACTTCTACAAGTGAAAAAATAAATAATAATAATAATTCTATATTATAAATAACTTCCACAAGTGAAAAAATAAAAAGCAAAGAAGATGAACTAGTTATGTACAAAAGCAGAAAAGCAAGGAGAAGTACATTAATAATGCTATGTCCACAAAGGTGAATACCACATAGTCTGTTCAAGGGATGTGTAGACAGGATTTTTCAAACTGGCCTTTTCTGAGTCCAAGTGGTTTCTTGAGGTATTTCAGTTGTGTCTGGTGGGAGGGTACCAAGGCACAAAAGTAGGTGACAGATATGCAGCTTCCTCCCTATTTCAATCAGCTCTACTTTTCTCTGTTTTCCTATTAGCCTTCTTGAAAAACTCCCTTCCGGAGCTAAAAAGAGCTTGCGAAACACCATTGTAGTATAGTTTTGTAACAGGAAGAACACGGGTTTGGGATCAAACAGATCTAGTTATCTACTTCTGTCACAAGTTATTATCCTAGTTCTGTCTGTGACATTGGGCAAGATACTTTCTCCCTCTGTGCCTCGGTCTTCCTGTCTGTAAAACAGAAATAATAATGGTTCCTACCTTATCATTGTTGTTGTGAGAATGGAAGTAATACGTGTGAAGCACACAGAGCTTGGCACATAATAAGCAAGAGTGAAGGTTATCTATGATGATATTTGCAATAAAATGAAATGCAAAAATACCCACAGACACACTGAACAAAGACACACATATAATCATATATGTGGCAAGGAATACATGGATTGTGCATGAGAGAGAATGTATATATAAAAGCTAGCACTTGTTTTTGCTAAGAGGTAGAATTATCGGTGACTCAGAGATAACCTTTTGCTTCCTCTCCCAAAATCAGTGACTCAGAAATAACCTTTTGCTTCCTCTCCCGAAAGCACTTATACAGATTGCTAAAGCCCTGCATCTCTGTGTCTGTAAGGAAGGCCAGCTGATATTGACCCACATTCCTTTTGTAATGTCCCCACAGCCTCGACAAAGCTCGACTTCACCTCTAGCCTATTTGAGAGGTAGAACTGATATAATCTTCAGCACTCATCTTGTCCACAAGTGATGGACATTTAGGAGATCTTCAGCACTCATCTTGTCCACAAGTGATATATTGGTGTCAATATGATATATTTTGGGATCACTTAAACCCAACAAAAAAATTATTCTCCTGGGAGTTGATGGAAGGAAGTTGTACATAACAAGATGGCATGCTCTCATAAGCCCTGAGGACAAATATGTCCAAAATGGGGTAGGTATGAGATTGCTAAATGCGTCAGCTACTTCTTCTGTCTCTTTTGATATAAATGCTTCAGCTTATTATGGGATATCCTGGATTTTGTGGTAGGAAAGAGTAGAGCAGGAAAGGGATTTTAGAATGTGAGAAAGGGCATGGCCCATATTAAACTATTTCAGACTTATCTCTCTGGAGCTGCATTTGGGGACTACATTATCTGGAAGCCATCAAGAGGGCAATGAAATGTCCTAAGAGTCTTCAAATCAGGCTGACCCCTGTCACCTCTACCCAGGAACATAACTACTGATGGATGTGTGGATGCATATGCTTTCCAGGGCATGGGGAGGGGATGGGAATCCATGCCATGTGTCCAGGTCTAGTGCAGAACTGTCCATCGGAACTCTCTGGGAGACATATGATCTGTATCTGTGCTGTCCCATATGGCAGCCACTGGCCACAGGCTGCTAGTGAGCTCTTGAAATGAGGTTCATGGGATTTGATGGATTTTTTAATTTTTTTTCATGTTAATGAATATATATTTAAATAGCTGTGTATAGCTCATGGCTACGTTATGGGGCAACTGAGCATAGTGGTTAAAAAGAAGTCAGACTCTGGATCCTGCCTGGGTCTGAATTGCATCTACTCTCCTATTCACTTGGGACAAGTTAATTTAACCTCTGTGCTTGCTTTTCTGAATCTGTAAGATGGAAAGAATATCCAGTACCTCAGCTTCTCTTCAGATTTACGTGAGTTTCTACATGCATGGTGCTCGTAACAGCTCATAGGAAGTCTTCTCTATGCTATTGTGTTGAATTTTCTTCATTTGCCCCTTCTGGTTCACTCGCCACTCTTCTCTCTGCTCGAGTTCCAAGAGGTTGGCCTTTAGGGAATACACTAATGGCTTTCATGCCCTTGGGCTTCCAGCTGGCTGCAGCCAAGCACTGAAGCACTGACAGGAGAGAAAAGAGGAGAAAGAGGTCAGGGTGTTTATTTCCTGCTCCCTCTCTGCCTTGTTTCCATGTTCTATCTCTCCACTCAAGGACACAGCCCATGTTGGACAGCCATCTCCTTAAACAACTCAAATTCCAGTTTCCACTCCGTCTCCTCACCTGTAGGGCCTGGAGGTGGTAGGGACTGGCTCCCAGCTGTTGTCAGGCATGGTGGGTGCTTCACTGAAACTCTTGCCTGGTTTCTCTTCATCCTGCCTTCACCTTGGAAAATAGTCCTTTACTAGACTCTCCTCAGTGGCTCCATTTGAGGGTGCTTTCCATTTTCTGCCAGACCCTGACAGGAATTATTGTTGTGCACATTGTCATTATTTCACCACCACCCCCCTACATCCCACCCAAACAGCAAGGCAGAGTATGCAGGGGCCTTCCAGATTTCCCCGGGCTTATGGACTTTCTCTTTGGGATGCATCCTTAGGTCTTGTTCTCTAATCTCAGATGGTTGGCTTGGGACCTTTAGAAGTGAGAAGATGATCATCAGTCAGAAGAAAATATGTTTTCACCACAAGAATCCCTGTCCCCAGAGGAAAAACGAATGCACTTCGTTAGCCAGCCAAAGTCACAGAACATTCTAATTGCTGCTTTCCTGCACTTTGCATAGGGATACTGAAAGCCTGGATCCATTTTCTTTGTTCCAGTGGGAACAGTGCTCTCCTCACTCCTGCCATCCTGCCTGCTTGTCACACCCTTACCCATAGCCATCACGGAGGACAGATGGGGGTTAACTATTTCTCTCCAAAGAAGAAACAAGCTATGTCTCTGCTCACACCAGGCCTCCTTGGCTGGAATGATCAAGCAAAAGGCCTAGGTCAAACGTTGGTTGCTAGGTGCTTGGGACAGGGGCCAAGAGCCAACTTAAAAGAAATTAAGAAGAAAGTTGGAATGGCAGCTTTGAGACATGAGGTAATTAATGCACTGTGTCAACAAATATTTACTGTTTACAAGGTACCCATGTATATGAGGGTTCATACTTGCAAGTGGCAAACAGAAGTCAACTCTTGTAGATTTAAGAAGAAAAGTAATTAATTGAGAGGCTATCAAATGAGTTCCAGAATGGCCACAAATAGTGGAGAATCAAATTCTGAAAATGAGCAGCTTACAGGGAGGATAGACAAAGATCATGCCAAAAGCTAGCCGCCCATGCCTGCCATGTGAATACTGGGGTCCCCAACTCACTCCACTCATGGTTGCCTCTGGGAACTGAACATTGCCGATGCCACCACCGATACATTCTCCATCAGTTATAGGCTGAAAGAGGTCATTTTGGTTATATTAGAATAGTCTGGCCAGGCTCAGTGGCTCAGCCTGTAATCCCAGCACTTTGGGAGGCCGAGGCAAGTGGATTGCCTGAGCCTGTGGGTTCAAGACCAGCCTGGGCAACTTGGTGGGACCTCATCTCTACAATAAATCAAAATTAGCCAGGTGTGGTAGTGCATGCCTGTAGTTCCAGCTATTTGGAAAGCTTAGGCGGAAGGATCGCCGGAACCCAGCAGGTTGACACTGGATTGGATTGGGCATGCCACTGCACTCCAGACTGGGCAATGGAGTGAGACTCCAACTCAAAAAAAAAAAAGAAAAGAAAAAGAATAGTCATTTAGAAAAGTCTTAAAAACTTATATTCTTTTGTAGCTGAGTTGGACTAAACATAAAAGCTGCTTGGATTCAAAATTGTACATTTTTTCTATTCACCCACTCCTAGCACAGCCTTGCCTGATGGGCCAATCTTATCAAGTATGCCATTGTTGATGCTGAAGAAGAAACAGCTGGGCAAGCCAGACCACCTAATGATTAGGAGAATGGACCAAGGACAACAGGAGTGTGTCTGAAAGCTTGGAGTGGGCTTTGCCTGACTCCCCTCCATCTGTGAACTAAAGGACATCAGACTGTTAGAGGCCAGGACTCTGGGTAAAAATAATTGTTACAGTTATGTTTTCCCCTCCATTCAAATATTACAACTGTCTGCCTCTTCCTCTAAAATACTGTAAAAGAATATATTGTAAATTCCAACATGTTATCTAAAATGTCAACATGATTGGGAGACTTTGTGTCACATCAGTGGTCATGTATCAAAAACTGTTAATGTAAATCCTGAGTCATGGTAAAACTGCACATAGGCTTCAAACTCAGGGTGGGTCAAAGGCTATGAATTTGGGGTATAAATACTGGAATTAATTAGTGTTGCTTTGAGTGAGGTTTTTTTGGCAATGATGTCAACCTGTCTCCCTATTACCTGGTTATAGAAATTAAATGCTCCATTTTCTCCCAATCTCTGCCTCTTGTATTTTAATTAACCATGTGGGATAGCAACTGATTTATTGGATTGGGCCATAATACCCCTGCTTTGGGTCACTAGATCCTGATTCAAAGTCCCAGATAGATGAGACTGCTTGGCTGAGACTAGGCCATGTGCCATGTCCCCTGTGCCAGGGGAATGGGAAAGCCATACCTGAACCTTTTGGGTTCTATGGGGAAATGAGTTTTGTCTCCCATCAAGATGATATGGCAAGGGATTCTCAAAACGTAAGACAGGGGTGAAATGCTGGACAGGTGTTATAACAGGGTAGACACAGAAGGACAGTACAGCCAGTAGCTTGGAGGACCTGGCAGTCTCAAGACCAGTAAGTCTCAGATATTCACATGTGCATGCATAAGAATCACCTGGGGTAGTTAAGAAACACAGATCCACCACACCAATTCCAAACTCTGATTCAATAGGCCTATGGCGAGGTCTGGAAATATACATGATTCTAAGGCAGGTGGTCCCAACACAAGATTCTCTGAGGGCACAGAGAAGGTGCGGTGCAGACCTACTCCCAAAGAGATGAACTGAGCCTTGAAGAATGAGGTGGGGGGGATAGGGAAAAAGGAAAGGAGTACAACCCAGGCAGAGAGAATGGGATGAAACACCAGAGCAAGACCCAGTGTAGGAGATTGAAAGGAACTCAAGGAAAAGAGACTTACAAGAACCTAAACTAGTAGGTGCCAGGTGCAGTGGCTCACATCTGTAATCCCAGCACTTTGGGAGGCTGAGGTGGGAGGATTGCTTGAGCCCAGAAGTGTGAAACCAACCTAACAACACAGCGAGGCTTCATCTCTACAAAAAATCAAAAAATTAGCTGGGCAGGGTGGTGTGCACCTTTTGTCCCAGCTACTTAAGAGGTTAAGGCTGAAAGATTGCCTAAGCACAGGAAGTCAAGGCTGCAGTGAGCCATGATAACGTTACTGCATACTCCAGCCTGAGTGATACATCAACTCAAAAAAAAAAAAGAATCTAAAAGAGTGGGAACAGGTAGGGCCTGCAAGCTGAGTAGGGACTGGATTGCCAAGGAGCCTTCTATACCACCACAAAGGAGTTGGGCTCTATCATTTAAGCCAATATTTGTCAAACAGATCATGAACCACTACCAGATCATGAGTCCCACTACATCATGGATGTAGTGGATCCTTGGCCAGCAATTTTAAAGAGTGGTATACAGTAGAAACTCAGGTAAGTATTGATTCTGTAATTTTACTTCTGTTATATAAATAAATATATTATAAAATAAGTTTCGGTGTAAAATAAATTTCTTGTGGTGAGTCAAGTTCACAAAAGTCTGAAAGCCATGCCACGGGCAGCAAGGTGCTGGTGCTGTTTGAAGCTTTTTTTTCCCTTCAAGTTTTTAATTTTTTTGTCTTCAAGTTTTTAATTTTTTTTTAAGTTTTAAAACAGAATTTATTAGGGGGTTGTGGGGAGGCATGCCTGGAAGTTTTTTAAGCAGTGAGGATAGGATCAGATTTGCAACATGCAGAGATCCCGCTGGTGCTGGCTAGATGGACATGGTGTACAAGACCGGAGGGAAGAGAGCTTTCAAAGAGGCCAAACTTCAGCAGTGCTTCTGGGAATGGAGAGGAAAGTGACAGGCTAAAAAGGTAAAGTCAGCACAAATTTACTGGAGGGTTGGAGGAGGAGAAGGAAAGGAAGGGCTGCCCTGTGCCCAGTGTTTGTGATCAGGAGGACAGTGCCATTCCCTCTGCAGGGAAACAGGAAGGGGAGGTGTATTTGGCTTCCGAGGGAAGCAGACCTGGTGGAGAGAATGAATGGAGGGCTGGATATTGTATCAGTATTATGGAACCCCAAGGGGGTTTGGCCAGAGGATAGCCTGAGCCGTGAGGCATCTGCCCTAAGGTAAGCCCAACTAACACTTTCTTCCAGGATTGCAGCCTTGAGCAGAGACACACGGGACCAGTTCATTCTGCAGGTTCGCCCTGAAATCATGTTCCTGCTCTGAAGGGTCCTTTCTAAGCACTAGTCCTTCAGTGTTCTACTAAATCTGTGAGCTTATTTATGCCCTTCACATAACCTATCCTTTTTTGATTAACTTAGCCAAAGCCAATTTCTTACCACCAGAAAAAGAAAGTCATTTGCCTACCACTCAGACTAATAAAGAACCCTGATTGATAAGTAGCACCCACTCTGTTGACCTTATGCACTCTGTGTGGGTATTAATGAGGTAAAATTTCAAAGTGTTCTGCAAACTACTGAGTGCTTGGACAGGTGAAAAGAATTAGAACTGGACACCACCATCATCTCCCTTAGGTCCTTAGGATGCCATTCATTGATTCGTGCACTTGTGAAGTACTTTTGCTGTAAACCTTCAGTGAGGTACCGTGGTGCTGACTCAGCTAGTAAAAGTCCAGAGATGGATGCCACCAGTACTGAGACCACCAACATGCTGAGCTGCTAGCCACAGTCAACTGCAAGCTAGGACCCCCTTCACAGATGAGGGAGTATTTGTGATGGCCGTGAAAAAAATTCAGGTGGAATTTGGATTGAGATGGACCAGAAGACGAGAGGCAAACGGTGGCCAGGCAGTGGGACAGGCATAAGCAATGTCCCAGAAGCAGCAATTCTTACCAGCCTACTCAGTCACGGCAAACAACCTGGCATTTCTTGTGGCTTGTACAAGAGAAACGGGTTTGTGGCTGGGTACTCCCTGTAGGAGTAGAAGGCTCAGCTTAAGGGGATATAAAAATCATGGCACAGACTTGAGCTCATTCATAACGGGGTCACTTAGGAACTGATCAGGGGGGCTTAAAAGCTGTCCAGTTAGAGGGAAGGGAACAGAGTAGATGTGTGGCTCACAAATAGGTATTGGGCGTCTTTTCTTCAAAGTCCTCTCTGACCCCACCAGCAGGACAAGGACAGGTGTCTCTTCTGTGTTCCCATCACCTCTGTGCTTCCCTGGGGGGTAATCATCCCTTCCTTATCTGTTTCACAAATGTCAAATGAATGAATGAGGGGTCCTTCCTTCTGCCAACCAACCCCAACACCCCTCTTACCGTCTTCCCTCTGACGTATCAGACCCAAATGCTATATATGCCTCAGCCCTGCCCCTCAGTTTGCCCCCTTGGTTTCTTCCCCTTGGAGCTGTGTGCAGAGCTCTTGTTTACCCTGTAGATAAGGAGAGCCCAGGTCTGGTCAAAATGAAGCGAACACAGCTTGGTCATGAACCAGGCAGTAGTGGAAAATCCCCAACCTGGCCCCATGCCTGGCGGGCTCCAGTGCTCTGCTGGCACACAATGGAAACTCCTGGGGACAGAAGCACTCCTTACCCAGCTTCAGCCTGGAGGATCTACCCCTTCCCTTGGATGAAAGGGTAAGTGCAGGCACCCACCTGGAGCCTTCCACCTCATCATTCTATCAAACTCCTTCAGGGTCTGAACAGGAGTCAGCAAACTTTCTGGAAAGTGCCAGATAGGGAATGTGTCAAACTTTGCAGACCAAATGGCCTCTGACACAACTACTCAGTTCTGCCCTTGTAGCAAGAAAGCAGTGGAGATAACAAGACAGTGAATGGGCGGGGCTGTGTGTTCCAATAAGCCTTTATTTATAACAACAGGTGGCTGGCCTGATTTGGCTAGAGGGCACTAATTTAGAACATGAAGTGGACCCACTAGTTGCCCATAGAGTTGCCCACTAGTTGCCCACCCCACCCCTACCCCCAGGACAAAGAGTTCTACAGCAGTGGTTCCCAAGGTGAGAAGCAATTCCCTATAGAGGACATTTGGCAACATCTGGAGACATTTCTGGTTGTCACATTTGGGAAATGGTTACTACTGGCATCTAACGGGTAGAGGCCAGGAATGTTACTCAACATCCTACAATGCACAGAACAGCCCCACATAAGGTGTTGTCCAGCCCCAAATGTCCATAAGTGCCCAGGTTAAAACCACTCTAAAGCAGTAGTTCTCAAAGTGGGGTCATTATCATCTGTGAAACTGTTCGAGTTGCAAATCATTTATTCTCCCTCCAACCCCACTGAATCAGGAACGCTGGCAGTGGGGCCCAGCAATCTGTGTTTTGACAGGCCTTCCAAATCATTCTGATGCTCACTAAAACTTGAGAACCACTGCTGCAAAGAGACCAAGAGAGGCTGAGGAAAAGGTAGATAAGGAAGGCAGGGTGGGCTAACTTTAAAGCCTGCCATATGCCAGGCTCTGAGCTGGAAGGTGGTGGTAGGTGGGGGGGGGGGGAGGTACCTTCAATGCAATAAGATAATTAGGATACACAGAGCAGGTAGAGTGGGGGAGGCGTTAAGAGGGCCAGCCCCAGACAGAGGATGCAGGCAATACTCCAAGAGGGAGCTCAGCTGACCTAAAGAAGGAAGAGAGGATGGTCAGACCAAGAGGGATGGGGGTGGATTTGTCTGGTTAGGGAGAACAGAACAGGGTGGTATGCAAAGGCAAATAAACCTGAGAGAGAGAGAGAGAGAGAGAGAGAGAGAGAGAGAGAGAAAGAGACACTCATCTGGGAAACTGTAGGGTGTCCAGCACATCTCTAAGAGACCAGGGGAGCTGCGAGCTGGGGGTGAAGCCAGACAGGGTGACAAAAGCCAGGATAGAAGAATACTTGTCGGTCAAGTAGCCCACAGTGGTTCTCAGACCTGCCTCAACCAAAGAATCAGCTGGAGAGTTATTAAAAAAAAAAAAAAAAAAAAAAACCGCAGTCTTATTCAAGATCCCCTGAGTCAGAAAGGAGTCAGGGAGACCTAGAGGGTATCAGTGTTGTTAGAGCTCCCAGGTGATTCTCATGGACAGCTAGGGTTGAGGGCTCCTGAGTTAAAGTTGAAACTGAGGGAAGAGGAAAGATATTCAGAAGAAGCAATATGTACCCATTATTTCATCTGATTCCCATGCTACTTCCTTTTATCAACAGAATAATCAAGGCTCAGAGAAACAAACTGACTTAAGTCACAGATCTAGTTGGTGAGAGGACCCAAGATCAGATACTCAGAAGATAAAGAGCCCAGGGCAGGCAGAAAGAGTACAACAGAGCTCCTGTGTCCAGTTGCAGGGGAGCTTGGTGACATTTCAGCCTTGGGTTGCAGGGACATGATGGAGAAAGGAATAAGGAAGTCTTGACATATCCAACCAAGGAGTGAACAGCTGGGCTTGCAGAGAGCTGGACTCTGGTGAGTGACCATTCACAAATCTTCTCCCAAGCAGCACAAAACTCAGCGTCTACTCTCTCCCTGAGCCCTTGCCTCTCTCTCTACAGCTTGGACCTTAGCACACTTCATATTTTGGTGAGTCTGTTTCAGTTTTGCTACCACAATGCTGCCCTGGGTGATGACACCTAATGGGCCATTGGAAGATCTTTGCAGTTTGCAAAGATATTTCATTCAGCAGTAAGAGGCCTCGAACGTGCTGGCTGTGAGCTCAGACAGGGCTTATGCGGCATTCAGCTTTCCAGTGTAAGAGATAGGAATGTAAAGAGATAGTGCCATCCAAGGGTAGACCCAAAGGGCACAGATAGATCAGGAAGAGGAGCCACCAAGTGTGTACCTAGTCTCAGAAAGCTGCTGGGAGGAGAAGAACTTCAAAAAGAAAGAGCAGGACCCCCAGATGGAAGCTGGAGGAGGGGAAGAAATGCATCTGGGAGAGGCTTATTAATTCCTGTTAAAAGAAAAACTTAGACAAATTTAACAGAGCTTAGTGGAGCAAAGAATGGTTTGCAAGTCAGGCAGCCTCCAGAACCAGAATAGGTTCAGAACAACTTCAGAGCTGCCATGTGGTCAGATAACACCTATGCACAGAAAAAGGAAAGTGACTTTCAGGAAACAGAAGTGAGGTACAGAAACAGCTGGATTGGTTACAGCTCAGCACCTGCCCCATTTGGACATAGTTTAAACAGTTAGTTGCCTCTGATTGGCCGAAACTGTGACTGGTACAAGAGTTGGTTACAGTCTGTTTATACATTCAAATAGGTTACAGTTCAACATGTATGGAGAAACCTTAAGAACAAATTTAACATATGAAAGAGGTAGTTTTAACTTACTCCTCGTAACAAACAAGAAAAGTAGGGTTGGCTATCATCTCCATTTTATGGATCAGGAAAGTAAGGCTCAGAAAGGTTATTAGGTAACTTTACCCAAAGTCACACAGCAAGAACATGGCAAACTAAGACTCAAATTCCTCAGGAAGGAGCCCATGCCTTCTGCTGGAAGCATAGAAGTGACTAGAAATCAGGAGGGGACTTGGAGCCTGGCTTCCACCCCAGGAGCCCATAGTAGAAGAGAAGACAGCCATCCATTTACAGCTGTAGCCAGAATATCTCCAACATCCCTCATCATTCGGTGCTCCCCCCCCACCTCCTTTCCCACCTTAATTCCTACAATGTCTCCTTGAGAGGAAGATCAGTGAGACAATTATTCCAACTGTCATATAAACATAACCCTGGGAGGTGAGAATTCTTGTCTAAGTCTTTTCTTGGTGAGGTACTTAACAGGGACTCCAAGATAACCACTCATATTCTTATCACCAAAACCCCTACCTGCCCCTGCTGATATTCTATACTAGAAAATACTTATTTGAACACTCTCCCTGGCTTTACCTTGGTTGAATTTCAAGAGTGAACCAAAGATTGGTTTCTTTGCAATTTAATTAAAACGTATATTCTTGCCGGTTAATAAAGACAAGTTTCACCACCATTCACACCTTTTCCTGTGCTCTTTTCCAGTCTTTTGAGGGTCCCCCCCCATGGATGCCAAGAGTGCCCAGCCCAGGGAGTGATAAGCACAGCTGCCAGAAAATCAGTGGCAATGTATCTGGGCACATTCTTCACTTCTCAGAGTTCCACATTCCTCATCCGTAAAATGGTCCAGTTCCATTTTTCTAAGCTAATTAATGCAGAAACAAAAAATCAAATTCCACATGTTCTTACTTACAAGTGAGAGCTAAACACTGAGTACACACAGACACAAAAATGAGAACAAGACACTGGGAACTCCTAAAGGGAGAAAGGTTGAAAAACCACCTATTGGGTGCCATATTCACTATTTGGGTTCAGTAGAAGCTCACACTTCACCATCACCCAATATATCCATGTAACATATGAGGGAGGACTCCTCTCCCAAAAAATAGAATTCATTTATTTTTAAAAGGTATACTTATTCTTACATGTTTAAATTTCAGTCACCTTCCAAGTACCCTTCGTTTGATGCAATACATCTATCAAGCTGCTTTTTCCACTACTCAAAACAGTTTTTGAACTCATCAATTTTGATGCCTTTTAGTGCTTCTGCTGTTTTTTGTTTCACCTCTTCCACATCAGCAAAACGTTCCCTTTGAGAACTTTTCTCATCTGGGAAACAAAAAAACAATGTCTCTCAGGGAGACATCTGGTGAATAGGGAGGATAGGGCATGGGGTCATGCTGTTTTTGGTCAAAAACTGGTGAATACTCAGCACCATGTAGGCATGTGCACTCATAAATCACCCAACATGAAATGGGCAAATGCATTGAAAGAACCTCCAAAAAATTAACTGAAGCTGAACACAGCCTCTGACAATAATGCCAGCCGACACGCTGATGCCGATAGGTTCCTTGAAGACATAGTGGGGAAAGTCTGTACTACAAGGGGATTTACACAATGGGATATAATATAAAACACACACACACACACACACACACACACACACACACATATATGTATAAAATAATTCTTATTTCTGGGGGGGTCCCCCCATGCATACACACATAGGCCAGTTACAGTTCTTTGCAGACTGTATGGATGGTGCTAAAGACCCCCACACATGCGCACACAAGAATGGTTGCTCCTCCCTTGCTCCATCCTCCATCACAGATGGCCTGGTGATTTCTCCTATGTTCTTGTACTTGATCGAATATTCATAGTAGCCGTGAGCTTTTCTATGAGTGTATGGTTTTCCCAACCAAATAAACTCTGGAATTCAAAATCTGTGTTTTAAATCACCTGCTGTGGCACAGTGTATTGGGCACATGTCTCAACCAACTCGGTATTTCCAGAGACTTATAAATATTAGAGGGTCAATAGAGACACAAAATATATCTAGTGAGTGAGTGAGTGAGTAAGTGAGTGAGTGAGGGAGTGAGTAAGTGAGTGAGTGAGGGAGTGAGTGAATTTAGCCCCCATGTAGCTCTTCCTGAGAGGGCAAACTCAGGACACCTCCTCCCAGCATCCTTTTCAGGGCCTTCACAGCACAGAGCTCTGATTAATGGCCCCAGTGGAGTTGGCAGAGGCCAGGCTGCTGTCCCCCAGAGAGCAGGGCCCAGGAGCCCACCAGAGTAAACACTGACACAGTGTCCACATGAGAACAGCAGGTCTCTTTGTTTCCTCTGCTCTTTGTCCGCAGTCTGTGCACCCTGGGGCTGCTATGAGCCATGTGCCGTTGCTAGGGAACCACCTCACTGAGTATCCAGGGAAGGAGGACCTGCGGTCACTGGGGGTCAGGAACCCATGCCTGCTCCCTGCTGCTAAGTGGCCCCTGCAGGGATTTGTAATAGGACTAGATAAGACCTCACATGGGCCGTCCACTGCACTAACTTTTTCCTAGGCCTGATAGAATTTATGAACTGGATGAAGTTAGATGCTCAGGTTCACCTGGAAAGAAACAATGGCTGCCAGTCCCTCCACTATGAGGACAGAGAGTAGTGGGTGCCCCATCTTGTCTAGTGAGGAATGTAATGTCCAAGCCACAGAGAGAGTGGGAGGAATTACTGTGTAATTCCTAAGGGAAGTGGACAAATGTTTTCCCCCTCTCTCTTTTCAGAACTACTGAAATCAGTGGTTTTCCACCAGGGGTGATTTTGACTCTCCCTCCTCCCCATGGACATTTGGCCATGTCTGTGACATTTTTTATTGTCATGACTTGGGGATCCTACTGGCATCTAGTGAGTAGAAGCCAGGGATGCTGCTTAAACACCTAACAATGCACAGAATGGCAACCCACTGCAAAGAAACACCCAGTCCAAAATGCCAAGTGCTGAGGCTGAGAAATCCTTACCTTAATAACTGCATGGATGTGTGCATGCACCCAGCATGTGAATGTCCTATAAAAGTACAGGTACCATGTGCTCTGTATCTCTCTCCTTGTATGCCCAGAACCACAGTTAATATGCGGCAGGGATGGGGCAGAGAAGGAGAGGGAAATGGAAAAGAACATTTATTGAGCACCTACTATGTGCCAGGAACCACACTAGAGTAGAAAGTACACATGCTGGGCTAATCCCAGCACTTTGGGAGGCCGAGGCGAGTGAATTGCCTGAGCCCACAGGTTTGAGACCAGCCTGGGCAACTTGGCGAGACCTCGTCTCCACAATAAAAAAAAAATCAAAAATTAGCCAGGCATGGTAGCACGTGCCTGTAGTTCCAACTTCTTAGAAGGCTGAGGCAGAAGGATCGCCAGAGCCCAGCAGGTTGACACTGGGATGGCCGGGAGCGTGCCACTGCACTCCAGCCTGGGCAACAAAGTGAGACTCAACTCAAGAAGGAAAAAAAAGAAAAAGAAAGCACAGAAACCAAGAATCTGAGACATCAATTCTATTGAGCAGGGTGAGAAAATTGCAACCCCCATCACGTGTGAAGTCCCTTTTCCCCTAACGGGGTTTGTATAAAAATTCAAGGTGGGTGGCAGATTCCATGGTGCCAGAAGAACAGGGCTAAGGGTAGCCTTGGACCATAGTGCTTACCATGGTTGTCATCTGACATGCCATCTGTCAATAAGTGCAATCCTCCCTCGTCTGGCTGCCAAGCACTGAATCAGCACGCAGTCTCAGAAGTGGATCACCACAGAATGAATTCTCAACCCCTAGGAGCCCCTGCTGCTCTCCAGCCTCCCCAGGCACCGACAAACACCTCCCCTGCTGGAGGCTGCGGGGAAGAGGAACAGAGGGGCCTCCACTCACCAAATAATAATACCTCCAAGCATGTCTCAGATTCGGAGAAGCAAACATTGTTTCTAATCACCCTCAGCCTCTTCACTACAAGTCTCTACATCCCAGACAAAGCCTGGGTGTGCATCCCCACCTGGAAACATCTGCTTTCTTCTCTGCAACTCCCTGAGGTAAAGTGGTTCTTCCTTGGTATATACAGATTCCTTCCAAACACCTATAGTACTGAAGACAGGACAAAACACAAATAAATATCTTTATAATTACCTTCAAGGAGTCTGTGTATAGTTAGCACCACAGTGAATATGGGACACCGATGGAGAAGAGATAGAGAGGGGAAGGGAAAAGAACCTTTATTGAGCGCCTACCATAACTATCTTTATAACTATCTTCATAAAATATCTTTATAAATAGTTCCACCATCAGGAACCTTGTTGTTGTTTTTCAAATATTTACAACAACCTAAGGTGGAGGCATTATTATTCCCATTGTACAGATGAAGAAACTGATGCTTCAAATACTGAAGGGACTTGTCTAAGGACATTGTTGCAGGTTGGGTTCCCTGGAAGGCAAACCTTGAGACAAAGTTCTGTGTTCAGGACTGTTAGGAAGAATAAGTACGGAAGCAGAGGGGAAAATTAAGCTGCCGTGCTGTCTCTACAAAGGTCTCAGTCAACCCTGTGGGGAGTTGTGGAGGAAAGCTGGTTCTTTGGAGTTGTCCCTAGTTGGATAGAAGGAACCAGGTTTTGATCAGTCACTGAATACAGGCTGCCCCTGGAAGGAGGCATGACCCTGGGCCAGGCAATTTTTTACAAGTGAGGCAATCCAGGGCCGACGGCTGAGCGCCACCTCTGGTGGCACTCCCAGCAGCTGAGCCAATGAGTCTTTCAATCCTAAAGAGGGACCTGGGTGCAGTCTCAGCCACTATCACAGTCACCTCACTAATAAAAACGGAGCTGGCATTGTGTTCCAGATCCTCGGCTCACCCCTTTCCTTTGCCATCAAGTCTCTGTCTTCATCCCCTGATTTACATGGGGGTCAAGAGGTCCCAGGAAAAGGACTCAAGTAACCTCCATGATTGGAGTTCTAGCTGGACTAGAACCTAGCTGTAGGGGTGAGGACTGGACAAGAGAAGCCCAGTTGCAGGGCTTGGGGGTGGTACAGCTCCAGGGTCCAGAAAGGAACAGAACTTGCTTCTGGTCGCTGGACAGATCACCTGTAATACCCTCAGACCTGGTAGTCTGACCTGGCCTCTCTCAATTCTCTCACCCTCCAATCCCTTCAGACTCCTGCGAATCCTAGCTGGTTCCATCTCATCGCTGCAGGACTCAGAGCCTAGAATGTACATAATCATGAGATTTCAGCACTGGAAATTAGTGATCTTCAAGCCGGGAGTTGAGACCCAGGTACACAGTGGGTTCTCATTAACATATGAGTAACTTGTTTGGAGACCCAAAGCTAGTGGAGGTAGAGGTGAGACTAGAACCTGGGTCTCTTAACTCCCAGGTCCTGGTATTGGGTGCCTCACCATACTGCTGCAGGTTCCGAGGCAGGAGACAGTGCTGCTTTACAGGCACTGCGTCTCACTTTCCTTTGTCCACAGCCTCGTGTACTCTTCAGACAGTATGCACTTTTTCCTTGGCTTGCAAGACTTTTGAACCCCTTTGTTCTGTTAATTTTTCCAGTCTTCTCCTCCCTAGGAAGCTTTTCCAGATGCCTTCCCCACTCCCGACTAGATCAGTTTCTACTCCCACTCCCCTTTTATTCTCTCATGGTATCCTATATTGATCCATCATGCATATTACTATGGTAGTTAAATCAGTCATTGTGCAATTGCTTATTCAAGTCTGTCTCATTAGACAGTGGGACCAAAGCTGTCTTGTCCACCAGTGTGTCCCTCACCACCCAGACTGGATAAACTAATGAAGAGTGTCTTCTGTATTGTAGTGTTCTCCATGTCTTAATCACAGGTATCCTGACTTCTTAGACAAATGCCAAATGCCTCAAAGGCACTTGATGAGGTCTAATGTTGTGTCCATCCCTTCCCCGACCCCACCTCCTCAGCACCTAGTCCAATGTCAAGCACAGAGTGAGTAGTCAACACCAGGTTGATGACTGATTGATGATTGCTTGCCGCCTGGGCTCCAGAACACCCCTGCTAGGAAAAGAAGTGAGGGATTCTTGGGCTTCTGCAGAGACTGAAGGGCAGGAGCCTATGAAAGTTCTGGACTGGGCCTCCAGGCAGCAAGAAGGAAATTAGCTCAAATCACATTAACATGGTTCTCAGGAAATGCCTGCTGAATTAGAGATTCCAGCCACAGCAGCAGCCTCTTTCTAATAGGACATTAATGCTCATTCTGAGCAATTACTGTATTTATGATTGTTTCTTAATGTTCAGGTTCTGGAGCCCTGAGAGGAAAGGGCCTTGGGCTTCCAGTAACCAGCTCCCCACTGTAAGAGCAGAGGAATGAGCTGGGGAAATGCTCCCAGCCAGACCAGGGAGCCAGTGCCCCAGACAGCCTGGGGAAGGGGCCAGGGGCTCCACGCTCCTGTGCCTGGCTTCCCTGACCTGCTCATACCCCTGGGGCCTTGCCAACAGTAGGCTGACATAGGCAGAGCCAGAAAGGTCTCCAAGCATGAGACAACCTCACTGATGCTTCTCAACTGCTCCCTGCACCATTATGCAGCCTAAAGCAATGCCTGCTAAGTACTCCTAACAGCATCCAGCACTGCTCCCAGCAGAACACTTATCAGACTCATCATTTTGATTCTAATAGAATCTCCCGCTTGATTATTAGAGTAATTAAGATTCACTGCAAAAATAAAGCAAAGTATAAAAGAAGTCAACAGGTCACATTTCCACAGCACCCAGAGGCCATAGTTCTGTAACATTTTCCAGTGCATAAGTACACAAAAAGATATGTAAATACTAGTTTTTTTTAAAAAGGAGCCACTCCAATCACCTCCAATTTGGTAACAACAGGGTGAGTACACATTATCATAACTGCTTTTGCCACTGTCTGCCTTTCTCAGTGAGATGTCACCTCAGCAGCCAGGCAATGCTCACTGTTGCTTATTGGCAGAGCACCCAGCACATGGCAGTCACCCACAAATACTAGCTGGCTAGATGGCATGTCACATTGGATGCTTTGGGTTGCAAGTGACCCAATTAAAGTAACCAATGAAGTAGCCAATTAAAACTGGCTAAAGGAATGCAATAGTTAAAAAATCTTGGATGTTCAGAAATAATTCCAGCTTCAAAAGAGACTTGGCTCGGTAATCCAAACCACATCATCCAGGACCTAATCACTCTCTTCCTCTCTCCCTCTCCTGCTGTGTGTGGATTCTTGTGGTGGCCCAAAACATCCAGGTGGACAAGATCTCCTGTCCTCATACTACTTGGTCCAGAGAAGAGCCAACCACTCTCTCATTAGCCTAAATAGGGGTGCATGCCTTTTTTTGGAGCCCATCCCAGCAGCCAAGGGGATAGCTAGATCTGGGGGTGGGATCAGTCCTACTCTAGCCCCATAGGAGGGAATGGAGAAGGGAAAGGAACATACAGATGCCCACTAGCAACAAATGATGGATGGGAACATAGACAGATGAATGGAAGAGTGAATTAGTACTGAGGAGAGCAGCAAAAGGAGCTGGACCAGTCCAGGTTCTCTCTTAGGAATTTGATCGGGATGATAATATTATCACTACGGAGCACAACAGAAAAGGAAGAGAGTCTGAGGACCAGAAGATGGACAGAATGGTCAGAAGAGAAAAACAGAACAGAGGGAGTGAGGAAACCAGTCAGGGGCCTGAGAACAAGGTGACATTGAAGTAGCTGAGGCACATCAATGATGGAATTGTACAGCAAAAATCCACGGGTTCCTATTTCTAATGACCCCAAGAGGATGTGCATGTGTCACCTCCAGGCACCATGAATCACACCATACTGGGTTCTGCACTCAAGAGAGTGGTCTCGTCCTGTTCTGGGATTTTTGGCTCCTGTTTTTGCCTGTGGAATTCTTATAATAACCACTACATTCCCTACTCCCATTTTGCTTGTTTCTTGAGCTACCCAGAGTGGTTCTTTCTTCCTTCCAACCAAAGAAGTTAACTGAATAAAATGTCTTCATTAATTTGACTAAGCACAATATTAGGGAATGAAGTTGTTGGACCCGTAGAACTAGTTATTGAAGGAAATTTTGACTTCTCAGTTGATTAGCAATTAGCGACAGCTGCTTAATCTAACCTAGGTTCTCCACCTCAGAGTTAAGAGTTAAGTTGAGCTGGGTTTGGTGGCTCAGCCTGTAATCCCAGCACTTTGGGAGGCCGAGGCAAGTGGATTGCCTGAGACTGAGGGTTCGAGACCTGCCTGGGCAACTTGGCAAGACCTCGTCTCTACAATAAATCAAAAACTAGCCGGGCATGGTAGCACGCGCCTGTAGTTCCAGCTACCTGGAAGGCTGAGGTGGAAGGATCGCCTGAGCTCAGCAGGTCGAGGCTGCGGTGGCCGGGAGCGGCCACTGCACTCCAGTCTGGGTGACAGAGTGAAACTCCAACTCAAAAAAAGGAGAGTTAAGCTGACATTTATTGAAGGCTTGCCATGGAATGTGCATTTTCTAAACTTTTCAAATATATCCACTCATCTCAAGAAGGTACAGCTTCCTTCATGCATCCATTTCAGCTGGGTTTCAAACCCATGTAGTCCAGTTCTAGAGTCTGTGTTCTTAGCTATTATAGTCTCAGTCTCTCAGTATAAGCTACCCTTTCTAATATAGCCTAGATCTGTGGTAGTTTCAAATCTCTTTCTTTCAGTTAATATAAGAATCCAGGGCTGGGCTCAGTGGCTAAGCCTGTAATCCCGCACCTTTGGGAGGCTGAGGTGAGTGGATTGCCTGAGCCCGCGGGTTCGAGACCCGCCTGGGCAGCGAGACCTCAGCTCTACAATAAATCAAAAAATCAGCGGGGCGTGGTAGTGCATGCCTGTAATTCTGGCTACTCGGAAGGCTGAGGCGGAAGGATCGCCAGAGCCCAGCAGGTCGAGGCTGCGGTGGCTGGGAGCGGCCACTGCACTCCAGTCTGGGCGACAGAGTGAGACTCCAACTCAAAAAAAAAAAAAAAAGAATCCAGGATATAGAAAACAAGTCTGAAGGGAGCTGCTCTGATTAAAGACGGGGCCCCCAGAGTCACAACCACCTGATCCCCTTCCATACCTGTGGATCTCTTTACAATGGTCCCCAGGAGCCACAAGCATCTCCCTCCTCTCCCACAGGAGTGTGGTTTGAAAATCTTGTGTGTATGTGTGGACAGAAGGAGGGAAGCTGAGAGTCTGGACTGGGGGCTTCCAGGGAAACTCCACCCCCAACTCACTCTGTGTTCCTGGCAAGTCATGTCACCTTTTGGATTTCAGGATAACCTCCTGCAATTCACAGGGGAACACTCTCTTCATTCCAGAGAGAATCCGTTTGCTGAATAGGCCAAGCTGGTGACAAAATTATCTTCTTCCCAGATATGCTAGAAACTAAAGAAAAGGAAGGAATAATCCTTACTCTGCCTCTATGCCCTAGCTCACCAACTAGAGGCAAAAGCAAAATACAAGTACCCACATCAGGCATCAGTTTGAACCCTTTCCTTCTCTTTTCCTCAGATTTGAAGGGTTATTTTGTCTCTCTCCCTCCCTTCCTCTCCCTCCTTTTTCTCTCTCCCCACCTCACTCGTTATTTCTCCCTCCCTTTCTCTCCCCCCTCTATTTTTCTCCTCCCCACCCCATGCCTGTGTGTTTCTCAGCCTCCTCCTCTCTCTGTTGTGCTCCTTTTTATCAAGTAGTTGAACTTCATCAAACATGGTTACTATATGATCAGCCAAGTAGGCACTGTATATTTGTTCTATGATTGTAGATCCTACAATCTCCTTTCTGATAAAGAAATCCTATTTCTTTCCATAGACTATGATGTCTTCAAAACACACTTACACAGAAGGTAATTCGATTTTTTAAAAGAGCTATAAAGCAGGTCTTCCCACAGAGATCAAAGGCCCTGCTTCCTGCCGGTGATACACAAAGCTGTATCTATTTGTCTGCAGTGATAACAGCCAATATCCGAGCAAAGCTAATTTCAGAGCATGCCCAGCAGACTTCTGATAAATGTCTATTAACTGACTCTGTTGAAATGTGTAATAGCACTGTCTTGCAGCCATCGGAAAGCTGTATGCTCTGGGGGTGAAATCTTTGGGTGGTGGTGTGCTTAGAATAATTTCAAAGAAATGCACTCAGGCAGAAACAGGGAATCAGGAGTCAGATAAGGAAGGAATTTAGGCAGGAGAACAGTAATATTGGCCAGAACAGTTTGGGGACAGTAATTTCTAGGTCATGTGACACTCTAACTTCTCGGTCAGAAAAGCAACCTTTAACTCACACCCATGATGAAACTACCCAATGGATTCCATATTTTTCCACACAAGATCCAACTTTAAGATCAAATTCAAATCTTACCCCTCTAATTCTGTTTATTTTCTCCATAAAGGACCATTTTCATGGTATGATCATCATTTTGTGGGTGCATTCTCTAGGCTAGGCACTGAGATACATGTTTTTCCACTCATCCAACCCACAAATCTTTATTGGCAAGCTACTGGGCACCAGGCTCTGTTTTAGGAATTGGGGATACAGCAATGAAGAAAATATTTAAAGTTCCTGTTGTCACGAGTCTCACATTCAAGTCAGAAAGAATAGATAATTTTTCAAGTAAGCAAATAAATACACCATGCCAAACAATGAGAAGGGCTAACAAGAAAAAGAAAGCAGAGTATGAGGACAGAAATAGAGTGTGATTTCAGGCAGAGGAGTCAGGAGAATCTCTCTGATGAGCTGCAATTTGAGTAGGAACCTAAAGGCAGTGGGAGATTCAGCTGTGTAGATATCAGGGAAGGATGGGTTACAGAGGACATAGCACAGATAAAGGCCATGAGGTGGGAGCACAGCTGGAAAGTCAGCAGGAATGCACAGCTGGAAAGTCAGCAGGAATGCAGTGGAATGAGAAGATGTAGGACATGGGTCCAGAGTGGTCATAGGATCATATTGACATGGGACTTTATTCTGGAGCTTTGGTGAGTTTTGAGACGAAGCATAGTCATGATAATTTTATTTATTTATCTGAGTCCGAGTCTCACTCTGTTGCCCAAACTGGAGTGCAATGGCATGACACAGCTCACCACAACCTTGAACTTCTAAGGTCAGGCTATTCTTCTGCCTCAGCCTCCCAAGTAGCTGGGACTACAGGGATACACCACCACGCCTGGCTTATTTTTTTATTTTTGAAGAGACAAGGTCTTATTATCTTATCCAAGCTGGTCTCAAACTCCTGGGCTCACCTCAGACTCCCAAAGTACTGGGATTACAGGCATAAGCCACTGTGCCCAGTCAATAATTTGTTTTAAAGAAAATTCTGGTTACTGTGGTGAAAAAAGAGTTTAGGCAGACAAGAGTGGAAGCCAAGAGGCAGCAGATGCCATAGCCCAGGTGAGAGACGTTAGGAGTTTGGGTTAGGCTGGTAACAATGAGGGTGAAGAAGAGGCGTTCGATTGTGGAAACATTTCAAAAGTGGAAGCGACAGGGTTGTTGAATTAAGTGTACAAGAAAAAAGTAGGTCAAAGATGTTTCCAAGAATTTTTGCTGGAGCAACTGGGAGAGTTGGTGGTGCCACTTATAAAGGGAAGAAGACTCAGAGGAGGAGCCGGCTGTGGAGGGATCAAGGATTTGAATTTGGATGTGTTGAAATGAAATCACAGAGGATAAGGGTGTAAGGAGAGCCAAGAAGAGGGCTGAGAACTGAGCCCTGGGGTAGCCCAACCTGTGATTGGGGAAAAGAGGATTCAGGAAAAGAGGCTGAGGAAGAGCAGCTAGAAGGGGTTAAAAGAGACATTGAAAAAAATGGTGTCCCTGTGGCCAAATGAAGCAGGTATTTCAAGGCAGAGGGCCAGATCAACTGTGTCAAAAGCCACTGGTAAAGGAAGCACCAGGAGACTGAAGTTGGACCTGGGATTTAACAAGATGTGGCTGACCTTGATAAGGTCATAATCTGTAATTCTGATACCAACCCTGATAGCTAAATATTATTGTCTCCATTTTACAGATAAGGCAACTAAGGTCAGCAGAGGTTCGGTGACACACCCACGGATGCATAACTAGTAAGTGTTGAGGAACAGATTAGAGCACAGATGTCTCCAGCGCCCTGCTATGATCAAAGCCATAGCACCAGCCATGTAGGACCGCCACTCCCATGTCCCCTGAGAGCGCAGCTTGATTTCACGGCCAAGCCGGGAATGTCAGCATAGTCTTTTTAGGGAGTAGCTTGATCCAGCTCAAAACATAAGCCTGGCATTTCATTTTTCACTGGTTTTACTCCTAGAACTTGCTAGGTTTTCTCTCAGCTTGGTTCTGGAGAAAAATGTCATCTTTTCTAACTGGATCATAAGAAACATGTTTTGAGGGCTAACTGTTACCCATGAGGCCTCAGGGAGGAGGTAACTGCCCGCAACTGCTCAGTTCTGCATTTCATGACTTCACTACCGTGAAGAGGATTCCACCAGTTGCCTCTTCCTCGTCTTCCAGATCCTGCCAAGATTTAGCCACCACCCCCCATCCCCAGCTCCATTCTTTTTTGGCACCTTCTCTGCATCCTCCCTGCCTATCATCCCCTTTACACTAAAGTAAAACAATAAGTGATTTTCTATCCATGCATCTTTGTATTGTTCTATTGATTATGATGAATATTAGCTACTTTTGAAATGCATTTTTTCAGCTTACTGTATTTTTTGACAGTGTATTATGAAATTTTCAAACACAGAGCAAAGCTGGAAAGTATAGTGCAATGAACACCCATACATCACACTAGAGTTTCCATCTAATGTTTCACTCTATGTGATTTATCACACGTCTACCCACCCATTCCTCCCTCTGTCCATCATCAATCCATCTTATTTTTAAATGCATTTCTAAGCAAGCTGTAGACATCAGCACACTTCACTCCTAGACACTTCAGCATACATATCAGTAACTAGGGTTCAATACTGATTTAAAGGGGTGGTTTTTTAAAAATAAACTCTTCAAACAGAACTTAACAAATTTCTTGAGTATGAATGCTGAGTTTGGACAAACACATATGCATACAAGTAAATGAAAGCTCCATGCAGATACAGAACAGTATCATTACTCCAGAAAATTCTCTCATGCTCTTTCCCAGACAGTCCCCACCCTCACCCCAGAAGCAACCACTGATCTAGTGGTTTCTCCATCCACAGTCTTTGCCTGTTCTGGAATTTCACGTAAATAGATTCATGAAACATGTACTCCTCTGTGTCTGGCTTTCTTTGGTTCAGCTTAATGTTTTTGCCATACATGGATGCAGTAGTGGGTTATTAGTAATTTGTCTCTTGTTTTTGCTAAGTGTTCCATTATATGATTATATGATGGATTTTGTTGCTCCATTCTCCATTTTATTTATCCATAATTATTTCTTGCAACAATTATTTTAATACAGAAAATTATCTTTTAATGAATTTCTAGTTAGAATGCTTCATACTTTCTGTTAAGAATTTCCTCATCACCTAAAGCAAACTGCATCTGAGTCATGGCTGTTAGGAGCCTAGTCTTTGAAATCAGAAAGTTCTAGATTTTTCTATTTCAGTCCCAACTGTTACTAGCTGGACCGGTTACCTAACTATCCTGCACCTTATGAGTACGCTTCACATCTGCAAACTGGGCATAAAAATATCTAAAGGATGTGAGATGTTTATTAGAATTAGAATAGTTCATTTATCCCTTGACACATTCCTGTAACAATAGCTAATGAGCACCTGCTGTGTTCCCACTGTGCTGAGCCTGGGAAAGCAACAGGAAGCAAAAGCAGACACAGGCATTGTCCTCATGGGGCTGTCAGTCTGTGGGCTACACAGACACTAGACAACTAATTGCGCAATTAATTATTTAATTGCCATTGTGATCAGTGCTGCAAGAGAGATGTGACAGCCACTAAAAGCCTATGACAGGCTTATTAGATGAGGCTTAGAGTGAAAAGATGAGCTAGAGTTAAATAAGCAAAGGGGAACCCTTCCAGGTAGAAGAAGCTGCAGTGCCCAAAAGCTCTTTGGAGGGAAGGGTAATTGGAAGGACAGAAGTAGGTTGTGTCACCAAAGGGCCAGGTGTGTGTGCAAGTGAAGTGGTGAGGAGAAGGTGAGTTGGAACAAGCAAAGGCTGACCAGTCTGGGCAATGGTCTGACCATGCAGGGCCTCAAACTGATAGTGCTCAACATGTTGGACTTTGGCCAGGAGCAGTGGTTCATGCCTGCCTGTAATCCCAGCACTTTGGGAGGTCAAGGTGGGAGGATTGCTTGAGCCTGAGAGCTCGAGACCAGCCTGAGCAACATAGTGAGACCTCATCTCTACAAAAAAACAAAAATTAGATGGGTATGCTGGTATATGCCTATAGTCCCAGTTACTCAGGAGGTGGAGGCAGGAGAATCACCTGATCCTGCCACGGCACTCTGGCCTGGGTGAAAGAGTAAAGCCTCAACTTAAAAAAAAAAAATTGTGAAAGGAAGGAAGGGAGGGTTGGTCTTAAGCAGAAGTTTAAGATTTGTGTTTTGGATGGTCTGGTTGCAATGTGAAGGCTGAGTAGGAGCGAGTCCAGGGTAGGTATTCTTCTGTCCAGGTTGCCAAAGTCCCATAGACTGGTGGGGGTTTAAACAACAGACATTTATTTTCTCATAGTTCTGGTGGCTAGAAGTCCAAAATCAAGGTGGCATCAGGATTGGTGTCCAGTGAGGACTCTCTTCCTGACTTGTAGATGGCTACCTTCTCACTGTGACCTCATATGGCCTTTCCTCTGTGCATACGCAGAGAGAGAAAGAGAGCCCTCTGGTGTCTCTTCCTCTTCCTACAATGACACAAATCCTGTTGGATTAGGGCCCCGCCCTTATGACTTTATTTAACCTTTAACTCCTTAAAGGACCTGTCTCCAGATATTCAGTATATGAGTGGGGGGAAACATGATTCAGTCCTTAACAGGGTGGATGCAAGGAAACCAGTTAGAAGGTTACCACAGTCTAAGGAAGATATTCTGGTGGCTTGGACTAGGTATAGTTAATAAAGATGGTAGGACACGGAGCAGAAAAGTCTACCAGAATCAATGGTAGTCTGCTTAAAGAGAGAAAAGGAAGAAAGAGGTGTCAAAGATAACTCCCAGATTTCTATAATAAGTGTGGTGGCCGCCCAAAAGTTATGTCTACATAGGAACTCCTGGAACCTATGAACGTTATCTTATTTGGAAAAGCATCTTTGCAAATATAATGAAATTAAGAATCTCAAGATGAGATGAGACCATCCTGTATTATTCAGGTGGGTCCTACATTCAATGGCAAGTCTCCTTAAAAGAGAAAGAAAAGGTGAGGGCAGAGACATAGGCGATGTGAAGACAGAAAAGATTGGATATTGGCCACAGAGCAACCCATAAACTGGAAAAGGCAAGAAAGGATTCTACCCTAGAGCTTTCAGAGGGGGTGCAGCCTGGCTGACTTTTTGTTTTTGTTTTCTTTTTAAGCGAATACAAGTTCATGTTTCTTACACACCGCATGGTGGTGGAGTCCAGGCGTTTAGTGTACCCACCACCCAAAAAGTCAGTATTGCAGCCAATAGATAATTTTTCAAACCTCACCTGCCTCCCACCCTCCTGCGTTTTGTAGTCTCCAGTGTCTATTATTCCACTCAGAATGTCCATGTGTGCCTATTATTTAGCTCCCACTTATAAGTGAGAAACTGCAGTATTGACACATTGACTTTGGACTTCTGGCCTCCAAAACTCTGAAGGAATTGTTTATTTGTTTGTTTATTTATTTATTTTTAGTTTAAGCCACCAAGTTTGTAATAATTTGCTAAGACAGCCCTAGGCAACTAATATAAAAAGCAATTGAATAGGTAATGGTACCATTCGCGAGAGAGGAAAACCACCAGAGGGACTCTGGAACTGTGGGATAGGAGGAAGAGTACGAGTTTAGATTGAGAATGTAGAATTTTTGGTGGCTTTAAGATATCAAGGAGCTGATAAGGCAGCAGCTGGCTTACAGCAAATATTTAACAACTGAGAGCTAGAGTCATTATTTACCTGTGGAATACTCCTATGTTAGGAAACGTGACTGTACCTCTCGAGTTTATCTGATTTTGCTGGAACCTTGGGGCGGCAAAGAGTTTTAAGCCCTGCCAGCACCACAGCGATGCTTAGCTGTTTACTTGCAACACCCCTGTTTGGACATAAATATTTCCTGGTACAAAGTTCTGGCTGAATCTCTTCTCGGCCTTTCAGCTAAGATCAAGTACAAAGTTCTGTGTGTACTTCTTCACCTCAGGCTGATACCAGCTCAATACCGCCCCTAGAAAATCTACATCACAAACTGCCTGAGACATCCTGGAAGAAGCAAGAGCCCGCTTCTCCCTCCTCCCCTCCTTCCTTCCGGGCCCACACAAGACTCCATTTACAGCAGTAGTCCGCCATCTTGTGGACACACACAATTCTAACAGTCTAGTCCTAATTCAGAAAGTCTGCAGACAAGGTGGCTTCAAAGCTACTTAACGTCTTTCTGCCTCCAAATACAGTCTCATCTAATTAAGTCTAAAAGTCAAGGGCATAGCCTGAGCAACATAGCAAATCTTCTTTATTACTACCAAAAAAAAAAAAAGAAAAAAGAAAATGAGCCAAGCATCGTGGCACGCACCTGTAGTCACAACTACTCAGGAGCCAAGGCAGAAGGATCGCCTGAGCCCAGAAGGTCGAGGCTACAGTGAACCATGATCATGCCATTGCACTCCAGCCTGGGAAACAGAACGAGATCCCAACTCAGGAAAAAAAAAAGTCAAGGGCACGAGTGGAGAATTCTTCTGATCTTTAGAATGGCTAAGGAGTAAGCAAAATGGCATCAAAGCAGTCCCTAAAGGTCACCCCTTCAGTCTTTGGAGAATTGAGACCCTAGCCTACAGATGACTTTTTCTGTCCTCTCCAGCTCATGGGAGAGGAGCAACTGGTTAGTGAAATGTTTCAACTTTGTGGAAGAGAGAGCCTACTCCACTCACTACTTTCACAAACCTGTAGGAGGCCTCTCCATGAGCTTGAAGACCCAGCTTCAGACTTTATCCACTACTCCCTCCTCAGGACTTAGGACTTGGGACCTTCAGGACTTGGGACCTTCTTATAGGCATTTCTCTCTTGGTCTTAAGTGCTGGTTAATGAAGATTTCATTTGCTCTCATACATTCACCTTTCAGGGCACACCTGAAACACTCCTCAAGACATTTCTGGAACCCCTTGGGAGAGGTCAGATTCCCCCGGTTTCATACATTCCCAGAGAAACCCTCACTTTTTCTTCACAGCACTCACAATTGCCAGCTATAATTACCTGCCTATTTGTGCAATTATTGTTTAGTCTGTAAGCTCTACAAAGGCAAAGGCTGTGTCTCTCATGTTCAAGGTCATTTCCTCCGTTATTAGCATAGTGCCTAGCACAGAGTAAGC
Source organism: Cephalopachus bancanus (assembly GCA_027257055.1). Lineage (NCBI taxonomy): Eukaryota > Metazoa > Chordata > Mammalia > Primates > Tarsiidae > Cephalopachus > Cephalopachus bancanus. The sequence goes on from JAPVLO010000052.1 coordinate 5,398,135, forward strand.
CCTGAACAATATTCAGTGAATGGATAAATGTGTGTTTCATGCTGGTGAAGAGCATGGGATGGGTATAAATAAATGTGGAGGATGCATTGAACTATAATCTCCTTCCAGTGGCAGAAGAAGAACATTCTTGGAGCCAGGTGTTCTTCATCGTCAATCATTATAAGTAAGCTTTAAGACTTTTATAACATGGGTTAAGTTTTGCTAACAGTAGAATCTTGAGTCCTTCCCTTCATAGAGACCAGATGGGTTTTGCATACGCAAATCAATCCTTGCCATAATGAGGTGTGTTTCTGATTTCAGATACTTTAGGAGAAGCTTGTATAATCCAGAGTAGAATCCCTCCACCGGCCTATCCCAATGCCTCTCTTCCCCAATGCTTCCTTCACACAGAATCAGCAGAGCCTGGGGAAAGCCTGGTCCAGCCTTTGCTAATATGGGGTGTTGGACAGAGGGAAGTGGGCGGCCCTGGCAGGGATTTCTGATCCCTTTCATCCCTGTTCCCCAAACACGTCATCTCCAGAGCATCACCATACCCACATCTGAACACCCTGCAGGGAGAGGGTCCACTCACCGATGATGACCCAGCTTCAGACTTTGTCCACTTATTCCCTCATATTTGAGAGTAGTTGACTATACCTGGCAGGACAGATAATGAAGACTGCTAAAAGGTGAACGAATGTGTCTATAAAAGAGAACAGATTGGCATTCTATGAATATACACTTAGAAATAATACACCTGGCTCGTTGATCAGCTTTGCATCTGCAGATCAGCCCATTCTCCACTTTGTAGGCCCACTAGGTAGGACACTTCTGGAATCAGCCAGGGGAGGGGCTGAGCCTGTTTGTACCTCTCAGCTCTTGTCAGCTTTCCTGAAGTTGGCCTGACCAAGGAGAGTCCACATCCCGCAGGGCAAAGCACCCTTTCTGGGCTGTGAGAGGATGGGTTTAGCCTGCAAATGCTCCAGATGAACATGACTTTGTTTAAGCTTCCACAGCCCATCAATTCCCCACTGTTGACATTCTTTTCTCTCTCTCTCTCTCTCTCTCTCTCATTCTCTTCTCTCTCTCTCTCTCTCTCTCTCTCTCTCTCTCTCTCTCTCTCTCTTTCTCTTTCTATTTCATGGTCCTGGGAGGCCATATGTGTCTGTTGCCCAGACTGGAGTACAGTGGCGTGATTATAGCTCACCAGAACCTCAACCTCCTAGGCTCAGGCAATCCTTCCACCTCAGCTTCCTAAACAGCTGGGACTATAGGCATGCACCACCACACCCAGATAATTTTTTGTAGAGACGAGGTCTCATTACGTTGCCCAGGCTGGGCTCAAACTCCAGGGCCTAAACAATTCTCCCACCTCGACCTCCCAAAGTGCTGGGATTACAAGCATGAGTCACTATGCCTGGCCCACCTGTATCTTTATATGAGCTTGCCTATCTCTGCTCTATCTCTTAGCATTGGATATATAATTCTACTTGCAGAGAACAAGCAATTGCCTCTATTTCCAAGTTCTCAGGAGGACAGATGTATAACCAATGTCAGGAGAGAAGCGAGTCCAGCCCGCCTTGCACCAGTGGTCTGATTGCTTCCATAATGCTGCACTGACCTGACAGCTAAGCAGGGGCCAACAAGACAAAGGGTTCTTTGTGCTGCCATTTCTACAGAAGGAAACCAGTTTGGACAAGCCCCTATTCCTTTCTGCAGTGGGGTAACAGAACTTTTTGTTAAAAAGGAAAATGAAATCACTCTGCAAGCAGAATTATTTGAGATATCGGATTCATTTAAACTTATTTCTCATTACATCTCAGACTAAGCTTTCTCTTCTCTTTATCTTTTCAAAGTCTAGACCAACCTGCAGCAGGACTGTTTATTTTAATTTATTTCAATAGCTTTGGAGAGTATGAATAGTTTTGGTCTAGGCTTTAAGTGTACCTACCAACCCCACCTGGGCACATTGTACCCAACAGGTAAATTTTTGTCTCTCCACCCCTTGTCCTCTCCCCTTTCTGAGTCTCCAATGTCCCTTATACCATTCTCTGTGTCTTTGCACAGCCTTAGTTTAGCTCCCATTTACAAGTGAGAACATGCAATGTTTGGTTTTCTGTTCCTGAGTTAATTCATTTAGGATTATGGTCTCCAATTCCAAGTTGCTGCAGAAGACATTATTTTATTCTTTTTGATAGCTGAATAGTATTCCATAGTGTATATTTACCACCTTTTCATTATCCACTGATTAGTTAATGGACATTTAAATTGATTCCACATCTTTTCAATTGTGAATTGTGCTGTGATGAACATGCCATATGAGTGCAGGTGTCTTTTTTATATAATGACCTCTGTTCCTTTGGGTAGATACCAAGTAGTGGGATTGCTGGATCAAATGATAACTCTACTACTTTTAGTTGTTTAGAACTCTCCATACTGCTTTCCATAAAGGTTGTACTAATTTAAACTTCCACCAACAGTCTATAAATGTTCCCTCTTCACCACATCCTCACCAGCATCTATTTTTTTTCCAAATTTTTAAAGAAATGGCCATTCTGAGTGGTGTAAGGTGGTATCTCATTGTGGTTTTAATTTGCATTTCCCTGATGATAAGTGATGTTGAGCATTTTTTCTTTTTTTTGGCCATTAGTATATCTTATTTTGAGAGATATCTGTTCATGTCACTTGCTCACTTTTTAATTAGGTTAACTGCTTTTTTCTTGCTGATTTGTTTGAGTTCTTTGTAGATAATGGATATTAGTCCTTTGTCAAATGTATAGTTTACAAATATCTTCTCCCATTCTGTAGGTTACCTGTTTGCTCTGTTGATTATTTATTTTGCTGTACAGAAGTTTTTTAGTTTAATTAAGTCCTACTTGTTTATTTTTGTCTGTTGCATTTGCTGTTGGGGTTTTAACCATAATTTTTTTGCCTAGGCCAATGTCCAGAAGAGTTTTTCCTAGGTTTTCTTCTAAGATTTTTATAGTTTCAGGTCTGACATTTAAGTCTTTAATCCTTTTTGAGTTAATTTTTATATATGGGGAGCGATGGGATCAAGTCTCATTTTTCTGCATGTAGCTATCCAATATTCTCAGCACAATTTGTTGCATAGGATGTCCTTTTTTCAGGGCATGTTTTTGTATGCTGTGTCAAAGATCAGTTGATTGTTAGGATTTGAGTTTATTTCTGGATTCTCTATTCTGTTCCATTGGTCCATGTGTCTGCTCTTGTATCAGTACTATACTGTTTTGGTTACTACAGCCTTGCAGTATTTTTTGAAGTCAAGTAATGTAATGACTCCAGTTTTGTTCTTTTTACATAGGATTACTTTGGTTATTCTGTCTCTTTTTTGGTTTCATATGAATTTTAGGATTGCTTTTTTCTAATTCCTTGAAAATGTTGTTGGTAATCTGGGAGGAATTGTCGAATATCTAGATTACTTTAGATAATAAGATCATTTTAACAATGTTGATTCTTCCAATTCAAGAGCATGGGATGTTTCTCTAGTTGTTTATGTCCTCTACAATTTCTTTCATAGAGCTTTATAGTTCTCCTTGTAGAGATATTGTACCTTCTTGGTTAAATATATCCCTAGGTATTTTTGCCTTTTGGCTGCTATTGTAAATGGAAATGAGTTCTTTATTTGATTCTCAGCTTGGTCGCTACTGGTGTATAACAGTGCTACTGATTTGTGTGTGTTGATTTTGCAGGACATTTTGGGGAATTTCCGGCATTGGCTTAACTACTAAATTGTGACTTTATAAGTCATCTTTCTTTGTTGCAAATAACAAAACCCCAATTCACACAGGTTTATGTAGAGAAGGGACTTTGTCAGCTCATAAAACAGAAGAGTTAAGAGGCATTTTAGCTTCAGGCATGGCTGGATCCAGAGCCTCTAGCAATGCCATCAGGTACCTGCCTTTCTTTATCTCTTTGCTCTGCTTTCTCTACAGTGACTTTACCCTCAGGAAGCTTTTTCCCTGCACAACTTTCTCCTAATATCTCCATGCTCACGTTCTACCAGTTCAACACATTCAATACAAAGAAAGCTTCTCTTTAATAGTCTGGGTTTAACAGTCTAGGGTTTCTGGATTTAGCAAACATTTGGGACACACTTACAATAACAAATTATTTATGATCCAAAAATCCAAATTCAACTGAATATCCTGTATTTTGCCTGGTGACCCTAAGTCCAGGACAGGTCCTAGGATTGAGACTGGGCAATTTGGATCCTGTACCTCTCCCAGGCCTAATCACAAATGGTGAGAAGAATGGGATGTGTCAGTTGGCAGGCCAAAGTCACTTGCCCATCCCTGGAATTGGAGAGGAGATAATGATCAGCCCCATAGTCCACATGCACCAATAGTTGGAGATGGGTTCTTCCCCACAATAATCGAGTCACTGACCATAAAATAAAAGGGAATGAACCCTGCAGAGGCAAAAACAACAGATGTCCACCACAGTGACTTTGAAAGTTTCAGACAACAGTGAAAAATTATAAAACTTCATGATGGTTGAAAGGTACACAAGAGCTTGAAGGCATTTTCAGGGCAGGTGTGGTGGCTCATGCCTATAATCCCAGCACTTTAGGAGCCCAAGGGGAGAGAACTGCTTGAGCCCACAAGTTTGAGACCAGTCTGGGCAACATAGCAAGACCTCATCTCTACAAAAAATTAACTGGGTGTGGTGGTAAATGTCTGTAGTCCCAACTACTCTAGGGACTGAGGTAGAAGGATTTTCCAAGTCCAGGAAGTCAAGGCTGTGGTGACTTGTGACTGTGCTACTGCATTCCAGCCTGGGCAATAGAGTGAGACTCCAACTCAAGGGGGAAAAAAAAAAGCATTTTCATAACATTCTTTTCTTGCAAGATTATAATCATTCCTTGCATTAATTTGCTAAGGCTGCTTAAACAAAGTACCAACCAAGGACTAGGTGACTTAAACAACAGAAATTTATTTTCTCACAGTTCTGGAGGCTAGGAGTCCAAGTTCAAGGTTTCAGCAGGTCTCTGAAGCCTCTCTCCTTGGTTTGCAAAAGGCCATCTTCTCCCTGTATCCTCACATGGTCTAACCTCTGTTCTGATCATCTTTTCTTATAAGGACACCAGTCATATTGGATTAGGGCCCATCCTAATGGCTTCATTTTTACTTAATCACCTCTTTTAAAGACCCTCCCTCTGCATACAGCCACATTCTGAGTGTTCGGGTTTTCACATATAAATTTGAGGAGGGGACACAGTTCATAACACTCCCATAACACTTTCTCTCTATTAGGAACAGGACCTTGAGGGTGGGTTTGGCTTGTTTCCAATCCCAGGGTTGATTTAAGTAGTGGAACTCCAATCAGGGATGGTCCCTGCTGTCCTCACCATACCTCTGCCAGTCCACCAAGCTCCCTTCCTGGGGCACGCACAGTAAATCCCCTCTCCTGATCATTGCACCCAGCACGGGCAGACGACTTTCTTGAAATAACTGTTTCTTGAAAGGAATGAAGCTGAGAAGAAGAAGGAAAAAAATCTTCCTAGACAGTTTTAGGAGATTTAGCTCAAAGGAAAGGAGGACAGGCACACAAGCTCATGATTTGAAGTGATAAAGACTCTTTAGAACAGCAAAAATGATGAGGCCTATGGATGTGTAAATGAGCCCAGGGAAGAACTAATCAGGAGGGTAAATTACAAAACAGAAAAAGAGGAAAACAAGCTAGGGGGAAACAGTGAATATTTCAGTGTCTTTAGTTCATAAGAAATTCATGAGCAATTTTGGAAATTTTGTTGGTTTTGGTGGTGGGAGAGAATTGTAAATATGTATAATATGTAAATACCTTTTATAATAAAAGCTCATGAAGATAAACGAGCCTGTCTGCCGAAAAGCTGTGAGCCGTATAAGATGTTAATATAACTGTCCTCACTCTAGAAATTACCATAATGCTTACAGGGATCTGAAAGTTCCTGAGGTTTGGAAAGAACTGCATAAACACTAACCAGAAAACACACACATTCCTTTTTTTTTTTTTCTTTTCCTTTCTTCCTTCCTTTATTTTTATTTTTACTTTTTAAGGTGAGGAAGGTAGCATTGGTGAAAACAGATTTTGGAATTGAACCTACATGGATTCAAATTCGCCCTCCACCACCGACGAGCTGTGCGGTCTTGGGCAAGTCATCCTGCTCCTGTGGGGACTCACTTTCCCCTTCTGTGAAATGGGGATACTGACATCGGCACCGTGCCGCGTTTGGGCAGGATATTGAGTGGGACGGGACAGTGAGGGCTGCGGCCACTCTGCTTCTCTACCGGGCGCGCTACTCCAGGGCTCTTTGGGCATCGAGGCCGGGGCGGGGCGTCCCTGCCTGCCGGAAGGAAGAGGCCGGCCCGCCTGGACTCGCCGCCCCGCCTGCGCCCCGCGCTCCCCGAGCCGATGGCGCCGGCGGCGCGGCCCTGGGCGCGGGCCCTGTGGCGGGCCTGCAACGGGCTCATGGCCGCCTTCTTCGCGCTGGCGGCCTTCGTGCAGGTCAGGCGGGCCGCGCCGCGGGAGGCGGGCGGTGGGAGGGGGACCCGCCAGGCTCGGAGCTCCGCCCCCGGTCAGGCGCGCCGCGTGGGCTGACAGGCCGACAGAGTCGCGGGGGCTCAGTCGATGGGGAGACGGAAAATGGGGTTTATGCTGGGGGAGCCCCAGCCTGTTCCCCACCTAGGACAGGTGTGTTCATATAAGAAAGCCACACACCTGAGAACCTGACCCGACAGGCCTGTTGTGCTGGAATGCTGGAAGGAGCTGATTCAGCGTGGGTCACTTTGAAGGGGACCTTAGCAGAAGCGGCACTGGCACCTTTCGTAACATTCAGTCCGTGGGTGACACTGACCACAACGCTGGGCCTAGGAGGAGGAAGCAGTACAAAGCCCCTTATAGCATAATTATCCTTCTAAGTCTGTTTTAGGGCCCCCTTCATAATAATTTCACTCGTTTTTTGAGACAGGGAATGTCCTTAAAACACCCATCCTAGGTCTGGTGGGTCCTTTTCAGAGCTCCCGTGCAGGTCTTTTTAAAAATGCGTCGCTGCATGTTGAAGCCATCTGTTGTGTTCAGCCAGAAACCCCTTCAACCATCCTCTGGTAGACTATGTCTCCTTCAGATTTTGTATCCTCAGTGGCTATGGCAGTGCCTGGCACTTAACAAATAAAAGTGGGGGGAGGGGGAAGAAGACCAAAGACAGGAACGGAACAGGACAGGATGACTGTTGATGTTTTGGCATTCCAGGTAAATGATCCAGATGCAGAACTGTGGGTGGTGAGTATGAACTACATTGGACGCTTTCCTTCATTTGAAAGAGTTGCACAACTGCACCAAACACAGTTTCATCTATTTGCTCCCCCCCCGCTTAATTTGCTTAAAAACTTAGAAACCAAATGCCTCATAAAGTATTCGTGTGTAGGGAGGTATTATCAGAGTGGTAGTGTAGTGTGTGTGTGTGTGCGTGTGTGTGTGTGTGTGTGTAAATTGCACACTTTTTGAAGACAGGTGTTTCTGTTGTATTCTTTTGGACTAGATCGACTAGACGGCCCAGCTGAAGACACTTATTCTTGAGGACCAGGAGTAGATGTGACCCCCCCAATGTGACCACCCCTCCAAAAAATCAATTGAACCATTCCTTATAAGTTTCTAGCCAGAAATTCATGCAAACCTTTGGGAAACGAGAGGCTTGAGTTCTGTGGTTCTGCTAATTCAGTGAGTTATATTTATAGAAAGTAATTAAAGCCTGTAAAACATAGTCTTCATTTAACCAGCACTGATTGGAACCATTTAGAAGAGGGGGAGATTGTCTCATACATCTTCTGAAGTATCTGAATTTGCCCAGTTTCTTTCAATATAGATACACAAGACTGTACACTTATCACCAGGAGACAATTCTTAGACAGTTATTAGAATAATGTTGATCATGTACAGATGAGCAGAAAGCATGACAGCACTTGGAATTATAATTTGAAATTCTAGTCCCTTTTTTTTAGTTCAGTAAAACCACATTCTGCTTATTACCCAGATGCAAATATGCTCCTGAATCAAATCAAGTTGCATTTTCCTTGGCACTCTAGTCCATATCTTGAGTTTCAAATATTATTTTCACACAGACAAGTCTCAAACACCCAGCTAAATATTGAATTTCCAAAAAACTGCTGAATATATCCACCTGTACACCATACTGCTCCTCAAATATCCCCAAGGTGCTACCTAGCATCTTTCCCTCCAAAATCCACGCCTCTTCCTGACTCACCCATGCCTATGATCAGAAGAATCATGCTCTAAGTCATCTGTGCTCAAGACTTCAGTCATCTTTAACATCTCTCTGTTTCTTACCACTGCCTGTGAGATCTCCTCAAAAAAACAAAAAAATCTGAGTCAGGAATGATGATACACACCTGTAGTCCCAGCTACTCAAGAAGCTGAGACAGGATCACTTGAGCCCAGGAGTTGGAGGCCAGCTTGCACAGCATAGCAAGACTTCATCTCTAAAAAAATAAGTAATTAATTAGATAGCAGTCTAGGTCTAATTGCTTATCTATACAGTGTCTGTACAGTTTACCTTTCACTTCATACTCAAATTACATAATATAAAGAACAAATCCCACATCCTCATTCCCAGTTCAACACCCCACTATCTTCCACATGGGTCCCTGGAAAAGCTTCCCAGCCTTCTGTCTACCTCCAATCCCTTCTGCTCTTAGACTATTTCCTGTATGTCAGTTTCTGCTTAAAACTTTTGTCATTTTCCAAGATCTCTAAGTTAGTATTCCCCAACTTAGAATCAAGACCCACCACAGTATGGTCCCAACCCACCATCCCAACTTGGTCATTGAAGCCTAATGTAGCAATAATAGTTACTGTGTCTTGCTTCTGGAATTCCTGCATGTCATACCCTACTCAAGCTTCAAGGACTATCTCAAATGTCGTCCCTCCCAAAAAATCTCTCTGCCTCTTTCCTGTAGAGTCTAACCATTCTTCCTCTGAACCTTTTTCATAGCACTAACACAATGGGCTTTGCATTAGAGTTGGCTCTGTATAAGTCAGCTCCCAGGAGGAGGACAAGAGCCATTCTTCTTTCTTCAGGCAGCCTCCTGAAGAGTGTTCCTCATAGAAATTCTTCCTATCTTGACTCTTGAATGAATGAAAGAATGAATGGATACACTGATAAACAATTACTAGGCCTTGGGGGCTGGGATTTGCCCAGGTCTAAGTCACCTTGCTCTGGAGAATATTTGTATCAGGATGCATACAGCAACAAATAATGGAAAATCTGACTAGCATCAGGTTATAAAAATACAGAGTACCTCACTTTCAAAGTCCAGAGGTAACTGTTTAGTAGTCAATACTGTCATCAAGGACCTATGTTTTCTGTCTTTCTCCTCTGCTGTCCCCAATGTGTAGGTGATATCTCCTCATGTTTACAGAAGTTTACTGCAGTTCCAAATATGTCATCCCCAGAAAAGAGCATCCCAGGTAGGAAGAGGAGAGGCAGGATCAAAATAAGTTTTCCTCCTGTGCTTTCTTCCCTTTTGTCAGAAAGGAAAATGTTTCCCAAGAAGCCCCTTGGACAGGGCTGCTAGTCAGTTTGTATGTACCAATATTGCATATTCTTGGGGTTCCTTTCTGATTGATCTATACCCATGCATATCGATTGTTAAATGTTTTGAGTATCAGCCTCGCCCCTAAAGACTTCTTACACTTCATTGCTGGAACATGGCCATGTGAAAGAGACTGAGAAAACAAATAGGTTTTTTTTTAAACATTTGTAGTGGCAGGTGGACAAGAGAGAGTATTATTAGGAATGACTGCCTTGATACTCAATGACTACATAGTGTTGAATTAAATTAAATATTACAAACGAATACTATGATACCCTTAGTTTATTTTAAATCCACTAACAAAAATATAAAAACAATTATAAATGTGTTCTACTAAGTTCACTCTTGAGTGTTGCACTGTGCATGGTTTTATTTATTCTTATTTTTTTAGAGACTAGGTCTCACTGTGTTGCCCAGGCTGGCCTTGAACTCCTGGGCTCAAGTGATCCTCCCACCTCAACCTCCCGAGTAGCTAGGACTATAGTTCTGCACCACCATGCCTGACTGTACTGTACATTGTTTTAACTTGTCTACTAGGAACAATTGTTTTCAGTCTCTCTTGCCTCAAATTTCTTTTTATCTCATTCAAGATAGAGAAAAGCATTTAAATGAGGATTAATGGGTCACAACCCCCATGGAAAACTACTACTCAGTGTAAAGGACTCTTTTGTTCATATGTTTACAATAAGCTGAAATAAGAAGGTTTAGTCCATTTAATCTATTAATGACAGATATCTGATACATTGAATGTATACTTTCAAAATCTCTGCCAAACATTTCTTATAGAGGGCACAATTAAATATTGTATGATGCCTGTGTTTAACTCCCCCTCCCCCCCACCACCACTCTCCACCCCACTGTGGCTAAGTCACCTATTTTTTCACTAAAAGAAAAGTAACTCCTACTGCTGTAAGTGTGATCCTTAGAACAACAGCAACAACAGCCTCAGGGAGCTCGTTGGAAAATCAGACTCTTGCACCTTACCCTAGACCTCCAGAATCATCATCTACATGTTAACAAGATCCCCACGTGATTTGTATGAATATTAAAATTTGGCACTGGTCTAACCCTTAATCAACCCTTAGCCCACTGTAAGAGATTACCTGACTTGCAAATGTCAATATAGGCCAATATTCCCCAAATCATTAGGGACAGAGTAAGAAAGATGAAAACAGAGTCTGTAATTCAAATGCTCGCTTTCCCCACAGTCAAGACAGACATGTTTTTATAGTGAAAGCAAATCACTCAAATGTACAGCTCTGACAACTTCCAAATAAGCTAACAGCTTCTGAAGTAAGCACAGCAATTGATGTGGTTAAACTGCCACATTCCTCAGAAAGTCCCCATGCTTCTTATAAACCTACCCTCCCTACTTGCCCTTTGTCCACACCCCCCCACACACACACTAGCAAGTTTGGCTAGAGCCTGCTTCCTATAAATGAGGTTTAGAAATAAGGCCTCAGCCGGGCTCGGTGGCTCAGCCTGTAATCCCGCGCCTTTGGGAGGCTGAGGTGAGTGGATTGCCTGAGCCCGCGGGTTCGAGACCCGCCTGGGCAGTGAGACCTCATCTCTACAATAAATCAAAAAATCAGCCGGGCGTGGTAGCGCATGCCTGTAATTCCAGCTACTTGGAAGGCTGAGGCGGAAGGATCGCCAGAGCCCAGCAGGTCGAGGCTGCGGTGGCCGGGAGCGGCCACTGCACTCCAGTCTGGGCGACAGAGTGAGACTCCAACTCAAAAAAAAAAAAAAAAAGAAATAAGGCCTCTTTAGGGACAGTCTTCCTACTTCCAAACCAGCTTATCTGCAGTTTCCAAAATGAAGAGCCTGACCTTATTATTGGGCACAGTTGATCCATACGTTGTTGGAAAACTTTCTGTGGTATCACAGAAGTAGAATATTGGGTTGAATGGTCCACTGGGTCAAATGCAGCAGGGCTAATCATGACTGTTTCTGCTCTACTTCTCTTTTCTTTTTCTTTCTTTCTTTCTTTTTTCCTTTTTAGTTGGAGTCTCACTCTTTTGCCCAGGCTGGAGTACGGTGCCCACCGCAGCCCTAACCTGCTGGACTCAGGTGATCTTTCCTCCTCAGCTTTTCAAGTAGCTGTAACTACAGGCGTGTGCCATCACAACTGGCTAATTTTTTTATTTATTGTAAAGACAGGGTCTCGCCAAGTTGCCCAAGCTGGTCTTGAACCCCTGGTCTCAGGCAATCCTCTTGCCTCTGCCTCCCAAAGTGCTGGGATTACAGGCATGCCACCACACCTAGCTCTGCTCTACTTTTCAAAGAACATTTTATTTTATGCAATTGGAGAAAGGCCATTTGGACATGGAAGTTGCTTGGGAGAGATTGGAAGGATAGTGTGTCTTAAGATCCAAACTCTACACACAATGCTAGAGCTCAAAGATGAATGAGGCTCTTCTGGAACAGTCTATAGTCTAAGAGGAAGGTACATAAAATTGCAACCAGACATGGGTAAGTTCCAGAAGAGCAGAGGCTACCACTTTCTCAATAGCTAGTGAAACCCCAGAGACAGATCGTGGAGCACGATGGCCACTGTTCTCATCTTTCTTTATCTCATCTTTCTTTATCTCTGAACATCTTGTATATCGTGCATGCTTCTTAAGCCACATAATTTCCTCTTTTTGCTAACAGATGGTGTATACTATACCTGCAGTACTGACCCTGCTTGTTGGATTTAACCCTCTTGTCACAGGTATAAACTTTACATTCTAAATGGAGACATAACAAATTCTTACAGTAATGAGACTCTATCTGCCCACTTCCAGGACAAAAACAGGGTTCCCTAGGCCTTTCCTCTTATTTCTGATCACAAGAGGGCTAATTCTATTCTAGATCGTCTTTACCCATCTTCAAGAAAACTTCACAAGGACTTGCTGTACAGAGGCCTTCTTTATAAATTTGGACCCAAGACCTCTGATGCTGATGTAGAATCATGGTTATGTAGTTTAGCCTAAGAGAGAGAGAAACTAATGTAAAATCATTACAATCTATGTGCAACAACAATCTTCGTGCTAATCTTGTATCCTTATACTTAGTGGCTGTCAGTGCCTATTATATATTTTCTGTTTACAAGCTAGTTCAACCATTTTTTTTTTTTTTTTACAAATTCATCTTAGAGCAATACCATGCCCATTAATTACTTCCTTATTTTGAATTACTCAATACCTACGTATATGAACCACTACTTAGGTATAGAAATTATTTATGTCTATAACAAATCTCTAGATTTTTCATTAATATATGTTGCTCTTCCTAATGTCTCATGTACCGTTATGGTATTTGCAGCAATACATTGCATACTTTTGTGTATGTTTCCTCCTACTAGGCTATAGGCCCCTTAAAAGCAGGATCATGTCTTGTGCATCCTTGCATAAGCCTTAGTCTATTCAAAAATATCATAGACTGGGTGGCTCATAAAGGACAGACATTTATTTCTCTCAATCCTAGAGGCTGGGAAGTCCAAAGTCAAGGTGGCAGCAGATTACCCATTTATGATTTATAAGTGACAACTGTTCTCTGTGTCCTCAAATGGCAGAAGAGGCAAGTGAGCTTTCCAGGGCCTCTTTTATGAGGACACCAATCCCATTCATGAGGACGCTGCCCTCATGAACTAATTACCTCCCAATTAGGCCCCATCTCCTAATAATGTCATCTTAGGGGTTAGGATTTAAACATGGATTTGACGGGACATAAACATCCAGTCCATAACAACATGGCCAGGCATGTCATTAAGTGACAAGTACTTAATGCTTATTGAATGAATAAGTGACTATAAGACAGGGTTTTTCATATACTTGTTCTGTAACCTACTTCTTGGAATCTGTACATGAACATCCCAGGTGGGTATACATGTGAAAAATTTAATTAAAATAACTGGTTTGTATTGCCCACAAGCTACCTAACTCAATGCTGAGCAAAATGTAGCTGCTTTGCCTTTTATAGCCCTAAAAACCTCTCAACAAACTTTAAGTTGGACAGTTTTATACTATAAAACTGTGTGTTGTAACAGAAAAAATACATTCTACTTTCGTTACTATTATTAACACTTTCTAATTATTGGGAACTATTAGTCCTGACAGATTCTTTTTCAGTTTCGTTAAAACAGCTTCTGCTAGTGAGGCTTGAACATTCTTGGAGGTCTTAGAATAAAGACTAATAAGCCAGGCTCAGTGGCTCAGCCTGTAATCCCACGCCTTTGGGAGGCTGAGGTGAGTGGATTGCCTGAGCCTGCAGGTTCGAGACCCGCCTGGGCAGCAAGACCTCATCTCTACAATAAATCAAAAAAAAATCAGCCGGGCATGGTAGCGCATGCCTGTAATTCCGGCTACTCGGAAGGCTGAGGAGGAAGGATCGCCAGAGCCCAGTAGGTCGAGGCTGCGGTGGCCGGGAGCGGCCACTGCACTCCAGTCTGGGTGACAGAGTGAGACTCCAACTCAAAAAAAAAAAAAAAAAGAATAAAGACTAATGATTCCTACCTTGGTGGGAAAAATTCTAGTTCTCTAGATGGCTGGGCTCCTTGGACAGTCCCCTTGAACTCTGTCACATATTTAAGGTAGATCAATTAGGGTTATTTTAGTTTCAAGCTAGGAAAAAAAAACTCAACTGTACTATGAGCTAAGAAGAAAATGTATTGGTACAGTCTACTGAAAAGGCTAGGGGTAGTGCTGACTTCAGGTACTGATGGATTCAGAACTTAAACTTCTCTCCACCTCTCAGTTCTACTGTCTGCCATGCTGACTAATCTTCCAGGCTCCGAATGGTATCCCAGAGCTCCCAGCTCACAGAGTTGGTCTCACCTTTCTATACTTAAGTGGTAGTTCATATACATAGGTGATGAATAATTCAAAATAATAAAATGATTAACGGGCATGGTATTGCTCTGACCAGGATCTAACCTTCAACACACCAAGTCCAACAGAATGTAGATTGTTTCTTTACTCCACCAAAGTCTCAGAATTGAGTTGTTGGTCTGGACTGATCTTCTGTTTGCCCTGAGCCAGATCACTATGGCTGAGGGGATCAAATACATTGATTGACCTAGCTAAGGTCCAGTTTGGTGGGACTCATGGACCAGGGGTGTGGACAGGGTAGATTCCCAAAGAAAATAAGGATGGCTGTCATAGGAAGGGGAGATGCTGAGCAACCCAAAGAAGAAATGTCCACTTCAGATTATATTGAGTGCTATGACCTCTGTGTTGTCCCTAAAGAAAATAAATAAATTTGGAATGCATTTTCTAAAAGCAGACTATAGCAAAACAGGTGCAAAGAGATCATTTTTCTGTAGGATGTGATTCCATGGCTAATAGCATCGGGATGTCTATTTTTAGGTAACATTATTTGGAAGAGTGTCTCTGCAATACACATATTCTTCTGTGCATTGTGGGCTGTTGGCTTGGCATACTACTTCCTGCTTCATACACAACAGAACATCTTACACGAGGAAGAAGGCAGGTGAGTAGTGACTTTTGCTCTCTGGAGGGGTGGAGCTGTTTCTGAGAAATCTTGTATTCCTTCACAACAACTTATCTATACACAATATGACTGAGCTCCCCCTACTATACCATGAGGAACAGGGAAGATATTATCTCTTTTATAAGCTGATGAAACTGAGGAAATGAAGGAGCCAGGATCCAATCCCAGCACTGTCTGTCAGACTCCACTGTTTACTACCACAGGCAGTCATTAAATACTATGTTATATTACAGTCAGGCAGTTGGACCTTGGCTTCCTTGGAACCAGCAAGGGTGCTATACAGCAATACTCAGACCAACCTAATAAAGTGATAACTTTTTTAGCATTCTGATTCACTTCTGATTTAAACCACAATATTATCTGCTAGCGGGGATCAGCCATCTCAGAGGTCAGAAGTTTGTCCACCTCTGTTAGACTCACACTGGTATGTCTTGTGTTACTGTCTCCCTTTGTCATAACCATTTGTTCACATTTTTATCAACTCTTCCTACCACCCTTAAACTTTGGCCTTATTAATAGCCCTTTCCTTTAGGCCCTAATCTTTAGAAAACTGGAGAGCAAATCAGGTGGGGTCTGTAGATGAGAATGTAAACCAAATGGGTTGAATCACCTCCAATGTAAAGCCCATGAATTTTAGTGAGTTCAAGGTGGGGCTTCTAGCAGTACTATGGCTGAATATGATTTTTCTAATTCTAGATAAGAGAAATGTGCTTACAGTAAATACATATATCTAGGAGCACATATCCACCCCAGTATTATTAGTTTGACTTATACTCTAAATCATTCCTCTCTTAGGAAGTTACTCAATCTTTTGCAATATGTGTGCTCAAATTATGTACTCTTTTAAGTTTATCCTGCCTAATACTGAGGCCTCTAAAAAATATAAAAATAATGACTGATCAAATCTGGGGTTGTTTTCTTAGTTTTACTATTCCTCCCAGTGACCTGAAATAAATGATGTATCTGTGTAATTTTTAAAATATGTATTTCAATTTTGTGAAGGACCACTTAAAAATTAGGGAACAGCTATGGATTTTGTATCTGCCTCTTAAGATGAATTTTATTTACAGATAAGGCTTTAAACAGTCTTTAAAAAGTATTTTATGAGTCATGGCCAGACTTGAAAATGTTCCAAGGATGCTATGTATCTCAGTGGAAAGTCAATTCAAGCAGAATGCACTATCAAGTGGTCATGAAGAGAGCATGATGATATGCATCTCACTTGTATCCACTTCCAAAATATGAAATGTGTGCTGTTTTACAGGGAGCTCTCTGGTCTGGTGATTATCACAGCATGGATGAGCCTATGTCGCAGTTCATCCAAGTAAGTATTCAACTCATCAGTTAAAATGAGGAGTTTTCATGGTTGACAAAATCAAGTAAGAAGTGAAAATGTGGACACATAAGTGAAAACAAGAGTCTTTAGAAAGAAATGCTTCATTTTCCAAAAAGAAGTTAATAAGAGCTGGTTCAAAGATTCATGATCATTCATGTTCATAAATGCTATAGTTTTCTATGTGGCCAAGTGTAGTCATAAGCAGTTGCCAGCCTAAAGGGTGTTCTTCAGAATAAAGGAAAATGGTCTCAAGACAAAGCTTGAAGATGCAGGAAAGAATAAAGACCAAAGAAAATATAAATATGTGGGCACGTATTAGTGAATATTAACTTACAAAACAATAAGGCTTAAACATATATAGGATAAAAATACACGACAACAGTAGTATGTAAGTTGATTGTCTGGAAAGAGGCAAAAGGTCCATTTATATTAGACTTTGATGTTGTAATTCTTAGGATAATCACTAAAAGAGTTTTAAAAATGGTTATTGAAAGCCAGAATAGAGAGGGATAAAAACAGAATAAGTGGGACAAGTAGGAGGCATATGTTAAGATAGAGATTTAAACCCAAATATATCAGAAATTCCATTAATTACATTATAAATGTACCATATATTCCAGCTAAGAGTCAAAAAATTTCAAGGTGTTTAAAAATATCAAAAACCCAACTCTGCAGTGCTTACAAAAGACAATCACTAAATATACAGGTACAGAAAGATTTAAAGTCAAAAGATAGAAAAAATGTACTATGTAAATACTAACCAAATGAAAGCTACTATAACAATTTTAATAACAAAATAGACTTTAGGGCAATTATTCAAGAAAAACAACTCCGTAAATATTTTGAAATATTTTAATTTTTTATTTCAAAACTTTTCAAACGTATGCAAAAGCAGAGACTAATATAATAAATCAGATGTACCAATCACCTAGCTTCAACAATTATCAATATGCCAGGTACAGTGGCTCATGCCTGTAATCCCAGCACTTTGGGAGGCTGAGGCAAGAGAATTACTTGAAGCCAGGATTTCAAGATCAGCCTGGGCAGTATAGCAGATCCCATCTATACAAAAAAACTTTAAAAATTAGCTAGGTGTGATGGCATATGTCTGTAGTCCTAGCTATTGGGGAGGCTGAGGTGGGTCACTTGAGTCTAGGAGTCTGAGGCTACAGTAAGCTACAATCACACCACTGCCCTCTAGTATAGGTGACAGAGCAAGACCCTGTCTCTAAAAAAAAAAAAAGGAAAATAGATATGGATGAATGAATGGATGGATGGATAATGTAAAATATCTATATAGCTCCAAAGTTCAATCTACAAAATAAGATATATTAAAAATAAATCTGATATAGGGGGATAGCTTCTCTAGCCCCCTAGCCCTGTATCTGCCCTTTTTCTATAGATGAAAATTTTCAATTATATGGTTTGTCCCCCCATGACTTTTTAATGGAGCAAATATGTGCATTTATTTGTATTTCTGTTTGTCTCAGATAAGTGGTAATACATTATACACAACTGTATTCCACTTTCCTTTTTCCCTTACTTCAGCCTAGAGATCATTCTACAGTACATAAATACTTTCCTTATTCCACTGATAGCTCCACAGCTTATTCAAGCAGGCCTCTACTATTTACATTTCATCCTGTGTTTTGCTAGTGAAAATAGTGTGTACATGTATCTAACATATTTTTACCACTGTGTCCTTGGAATGAATTCCCAGAAATGAGATTGTTGGGTCAAAGTGTAATTGCAGAGTTAATATTCTATAAAGTCCCAAATTCCACTTCTTATGAGTTCCTCCAATTTGTATCCCCACTAGCAATGAATGGAAGTGCATGTTTCCCCACAGCCTTGCCAACAGAGTGTGTTGTCAAAATTTTGAATTTTTACTCATTGAATAGTTTTGAGAAAGGGGTAGTTTTAATTTGCATTTCTCTTACTAAGAGCAAAAGCGAGCACATTTTCATATGGTTAAGAGACATTTGCATCTTTTTCAATAAAATGTTGGTCCATCCCTGAGAGATGTAGATTTAACCTGATTTTCTCTAAGGTTGGCAGTCTTCTCTATTTTTAAAGCTCTCTATATATTAGGGCTATTAATTTTTTGTGATATAAGATGAAAATGTTTTTGCAATTTGTTATTGTCCTTTTTTTATTTTGCTTATGCAAAGTATACTTTATTTTGCCATGAAAAAGTATTTTGTTGTTGTTATTTTAATGTAATCATATTTATCAATCCTTTTCGTTATTGCTTCTGGATTTGGAGTCATAGTATAGTTAGGAAAACTTTCCTCCCTCTCAGGTTATAAAGTAACTCACCTATGTTTTCATCTAATAAATGTATAGTTTCATTTTTACATTTAAATATTTGATCTATTTAGAATTTATCCTGACGCAATGGTATAAAGAATGGATCCAATGTTATATTTTTCTATATAACTATCTGGTTATCACAGCACCACTTATTAAAAAGCAGATTTAGGCCAGGCATAGTGGCTCATGCCTATAATCCCAGCACTTTGGGAAGCTGAGGTGAGAGGATCGCCTGAGCCCATGAGTTCGAGACCAGCCTGGGCAACTTGGCGAGACCTCATCTCTACAATAAATTTTTTTTAAAAAATTAGCTTGGCATGCTGGTACACACCTGTAGTCCCAGCTACTTGGAAGGCTGAAGTAGAAGGATTATCTGAGCCTAGCAGGTCGAGGCTGCAATGGCCGTGAGTGTGCCACTGCACTCCAGCCAGGGAGGCAATGAGACTCCAACTCAAAAAAAAAAAAAAGTGGATTTAAAATGCCAAGGAAAGATACTTTTAGTGACAAAAGGTACAGTTCATCAAGAAGACAGAACAACTTTAACACAGCCTCTAAATAGATACAACAAAAACAAACTAAAAAGAAAAACAGAAAAATCCACAATTATCTTGGGAGACTTTAACACACTTCTCTCAGTTACTAATAAACAGGCAAAAAAAATCAATGAAGATATAAAAGATTTTAACCACACAGTAAGAAACCATGAATGGCAGAATTTCCATTCTTTTCAAGGATACATTATTTACAAAAAAACTATATGTTAGGTCATGAAATAAGTCCCAATAAATTTCCAAAGACTGAAATCCAATAGAGCACTGTATGTTCTTTGACCACAGTATAATTGAGCTAGAAATCATTAACAAAAATTAAAAATAGGCAATCATTGTATATCTGGAAATTAGGAAATACACTTTGAAATAACATTTGGGTCAAAGAAAAAATCACAATGTAAATTAGAAAATATTTTGAACTACATAAGAAGAATATTACGTATCAAAATTTGTGGGATAGAGCTATAAATCATGTTTCAAGGGAAATTTATAACCTTAAGTACATACTTAAAAAAAAAAAACAAAAAAACTCCAAGAAGCTAGGAAAATTTTCAGTTCAAGAAGTTAGGAAAAAAACCAGCAAGTTAAATCCAAAGAATCATGAAGAAAATAAATATAAAAGCACAAGTCAATGAAATAAAGATCAACATTAAAAATAGAGAATTAAAAAGGCCAAATATCAATTCTCTAAAATGATATATAACATTAAGAGCCTAGCAAAAATAAAAATAAAAGAGCAAGAGAGGCACAAATGACAAAGATCAGGAATGAAAAAGAGTACTACTATATATCTAATAAATACTGTAAAAATCATAAGATGATATTATGAAGAACTTTATGCCAAAAAACTTGAAAATATAGATTAAATGGGCAAATTCTTTGAAAAAAATACAATTTAGGAAAACTTACACAAGAAGAAACACTCAGAACAGTTTCATAACTATTAAAGAAATTGAGTTCATAATTTAATTTTTTTCTAAAGAAAACCTCTAGACCTAGATGGTATAACTGAGAAAGTCTACCTAACATTTAAGGAAAAACAATGGCAACTTTCAACAAACACTGCCAGACAACAGAAAAAGAAGAAACACTTTCCAACTCATTTTATGAGGGCAGATAATCTTAATACTAAAACTTGACAACAATACCAAAAAAAGGAAATTACCCAGCAATCTCAGTCATAACCACAGATGGGAAAATCCTAAACAAAACATTAGCAAATCAGATACTGCAATATATAACACAACTAAGTTGCAGTTTATTCTAGGAGTATAATGTTAGTTTAACACTTAAAAACAACCAACCTTTCCACAACATTAACAGAATTTAAAAAATAATCTATCAGTGCCAGCTAATACAGAAAGAGCATATGATAAAATTCAACATTCACTCATGATAAAAGCTTTTAGAAAATGGTTGCAGAAGGGAATTTAATCTAAAAAAGGGCATCTATACCAAAGCATGATACTTTATGGTGAATTGTTGAAAACTTTCCCTCTGAAATCAGGAACGAGTTGAGGTTGGCCATTATTCCCACTTTGACAGTGCTAGCTATTGTCCTAGTCAGTATAATAAGGCAAGAAAAAGAAATAAAAGTTCAAGGATTAGAAAGGGAGAAATAAAATTTTCATTCTTTGTGGGCAACATGATTACATATGTAAGAAATAAAAAAGAATCTAAAAAATTACTAGAATGAGTTTACCATGATTGCTGCATACTCAATGTACAAAAATTAATTGCAGTTATATCAGCAAGTAACAAAGTGATAAAAACAAAGTTACCATTTATATTAACATAAAAAAAATCAGTTCCCTATGAATAAATCTAGCAGAGATGTGCAAAATCTCTACACAAAAACTCTACACAAAAAATCTCTACACAAGACATTATGAAATTAAAGAAGACTTAAAATATTGGAAGCCTAAACCTATACTGACAAAAGGATAAATAAATGAAATAATGGAATAGAACAGAATCCAGAAACAGATCTACACATATGTAGATCTTTGACTTATGACAAAGGTGGTACTGCAGAGTAGAAAGGAAAGGCAGTATTTTCAATAAACAGGTCTAGGTCAACTTAGTATCCTTATGGGAAAAAAGTGTAACCCCTACTTTACAACTTTCATAAAAATCAATTCCAGGGGGATTGTAGATCTAATATAAAAAAGCAAAACAATAAAACTCTAGAGAAAGTAATTTAATATCTTCAAGACCTTGAGAAAGTTTTCTCAAACAGAACACAAAAATCAATAGGAAAAGATCAATTTTAACACTTTCTAATTATTCGACGACTTCTGTTCCTCAAAAGACATAATTGAGTGGGACAAGAGTTTTGCATACAAACAAGCATTTGTATTAAGAATATATATATTTCTACAATCAATGAATAAGTTATATTTCAATAAAACCACTGAGAAGAGAGCATGCTAAAATGTAATGTTTTACCAACTCAATCTTTATACTTGCATCCAAAGCAATTCATAATTTTTGAATTTTTATTTATAATAATTTTTGTGTCTTTATAGGAATCCGGTTGGTGGAAGAATTCAATTGGCCATTGTCATTGTAATAGCTCTTTTCCCGTTTATCTTATGGGTCTATGTATACATTAACAAGGAATTGCGGTCCTCCTGGCCAACTTACTGCAAGACAGTAATTTGAAGGAATTCAAGAATCTTGTTTTTAAAATAAATAATTTTTTATAAACATTATGGTAATAAGCCAGCTTCTCAGGAGTTTATTTCAGGTAATTTGAGCTAATAGAGATAATTTTTTTGTTTTTAATCCTAACAACTTTTTAAGACTGTCTACAATTAAATGTAAGATTGAATGGGACTACTAAGAGACAGGGTCTGACATTTTCTTGGAGCCTTTATTTAAAGGGTATTGTGTCACAGTGCAGTGGAAAAGGCACTAAAACAAAGTTTCTAAATTCAACTTCTCTATATGACTTGAGCAAATCTATAAACCCCCTGGTGGCTATTTCATTATCTATAAAATAGGATTAGTACCAGATCTCTTACTTATACAGTTACAAGGATCAAACTAGGTAATATTAGAGCACTTTGAAAATATAGTGTTTACAAAAATTACACCTGATTCAAATAGAGGGGAGCAGAGTGGGTAATATACTGAAATTATTGAAATAGAAGTTCAAGAGAGGGCTATAGCCTTGAACTAATCTTATACTGAACTGGTACAAACTAAATGAGAACACTAGATGAACCACATTAACAGGCATGTCTTAGAAAGAAAAGTTGAGTAGAATAAAAGAATTTGGAACCAATCAAGAAGGAAATAGGGAATATAATTACAGTCTAAATAAGAAATAAGGCTAACATCTATGCATTCTTTTTAAATGGATAACCCTAGGAAGGAGAGCATTGCAGAGTCACACGCTCCAGAATGGAAGCCACAAGCCACAGGTTGTGACTTGAGCACTTGAAATTGGCTAGAGTGACTGAGAAAGCAAATTTTTAATTCTTTAAAATTTCATTTTAATTTAAAAACTGATACTCAATTATTGGAAACTCTTTTAAATGTATTTGGAACAACTTGAGTTTGTAAATCTTTTTCAACTGTAAGTTTTATGATACCTAAATACAGATCAAGTATTTCCAGTGAAAATTGTATCCTGTAAGTGTAAAATACACACTAGATGTTTTATTCTCCTCCTCTATACTCTGAAAAACACACTAGATTTTAAAGACATGGTACAAAAAGAATATTTTTATATTGATTACATATTTAAATAATAACATTTTAGATCTATTGGGTTAAATAAAATATACTAAAATTGATTTTATCTGTTTCTATGTACCTTTTAAAATGTGACTGCTAGAATATTTTAAATTATTTATGTGGCTCACGTTCCTTTTGGAAAGCCCTTTTCTAGAGCATCTGAATGGCTACTTTTTTACATGTGCTAGCATTAAACTAGTATTCCTTTCTTTTTATGACAGCAAATTACACATATTCATATCTATAGACTCTGTCTCTCTCACTCATGCTGAGGTCTATGGATGCAGGAATACATTATAGTCACTTCTGTGGTCAGCTGAATAATAGCCCACAAAGATATCCAGGTCCTAATCCCTGGAACCTAAATTACTTTATATAGCAAAATGAATTCTGCAGATGTGATTAAAGATCCTAAGATGAGGAATACCTGGATTATCTAGGTGGGCCTTAATATAATCACAAGTGTCCTTATAAGAGAAGGCATAGGGAGATCTGACTCCACAGACAGCACAGAGTGATATGACAACAAAGCAGAGATTTGAAGATGCTACACTGCCGGCTTTAAAGATGAAGGAGGGGGCCACAAGCCAAGGAACACAAGAAGTGCAGCTCTGGAGGATGGAAAAGTCAAGGAAAAGGATTCCTCCTCAGAAAGCATGATCATGCCAACACCTTGGTTTCAGTCCAGCAGAAATGATTTCAGACTTCTGACCTCCAGAACTGTAAGAAAACAAATATGTGTTGTTTTAAGCCACCAAGTTTTGGTAATTTGTTACAGCAGCCATAGAAAACTAATTTTCTTTATATCCCCATAGTGCCTAGTACTCAAAAGGCACACTTATGTTGACTAATATTTCTCTTAGTGGTTTTTAGGCCCTGAATCACGCTTTGTCTACACTCGAATAGTCCCCATTTGCCATCTAATGTTTCTGCAAGTAAGCTTTTGCATATATGACAATGGAGTAAACATGTTCCATTTGTCTATAAAGGGAGTCGGGTATAAATTCATTTACCTACTGTAGCCTCAGACAGCACTAGCTGGTGGCCCAAACAGACCAAGCTAGCAGGCACACAGCTGCACCAGCAAACTTAGTTCTGCTTTGGTTAGAACACAAGAGGACCACATGACTTCTCTGGAGACCCTTCTTACAGAGATGAGAGTGCCACACATTCATTTGTAAAATAACTACAAAAGTGGGAATACAAGCCCATAAAAGTACAAGTATGGGTATTCTGAGCAAAACCATCCAAAGCTCATTTACACGGCAGAGTGAACAGAAAGTTTACCTGGGCCTATTTTATACTATGACTATTAAGTTATATAGTTAATACATAAATACATTTTTCATGTAAAAAAAGAAAAAAAAATCAGGTAAGGCCAAATTAAGTCCCTTACAAAGATTATATCCCTTGCCTCAGTCTTCTACCTGGTTTGTTTCTAACTTACACTGGATACACTATTCAAAATGCTATTTCTGAATATTTTATCAACTAATGCACAATGAAGTCATAAATACATTTTGTTATGCAAGCAGAATACTAAACAATGAGATTGAGGATTTTTATTTTTATTTTTGTTAAGGGGAAACAAACAAAAAGTTCATTCTCTATCAAGTTAAACAAAAGAGATCAGATTAAAAATGGAAGGCTCTTTCCTTCTTGTAGTTCATAATTCTGTCTGGAACTCTGCCTCTCCCTTCCAACATCATTTTGTCAGGATAGACATGAACTGTGCCAAAAGCTTGGCTATCTGGAGCTGTTTCAATAACCCCTTCTAGGTTGACGTGATGCACACCAAAAGGATCCTCAGAATAGCCACCGTCGTGAGTGTGACCGGCAAAGAAGCACACCACACATTCATGAGACCAAATCACTGCCAGGGCATCTCTGTAGTTCCAGGCCAAGCACACACTGTCAGAAGACTCTGGGTAAATGGGAAGGTGGCCTGTTAAAGAAAAGAAGAGTTACGAGCCAATTAAATATCTGTTCTATCTACATAAGTGGCTAAAAACTAGTACTCAGGAAAAAAAAGCTTGTATTGCTAACTTATCCAAATGGACTAAACCAGAAAGAATCCACACACATGAAGAACTAGGCCATCTATAGCTAAGTCTCTGAAGCACAGAAAGAAGGCTGAGACAGTCTACACGGGGTGGGAAAGAGGCTGCTGTCGAGGCAAAGCCTTGAGGTCTACAAGGCCTGTGTGAAGTCTCAAGCTGCCCAAACACTGAGGAAGATTGAAAGCGTCCTGTGCAGGGCAGTATGCAGATGGCCAAAAATCAGGCAAATGCTGCACTGGAATTCAATCTCACTGATTTCCTTAAATATGAATGTTATAAACACAGAAAGATGCAATACTAAATAAAAAATAGTTTGGGGATGAGCCATGGATTATATGTCATTTATATAAATACTCAATGTCTTAGAACTGATTCATAGGACTTTAAACACCCCAATGAGATCAAGGAGGCCATACCTATTTTACAGATGAAAAACTGAGTTATAGCAGGGAAGGTTCATTCTGGTGTCCCACAGGAAATGTGTAGAAGTAGAGCCAGAAGAACTTCAAATTCCTGATGCCAACACATCTATGAACCCATACCATATATCAATCAGGCCACAGTTTTCACTCTAAAGTACAAGTACCATAGCTCACTGGTCTTTGTTTCTTCCCATTAAATAACTTTTCTTTTTTTCTGTTACTCTTCATTTTTATTCTTAAATTTAAACATGCTTCTGCTTAATATCTTATTTGTTTTTAATACAAGTTAAAAAAAAAAAAAGTAGGGGGCTGGGGGGAGGTTAACAAAACCCTAAAGCAGGAGAGGAAAGTACATGCATGCACACACACACACACAAACATACCACTCTGATACCACCCTAAGGCTAAGGGAACTGTGGCTTTCTAGTACCCAAAAGTCATATTCACTCATCTATCAAGTCCCTGCAGCATCTGACACAATTAGTTACTTCCTTTTTGAAACACATGGCTTCTAGGATACATTCGTTTTCCTAGTGATATCTTCCTACTTTTCTCCCAACCTCAATGGCCACTAATGTCCAATCTCCTTTGCTGGTTTCTCCTCATTTCTCCAGTGTCTTATCAAGAGTGTCTGAATGCTTGGTCCTTTGACTTCTCTACCTACATCTAATGTGCCTTAATAATTTCTTGGTGATGTACATGCTTTAAATATCATTTATATTCTTTCACCTTCCACATTTATACACCTAGCCCCCAATCTCTATTTTGAAAATTCGGACTCTGCGTCTGAACTGCCCACTCAACATTTCTGCTAATGTCTAAAAGGTATATGAAACTTAATATTTCCAAACCTGAACCCCTGCCCTCTCCACTCAAACACCTCATCCTGCAGTGCTCCCCGTCTAAGCTAATGGGAATCCTATCCCTCCAACGGCATGGCCAAATCTAAAAAAGTAGGCAAAATGACCTCTGAGTAGTTACAATGAAAGTTAAAAGGTAAACAAAAACAAAAGAAATTTGTATTAAACTTTCCCTTTTAAACCTTACTAAAAAAAACAACAACTGAGTAAATCAGTTGTTAAGTTTGCTTATTCAGTTTCTAAGCTTAAAGCAGATGGTGGAAGAAATTTAAGAGACTGCCAAAGTTGATAGGTGTATGCCATCAGTAAAAAGAAAAGAAGAATACGGGATGAAGTGGAAAAGGAGATTGGGATGCAAAACATGGATTCTAGTCTCATTCTGTCAGTAGCTGTGTGATTTTGCTATATAATTTAATCTCTTTAGGCTTCAGTTTTTTTATCTTTAAAATTAAAGGGTTTGGCTACATGCTCTCCAGGTCCCTTTCAGCTCAAGTACTTCTAATGTAACAGTACAACCTGGCAGTAGGAAATAAAAAGCAGACACAAGTCAAGAAATACCCCAGTTTCTGAGACCACTTACTATAGAGATGGTGTCACATCATCCCAATAGCCCCTGAGGGTACCTTATCTTTGTCAAGCCTTGAATGACACTTGATATTCCAATGGTAGAAACACTCCTGCTCCATCCACATGTTTTTACCACATCAGTGGAAGATCAATAAGTAAAAATTATCTTTATGGAAATATAATTTTATATCATCAACTATTTGAATAGCCTATCATTTTCAAAGGGTTTTCATACTTGTAATTTCATTTACTGCACTATCGAGAACATTACAGTTTGTAGGCTCAATACTTGTCCAGAGTCACAATTCCTATTCACAAGAGCCAGAATGACACCCCATCCTTCTGCCTCTCAGTCTATTTTTCTCATCTATTATGCTACACTGATTCTAATTCTAAAATGAGGACTCTCATCTCAGCCCCCAAACCAAGTCCCCCAGCTATACCACAAATCCAAATTCAGTTATTTGTGTGTGTGTATATGTGTGCTCATGCACATGGGCACAAGGGTGCTTTAAGCACCTCCAGATTCCTACAGTTTCTGATGGCAGTATATCTATCAAAAGTGATTCTAAATGAAAATAGCATAAATCTAACTTCCTTGTGTCTGTGTGTTAGAGAACTGAAAGTG
The DNA here is from genome assembly GCA_027257055.1 of Cephalopachus bancanus. Classification (NCBI taxonomy): domain Eukaryota; kingdom Metazoa; phylum Chordata; class Mammalia; order Primates; family Tarsiidae; genus Cephalopachus; species Cephalopachus bancanus. The sequence continues at coordinate 5,425,696 of JAPVLO010000052.1, forward strand.
TTCATTGCCAGCTGAGTCTGTAGCACACATCCCTTATAATTATCAGCTTTACTTCTTCTAGGTAGCAGTGGACTCTCTCTGGTGACCACTTCACAGAGAGGCAGGTCTCCTAAGGTTGAAATTTGGTATGGGGCCTGAATTGAATTTCTAATTTAAAAATTACTCCATCAATTGATCCCATTTGGGGAAACCTTACTTTTTCTTTTTCTTTTCTTTTTTTTTTTTTTCTTTTGAGTCAGCATCTCACTCTGTTACCCAGACTGGAGTGCAGTGGCAAAATCATGGCTCACCACAGCCTTAAGCGCCTGGGCTAAGGCAATCATCCTGGCTCAGCCTCCATAGTACCTGGGACTACAGGTGCATACCACCACACCTGGCTAATTTTTTAAATTTTTTTGTAGAGACAAGGTCTCACTATATTGTCCAGGCTGGTCTTGAACTCCTGGGCTTAAGCAATCCTCCCACCTCAGCTTCCAAAAGTGCTGGGATTACAGGCGTGAGCCAGTGTGTCTGGCTTAAAATTCTCCTCTGAAACCTAAAAGGCCAACTCACAGGCTCTAAAACATGGTATAATATCTTTGTTATTTTGCAATTCCTTCATGAATCATCCTTAAATGTTAATCATATATTATTCAGATTGTTTCTCAACAAAAAATTTTAAACTAAGCATTCATTTTATAGAAAGAAGTTATGCAAATATTGTTAGTATGCTTTAAAGTCTAACTTTTCCCAATCTCTAAAATGCTAGTGTAATAAGATAAACAATTTAAATACTTACTCACAATCACCACCTTTTCTTGGTTTCTGTCAGAGAATGTAAGCACTTCATTCAACCAGTTCAGCTGTTCTTGGCTGAATCCTCCATTAAACTGGACAAACTGGGGCTCAGAAAGTCCTGAAATGAGTTGCGCAAGTCAGACCCATCACATGTTGTGTTTTCCTTCATTTGGGCTTTCAAATTTAGCTAATGTAGGGACACCTGTTCTGTTCTTGAGGAATATTTGATTAGCAGCAATCAACTTAAAATAGGAAACCACAATTTAGAGAAGCATATAAATAAGTCATACTTTGTCTTATTCCTACTCTTGACACTCCTGCTTACTTTGTTGGCTTTCCATTACATTGAAAATGCAAACTCCTTACAATGTCCACTGAGCCACTATATAATCCTACCCGTTTACACTCCAAAACCATCTTGTACTCCACTAGTCCTTTTCTGTGTTCTTAAATAATGCCAAAGTCTTATTCCACTTAACACTACTGCATTTGTTTTTCCCTCTGCTAGCTCCTTATCCTCGTTCTTTCAAAGGATGACTCCTTCTTGTCATTTAGACGTCAGCTTAAATGTTTTTCTCCTTGGAGAAGCTTTCTCTGATCACCTAATCTAAAACAGTACCTCTAATCCTTTTCTGTAACTCTCTATACAACATCATACTCTATTTTCTTGGTAGCACTTATCACTTTGGAAATAATCTTGTTTCTGTTTATTATCTGTCTTGCCCACTTACTGTTTTTGTTCCTTCCATGCCATCCATCCATAAAGTAAAGTTGTATAATTTACAGCTCTGAACAGCTAGCTCTAGAAAAAATGCCTGGCCTAGAGTAGCATTCAAATATCTTGTTAAATAAATCCATCTTGAATCAACTGTAACCAGTCTCTGTGAGATCAGGTTTATGAGAAATCCTGACCTGAATAACAGTGACAATATACTTTTACCTTAATTGTCCATCTTCCTGCTGAATAAAAAGTAGCTGAAGAATTTAAAGACAATGTATTAGATTCTCAGCTCAAAGGAATAATTCACCTTGAGGACTATTTAATTCCGCATTTGGATTGTGCTCCCTCAGTATCTTCATACACTGCTGGTATTTTGAAGAGGACTGATCCATGCCCAAGACACTCAAGTCATAAGCATCAAGTAAAATGAACCGGAATTTAGGGAATGGTACAAAATGATAAGCATAATAATCTTCTGAAGGCATGGTCTCAGGATGATGTACAATTTGGTCTTCCAGAAACTTTGTGTTAAGTTTAGAGTTTGTTAAGTAGTCTCTACTGAAGTTATAGAATTCATGGTTTCCCCATGTATGATGAACTGGAACTTTCAGCTTCTTGAATGTGTCCATAACAAGTTCTAGGGACTTTTCTGATACTTCATACTGTGCATTATATCCATCAATGATATCTCCCAGCTGAAGAACACAACAGGGTGTGCTGCTTTCATTATTCCAGTCTTCAATAGCACCCTGTAAGTGAAGAAGACTATGTCTGTAGTATCGCCGCCTGTTTCCTTGGAAATTATAGCCATCTTCTAAATCAGCATATTGAATATCTGCTATAACTCCAAAGGAGAAGAGATGCTCTGAACTCTCACTCAGGGCTTCAGGATTGGGCTTATCATCCATAACCTCCATTCAGGTTTCTAAATAAACTAAAAAAGATAATGAAGTTAGAAACATCTTAATTTCCTAATTTGACTGTAGAAAATGGCAAAATGAGTGTCAAACTTAATGCTTAATGGTCAATTCACTAGGCAGCTTGATATAGAGAAAAGCGCATGGGTTTTTCAGTCTGACAGCCTTAGGTCTTAATTACTAAGTCTCTAAAACACTTCAGTTTTCTCTTCTGTAAAATAGATGATAACCTCTACCCTTCAGAAGAATAATCATTTACAAAAGGGTACAATTCTATCAATGATCCAATTCTAGTAAAGCCAAATTCAAACCTGGAATAATTCCTAATTTTTTATACACTCATCTAAAATACATACACACATCCCCTCTTCCACAAACACCAAATAATTTTTTTGAAGTTGGAATTTTATTTACTTATTTATTTTTATTCATTTTAAAGATGTGCGACACAATTCAGGAATAGGTATAGTACCAAATAATTCTATTAAGATTTTGGGGGAAAGTTGTATACTACACTCATTCGTTGTAAGTACTTTATAAAAGATTCCCATCATGGATTATTTTACATCAGCTGTGTCTTTTCTCTTTGTTGTTAGGTAGGTCAGTCAAAATAAGTTACTCATATTTTATATCTGAAGTAATGGGAGGGTAGAAAAGATGAAAGGAGAGAAATAATTTTAAACCAAAGAAAAAAAAACTCAGCCCCAAAACTAACTATGATAATGATGTGACTATCATTTCTGTGAGCCATAATTCCTGGCTCAATAGTTGCATTCTAATTTGGACCAGGGTTTTTGGGGTTTTTTTTTAACCTGTATATTAACCTACCATAACTAAAACAGAAAATATGAAATCTTTTCTTCTTACATGTAATCTCTGCCCTCCTTCAGTGGCCAAGAGCAAGAAATTTAAACTTGATAAAAAGCTATTATTAATTGTTTAAAATCTAAATTATAATCTCTTAAGAGACAAGAACACTTGATCAAAACAAAAATCAAAAGTCAGGATCCTAAATTATCAACTGTTTCTGTTATAAAGGCCCTGTTAATAAACTGTTGCCATGATCTCTGAATTAAAATCTAAAAATTCATTTGACTTTCTAAAATTACTTTCAGACTCCTAGTCTTCAGTCATTTGCCCAATATACCTATGAGTTCCTACTTAATCCTCTACAGACATGTGAAATCCCAACTTTAAGAATGCTCCCAAGGAGATCGGGAAGATGGCAGCCAAGTCAGTTGGACTATGTGAGTACCAGTGTGACTAAGTGAATGTATGAAAAATTTTGTGTACACACTGGTGAGCGAGTGGGTGTGTGAGTGGCTGACTGAGTGAGGGCTAGGGAGCTAGCGGCCAGGGCTCTCCTGGTGCAGCAGCTGGTGCCACAGCGACTGGACTTGGACCCTAGCGATTCCCGGGACGCAGAAGTCGAGTGCCATTTTCTTGTTCCTTTTTTTTTTTTAAATCAACAAACCCTCCCTGGGAAGAAAATGCTGGGAGAGACTGTCTAACTGGAGATTTGTGAGTAGGTGGCCAGACCCTGGTGCAAGAGCTGGTACTGAAGCTTCTTTACTTCATCCCTGGTTCTTCTCAGGTCCCAGAAGCTAGGCGTCATTGTTTTTTTTTAAACCGGACAGAAGTTTCCTGTGAAAAAGCGGTGGGGAGAAACTATCGCCCCAGGCTCTCCCTCACCATTGAAGCAGGAGAGAAACTGCCAGCTTCTGGCTTTGCCTCACCACTTCAGGTCCTGGCAGGGTGCTGTAAGCAGGGGCTGCAGAGGGAGTCCAGAGGCAAGGTCACACAGAAAAGGACAAGAGAGGCACCCCACCACCATCTTGAAGGTGGGGCAGGAAAGTGCTCCGACTTACTCACCATGGAGCAACAGATCTGATCTCTGTGACTAGTGGATCAACTACTCATGGATTGATAGTGGCCCAGAGAGAATATCCTGAAAGCACAAACTTCGGAGAGACCTGACAAGTGCTAAGTTCCAGGTGCCCCACCCCGCAGGGCTGACCAAAACCACCTCCTCCCCAACAATTCTCTGAACGTCAGACTCACACAGCTGGGCCACGACTGAGAGGGACACACCCAGGCGGAGTCTGGACGTCAGTCTCAATAGGAGAACTCCATTCCAGGATAGGCCTGGCTGGGGCACCCCCTGTGAGAGACGTACCTAGGGAAGAGACAATCACATACCTCCCCACTGGAGGAAATCTCCCTGACTATAGGAGAGTGGGAGGGGAGGACTGCAGCCCCACTCACCTCCACTGCCCCTCCTCCTTCCCTGCTTCTTTCCCTGAGGAGAGAGTGAAATAGGTGGCTCTGCAGGAGAGACCAGATTAGAGGAACAATTATAGAGCCTGCCACAGAGGGCAGGTTTTTTTTTCAATTATTTTTTAGATTTTAAACATTTTTGGACTGTTTCTTTGTTAGTTCATCTATTTTTAAAGTATTTTCCTTTGTGCATAAATCTATATGTGAGGGTTTGATCTGCATCACCCCACAAATTTTTTTTGTTTCTTTTTCTGTTTCTTTCTTCTTTTGTCATTTTCTGTTTATGTGTGTATGTGCATGGCTGAGTGTTCATCTTTCGATTTTGTTGTTGTTGGTTTTTGCTCTTTTGTTCTGGATTTTTTTAACATTCATTTTTTATAGTTTAAGGTGTGTGTCGGTATATGTGTGAGGGTTCGAATTTCTTTTTATTTATATATGTACTTATTCTTTTATTTATTTTCCTCCGGTCTTTCCATTTTTCTTCTCTATTTACTTTGTGCTAGGCATGTGTGTGTGTGTTTAGTTTTCTTGGAGTTTTTTGGTTGCTGTTTGTTTTGTTTCACTTTGTTGTTATTCCAGTTTGTTTTGGGGTGTGTGTATGTATGTGTTCAATTGCTTTTGCATTGGTTTCTGCTTTGCATCATCATATAGAGTGGTGATGGGGAGTGGATCTCAGGGAACACAAACCACAATAAGTGAACATTGTAATTTGCAAGTAGTTTCTGATTCCTAGCACCCCATCCCCTACTTTATTCGAATTTCAAAAACTACAAGAGACTGCAAAGCTTCCCATCCACCATACTCTTTCAAAATAGAACAAATCTAGAGCCTGGATCAGGGAAGAAGAGAGGACTGAGCAAACATCAAAAGGGAAAGTCTCTCGCATTGACACTGAATAACAGAACTAAAGAGAAAAACAAGAGATCTGTCACAAATAGGAAAAACCAAAGGAAGACCTCAGGCAATTTCAAATGTTCCAAAGACAAAACTCCTAAAAAATCAGACCTTGGTGCCCAAAGAATGGAAGTTACCAATGACTGGCCCCAGAATACAACAGGGATTAGGGAATGGATGGAAAGAGTGAATAAGACTCAAGAAAGACAAGATGCAACACTGAAAGAACTTGTAACAGAGATTTTGGCAATGAAAAACTTCATCCAGGAAATAGATAACAAGATGACAAGCATGGAAAGCAGAATTAATCTAGCTGAAGAAAGAATCTCAGAACTTGAAGACCAGAACATGGAATTAACCCAATCTATAAAAAACATAGAAAGAAGACTCAGAAAGAAAGAATGCCTACAAGAGATGTGTGTTTATATCAAGAGCCCAAATCTATGCCTGATTGGTATCCCAGAAGAAGAAAGGGAAATGGAGAACAACTTGGAGCAAGTATTCCAGGAGATAATCCAAGAAAACTTTCCCCATCTCACCAGAGATATGACCAGCCAAGCACAAGAGATACAGAGAACCCCCAAAAGACATCAAATGAGAAGACCAAACCCTAGACATGAATTACTAGACACATAGTAATTCGCCTACACAAAGTAGGCACAAAAGAAAAAATCCTAAAGCAGCAAGAGAGAAAAGTCAGACTACCTACCAGGGAAAGCCAATCACAATAGCAGCAGACCTATCAGCAGAAATACTATAAGCAAGAAGGGACTGAAGCCCTATATTCAAAGTCCTCAAAGATAAGCAATTTCAACCAAGAATTTCCTATCCAACCAAGCTCAGCTTCATCAATGATAGAGAATTAAAATCCTTCCCAGACTTCCAATCCCTAAGAAATTATGCAGCTCCCAGACCAGCTCTACAGGAGACACTTAAAATGTATTAAGCACAGAAGAAAGAAAAAGAATGATCACACACTTCCCAAGAGAAGGGCAGAGCACAGAATAAACAGAGAATACAGTGCAACAAGAAACTTGAAAACATATACATACATTAACCCCAAAGTCAAAAGAAAACAAGCAAACAAAGAAAAAACTTTTTAAGAACCTCAAGACAGGGATGAACAATCACATTTCGATAATCAGCCTGAATGTGAATGGACTAAATGCACCACTGAAAAGACACAGAATGGCAAACTAGATGAGAAACCATAACCCAATTATTTGCTGCATTCAAGAGACTCATCTCACCACAAGGGACACACAGACTCAAAGTTAAAGGATGAACAACAAGTTTTGAGGCAAATGGATCACAAAAGAAGGCAGGAGCTGTGATCTTAATATCAGACAAAACAACCTTTAAGCTACCAAAAATTTAAAAAGATGCAGAAGGACACTATATAATGATAAAAGATTCAATTCATCAACAAGAAATATCCATCCTAAACATATATGCACCCAACACAGGAGCACCAACATTTTTAAAGCAACTACTAAATAAACTAAAAAAAAACATTGACTCTAACACTATAGCAGGGAACTTGAATACCCCGCTAACAGCCCTAGATAGATCACCAAGGCAAAAAATCAACAAGGAGATCCAGAATCTAAACTTGACATTCGACCAAATGGACTTAATAGATACCTACAGATTATTCCACCCTAAACCACAGAATATACATTCTACTCATCACCATATGGAACGTACTCCAAGATCGATCACATCCTTGGCCATAAATCAAGCATAAACAAATTCCATAAGGTTGAAATCTTGCCATGCACATTCTCAGACCACAGTGGAATAAAAATAAATATCAACACCAACAAAATTTCCCCAAAGCCCACAAAGACATGGACACTAAACAGCATGATGCTGAACAACTACTGGGTGAACACTGAAATCAAAGCAGAAATTAAAAGATTCCTGGAAACAAATGAAAATGAAATATCTTACCAAAACCTCTGGGATGCCATGAAATGTGTTCTAAGAGGGAAATTTGACTCTCTACGAGGATACATCAAGAATACAGAAAGATCACAAGTGGAGAGCCTAACAAATCACCTAAGAAAGCTGGAAAGAGAAGACCACCAAAACCCCAACTTTAACAGAGAATCCAAATCACCAAAATAAGAGCCCAAATACGGGACATAGAAGACAAAAATATCATAGAAAACGTCAAAAACAAAAAGCTGGTTCTTTGAAAGAATTAACAAGATTGATTGGCCCCTAGCCAGAATGACCAAGAAAAAGAGAGAAAAAGCCCAAATAAACACATTCAGAAATACAAAAGATCAAATCACAACTGACCCGGAAGAAATACAAAACATTATCAGAGATTACTATGTACACCTATATGGAAACAAACTTGATAACCTAAATGAAGTGGAAGACTTTCTGACATCACACAACCTCCCCAGGTTGAAACAAGAAGACATTGAGACACTAAATAGACCAATAACAACCCAGGAAATTGACTCTGTCATACGAAAACTACCTACGTAAAAAAACCCTGGACCGGATGGCTTTCCAGCAGAATTCTACAAAACTTACAAGGAAGAGCTCATAACAATCCTATTGAAAGTATTCTAGGCAATTGAGAAAGATGGAATTCTCCCCAAATCATTTTAAGAAGCTAACATCACACTGATACCCAAACCGGGTAAAGAGCCAACAAAAAAAGAGAACTAAAGGCCAATATCCCTTATGAGCATAGATGCAAAAATCCTTAACAAAATTCTAACAAATCGGATCCAAAAACACATCTCAAAAACCATCCACCACAACCAAGTAGGCTTCATCCCCAGGATGTAGGGCTGGTTCAACATTCACAAGACCATAAATGTAATTAAATACATCAACAGATGTAAAAACAAGAACCACATGATTATATCATTAAATGCAGAAAAAGCTTTTGATAAAATCCAGCATCCCTTCTTGATAAAAACCCTCAAACACCTAGGTATAGAAGGAACATACCTCAAAGTAGTAAGTGCCATCTATGATAAACCCACAGCTAAGATATTGCTAAATGGACAGAAACTGGAAACATTTCCCCTGAAAACTGGAACAAGACAAGGCTGCCCACTCTCACCCCTCTTGTCCAATATTGTGTTGGAAGTCCTAGCTAGGGCAATTAGACAAGAGAAGGAAATCAGGGGTATCCAATTAGGAAAAGAAGAAGTCAAGTTATCCTTCTTTGCTGATGATATGATTCTATACCTTGAAAATCCAAGAGAATCTGTCAAAAACCTGCTTGCACTGATAAAGGACTTTGGCAAAGTCTCAGCATACAAAAATAAAAGAGCAAAAAACAGTTGCATTCCTATACACTAACAACAAGCAGGCAGAGACCCAAATTAAAAGCACAATCCCATTCACAGTAGCCACAAAAAAAATGAAATACCTTGGCATCTTCCTAACAAGAGAAGTGAAAGACCCTTACAATGAGAACTACAAAACGCTGCTCAGAGAAATTCAAGAAGACACAAACAAATGGAAAAATATTCCATGCTCATGGACAGAAAGAATCAACATTGTTAAAATGTCCATCCTACCAAAGGCAATCTACAGATTCAACGCAATACCCATGAAGTTACCAACATCATTCTTCTCAGACCTGGAAATGACAATACAGAAATTCATATGGAAACATAAACGACCACGAATAGCCAAAACAATCCTTAGCAAAAGCAGCAAAGCAGAAGGTATTACACTTTCAGACTTCAAACTTTACTATAAGGCTACAGTAATCAAAACAGCCTGGTATTGGTACAAAAACAGGCACATAGACCAATGGAACAGGATAGAGATTCCAGAAGCAAAGCCTTAATTTCTCAACCAACTCATCTTTGACAAAGCCTCCAACAACAACCACCAGGGAGAGGAGAACCTATTCAGTAAATGGTGCTGGGAAAACTGACTGACCACATGCAGAAGATTGAAACAGGATGCCTACCTATCACCATACCAAATAAGTAACTCTAAATGGATCAAAGACCTAAACGTAAAACCTCAAACTGTAAGAATCTTAGAAAACACAGGAGATACCCTTATAGAAATTAGAACTGGCAACCAATTCCTATTCAGAACACTAAATGCCAATATCTTAAGAAATAAGATAGACAAGTGGGACCTCATCAAACTAACAAGCGTCTGCAAAGCAAAAGAAACCATCAAGAGAGCAGGGAGACAGCCCACAGAATGGGAAAAAATATTTGCCAATTGTATATCTGACAAAGCCCTAACATCTAGGATCTACAAGGAACTCAAATGCGCCGAAAGGAAAAAAACAAGTCCCATTAAAAAGTGGGCAAAAGACATAAATAGACACTTCTCAAAAGAAGATATACAGGCAGCCAACAACACATGAAAAAGTGCTCAGCCTCACTCATCATCAGAGAAATGCAAATCAAAACCACATTGAGATACCACCTAACCCCAGTAAAAATGACCATCATTAATAAAACAAGCAACAACAGATGCTGGCGAGGATGTGGAGAAAAAGGAACGCTTCTACACTGCTGGTGGGAATGCAAACTAGTGCAACCTCTTGGGAAGACAGTGTGGCGATTTCTGAAAGAACTAGAAATTGACCTTCCAAATGACCCAGCAATTCCCCTACTGGGAACATACCCAGAGGAACTCAAATCATTCTACAAAAAGATACCTACACACATGTATTGCAGCTCTGTTCACAACAGCAAAAACATGGAACCAACCATGTTGTCCATTGAAGGAGGACTGGATTAAAAAAATGTGGTACATATACACAATGAAATATTATGAAGCCATAAAGAAAGACAAACATATGTACTTCACAACAACTTGGATGGATTTAGAGTCTATCATACTCAGTGATCTATCACAGAAACAAAGAATAGAGTACCATATGTTCTTACTCATAAGCAGACCTTGAACAGTTATAATACTATAAGAAAGGAATTGGCAGTAGTGGGAAACTATCGGGGGGGGGTGGGATTGGTAGTTGAGGGAAACTGCTAGGGGAGGGAGGGGCATACCTCATTAGCAAGGGTACCTGCATAATCAATGTTTGTATACCTAACCCTGAACTGTACCCCACATCTTTATAATAAAAAATAATAATAAATAAAAGAAAAAAAAGAATGCTCCCATCATAGACAGAGAAAAGAACTCCACAAATGGAATAAGGATTTCAACTTATTTGAGAATTAGGGGCCTCTTTTCATTCCAAAACTGTTGACAGCCATGATACAGTCTCTTTCTAATCCACCCAATTATGAGCCTCAGCTACTTTCCTTTCTTTCTTAATCTGGCTGGATATAACTAGCCCAAATAAGTGAAACAGTACCCAAAAAAGAGATGGAAATCCTTAAACAGTTTGACATTCTCATGCTACTTTGTTTTTAATTTGTGCATTTCTTCCTATAGTCCCTATTTGAAAATTTCACTAGATATAAAGTTAGTAAATATATATGAGTGGTGTATAAATGAGAACTTATACTAAGATTTGGCAACTTTTAAGCACCACCAAGCGACCCACACTTCAAAATAGCAATGTTCTGTGGTATGCATGGCCTTAAAAAATAAAGCTAGGCTAGGGAGGCAACTTGCAATGTTATTACATAAAGAAATTATTTTGAAATACAAAAACAAATTTATAAAGTTTGAGTATGCCCTTATCCAAAATGCTGAGGTCAGGTTTCAGATTTTGAATTTTTTTCACCTTTTGGAATATTTGCATTATACCTGCCAGCTCAGCATCCCTAATCCGAAAATCCAAAATGCTCCAATGAGCACTGCCTTTGAGTGTCATGTTAGTGCTCAAAAGGTTTCAGATTTTGAAACCTTTCAGATTTCAGAAACATATTCAGAGAGAAAATCAGGATCAGAAGTGAGTTAAGCAGGGCAAAAAGAACCAAGTAGGCAAGGAACTGACTCTCTGGCTAGTTTAGCCTTTTAGTTTATGGTTCAGGGAGATGCTAGGGAGCTCATATAAACTGGTCCTGGTGAACAGAGATATCAAAAACTCAACATCACCTGCATGAAGAAGTTTAAAATTAATAAGCATTCTAATGTCATGGAACTTTTTCAAAATATCCCCTCCTCTACCAAACACACACACAAAACTGGTGAGGAAAGGATAACAATTGCTGAAGCTAGTAATGGGTGCATGTAGTCTACTCTCTCCACTTTTATATATGTTTAAAATGTCTATATAAAATCTTTTAAGCGCTTCTAAAATTTAAAGAAAAAGCAGAGACCAACAGAAAGAGGAAAGGGGGGATGTCTTAAACCCTGACTATTTAAATATTGCAATAAAAGGAAAGTTGGGGCAGGAAATGTTTGTGGTTAGGTACAAAGGGCAGGAGTGTCCATCTAAGATGAAGCAAACATGTTGCAGTGCCAGGAAGTTCACAAAAAGGACCTAGCTGTCCTAGCTAAACCAGCCCAAAGTCCCAACAAGCACAAAATCTGATCAGCCTAGTCAACACAGATAGAACAAATAGCAGATGATATTAATCCATATCCTGTCACTGTCAAGAAAAATATCTAAATTTAAAAACACACACACACACACAAACCTCAATTGGTGATTTTGGTGACTTAATAATAGTAACAAAAGTGATAAGGCTTACAACTAAGTAATACTTTATAGGTACCTTTTGGCACTAAAGTTTTACAGGTCCACGAAACCAGGCTCAGTGGTGTTATTAGCAATTCATCCAAATAATATAGTTATAGAACAACTATATTGAGCCAGGAACCATTTTAGACACTAGTATTTATTTAATATTAAAGAGTTAATATGAAGAATCTATAAGAAGTGCTTTGGTAAACAAAGGATAAAGCTATTAAAAGAAGCAATTTGAAATTTTTTTAATTCCAAATATAGGAAATAAATAAATAAAATTTCAAAAAAAAAGAAGCACTTTGGTAAAATACAATTTAACAGGTCAGCTGGAAACACTGAATTCAATTTTAATTTATGTATGTTCACTCTCAACCTACAATTAAGCAACTAAAGAGATAAACAATAAATTTTAATGCTAACTGCCTGAATAGGCAAGATACTTTCACGACTTTTTGTCACTTACAGAAAAAAAGTCTCCCGGGATAAACAAATACACAACAATAAAAGGGTAAAAATCTTACCCACAGGCAACCTTAAGATAGAAAAATTAGTTTGATTATCGATTTGAAGTGCTAAGCAAACATTTAAGAACTTTGAGCAGAAATTTCAGAAAATTCCAGCTCAACTTCAAATCTAGAAACATAGTTGACACTATATTAAATCGTTATTAGAGAGCAGCACACTTAGCTAGTTAGGCTAGCTCACAGAAAAAAGTGGGGAGAAAGCCATGTTCAGTTCAACAATCACTAGAACACAAGTTGCTTCAGTCAGTAGAAGTCCCTTTAAAAAAAAAAAAAAAAGCCACCACAGGTGTAGGATCTGTAGTTAAAGAAGAGTTAGAAATTTTTTTCTTTCCTTTTGGCAAATCCACCACGGATGAGGGTAGGTGGTTAGCATTGCAGATATTGAGACATAAAGGCAGATAGAATGCGAGTTTAACTTTCACAGGAAACGAAAAATAAACCAATAAATGCTCTTAGCCTCATTAATATGTGGATGTACCCAAGTAACAAGCAATTCTAGATGAGGAACCCTTTAAACAAACTTCAAATCATGAAACTGAAGGGGTCAGGGGAGCCAGTGAAAGTATTTTTAAAAACTGAGGCCCAGGAAGACTAAGTTAAAGAATGAGATATCATGCAGTATACTTCTTCGTACACTGCTATGCTTTACTAACTAGGTTACATTATATAATGTAGGTAAAATGACTAGAAGCGCGGGGCACTTCAAGACTTGCATGCCATATTAACCATTCAAATTATCCTAAGAAGCAATTGGGGAGAAGGGGTAAATCAAGGTTTATTTCAAGCTCAATGGGGCTATTTCTACTCTGAGTATGCAAAGGAGTCAACAACTTTGCAGTTCCTCTTGCAAGGTGACAAGATGACTAGGTCTGCCGGTCTCTGGGGCAGAGTTTTCTCTCTTCCGACCTGGGAGTGCACCCGGGGCGAGAAGCTAGCTGGGTCGCCGAAGCCTCTGACCAGAGTGGGGTGTCCCCGCCGCTCAGGGCCGCCCGGCCTTGTCTAGCATCGCTGCCTGGACCCCGGAGGACGACCCTGCCCTGGGGTCCTGCTGCCCACCCCAGCCCGCCTGGACTGGACAGCCTCCGCCCAGCTGCAACGCACCCACCTCCGGCAGCAAGGAGCTACCTACCTACCGCGTACCGGACCCTCCGCAAAGGGCTCCCTGACTACCAGCTAGGCGACCGTGCCACCATCGAGCGGAGTGGATAGAGCGGCTCCTTTTGACTTCCGGCGGAAGCGTAAGGTACCGGAAATCGGAGGACAGGTCAAATGAGGTGCGGTCTCCTAAGCTTATGGCGGGTCTTTTGCGAGTATCCGGCCGAATTACGCGGCCTCCGGGTGGCCAGCTTTGGCGTCTCTTGCCTCACGGGCTTGAATTTTGGGGCCCGGCCGAGGGGACTGCGAGAATCCTGCTGAGGCAGTTCTGCGCGCAGCATGAAGTGTGGCGTGCCTCGGGGCTCGCTGGCAGCTGCCTGGGAAGCCGGGCCCTCAGCACAGCGATGCCGCCACCCCCAGGGTCATCAGGGCCTGAGCAAACCGGCCGCGGAGACCCCACGCGCCCCTCGAAGCCCGGGGTAAGTGCACACCTGGAGCCCTTGCAGTGCTCGTCTCGGTGGACAGCCCGCCCGATGACCTTCTCATCCCACTTGGTCATAATCTCAGACACGGCTGGGCCCGGCCTAAAATTGTCCCCAATTTTGCTGCTTTACTGGGTCTTGGAGTCTTGTCCCGCGTTTCCCCTGCTTTCCTGGTCGTCCCAGTCCTTAAGGGAGAACTTGAGAACTACACCCTCCACTTCTCCACATGGCTAGATACCCGGACTTGTATTTTGTGTTTACTTTTGCGGGGGGGGGGTGTGTGTGTGTGGTGTGTGTGTGTGTGTGTGTGTGTGTGTGTGTGTGTGTGTGTGTGTTTCAAGTTTTCTAAAGGGTCTGAACCTTAAGTTTAGCATGATTGAGTAGTCAGAGCACTTTTATGATTTCTGTCATTTAAACCCCTTTCACAGGTTCCTTGTATACGTTGACACTTAAACGAAAAGTAGATCCTATTTACATACGGGTATGCCTTTTTCTTGGATTCATCTTTAGTTCTAGTACTGACCCCAAAAGAACTTGAGTCACTATCCTCTACTGATAAGTAAGAGAAGCAGGTTTCAGCGTTGGGGAAAGGTTATTGAGTTAATCCTGTGTGGCCAACATCTTACTTAATTGGGGACTTGAAAAAGAGCACAAAGAAATCATGGATGTAATTTGCAAGAAGGCCCGCTTTTAGACTCCTCTTTTACTTTATTTAGGTTTATTACTTCTGGAAGCCAGAATTAGATTAGTGTCCCGAATTTTATTTATTTTATTTTATTTTATTACCTATATAAGCATAAGCAGGTAACTGATTTTTAAATCAGCAAGTGGGGCCAGATACACCCATAGTAACAATTATGGTACGTGAGCTTCTTTGGGTCGTTTTTTCACATGAACAGAAACTGATTCAGGGAACTTTCCCCTGCAAATGTATTCCTTTGTAATTGTCTGATCCCAGGCATAACCACATCCACAGAAACTTTCAGCATTTTCTCATCCAGGAAACATTTTGTGCGTTTAGCAAGATTGTGGCCTGTGTGTATGTATATTTAAAACTATTATAATAAATTTAGTGTGGTTAAATGTTTGCATGCTACTAAGATTTTTATTTTTGAAATCTCTGCCCTAGTAGCCTGTTTCCTGGAAATCTTTAGCATTCACATTTGCTGTTGGAGGAGCTTTATTGGCTGGAATGAAGTATTTCAAGAAAGAGAAGGAAGAGAGTAAGTAGATATAATCTGGTCAGCTCTGAATAAAGTCTTTCCTAACTATGAACTAGCATCTTTTTTGTTGTTTTTAAAATTTTTATTTTGAAATAATTTTAGTTTTTCAGAAGAATTGCAAAGATGGCTTCGTTTCTTTCCATATGACTTTCACCCAGCTTCTCCAGTATTAGCACATTATATAATCATAACACATTTATCATAACTAAGAAATTAAAATTGGCACAAAACTGTTTATTACAGAGTTCATTTGGATTTCACTTGTTTTTCTATCAGTGTCTTTTCTCTGTTTCAGGATCCAATCTAGGATACCACTGCCTAACAATATTAAAAGATTTACTGTGGGCAGTTTTGACTGGGCAAGATGAGATGTCTGAGATGCAGTCCAGCCTGAGGTACACATGACAGGGAAACAGACACAGCAGTGAAGGATTTCACTAGATGATGTTCTTCCAGGCCAGAGGGAAGTTTAGGATGCTCTGAGAGCCAAAGGAAGGCCCAACCTTGGGATTTGAAGAGGCATCCCAGGGGTCAGGCATGGGGAATAGTGTGAGTAGATGCTGCATATCCCCAACCCCAATAAATGAGGGAGAAAGCCTGGTCAGGGAATGCCAGGAACTGCTCTGGATTAGCATCTTGAAACATTTAGAAATTGTCTATAAGAACTTTAAATTTTGGTGAATATTCTAGGACTTAAGATTTGATTTAGAAGTTTTAGGTAAATCTTGGCCAGGCTTGGTGGCTCAGCCTGTAATCCCGTTCTTTGGGAGGCCGAGGTGAGTGGATTGCCTGAGCCCGCGGGTTCGAGACCCACCCAGGCAACTTGGTGAGACCTCATCTCTACAATAAATCAAAAAACTATCCGGGTGTGGTAGTGCGCGCCTGTATTTCCAGCTACTTGGAAGGCTGAGACGGAAGGATCGCTGGAACCCAGCAGGTCGAGGCTGTGGTGGCCGGGAGCATGCCACTGCACTCCAGTCTGGGCGACAGAGTGAGACTCCAACTCAAAAAAAAAAAAAAAAAATTTTAGGTAAATCTAAAATATTGCTTAAATCTTTTCTAGTGTTTAGAGTCTCTTGACAACATTATACAAAGGGTAACATTTAAATCTGGGAGTGAGAATGAACAGATGTTATTAAATAAGCAATACAAGTTGCTCTGATGTATATAAATATATATATATGACTGTGGCATAGGTTGTGAAGGAAAACTCCAGAATATGTAATTTTTTTTTTACTTTAGTTTAGAATTTCAAATACAGTGTTAACATTTGTTTTATTAAGGAAAATATATTACAAAATAATATTAAGGTCTTCCTAAATAATCTAAGAGTATTTGTTGGCATGATTTCTACAATGACAGTCTCGGATATAACCATAATACAACCGTCAAAATCAGAAAATTAGCATTCATATGTTACAAGTGTTCAACCTTTAGACAGTCTTCAAGTTTTGTATACAGTTCAGTCTTTAAAAGGATCAGGTACAGAACCACACCTTTTAACTAGTTGTCTCTTTAGTCCCCTTCCATCTGTAACAATTTCCCAGTCTTTAACTGACTTCCATAACGGTGTCAGCTTGGAAGATTATAGGCCAGTTACTTTGCAGAATGTCCATTAATTTTTTGTCTGATACTTCCTCATGATTAGATTCAGGTTATACACCTTTGGCAGGAATATCACAAAAGCAATGCTGTGTTCTCATTGTATCTAGTCAGTTACCACATAATATCAGTTGTCCCATTATGATCATTTAAATTTGGTCAGTTGATTAAGGTGATGTCTAACGGGTTTTTCTACTAAAAAGTTGTTCTTGTGTAGTTAATATGTGTTTTTCAATATGTATTTGCATATTTATATTTGTGAACTCATGGTTTCCTATATATTTATTCAATTTTAATACAAGTTCTCTTTATTTTGATGCTCAAACTTTTTTTAGTGGAGAATGATATTTAGAAATCAGGTTCTGGGCTCATTGCTCTTTGGGTATGTCTGCTTCCGGATCCTCTCAGTGAACGAGCTAGAACATAGATGTCTGTATTTACATCTGTATTTACTTTATGTCTACATATATTGAAACCATACTCACACTAGTATCTCCAGTGTCTTTCTTTCAGGGTTCATTCTAGTTTTCTCCCTTTCCATAGTTGACTTCTTTTTCTTTTGTAACTGTTGTCTTTAATATATTTACTTATTTCATCAATTTCCTGTAAGTAACTAAGGTCCCATCACCACTGCCCATCCCCATACAGCTGCCCTCTGCCCACTTAGGATCAGGCTTCCTATGCCAGGTCTCCCACCTCACCCCACCTGGGTTCAGACATTCTGCTCTAGGCCACTGCGGCCCCTCCTCCACCTCCAGCATGACCACACCTAATAGCTTAGGAATGAATTGTTCCTGAAGAGGAAGCAGTATTTTTACTTTTCTTTTTATAGTGCTTACTATATACAATAGCATTTAATTTGATTTTGTTTTATTGCTTTATGCTTATTTTTCTAAAAAGATGTTTTTAAGCTGCTTAAAAACAAACTATTCCTTCCACATTTTGTACCTGTACCTAGGTAGTATAGTACTGCCCATATGTCAGTCATTTGAGTACCTCTGGTCAGACTGACTTTTTTTGGTGTTTATGTTTGTGTCTCTTTAAGAGCTGGAGAAGGAACGGCAGCGAAGCCTCGGCAAGCCTTTGCTTGGGGGACCATTTTCCCTCACAACTCATTTTGGGGAGCCTAAAACTGACAAGGACTACCTGGGCCAGTGGATATTGATTTATTTTGGTTTCACTCATTGCCCTGATATTTGTCCTGAAGAACTAGAAAAAATGATTCAAGTCGTGGATGAAATAGGTAAGAAAGCCATCACTAACTATATAAAACATATGTTTATTTAATGTTACTGTGTTTTTCACATTCTTGTATTATTGTGTTAGGTGGGGTGTCATAATTATTTGGTTTGTAAAAACATAAAATCTCAGCATTCGGCTTGTTTGTTGCCTTGATTCCTGTGACTTTATTTTTCACCAAAGGAAGCTTGTTTTGATGCTAAATGTAAGATCACTTAAAACTGGCAGGGTCTGAGTGATGTGAGTCTCCCTTAACTTTGCTTTTGTGTCCCTTCCTTTATTGTAGCCTTCCATCACTGACACTACCATTGCCTTTTTCCAGGATTCCTGATGGTTAGACTAGAAAGTCTGTGGAATGGTCTTCAGTCAGTGGCATTTTATTAGCACCAATAAAAAAAAGTTTCAGGGTATTCAGTTCTAATTAATAGTTTAGCTTGTTCTTAAGATATGTTGGGAGCAAGAAGAACTACAAACGTTGGATTAAATTAGGAGGTAAGATAGCCACATGATATGATCCTGGGTTACAGCATTTATGCAATGGTGCAAGTATTTGATAGGATGAGTATCTGATTCCATCATAGTCAATGTAAACTATATATGGATCTACCCCTCTTAGAGGCATCCCAATCCATTCCCCATCCTCTCCACCTGAATATTAAGATGTTCCTGTTTCCATAATACCTCACTGTAGCACTTACCACACTCTCCTGTCTTTGCTGGTTTTCCTTGTCTTTTAGGGTGTGAATATTGACTAATTGGGACTTTCTTGCAGATAGCATTCCAACTCTGCCAAATTTAACTCCACTTTTCATCACCATTGACCCAGAGAGGGACACAAAAGAAGCCATCGCAAATTATGTGAAAGGTTTGTTTTATTAATAATACTTTACATCTATTTAGCTCTTACAGTTTTTGGACTGTCGATTCATTTGAGCCTCACAGTGCCTTGTGAGATAGGACAAATGGTATTATCACCAATTTTACAGGCAAATAAAAAGCTGAAGCTTAGATTTGTGACTGTGGCTAGTCAGTACATAAATAAGAAACAGGTTTCTCAATTACTGGTGCTGCTGTATTTTTTGTCACAGGAATAATTTGAACTTAACAGAGCCTTCCAATGGGAATAAGGACATATTACTTCTTTCCTCCCCCCTTTTTTTTGAGAAAGCAGGATTTATTGAGAGGACAGAGAAGCTCCCAGGGTGGGAGAGGACGCCCCCCCAGGACATATTACTTCTAATTCCAGTTCAGTACCTCATTCTTTCTTTTGTGAAATTAGGACAAAAAAAAGTATACACATTTTAAGAAAGGAAAAAACTGTATTAAAATTGTAACACTCAATACGTACTGATAGCAAAAGATGAATACAAGTCAAATTTGACTTCTGCAATTATAAGAGGTGCTCAAAGTGGTGGTTACCATCAGAATGCAGATACTTCTGACTATGGTGAACTAAAAGTAATACATAGATAACATCTCTTAAAATATGTGTACATTTTTTTGGTATCCCTGGTATATTCTGGGAGAGTAAAGGTGTGAATAATTAAATATAAACACATTTTGAACTCAACACGTTTTATAAATTCAAAACATTTACATGGCAGTAAGATAACTTTTTTTTAATTCACACAAAATAGTGGTACATATTTATGGAGTACAGGTGTATCACTATACATCGATACATATAATATGCAATTGTCAAATTAGGGTGATCAAACATTAATCATTTCTTTGTATTGGAAACATTCAAACTCCTCTCTTCTAGCTATTTGAAAATGTACAATAAATTATTATTTACTGTAGTCACTTTCTGGTCTATAGAATACCAGAGCTTATTTCTTCTATGTAGCAGTAGTTTTGTATCCTATAAACAGTCTTCCTCTATTCCATCTCCCTTCCTTTTCCAGCCTCTAGTAACCACAGTTCTACTCTTTACTTCTGTGAGATCAACTTTTTAGCTTACACGTGTGAGTGAGAACATATGGTATTTATCTTTCTGTTCCTGGCTTATTTCACTTAGCATAATATTTTCTAGGTCTGTCCACATTGCCTTGATTGATGGATTTTGCCTTTTTTATGACTGAGTAGTATTCCATTGTGTTTATGTAACATATTGTCTTTATCCATTCATTTGCTGATGGACACTTAGGTTGATTCTGTGTCTTGGCTATTTTGAATAGTGCTGCAATAAACATGGAGATGCAGTTATCTCATATATATCCCTGATTTCCATTATTTTGGATATATAGTAGTGGGATTCCTAGAGCATGTGGTAGTTGTATTTTTAGTTTTTTGAGGAACCTCCATACTGGTCTCCATAATGGCTGTAATAATTTACATTCCCATCAACAATGTATGAACATTCCCTTTTCTCCAAATCATCACAAGCATTTTTTTATTTTTTGTGTTTTTGATAATAGCCATTCTGTCAGGTATGAGGCAATATCTCACTGTGTTTCAATTTGTGTTTCCCTGATGATTACTGATGGTAAGCACTACTTGTATGTCTTCTGAAAAATGTCTATTCAGACATTCAGATCATTTGCCCATTTTTTAATTGGATTTTTTTTCTGTTGAGATGTTTGAGTCCTTCATATATCCTAGGTATTAATTCCCCTGTTGGATGAATGATTTGCAAATATTTTCTGCCATTCTGCAGATTGTCTCTTCGTTCTATTGATTGTTTCCTTTACTGTGCAGAAGCTTTTTAATTTGGTATGATCCTACTTGTCTGGTTTTGTTTTTGAGACCTTATCTGTAAAATCTTCCCATACCAATGTCCTAAAGCATTTCCTCTGTGTTTTCTTCTAATAGTTTTATAGTTTTGCATCTTACATTTAGGTCTTTAATCCATTTTGAGTTGATTTTTGTGTATGATGAGAAATTAGGGCCTAGTTTTATTATTCTGCGTATGAATGTTCAGTTTTCCCAGCACCATTTATTGAAGAGACTATCCTTTCCCCAGCATATTTTCTTGGTATCTTTGTCAAAAACCAGTTGACTCTAAATATGTGGATTTATTTCTGCATCCTCAGTTCTGTTTCATTGGTTTTTCTGTTTTTATGCCAGTATCATGGAGTTTTAATTACTATAGCTTTGTTGTATATTTTAAAGTCAGATAGTAAGATGTTTCCAGCTTTGTTCTTTTTTCTTCGGATTGCTTTTTCTATTCAAAGTCTTTTATAGCTCTGTACAGATTTTAGGATTTTTTTTCTATTTCTAAGAAAGATATAACTTTCAGTGGATGAATTTTAATCAAACATCTCTACATGAAACTTAAAATCTATTAGGCGTTTTTAAAGGCTGTAAATTATAGTAGAATTAAGGGTGGATACTTAGGTGCTAATTCAGCTGTGAGTTTGGACAAGTTGCTTAATTTCTCAGGACTCAGTTTTCTTCAACAGGTGCTTAAAAATCAGGAATTTGAATTTTAATTATGGTGAAATTAATTAATTACTGGTCACAAGGGCTAATGAATAGTTTTATATTCATGGTTAACTTGTAATGATACATTCTAAAGCATATCCTCTAAAACTCTGAGATTATTTTAAAATTTGTGTTTGAAAGGCCTATTGTATATTTTATTAACAAATTTATTGAGGTATAATTGACAAACAGTAAAGTATATAAAGTTGAAATGTACAATTTGTTACATTTTAATTTACCTATGCCAGTGAAACCATCACCACAATCAAGAAAATGAACATCCCCATCACCCCAAAAGTTTTTGTTTGCCCTTGTTAATTCCTTTCTTCCTCACCTCCTGTCTCAAGGCAACCACTGAACTGCTTTCTGTTACTATAGGTTGGTCTATACTTTCTACAAGCATATGTAAATGGAGTTAAATAGTATGTATGTCTTTTTTGAATGGCTTCTTTCAGGATAATTATTTTGAGATTTATGTATGGGGAGATGCAAAAAAATGGAATTTATTTATTAAAAATTATATATTTATTCTGACATATTTAAACTTCAATCACCTTCAAAGTATTCTCCATGTGGCACAATAACCCTATGGTGATGCTTTTTCCACTGCTCAAAAAAGTTTTTGAATTCATCAGTTTTGATGCCTTTTAGTAGTGCTTCTGCTGGTTTTTGTTTCACCTCTTCCACATCGGCAAAATATTTACTTTTGAGGAATTTTTTTATTCAGGGAAACATCTGGGGCACGATCAGGTGAATAGGGAAGGTGGGCATGAGGATCAGGCCAAAAACTGCTGAACACTTAGCAGTCTGGGCAGGTGTGCTCATAAATCACCCATCATGAAATGGGCAAACGCATTGAAAGAATCTCCAGGCCGGGCTTGGTGGCTCAACCTGTAATCCCGTGCTTTGGGAGGCTGAAGTGGTTGGATTGCCTGAGCCCGCGGGTTTGAGACCCACCTGGGCAACTTGGTGAGACCTCATCTCTACAATAAATTAAAAAATTAGCTGGGTGTAGTAGCGCACGCCTGTAGTTCCAGCTACTTGGAAGGCTGAACGGAAGGATTGCCGGAGCCCAGCAGGTCAAGACTGCTGTGGCCGGGAGCGTGCCACTGCATTCCAGTCTGGGCGACAGACTTCAACTCAAAAAAAAAAAAGAATCTCCAAAAAAAAAATTTCACTGAAGCCAAATGCCACCTGTCACAACAGTCCTAACTAGTACACTGATGCAGATAGGTTCCTAGAACACATACCTAGCTGGGGAAGCCTATACTACAGAGGCCTGTGCGCCAAAAAATATTCCAGTTTCTTTTGAGTCCTTCGTATCTTATAGCATATATCATATTCCATTCCTTTTTATTGCTAAGTAGAAGTCTATTGATAGACATTGGGCTATTTTCCACTTATTGACTATTACAAATAAAACTGCAAAGAGCATTTTTGTACAATTTTTTTGTGTAGATACATGCTTTTATTTCCCTTGAGTAAATCCCTAGGATTGGAATGACTGGATCTTATGGTAGGTGTATGTTTAATTTTTTAAGATACTGACGAAGCCTTTCCAAGGGGTTGTAAATTTTTGCATTCCTACCAGCAATATATGAGAGTTCCAGCTCATTTTAGCCACTCTAGTAGGTGTTTACTGATACCTCATTGTGGTTTTAATATGCATTTTACTAATGACCGTTAATGTTAAGCATCTTTTCATGCTTCTTTTTGCCATCTGTGTGACTTAAATGAAGTTCTATTCAGAACTTTTGCCCATTTTTATAGGGTTCTTTGTTTTTGTATACGTATACATATATATTATTTATAAAAAGAAAAGGAACCACTTCTTTTCTTACAGGAAACAGTCCACAGTATTTCAGAACCAAGATTGTAGCATTTACAGTATCTTGCCTTAAATCACACTGATGGATTTCATTGCTTTCTACCAGTCAACACTGAATTTCTATATATGGGGTTCTACACTATATTATGGGGTGAATTTTCTGAAACTTGCCCTAGGGATACAGGATAGGTATATGATTTATAAATATTTTCTTCCTGTCTATGGCTTGTCATTTCGGTCTCTTAATGGTACCATTCAAGAGCAGTTTTTAATTTTGATAAAGTTCAAATTTATCAGTTTGTTCTTTTAGATATAGTGCTTTGGTTTGTTATGTAAGAAATCTTTGCCCTACCCTATGTTACAAAGGTTTATGTTTTCTTTAAGCTTAGAGATTTTATTATATAAACAGAATTTATGTCCACAGTTGGCAAGTTTGTCAAATTTGGGCAATAGCATAGTTACTTACTAAATAACAATATCAAGTATTTATGAACTCATTGGGTTATACACAGTCTTAAATTTAAGCACATACTGGCCATTTGTAAATCACATATTAACCAAACCATAATATTCCCAAATGAGTAGATATTTGAGTTGCTGTACCTGACTGAAATACCAAAACCTTTTGGTATTTTTCTCAGCAGCACATATATACAGTGATTAATGATATCATTACTAGTTGCGTGTGGGGGAGGATATTAAAAATTTTAAGTTGGTATTTACAAAAATGTTGCAGTTTCAACAGTTCAGTAAAATAAAAATAAAAGCTTAGATGTGCCTCTAACTCAGGCTTCACTCACCCTTCTTTTTTTATTTTTTCTTCCCTTCCTCCGTCCCCCTGTTCAGCTTTCTCTTCATTGACTCACAGAATAGAAAAGCCAAGCCAGTAGAAAAGAAAGACAAGCCATCCTGTCTTTTCAGAACCTGAACAGTTTCTGAATTTAGAATGAGTTCCTCCAAAAAACAAAAACAGTCTTCAATACCTTTGGAAGAAAGAACAGCTGTTAACTCTTCAGCTGTCATTTCAACGTAGTCTGATGAATCCAGTTGTTTTAAGTGACTTCTACCAGCTCACTTACATAAATTCCAAAAACTTAACAGCAAATGCGTGCTATGAATGATTTACCCTTAGCCCTGAACTTTGTTGTAATTTATGTTTTAGAATGATGTGTTGTTAGTTGTCCAGCTCTTTATCAGAAGTTAAGAATAGAACCGAATAACCTATATTGAGATTATTTGCTAGGAAATAAGATGCAGATATTTTGAGCTGCTATGAGCTTAATTGTGAAGCAAACTTTGTCTCATACATTGCAATGAAAAACTGTAGTGCTTAATTCATGATATAGTTTTAAACTTTAGTGTACCTCAGAGCTACATGTATTTTTTTAAACTAAATTAATTTTAAATGTGATATAAATACCTTGTAAGTATTCCCTCCAGATCTTTCCTAAATAGTCATAAAAGGGCTTGATTTAAGTATTACAAAGGAGATTTTCCTTTATTCTATGTTAATTTCTTTCCCTTTGAACCATGAAAAAATGTGTGGGGACTCATAGGAAGAAAGTGACAATAGGGCTGCTTTACAACTCCTACTGCTTTTTGAAGTAGAAATGGTCGTTTTATTAACTTCTCATTTTGCATCGTTTTTCTCTCTCTCTCTCTCTCTCTTTTTTTTTTTTTTTAATTTAGAATTTTCTCCTAAACTGGTTGGCTTGACTGGCACAGAAGAAGAGATTGGTCAAGTGGCCAGAGCATTCAGAGTGTATTATAGTCCTGGCCCCAAGGACGAAGATGAGGACTACATAGTAAGTAAATGCTCAGATTTAACCCATGGGCCAGTTCCCAGATCCTAACTATTTATACAGCTTTAAATGATTGACTGGCTTCTAAGATGAAAAAAAGTAAGAGTATTGCAAATTCCTTGGAAATTTTGAATATTTGAAAGGATAATAGAAGCTTTTTTTTTTTTCCAAATATGCTCATTTATTGTATGGGAATTATACTAAAAACAACAACAACAAAGGGTGTATACCTTTACAACAAAGGTAGTTTTGAAGTTTAAATGAGATACTATGCATATAACACTCATTAAAATTCCTGACACATAGTAGTCACTCAGATTCTAAGGTTATTATTTTTTAGGAGGAAGTGCAGTAATTGTGAATTACCAAGGGTCTTTTGAAAAAAATGTCAAGCCTAATTTTCTCACAGTAGATATTGGGAAAGAAAATATTTTTCGCAGTAGATATTGGGGAACAGATATCAAATATTGTATTAGAAGCATTTTTTTTAAAGATGCTTGTTTAATTTATATTCTTTGTTCTCATAATTTAATTACCTATTTTTCTCCTCTAGTGGCGTATAAAATTATACAGCAATATAAAATCAGATACTTGGATTCCATGTTGGAAATCAAGAGGCACCATCATATTTGGGCAAAGCTTATTTTAGTTTTTTAACTAAAATAAGCTTTGCCCAAATACGATGTTTGGTTCTCCCTGCATCCCCAGTGAAGAGATTTAAGAAACGTACTCTTTTTAAGAAGCAGTTTTAGGCCACACGGGACTGCATTTTTATATTGAAGGAGAATTCTGAAAGCAAGAGAAAAGAGAAACACTATCAAAAGACAGACTTTCTGTAAGGCTTATTTGCATGTCAACTATATGCTTTGCACAACTAGGTATTTAGTATATGCATTTTAATGATGGGGAGCAGAAATTCTGTTAAGTTGTACTTCTGTAGCTCTTACATTAAAGAACTGTCTTCACATTTATCAGCACTGCCCCATAAGTTTTAGGCTAATGCCCAAGTTACTGTATTTCTTTCCTTAT
Source organism: Cephalopachus bancanus (assembly GCA_027257055.1). NCBI lineage: Eukaryota > Metazoa > Chordata > Mammalia > Primates > Tarsiidae > Cephalopachus > Cephalopachus bancanus. The sequence goes on from JAPVLO010000052.1 coordinate 5,452,145, forward strand.
CAGTGGTTTCCCAGTGAACTAACAAGGGATGCACGCACCACTCCATCCACCCAGTTTTCTTCTTAATACAGACATTTTCCTCCTATCAGATTAAGAATTGTCACTGTATTTTGGTACGATGTTGATTTTTTTCTCAGTTATGATGCACTCTTTTTTATATTGGTTTGGCAAACCAATTAATCATGAGAGCCTTTTCAGCTGCAAAGCTGGTTCTCTAAAAAGAAAGATGGCCAGAACCCTGAATCACTGATCTACCAGCTCCCCATGGCCCATTCCAAGACTGGTATACAGAAGGGACATCTCACTGTGGTGCTTTGTCACCTTTGAACCTAGAATACATTGTGTGCCCCCTGGAGCCTGTGGTCTTCTGGCCCCTTTCCCTTAGTCAGCCTACACAGTAATCTTGTCTTCTAGGGTCTGCTGCCTTATAGAGTTAGGGAAACTTGGATTAATTGACATAAAAGGAGCATTTTTCCTTAAACCCCAAGTCTAAGGAAAGTAGAGGGACTCTCCTGTGGCTTCTTCTTGCTGCACTAGAGAAGAATGATAAAATAGCAGAGGATGCTGTGATCAAGAGAGAAAGCCATGGAAAAAGAACTTTTCAGACTTTTTTCCTTTTTCTATAGACTTGTATTAACTGATTCTGAATTTAACTGACACTGACAATGAGAACAGGTGAGCTAATCAGTCTGACTTCCAGCATTAAATAGTTTTGTTGAATTGTTTGAATATATACAGTCCTAAACTAAGTAACACTCCTTAGTCTTGTGCTTAGAGCTTTTAATTCTAAAGTCAAAAATAAATTTTACAAACAAAACTAAACAGCCTGTGAAACATAAATTTAAAACATTCAGTTAAAGTAACAAGAGATTTTGCTGAAACCAAAATACTGCTCGCCACAAGAATAGGGTTTCAGTCAGACAGCTATACCCAACTGCCTCTTTACATTTTTTATTCAAAATACTTTGAAGCCTTTGATTGTATAGCCTGTCTTGACTGTTTGGTGTTGACTCGATGAGAATGCTTCATGTTCGTGTTATCTGCCTGTAACCAGCAGTGTACAGCTGGATGCCGGTGATATACTGGGGGTGCCAAATAAATGTATACACATTTTAAGAGATGTTTGCTATAATCAGAGGTATCTGGATGCTGATGGTAACCACTTTGATCACCTCTTACAATTGTAGAAGTCAAATGTTACAGTGTGACTTGTAGTCATCTTATTGAGTATTACAATTTCAATATGGTTTTTTCCTTTCTTAAAATGTGCATACTTTTTTTGGCACTCTCTGTATATCTAAACAGCAAATATGAGCATGGGCACTGAAATTTGTACTCATTATGCAGATAATCCAGAATATGGATATTAATTTTTTTAATCTTACAAATGAAAATATACACATTTTATAGACACTTCTTGGTTCTTTTATAATATATCCTAGGCCCCATTTTGAGAAATACTGGTTTATTGCCATAAGAATTTGACCTGTTGGTAAGAATCAATTAGGAACTCATTAGTGTACATTTGCTAAATCGTCCAATAGGGGGAGACACTCTCCAACTTCTTAGGTTTGTCATTAGTATGACTTCTGTCCCTTGAGCTCACAGATTTTCATCCACAAGATGGTTTGGGAAACTTTTGCTAAGATTCCAGGACCTGCAGGGAGTAAGGGGAAGCCTTAACGGTTAACCTTGAGATGTAATGGAATGAAGTTTTCTTAATCTCAACAGCAATAAAAGGTCAGCTTCTGGCTTTTGAATGGAATTCTCATCTGATAATATGTGTAAACTGGGTATGCCAACAATTTGGGATTCCATAGAAAGCTAGATCTGCACATTATTGTGTATAATATTACATTATTATGTAAGCATTAGTTAGAAAATACTTTGGAGAAAGAATATAAATGGCTTTCAAACCTAAGAAAAGATGCTCTGTTTCATAATAAAAGAAATGTGAACTGTACAATGAGATGGGTTTTTTTAACCTATTAGTTCTGCAGTGGTCAAAAAGTTTGAAAATATGTTGCCAAATGTATTGTCTAAATTGGGAAAACAGGAAATACACTGTTGGAGTGCATTTGGAATAACAGCCACTTTTATGCATTGTTGTAGAAATTAAACTCTCTTCAGAGGGCAATTTGACAGTATCTCTCAACGTTTAAAGCGAAATACATTTTAGGTCAGAGATTCCACTTTTAACCTACAAAAAGGACTGAAAACCAAGTAACCATTCTGTTTTTTTTAACTACTCTATATGAAGCTGGGCACAGTGCTCATGCCTGTAATCCCAGCACTTTGGAAGCTGGAGATAAGAGGATTGCCTGAGCCAGAGACTAGACTGGGCAATTTGGCAAGACCTTGTCTCTACAATAAATAAATAAAATAAAAGTTAGCTGGGCATGGTGTTGCCTACTGTAGTTCCAGCTTCTCAGAAGGCTGAGACAGAAGGATCACCTGAGCCCAGCAGGTTGATGCTATGGTAGCTATGAGTGTGCCATTGCAGTCCAGCCTGGGTGAAAGAGTGAGATTCTGACTAAAAAATAAATAAATAAACTTCTAGATATGCACTGATAAAGAACAATGTCCAGTATATTAAATGAGAAAGAAAGTAGCATATATTGTTACTTGTGTATAAAAAGAAATAGGTGGTAGTAGATATATACGCACAGTAGTAGATGCAGACTTTCTCTGAAAGACTACAGAAGGAACGCGTGACAGTGGTTCCCTCTGAGAAGAACAGAGGGACTGTGGGAATCCAGGATGGGAGGAAGACATTGATTGCATAAATTTAGTAGATATTTAATCATGTGCATATATTACTTTTAAAAAAAATAAAAACTTACAATTTTTTTTTAAAGTACACATTAAGAATACTGAGTTGCTTCTCTCCAGTAGAGTTAGAAATAGTGACAACATAGTGATAAAAGATTATGAACTTTGAAATTGGACGGATTCTAGGTTTTAAGGTTAGATCTGACACTTACTAATTATATAGCTATTCTCTCCAACCTGTTGTGTCATTTGTAGAAGAGGAGACCTGTCTCATGGGTTATGATGACACGTGAAGGAACTTGTCAATAAATGCTAGTTTCCTTTTTCTCTACTAGGAAGTGCTAGAACTTGGAAGACCTCTATATTAGAATAGTGTGAGTTTACTCTGCCCACAACCCAAATGAATATTGATAAATGACTCCTGACAAGTTTGACAAATACAACAGTATTTTTATTGTGTACTAGAAAAGAATTTATATTAAGAACACTCAGAAAATAAGTCCCACATAACTATAATTCTGTTTTTTAACAGAATAGAGAAAAGAGATAGTAGAAAAAAGGAAGAAACAGGGAGAAAGATGTAAGCTACAGAATAAGGCTTCAAGAGAGAATTGGAGACTGGATTCTGATTTCTGAATCAAATGTTCTCCTCTGAAACATAGTTCTCCTCTCTTGCTCCTGCAGTAAATTATTCCACAGCACTTGAAATCACCAGCTGTTTGAGCTCTCTTAATGTACATTCTTTCCTTATGTGGGTAGGCAAGTGCCTCTTTCCATTTGCTGTCTTATGAATGTGTGGGTATAAAAAAAAATAATAACCTCACAGACATATAATGTGTGTTGGAGTCTATTTGGGGGGAGGGTGTCTTCAGTTTGGCATGTGTGATCACATTCCTGTCTTTCTTTTTTATCTCACTAAATAGCAATTGAGCCTGCAATGAATTCCAAGGATTCTAAGTGCTAAATCTGCTCACTTAAAATTGGATTTTGTGGAAACATCTAAACAAAAAAACTGATGACTAGTCTAAACTTAAGTTAGAGCTGGGAACATTTTAAGAACTTTGCCAGGAAAATGAATGATGGATTTACGATGACTCCTTGGGGGTTTAGCATTTATAGCTCCTGAGGATTTGCTTTTCAAATGATATGTTTCAGATATGATTGTCCAGTGTAGCATATAAAAATTTCCTTGGGGGAAGAAAACCTATTTTTTCCTTTCTGTTTGAATTACTAATCTGAGGACTAAATATTATTAGGATGTATAGATTATTTAATTAGTTTTCTGGTTTCTTCTCATAAAACATGGTAGGGAGAATTTAGGCAGTAATGAATGACAACCAGTTGTCCCCAAACATAAAGGAATACATCCAAGAACTTAATAAAGAAGTAGTTTTTCACCAACACTCTTAATTTCATGTGAGAGCTCTTTGTAATAAGGTTAAGGGATCGGATGAGATATTTCCACTCAAAAATGAAGGTGTTTCTGAACAAGCATTGCTGTTCCATGAGTATTGACTGCTTCATGAAGGCCTGCAGCAGCCATTTCTTAGGAAGTAGATTTAATTTTCTGAGTGTGTGTGAATGAATATGTGTTAAGGGTTGAACCAAAAGAATTTCAAGTTCTAACTGATGTTACAAATGACATAGCCAGTACAAATTTCAAGAAAATATAGGATTTTAGACAATCTGTTTCTCTGAATTTGCTATAATAGACTTAGGTCCATTCCATAAAAAATAGATGCTACAAAAGATTATTTAAGCATTAATGTGAAGTTCTCTTGTCCTGCAGCATTTATTCAGTAAAATAAGCAGCTTATTTTGCTAATCTTTGTGTCACACCCCTCTTTTCTCTGCAGGTGGATCATACAATAGTAATGTACTTGATTGGACCAGATGGTGAGTTTCTAGATTATTTTGTCCAGAACAAGAAGAATGCAGAAATAGCTGGTTCAATTGCTGCACACATGAGGGCACACAGGAAAAAGAGCTAGCCAAAGCAGCATCGGTGGATGCAACATTCTCTTGCTAAAGTGGAAGGAAACTGTCTCCCATAGGAGCCTATATATATGTGCAACTTACAGAATGACCTTGTACCATGAGAATTTTTCTGTTTTGAATGAAACCAGATAGACTCTTGGAACTGTAAAGATTAAACCCAGAGTCTCCCAGGTAGCTGTGGTGAGACCAGAGGACCAAGCTTAAGTGAAGCCAGTGAAGAAGCGGACCCACAGAAGGACATAGCAAGGAGAGCACAGCCAGCATGTTTCCCTTGTGAATGGACCTCTCCAGCATCTTGGACTCTTGCTTATACAGATTGTAGGACTGAATTTCATGGAAATGGCTGTAATTTCCATAGTATTCTTGCTTTCTTCTTGAGTTCTTTGCTCTTCTGAGTTCTTGGTGACTGATAACAGTCAAATTAGGCTCTCTGTCATCAAAGTTAACCTTTATACTTGAAACCATAAGTTTAGGCTTCCTTGTTAATGAAAATCACTGTCAGGTTTGCATTTCATTGCCCTGTCTTCAAGTGTTGATTAATGAAGATTGACTAATGATGAGGAAATTGGCGAAAACTATTAGTTTGATTTCCCTAGGGGTCTTTTGTGTTATTTTTTTAGCCAATTGATATGCCAGGTTCTCAATGACATACCATATGGAAAGAAGAGTATATTGATCATGAATGTGATACAGAGTACTTTACTGTGTATATTGAATTGTACTGTGTGGACAATAAAGACATATTTGGTTTTGCAACTCAAACAAGCATGACCTTTCTCATGGGCGAAGAATGGGTGGCAGAGATGGTTATACACAGCTGTCACAACAGAGAGCCATAGACTCCACTGGGCGGGTAAGGGACTGCTTGTTGAAATGCACATTCCCAGGACCAGAGCTAAATTCACTGAGTCTGGGGTAGGATGCAGAAGCCTGCATTCATAACAGACATTCCGGGTGACTCAGTTGCTGGTGGTCTAAGGACCACACCTTGAAAAATGATGTTTCAGGGGGAAATAATCATTTGACCCATCTTTTGGTCTGCAGCCATTCAAGAAAATGATTGTTGAGGGATAGGATGAATCTTGGCTTTTGTTTCTAAATGTAACTGCCTGGATGTCAGGGCTTAACCTTTTACCACCTGAAGTTGCTACTCTAGGCAAAGTTTTCAGAAAGATTTCAGCAAATTCTAAGATGCAACAAGTATTTTGCTTAGACAACAGATTTTTTTAATCCATCAGTTATGTTTTTACATGCACATAGTATATGACTTTTGATTTTTAAATTATCTTCTCAATACTTTTGTTAAACCTAGTATAAGTATTTATAGCAAAGTAAAAGTATGTAAAAAAGAAAACTATGGTTACAGACTGAAAAATGTCCCCCCAAATTCGTATGTTGAAATCTTGATCCCAGCACTTCAGAATGTGACTGTATTTGGAGATAAGGTCTTTAAAGAGGTAATTAAATGAGGGCTGGATGTAGTGATTCATGCCTGTAATTCAGTGTTTTGGGAGGCCAAGGTGGGAGGATTGCCTGAGTCCAGGAGTTAGAGACCTACCTAAGCAACATAGCAAGACCTCATCTCTACAAAAAGTCAAAAACTTAGCCAGGTATGGTGGTATGCACCTGTAGTCCCAGTTACTCAAGAGACTAAAGTGGAAGCGTTGCCTGAGCCCAGGTGGTCAAGGCTGCAGTGAGCTGTGATCTTGCCACTGCTACTGTAACCTGGGAGACAGAGTGAAACCCTGACTCAAAAAAGAAAAAGCTAATTAAAATAAGGCTGTTAGAGTGAGTCCTAATCCAATATAACTGAAATTCTTAACAAAAATACAGATTAGGACACACATCTGCACAGGAGAGAGGTCTCCAGGAAAAAAACAAAACAAAAAAAGCCTGCTGACACCTGATTTTGGCCTTCCAAGCTTCAGAACTGTGAGAAAATAAATGTCTATTGTGTTAGCCACCCAATATGGTATTTTAAGGCAACCCTAGCAAATGAACACCATAGCCTGTTCCTTAGTAAGCAACTGCAAGATTTAGTTTATGTAAACCAACTCACAAGTAGTTGGTTTGGAATGACTTTCTTAGGAATCTTGTCAGGGAAGTGAGAAACTTACTAAAAGTCTAGTCTCCTTTAACAAGAGAAATAGTAAGTATCTAAAATGCCAAATATTTAAAAAGATAGTCTGTTTAAAGCCACGCTACATTTGTGTGGATCCCTTTGCAGCAAGCTTACTCTTAGATGAAACTTAGACTCATTCTCAGCTGTTGCAGGTTGGAACTTGTGTAATAGTCCAGAAAGGGAATAGCAGCTTTTAAAGAAACCTTTTATTTGTTCTTCATTCCAGTGTCAAGTTTAAAGGCTTAAAATCAGGATATGAGAAGCGAGAAAGAAGGCCTCAGGGTGATTGATGTCTTCCATATCTCCCTGTGTATGCACAAGGGACAGTCCCAAAAAATGACAGTACAAAACTCGAATCCTAATTTCTAGTTAGGTCCCTGCTTGTTCCACTGTTACATGCACTTGTGACTGTGTGACTCCAGTGAAAGCTAGAGGTGCCATGTGCCAGGGGGCAACCTTTCTACTGTGAATCTTGGAAAACCAAAATTGGGGCTGCCTTTCATGGAGTATCACTTTCAGGTCTTTACCTGGATGGGCGAGAATGCTTTCACTAGGCTTGTCTATATAATTACAATTTTAAGAACTGCCATCTGTTTATTTGATAATTATAAGAATCCTGTAGGGTACCTTATGCATAGGCATGAAAGTACCTAATGCATCTGGTAGTACATGAGGCAGCTGATACCCGAAGTGTAAGAGCTGAGATTTCCTGAATGCCAGTAAAACATTCATGTGACTTAGGAGGCTAATGTGAACCCAGTAAAATGATTTGAAACTTTAAATGTATCTGCATAAGATATTTTAAAATAGCTTTTATTGTTTAAAGTTTAAAAGTTTTAAAATGTCAAATTATACATTATCTCCCAAACTTTTTTGTTTTGACATATAGCACAATTTAAATCTCTGTATGTGTATGTGAGCTACCTTTCAAAGAGCAGTCACCCATGCAAGCATTTTTTTATCCATTTAGTTTAGAGCTTTCATTGTAGTTATGAGTTGAATTATTCTGGAACAATATGGGTGATTATTTCCATTCATTAACGAGATACAAGCAATAACCTTCAGCCATGTGTTTCTTAATAACATCTTTAGAACTTAGGGAGTAATTATTTTCTGTTCACTTTTTCGATGTATTTTATGGTTTGTTGGCTCTTCTTCCATAATTACACCATTTCCTCAGTAGAGAAAATTTGTTATACAGAAAAGTTAAAATTACCATTGTTCCACTACCAAGAAACAATACTAGAATGCATTTCCTTTCAATCTTCAACATTTTAAAATTAATCTTTTATTATGTCGGAAATGCACTGATTCATTTATTTAAAAACCTGAACATGACAGATCAGACTCAAGTCTCTCCCCACCCCCCGCCTAAACCCCCTTCTCAGAAGTGACTATTTTTTAGTGTTTGGTGTGTATCTTTCCAGAGCATTTAGAACCCATGTAGGCTGTGTTTCAGTTTCAAGTTTTTTGAGTTTTTGTGAATTTTATTTTTACTTTAGATTCAAGGGGTACATATGAAGATTTATTACATAGGTATATTGTGTGTTGGTGAGGTTTGGGCTTTTGATGAGCTTACCATCCACAAACACCCCCACCCCCAGTGGTGAGTATGGTACTGGATGGGTGGTTTTGCAGCCTTCATAATAGTTCACTCATAAGTGGGAACGAAACACCGGGCACACACAGGCACAGGCTTAAGTTTTGAGTACTAGGACACAGTTAAGAGTGTTGTTACCATGACACAGACATGTTGCTCAGTTTTTATAATTACCAAGTTTAGTTAATATTGAAGGTAGCCCACAATGGCTTCCGCTTCTTTCTTACCAAAGCTAAATAGTGGATTAACTAGGGCCCAAGTGGGTACTTACCTGCAAGCTTTTAGCAGTGCTAACACTAGAACCGTCTCTATGGCATCACTTCTCAGTGTGTCTGTGTCATCACCTGGGGACTTGCTAAAAACACAGCATTGCAGTCACCTCTCTGGGTCTCCTCAGTCAGAATCTGTATTTTCACAAGATGCCCAAATAATTCTTACACATATTGACCTCTCCCTACCACCAATACCACAGTGTCTACTAATTTGTACCCAATAGGGAAGGAAAAAAAGTAAAGAAAGAATAATAAGTAGTTAATTTTTCCCAAACCAGGAAGCTCTTTTTGTTTCCATGAGACACAATTTGAAGAGTCAAACACCATAATTATTGCTTCTATCCCTCCCTGTCAGAACGTCTATTCAGCATGGGATACCAAGGGTTTTTCTATGAGTTGCAGTTCCAACAAAAAGCAAAGAGATAAGCTGTTTGACTAGACTGTGGGCCTCATAGGGCTCAATGCAGTGTTTCCATTTAAGTATTTTGAGGTATCAAGTTGAAACCAGATTGAGGACCATCTGACCTCTGCTGGTCCTAGTGCCATCAGGTCGCTGAGGTCACTGATGTTACTGACTGAAACAGAGAGGCTAACTCTGCCTGTCTCCTGGTCAACTCAAGCTCTGATAAGGCATTCTTAGTTACAGAGAATAGCAGGGCCATTAAGCCCTGCAGGGTAAGTTCCATTCTCGACAGGGGCAGGTAAGCATTTAGTGTCTAGAGCAAGGCAGGCCTTTGAGTGGCTTCTTTTCCCTCTACTGTCCTCAGGGACTCTCTCCTAACTCCTGGACCCCTGCCCATGCAAGCACAGAAGGCACTAACTCTTCATGTTCAGAAAGCCCTGTCTGGAACATGAGGGGATGCAGCACGCGGCACTCATTCACTGATAGATTGAGGAAGCCAACATTTTTTTGAGTGCCTATGTGAGGTTAGGTACTAGGAATATATATGTAAATAGTCCCTGAGAGTGCCTCTGGCACGCAAATAACCACACAAGACAAACAAAAGACAGCTTTTAGACATTCAACCCCAACCAGTTTGCCAATGTACCTAAAACTCTCTTTTGAGTGTTTTATGTATCTAATCAGTGTCCAGTTATAAATATGCAGAAATCAAAATGTTTACTAAAATATTATTAGTCACAATAACCACACAAAATCTATAGTAAATAGAATTATTCTATTATAGAATATATAGAATCTATAATAAACAATAATTACTCAGGATTCATAATAAAATAATATTTTTTAAAATTTAAGGTATTAATGAATAAAGAAACATAGTTTGGTCCTTGGTGAGAAGATTCATGTAAATATGTCCATTTCCTCCTAACTAAATCTTTGACATAGTTTTAATAATATTGCAATGGCAAATGGTTGCCAGGGGCATGGGGGAATTTTGGGAAGTGGTGGAAATGTTCTATGTCTTGCGTGCAGTGGTGGCTACACAACTGCATTAGATCTGTCAAAACTCAATGAACTGTATATTTTTAAAAGGGTGAAATTTAACGTATATATCTCAATAAACCTCACTTTAAAAAATCGTAGTGGCATTATTTTGGAGCTCAAGGAAAAGATTCTGAAATTAATCTGAGACCAGGCACAGTGGCTCACGTCTATAATCCCAGCACTTTGGAAGGTGGAGTCAAGAGAATTGCCTGAGCTCAGGGGTTCGAGACCAGTCTGGGCAACTTGGCAAGACCTCGTCTTTACAATAAAATCAAAAAAATTAGCCAGGCACATTAGTGCATGCCTGTAGTTCCAACTACTTGGAAGGCTGAGGCGGAGGAATTGCCTGAGCCCAGCAGCTCGAGGTAGTGGTAGCCATGAGCATGCGACTGCCCTCCAGCCTGGGCAGTGGAGTGAGACTCTGACTCAAAAAAAAGAAAAAAGAAAGAAATGAATCTGGAAAAATAAATGTGAAAAATTAGGAAGATAAAGGAAGTGGAAATAAGAGCAAGGAGGAAGAAGGACTTATCAATTTTAACATATTTCTAAGCCAGAATAATATTTAGAAGCATAGTACTTAACGTAGCACATAACAGATCAAGTTAGAAATAAAAGTATAGAAATAGATCCATGTTATATAAAACTTTATTGTATAGCAAATGTGGTCTACTATATTGGTGACGATTATTTAAAAATAGCCGGGCTCGGTGGCTCAGCCTATAATCCCGCGCCTTTGGGAGGCTGAGGTGAGTGGATTGCCTGAGCCCGCAGGTTCGAGACCCGCCTGGGCAGCGAGACCTCATCTCTACAATAAATCAAAAAATCAGACGGGCGTGGTAGCGCATGCCTGTAATTCCGGCTACACGGAAGGCTGAGGCGGAAGGATCGCTGGAGCCCAGCAGGTCGAGGCTGCAGTGGCCGGGAGCGGCCACTGCACTCCAGTCTGGGTGACAGAGTGAGACTTCAAGTCAAAAAAAGTAAAAAATAAAAAATAAAAATAAATAGTATTGGAACAATGATATATGAAAAATGTTTGAGTCCAAGCCTATATCCTCTACCAAAACGAAATCTAGATGGATTAAGAATTTACATATAGTCCAGGTTCAGTGGCTCAGCCTGTAATCCCAGCACTTATGGGAGACCAAGGTAAGAGGATTGCCTGAGCCCAGGGGTTCAAGACCAGCCTGGGCAACTTGGTGATATCCGTCTGTACAATAAATCACAAAAAATCTAGCCGGGCTTGGTGACATGTGTTTAGCTCCAGCTACTTGGAAGGCTGAGGCAGAAGGAGGATCACATGAACCCGGCAGGTCGAGGCTACAGTGACCGTGAGCCTGCTACTGCACTCCAGCCTGGGCAACAAGAGTGAGACTCCAACTCAAAAAAAAAAGAATTTGCACAAAAAAAATTTAAGTGTAAAAAATCCAAACAAACAGTAAAAGCACTAGCAGGAAATATATGTGAACAGTGATACTATGCGGGGACAGGGTTACCCACGATGCCATGGGGCATGCCTTGGTCACACTTCTACCCACACCTGAGGGGTGCGGCCATGTACTGTGCTGCAGGATCATACCTATGCAGCCAGAGCTGGCCTGTTCCTTAGGCTGGACTAATCAGATCCTCTCTGGAATATGAACAAAGACACATTGTGGCTGATCAGCAATGGGAGTTGAAGCAGGAATGTCACGATGGAGAGGGGCCAGAGACAGGTCAGAGATGGCTGTGATGAGCCACATGCAAGCTGAAATGCTGACTATAAACGAGGAAGCAAGCGAAGCCCACCACTAGGGAAAAGAGAAGGAAGCAGGAAGATGGAGATGAGTGGGAACCCTGAAAAGGAGACAAGTTCCATGAGCAGTAGTCAAAATTTTTTTATTAAATCAGTTAAAATTTTTTTTTAATTTACATCTTCCAATATATGTACATTTATTTATTTATAAAGTGTATACCTGGCCAGGCTTGGTGGCTCAGCCTGTAATTACAGCACTTTGGGAGGCCAAGACGAGTGGATTACCTGGGCCTGAAGGTTCGAGACCAGCCCAGGCAACTTGGCAAGACCTCGTCTCTACTTGGAAGGCTGAGGCGGAAGGATCGCCGGAGCCCAGCAGGTTGAGGCTGCACTCCAGTCTGAGCAACAGAGTGAGACTCCGACTCAAAAATATATATATATAGTACCAGGGCATGGTAGCACACGCCTGTAGTTCCAGCAACTTGGAAGGCTGAGGTGGAAGGATCGCCAGAGCCCAGCAGGTTGATGCTGGGGTGGCCATGAGCATGCCACTGCACTCCAGCCTGGGTGACAGAGTGAGACTCCAATTCAAAAGTAAATACATAAATAAAAATAAAGTGTAATTTAGCCGGGCTCGGTGGCTCAGCCTGTAATCCCGCGCCTTTGGGAGGCTGAGGTGAGTGGATTGCCTGAGCCCGCGGGTTCGAGACCCGCCTGGGCAGCGAGACCTCATCTCTACAATAAATCAAAAAAATCAGCCGGGCGTGATAGCGCATGCCTGTAATTCCGGCCACTCGGAAGGCTGAGGTGGAAGGATTGCCGGAGCCCAGCAGGTCGAGGCTGCGGTGGCCGGAAGCAGCCACTGCACTCCATTCTGGGCGACAGAGTGAGACTCCAACTCAAAAAAATAAAAAAATAAAAAAATAAAGTGTAATTTGTCCTGCTGCATGACTATATTTAGAAGTGATTGTCAGAGCAGCACATTCAAACAAACGAAACCCCAGAAATTTGAAAGGATAAAATCAATATATTATTAGCCCAGGTGGCAGATACATGCGTATTTTGTTATTCTGTAAACCGAATGTATATACTTGTGTATACACTCACATGTCTGCTCTATTTTCCTATAAAAATTTAAAATTACATATAGGTTGTATTTTATGCATATTTTCTTCCCACACTCCAGTGTCATACGTGCTCCTGACTTCAGAGGCTACTGAGCATTTCAGTTATAGGTCTAATCTACATTAGTCTTCCAATACCCATTTCCCCTTTCTCTGAAGGTTCTGAATGAGCCTGTTTCTTACAGCCATTAAAGCCAGTCTAAAATGATAGAGAATGCTTTTGTAAGCATGACCCCAAAGGTACAAAGCATAAAGTAAGTCATTGCTAGACTTCCCAGCAAAAATCATATGTAAGAAAGAGTTATTATCACCAATATATCTGCAGTGTTTTCAAATCCATGAGGAAATAGAAGATGAACACTCTAAGAAAAAGCAGGGCAAAAGATATAAACAGCCTCAGAAAAGATTCAAACAGTGGAGTTTTTGTCTTCAGTTGACAAAACACTAAAAGAATGGTGTTACCCCTTGAGGATAAAGGAGAAATGAATTCTCACCTAGAAATGATGGAGTGGTGGAGTATAAAGCACGGCAGTATTTCTGGTTGGCAATTTGTCAACATATAGCAAGCCAGCAATCCCACCTTTATGCATTTATTCACAGAAAGTCAAAGAATTGATCCCAACAATAGTTGATTTCAATTAAGACATAGATGCTTCTTACAATACATCGAGTAGGTTATGTGACCAGGCCCAGATGTTGTATGTATGATCCACTAACGATGCCTGCAGGGGTTATGGGGAGAAGTAGTAGCTACCTTGATTTAGTACTCTCCAGCCATGACACAGAAGTGCTGGGGTTTATTGCTGTTGCAGTGGATGCTTGCTTGCTTGGGTTGCAGGGAAGCATGACAGGACTTAAGCTCCTCATCCAGGGTCTGGGGAAGTCTAGGAAAGAAATGCGCTTGATAATATCCTATCACAGACATTCAACCTGGAGAATATCATACATGGAGATGGATAACCCAGTAGACTCCACACTGCCCTCTTTGAGGATAAAGACAACACTTTCATTCAAGTGGATCTCTCTTATTCCTTAAATCACAGAACCAGAAGATAGCAGAGCTGAAGAGGACTTAGGATGTTCAACTCCTTTTATTAGTTTTTTTTAACAGAGGAAGAAATCAAGCCCTAAATATTTAAGAAATTTGAATTTATATAGGGGAAAAATTGTCCCGTAATCCTAAAGGATGCCATCAAGGCTCACATTCCCATAGGTGCAGTAGGACAACTTGATGCACAAGGTCTTCCTGCAGCCCTGTCACTCTAGGCAGACATTCCCCGCTGAGTCATAGTTTCCCCATCAGCTAAGTGGGGATAATTCCACCTGCTCTGCCTGTCCCCTGAGACTGCTGTGAGGATCAAATAAGATAAGAAACAAATGGGGAACACATTTGCAATACACTTGAGAGATTACTAAAATCGTTTACATATGAAAGTTCTTAAAATAGACATAACATGTCAGAAAAGGGGCAAAGAATATGAAGACTATTCATAGAACTACAAATGACCAGCAAGTATGAGGATCAACCTCATTCATAATAGAAGAAAATCAATTAAAACAGCAGTAAATTACTGAAATTCTTCTCCTTTTGGTTGAACTATTTGAAGTTTGTTGTATAAGTTATAATATCTCTACAAATAGTTCAGTATGAAACTCCCATAAGTAGTCTCCTAAATAGCTACAATGCCATTTTCACAGCTAAGAAAATTAACAAAAATTCCATGAGTATCATCTAATATCCAGTTTATGTTCAAACTTCCTCAGTTTGTCCTCCAAATGCCTTATCTTTATCAGGTTTTCCTTCCTTCTTTCTTTCCTTCCTTTCTTCCTTCTTCCTTCCTTCTTCCTTCCTTTTTTCCTTCCTACTTCCTTCCATCCTTCCTTCCTTCCTTCCTTCCTTCCTTCCTTCCACCTTGCTCCTTCTCTCTCCCTCTCTCCCTCCCTTCCTCCCTCTCTCTCTCTCCCCCTCCATCCTTTCCTTCTTTTCAATCTAGGATCTAATCAAGGTTCATGTAGTATTGCATTTGGTTCTATCTCTTTTGTCTCTTTTGACTTAAAACAGGGTCTCCAGATTTTATTTTAAAAATAATATTGATTCATTTGGACCTATCTAGGCCAGTTTTCTCATAGAAAATCTCACACTCTGGATTTGGCTGATTGGCTCTTCATGGTGTCACTTACTTCTCCCTCTGTTTTCCAAAAATGTGAAACTGTGCCTAGACACGATTAAATTTATATTAAACATTTTGTCAAGATGATTATATAGGGGATATTATGGAGCTCATGCTGCATTCCACTAGGAAATAAGGTAGTCCCCCTCAATGGTGATACTTCATCACCTACTTAAGGTGCGAAACATCTTCTCTCCACACCCTTTCACTAGTGGTTTTAGCATCTTTTGGTGATACTTTCCTAGCATAGATGGATTACAGTAAGTCCCCTAACATATGAATGAGTTTCATTCTGAACGAGCATGTGTGTAAGTCCAATTGGTCCATAGGTCCAACAAAGTTAGCCTAGGTACACAACTAAAACAACCGACTATATAGTACCAACTACATCACCGCTGCTTTTACACTTGCTTCTGGATACCCTGGGCTTGAAATAGAGATCCTGTACTAGTATACTCTATACAGTACTGTACAGTAAAGTACACAAAAGCACAACCACTTGTAGAAGCTGTACATACATGACAATGTATGCCAGACATGCGAACTAACTTATGTGACTGGACATGCAAAAGCATGTCACATCTTTGAAAATTCGCAACTTGAAGGTTCATATACACTTACCGTATTATACTGGTGACAAAATAATTATTTTTCTAATTTTATCATTCTATGTTTATTAGTGACATTCTTCTGTAAACAAGAACTTTCCTTTCTCATTCTCCCATTCATCTAGTCTTAGGATTCACAGATTATTCTCTATGTAATGTGTTGATCTTCAAACACAGTCATTCTTTCAGATGCACAATTTCATCCATACTAATCACTCCAATTCAAATTAACATGTACTGGAATTTTCTCATCTTCTTTTATTTTATGCTTGTGTCTCTTTTCTCTCAGCATAAAAATCTTGATTTCTCATGAGTGTATACTTAGTTATGCATTATCCAAAAATATACAAAATAGTTTCAAATTACAATCCACTATTATAACTAATAAATCTACTGAGGAAAGGCCCCAATTTCTTTGCAGTTCTTTTCGTGCTTTGAATACATCTCATAAAGAATGCGCAGATGGCCATTGCCTTGCTAAGTGATGGTCTGGCCATGTGTTCTTTGAGCTATGGTCACCGCCATATTGTCCTAAGCTTTGACCCTCTCCCCTACCTTGAGGAGGTGAATCCTCTCTCTCTCACTCTAATTCACTTTCTAAATAAACTATATTTTCTAATCTAAAAAAAAAAGAATGCACAGACAACTTTTCAAAATTGGAAAGAATTAAGTATTTTCTAAGTGTGGTTATGTTACTAATTTGATATGCATTAAGTTTATTCATGTTCGGTTTGTATTCAATTTCAGGGTTCGCTTTTTCTCTTCTTTTTAAATTTAAATTTATTTTTGAATATATAAACATTAGCGCGGTTCAAAAGACAAAACCATATAAGAAGGCATGCTTCTCAGAGTTACCATTCACCCTGTGTAGATAACCATTTTCATTGGTCCAGGTTCTCCTTCCCTTTTTTTTTTTTTGAGTTGTAGTCTCACTCTCACCCAGGCTGGAGTGCAATGGCACACTCACGGCCACCCCAACGTTGACCAGTCGGGCTCCAGTGATCCTTCCGCCTCGCTTTCCAAGTAGCCAGAATTACAGGCGCGTGCTACCACAACCAGCTAATTTTTATTGTAGAAAGGAAGTCTTGCCAAGTTGCCCGGGCTGGTCTTGAACCCGCGAGCTCAGGCAATCCATTCACCCTGGCCTCCCAAAGTTCTGTGATTACAGGCTGAGCCACTGAGCCCGGCCCCTACTTTTTTTTAAATGAGCAAATATGTATATATATTCTTATCTCTCCTTTCTTACACAAAAGGTTGCATTCCGTATACATTGTTCCATTCCTGCCTTTTTTTATTTAACAATATATCATGGGAATTATCTTCATCAGCTCATGGAGATCTCTCTAATACTTTTAATGACTGCATAGCATTCCATCATGTGGATACATAATTTATTTAATCAGCTTCCGATCAATAAACACTTGGGCTGCTTCTAATCTTTTACTATTATAAACGGTATCGCCATAAATAACCTTGTGCTTACAATGGTTTAGTATTTGTGAAAGTATATTTTAGGAGTGTGTTCCTAGAAGTGGTTTTGCTGAGTCAAGGGGAAATCACAAATATCATTTTGTTAACTTTTAAAAAATTCTCCTTAGCAGTTGTGCAATTTTTCACCTACCAGAAAAGTATGAGTGTGTGCTTTATCAGTCCGCCATCAGAATGCATTGCCCAGTGTTTGGATTTTGTCCAATCCAATTGGTGACAAAGTGTGTTTTCAATATGCATTTCTCTTAAAATAAGGAAAGATAAGTATTTTTCATGTTTAAAGGCCATCCATATATCCTTTTTAATAAATTGTCTGCTTGTTTGCCATTTATTTCTGAGGGTTTGTTGTTGCTGTTGTTGTTTAGCTTTGTCTTTTTCTTCTTAACTTCTAGAATTATTAAAGTATTAAGGAGATTGACCTTTTGTGAAGTAAGTTATAAATATTTTCTTCCATTTTGTCATTTGTCTTTTTAATCTGGTTGCTATAAAGACTGTTATGATGTTGAAGTTATTATTTTTTAATTTCACTTCTCTAAATTTTGAGTCACAGAGGGCCTTCCTCACTCCCACATTGTAAAATAATTCAACTTTTTTTAAAAAAGAGACAAAGTGTCACACTGTCACCAGATTAGAGCACAGTGGCACCATCATAGCTCTCTTCAACCTCAAACTCCTGGGCTCAAGCAACCCTCCTGCCTCGGCCTCCTGAGTTGTTAGGACTACAGGAGGGAGCCACCATGCCCAGATTTTTTTTTTTTTTTTTTAGAGAGAGATGAAGTCTTGCTATGTTGCCCAGACCGATCACAAGCTCCTGGGCTCAAACCGTCCGCCTGTCTCAGCCTCACAAAATTCTGGGATTACAAGTGTGAGCCACCACATCTTGCCCGTATTTTTATTTAGTACTGTGTCACTTCTTTACATTTTGACTTGATACATTTGCTATTTAATTTGATATATGGTGTGAGGTATGGATTGAAATTTATTTTTCCCAGTGGCTAACCAGTGGTCCCAGCACAACTTATTAGAGTCCATCTTAGTCCCACTGACTTGAGATACCACCTTCGTGTGTGAAATTTCCACTTGTATTTGGGCCTCTTTCTTTTTTTGTTTTTGAGTTGGAGTCTCACTGTGTTGCCCAGGCTGGAGTACTGTGGCATGTTCACGGCCACCACAGCCTCAACTTGCTGGACTCAGGTGACCCTTCCACCTCAGGTGCACATGACCATACCCAGCCAAATTTTTTTTAATTTACTATGGAGACGAGGGCCCACCAAGTTGCCCAGGCTGGTCTCGAACCCCTGGACTCTAGCAATCGTCTTGCCTCATCTTCCCAAAGTGCTAGAATTACAGGCTTAAGTCACCGCACCCGGCCTGGGCCTCTTTTTTTGAGATGTTCCTTTGGTCAGTCTGCCTCTTCATACCCTAGTATGACAGTCTTCATCATGTAGACTTTATAGTGTATGTTTCAGAATCTGGCAGAATGTCCTCTCTGTGGCTTTTCTTTTTTGGGGAATTTTCTGTATCATACATGCATGAAATTTGGAACTTTCTAACTCTGGGGGTATGGAGGGCTGGTATTTTTATTAAGGTCACATTAAATTTATATACTAACTTGGGAATAATCAATATCTTCTTGATGGTGAATGATCCTGTCTAATAGCAAGGAACATCTACTTTTGTGTCTTTAAAGTCTTTCGGCAGTACTTTAAGGTTTTGCACATGTTGTGTTGAGTTTATTCTTAAGTATTTTATCCTATTGCTATAGGGTTGTTTCTTCTATATGAGGTCATGTCTTCCAATTGGTTATACAAAACTTCGTTCTTTTTAACAGCTCA
Organism: Cephalopachus bancanus; assembly: GCA_027257055.1. NCBI lineage: Eukaryota > Metazoa > Chordata > Mammalia > Primates > Tarsiidae > Cephalopachus > Cephalopachus bancanus. Next base: position 5,471,314 of record JAPVLO010000052.1, read on the forward strand.
AAGGCATAGCCAGGTTTGAAAACCACTCCTTTAAATAAAAACTCAGTATTATCCTTCAAACTTGAGGTTACGGTTTAACTCTTAATCAACCTCCATCCCCCAAATCCTATCTTCCAGACTCCCTTTTCATGGTGCCATTTGGTTCCCATTTCATCCCTCTGGTAACCTCACAGTGATCTTTGACCTTCCTCTTCCATGTCCACATATAGCCAGTGGACTGACTCATTTATCTGCTTTCTTGTTTCTGACTTTGTTCAGACTCATCCATTACTTTTAATTCCTATCCCCAAATCCCCTGGCAATGCCCTGGGCCATGACTGCCTCTTTAACACCTTCTTTCCCTTGGAATCCATCTTCTCCTGTCCTACTCAAACCATTCTTCCTCATTTCCATCACATTGCTTCACGCTCCCAAGTCTAATCAGTCATCTGAGTCCATGGCAGACTTGTGATCACCAGCTGCCCCACCTTAGGTATGCAGTCATCTCTCCAGCAACCCAAAGTGTTGACTCTGACTCTTGCTCTCCTCTGTAGTCCTTGCCTAGGTTTCCCCACTGCTGTTGTGGACCCTCTCCTTACCTGGTCACCTTTCAGGACCAGCGCTCCCTTTCACAGAGAGGGTAAGGTTTGATGTTTGCAAGAAGTTTGCTCTGATTAACTCTGCAAACTTTCTAGCTCATGTCATAATTCCCAAAGCATCCATCCCTGATCTCCTCTCATATATTTGGTGAGGTGGTTCATAGCGGCTCTGACATCAGACGGAACCCCACTGTAATCCTGGCCACTCACTCACAAGCTGCGTACCCCATGCAGGGCGCTCTACCTCTCATGCCTTGGCTTGCTCTTCTGTAACACAGAGCTAATTATAGTGCCTCCCTCACAGAGTTTATGTGAGCATTAGAGTATCTTATGCTCACAAAATCTTTAGAGCAGTGCCAGGAGAGATGAAAAATGCTAACAGTTTTTACTCCTGCACTAATAGTGAGTGCTTATAATATGCTCTATCACCTTAATGCCATTCATTTTTATTTTAATGGCAGTGTGGGGATAATTTTTCATACTATATCTTTTTTAAAGTGTTAATTAATTTTGGGAATAGGTAATACATACACTAGGCACATAGTCCAAACGTTACAAAAAGGTAAGTAGTAAAAAGCCAAAAGGAACTCCCCTTCCACCCTCTGTCCCTTGAGCCCCTGGTTTTCCCCCCAGAGGAAAGGAAACTTCTGAGAAATCAGCAGGTGCCTGGTGCCTACCGACTTGGCGTCCCTGGATGCCAGCTTAGCAGGAGCCCCTGCTTCCTTGACTCCCTGCGAGCTCTCCTACTCCTGTCCCTGGCCCTACTGCCCCCATAGCCTCTACTTCTCCAATACTCCCCCACGGCCCCACACTAAAGCCTCTTCACCAAGTGTCCCTGGGGCCTTGCATGCCTTGTTCAGCTGGAAGTTCTTCTTCCCTCATTCAAACTCCATAGGCATGCATGTCTTTTTGGTCAGCTCAGCACCTTTAACCTGGTGCTACACAGATCATCTGAGCGACAGCTTCACCCTCTTCTCACCTCCTAGAGATGGACATTCACTTGAAAGCCATTTATAGCTGTATCTTCCTGGGAGTGTTGGGGTCTGTGCTTGGCAAATAAAAAGTGTCCAGTAATGTTTATATTGCTAAACAAATAAATAAGATGAGAGGAATGTTCTACACTAAAAGAAACAAAAGAGACAAGACGTAAACCACCAAGTGTAATACCTAAAACTCTATTCACTCATGATTTAATGGACAGGTGTAGAGACGCTAGCTATACAATTGTTGGAAGAATTAAAGGAATTGAAATATGGACTATATAAGAGATGGTATAGAATTATAGTTAACTGTATTAGGTGAAAAAAATGGCATAGTTGAAATTGCTCTTATTCTTAGGGGACACATACTAAAGTATTTAAGGTAAAGTTGCATAGTCTCTACTACTTATTCTCAAATGGTATAGCAAAATAAGCCTTAGTCACTGAGAGAGAGAGAGAAGTGTTAACAACTGTTGCATTTATTTAGGCAGGGGTGGTCATTTAGCATGCTTTGTACTTACCTGTACATTTGACATTTTTCATAATAGAAAGTTGGAGAAGCCGGGCTCGGTGGCTCAGCCTGTAATCCCGCGCCTTTGGGAGGCTGAGGTGAGTGGATTGCCTGAGCCCGCGGGTTCGAGACCCGCCTGGGCAGCGAGACCTCATCTCTACAATAAATCAAAAAATCAGCCGGGCGTGGTAGCACATGCCTGTAATTCCAGCTACTCGGAAGGCTGAGGCGGAAGGATCGCTGGAGCCCAGCAGGTCGAGGCTGCGGTGGCCGGGAGCGGCCACTGCACTCCAGTCTGGGCGACAGAGTGAGACTCCAACTCAAAAAAAAAAAAAAAAAAAAGAAAGTTGGAGAAAGTGTGTACAGTAGAATTGAACAGAAAGCAGATGCATGGTCTCTCTGCTTGGATTTCTTCCTGAGACTTGGGGCATTATCTCAGGACCCTTATCCTTCAGCTTAGTACCAGGGAACGATCTTGGCTCAGAATAACCGAGTTCCTTATTTCCAGTGACACCTAATCCCTATCACGGCGGAGCCTAGAGAAGGCACTTGATCCAGGAGGCATGTGCTCTCCAAGGCTGACTTCATGCTCTGGCAAAGAGCGGTCCTGGGAATGCTGCTACGTGTCGGGGAGCCCCAGTGTCCATTTCCAGAGCCGGACATCAAACATCAGAGAAGGAAAATAGCTGGGCAGGAAGTGAGCAGGCACTGCAGAGGGGGAGTGCAGCCGCTCGGCTCATTGCCTCCTGAACCGGCTTGCATTCTTGAGACACAATGCATATTTTTTCCAGCTCATCAAGAGATAAATGCAGCTCTCTGCCCTGGCTTTGGGGATTAGCTCTGGCTGTGTGATGGCTGAAAGAAGAAAGGCTCCTTCTGTTCCCCAAAGCTGGCTAATAATATACCAATAAGTCATCTGTCCCCTGTTTATCAGAAGAGGAATTCCACACCAGGAGCGTATCCAGCTCACTCCTGAAAGCTGCCTCTTGAAGAGCAAGAGGCTCTTTAAGATTTCTCTCTTTAGATAAAAATCTATCTATCCATCTGTTGATCTATGTCTTTCTCCCTGCCCATCTCAATAAAACATATGTTCAGCAAAATCTACTCAGAGTTATCATTAAGAAAAGCAGTCACTGGGCGTGGTGGCTCATGCCTATAATCCCAACACTTTGGAAGGCCGAAGTGAGAGGATTGCCTGAGTTTACGGGTTCGAGACCAACCTGGGAAAATTGATGAGACCTCATCTCTACAATTAAAAAAAAACTAGACGGGCATTGTGGCACGTGCCTGTAGTTCCAGCTACTTGGAAGGCTGAGGCAGAAGGATCATCTGAGCCCAGCAGTGGCCATGAGTATACCACTGCACTCCAGGCTGGGTGACAGAATGAGACTCCAACTCAAAAAAAAGAAAAGAAATGTAGTCATACTCTGCTGTAATATCTTCAGGTAGAGAAGAAAACTTGCATCTGTCAAACATCCACAAAGTACCAAGCACAGCACGAGGTCTGGTGTGCCTAATGTAACATCCTACTGAAGGCACATACCTTGTCTATGAGGCAGGTATGTCACCCTCATTTTACAGAGAAGAAGACGGAGTCTCAGGGGAGCACATTGCTTGCCTTCACCTGGTGTGCATAGGGTGAGCCGGGATTCAGATCTGTTGGACTCTCAAGTTCTCTGTTCTTCTTGCTCCGGCCTACAGCTATGAGGGTTGAGTGTTCTCCTCTGTTCTAAAGATAATTTCTCAAGTGATCTGACTTTTTGATGCTTGGTAGCTTTTAAACTGCTGTCCGTGCTGCAGTTAGTGTTGTCACTTCCATCTTTCTTGGGATTTCTACTGGAGAGCTGAGTTTCCTCAGGTTCTCAGCAGACTCAGGGAACTCAGCGAATGTCCTGCCACTCCTGCCTCCCGTTTTCTCCCATTTTCTCATATGAAGAAAGGTTGCACAGTGAAGAAACTCTAAAGTCTTGTGGCTGAACACTCTAGGAGTCTGCAGTGTTTCCTCCTGGGTTCACTTGTATTTGCTTGCTGAAGTTGAAGTTTGGTGGAGACAAAAGGAGGGACGAGTCCTTTTGGAAAAGCCGGGGCAGGAGGCTACCAGCACTTTAGAACCTGTCTTTGGTGATAGTGTGACATGGGTGCTCTCTAATGCAGGACTGAAATAAATAAAATATTTTTGTCTATCTCCTAGAGGTGAGTATGGATGTCGCTCTACAGAGAGATGAGTAACTGGAGACTACAAAAAAGAAAAGCAAAACTAACCCATATTTCATTTCCATTCAGTCCCCTCCCCACAACAGCTCTGGGTGCTTAAGAAGGGACTACAAGCACCCACCCCCACCTGTGTCTGCTCACATACTCCACTGTCCTAGGTGTAGCCAAGGGCCCCTTGCACTGTCCCCTTGCCCCACAGGACTTGTTAACACCCCTGCTCTGCTTGGTGATGTTCACCTGTCCTGTAACTGTCCTGACCAGGTCTTCCACGGAGATGGCCAGCCAACTGCCCAATGGCTTGGGCCGATGAATCACTGGACAGGCAGGACAGAGCTCCAGGCTCTCTTTCCAAACATGAATGGATATTTTGGGAGTGATGGTGCTTACTCCTTAGCTGAGGAGGGGCTCCAAAGATGGGTGTGTGTTTCAATCCAAATTGGAACAAGAGGGGCAGTAGAATGGGGCACTCCCATGGCAAGCTGGTGGGCAGGCAAGTGAGTGAGCTAACCCTTCCCAGCTTACTTCCTTGGAGGCCGCTTACCTTCCTGACATCCACAGAATAGGCACTTAATAAATATGTCTTGCTTTGATCTGAAATCATCTCACTCTTTTTTTTTTTTTTTTGTAGAGATGAGATCTCACTATGTTGCTTAGACTGGTCTCAAACTCCTGGGCTCAAACAATCCTCCCACCTCCGCTTCCCAAAGTGCTGGGATTATAGGTGTGAGCCACCATGCCCAGCTGAAATTATCTCACTCTTTGACACAAGTCTATAGAGTTCATAGGACTCATCACTTATAATACAAACTATTCAAGGTACAGACTGTGTCTTCTAATTCTTTTGTGCCTTCTCGAACGTTCAATGTAGGAACCAGAGCACAGTGGTTGGTGTCACACATGTCTCTCAGTCCTGGGACCACAGCCCTGCTTCCCCCATCCCACCCAAACCTCAAGGAGTGGTGTCCACATCTGGGCTTGGTATAGCTGTGGTGGGAGGGGAGCAGTTCTTATTCTCAAGTGGGAAATGCTGACAAACAGTTCTATTTAGAATAAACACCTGGAGGATGCCCACCCAGCCACCCTCCCAAAGTCCTGGTCAGAAGAAGGGTAGAATTGGAACAGGCAGAAGTATCAGACATACCCCTATTCTTCTTTTGAGGGTTTATTTTTCCACGCCTGATTTAGAAATGACCGCAGTTGTTAGCCCCCCCGTCTGCCCTTTCTCTGCAGGCCATTGCCATTCCCCTCACCCTCATCCAGGCTGGCAGCTGGTCTCTCCTAATTGGTAATCTATCTTAACAACAACGGGTCCTTGAGCAGCTGTTGCTATGAATACTGGCTGGCGGCATAGCTCTCTGTCATTAATTTACTTGTTGGACCTACTGGTGCTTAAGAAAGGATTAAGTTCGTAATCATACGCATGAGACAAGGTGTTACACAGGAAAAAAGGAGAGGAAGAAGAAGGGGAGGAAGAAGAGGAGGGAAAATTATTATTATTATTATTGTTGTTGTTGTAGTTATTATTATTCCTGACACAAGTCCACAATTGCACAGCCCTGTCACAGCCTAGTCTTGCTCCAAATTCCAAGAGGATTTCAACTTTTTCATCTTCAGTTTTATTCATTTTTCCCTATGTTGAGCTTTCTAAACAAACTGCCTTGTGGAATGCACTCTGTTAGCCTGAGGCAGGGTCTGGCACTGACTCGAGGTGAACCCCCCACCCTCCCACCCCCCGCCTGCAGAGCTGAGGCTGAGATCGTGCGCAGTAAGGCTGTCCCAGCGCATCAAGTAAAGAAGCACCAGCCCCAGGTTCAGGGAAAGGCATCCCAAACTCCCAACTTTCTGCAGTCGGAAAAATGGTTGTGGACCCTGCTCATTTCTATATATACCTTTCCCTTGGCAACGACAAAAAAAGACGTGTGGAAGAAGCTGGTTCTCAGCTTGTGGCGTTGGTCATTCTCTTTCCAAATATAGAGAAGGAACGAGGCGTGGGGGTTAGCCGTGGCCTATAAAAGCCCGGGGAGCCGTCGCCCCCTGTGGCTGGCTCGCTGTGGGTGGAGGTAAGTCACAGCACTTCTCTTCCCAGGCCCTGCTGCTCTGAGTACTCTCACCCTGTGTGGCCATCCGGTTGTGCCCCGCCTGGTTTTGCTAAGGTGGTGGCGCCTCAGTTTTCTCCCAGATGTTTTCATGGGATCGGTTAGATGTGGAGTGAGGTCCCCCTGGCTCAATGCCCAGCCACCCTCTGCCTCCAGCACCTCGCCCAAGCAGGGTCCCCAAAAGCTCTTTCCTCCCCCTATTCTCCCCATCTTCCTCTTTGAGTGCCCTCTCAGGCAGAACTTCTTTGGACACGCTGTGGGCCTGTCTGCCAGGGCCTGATGTTCTCCTGCTGCCTCTGTGATCCACGAGGTGGGCGGTGGGAATCAGGGCCTCACCGGTCTTGTCCCCTCAAGATCACACTGGCTGTGGCCTCCTGGTGTAAACTAACCAATCTCAGAGGCTTCTCCTGATAGTCGAAGACAAGGAGGCCTGCCCCTGACCTGATACCACGAGCTCTATAATAAGGAATCAGTCCCTTGTTCTAAATGGAAGACAAGACTGAGGAAGGTGCCCTAGGAGGCTGGGAGGAGCCAGCTTTCCAGGCAGTTAGGGGCTTTTCCTCCCTCCATGACCTTCATGTCCCATCTGCCCCACCAGCTTGCCTCTTTACATTATTAGTCCTTTATCCTTATTAGTTAACCTGTCAAGAGCTGAATCAAAATGGAGTCAGTCACTCCCCAGCGTCACCACTTTTTTTTTTGTTTGCTTTTTTTCGAGTCTCACTCTGTTATCTAGGCTGGAGTGCAGTGGCACGATTACAGTTCACCGAAGCCTCAATATCCTGGACTCAGGTGATCCTTCCACCTCAGCCTCCTGTGTAGCTGGAACTACAGGTGTGAGCCATCACACTTGGCTAATTTTTTTTTTTTTGTAGAGATGAGGTCTTGCTGTGTTGCCTAGGTTGGTCTCGAACTTCTGGACTCAAGCAATCTTCCTGTCTTGGCCTCCCAGAGTGCTGGGATTACAGGCATGAGCCACTATGCCCAAACTGCCATGTTTTTGTGTATGTCCACGTCATTGCAGGTTCGATCGCTCTCCGGCTGCTGCTATCTTCTGCTCTCCTCCTGCAGGTGGGACTCTCAGGTGAGAATTTGGGCCCCATCCTTGGTGGCTGGAAGTCTCCAGGCATCCAGGGTTACTAGTTCCCTCCTCCTCCCACTGGCCTTAAGGGCACAGAGAACTAGAGAACTTAGACAAGGAAAGGTCGAGAAGGAGAGGCCAGGAGAGGAGGTAGCACTTGGGGGACTTTCAAACAGATGCTGATGTCAGATGCTCGCTTCTATTCTTAGTAACTGGAGGAAGCAAAAGGTTGATTCCTTTGTGCCAGAATGAGCCGCCTTGATTTTAAAATGATTAAAAAATGTCTTCGCTATCTGCCTTTTATCACACTCTCTTTGAAGAAGGCGTTTATCTGTTAATGGTGCTTATTTTTATTTATTTTGTTTTGTCATTTCATTTTATTGTATTGCATTTTTGAGTCAGAGTCTTCCCTGTCACTCAGGTTGAAGTGCAGCGGCAGACTCGTAGCCTCACCACCCACGCAGCCTCTTTCTCATGAGCTCAGGTGAGCATTCTGCCTCAGCCTCCTGAGTAATAGTGGAGTGGCTACAGGTGTATACCACCACAACTGGTTAATTTTTTTTTTTTTTTTTTTTTTGAGTTGGAGTCTCACTCCATTGCCCAGGCTAGAGTGCAGTGGCACACTCACAGCCACCCCAGCATCAACCTGCTGGGCTCCAGTGATCCTTCTGCCTCAGCCTTCCAAGGAGCCGGAACTACAGGCATGTGCTACCACGTCCAGCTAATTTTATTATTATTATTATTTATTGTAGAGATGAAGTCTCACTAAGTTGCTGGGGCTGGTCTTGAACCTGCAGGCAATCCATTCGCCTCAGCCTCTCAGAATGCTGGGATTACAGGCTGAGCCACTGAGCCCAGACTTTTTTTTTTTTTTTTTTTTTTGTAGAAAAGAGGTCTCGTTATGTTGCCCTCACTGGTCTCAAACTCCTGGGCTAAAGCAATCCTCCCATCTCAGTCTCCCAAAGTGCTGGGATTACAGGCATGAGCCACTGAGCCTGGCCATGGTGCTTATTTTTAAATGTTCCCTCAGCAACACTTGGGTCTTACAGAAGAGGAAAATGAGGTCTTGAGAGTGGCACTCACTTTATAAGTCCCCTTCACCAATTTGAGCCTCATATAACTGAGGAGCTTGGATTCAATAACTCTGTGCCCTCTGTACAGAGTGACCACCCAATAAATATGTGCCAGTGTGACTTTCCTGGCACTGAAGTCCTTTGAGTGGTGCTCTACAAGGCATAAGGGCAGTGTTGTTCCTGGGACCATGCCTCTGAGGGCTTCTGGGCATCAGGGGAGCAGGGCAGATGCTGAAGCAGGCCTGGTGCCCAGGCAGGAGGTGGTTGAGCTCTCCGGGTGTTTTGCCTTCCAGCTGACACCATGAGCAGCGACACTGAAATGGAAGTGTTTGGCATCGCAGCGCCTTTCCTCCGAAAGTCGGAAAAGGAAAGGATTGAGGCTCAGAACCAGCCCTTTGATGCCAAAACCTATTGCTTTGTGGTGGACTCAAAGGAAGAATATGCCAAGGGGAGAATCAAGAGTTCTCAAGACGGGAAGGTCACTGTGGAAACAGAAGACAACAGGGTGAGACTCACACTCCCTCTGCAGGTTGCACGGCCCTCTGCCTGCTCCTCGTGGTTGCCAAATACATCTGCCCCACCCCAGCCATCTCCAGATGTGGCTCTGACACTGGAATGCTTCATATGACATGACCTTAGGCTTCCCAAGTGTTCTCGGAAAAAGCAGAGTGAATACTGCACTTGGGTTGCAGTGTAGGAGAAGAGTTTGGTTGTGCATGATCAAAGCAATTTGTTTTCAGGTTCTTTTGTCAATGTTCATGTTACGCTAGGTCAGAGGGGACCAGCTCCATGCATCCCAAGAGACTCCAACACTGGGGTGGGGGGAGCTCTTTTAAAACATCCTTCTTTGGTAGCCTCAGTTTCCCCTAATTCTTCTAGCAATGGCCATCTAACCTAGGAAGGAAAGTGTGCGGCAGACCCTAGTGGACTACAAACTCAATGTGAAATAGCAGCCTCCCTTTATCATGAAGGTGATGTGCAATGTAGCCCACTATATTCTGGCACAAGCCATTGTGGGATGCTAGGAATTCTGGACTTCACTACTTTCTGGAATCTAGACCAGAAGAATCTGGAAATGTCCTAAGATAGCCTAAGAAAAGCCCAAAAAATGAAAGAAATTTTAAAAATAAGAGGAAAGAGGAAATGCAAGAGACAAGAAAAGGAAATAGTGTTGTTGGGTTGCACTTGAAGAAAAAAAATCCTTCAAAACTGCCCTGCAGTGCCACCAACCATTGAAGGTGTTTCTCTATATACTTCAGACAAAGGAGTTAAGTAAGAATGTGTTTATAACGCAGCAGGGAAAGGCAGACGCTAGACATGATGCATGATAACCTAAGATAATCTAAGAGACCTTGCACAAGAAGGGCCAATTGGCTGGCATGGTTTGAATGAATCCCTGCTGGAAGGCAGGTTTCCCACCCACACTGCCCAGAGACAGGACCAGGAAAATGGACCATTTCAGAGAAGGTCACAAAGAAAAAGGATATGCAGGCAGGGCAAGACGAGGTCACCACCACCTGTGTCTGGGGTTCTCCAGCTCCAGGAAGCCAGAGGGTATTGGGACCAGGAGCTGTCCTCTTGAGGGAAGCACAGAGATGCTTGCCAGTGCTCAGAACCATGGCTCTGCCTCATGGTACCTCTTTCCTGGCTTGTAACACTCTATCCCGAGAGAGGGCAGGGAGGAGGTGAGGTGGGACTGGGGGCTCTTTCCTGAACATGCTCAGGAGGGTGGAGAAGGGGCCAAGACATGGGCTGAGGGACTGGGCAGCTGCTTTCAGAAAACCCAGAATGTTGGCTAACTCCGTGGGCACTAGCCTGGCAATCCACAGTCGCCCCCGCCCCTTTCTCTTCTACCCCTGCTCCATGCCAGTGGACATGCCCTTCTCTCAGAATGGATAACAAAGAGCCCATTGGTTGCTGGAGCTGAATTTGGGGCCAGCCTGCACTACTGAGCTGGAAGGTTTCTGCTGGCTCCCGTTCCCTGTCATAGTTGCCCACATCCTCCCACAGAGATCGTCTTTTCTCATTTGTCATTCTTCCCTCCTCCCAGGCTCTTTGTAGAAGAAAAAAGAGCCCCAAGAAAAAGAAACAAATCACATTCTATGAGCACCACCGCGAGCTACCCATGACCTTCCCTTCCCTCACTGTCTGCTGGATTTTCTCTCGTGTCTGCCCTTCCATCTGGGCTCAAAAGTCCATTCATGGCAGAACACACAGAGCACACTGGTGAAGCACTGTGTCTCTTCCCCTTTCAGACCCTGGTGGTGAAGCCAGAGGATGTGTATGCGATGAACCCTCCCAAGTTCGACAGGATCGAGGACATGGCCATGCTGACGCACCTGAACGAGCCGGCCGTGCTGTACAACCTCAAGGACCGCTACACATCCTGGATGATCTATGTCAGCAGAGACTTGGCTGGGGCTTTCCTCTGGGCGGGGAGGGAGGCAGAGATGTGTGTGGGTGATGGATTCTGAAAGATTCAGTGCTTGGCCAGCTGTTGAACAATGCAGGGGAAGTGCAAGCAGAAAAGAAAAGGGGAAGAGAAAGAAAGAAAATGAGAACATGAGAGATGAATAGGATAAGAAGAAGAGAGGCTGGAGGAAGGATTTGGAGAGGAGAGCAGGAGAGAAAGACCAGGTTTGGGGTCTTGGCATCATCCCTCACTAGCTGGGGGAGGTTTGGCCACTCCCTTCTCAGAGTCTTGGTTGCCTCATTTATAAATAGAAATCATTTCTTCCCTCCTGTACAAGTTGATTATAAAGAAACATGAGATAATAAAGGCAAAAGGTTTTACATATACACACACAACATGTACATATTTTTTTCCTCCCACAGACCTACTCAGGCCTCTTCTGTGTCACCGTCAACCCCTACAAGTGGCTGCCGGTGTACAACCCTGAGGTGGTGGATGGCTACCGTGGCAAAAAGCGCCAAGAGGCTCCACCCCATATCTTCTCCATCTCGGACAACGCCTATCAGTTCATGCTGACTGGTATGATTCCCAGGTGGAAGCCTGGAGTGGTGGAGCAGGCACTAGACCAAGCTCAGGGCAGCTGAGCCTTGGTCCTGGGCCTGACCTTGTCTGGTGTTCAGCACAAGGGAGGGAGGGAAAAGAAGTCTACAGAGGCAGAAAGAGATCAGGTCATTTAGGGCATTGCAGGCCATGGTGAGGAATTTGGATTTAATGCGAGTGTCAGTTAAGCCTTACAAAACACATTTTCATGGGTCGAACAGAAAATTGTCCATCTCTTTTTCTTTTTCTTTTTTAGTTGGAGTCTCACTTCATTCCCCAGGCTGGAGTATAGTGGCACGATCACGGCTACCACGGCCTCGGCCTGCTGGGCTCAGGCAATCCTTCGCCTCAGCCTTATAAGTAGCTGGGACTACAGGCACATAACACCATGCCTGGCTAATTTTTTTATTTATCGTAGAGGTGAGGTCTCACCATGTTGCCCAGGCTGGTCTTGAACTCCTGGGCTCAGACAATTGTCTCACCTCAGCTTCCAAAGTACTGACATTATAGGCATAAGCCATCACACCCAGCTCAAAATTGACAATTTTATATGGTTCAGCCTAATATGATGAGAAGCCACTGATTGATTTTAAGCAGAACCTCTCTGGGTCTCATTCTCAAGGAGTCTCTTTATGTTGATCAAAGAGTAAAAAGTTTCAGATCGTCAGGAAGGGTAAGCCTTGGTGATCTATTGCACAGAATGGCGACTATAATATATAACAATGCATTTTATATTTCAAAATTGCTAAAAATAGATTTTATGTTTTCACCATAAAAATGATAAGTGTATGAGCTGATGAATTTGTTAATTAGCTTGATTTAATCATTACACATCCCAGCGCTTTGGGAGATTGAGGCAGGAGGACCACTTGAGACCAGGAGTTTGAGACCAGCCTGGGCAAAAGTGTTGCGACTTCTGTCTCTACAAAAAATAAAATTAGCTGGGTGTGGTTGTGTGCACCCATGTAGTTACACTACTTGGGAATCTAAGGCAGGAGGATCGTTTGAGCCCAGGCCTTCGAGGCTGCATTGAGCTATGATCATGCCACTATACTCCAGCGTGGGCGACAGAGTGAAATCTTTTCTCTTTACAAAAATAAAAATAAAATTCTGCAATGTAAACATATATCAAAACATCACACTGTATCCCATAAATATATACAGTTAATATTTGTCAATTAAAAATTTAAAAATAAAAATATAAAACAAGAAGGAGGCCCTTCAAACTCCCGTGTAAGGCTAAACAAAAAATTAAAGGGAAGAAGAATTGAGTAATTTTTCTCTGACTGCCTGAGAGATGGGGTAGATTCAGGAAGCTCTCTTTACATTGCCATCAGTTCAACTGTATTTTTTCCTTTGGCAGATCGTGAAAACCAGTCCATTCTGATCACGTGAGTACCCAAGGTATAGAGTGATTTCACGGAGGTGATCCAAGGTGCCTCTTGCTCTATTCTGTTTATTAGAAAGTGTTTGGAGCAAAGTCTATGATGAATAGATAGAGCTGGGGATGGTCTGCATAAGGCCTCGGGAAATGGAATGCCCCATCCTCGGGTCCACTAAGCAGGTAGCTGTGATCTTCCTCCCTGGACCTCTGTCTCCTTGGGCGTCCTCTCACACTTGTCTGATAGTTGTGTGTCAGATGTGGCTCAGATTATGCCTAGGCCTCTGTGACACTTGGGAGCTTGTCTATACTAACAGGATTTGCTGCTTTCTCTCTCTCTGTCTCTGTCTCTCTGTCTCTCTCTCTCTCTCTCTCTCTCTCTCTCTCTCTCTCTCTCTCGATCACTCTAATTAGCGGAGAATCCGGGGCAGGAAAGACTGTGAACACCAAGCGGGTCATCCAATACTTTGCAACAATTGCAGCTACTGGGGACCTCGCCAAGAAGAAGGACGCCAAAATGAAGGTGTGGACAGGAAGGAAGGACTTGCTTTGCTTCCACGTTAACCCTCTGTCCTAACTTCAGAACGAGGAGCCCCGATGTCATCATGTCACCCCGCTTCAGAAGAAGGAAAACAGGCTAGCATTTACAGTCTTAAAGGACACCCGGTCATCTTAGACCACTCAGGGTGGAGTTGATTCCACAGGCCCAGATCCTATGATTTCCTAGAAGACAAGACTCTAAGACTTAACTAAGAAAGGTCAATTTGCAGGCAGCTCAGGGAACTTGTTCGTTTATGGCAGAATAGCATTTGCTAACATGAGCGAATCATAACATATACAAAGGAGGACCCCCAAACAAACCCACAATTATTTTTTGGAGGGTGGGCTCCTTGTAATACAGGCTTCCCCTGCTAGGTAATTGTTCTAGGAACCCATCAGCATCAGTGTACCAGTTGGCATGGTTGTGAGAGGCTGCATTTGGCTTCAGTGAGTTTTTTTTTGGAGATTCTTTCAACATGTTTTGCCCATTTCATGATGGGTGATTTACGAGTGCACCTGCTCACACCTCACCAAAATGCATGACCCCCATGCTCCACCCGATCTCACCTGAGCGACTCTTTTTATGTTTCCCCGGATGAAAAAAGTTCTCAAAGGGAAACATTTTGCCAATGTGGTAGGGGTGAGACAGAAAACAACAGAAGCACTAACAAGGATCAAAACTGTCATGTTCAAAAACTGTTTTGAGCAGTGAAAAAAGCGTCTCAATAGGTGCATTGCATCAAACAGAGAGTACTGTGAAAGTGGTTGAAGTTTAAACATGTAAGAATAAATACATAATTTTTCTCAATTTTTTTTATTTTAAAGATGTGGGGTACAATTCAGAATTAGGTATACAAGTAGTCATTGTACAGGTAAAATTTGGGCCTCCCTTTGGTCCCCACTTCCTCTGGTGTGAGATCAGATACCTTTATTGATGCTATGTGCCCTGCCTCCCTTCCCTGACAGTGTCCCACTACTGACAATCCCTTTCTTATTTAAATACACAATTTTTTAATAAACAAAACTAGTTATTTTGGGGGGTACCTTCTGGTATTTTTGCCTTTTGAAACAATCGTATCAAAACAGTATGAAATGAATACAGACTAACTAACTGGAGAGTCTAACTAACTGGGAATTGAAGTGTTAAAGCAAAGTTAAGTCAAGAGACCCAATTAGAGCTAAATATAACAAAATGGCAAAAGCATTTTGAGTAAGATGTACTGCCAATTTGGCTGATCCTCAAATTGCAAAGTCAGAAGGAAGGGACTGGCCTCCTCTGAGGCCGCCAGGCAGCCAAAGCACGTAGGAGTCACAGAGCAGGTGAGCATTTTTTAACTGTCACTTCGTAGCTTAAAAAAAAAGTTTTTCTTCCTCCCTCAATGTCTGGCATTAGGGGACTCTGGAAGACCAGATCATCAGTGCCAACCCACTGCTGGAGGCCTTTGGGAACGCCAAGACCGTGAGGAACGACAATTCCTCTCGCTTTGTGAGTCCAGGTTCAGTTAAGATGGGATGTTGCGGGATGTTCCTTCGCCTACAAGATAGGCAAGATGCCCGCCCTGATGGGGCATACAAACCAGTGGGGGACAGACATTGAAAGAACAAAGCACCTCCACAAGACGATTTCAGATGAGGATCCATTCCTGTGAGGTTCAACAGACAGGCGCGTGAGAGAGTCATGGAGCCAGGTCGCCTTCAGCCAGGGCCTCTCTGGGGTGGGGGGCTGGGGGGTTGGTGAGAGCGGCAGGATGAGGAGCAGACTGGCGACAGCAAGAGGCAGAAGGACAAAGGAAAGAGCAAGTGCACATCCTCAAAGTGGGGACGGACTGGCTGCAGTCCAGGCAGTCCAGGGGCCTAAAGACGATCCACATGGCTGCGGGGAGATGGGCAAAGGGGCCCGGCCCATGAGAGGAGGCAGAAGGGGGAGAGAGACACCCACAGGCCATGAGAAGGAGTTAGGGTTTCATTCCAAGTGCAACGGGAAGCTACTGAAGGACTCTGTAAGCAGGGAAGTGATGTGGTTTGATTTACATCTTGAACAAAATCATTCCAGTTGCTTTGTTGACTAGATATGTGTGTATGGGGGGAGGAGCATAGAGTTAAGGGGATGGAGGGAGGAGAAGCACCAAGCTGGAAGGAGAAGAAGGGAGAAGAGAGAGGAAATATTTAATGTCAAACTGTAGGGGGAAAGGCTCCTCCTATTCACATTACCCAGGAGATGAGTGGGAACCACTGGGGCCGTGGTGGAATCTGGTCTCCTTCTCCCCATACAGGGCAAGTTCATCCGGATCCATTTTGGAACCACAGGGAAGCTGGCCTCTGCGGATATTGAAACTTGTAAGTAGGTCCACAGGCATCTGACAGTGACTCAGAGTGAGTAGAGGGTGGCGCGGGGTGGTGGGGGAGGGGAATGGAAGACAGTCCTGTGTTTGTGTCCCAGATCTGCTGGAAAAATCAAGAGTCACCTTTCAGCTGAAGGCCGAGAGAAGCTACCATATCTTCTACCAGATTCTTTCAAACAAAAAGCCTGAGCTCATAGGTAAGGAAGACACCAGTGGGGCTGGTGTTTTAGGCGTTTGGCTCTTAGATCATTAGACTGAGGAGAGTTGTACCCATAGATGGGTGATATACAGTCAACGGAGGATTTAGAAATGGGATGTGTTTATCTTGGCAGTGATGTGCCAATTTGAAAAACCTAACCAAATGGACTATAACAAGTTTAAACCACTACTGAATTCAGTGCAGGTTTAAAGAACCTGGAGCTAAGCATTGAATTGTCCTTTGGCGCCCCCCTATGTTCTGACACGGAAACAATCTATCCCCACATGCGGTGAGGCCAATAAAAATTCAGATGCATCCAGCCTGTGGATGGTTATTCTGCCTCCTTTTCAACCTAATGGAGGAACCATGCACAATGCTTTCTTTGCTCTTTAGCTGTGTTTGCTCAACCTTGTGGTCTCCAGCCTGGAAACAGGCTGCAACTTTTCAAAATATTTTAGAAAAGGATATGATTTTACCAAACAACTGTGCTTCCCCCCAGTGTGAGCTCCTGTCCTGACCCACACTCAGCCAGTCTCCCTATTAACTTTTCCCAACCATCATTGAGATTTACCATTCGCGTGTGAAGCAAGATCATTTAAATATTCTCTCCAAAGTCCTTACTTCCCGTTGCATGAGAGACTGCAAAGTCTTCCCTGGAAGATATTTTCCATGACAGCCTGAGTTTTGCCAAGCTGTCTGAAAGAGATTTCTAACTCTAAATTCAATTTGGCCTCCAATGGTAAAAGTCCCAGTCTGGGATGTAGGAGCTCAAATCCACTCGGTGGATACGTTCTTTGCTTCTGTGTGACCTCCTCAAACTACTCATCATTTCAGAGCTGCTGCTTATTACGACCAACCCTTACGACTACCCGTTCATCAGCCAGGGTGAAATCCTGGTGGCCAGCATAGATGATGCCGAGGAGCTATTGGCTACAGATGTAGGTGGAATCGACAGACGGGATGGGTATTCTTCCTCTATCACTGTGTCAACCTGAGACTAACCTGCTGTTCTGTCACCATCAGAGTGCCATTGACATCCTGGGCTTCACCCCAGAAGAGAAATCTGGACTCTACAAGCTGACAGGTGCCGTGATGCACTATGGGAACATGAAGTTCAAGCAGAAACAACGAGAGGAGCAGGCAGAGCCAGATGGCACTGAAGGTACAAAATCACTGTGACAGGCCATACAGAGCTGGGTGGTTGTTCACCTGAGATCATTTGGTGCCTCTTGTGAAAAGATTAATTCCCTTCTACCCGAAGAAGTAAATGATCCTTTCTGGACCACAGATGCCTAAAGGCACTGTTACCACTCCCTTTTCTTGAATTGCTAGAATGACTCTATTTCAGATGCAGTGAGACATGACCAGGGCTTTGGGGAGCCCAATCCTGCCTTTGCACACAGTCTATCATATTCTCTGGGTGACTTTGCTTCTGTTGACCATGTATTAGCAGTTTAGCAATATGGAAATCTCAACATACTGAGAGGAACTTAGCCAAGCTTTGAAACATCTGGATGACTTTTGAAACAGCTTTTCTACTTTCTGATCACTTTTTTTTTTTTTTTTTTTTTTTTTTTGGCCAGTGGCTGACAAAACAGCCTATTTGATGGGCCTGAACTCTTCGGACCTCCTGAAAGCTTTGTGTTTCCCCAGAGTGAAAGTCGGGAATGAGTATGTTACCAAAGGTCAAACTGTAGATCAGGTAACTGTTTCAAGGCTGGGAAGGGATGCCAGCTCCTGATGGCCCCTGCTTTTATGCTCATTAGCTGATCTTTTCTCTATAGGTTCACCATGCTGTGAATGCTCTCTCTAAATCAGTTTATGAAAAGTTGTTCTTGTGGATGGTCACTCGCATTAACCAGCAACTGGATACAAAGCTACCGAGACAACACTTCATTGGTGTTCTGGACATTGCAGGCTTTGAAATCTTTGAGGTTTGTGTTCCTTATATTCATTCTCCATGTGGCTTTGCACAGGGGAAATTGGTTTTCATGATCCTAAAGGGAAGATATCAAGGTTATCATCTTGTAGTTTCCTACAAGAAACTAGGCAGAGAGTAGATAGATAGAAGTACCATGTTGGAAGGGTTTGTATTCTTTTAAAAAGAGGAGAAGACTTCTGTTAAATGAGATTTTAAAGGACATTGTCACGTGGATAAAAGATACCAATCAAAAGCAATGAAATTTAGAAAGAGCCAGGAGAGCTACAGAGAATTTGATATGTCAGTCATGCAATATTTTATATAAATGTCCTATTGGTTCTGTGTGAGTTATTGGTGTCTACCAAGATATTCAGGTGAAAAAAAAAAGGGTGAGTTTGCAGTCTAATAGAGAAAATACAGACATCTGTAAGGCACACCAGAGAGTAAATATGAAATAAAGTGAACAAGAGGTGCCCAGACGACGGGAGCTCAGGAGAGGGAGAAATGCCTCCTAGCTGGATGATTAGAGAAGACCACAAAGAGGGAATGTGAGCTGAGCCAGACCTTGAAGACTGTGAGCTGAGCCAGGCCTGTATCCAAAAGCGTGGATGAGTTGGGCCAGAGCCTGAGACAAAGAGGAGGAATGTTGATGGGTCTTTGATTTTGAAAGAAGTCTAAGTTTTCATGTGAACGTTATATTTTGGTGTTAGTATAACAGCCTGGAGCAGCTGTGCATCAACTTCACCAACGAGAAACTGCAACAGTTTTTCAACCACCACATGTTCGTGCTGGAGCAGGAGGAGTACAAGAAGGAAGGCATCGAGTGGACGTTCATCGACTTTGGGATGGACCTGGCCGCCTGCATCGAGCTTATCGAGAAGGTATTCTGTTTTGTTCACCCAGTAACCTCTTCGTAGAGACTCTACTGTTCATCACTGCAGCTCATATTTATCCATATGTGTTTTGCCTTGTCTTAAATCCAGCCAATGGGCATCTTCTCCATCCTGGAAGAGGAGTGCATGTTCCCCAAGGCAACAGACACCTCCTTCAAGAACAAGCTGTATGACCAGCACCTGGGCAAATCCAGCAACTTCCAGAAGCCCAAGGTGGTCAAAGGCAGGGCTGAGGCCCACTTCTCGCTGATCCACTATGCAGGAACTGTGGACTACAGCGTCTCAGGCTGGCTGGAGAAGAACAAGGACCCCCTGAACGAAACTGTCGTGGGGCTGTACCAGAAGTCCTCCAACAGGCTCCTGGCACACCTCTATGCCACTTTCGCCACAGCAGACGGTAACAGACTTTAAATATGAGGAGTGATTTGTATTCATGTGATTCCCAGAATACACAGAACCAAAAAAAAAAACCTTCCTAGGTCCACTGACAGCACTTGCCTTCGTTTACTTCTTTCAGCTGACAGTGGAAAGAAGAAAGTTGCCAAAAAGAAAGGCTCTTCCTTCCAAACTGTCTCCGCCCTTTTCAGGGTAAGAAAAAAACAAATTCACTTGCTTATTATTGGTTTAAGTCAAATCAAAATGAGCGATGTAGAGATTCTAAACTTGACTTATTAAAGAGTAGTAATGTTGTCCTAATCTGATTACTGCCACTTAGTGAGGTTGAAGGACAGTATAATAATATATAAATGAGGTCTAACCCAGAAGTCCCCAAGCTTTTTGGCATCAGGGACCGGTTTTGTGGAAGACAACCTTTCCACGGATGGGGGATGGGGGCATTGATCGTTGGACACTAGATTCTCATAAGGAGTATGCCACCTAGATCCCTCATAAGGAGTATGCAACCTAGATCCCGGTACAAGTCCATGACCCCAGGGATTGGGGAGGGTGGGGAACTTCTGGTCTAACCAACTGGTGAAAATTTCATTATCATTTTGTACTGCACCTAGCTGGATTGACTGGCCTGAGAGGTGATTTCACCATACAAACTCTCCAGTGTGCCTTACGGACACTGGCAAGAGCATCTCACACTCCCAATAGAGCCAGATACATCTCCTGAGTTGATTTCAGACAGCATTTTGTATTAGGCAAGCCCTCGGGCTCACTGGTTGCTAAGAGAGTATTGTATCAGCTATTTGCCTAAACCTGTAGCCATAGTAGTATTAGAAGGGTTAAATAATTTCACTATTCTTTAGAATTCACGATAAATTTAAAACATTTATCTTACCTTTCATTATAATGTACCTCTGTCATTGTAAAAGCCTGTAGTAGACTGTCAGAGTTCATCTTTTTCTTCTAGGAAAACCTGAATAAGCTGATGTCAAATTTAAGAACAACTCACCCTCACTTTGTGCGTTGTATAATTCCCAATGAAACCAAAACCCCAGGTGAGACAGCCGCTGGCTATCTAGATGGTGCTCAGTTTTTAAGACTTTCTGTGTGAAGTCGACATGTCTTGCTTCTGTTTCCAGGGGCTATGGAACACAGCCTTGTCCTACACCAGCTGCGCTGTAACGGTGTCCTGGAGGGCATTCGCATCTGCAGGAAAGGATTCCCAAATAGGATTCTCTATGGGGATTTTAAACAAAGGTGTGTGATAAAAATATTATCTATGTTTCATGACTAGATGTGCAAATACTGGAATCTGAGAGGGAGAAATATTGGTATGAAATGACTAGTTTCTAGAGAACAGTTATGAACTTCCGCATAAACTAACTAATTTACCACTTGACCAAGGTATACATACTTGTTTCTTCCATGTTTTTCTCTGAAATGTGTCCGATATACAAAATAGCAGGAAAAGCCCTAGCCTAAGAGTCAAGAGGCCTAAATTACAGTCTGCTCTCTAGCAGCGTGACTCTAGGCATGTTTTCTGACCTCTTGGGACCTTGGCCTTGTGGTCTATAGGAAGAGCAACTTGAACTCCAAGGTCTCCATGTCTTTGTCAATGGTCTATGATGGTTTCTATAATGCAGGTACCGAGTGCTGAATGCCAGTGCAATCCCTGAGGGACAATTCATTGACAGCAAGAAAGCTTGTGAAAAGCTTCTGGCATCCATCGATATTGACCACACTCAGTACAAATTTGGACACACCAAGGTAATGCATCAATTCTGTCAGACACTGGCCTGTTTGTCTTCTTGACACAACTTCTTCAGAATACTGACTCGTGTCACCCTTCTCTCCACTAAGGTGTTCTTCAAGGCTGGCTTGCTGGGAACCCTGGAAGAGATGCGGGATGACCGTCTGGCCAAACTGATCACCCGGACACAAGCTGTGTGCAGAGGGTTTCTTATGCGTGTGGAATTCCAGAAGATGGTGCAGAGGAGGTCATGCAGGGTCTTTGCTCAAACATAAGCTCTTTGGGAAAAGGGGGAGTCTCTCTTAGGAATAAGCAATATCTTGTTTTTAGGGAGTCCATCTTCTGCATCCAGTACAACATTCGCTCATTCATGAATGTCAAGCACTGGCCCTGGATGAAGCTCTTCTTCAAGATCAAGCCCCTCCTCAAGAGTGCGGAGACCGAGAAGGAGATGGCCACCATGAAGGAAGAGTTCCAGAAAACCAAAGATGAACTCGCCAAGTCAGAGGCAAAAAGAAAGGAGCTAGAGGAAAAACTGGTGACTCTGGTACAAGAGAAGAATGATTTGCAGCTCCAAGTACAAGCTGTATGTGTTTAGCTATCTTCTTAAACTTTCCTTCTAGATTATTCATTTAGGAAAACCATGTTATTGGTGGAGAGCTCTGCTTTTTTTTATTTTTTATTTTTTACTCCACTCTCAGATCATGCTAAGATTTTTGCTTTTCAGTTGGGGTGCTTCGTAAAGGACTTCCTATTTAACAAAATGCTGGAATGTCACAAACCTTATCTCATTAAAGGGAATTATGATTCTTTTTTCCCTTTAAAGGAAAGTGAAAGCTTATTGGATGCTGAGGAAAGATGCGACCAGCTAATCAAAGCCAAATTCCAGCTTGAGGCCAAGATCAAGGAGGTGACCGAGAGAGCTGAAGATGAAGAAGAAATCAATGCTGAGCTGACAGCCAAGAAGAGGAAACTGGAGGATGAATGTTCAGAACTCAAGAAAGACATTGATGACCTTGAGCTGACACTGGCCAAGGTTGAGAAGGAGAAGCATGCCACAGAGAACAAGGTACTCTCCTGGTGGATCTGCCTAGCTTGATGTAGTCATTGCAGACTAACTTTGTTCTTATAATTGCTTGTGGCTTCTTCTTAGGTTAAAAACCTTACTGAGGAACTCGCTGGGCTAGATGAAACAATTGCAAAGTTAACCAAGGAGAAGAAGGCCCTCCAGGAAGCTCACCAGCAGGCCCTGGATGACCTCCAAGCTGAAGAAGACAAAGTCAATTCTCTGAGCAAAATCAAGAGCAAACTGGAACAGCAAGTGGATGACGTAAGTAAATAATGCTAACTGGGAGTCCCAGAACTCCAGAGTCAGAATAACCTCCAAGGGGCCTCTTGAAAAGCATTTGTTCCCAAAGAAAATGGTAACTTTTTCAGCTGGAAAGCTCCCTGGAACAAGAAAAGAAACTTCGCGTAGACCTGGAGAGGAACAAAAGGAAGCTGGAGGGAGACTTGAAGCTGGCCCAGGAGTCCATATTAGATCTGGAGAATGATAAGCAACAGCTGGACGAGAGGCTCAAGAAGTATGCCCTGCAACCACTGGTCTCCTTTTTGCAAATTCCTGGGTACTGTTTCTTCATGTATTCTATATTTCCCTTCACAGGAAGGATTTTGAATATTGCCAACTGCAAAGCAAAGTGGAAGATGAGCAGACACTGGGCCTCCAGCTTCAGAAGAAAATCAAAGAGTTGCAGGTGGGAGGTCTTTGGACTTCTCTTTTCCACGTGGTGTTACCCACAGTGTGTTGGGTGCTGCCTGCTGTAAGCCATGGAAAGCCAATGGGCAGGACTGTGGGGCTGCCTGCCTGGTGGGTTTTCTTCCTGCTGCACTGACATGGCAGTGATGAACCATGTCTCCCAAACTTCCAACAATATACGTAACTAAAGTATCCGGGATCAACATTTAGTTGAATGGAAAATATTCTGGACTGGTCACTGCAGGAGTAATGGCCATGTTGGGGCAGGAAAAATTCATGTGAAAGGAAATTAGCAGGCCTGGTGCATTGGTTCATGCCTGTAATCCCAGTATTTTGGCAGGCCGAGGCAGAAGGATTGCTTGAGCCCAAGGGTTTTGAGAGCAGCCTAGGTTACATAGCAAGACCTTGTCTCTACAAAAAAAAATAATACTTATATATATATAGATAGATAGATAGATATGTTAACTGGTGTGGTGGCGAATGATTTTAGTATCAGCTACTTTGGAGGCTGAGGTGGAAGGATTGCTTGAGCCCAGGTGGTTGAGGCTGCGGTGAGCTGCGATGGTGCCACTGCACTCCAGCCTGGGCAACAGAGTGAGATTCCAACTCAAATAAATAAATGAATAAATAAATAAGAAAATAAAAAGAAAGAGAAAGAAATGAGCGACATCCATATTTCTTTGGGGGAAAGTCCAAGACTCAGTTTGTCTAATTGGAACGGAAGCTAGCTTGTTCTTGACACTCAGAGTCCCTGTGGGCAACTGACTGCCCATGGGGTGAACGGTTGCCCCTACAGGCTCGGATTGAGGAGCTGGAAGAAGAGATCGAGGCGGAGAGGGCAACCCGCGCCAAGACAGAGAAGCAGCGCAGTGACTATGCCCGAGAGCTGGAGGAGCTGAGTGAGCGGCTGGAGGAGGCTGGAGGTGTCACCTCCACGCAGATAGAACTCAACAAAAAGCGGGAGGCGGAGTTCCTAAAGCTGCGCAGGGACCTGGAGGAGGCCACCCTGCAGCACGAAGCCATGGTGGCCACGCTGAGGAAGAAGCACGCGGACAGCACGGCCGAGCTGGGGGAGCAGATTGACAACCTGCAGCGGGTCAAGCAGAAGCTGGAGAAGGAGAAGAGCGAGTTCAAGCTGGAGATTGACGACCTCTCCAGCAGCGTGGAGAGCGTGTCGAAGTCTAAGGTGCTTGGGCGGTGGCCTCGAGGCTCCCTGGGAGAGACTCTGTGGTTTTTCAAACCTGACTACTGACTGACTTTGTTCCCTCTTCTCCATCCTTTAGGCAAATCTGGAAAAAATATGCCGAACACTGGAGGATCAGTTAAGTGAGGCTAGGGGCAAGAATGAGGAAATTCAGAGGAACTTGAGTGAGTTGACCACGCAGAAGTCCCGACTTCAGACTGAGGCTGGTGAGTCGTGTGTAGGAAGTGGGAGGGGCTAGAACCTCATGGACACCCAAGAGAGGGCAATTGGTCAAAACTTTGGGGCAGTGTGTGTTTGGGGAACATTTCTAGGGAAGCATATTTGCAGGAGAGGAATAATCAAAATAACCCACAGAAAGGGCCATTCAAAATATCCTGAAGGAAGGTATTGAGAATTCAGTAAGAACAAGAGAAAGAGAAGTAGACCAGAATGAGAAGGGACTAAAAACTCACCTAGTTCGAACTCTTTCAAAATGAAAGACTCTGCGCGGGAGAAATAGGATTAGAGACAGTCCCATAGCCTTCCTACTTCTTACTGCACATTAGCTCAGATAATCATTGTCCTCATCCAAGTGTTTTTGAGAACAAAGAGAAACATGGCCAATGTTTAAAGGCTCTTGGTATATAATGACAATGTAAGAGAAGATGATTTGGGGCTTTCACCAGAGAATGTGGCTCCATCCAACACTGGTCCTTGTTACAGGTGACTTGATGCTTTGCCAGTAGCCATGTGAAAAAAAGAAGCTTAGTTTATAAGCTTACAGTAATCTAGGGAATTCACCTCTAGTGGCAGAACCTCCCCCACCTCCATTTTTTCCCCTCTTACCTCTATATAAGCATATAAACTTGAATTTACCATATTTATTCAAGAGTCTAATTTCAAATTACCAGAGATAGAAAGTCCTAAGTATTTCCCTCAATGACCAGTCAACAAACAGCTGGAAACACCAGCCACTGGAGAGTTCTGGTGGGAGTTGTTAAGAGTGCCTGGTGGCCAGGCTTGGTGGCTCAGCCTGTAATTCCTCCTTTGGGAGGCTGAGGCCAGTGGATTGCCTGAGCCCGTGGGTTTGAGACCAACCTGAGCAACTTGGCGAGACCTCATCTCCACAATAAATAAACAAATTAGCCAGGCATGGTTAGTGTGTGCCTATAGTTCCAGCTACTTGGAAGGCTGAGGAGGAAGGATAGCTGGAGCCCAGCAGGTTGACACTGGGTTGGCTGTGAGTGTGCCACTGCATTCCAGCTTGGGTGATGGAGTGAGACTCCAACTAAAAAAAAAGAGTGCCTGGTGATGTTTACATTTACAGTTGTCAGCGGTGTTGTTTTTGTTTTTGACAGAAGTCACTTGCAGCTTCCAGTAGTTACAACAGTATCTTACCAGGTGTGCTTTTCAGTTTCTCTTTGAAAGCACAATCCTTTTCCTTCTAGAAGGGACCACATCTTAACTTTTCTCTCTCCCCAGATCTTAGCACAGAACCTTACACATATAGTAGGACATTGGCAAATGAATGAATGAAATGAAATGAAAGTGTTTTCTTCTGGACACAGGTGAGCTGAGTCGTCAATTGGAAGAAAAGGAAAGTATCGTATCCCAACTTTCCAGGAGCAAGCAAGCATTCACCCAGCAAATAGAAGAGCTCAAGAGGCAGTTGGAGGAAGAGAACAAGGTACATCATCTGAGGAATGCTTCCTTGATCTAATTTTCAAATATCACCTGCACAACTTTATTCAGTAGGTGATGATAGGAACATAGTTGGATTGTATCATGTACATGGTGGCACTGAATCCATTGGGGGCTCTCCTCTTTCTTGACTTCTTGCAGGCCAAGAATGCCCTGGCGCATGCTCTGCAGTCCTCCCGCCATGACTGTGACCTGCTGCGGGAACAGTATGAGGAGGAGCAGGAAGGCAAGGCCGAGCTGCAGAGGGCGCTATCCAAGGCCAACAGCGAAGTTGCCCAGTGGAGGACTAAATACGAGACAGATGCCATCCAGCGCACAGAGGAGCTGGAGGAGGCCAAGTGCGCAACTCTGTTTGCCTTTAGGAGAACTAGATAGCTGGGCGTGGTGGTGCATGTCTGTAGTTCCAGCTACTTGGAAGCTGAGGCAGAAGGATCCCCTGGGCCCAGCAGATTGAGGCTGTGGTGGCCGTGAGTGTTTCACTGCACTCCAGCCTGGGAGACAGAGTGAGACTCTCCCTCAAAAAAAAAAAAATAGAAGAACTAGAACCCTTAAACAATCACATGGCAGAGGGTGCTGGCTTTAGAACTAATTGGGGATGAATTTGTTTTTGTTACTAGGTATTTCCCCATCTCATGTGTCTTTCATTGCAGTGCTGGGTCATTAAAGGGACCTGGCATTGACACATTTCATTGAGACAAACAACTTTGATCTTGGTTAGAGACAAGGCTGGCTATTGATCCCAGATTTTAAGCAAACAGGAAATTCTCTTGGGCTTATGAAAGCACACGGGTGTCTGAATCACATAGATTAGTGATTCCAACTTGATGAGTAGTGATGTTCAAGAGGGCTGAAACTTAAATAGCATCTGCTTCTCTTCCATATTCTTTAAGGAAAAAACTTGCTCAGCGTCTTCAAGATTCTGAGGAGCAGGTTGAGGCAGTGAATGCTAAATGTGCTTCCTTGGAGAAGACCAAGCAGAGGCTGCAAGGAGAGGTGGAAGATCTGATGGTTGATGTGGAAAGAGCCAACTCCCTGGCTGCCGCTCTGGACAAGAAGCAGAGGAACTTTGACAAGGTGTGGAGTCAGCTCCATGCTGGTCAAATGCCATAATGTGGGAGATTTCTAGTGGCCAGGGAAGGAAAAGAACAGTCCCAGGCCTGACTCTGCCTCGCCGCCCCCCTCCCCCTACCCCTCAGTGTGACCTTGAGCAAGTTCCTGAACTTCACTGGACTGTAGTTTCCTCATCTTTAAAACAGAATGGGAATGGGAGTGGGTAGATGTCCCTTTCAAACTGTCAGTGGAGACAAACCAATTTCTACAATGTTGTTCAGCCCTTAACATTTTTCCTTCCCCTAACCTGCTGTTCTGTCTAGGTGGTTGACATACGACCATCTAACTTAGGTCCCACTGGGAGGCTTTTAGCATGGGAGATAAGGTTCATTTGAACCAATGTTTTAATGAAATATTTAGGAAGAGGGCAATTATACCCAGCTAATACCTTCTCAAAGGATCTATTTGCTTTTTGGAGATGGCATTTGTCACTGATTTGTCTATCACCCTGCGTCAATTTGTGGAACAAAATCTTCATTAGTCCAGTAATCAATAACAAGGAGCCAGGCAAGAGATGCCACCAAGTGTAGCCCTAACTCTGCATTTAGTGGTTATCCTGAGTTAGAAGCCTGGTGGAGGAGAGCTCACAGACCGAGAGACCGTCCACCCTGGTGTTTCAGGTGCTGGCTGAATGGAAGACAAAGTGTGAGGAGAACCAAGCAGAGCTGGAGGCATCTCTGAAGGAGTCCCGCTCTCTGAGCACTGAGCTCTTCAAGCTGAAAAATGCCTACGAGGAAGCCTTAGATCAACTTGAAACTGTGAAACGGGAAAATAAGAACTTAGAGCGTAAGCTGTTCTCAATAGTCTGAAACCTCGTCCCCTCATGCCCTGCTGCCTGAGAGCGTACTGGCATGGGTATGGCTTCGTTGTCCCCATCCCTACATGTGTGTCCGCTAATGCACACAGTGTTCACCACCAAGCGGGTTATTTTTGAGTCTCCCTATAGGCAATATCTTATCTCTAGGAAAAAGGAGTCCTTAGAATGATAATGAACTAGTTAAAAAGCATGGAGTCTGCTTTGCACGCCTGGGAAACCCATGCAGAGGCGTTCATATGCAATGGAAACTTATATTTCTCTGCAGAGGAGATAGCAGATCTCACAGAACAAATTGCTGAAAATGGTAAAACCATTCATGAACTGGAGAAATCAAGAAAGCAGATCGAGCTGGAGAAGGCTGATATCCAGCTGGCTCTAGAGGAAGCAGAGGTGAGATGCTTAATGGTGCTGCACCGGCCTGGGAGTTCAGCTGGCCAAATCCGTGTCTTCATTTTTGCCTTTGCAAAGTCAGTTTCCCATCACACAGCATAACTGTGAGGTTGAATGAGGTAATTCCTGTGAATTGTCTTGAATTTATTGGTGAAAATCATTACATTAAAATAGATCTAGCCAGGCTTGGTGGCTCAGCCTGTAATCCTGCAACTTTGGGAGGCTGAGGTGAGTGGACTGCCTGAGCCTGTGGGTTCGAGACCCGCCTGGGCAACTTGGCGAGACCTCATCTCTACAATAAATCAAAAATGAGCCGGGCGTGGTAGCGCATGCCTGTAGTTCCAGCTACTTGGAAGGCTGAGGCGGAAGGATCACCGGAGCCCAGCAGGTCGAGGCTGCGGTGGCCGGGAGCGGCCACTGCACTCCAGACTGGGGGACAGAGTGAGACTCCAACTCAAAAAAAAATAAAATAAAATAAAATAAATAATAAAAAAATAAAATAGATCTAAAATGAGATTTTACAAAATCTTAGATGAATTTAAAAGCTTTACACTCCAAACAGATATGATGATTTATGTTATTATTGTTTGATAGTAAATCAAAACCAAATAATAAAACAGCTTTTATTTCTGCACTGAAGGTAAGTTGGGGATTTTTTTTTTAAATTGGAGTCTCACTCCATCATCCAGGCTGGAGTGCAGTGGCACACTCACAGCCACCCCAGCGTCGACCTGCTGGGCTCCAGCAATCCTTCCGCCTCAGCCTTCCAAGTAGCCAGAACTACAGGTGCACGCTACCATGTCCAGTTAATTTTTGGTTTATTGTAGACATGAGGTCTTGCCAAGTTGCCTGGGCTGGTCTCGAACCCATGGGTTCAGGCCATCCACTCACTTTGGTCTCCCAAAGTGCTGGGATTACAGGCTGTGCCACCGAGCCTGGCCAGGGATTTTTTTTTAAGGTAGTTTTGAATATTGTACAGTGGATTTAGGATCATTCCGTTAAAGTTTTGTTACCCTGTAGGGTAGTTTTGTTACCCTGTAGGGTAGTGTGGCAGGCTCCGTACTCCATCACTAACACTATTTGGTTTTTTTGTTCTTTAAAGGCTGCTCTTGAGCATGAAGAAGCCAAGATCCTCCGCATCCAGCTTGAATTGACACAAGTGAAATCAGAGATTGATAGAAAGATCGCTGAGAAAGATGAAGAGATCGAGCAGCTGAAGAGGAACTACCAGAGAACGGTGGAAACCATGCAGAGCGCCCTGGACGCCGAGGTGCGGAGCAGGAACGAAGCCATCCGGATTAAGAAGAAGATGGAGGGGGATCTGAATGAAATCGAGATCCAGCTGAGCCATGCCAACCGCCAGGCTGCGGAGACCCTCAAACACCTCAGGAGTGTCCAGGGGCAGCTGAAGGTCTGAGAGCTCCTGAGGGGGAAAAAACCTCTCCCGTCCTCAAATACCCAAAGATGGAGACCAGGCCCATGGTCCTAACGCCTCAGCCTCACATAGACTGTTCCTGTTTCTCTGGCTAGGATACCCAGCTCCACCTGGATGACGCTCTCCGGGGCCAGGAGGACCTGAAGGAGCAGCTGGCCATCGTGGAGCGCAGGGCCAACCTGCTGCAGGCCGAGGTGGAGGAGCTGCGGGCCACTCTGGAGCAGACGGAGAGAGCCCGGAAGCTGGCAGAGCAGGAGCTCCTGGACTCCAATGAGAGAGTACAGCTGCTGCACACCCAGGTGGGGGAAAGGGTGTGGGGGGGGGGAGAGATTCAAGATTCCAGCCCCAGACACACCTGGGTAACACCCCCTCCTCTTGCCCTAGAACACCAGCCTCATCCACACCAAGAAGAAGCTGGAGACCGACCTCATGCAACTCCAGAATGAGGTAGAAGATGCCAGCAGGGACGCAAGGAACGCGGAAGAGAAGGCAAAGAAGGCCATCACTGACGTAAGACGTCTCCTTCCTGCTCCCGTTTGGCTGTCAGAATTGTTTTCCATGAAATCCTCCTCTCCTTCCGCTACTTCTCTCCCCCCCCACCACCTCCCACCCCCTCACCAGAGTTCCCATTAGACAGACTGAGTCTCCCCTAGTCACATATGGTGTACATTCTGCTCCCAAACCGCTTCCACCTCCCCTCAAAATCCATTTCCCTCCTGCACATTTAAAAGAAGGGCATAGACAAATAAGACAGGAAGGACTTATAGCCTGTTTGTTCTGCCCATGAAGAGGTGTGATCGTTTCTCCGTCAACACCTGACTTATTCCAAACATGAAAATGAGACCCTCCGAGGTCAATATCCCACCACATTTTCCCCTTTCACAACCATCTAGCCTTCCTGGGTCTCGGAAAGGAAAAACCACAGCTCCACTGGCGCCACCTGCTGCCCGATGGGAGAACTTCACCTCGAAACCGTTAGGCTTTCCTGCACATTCCTACACCACCCTTATTCTCAAGAAGCTTTCCCTTCATCAATCAAATCAATCTTTTCTAAGTCCCAGGATACTTTGAAAATATTTATCAGTGATAATGAATGTTAGGTCACACTCCCAGTAGGGCCTCCAGAATGTCAGGTTAGGCCCTCTGGGGATATGTGTGTCTAGTGTGTGCTCCAGTGCCATGAGAAAGATGCAAAGAATTGCACAGAAGCTTAGATTAGAAAATACAATAAGTCAAGTGTGGTAGCACACACCTGTAGTTCCAGCTACTTGGAAGGCTGAGGCAGAAGGATTGCCTAAGCCCAGCAGGTCGAGGTTGCCGTGGCTACCTTGTGCCACTGCACTCCGGCCTGGGTGACAGAGTGAGACTTCAACTCAAAAAAAAAAAGAAAAGAAAATATAGTTTATTTAGAAAGTAAATTAAAGAGAGAGAGAGAGGAGATTCACCTCCCCAAGGTAGGGGAGGGGGACAAAACCAGGAAACATGGTGGTGGCCATAGCTCTAAGAGCACATGGCCACACCAGAGTCTAGTAAGGCAATGGTGGCTGGCTGCTCGTGGCTGAGTCCTTTTAACCCTTCCCTGTGATGCAGGAAAATCATTAAGGTGATTGGGTGGTGGTCTGCTCCATGTCATCACGAAGGGGCAGAGAAGCACAGGTGCTGACGTCACGTGATGAACAACAGGCAGATGGGTGGGTTAGTCACATGATTGCTGCCATAGTGGTGGGATCTGTCTGTGTCATGAAAGTCACAAAGAGCTGACTAGGTTAACCTGGGTCTTATGGGTGGAGGCAAATACTTGAAATAGAAAAGATGATTAGTACAAAGCAAGCTGGGGAGGGGGGTTGTAAAACAATTATCAATAGCTACCTCTGAGAAACCGGTTCTGTCCTTGGCTGGTGATTGGAGGGTAAGTTAACTGCTAGAAAAACATGAGATTTAGGCAATGTTAAAATGGCTGCTCACTGGGTATATTGAATTCATGTTATGTCCTTTCAATGAAATAAAGAGTTTCCTTGGAGCAGAGAAAGTTCCTAAAGAGGACAGTTTAAGAAAAGGAAAAGGCTATTTCTTGTCTAGTCCTTGAAATTTTTACATCAGAGGTTATTTTATGTACTGGGTGCAGCTCTTGCTGTATTCCATGGTGGAAAGGTGTGCTTAATCACTGCCTTTCCTATTTTCCTTTTTCTTTAGCATGGTCTCTGGGCCTCTGAGACACCCAGGTTTTGACAGCTCCAAGGTACTTGGGCTTTGACTGCATCTTAGTGGGTGTCATTGGTTTTCAGGCCGCTATGATGGCCGAGGAGCTGAAGAAGGAGCAGGACACCAGTGCCCACCTGGAGCGGATGAAGAAGAACCTGGAACAGACGGTGAAGGACCTGCAGCACCGTCTGGACGAGGCCGAGCAGCTGGCGCTGAAGGGCGGGAAGAAGCAGATCCAGAAACTGGAGACACGGGTGCGTACAGAGGAACCCCAGTATGGCTGAGCTTTTCAGCCTCTCCTGTTTGTGCTCCAACCCAGACTAATTTTCTCACTGTCTCTCCAGATCCGAGAGCTGGAGTTTGAGCTAGAAGGTGAGCAGAAGAAGAACACAGAGTCTGTCAAGGGCCTGAGGAAATACGAGCGGCGGGTCAAAGAACTAACGTACCAAGTAAGTGGTCATCTTCTCTGTAAAGTGCAAATGCCACCCCTTCTCCACCAAAATACAGTAAGAATTGCTTTAACCCAGAAAACTGGGCAGGGCTTGGACAACTCTGCCCCTTCTTCTCCATGTTCTCATTCTTAAGAGTGAAGAGGACAGGAAGAATGTGCTGAGACTGCAGGATCTGGTGGATAAACTTCAAGTGAAAGTCAAGTCCTACAAGAGGCAGGCTGAGGAGGCTGTAAGTGGGAAAAGTGTGTGACTTTAGGACAGCAACTGGGCCGTTTCCTACAGCGAGGTCTGAGAGAGCTGTGCACTGACCTCACCTGCCTGGGCTCTTTGGTTTTAGGATGAACAAGCCAACGTTCATCTCACCAAATTCCGAAAAGCTCAGCATGAGCTTGAGGAGGCCGAGGAACGTGCCGATATTGCAGAATCTCAAGTCAATAAGCTACGGGCTAAGACCCGAGACTTCACCTCCAGCAGGGTGAGTCGCAGACCTGGGAAAAACCCACAGGAGAAACTTTTGAGCTGAAAGGAAGCTTAGAGAACACTTTACTTTAGAGCAGGGGGAATATCAGGCTCAGGAAGAGAAGCTATTTACTTAAAGTCACTTAGCTGAGTAGAGCCCTGCTAGAACCCTGGTCTGTAAATCACAATTTAAAAAAACACTATCCCTTGAAAAAAATGTAGTACCTATACACGATGGAATATTACACAGCCATAAAGGACAAAATTATGAACTTAGCAGCAACTTGGATGGATTTGGTAATTTTATGCACGAGAGTCTATAATACTGAGTGATCTATCACAGAAGCAAAGAACTGAGTACCACATGTTCTTGTTCTGAAGTGGACCTTGAACAATTATTATAATACTACAAGAAAAGGACTGGCAGTAGTGGGAAACTGCCAGGGAAGGGGGGGCACACCTCATCAACAAGGGTGCCTGCATAATGAACATTTGTATACGTAACTCTGAATTGTATCCCACATCTTTAAAATTAAAAATTCAAAAATTAAAAATAAAGCACCATTCTGAAAAAAAAGCAGGTGTTCCCCTGAGCTCTTTCAAGTGCCCCCTGCTGGTGCCAGGTCACTCTACATGTAGGTGGATTGCTGACCAGCATGTGGACTTGTTCTTTGTGAGTGCCAGGTTCTCAGGCTGTGGGGTGACTTCATTTGTGCAACTGTGCATTTCCCAAGGTCCCCCCCAAAAAATTCTGTGTCCTGCTGAAGCGTACAAGGAACTCCCAGATGCTTGCTGGAAGCAGTGGGAGGAAATGTGTCTCTGCCATCTGACTTGATTCAAAGTGCCTCTTTCTTTCCAGATGGTGGTCCATGAGAGTGAGGAGTGAGCAAGCCCCTTTGGGAGCAGGACAGAAGATATGCAAAATGTATATTTTCGTGGTTCCTGACAACTATGCTTACTTTCCATGTGACTCTTTTTCACATGTAATAAACTTTGTTTTCAATCTGGGGCTGTTTCATTGTATTTGTTTTTCTTTTCCCGTGAGGAAATGGTTTCTGATTTGGTGATTTTTGTGCACGAGATTGAAGTCTTGGTAAGCAGTAGGCTTGGTAAATCCTACAGGTATGTGTATGTTGGGAAAGGGAGAGATTGCCTTTGTTTTAAACGTGAGATTCAATCAAAAGGAAAAAATACTCCTAGCTTAACTGTTGCTTTGGCAGGGCATGAGAGGGAGGATTTTTCAAGATTCACCACTTAATATGATATGAGGGAAGCACAAAGTTTATGTTCACGAAAACCCTATCAAGTTGGATAGGGTTATAAGGCAAGCAACCAGATTCTGCTCCTTCACATTCTGTTGGGAACGTATATCTGAAATATAGTAAGTATTTGCTGGGCAGCTGCTCCATGCAAGCATGATGCTCTTAGGAATACACAAATGAACAAAATACTGTTTGGTCCCTTCAAGAGCTCAGTCTAAACCTACCACTGAGTCCTGTTATCTTAGCTCAATCTGCACTACTTCAAAGCTGCATTACAGAAAATCCCACCCCTTACCCAGGGTGAACCTGTCTTTACCTTAAAAGGGGAAAATAGAGCAGGAAGTCAAAATAACCATCTGACTGACCTGCTACTGGAAATGGCACTTTCTAACCTCGGATTCCTTGTTTACTGGCATCATTAAACTTATCAGAAACAATTGCCAAGTTCCCTTCTCTGTCTGATTCTAAAAGATTAGGAGGAGACCCATTTTGACTCAAGTGGGAATTAAAGACCAAGGAGAACGCTCTTCAGCTCCCAGAGCTAAGTTTAGCATCTCCTGGGATTTGCCGTTATAATAGGAAAGAGGTTACTCAGTGTAAGATCTGGACTATCAGTGATTTCAAATCATTTTATCTCAAAGACCACATCTCTTTGACTTGTTTTCAATACTTCATGGCAACACTGTGACTAAAAAGTGGCATGTCCTTCTGGTGATGGCTGTCACTGAGAAGAAATCACAGCAATGACAAGTCTGATCCATGCCCAGGCGAGTGACCAGGCCAAAATAACAGTCCTTCAGAGCCTTTCAGAATATACAAGGACGGCCAGGCTTGGTGGCTCAGCCTGTAATCCCAGCACTTTGGGAGGCCAAGGCGAGTGGATTATCTGAGCCCACAGGTTTGAGACCAGCCCGGGCAACTTGACAAGACCTCGTCTCTACAATAAATCAAAAATTAGCCGGGCATGGTAGCACATGCCTGTAGTTCCAGCTACTTGGAAAGCTGAGGCAGAAGGATCGCCAGAGCCCAGCAGGTCGATGCTGAGGTGGTTGTGAGCATGCCACTGCACTCCAGTCTGGGCAACAGAGTGAGACACCATCCCAAAAAATAAAATAAAATAAAGAATATACAAGGACTACTACAGATTACCTAATATGGAAAGCAGGCAACAGAGGAAGCACCAAATGAAGTTCCTCATTATAGAAATATTCCAAAAGAAAATAGTGAAAAAACTGGAATATTAGGAACTCTTTTAATGAATTATGCCTACTAACATCACAAAAAGATAGACAACCAGACACTATGTGCCTCCCAATAGAAGGACACACCATCATCTGCAAAGAATTTCTGCCCAACAATCTACCTTGTGTCTGATTGAACCTCTAGATGTGACTATTGTCCATATGTAGGAAATACAGGGGACAGAGACTTAAGATGCAGACAAATCTAGGTTGCGGGGAAACTCAACTGAACAAATCATATAGTTTTTTCATTGGATAAATTGCAAAATTACATATCAAAGAAATGGAAGGGGTACTTATAGATTAATAGAGGCTTAATGGACTTATCCACTAATTACACTATTTGGACTTTATTAGGATCCTGATTTGTTCAAACAAGCTGTTAAAAAATAGATACACACATGCATATTCCAATGGTGAAATTTCAATATTGATTGGATTTTGATGACGATACAAGATTATCGTTTGTTTTTAAGGTATAATGTGATACCATGCTTTCTAAAATTGTCTTTGTCTTTTAAAAAATACATAGTAAAATATTTATAGATCAAAAAGGAAGAGTAAGTGAGCTATCTTCGAAGTAAACTTATTTTGCAGATTTAATACTTAAAGAATTCATAAAAGAGGCCCCTGATGCATTTTATGCCAAACTGGTCCATGAACTTGAAAATCTCTGGAGCTGTGGGGCCTGATGTGTCCATTTCTTGGCCAAGTGTGATAGTTCCCACAAGAGGAGGTGTGGCATTTGGTTCTGGAAGCTATGCATGACTCTCTCTATTAGGTTCTGATTTTGTGAAGGAAATAAATGAAGAACTTTGTTGTCTAAGAGTTAATATGGTGACCAACGTTACCAACATTCTTTTATTCCAGAAAGCAAAGGATGCCCACAACTATGGAAGATGTAAGCTGTGTTATTAAGGCCAGAAAAATGAAAGCACAGATCTCATTCCAAATAGGAGCCGCCGTGTCACACAAGCAGGAGAGGGGGTCTGGCTGTGGAGAGGAGGAGGCTGATATCGCCACTATTTGCTGAACTCTCACATGTACACTTGACACCCACTATCACATGCCATCCACATGAAAGACTCGGTGATGATATGGCATTATGACTCCTGCTTTACAGATGAAGAAGACACGAAACACAGAGTGACTTGCCTAAGGTCAAAATGATGGAGCTGGGATCCTCCCTAGATCCCAAGATTTCTTCACCTTGCAAAGCACTCACTGTCTACCTGAGTAGCTGACCAAATAGATGTAAGAAACACCTCGAGGTAGAACATGGGGCAAAGGTGTTTTGAAACTTGGCTGATAAAACCCAAAGGGTATGTTTTGTTTTGTTTTTTATTTTTGACGATTAACTATTTTATTGGTGTTTCATTATAAAGCTCCTTTTGCCCATCAACTCGGGCCACCTCATCCTCAGAGAGTCTCTCCACAGACAGTCCACTTGATCACTCACCAGGAACTTGGGTGACCTTTAACTCATCTGTGATGTCCACCAGCTCTTTTGTACATGGACTTCGGAACAGGGTGACTAAAAACATGATGTCAGACTCGTTTCTTTGGATGGGATCCTACCATCTCCAAATTAGAGACCATTTCTAATTTCTAATTTCTTTTCCATTTCTCAAATAGGCTGGCATTGGCTCTTTTTTTCCCCCTGCTACTGAGGCAGATAATTTATTTACTTTCTCCCTATAATCTTCATACTCTCCAGAAACCTCTGACTTTCTGAATTCCTTATTGAGTCTTAAATCTCTTAGCAGTGGATTTCTACTTTGTATTACCTTTTATAATTTTTAAATTACACAAGAAATACATGCTCAAGCACAGGACTTTCAAAAGATCTGTCAACTATAAAAGGACCACCAGCTAGGAGGTAGACTCCTTTATTTGGAACAGATGAGAGCTTGATTTATGATTGGCAGATGGCCACCTTCTTAAGGACATATGAGGGACACAGTTTCTAATAGGAGTAACATGTCCTTATGGGGGAAAATTGGTTGCAGTTTGCAGCCTCCACCAGCTGGTGAGGGCGACTTTTTGTCTCTCCATGCCTGGATCACCCCGACAGCTGAGAGCCTTAATAAAACAAGTGTGCCTAGGAATGTGGGGAGAGCAAGCTGCCCAGATCACAGGGGTCTATTTACACCACTCCCAATAATCCCACTGCTAAAAACAGCTGAGGCTGAGAGGTTCTGAGGCTGCTTGTTGGATCTGAGCAGCGATCCGGTTACCCTCAGCAATGCTGAGACATTCCGGAAGCTTTCATGCCCAACTGCAGACCATCAGGAGCCAGGGGCCCCATATGGCACTGATTATTTTTATCTAAGACGTTTCATGCTTTCCACAGCAGTGAGGAGCAAGAACCCCAATTCCTGACCTTTATGGGTCTTATTCTTCTTGTTATACTAAATAGGCCATGGCCCTTATTCAGGACCCCTGAGGGAATTTAGGGGGGCAAGTGCTGGATACCCTCAGGTGACCACCATAGGGAATCCTAACACCAGCTTGCTGACAGAAGGGATGGCTTAGATAATGAATGTGGAGAGTTGTAATCCACATAGGGCTCCCCAGTGATCCAGGGATACTAAAATAAGAAAGGGGACCTGCTGGGCTCAGTGGCTCAGCCTATAATCCCAGCACTTTGGGAGACTGAGGTGAGTGGATTGCCTGAGCCCGCAGGTTTGAGACCAGCCCAGGCAACTTGGCGAGACCTCATCTCTACAATAAATCAAAAATTAGCCAGGCATGGTAGTGCACACCTGTAGTTTTGGCTACTTGGAAGTTGAGGTGGAAGGAAAGCCAGAGCCCATCAGGTTGACGCTGGGGTGGCCATGAGTGTGCCACTGCACTCCAACCTGGGCAACATGGTGAAACTCCTACTCAAAAAAAAAAAAAGAAAGAAAGAAAGAAAGAAAGACAGCTCCTCAGACCTCAAGGACAGTAAGGGAAAATAAACCCCCTAACAATAATGATGAAAAACAAAACAAAAATCATAGAGGCATTGAGTAATTGAGGAAGGTGACAGGTGACAAGACTTTATAGTCAGGGACCAAAAAAAAGTCATCCCTTGGAATGATTTTCCCGTAGGAAAAGTAAAGAGTTGAGATGATCTCTGTGCCCTTGGGAAAACAAATTCTTTCTAGCTGACTTTCTGCCATCCTATCTTGGTAATAAAGAAAGAAGAATAAGCCAGGAGTGGTTCTTTGCAAGTCTGTGAGCAATCCTGACCAGGGTCTTGATTTTCTTGGCTTGGGGAGTGGGCATGGCTGTTTGAAATTCACACTGGCTCCTGAGCCTAAGAGAGGATCAGGTATCCAGGAGGAGGCCTCAGGGCTGAGGGGCAGCTGTGTGAAGACAGGA
The DNA here is from genome assembly GCA_027257055.1 of Cephalopachus bancanus. Taxonomy (NCBI): domain Eukaryota; kingdom Metazoa; phylum Chordata; class Mammalia; order Primates; family Tarsiidae; genus Cephalopachus; species Cephalopachus bancanus. The sequence continues at coordinate 5,509,650 of JAPVLO010000052.1, forward strand.
GACCAACTGTGAATAGACCCCAGGGCCCAAGGCTCCAGCTCTCCCATACCTTGCTGCCAGAAGTTTCAGGCCTGAGTTTCCTTATACACATATTCATTCGTCTGTTATTTAAGAACTGCCTGCTGTGTGTCCAAGAACAGGGAATGGGAGAAACAGAAATCCCTAAGAAAGTTAGACCCGGAAAAGGGAGAGCCCCAAGACTCAGAGTGGGAAGGGCAGGAGGGAAGTTGGAGGGACACACATTTCAAATATGGTCCAGCCTCAGCTCTGAACAAGGTGAAAATCTGTAGCAGCTGTGCCTATTTGGGGCCTGGGGTCTCTTTCTCAAGGGCAACAGGTGTTGAGACCTGAAGAACAGGGTATGATGTGTGGGTGTTTATTCTGAGGGCATCCTGGCATCCTTCCTAGGGTCAAAATTCAGCCTTTCGATTCAAAACCTCCAGCTAGAAACATACAATGTCCTCCTTGTCTACCTCCCTCGTGGCCCACCATCCTGGGGCTGTCTGAGCCTGCCTTGTCTTACGGCTTGCTCAAGGAGACTTGCAGGTTTCTGGGAAAGGGTTAGGTTGGGGATGTGCACCACTTGCTGGGCTGGGGAAGGGTGAAGCACATGTTCTTCTCACCATCATACTCTGCTTCTGATAATTCTACAGAGGAGAGTCAAGACTGGGAGGCAGACAAGGAGGAAGGCCCAAGTTGGCTTCTCTCTAGCCACCCCTGCCCTAAGGTTTAGGATCCTGGTCTCTGACCATGCTGATAAAGGAAGGAAAACAGCAGCCAGTTATAGGGAATAGGCTTGCATGCCCCCACCACTGTTTTAGGCACTCTTGTAAACACTATCTAGTGTAATGACCACCACTGTCCCACAAGTCAGTCAAAGGACACGAGCCTTTGGACATGAGGTTCCCTGTTGAACAGTAGATTAAAAGAATGTGATCTGTTGCCTTTTTAAGTACTTGCTTTCAGCCCCACAGTAAATCCCAACCATAACAGAGTCATATGAATAGATAATGAGTGATCGATAAATGCACATAGATGATATTTGCCACAGTTGATCTCCCATGGGTCTCATTCTCATCCTGGAGAGGCTCCACGGGACATGGCAGAATGAGGACGATTTCCTTTGGGAAGATCAGCATGCAGCTGTGACCTCAAGAGGTCCTACTGCGAGCAGTGGGAGTCTTCAAAGTGGTGTCTCCCAGCCACTTGGTCTCCCCTCACTTCTCTGCCCACCTTAGAGAAGGGCTAGAGAAGCAACATCAGCAGGGCTGCCACCAAACCTGGAATGGGGGCAGTTAGGCACCCTAAACTTCCAAATCCCAGAACAGCAGCATCACAAGTAGAGATTCCACTTCCTGACTTGGAGGCCAGGGCCATTTCCATCGTCTGACCAGCTTGGTGTTGAGCACAGAGTTAATGTTCACTTGGCTGTGGTTCCCTCCCGTCCTTCTTCAAGTTCTTGTACTCCTGAGTCATCTATTGTTTTTGTGTCATTGCCTGAAATATGGGGGTTAGAGATGAACACAGCCTTGTGCGTGTGTGTGTGTGTGTGTGTGTGTGTGTGTGTGTGTGTGTGTGTGTCTTGCCATCTCTTTAAGGAAATATTAATAGTAGTTCTATGGTTTAAATCATCCTGAACTCCTGAGATAAAAAGACAGTTTGAATATTTATCATTACTATACAGAAAAAAGAAGAAGTGATTTTGACAGGTCTCTTACTGTATTTTATGACTTAACTGAAATCTTTTTTTTTTTTTTTGGCCTTTAAAGGCTGTAATAAGATCTGGTGCTCTGAGGCACTCATGCTTCACAAGCCATTTGGCCCCAAAAGTGTGAATCTGTTCACATTAGTTGATACAACTTCGTTCTCCTTAGTAGGCTTATTTGAAATGCAACCCTGATCTAAAACTGCTTTACCCAGATTCTGTCCGTGACCACCTCTGCTTCTCTTGGGTGCATTTGCCTTGGACAGATGCTCAACATGGTGTTCCACATGGGTCCACATACATGACTGTCCTCTGCTCTTCCACTTGCTGAAAGCCTGACACATTTTGGCCTCTTCTGGTCCTCCCCATCCATTGGTGGTCACACCCCATTCCTTTGTACACATTTCTAAGAGCACTTTTTAAAATTCCCTCCCTTTTCCTTAAGTAGTAATTGTGATTTACTGTTTTACTTATCTTTGTATGACAGTTCCTGCCCGAATATCTTGTATTTTCAAAATTACACAAATTACACACACACACACACACACACACACACACACACACACACAGAGTTTAGGTAATTACTGGAAGAATACACAGGTAGGAAGGAGAAAATCTGGGTTCCAGTCTTATCTTTGTTTCTAGTTTCTTTCATAATCATGGGCAGCTCACTCTCCAGGTTTCGGGTTCCTTGAAGAAAAAAAGGACTGAACTATCCAAGGGCTTCTAAACCTAGCTGGGAGGAATCGGCATTGCCTGAAATAGTTGGGGTTTTGTTTTGTTTTTAAATTCCAAAATGTAGGGCTCTACCCTCAGAGGTTCTGATTCAGGAGGTTGGATTGGAGCCTGGGCACCTGCATCCAAAGGCTCCTTGGGAATTCTAATAATCTGCCGAAAGATAATCTCTTAGAGCAAGTGTTTTAAAAAGCAGGTTCCTGGGCCTCAAGCCAGTCACTAAACGAGGATTTCCAGGAGAGAGACCTGGTAACTTGTATAGTTAACAAGCATCCCTAGGTGATTTTTATCTCAAAGCTGATCTGGGAAACATAGGCCTGGATCACTACTATACAAAGTAATCCAAAGACCAGCATGACTGGGAACTTGTGAGAAATGAAGCATCTCAGATTCCTCCCTGGGCTACTGAATCTGAATCTGCACTCTAAGGTGCAGATCCCAAGGTGACTGACAGGCACATTAGGGTCTGAGAAGCTTGGCTCTAGTCAGTGGTTCTCCAGCATGCTTCAGAATCCTTTGGATCTTGTTGATTGAAACTCACCCTTCAGTTTCTGATACAGGTAGGAGTCAGGCAGGAATCTTGGGTGGCGCCCAAGACTACATTTCTAACAAGTTCCAAGGACCATCCTTTGAGAGCCACGCCCTAGCAGATTTCTCAAAAAAACTACCTCTGAGCCTGTAAACTCTCCAATCTGGTTTTTTCTCTTGTTCTTCTAGTTGGGCATTCAGGCACTCACAAAATCCTATTCACCCACCATAGTGTCTAAGATTCTATGAATTAATTATCAGTGTAACTATTTAAGTGTTAATGCTGTTTGTCACAGGCTATTATAAAAGTTTCAAGAAAGCCACAACTTTGAGACCAGGTGTGGTCATCCAAGGGGAAAAATCCTTTCCTTCTTTCTCTCCCTATGCTTGGCTCTACCATGGCAGGAGATGCCACTCCTGGCACTGCTGAAAGGAGTATGTTTTGTTTCTCTTAGAAGCTGATTTTCACACTCATCCCCTGAACTAGAGGGTTGGTCACAGAATGTTGAGGCATATGTGAGCTACAGAGACAGATGGGCTATACCGACCCTTTTCACAAATGAGGACTTGGAGGGAGAGTGATGGCTGCAGGGTCATCCCATCTTCCTGTGGCAGTGCTGAGATTGTGTATGGGAATTTCCTGCCCGCAAGAACGAGTCGTCCCAGCAACACTGACTCTCACTTCCCTACTTCTGGCCCATCTATCTGTTCAACGTCTCCCGGCTGCTCCACCTCAATTGCCACCTGTGCAAGGTCCCCAAGAAGTGCCTGCTGTGCCCATGGCAAATCCTCTCTTGGACTGTTCCTGCCACCCTTGTTGCTCTGCCTGGCATCACCCTTCACACCTCGGCACCCAAGTCTCCCGCTAGGTGGCACTGCCGCTCTGCCAGGCGCCACGGTCCCCAGCTGGGCCTCACCGTAAGTGCTAACGTTCTTGAGGTGCCAAGGCTGACCAGCGGCTCTGGCAAGGTGTACGTGAAAAGGAAGACTCCCTCAGAGAAGTCCAGAGCAGTGCTGTGTGAGCTGCATTGGAGTAACGGCGAGGGGAAAAGCCAGCAACACCGATTCCGTCTTAATTTGTTCATCTTTCTACATTAATTTTGATTTTTTAAAATATTGCGATTACTAAGTTCTTTTGGAGCCCCCTTAGATTTTGCGCCTGAGGAGGGTCCCTCACTCGCCTCTGGCTAGTCCCGGCTTGGACCACAGCAGTGTGGTTTGTGCACCCTCCTCTGGAAACAATTTGGCAACAGTTATTTCTGCCCTTATGGGTCCTGAGATCTTGACACGTAACTGGGCAGTTGTGAGGGCAGCCACCATGCCTGGGGACAGAGGCTTTGGGCTGGGTCAGTCACTGTCCCTGGTGGGAGCCCAGTTCCCTTCAGAACAAGTCCTGCCTCTGGAGTCCCCTTGTTCTCCCCCTGAATCCACTTCTGCTGGCCCACGCCCCCAGGTCCCCAAAGAATCTTGAATTCCAGAACTGCCACTGCCTGGCTACTCAAAGCCCCTGCTGTTGGAAGAGATAGGACTCTGACCTCCAGCCAAGCGTGTTACCCTGCCCTCTGCATGGCTTGATTTAATTCATTTCCTAAGGGAATTAAATGCCTATCTCTCCTTCATGTGCTCTGTTCGGGCTCTTGTTTCTTCTCTCGTTTTGAGAGGGACCTTTCTATTTTCTCTATCTTAATGAGCTAGTATTCTTCACAGCTTCTGGTAACAATTCTTTTGATGCTCCTAGTTTCTTTCGGTGGGTCCAAGCTCCCCTGCAGAGTGCATGAAAGAAAAGAAAGTGAAACAATCTGCCCACTGAACCCACAGAAATGGCAAGGTCGAAGCACTCGCAAGTCACTCCCAACCTTGGCATAGAACCGCCTGAGGAGCTTTAAAAAATCCCAATGCCCAGGCCACACCTACGACCAACTAAATCAGAATCTCTGGGCGTGCAGCCCTCCAGAGGAAAACAACACCCTACCAAGGGTGAGAACCAGAACACCAAACGCTGGCTCAGGCTCCATAGAGCCGAGGACACCACCTACAGGAAAGGGTGGGTGCTGCCGCCCACCAGTAGGATCACAGACTGGAGACAGCAGGACGTCAGAGTCTTCAAGGCTTTAGAAACTTTCCTCCCGGCCCAGACATGGTGGCTCATACCTATAATCCCAGCACTTTGGGAGGCCAAGGTGGGAGGATTGCCTAAGCCCACGGGTGCGAGACCAACCTGGGCAACTTGGCAAGACCTCATCTCTACAATAAATAAAAAAAAATTAGCTGGGCAAGGTGGCACGTGCCTGTAGTTCCAGCTACTTGGAAGACTGAGGTGGAAGCCCAGCAGGTTAAGGCTGCAGTGGCTGGGAGCGTGCCACTGCCCTCCATCCTGGATGACAGAGTGAGACTCCAACTCAAAAAAAAAAAAAGAACCTTTCTTCCCACCACTGACTCCTCTGTATAAACTTCCCCGTGACCCCCAGTGCAAGCCCTTTCAAAGATGTCAAAGATGCCCCAACTCCACAGGCCTGTCCTGGCTAGTAAGATGCTTTGTCGTGCAGCTAAAATTCCCCTTGAGAACTCCACTAACCCTAGCTACGTCTGGGCACTAGAGACACATGGAATAAACCTTACTTTCTTGGCTCTTCCAGAATTATTAGTCAGCCACAATATGCCTAAACAACAATGTCCTCTCAAGGAGAAAGAGCTCCATTACCTATGTCCTGCCCCCTCTTTCCTGGTGTTCCCTCCTGGAAATGCAGGACTGGCAAAATACCTTTATTAGGGTGAGCCTCAGAATTTAGTCTAACATTTTTTTAGAAGTAATATATGTTCATTATAAAAATGGATTTGTGCAACCCAAACTAGAACTGCCCTTGCCCCATCCAGTCTCTTCACATTCCCACCATCCAGGGGAGGGACTGGGGCAACAAAGGGAGGTACCATTGTTAGCAGGTTGGTGGCACCCAGTGCTGAATGTCTTATTCTTGCAGGCAGAGTGAGAGTTCCCTCTAAGCCTCAGTTTCCTCCTCTATAACATATGAATAATTATAGTACCTACCTTAAAAGTATGACACAAATAAAGGACCTAGCACAATGCCTGTCACAGGCTGTTTAATAACTGGTAGTCCTTAAAGGCTCGCTGAATTGTCTCAGACAATTGGTGAAACCAGATAGAGGAATGAAGTACAATGACTTTTCCTGCTCATTATGCTCACATTGCAGCAGAACTGGGTTCATGAGGATCAGTAAAAGTAGTCCCAAAGCCCAAATGCTGGGGGCATCTGCTAAGTGTTAAGCAAAACACTCTTTCCAAACAACCCTTTTAAACCCAGATGCAGTTGATGCTGTTGACCACCAGAGGACAGTGCTGGGTCACTTATGAGGGGGATTGCTGCCTGTCAAGTGCAGGCCCATGAAGCTGCCATGGAGACTGTCTCAATTCTAACCACCTGGAGGTTGAGCCTGGAGTTGTCCTGCTAGACTCTAGCTCTGGTCTGAGCTCAGCAGAGTTCCCCAGTGTCAGGTTATCCGGAGGTGGATGCACCTGAACTCTTTTCCAGTGCCCATCTGCAATTGAGGGCCACTTCAACACCTTCCTACTCCATTTCTGTTCTAATGTGCCACAACAAGGCCCTGCACATTTCTGTTCCAATGTGCCACAACAGGTCCTCCACTCCAGCACTCAACTACTCCACAGTAGATCAATTACAAATCAGAGCATTTCCCAGCAAGCCTGGCCTGAGAATCTTTCTTAGCATCTCATGCCAGACAGTCACTATCAACTGCTGGGAGTGACATCAGCAATTTGGTCATTCAGCAGTTATTTCTAGTGCCATCCCTTCTCTAGCCCACATCAGGCCCGACCAAGAATTGGTTTCTCTGACACAGACTGAATTGTCTTGGTCTCTTTGGATTCAGAATGACCCCAGGCTGCTCTCAGCAAAGATGGCCCTACACTTCTGGGCTTACCCTGACAATGAACATAAGATGAGAAGCCTCCAAATCTAAAATTCCCATAGCATACTTGTGGTTGGACCCTGGCATGCTCCCCCAGCCAAATTCAGAGTGATACCAACTTTCTCTCTCCTTGCCAACCTCGAACAACCCCCATAAGAGTCTGATCCAGAACTGTAACAGTACCCTAAATCAGACTCTTCCCCCTCCACCCCATTCCTACCAAGAGGTAAAGAAAATATTTACAGACACTGTACTCCCCATGCCAGTCTAGATGTCAAATGTCTACGTATCTCCCTTCAAACATTCAAATGCTCTTAGAGTTGGCAGACATATGCCCCATTGGCTTCAGGGCTGCCTTGTCCCACCCTGCCTACGGTTTGCATTTAAGAATGTTTTGATAACGTGCTGCTCAAGGAAAATAAAATAAAGTGTTCTTGCACAATTATGCAATTTTAGAGAAAAGAAAGTTGATGAGGACCTTGACATGAGGGTTACAGACTATTTTAAGAAGGGGAGAGGAAGGATATAAGGAATCAAAGGGTTTAACGCTGCTTAAAACAGAGAGACCATAAAATACTTGTGGAGGATTTATCACTAAGATGGAATTTAGCTGACTGAATGATGCAAGATGCTCAAGATAGCAATAAAAGAAGGGAAGATTTCAGCCTGTTTAAGTGCTCCAGGAGAAAGAAAAACTCACCAAAGACATTCACAGTAGAGTTACATCAGGAGCCTGGGTCAAGAGAAGGCATGAGACCTCAGGCCTGGTCTCATTTATGCACTAATGAACCAGTGTTGTAGAAACAGGGGGACAAGAAAGGAAATGAAGGTTAAAATGAGAGTTCAGGGTTGTAAGACAAGGTTCTCAAGCAGTCACCTGACGGCCCAGCAACAGAATCCTGACAAAGCCACATGACTCTTAATGGGCCATGGACTCTAGAGGCAAACTGCCACCCTGTGTAAATATTTCTTGAGGTCGCTATGAGCTTGACATATTGTCAATAACAATAAGCCTAGAGCATAAGGAAAAAGTAAAATACTACTACCTGTACTTTGCTAAAGAGGATAGGAACAAAAGACCACGTAGTATGTGATTCTGTTTATGTGAAATGCCCAGAATAGCCAAATACGCAGAGAAAGAAATAGACAAGTGGGTGCCAAAGACCAAGAGAAGGAGAGCATGGGGAGTGGTGCTCGAGGGGTAAGGAGTTTCTTCGGGGGTGTTGAAATGTTCTACAATTAGATTGTAGTGTTGGTTGTACATCAGTGAATATACTGTACTGAAATCTCTGAATTCTAAATAGGTGAATGTTACAGGTTGTGAAATATATATCTTAAAGCAGCAAAAAAAAAAAAAAAAAAGGAAGGTATGTAGTGCAGCTTATAAATATTCCATTAGGAGTCACTTCAAACCTCAACAGTCTAAAGGGATTAGATCCATTTACCTGGAGAATTCACAGTGTGAAAAATTCCATTCTCAGATTATGCTGGAAAAATGAGGTGTTTCTGTATAATCGACAGAGCTGAACTCAGTAAAGTGAAAAGATTAGAGAAAGAAAGTACAAAACATACCCCCAATTCAATAGAATTACAGCATCTTAGAGAAGGGACTCAGAAGAGCACATGAACATTCAGGTATAATCTCTTATGTAACGGATGAAGAAGCAGTCTGTAAAAGCAAAAAAGGCTTGAAAATAAAAACAGTCTCTTTTGTACTCCAATTTGTCAGTGCCCCTCCCTGAAGTAATCACTGTTTGCAGTTTCTATATGTCTTCCCATAAACATTCTATTCATGTTCTACACACACACACACACACACACACACACACACACACACACACAACACACATATACTTCCCTATAGTCCAGTCAGACTGAATGCATAGGAGAGAAAAAGTGAATTAATTTCAAGGAAGAGAAAGTTCTCAGAGTTACTCTAACATTTTTATATGTAGAAGTACTTCCTCATATTGAAACACACTAAGAGACAGGCAGAGAGTGGTGGAGCCTGGAAAGTTTATGCCTTAAATCAAGAGTTGACAACCTATTGGCATATGAGTGACTCTGAGTGACATACCCTGCTCACTAAATCAATGGCATAAAAAGATGTGGAACTATATGTGAAAGTTCAGTTTGGACCTGCAGCTGCACGACCCATACTTTTCTGTAGGCACACCAGCTTCTAGACAACACAATACACCTCTGTGTCTCTGATCCTAGGTTTGTGAGGAAGCCCCCAATTATACTATTGGGGATGGAAAATGGAGACAGAATGTAGGAGGATCATGGCTGACATGCATGGTTGGAGGCTTACATTTCCGTGAAGAAACTCAGCTGGACACTATGCACAGGAAAGGTGGCTAATTCTGCATAGGGTGGCTAAGCGGTGATGGTGCTCTCAGGAAAATCACTGTTGGGTACATTTGGGGGACAAGAGCAACTAATTACAAGGTTCAGCGTCAAGATTGGTTTCTGATCAACACAAAGTGAAATCTTGATGTGGCAGGTAAGATGCAGCTCAGCACAGGAGCAAAGCTATTGCCTTGGAATATGGTAACCACGCAGTCCAGGCTGCAAGTCTCCTTGAAGAGTCTTCATCTCCAAAATATTTTTAGTCGTGGTAATTATAGACGGTGGGCAAAACACTACAGCCCTCAAAATAAGACGGCTCTTAAAAACATAAGGTCAGCAAATACCATCTCCGTAAGTCAAGCCTGCAAGAAGGACAGGATTAGCTGTCTATGGGACAGCTTTCCAGAAGTAACCCATCTTGCAGAGTGATTTGGAGTGACCTTACGGAGGAGATTAAAGTGCTTCTCCCGAGTATGTCATTAGCAAGCAGCAAAACAATCTGACACTTAGGAAACTGTATGTTGTGGTAACCAGGAGTGTAAACGGCAAGGTGGTGGTGGTCGCACAGGTATTTGAAAAGGGAAAGTTGGAAAATGAAAATCTATTAATGTGTTACCCAGGGGTCCAACAGACACTCAGATTCTAGTGACTGACCCTGACACTTTACATAAAACTTAGCTTTCTAGAAAAGAAGGCTCAGCCATCAGATCTTCAGAGCTTGGGGGAAATAGTGCCTAAGAAGATCCAGCTTTTGTTTTGTGCTCACCAAGTGACCTGATCTCGTTTACCAAGGAGAGGATGCTCTGGAAGAGAGACTAGTTTCACTTCTTGGACCCAGAATAGCTCCCTTTACAAGCTAATAAACTGGAATCCTGGTATAAAAACCAGTCTCTTGTGAGATTGATTAGTATGGACCTATTTCTGACCACTTGATTAATTTTGGATGCCCTGATAAAGTCATGTCTCTGATCTTCAGACTATCATTCTTCTACCCAACATTTACTGAGCATCTACTGTATTTCAAGCACATGATAGGAAGTGGTAATACCCAGCTCAATACCCTGCCCTCAGGGAGCTTCCAGATCAGTTTCGCACTGGAGTGTGGGTAAATATCACATTCGTTATGGCTGAAATGAAGGGAACACTGAGCCTCCCCTACTGTAAGTGAATCAGGATTTTCACATTTACAGTCTATCATGGGATCAGAAAATCAATTAACTTTGAATCTGGGAGAAACCTCAGACCTCATCTTATTCAGTGGTACTCAGTGTTGCCTACACATTACAATCACTAGAGGAACTTTGAAAGAAATACCGGTGCCTGGCCCCAAACGCCCAGAGTTGTTAACTGAATTGGTTTCGAGAGGGTCCCAGGTATTAGTATTTAGTATTTTTATTATTTTCTCAGATGATCCAAAAGTGAAGGCAGAACTGAGAATTCTTGTTCTAGTCCAATCCCTGTGTTTTCCAGAGAGGTGAATGGAACCCAAACAACTGAAAGGATGTGCCCAAAGTAACATTCACCTATATGTAAAACTCACACAAATTCAGGGATTTATAATACTGTAAGCCAGGCTGTGCTTTTTGCTTCAGGCAATGTTTCCCAAATCTAGTCATTTGAATACAATCTTCATAATATTTGCTACAATCACATACACTTTTACCTACTTTTTTTTCCTGAGTTGGAGTCTTGCTCTGTTGCCCAGGCTGTAGTGCAGTGGCACGCTCACGGCCACACCTGTGTCGACCTGCTGGGCTCCAGAGATCCTTCTACCTTAGCCTTCCAAGTAGCTGGAACTACAGGAGCATGGTACCACACTCGGCTATTTTTTTTTTTTTTTTAATTGTAGAGACGAGGTCTCGCAAAATTGCCTGGGCTGGTCTCAAACCCATAGGCTCAGGCAATCCACCCGCCTCGGCCTCTCAAAGTGCTAGGATTACAGGCTGAGCCACTGAGCCTGGCCACTTTTTTAAAAAATGATTTTTTTTTTAGTTCAATGCTATTTTAGTTTTCATCAATAAAACCTGTGAAATAGGTCTTAAACTTAATAACTATTAAGATGCAACAGACTTAGCAGTAGGCTCCTGCTTGCGTCTCACATATCATGCATGTCCCACACTTTGGGACACACAGGGGTGAGGGAATGAAAGCCCTGGGAACATCTGGGAAGGGCTGGGGTAGGTGTTGCAGGCCTTTGCCTAGTTGCTCGCACTCAGGGCTGAAGAAACTGCAGGAAACCACAGGTATCGGTCAGTAACTGATCATCCTTATGGAGTCTGTCCTCAGCGGCACTCAAATCGGGAGGACTGGTTCATGACAGGGTTGGAGAAAGGAAGGAGGGGGTGACAAGGGAGGAAGTGACAACGGGAGGATTTATTCTACCTCTTCTGGAAAGTTTACAGGTCACCCTGTACCAACAGACTATTAAAGTGAAGCTGCCTATCCATCACCTGAAATCTGCTGATGCAAATATGATGAAATTGATCTAGCAGGAGGGACAAAAAATATATGACAGAAGGATCATAAAGTAGCATCACAGGGACACAGCTTAGACCAGGGGCCATCTCTCAGCCTAGGTTCATAAATATTCAGAATTTTCAATTTATTATTCTACTTACCAGGACTTTTTTTTGTTTTGAATGAGCACATTAATCTTGATATCTTGCTTAATCATGCTCTAAATTGATATGCAATATCCTGAGAGAAAGGGGAGAAAAAATAGCTTATTTACCTGTCTCCCTTTCAGTTCAACTTCAGGATGAGTTAGTTCCGTGAGTTCTGACTCACAGATTCTTCATAATCAGGGTTTTGATGAAGAGGTTTCCCTGTTTTCAAATTTGGGAGAAAAGGGATGAAACGATTTGGAGGCTTCATCCTCAGATAAAGTGAGATGACTCCAAATCTTTATCAAAACCAACAGCTCTAAAAAAAATCAGACTTTGTCCATTTCTTTTTTTCTCTCTCTTACATTTAAAAATGTTTTTCAAAAGACCCAGCAGTTCCACTCCTGGGAAAATCTCTTGGATGGATCTGATTCAAGTACCCAAGAAGCACTCTTTACAACAGAGAAAAATTAGAAATGTCTTGAATGTCCATCATTAAGAGGAAGAATAAATTGTGTTATAGTCACAAAATGGAATGCTATATAGCAATGAAAATGAACAAACCAGAGTTACATGTATCTCAAAAAGAAGTTGATGAAAATCAGAAAAAAAGCCGGGCTCAGTGGCTCAGTCTGTAATCCCGCGCCTTTGGGAGGCTGAGGTGAGTGGATTGCCTGAGCCCATGGGTTCGAGACCCACCTGGGCAACTTGGCGAGACCTCATCTCTACAATAAATCAAAAAATTAGCCAGGCGTGGTAGCGCACGCCTGTAGTTCCAGCTACTTGGAAGCCTGAGGCAGAAGGATCGCCAGAGCACAGCAGGTCGAGGCTGTGGTGGCCAGGAGCGTGCCACTGTCCTCCAGCCTGGGCGACAGAGTGAGACTCCAACTCAAAAAAAAAAATCAGAAAAAAAAGATATATACAGCACCATGGTATTTCAGTGTAGTTTTAAAATATAAAACAATAGTGCATAGTGCTTATGAATATACATAATATAATAAAAGTATAAAACATTGGACAGGAAGATAAACACCAACTTCAGGAAAACGTCACCACTGAGATGAAGGCAGGAGATAACTACAGTATTTTACTATTGCAATTATTTCAAAGATCTGAAACAAATGTGAAAAAAAGACACTTGTTAAACATAGATGGTAAGTCATAAGTATTTGTTAAATTATTATTATTATTATTATTATTATTGAGTTGGAGTCTCACTCTGCCACGCAGGCTGGAGTGCAGCGGCACACTCACAGCCACCCCAGTGTCAACCTGCTGGGTTCCGGCAATTCTTCTACCTCAGCCTTCTTGTTATAAAGATGAGATCTCACCATGTTGCCCGGTGTGGTCTCAAACCCGCGGGTTCAGGCAATTCACTTGCCTCGGCCTCCCAATGTGCTGAGATTACAGTTGTTACATTATTTTTCAAGCTTTTATGTTAGTTTGAAACTTCATAGTTGGATAAAAAAAAGTTGTTTCAGTCATTGAAGCCTCTGAACCATATGTATACATAAATTCATTGAGTGGAAATATCTGATTATGACAGAAAGTCCAGTATAGTACATCCTGAGGGACAAACATAAAATTCACCTTTTTTCAGGTAGGTTGACACACATAAAAATTGGCAGAAGGGATTTGCTAAGAGGTTAAGAAAATAAACTCACTTTTAAAATGTTACACAATTTTTAAAATAGTGAATTAAAAGTGTTTCACTTAATAAAACAGCTTTGCTTTTTTTAAAACCACATGGCAAAATAATTTTAAACTTTTTATTTCTTTCTTGAATTTGCCTAGAAAATTATAAAAGTAACAAACATTTGCCAGGCATGGGGGCCCACGCCTAAAATCCCAGCACTTTGGGAGGCCGAGGTGAGAGGATTGCCTGAGCCCATGAGTTTGAGACCAGACTGGGCAACTTGGCAAAACCTCATCTCTACAATAAATCAAAAAAAAATTAGCTAGGTGTGGTGGTGCATGCCTGTAGTTCCAGCTACTTGGAAGGTTCAGGTGGAAGGATTGCCTGAGCCCAGCAGGTCGAGGTTGTGGTAGCTTTGAGCGTGCCACTGACCTCCAACCTGGGCGACAGAGTGAGACTCCAACTCAAAAACAAAAAAAAGTAATAAGCATTCATTTTAACAAGCCAAGCAACAGAGACAAAGAAATTGACAACCTTTCATCTCTTGTTCCAAATCTAATCCCATGCATAAATTAATCTAGGTTAACAATTTGACATGTATCCTTTTGTCCCTTTCTCTATAGAAATTTTAAAAAGGTTTTGTAAACATTTTCAAATGAATTCAGTTTTTATAACTAAAAGTCATCTATTTTTATTATGGCCAAAGACATTGATAGTCATCTTAGAAAACTATAGAAAATGCAAATGAATAAAAGCAAGGTAAAATAAAAACATTGAAATGGGCATGTGTTTGAACAAACTCACAGTTTGAACAAATTTAATACATAAATCCTAAATCAAAGATTTAGGACAAATGCCACTTGCTATCGCACAGGTGGGTAGTTTCGCGTACGACTATCACTTGCAATGAGAGGATCTCAGTAATCCTAGGGGCAGTCAAGCAGAGTGGTTCTACTTCAGGAGGGATGTAATTTGGCCTGGTAAATCACCAATCATATCCTTAAGTTCAAAGTGGGGTGCCACCCTTGTCCCCCAGAGCACAGCAGAGGGTACGAGCTGAGACAATGTCCCCTCCCTTCCGCCAGGCTGCTAGACAGCTGTGGCTCATCCTTCTTCACTCTTCCTCGCCCCCACCCCCATCCCTCCCCACCTCCTGTCACTCTTCACCACCTCCCTCTCCCTCCTCCTTCTCTTTCTCCAACTGGCAAAAGAAGTGTCCATATCACTCTCTTCCAGGGTAACTGGAGCCCTTCAGCTGTTTGGGTCCCTGTTTGGAAGGACACCTCAGCATCACCCGGGGCTCCCAGGACAGCCAACTTCCCAGAAGGCTTCATCTGTCAAAGCAGGAATCGATCTGAAATTCCTTGCAAGAACATTGCAAGAGCAATCAAAATAAGTTATCCTAGTCGGAGTGCAGTGGCTCACACCTATAATCCAGCATTTTGGGAGACCAAGGCAGGAGTTGAGCCCAGGAGTTTGAGATCAGCCTAGGAAACAAAGCAAGACCTTATCTCTACAAAAAGTTAAAAAATTAGCCAGGCATAGTGGCATGCGCCTGTAGTCCCAGCTACTTGGGAGACTGAGGTAGAAAGGATTGCCTGAGTCCAGGAGAGATTGAGGCTGCAATGAACACTGATTGTGACACTACACTCCAGCCTGGGTGACAGTGAAATCCTGACTTTAAAAAAAAAATTTATTCTAGGCAATGAAAAAAAAAAAAGGCTTCTAGAAGAGCCCTAGTATCTTCCTGAGAATTCCATTTCAAAATAAAACTTTGTCCTATACCAGTTTGGGGGTAGGGTTTGGGTTGGGAGCTCATCATGCAGCCCTGGATAGTATGTGTGTTGGGGGAAGCTACAAGGAAAAAATGGAAAGCATTATGTCTCTGGGAAGAGAAAAGCCCACAGAGAGGTACAAGGTGGTAATGCAGATTTAGGAAACTTGAGAAAAATGGACATTTTAGGCAAGAACTATCACTAGTTTTCACCTTCAGAGAGCTTCAGAGAATAGGGATAGGTCTTACCTGGGTGAGTAGATGGTCCTTTCTCTTCTCTCTCTTTCTTCCCTCCCTCCCCCCATTTCTACTCAATCTTGAATCTCTTCTCCAAAACAAGTTATTTGGAAATAAGTTAGCATCACCAGCCTTGTCCTGAGCTACTTGGATGGGCTTCCCCAGGATCACTGCTGGTGTAAAATGTCAACAACTCCCATAGAACATGCAACATCAAGAGTGAACCCTAATGTACACTGTGGACCTTGGGTGATAATGATGTGTCAATGGACTATAACAAATGCACCACTGTGTGTGAGATGTTGACGATAGGGGAGGCTGTGCTGTATATGATGATAGGAAGTATGTAGGAAATCCTTCCACTAAATTTTGCTCTGAACCTAAAATTGCTCTAAAAAATAAACTTCATGAAAACATTCTTTTAAAAGTCAACAATGACTGCCAGGAAGCAGAAATACATGCCATATCCACACGTACATGTAGCTGTGAAACAAACAAAGACAATGAAGGAAAGAAACAAGAACTTTCAATGCATTCCCCAGGGTCTAATATCACCAGGCACCTAGTAATCGGCGTGGGGACAAGGCGCCTTGGACAGGGGCTGTATTCCCTTGCCTGGTGCCAGGATCCTCTGGCATTATCATTTTACACAGGGAGATGCAAGAATGTCTTTATAATCCAAGGCTTGGGCTCCCCTCCTTGATCCCCAGGGGGTAAGAAATCTGAGGACAGAATGAGTCTGCCAGGCATATCCTCCTGACATTGTGAGTCTGGCCGAGAGATGGAGGCGAAGTTGCAAATCCCTTTGGGGCTATTCTCAGAAGTCAAGTGATGGGGTAACCTGACCTCAACTGATCTACCTGTCACTGGAGTTCTCTACTGACCCTGACCAAGGAAAACTTCTTACCAATCATATGTTATTCATCAGGTATTATTAATCTTGTGTTATTGCAAACTCGAGCCCTGCTGATTACTTACCGTGTGCCAGGCACAGTACTGACTCCTTCACATACATTCTTTTACTTGCTCCTTTTGTTCCTACTAAAGAAGCAGGTCTACCCTTATCCCTATTTTATAGACAACAAGAACGAGGCCTGAGGTTTAGGGAGAGTAAATAATTTGCTAAAACCAGAAATATAGTAAGTTTTGGAGCTCAGAAAAACAGTCAGGTCTGTCACACACCAAAGTACATACTCTTCCCTGCTGCATCCTACTCTCTGGGTTTCGGTAATATTATGGATCTAAGAATGAGCAGGAGAGCCCTTTGGGTTTTATGAGTGGTTGCATGTCTCAGGAATGACTGAAGACCCTTTATCTCCCACCTCTACCTATCCCTCCAGATCCTCCTGTGCTCACTCTCCCTGACATACCCTGTACAGTAGCCACTCTGGACAATTTACTTTCCTCCAGATGTATCAAGTATTCCTACAGCTTCATATGGTCTGTGTTGCTCTTGCAGCTCCAACTTCTGGGAATGTTCTTTCTCCACTCTCTGTCTGCAAATCCCTCTTTCAAGAATAAATTGCAAGCTGGATGCAGTGGCTCAAGCCTGTAATCTCAGCACTTTGGAAGGCCAAGGCGAGAGAATCGCCTAAGCCCGCGGGTTCGAAACCAGCCTGGGCAACATGGTGAGATCTCAGTAGCGCGTACCTGTAGTTCCAGCTACTTGGAAGGCTGAGGCAGAAGGATTGCTGGAGTCCAGCAGGTTGACGCTGGGGTGGCCGTGAGTGTGCCACTGCACTCCAACCTGGGCAATGGAATGAGATACCAATCAAAAAAAAAAAGAAAAAAATAGATTGCAATGTTGTCCCCTCCTCAGAGAAGCCCCTCCTAGCCTTGCAAGAATTACTTTTCCTCTCTCCACTGTGTTCCCGCCACACTGGACGAGACTCTCAAATCTAGCTCCTACCATATTACTGTTTGTTATTTTTGTTCATGTGAGTATTTTCCACTAGACTGTATGAGGTAACAGTTGTTCATCTCTTGCCTTTTCTTGTTCACCTTCATAATGAGTAAGTACTGGTACCATTGTACTAAATGCTTACTGGGGACTATAAATATCTATTGTATGAGGAGTGAATGCATAAAATGAGTTTTCATTGGGAAATGTAACTAGGACTTTAGAGATAAATGATAGTGAAAGATTTTGTTTCCATTTGCAGACTCTAAGACTCACAGTTATTGACTCAGAGTTACACTACCCATCTCCTCCCTCTCTCGGGAGGAGAGCATCACAGTTCTTCATTCATTTGGGCCTCAGTTTCTTGATTTGAACAAAGTGATCCCTATCTCTACTATTTTATAATCCTACTATTTTATATGCTAACTCACCTCATAATGCTGAAAGATGAAATAATACGCAAATGTTTCAAAGGTGGATAGTGTAGTTTTATGCTTCTTTCACTTCCACTGAAAAGCCAAAATAAACCAGTAGTTTCAACTATTGTTGTCGTTTTGAGGAGGGAGGTTCTGTGGAGTTCTTTACTTTAAGAAGCATTTTGATTCTATTCTTCATTAAACCTGATTCTCTTGTAAAGTGATCTTTCCACATTATTGCTTCTATGAATAGACGATCTCTTCATACAGTAAAAACACCACTCATAAACACCATAACATAATTAAAAGGAAAAGCTAAATCAGAAGCAGTGTCAGTCCACTGAGCAAACCCTCAGTCTTAGATTATAATCTTCTAATTGTGATTTTCGTTTTTTTAATGTGGTCCAAGGTGGAAGGTTTGTCCTAAAAATTGGATTTTGATGACACATAAGAGTCTAATGGGAAGATTTCAGAAGGATTTAAGAAGACTTTGCCCATCTATTGACTTCCAAGAGCCAAATATTCCTTTCTGGGATACATAAAAAAGAGGGGAAGTTGCTTCTACTGGAAATAAGTAAAAACTAAATAGCAATGAGTTTTATTTTAACTGTTTGACAAATAACAATCCTTCCTAATATGTTCCCATGCTGCTAAAAGGACCTTTCCTGTTTATTCTAAACTGAATTCTACACCAACCAGAGAGATCACAGAGTGGTTTGTACTAGGGTACATGGTTGCCTGGCCTAAAAATCATCTGGGCTATGGGTCCTGGGACATAAGAGACCTTCTGATGTTATAGGCTGGTCAATGCTCTGGAGAGGTAGCTTGCGAAGCAGGAAATTTGGAGGTATTCAGCTGCCAAACTAGACCGCCAACTCAGTTGGTAAACAGATGTGTCAAATGATTAGGTCCAGCACTAACATGTGGCTGTCTAAGCTCAAACTCAACCCCAGCCATTGCCCACTCAGATGGTAATTGTGAGGTGATAAAAGGGTAAAAACCAGAAAGTATGGACCCTGCCATTTCATCCTCTGTCTCTTCTTTCCACCCCATCAGCTGTAGGTCATTTTACAGACAATACAAAACTCTGGCCACCACACCATGTCAATGATGGGCCTGATATTTTAAGTTGACTGATTAAAAACAAGGTTGGGCTAATCAATGCTGCTGTGCAAAACAAAACATACCTATGAATTCAGGTCAGCTCCTGAGTCATATGGCAGGTTCTTGGCAAATGGATGTCCTCTGCATGTGTATTCAACCCTGGACTAGCTTCAGGCGTGGTAACAGCAGAGGAATGGGTGTGAAATAGGTGAGTGCTGAGAATTCTTTTTAGGAAATATCTTCCTAAAGTGAGTACTTTTTTTTTTGAAAGCAGGATTTATTAAGAGAGCAGAAAAGTTCCCACGGTGAGAGGGGACCAGAAGGGGTTGCCCAAAGTGAGTACTTTTTTTTTTTTTTTTTTTGAGCTGGAGTCTCACTCTGTCACCCAGACTGGAGTGCAGTGGCCGCTCCCGGCCACCACAGCCTCGACCTGCTGGGCTCTGGCGATCCTTATGCCTCAGCCTTCCAAGTGGCTGGAACTACAGGCATGCGCTACCAAGCCCGGCTGATTTTTTGATTTATTGTAGAGATGAGGTCTCGCTGCCCAGGCGGGTCTCAAACCCGCGGGCTCAGGCAATCCACTCACCTCAGCCTCCCAAAGTGGCGGGATTACAGGCTGAGCCACCGAGCCCAGCCAAAGTGAGTACTTTTTAATGTTTAGGAAAAAAACTGATCTCTTGGTAGGATACACTGGTGTGTCTCGGCTTTATCAGGAGGAGAGCATCACAGTTCTTCATTCATTTGGGCCTCAGTTTCTTGATTTGAACAAAATGATCCCCATCTCTACTATTTTATAGTCCTATATACTAATTCACCTCATAATGCTGAAAGATGAAATTATACACAAATATTTCAAAGATGGATAATGTAGTTTTATGCTTCTTTCACTTCCACTGAAAAGTCAAAATAAGCCAGTAGTTTCAACTATTGTTTTGAGGGGGAACGTTCTGTGGAGGTTCTTTAAGAAACATTTTGATTCTATTCTTCATTAAACCTGATTCTCTTGTAAAGTGATCTTACCACATTATTGCTTCTATGAATGGACGGTCTCTTCCATACACTAAAAACACCACTCAGAAGGGATTACTTTGAATGACTGTAGCACAGGCTTCTCCATGAGAGAATGCAAGACGAGGGCCAGACCAGAGCCCTGGAATTAGTGCAATGATAAACCCAGCAGCAGGGAAGGTAAAATAGTGTCCCACTAACATGAGGGAATGCTTTATCTACATTCCAAAAGCTTAAAAGAGGTGCCAGCTTTGGAAATTCTACAGTGAGGGCAGGGACTGGTCATACTTCGTCCCAACTGTTACATGGCTAAAAATTAATATACAGTGACTTCTGGCATCCACCTGCTGAGCCATGCTGTGGGAATTGTCTGAATTCACTAAGCTGCCTCCAAAAGTTCCAAACATTTTCTACATGAGATTGCACTTATCTGTACAATGTTCCTCGAAAAAGGAAGTGCCCTGTTCTTACGTCACGGAATGAACGGTAACACTAAACGATAAAGACAGAAATTTGCTAGAAGCTGCTCAGTACAGACTAACATTTAGGAGATAAAGGAGTTATCTTGTCCATTTCTGAGTCTGCTAAAAAGTGCTGCCAGACCAGAGAAAAAGCATTCAGTTATTCAGTAAAAATTCATTCACTCATTCATCCATTTGAGTGCCTATATGTGCTAATCACTATGCTAGAAGTGGAAAGGAAGACAGGCATGGACTCTACCTGCACGGGGATTACAGACTAGTAGTTGGAGGCTTACTATTAATATGTGCTGAATGCTGTAGGGGAAATACAAACATCTTTTAAAAAATTCTTTGCTATCTAGGAAACCTATGATCACCCACATATTAAGCTCCTTCCTGCCTCAGGGTCTTTGCACTTTCTCTGTTCCTTCTGTTTGGAATGGTCTTACCCTTGATTTTTCCGTTACTTGCCCCTTCTATCATATAGATTTCGACTCAAATGCTTCTCCTCAGAGAAACCTTTCACTGAGCATCTTTTCTAATGTTATACCTCTCTCTTCCTCAGACATTTTATCATATCACCTCGCTTCATTTTCTTCACTCTTTGGAATCATTGCATTTAGTTGGGCACCGTACATGTTTGCCCAGTCTCACACACTTGAATATAAACTCCATGAGAACAAAGTCTTGTTTGTATCCCCAGAACCTAAAGAGTGCCTAGAATATGTTAAGTACTCAGTACACATCGATCGAGGGCAGGTGCAATACAACTTTGCATAGAGAAATGCCTTATGAGTAGAAAAGACAAGGTTTTGTAAAAATCCAAAGGAGACTGAGTACCGTTGATGGGGTGGATCAGTGAGTGCTTTCTGAAAGATCTAAATTTGGTACTGGATCATAATTAATTTAAAAAATGAACGTAGTTGGGGCTATGTAAAGGCGGGTCAAGATGATGTGAGAGAAGACTCAGAAGCAGAAAGGGGATTTTTACAAGGAAAAGGATACCAGTGTGGATAGCAACAGGAGTTCACGGGAACAAGCAGTGAGAGATGGACTTGCAAAGACAGATGGGACCAACCCATGGAAGGGCTTCGATGCCAGCTGCAGAAATTATTCTCCATGAGGTGGAAGGATTCAAGAATATCTAGCTGCGCCGGGCTCGGTGGCTCAGCCTGTAATCCCGCGCCTTTGGGAGGCTGAGGTGAGTGGATTGCCTGAGCCCGCGGGTTTGAGACCCGCCTGGGCAGCGAGACCTCATCTCTACAATAAATCAAAAAATCAGCCGGGCGTGGTAGCGCATGCCTGTAATTCCGGCTACTCGGAAGACTGAGGCGGAAGGATCACTGGAGCCCAGCAGGTAGAGGCTGCCTGCCCAGCAGGTAGAGGCCACTGCACTCCAGTCTGGGCAACAGAGTGAGACTCCAACTCAAAAAAAATTTTAAAAAAAGAATATCCAGCTGCATCCCTATTGAATAAAATCCACAGGTTTTGTTTTTGTTTTTTTAAGGAATGACCATCCAAATTTCTTAGGCAACATTATATCATATTTTGATCTCTCTTTTACTTCTTAGAATGTAAGCACATCCATGGGAGGCTAGAAAAAGGAGAAATAAATCCATTTGTAACCAAACTGTCTGGAGCTGTCTCAAACCTGCCACGGGATAAGGAGCAATGGAGACCTAGGTGGGCACAGAGAGATGAGGCTGACAGTGCTTCCCTGGGAAGCCCATGTGCAAAGCATTTATGACAACGACAGGCACATCATATTTAATCAGACTAGTACATAAGGACTGTAAATCTGTTGGCAGCTCTGGGACTTAATAAAAAGGAGGTTGCCAGGGAGCTTCACTTTTGTGAAGACTGTCTTTGCCTTTAAAGTAGACCCACATAGGGCAAATAAAAATCTTCATTCTGCAGCCATGTTAGAATAGCGGAAAGAATATCAATTCAAATTTTAGCAATGGAAATTTACCCTTTTCTTGTCCCTTTCTTCTTTAAAAACTAAGAAAATATATATAGTATATCTGTTTTTACAGCCAAGTAGAAAATACTGAAAAAGAGTCTGTGTGCATGTGAAGAGAGAATGACACTGCAGAACTTAAAAAAAGATCCTGATGATGTCTAGAAGCAAATGTGTAACACTTGAAGCTTCCTTGACATAGATCAGCTTCTGTTTGCAGCTCAGCAAACCATATGCTATATTCACTCACTCCTCAAGGATCATCCGCTCCTTTCCAAGTATTAAGATGTCAGCGAAAATCTACCTTCTGGGGAAATTTAATCTGCAGGAGAAGAGCTGCTGACGCTCATAAAAATAGCTGTCAGACGTTATGACTCCCCAGGGACACATACGGCATAGAAGGGGTCATGAAGACTGGGGTAGAAGAGTAAAACTACTTAGACTCCTTAAAAATCATGCAGCCCAGAAGTTCTCAACCTGGGGCCAGGAAGCCCTAAGGGGTTCATGAGTGGGATAAACATATCGAGAAACTCCCTAAATTGAACAAAAAGTTTTGTGTCTCTGGGTTTTCATCAGATTCTCAGAGGTCCATGACCTAAAATGTCTAAGAACTATCAGTCTAGTATATTCTTTACATAGACAAATTTTTACTCTCAAAAATTATTTTTCAGCTGGGTGCGGTGGCTCAGCCTGTCATCCCAGCACTTTGGGAGGCCGAGACAAGAGGATTGCCTGAGCCACGGGGGTTCGAGGCCAGCCTGGGCAAATTGATGAGATATTGTCTCTACAATAAATCAAGAAATAAACCAGTCATGGTAGCGCACGCCTGTAATTCCAGTTACTTGGAAGGCTGAGGCGGAAGAATTGCCTAAGCCCAGCAGGTCGAGGCTGTGGTAGCCGTGAGTATGCCACTGCACACCAGCCTAGGCGATAGAGTGAGACTCCAACTCAAAAAAAATTTTTTTTTCATTGCTCAAGAAATACTTGGACACATAATCTTAAGAGAAATTTTAAAATTATAGGTAAGGCTGAAGTCTCTTTGCTCATACCTCCATTCCATATTTGTTTTCGCCACCATATTTTATATGTGCCATATACCATAATTTATATATGTGTGTGAAACTTGCCTTTGAACGCGCCATTGTCTTGGTAGTTCCACATGTGTCCACATAGTGCCACGTCATCCTTATCATCGGCTGTGTAGTACTCCATAGTAAGGATATGCTCAGTGTACTTAGGCATGCCTCTAGTGATAAACATTTAGGTTGTTTCCAGTTTTCTCCCATTATAAACAACAACATGATGAATATCTTTGTACGAGTCATTTTGTACAACAGTCCATGTGTTTCTTTAGCAGTGAGATCAAGAGGGGGAATTATTTGGTCATGGGATGTCCACATTTGTAAATTGTGATTCAACTGCTGAAACTCCTCTAAATACTGGTGATGTTTTTCTCTTCCACTAATAGTTTACAAGACTATTTGTTTCCTGTCTCCTACTGTCACACTAGATATAACCAGTCTCTTTAATTTTTGACAATCTGAAAGATTTAAAAGTATACCTTTGTTATTTTCAATTGTACTTTCCTAAAAATGCTTGAACATTTTTGCATATGTTTATTAACTTTTCTGTGAATTGTCTGCTCTGAGAGCAGTGGTCCTCACAGCTTACCTTACACCAAAATCACTAGGAGAGTTTAAGACAC
Organism: Cephalopachus bancanus; assembly: GCA_027257055.1. Lineage (NCBI taxonomy): Eukaryota > Metazoa > Chordata > Mammalia > Primates > Tarsiidae > Cephalopachus > Cephalopachus bancanus. Next base: position 5,533,719 of record JAPVLO010000052.1, read on the forward strand.
AATTCCTGGGTCTACCCTACAGAGTTTCTGATCCAGTGAGTCTGGGGTAAGGTCCATGAATTTTTATTTCTAACATGTTCCTAGGTAATGCTAATGATTCTGGTCCAGGATCAGACTTTAAAACCACTGAACTAGAGAAACCACCTGGTCCATATACCTCACTATTTTTTTTAGCTCACGGGTTCTCAGCCCTGGCTGCACATGAGAATCATCTGGAGAGCTTTATAATAGTACTAGTGCCTGAGTCCCACCCTTAACTAATTGCAGATGCTCTTCCCATCCATAGTTTTTTAAGCTCCCCAGGTGAACCCAATGTTCAGACAGTATAGTAAACCATCAGTAGCTGCTTCAAAGTTAGAACAAAGTCCTTTATTCGATTTCCTCCTCCCTTGTAGCACATCATAGTTGTATAATGCTCTGTCTAGGGCCATCTCAAAACATTCCTGCCCTGAATTTTACCCAGAGGCATAATCCCATGAATTTGTAGCAAAAAACTCATATTTGTTCAATGTTTATTGTGCATTTTGTATGGGGACAACCCAACGTGGTGAGCTATCAAACCTGGGTTCTTATCCTGATTCTGCAGTTTACCAGCTGCACAGCACTTTGAATAAAGCTTGTTTAAAATGTATTTTCTCCATAAGACATGTCACAGCCTTCTTGCATTTAGGAACACCAGACAGCACTTCAACACTACACTTGGGAGCCACTTATAAATTACCAACAAGAAGAACAAAAGTGAAAAATAGACCACAAAAAGGACACCTGTTTACACTGTGAGAGCCAAAACAAGAACGCCAGGTGCCACCTTGTTTGACTTTAGATGAGAACATGCAAGTTTGGAGACTCAAATTTTTCTCCACCTTGCACGTGTTATCAAATGACCACAGAAGTAAATGATATTGATTTAGGAGCTACAAATGAATTTTGGCAACTAGATGAAATCAACAACATGGAAACCACATATTTTGAGGATCATTGCACATGTCAGTCATTAGAAAGACACAATTTATCACTTTCATACAAACAACGAAGGCTTTGATTTTAAAAGGTAAGTGAAAAGTGTGATGAGGGTGAAGGGACATGGTTAGGAGCAGACCCACCTTCAAGAAACAGAGCTCACCCGGGCTCAGTGGCTCAGCCTGTAATCCCGCGCCTTGGGAGGCTGAGGTGAGTAGATTGCCTGAGCCCGCAGGTTCGAGACCCACCTGGGCAACTTGGTGAGACCTCATCTCCACAATAAATCAAAAAATTAACCATGCGTGGTAGCGCGCGCCTGTAGTTTCAGCTACTTGGAAGGCTGAGGCGGAAGGATCGCCGGAGCCCAGCAGGTCGAGGCTGCAGTGGCCGGGAGCAACCACTGTACTCCAGTCTGGGCAACAGAGTGAGACTCCAACTCAAAAAAAAAGAAAAAGAAAAAGAAACAGAGCTCTGGAAAGAAAGACAATGCCATCAGTGTTTACAGTTGGGTCACCAGGGGATGTGGCTGCACTGCCAGGATGGGAGGGCAGGGACTGTGATGGGCACTGCATAGGGCAGTACTTCTCAACTTGAGAACAATTTTTCCCCCCTGGGGACATCTAGCTAGATCTGGAGATATGCTTGATTGTCACATTTCAGAGGAGGGAGGTGCCACTCAGAGGAAAGACCAGGGATGCTAACAAATATCCTGCAATGCATAGGTCTGTCCCCACAACAAAGAATTACCTTGTCAATAGTGCTGAGGCTGGAAAAGTGAGTTCAAAGGTACTTTGCTCTGCTGTGGCATCTTGTTCCAAATGTATTTAAAATATATTGAAATTTATTTCAGTTGTTACTTCTAGTCAATCTGCTGACAGGTCATTATCCATCAACTCATGATTTACAGTTCAAGGTTTGACACATGGCTGGCAATCAAAAATCCATACATCGGAATTAATTTTAGAGATTCATACTTTCTGTTACACTGTATAACATTTCATTTATCAGGCTTGCACTGCTGACTCAATAGATTTCCTTATTTTATCACTGTGTCCTCAAAACTGTCATTAACAATGATGTTGAATGAAGTTGACAAGAGCTCATTTCATGTAATCTGCAACTTTATAGGCTACTGATCCCCACCTCTAGCCCTGCAGAAGTAAGAGATAAGACTGGTTTGTGCACCTACGTATTTATCTCAGGAAAGCTTCAAGTACCTAAGCGGAAAGGTGATAAGGATACTAAGACTGACCACTCACTTAACGGGATGTATTAATAGTGTGTATATAAGAAGCAGTGTGTTCAGAGATAAAACCATTTTAGAAAACTATTCTTTTGTTTGTTTGTTTGTTTGAGTTGGAGTCTCGCTGTGTAGCCCAGACTGGAGTGCAGTGTCCGCTCTGGAGTGCATTGGAGTGCAGCCTCGACCTGCTGGGCTCCAGCGATCCTTCCGCCTCAGCCTTCCAAGTAGCTGGGACTACAGGCGCGCGCTACCACGCCCAGCTAGTTTTTTTATTTATTGTAGAGATGAAGTCTCGCCAAGTTGCCCAGGCAGGTCTCGAACCTGCAGGCTCAGGCAATCCACTCACCTCAGCCTCCCAAAGCGCGGGATTACAGGCTGAGCTACCGAGCCCGGCTTTATTCTTATTTCTTTATGAGACTCTATAATTTTGAAAATAATTTTCTCTGCCTGCTAGGATACGTATCTAAATATGTATCCCAGACACTGGCCTAGAAAGCATGCCTTACGGTGCATATGAATCACCTGGTGATCTTGTAAAAAGGTTGATTCAGCAGCCTGAGGCATAGCCAAAGATTCCTCATTTCTAACAAGCTCTCAGGTGAAGTTGATGCTGGTCCATGGACCACCTCTGAGTACCACCAAGTTTTAGAGGATTCCAAGGAGCACTTTGTTAGAATCTGTCACAATTTTAAAGCTATGATGTCATAATATCTAGTATTTAGAAATCACTTCTATTCCTTTACTTTCTTCATTAAGCAATGAGATGGAAATCTCTAGATCTTATCAACTGATCAAGGAATAGAGACTATCTGTAGATAATAATCATTAGGTATCTATTTTGACTTGAAAAATGGTTCTTGTTCAAAATGAATATAAAAGATTTGCTTTATAAGATGTAATAGCCTTTTATAGCTGAACAGTAAAAATCCCACTGGATCAGGAATCAGGTAGAACCGGGTACAAATGCTGTTGCTGGGTCACCTTTGGAGAGTCAGGTAGCCTCTGTAAACCCCAGTGTGAAGTGTATGGAGTCTCTCTACATTCTGAAAGACCTCAGCTTCTAAGGTAAGGAAAACTTGGGAGGGATGTCAGGGAAGAATGCACAGGAAACTTTGAAGGCTAATACCTTTGTTGGGTATTTCTTAAGCTAGTTGGAGGGTACCAGGTGTTTGTGTTATTATTTAAACCATACATTTATCTTATGTATGCTCTTTTGCATGTATGACATATTTCATAATACTAATAATTATTTCAAATGTTAAATAGTGACAATGTCAGGAAGTCAGAGGTTGGTATTCTGTTTTTGGGTTAATATCTTTTTAAATCTGTAAATAGGTCCAGTCACAATTTCCTATAGAAAAAGAATGTTGATATTTGCCAAACATGGACCTCATGGCATAAACTTCCAAAGGAGCACTTAAATATCTGTATACATATGTTAAAAATATTGTGAGTTAGCCAATGATGTGCCTATAAATGGAGAATACAAATCACAATCTGCTGGGTGTGATGGCTCAACCCTGTAATCTCAGCACTTTGGGAGGCCAGGGTGAGAGAATTGCCTGAGCCCAGGGGTTCAAGACCAGTCAGGGCAACTTGGCGAGACCTCGTCTCAACAATACATCAAAAAATAGCCGGGTGTGGTAGCACGCACCTGTAGTTCCAGCTACTTGGAAGGCTGAGACGGAAAGATCACCTGAGCCCAGCAGGTTGAGGCTGCGGTGGCTGTGAGCATGCCACTGCATTCCAGCCTGGGGACAGAGTGAGATTCCATCTCAAAAAAAAAACTAAACAAATCACAATCTGAGAGAGATTTGGAATGGAGGGCTTCATAGTAGAACTCCAAGGCACTCAAGCCCTTCCTCAGTAGCTGTGGCTTCCATGGAGTCCCAAGGTGGCCAGTGATTATATACATGGGTCTGATACACAGAATTTGGGGGAACTTTTCTTACACTATGACATCTATTGACATCCTGGGAACAGGCAATGAATGCTTCAAGTACATTTTGAGGGAAGATACTTTGATATAGGTTCATATAGGTTATGATCTGGTTCATTATTGGACAAGCCATCCCCAATTGCATCCTGTTCCATCGCCACAACAAATTACTATCTATAACAAATAGTAGAGATATTAGAAAAGAAAGGGGCAATGAGTTTGCAAATGCAATCTACACTCCCTGATTTGGAAGTGCTTGTCCTTGGATTCCTATGTTGTGACTCAGTCTTCTTGAATTCTTGGCATCTTGTTACACGTGTCGCCTGCCTTTGGGCACGAGAAAATTTCCCAGGTAAATCTGGTGACCCTAAATCTCAACTCTTCAGTACCTGATATAAGTCAAACACTGTGATTCAACTAATTTCAAGAATTTCAACTCTCCCAAGTCACAACGGAAGTCTATTATTAGAAAGAGCCCTGGGTATTGCTATGATGAAAGCACCATCTAGGGAACTAGGGAGATGGAGAACACTGACAAAGATGAGCTTGAATTGTTGGCTCCCACTCCATAAACTGAGACTTTAAGCCACTGCAATTCTACTGGATCATTCCTTACTTGATGCTCTTCACAATAGGAAGGTTTTGCTCAGAGGGTAGCTAGGAAAGGACCATTTTGTGCGTCATAATTTATCAATCATGCTCAAGGAACTCATCTTTAGAGATTATTGACTACCCAGTCCTAACCGTATGCTGAATGCCTTTGTACAACTGCTTATTGTTAAAACTAAAGATGATAGTGGTAGAAGAATAGGATAAATGTTGATAGCATGCAGTTATAAGAATTTGGATACAAACTTAATGATAAACCCCTGGAAAGTGATTTCTCCTTCCCTACCACAAGTAGATTTAAAACATTCATATTTTGACCAGGAGCGGTGGCTCATGCCTATAATCCTAGCACTTTGGGAGGCCGAGGTGAGAAACCAGCCTGGGCAACCTGGCGAGACCTCATCTCCACAATAAATCAAAATATTAGCCAGGTGTGGTGGCACATGCCTGTAGTTCCAGCTACTTGAAAAACTGAGGCAGAAGGATCATCTGAGCCCAGCAGGTCAAGGCTGTGGTGACCATGAGCATGCCACTGCACTCCAGCCTGGGTGACAGAGTGAGACTCCAACTGAAAAAAATAAAATAAATAAAAATAAAACATTCATATTTCTCTGTGAGTTCCATATAAAAAAAAGAATTAAATCAATTTATATGAAAACTCATGTCCACACAAAACATGCACATGAATATTTATAATAGCTTTATGAAATTACTAAAAACTAAATGCATTCAATATGCCCCTCACTAATCAAATGAATAAACACACTGTAGTATATCCATACAATGGAATATTATTTATTGTCAAAATAATTGAGCTATCAAGTCATGAAAAGACATGGAGGAATATGAAATGCATATTGTAAGTGAAAGAACAGTCTGAAAAAGTTATACACTGCATTATTCTAATTAGATGACATTCTATAAAAGGCAAAACTATAGAAATGGTAAAAAGATTTGTAGTTATCAGAAGCTTGGGGAGAGGAGGCACAGTGTACAGGTGAAGCACAGGGGATTTTAGGCCAGTAAAACTATTTTGTCTGATACTCTAATGGTAAATAAATGGCATTATGCATTTGTCAAAATCCATAGAATTTATAGCACAAAGAATAAATCTTAATGTACGCAAACATTAAAAATAACTTAGGGCTGGGCGTGGTGGCTCAGCCCATAATCCCAGCACATTGGGAGGCCGAGGTGAGAGGATTCCCTGAGCCCAGGGGTTCGAGATCAGCCTGGGCAACTTGGTGAGATCTCATCTCTACAATAAAAATCACAAAAACTAGCCAAATGGGGTGGTGCATGCCTGTAGTTCCAGCTACTTGGAAGGCTGAAGCGGAAGGATGGCCTGCGTCCAGCAGGTCCAGACTGCGGTGGCGGTGAGCATGCCACTGCATTCCAGCCTGGGCAACAGAGTGAGACTCCAACTCGAAAAAATAAATAAATGACTTAGGAGGTCAAAGAATCCCACTAAGGAACACAGGCTATGACAAGATAATCTAATTATATTGCACATTTATGAAACAACCTCACTGAAGGAGATGGGAAGTGAAGGTGCTGACCTAAGTAACTTTGGGAATAAGTGGCATCTGTAAACCTAAAAGCAAAAGGAAGCGGGCTTGGTGGCTCAGCCTGTAATCCCGCGCCTTTGGGAGGCTGAGGTGAGTGGATTGCCCGAGCCCGCGGGTTCGAGACTGGCCTGGGCAGGCAAGACCTCATCTCTACAATAAAATCAAAAAAATTAGCCGGGCATGATAGCACGCGCCTGTAATTCTGGCTACTCGGAAGGCTGAGGCGGAAGGCTGAGGCGGAAGGCTCGCGGGAGCCCCCCAGGTCGAGGCTGCGGTGGCCGGGAGCGGCCACTGCACTCCAGTCTGGGCGACAGAGTGAGACTCCAACTCAAAAAAAAAAAAAAAAGCAAAAGGACCTGCACATGAGCACTGTACTCTAGTTGATTAAGTTATTTCTCTTTTTTTTTTTTTTTGAGTTGGAGTGTCACTCTGTTGCCCAGACTGGAGTGCAGTGGCCGCTCCCGGCCACCGCAGCCTCGACCTGCTGGGCTCCGGCGAGCCTTCCGCCTCAGCCTTCCGAGTAGCTGGAACTACAGGCGCGCGCTACCACGCCCGGATCATTTTGATTTATTGTAGAGATGAGGTTTCGCCAAGTTGCCCAGGCGGGTCTCGAACCCGCGGATTCAGGCAATCCACTCACCTCAGCCTCCCAAAGGCGCGGGATTACAGGCTGAGCTACCGAGTTTCTCATGGGAGTAGAGGGTAATAGTTCTGATACTGCTATGTGTGTACACTAGAATTTGAACAATTAAGTAACAATTGTGGGAGCCACATTTCTACTCTTGGGGTGGAAGTTTACAGATAAGCAAGGGTGGAAGATTGGAATGAATCATGTGGTAAAGGATTAAAGTTCATCTGTATGTCCATGTTTAGCTTAATAAATAGATTGGTACAATACATAATTTTTGTTTTGTTTTGTTTTGTTTTGAGTTGGAGTCTCACTCTATCACCCAGGCTGAAGTGCGTGGCACGCTCACCGCCACCCCAGCGTCCACCTACTGGTAGGCTCCTCCTATCCGGGAATTCTTCTGCCTCAGCCTTCCATGTAATTGGAACTATGGGCGCATGGTACCATGCCCGGCTAATTTGTTTGTTTGTTTGTTTGTTTGTTTGTTTGTTTGTTGAGTCCGAGTCTCACTCTCTCACCCAGGCTAGAGTGTTAGTGGCACACTCCCAGCCACTACAGCCTCTACTTGCTGAGCTCAGGCCATCCTACCACCTCAGACTTCTGCCTCAGCCTTCCAAGTAGCGGGAACAACAAGTAAGTACTACCACGCCCAGCTAATTTTTTGATGTATTGTAGAGATGAGGTCTCACCAAGTTGCCTAGGCTGTTCTGGAATCTGTGGGCTCAGGCAATTCCCTCATCTCAGCCTCCCAAAGTGCTGGGATTACAGGCTTGAGCCACTTGGCCCGGTCCATATACATATTTTTATATAGTATATACATGTATATTACTTTGCCTAAAAGAAATGAGACCCCAGTAGAATTGAGTACACCTAGAACCTAGGTATTGGTTTCTAATACCATTGTTCAATAATAAACATGAGGTCAAAGAAATGAAATAACAAATGAGAATTAGATTGTGCTTTCCAACTTATCAAAATACAGTATCAGGTTAATTTCCTTAGAGTTATAGCTAAATCAAGGCCTGGAGAGAGAAACAAGATAAGCCTGGAGCATCTTTCAGGGCCAGAAAGTTAAAAAGCACTAAAACAAGCAAAGAACTCACACACAATAATGGGGTATATCTAAGGCGTACAGAAGCCAGATGAAAGAGCTCCTAATGGCCACATCTGGAACAATTTGAGCAAAAAGTAACGTAATGTTGGATTATAACCCAAAATATAAAATAAGTATTCATGAATCTGTACTAATATAAATATATGATTGAATAAGTTAAAGAGTGGTGAAGAGGCAAATTTCCCATGCAGAAGAATTCCAAATAATTTATGAAATATTCTGCCTTCAAGGAGGGGGAACATAACTCCCCAGTCCTTAAGTGTGGGCTACCCATAGTGACTTCCTTCTAAAGAGTACATTAAGGAAAGTGTAAAAAAGGAACTACAGACGCATGCTACCACACCTGGCTAATTTTTGTGATTTGTTGTAGAGACGAGGTCTCACCAATTTACCCAGACTTGTCTCGAACCCCCAGGCTTAGGCAATCCTCTCGCCTCGGCCTCCTAAAGTGCTGGGATTACAAACTGAGCCACCAACTTGGCCCTAAAACTTTTTAAAGAATACAGTCTATTAAAAAATAAAATGTAGCCAGGCTCAGTGGCTCAGCCTGTAATCCCGCACATTTGGGAGGCTGAGGTGAGTGGATTGCCTGAGCCCGCGGGTTTGAGATCCGCCTGGGCAGTGAGACCTCATCTCTACAATAAATCAAAAACTCAGCTGGGCGTGGTAGCGCATGCCTGTCATTCCGGCTACTCGGAAGGCTGAGGCAGAAGGATCGCCGGAGCCCAGCGGGTCGAGGCTGCAGTGGCCAGGAGCGGCCACCGCACTCCAGTCTGGGCGACAGAGTGAGACTCCAACTCAAAAAAAAATAAAAATAAAAATAAAATGTGTTAGAGTTGAAAATCTTAAAAAATGGGGAAAAAAAGAATTGTTGCCATAGAACAAACTAACTGGCAATAAGACTTTCGGCTTTACTTATTCAAGGAAGTCCACATTTCCAGTATGTTTTCTCACATTCTTCCTTTAGTCTACTATGAAGGTATAGGGTGGAAGCAGGTTCTAGCTAATGGCAAGCAATGACAATCTCCTCCAATCCTGTTGCCCCAAATAAAAAACCTGTAGAGCATCAATACCATGGTCCTGACAGCCCTATAGCTGGTTAGGCGGAAGCTATATTCTTCTAAGTCAGACTATGCCAGAGTCATACGAATTTCAGTGGCTACCAGGCGGCCAAGACTTAGCTTACCCCCTACTGCAACGAGGGTGCTGAGAGAGTGTTCTTGTAAATCCAGCACCCAGACTCTCAGCAAGTTTTATGACGATGTCAAGTTTCCATATTTTCAGCAGTTCGTTTGAAACAAATCCTTAAATGTTCTCACAAACATGCAAAGGAAAATGAACAGCAGTTTTATTTTCCATAATGTGTATCTTTAACCAACAGGTGTGGTTATATTTATTACATCTTATAATTTCTTCTATAAAGGACTTGGGAGTGTGAGGCTATAAATTTCAAAGTCCTGTAAGAGTAAATCCCCTCCCACCAGATACTTTATTTAAATATACAGAACAACAAATAAAAATAAACATGAGGGCAAAGAAATAAAATGGCAAATGGGAATGATACTGTGCTTTCCAATCTATCAAAATATAGGTAACAGGTTAATTTTCGAGTTTTTCAATCTCTTTTGCATTATTAATTTAGGAAAAGAACTTTTTTTAATCACTCTCTTTTCACTAAGTATATATCTTCACACTCCCTGATATGAAAAAGTATAACTCCATCATGCTCATTACAAACATATATCCTCTGGAAATATTTCATCTCATTTAAGGAGTGAACTTTGCTGAGCTAAAGAGTTTGTGTTAAAACTAACAAGGAATCAAGTAAAATCTTTTCAAGTAGAACGGCTGGCAATTGCTCTCTTATTCACTTTTCAGGCATAGTCCCAGCCACCCATAGCCAGGAGCATGATTTGTGGAATGCTCTGAACATTGAATAGTATTTGCAGATGGCTACTTAGTATGGTGTCTCTGCCTCCACCCGTGCAGCCCCAGGGGATGTTTTTGAGATTTGAGAGGAAGGCTTATCACTACTAACCAAAATCGTCTACTCTTCAAGGGCAGAGTTGTTTAAAATAGTCATACCTCTTGCTAACACAACCTAGAAAGACCAAAGATCCAGTTATGAAATGTCTTGCGAAATACAGGGTGCTTTTTGGGCATTTATAATAGGCATGTTTAAACTCATTTTAAGAACGTATTCATTATTCCTTTCTTCACTTAAGAAAGTTACTACCTCCAGTGTGCTAGATACTGATTTAAATGCTGGAGGGGAAAAGGACAAAAAATATAGGCCATCATGGAGGTAAGAACACATATAAATGGACATGTATAGATCTATCACAAATTTTTAAATATTGATTATTATTTCATTGAATGGGTATTCATAATGTTTTCAATGTCTCCCATTGATAGCTATATAGGTTTTTCCAATTTTTAAAATTACAGCCGGGCTCGGTGGCTCAGCCTGTAATCCCGTGTCTTTGTGAGGCTGAGGTGAGTGGATTGCCTGAGACTGCGAGTTCGAGACCTGCCTGGGCAACTTGGCGAGACCTCATCTCTACAGTAAATCAAAAATTAGCCTGGCGTGGTAGTGCGCGCCTGTAGTTCCGGGTACTTGGAAGGCTGAGGCGGAAGGATCGCCGGAGCCCAGCAGGTCGAGGCTGCGGTGGCCGGAAGCGTGCCACTGCACTCCAGTCTGGGTGACAGAGTGAGACTCCAACTCAGAAATAATAGAAAATAAAATAAAATGAAATAAAATAAAATAAAGCTACAATGACTCTTGTGTGTACATATTGGTGCCCCTGTGCACTACATGTACAAATTAAATTTCTAGAAGTAGATCTGCTTGCCCAAATGATCTGTGCATTTTGAGTGTTGATATGTACTTCCAAGTTGCACTCTTAAAGCTGTTGCCTCAGTTTATACCTCCACCAGATGATTTGAGAATTCCTTGTCACAGGCATTTTTAATGGGCCACAAAGACCTAGAGCTGTACCAGGCCAGAAAGATCATCTAATCCAACCCCCTCAGCAAATGAAAATCCTATTTCTGGGGGAGCAGTCACCCTGTTTACTTCAAGGTCGCTATGTGACAAATGTGTCCCCAGCTCAAATTTACAAGTTCCAAATGAAGGTGGTTTGTCTTTCAACACAAACCGTCTTTCACCAGGCTGATCTTGAGCCTCCCAAGGGCAACACTCTGCTTAGCACTCTGTGCTCAGGACGTGCCTGGGTAGGGAGAAGGGAAATCAAAAAGTCCCAGAAGAAATAAGGACATTTTTCTTTCATTATTAGCAAATACGTTTCATTTCTTATACTGATGTATTTCTCCTTCATGTGAACCTATTTCATTCTTTCAGGAAGGTAACACTAGGGACATTTCAACTGGGATATTTTTAATAGCCACAACCTTTAGATTTTGATAAATTGATTAATAGATCTCTGCAGAAGACATGTTCATTTTTATTAAGGTGGTTATCTAATAAAATTATTACCAGTTGGTAGCAAAATATACAATACTAACATCTTACATAGTATTTCTGGGACATTTGACAAATGAAAATATTCCTTTAAGCTGATCAAACAAATGAACTCACTTGGCTTTGATGCAGGGCCAGCCCTTCAGTTCTCTGACTTAGACTTAAGTGGACGAGTGGACGAGACAGAATCCCTTAATTTTTCTTAGGAGAGTAAATATTTATTCACAAGTCAGGAAACCAAGCTCTTGCCTTTCCCAAGGCTCAGTGAACTGGACAGATGATGCTCTGTATCCAATTACCTTTCCAGACATGCTAGCTTCCCATGGGAGCTATTTGATAGCCAACATTCTACAGGCAGGTAGAATGCCGGTAGGTTCACTGGAAACCAATTTCATCGCTCCCCAACTCATTTTCTAACTACTTTGCTGCTCTCCTTCCATCCCTGCATCCCACAGTACCATAAGATCATCTCTCATATTCCAGGGGCCACCTCTCATTTTATTTCAGTCTTTTAAATTTCATCCTGCCTGCCTCCTCTGCCTTCTCTTTCCACTGTCCAAACTTTCTAGGCCTACCACCAGTTTCCTCACTCCTGGAATCTGCTCTGGTCCTCTCTTACTACGGATCTCCTCTATCTAACTTCTCAAATCTGTGACCTTAACTCCTCCCTCTATAATTTACTTGGTCTCCAATCACCAGTCACTCTCATAGTTTTCCATGAACCGAAGCACATTTGTAACTACTCTTGACCTGGACATGGCAGCAATCTACAATTCTGAGTTTCCAAATGACTGTGTTTCTATTTCACAGACTGCTGATACAATCCCACGTTACTGTGGGCACAAACTTTCCCTCTTGTGATGCTGCATTTCCAGTAGTCCTTTCTGACAGAGAGTATAAAGTGTTGAGGACCATCTGCTAAATTTCAATTACCCTTAATGGTAATAAATCTATTTCAATAACCCTTAATGGTAATAAAGCTTAGATAGCTAGATTTAAGCTATTTTTATTATTTTTTAATTAATTTTTTGAAATTCAAACGGCAAAATCCTCCCAATATTCAGGTTTCTCTGTCATAAATTATGCAAGTTCCTTTCTTATCAAAAGTGAAAAGCTTAGGATGTCACAACTACTGACACAGGTATTCCTTGGGAAATAAAAACTGCACCCACAATGACCATATTGCAATGAAACTGTTAGTTGAAACTGACATTTGTGAAATGTGTAGCCACTATGAAAAACATTATGAAGCTCTTTCAAAAAATTAAAAATAGAACTACCATATGTTGCAGCAATCCCACTTCTGGGTATTATCCAAAATAATTGAAATCAAGATCTCAAAGAGATATGTGTACTCTTGTGTTCATTGCAGCATTATTCATAATAACCAAGATGTGGAAACAGTTGAAATGTCTATTGATGAATGAGTGATAAAGAAAAATGTTGACGGTACTGGGAAACTATGGGGGGGGATGGGATTAACAGTAGCAAATATCTGTCTGGTGATGGGAAAACACCTCTTATCAACAGGGTGCCTGAATGAAACGTAATTGTACACCTAACCCTTAACTGTACCCCAAAACCATAATAAAAAATATTGATTAATAAAAAAGAAAAATGTGGCAAATTCATACAGTGGAATATTATTCAGCCTTGAAAAAGTATACAGTCTTGTCATATGCAACAGCATGAACCTGGAGGACATTATGCTATGTGAAATAAACCAGTCACAAAATGACAAATACTATATGATCTCCTGTAAATGTAGAATCTAAATTAGTCAAACACATAGAAGCAGAGGGTAGAATGGTGGTTACCAGGAGCTGAAGGGAGGGGGAAAGTGGAAACTTGCTATTCAATGGGCATAAAGTTTCAGAGTTTCAGTTACACAAAATGAGTAAGTTCTGGAGATCTGCTGTACCACATCATGCCTATAGTTACAAATACTGTATTGTACATATAAACATTTATAGGAGGATAGATCAACACTCTTACCACAACTGAAAAAAATAGTTGACATTTACCAGACTTTTTTTGGCAACTGGTGATATTCAGCCAAACACAGGTCAAATTTGGCTATATTTCTGATTAATACATGAGGGCTGGGTTGATGGTGTGCACTTAGGACTAAATGCACATATAGAAACACGTGGCCTGGCCCAGTTGCCAATGTATGTTTGGAAGAAAGGGAATAGGAAAGTGTTGAATCACTTGGGAGCAGGCAAGCCAATGGCAATCTCTCTCCCAGTCCTCAGGCCCAGCGGAGACCTGGCAAAGGGAAGGGAACAGGGAAATTGGAGGAGTGTCCCCGCTACATTAGCCTGGCCATCTGGTCCCCTGGTTTGATAAACAGCTTCAGCAAAAGCAACTCCCATGACCTTTCATCCTCCCATCTATTTTTCTGTAACATCCCCTCCCCCTCCTGTTCCTTCTCATTCAAATCCTCAACTGCTTCTTCTATCCTACCACAGGAAAACAAACAACTATAAAACCATAGCTATCCACTGATGTTTTAAAACACACATCATTTACATAAGTATACACATGTTGACTGGATTGAATAAATATATATGTACATATGAGAGGGACCCCAAAACACAGGAATTTATTTATAAAAAATAATGTGTATATTCTTACAAGTTTAAACTTTAGTTACCTTCAAAGCACTTTCTATTTGATGCAACACACATATTTAGATGCTTTTTCCACTGCTGAAAACCGTTTTGAACTCATCAATTTTGATGCCTTTTAGTGCTTCTACCACTTTTTGTTTTACCTCTTCCACCTTGTTAAGGATTTGAAAGACAAAATGTTTTCCTCTGAGGACTTTTTTCATTCGGGAAAAAAAGTCACTCGGGGTGAGATCCAATGAATGGGGAGGGTGAGGAACAGAGAGTCATGCTGCTTTTGGTCAAAAACTGCTGAACACTCAGTGAGGTGTGGGCAGGTGCGCTCGTAAATCACCCATTATGAAGTGGGAAAATGTGTTAAAAGAATGTCCAGAAAAATTACGCTGAAGCTGAACACAGCTTCTCACAACAACACTAGCTTGTATACTGATGCCTGATGAGTTCCTAAAACACTAACAGGCGAAGCCTGTACTACAGGGAGCCCGCCCTCCAAAAAAATAATTCCATTTTTTGGAGGTCTCCCCTCACGTGTGTGTGTGTGTGTGTGTGTGTGTGTGTGTGTGTGTGTGTGTAGTTAGGTAGACAGCTATCAGATTTATTTGCATTGATATATAAATAAAAAGTAAAAATTAGGATAATAAAAACAAATATATCAATGTTCTATAAAAATACAGGAGCACTGACTAAATACTTTCAACAATTTTTCTAGTACTTAATGAGAAAAAAAATTCAGTTTCTTCCATAATCTTTACAAAGCAAAACACCTTAAAAAGCTACTAACAAGCCAGGCTCGGTGGCTCAGCGCCTTTGGGAGGTAATCCCGCGCCTTTGGGAGGCTGAGGTAAGTGGATTGCCGGAGCCCACGGGTTCGAGACCCACCTGGGCAGCGAGACCTCATCTCTACAATAAATCAAAAAATCAGCCGGGCGTGGTAGCGCGCGCCTGTATTTCTGGCTACTCAGAAGACTGAGGCGGAAGGATCGCCGGAGCCCAGCAGGTTGAGGCTGCGGTGGCCGGGAGCGGCCCCTGCACTCCAGTCTGGGCAACTGAGTGAGACTCCAACTCAAAAAAAAAATAAAAATAAAGAAAACTACTAACAGACCGGGCTCGGTGGCTCAGCCTATAATCCCATCATTTGGGAGGTCGAGGTGAGTGGATTTCCTGAGCCCGCAGGTTCAAGACCAGCCCCAGCAACTCGGTGAGACCTTGTCTCTACAATAAATAAAAAATGAGCCAGGCATGCTAGTGCACTCCTGTAGTTCCGGCTACTTGGGAGGCTGAAGTGGAAGGATGGCCAGAGCCCAGCAGGTTGACACTGGGGTGGCCATGAGTGTGCCACTGCACTCGGCAGCCTAGGCTACAGAGTGAGACTCCAGCTCAAACAACCAAAAAAAAGCCACCAACAGATAAATATCATTCATAGAGTGTCAGATTACTAAGGTACAGCCCCTAGTTTTTTACTATTTAATATTTTGCTTCTTTGCTCACTCATTACTGCTTAATAAAGATTCATATTCTATACATCTCACCAATTTACCAGTTCATTAGGCAGATTCTGCTGATGTACTGAAAGAAGAAAATGATTGCTATATGCAGTTCAGATTTTTGCTTAAAGATGTGTTCTTTGGGGAGCAAAGTGTTTCTGAAATCAGAGTCTGCCAATTGTAAAATACTCATATAACTAAGTTAAGAGTTCACTCTAAAATTATCATCATATTATTTCAAAGGCAGACAACATTTTTGGGGTAACCTCTTCCCTAATCTGGATTAAGATTAAACATGATCTGATTAGCATCTAGGAGGGAGCTGGGGTTAGTGTGTCACAGCACTACAACCTGGACAACAGAGTGAGACTCCAACTAAAAAATAGATAAGTAAATAAACACACTCTCCTCATATAAAGGAGAGAGAGAACTGGAAGTTTCCACGGATATATTTTCTTTTTTTTTTCTTTTTGAGTTGGGAGTCTCGCTCTGTTACCCAGACTGGAGTGCAGTGGCCACTCCCGGCCACCGCAGCCTCTTCCTGCTGGGCTCCGGCGATCCTTCCGCCTCAGCCTTCCAAGTAGCTGGAAGTGCAGGTGCGCACTACCACGCCCGGCTCATTTTGATTTATTGTAGAGATGAGGTCTTGCCAAGTTGCAAGGCGGGTCTCTAACCTGCGGGCTCCAGCAATCCACTCACCTCAGCCTCCCAAAGGCGCGGGATTACAGGCTGAGCCACCGAGCCCGGCTACAGATATATTTTCTAATAATCTACCTGCTTAAACTACTATAAATGGTTGCAGCTCAAATCTAGAAGAGGGTGAGTTCAAGACCTCAATCTTTTAACCTGGAAGTACATTTTTATTTGGAAAGGGGCATATCTGAGCACAGTCAACAACAAAATGCTTCTAGTAATGATTAAACAGATAGGTTTAACTCTCAAGTAGCTTGGGAGTAGACCTGTGGCTAGACCTTACAGAAAAGACTGCTCTGACCACAGCAAACCCCAAGGTAACCAGCTGTGCCTGTCCTTCTGTCAGAGAATTCAAGTTCGGCTCTCTCATGTCAGAGCCTATTGCCACAATCTAGTTACAAAGCCATAACCCACTGTCTCCCTCTATCTAAATCCTTCCTCTTCCCTTCTTCCTCTCATCCCCTAGGACATCTGAACCTCTAGACCCCAATTCTTCCTTGGTCTTCCTTTTCTTTTTTTTTTTTTGGGTTGGAGTCTCACTCTGTTGCCCAGACTGGAGTGCAGTGACCGCTCCCAGCTACCGCAGCCTCGACCTGCTGGACTCCAGCGATCCTTCCGCCTCAGCCTTCCATGTAGCTGGAACTACAGGTGCGCACTACCACCCCCGGCTAATTTTTTTTTTATTATTATTGTAGAGATGAGGGCTCGCCAAGTTGCCCGGGCGGGTCTCAAACCTGCGAACTCAGGCAATCCACTCACCTCAGCCTCCCAAGGCACGGGATTACAGGCTGAGCCACCGAGCCCAGCTTGGTCTTCCTTTTCTACCCTCAAACTCACATATATACTCTTTTTTTTTTTTTTTTTTTTTGAGTTGGAGTCTCACTCTGTCACCCAGACTGGAGTGCAGTGTCTGCTCCCGGCCACTGCAGCCTCAACCTGCTGGGCTCCAGCGATCCTTCCGCCTCAGCCTTCCAAGTAGCTGGAACTACAGGCGCTCACTACCACGCCCGGCTAATTTTTTATTTATTGTAGAGACGAGGTCTCGCCAAGTTGCCCAGGCAGGTCTCGAACCCGCGAGCTCAGACAATCCACTCACCTCAGCCTCCCAAAGGCACAAGATTACAGGCTGAGCCACCGAGCCCGGCTTACTCTATTTGTTTTTTTTTTTTAATGCTTACCTCCTTTCAATGGTTTCATCCCTTGTATTTGTCAATTGCTTGCCCCTGCACTAGTCAATCTGCCTCTCCCAACCTCCCCAATAGCTCTGATTTCTATGTGGACATCTCTACAGTCCCAGGAAAGGTGACTCTTCTGCTATTAGCTTCAGAGATGGATGGGGCATACGTCCTAAGCCATAGCTACAGACTATTTTGTTGTTGTTGTTCATTTACACCTAAAAGAGTGAATACCATATAGGGCACAGCAGACAGACCCAAAGGATCTTAGTCCTTGAGAGTATCACTAAGCTTGCAGATCAAGCCTTGCCTTATGCTAGGCCTCTCTGGCCTTTCCACTTATATTAGCCAACACATTTATTGTTTCAGCTTCTTTGAATTGTAATTTCTGTTGCTTTTTAACAAAAATATACTAACTGATACAATTTAAGAAATTTCTTACACAAATAGTCAGTAACTACTGACTTCATTTCCTTGTCATTTCCTTTCGACCTACCTGAAATCAGGGGTTCAGACATAAACAAATTGCCCCTTTGTGTCTCTAGTCCTTTTTACAACGGCCTTCATTCTGTTTTGCTATGTATTGTCTAGGTCCACCATCTATTATCTACAATTTGAAAATCCTGGGGAGTCTGCAGTGGCTCAAGTCTGTAATCCCAGCACTTTGGGAGGCCAAGGTGAGAGGATTGCCTGAGCCTAGGAGTTCAAGACCAACCTGGGCAACTTGGCAAGACCTAATTTCTATAATAACTCAAAAAATTAGCCGGGCATGGTGGCCCATGCCTACTTGGAAGGCTGAGGCGGAAGGATCACCTGAGCCCAGCAGATTGAGGCTGTGGTGGCCATGAGCGTACCACTACACTCCAGCCTGGGCAACAGAGTGAGATTCCAACTCAAAAAAAAAAAAAGAGAGAGAGAGAGAGAGAATCCTAGATGCTTTGAAAAGACAAGAGCTTTTTTTTCACAACAACAAATTTGCATTTTGGCAACAACACCTGACTGAAAGTGGCATAGAGGTATTTATCTCTACTTATCCCACGTGGTGTGAATGTTCATGTGCAGAGATCACTGCAGAAACCTGAAGGTGTTTGATTCGGCAGTACCATCACAGACCCTGCTGGGAACATTGGTACAGATCCACGACTCCAAATCCACAACCTTGGGGTCAGGTGTATTTGGAACTCAATATTTTTATGATTTTAGGAAACTTTTACAGGGCACATAATATATCTTGCCCTGCTGGGAGTATTATGTAATATTTTGTAGTTCTTTAGGGAAAAACCACTTCCAAAGCAGGAAAAATACTGAAAGTTCCTCAGCATAACTGGGAATCCATTGACTCCATCCAATACAGGGACAGATGCCTTAGCAGTGAAGAAAAATGCCTCCGTCGATATGGTATTGGTCAACACTCTCTGAAAAAGAAATTAATGTCTATATGATACGTACTGGTGGATATATGACATGTTTTATTTGTCAAAACCCATAAATTGTACAACACAAAGAGAGAACTCTAATGTAAACCATGGTTTTCAGTTAGTAATAATGTATCACTATTGGTGCATCAATTGTAACAAACGTACCACAGTGATGAAAGATGTTAATCACAGGGGAAACTGGGATGGGGAAGGGAGAGGGCATAATGAGGCTTGAAACTTTCTGCTCAATTTTTCTGTAAACATAAAAACTGCTCTTTAAAAGTTAAAATTTATCTAATTTAAATATACATTTTGGAAAACATGCCTACTTTTAATAAATCATTTATTAATGATTTATGACTTCTGTTGAACTGAGCCAAGAATAAAGAGTTCCCCTGGGAGCTTAACAGCTTACTGAATTCAATAAGTTCCCTTTTATCCATGCAAGCTTTTGTTTGTTTGTTTGTTTGTTTGTTTGAATCAGGGAGTCTAAATCATTTATTAAAAGAACTGATAGCCTACAGTGAACAGGAACTTTTTTGTGTAGGGGATAGAGATCTGTGTCCACATCTGTCCTTACAGCTGGAGTCCCCTCTCCTAAAACCTGAACACCTGCCTGGAGCTCTGGGTGTTATTCAAGCTCAAGGGACTCACACTTGGAACAGTGTATGGGGAACAGACAAAGAAACATGGAGTAGGGGCTCTTTGGGCAAGACAAGATAGAGTTTCCCAAGGAGAAAGAGTGTAAGTTTTATATGGAGAGAGCTGAAAGTGAAGGAGCTTGGGAAGAAAAGGCCCAAATCTCAGGAGAGGGGAAAAGAGAAGGCCTCCCTTGGGAAGGTCTAAGTCTTAGGTGCTCTCGTGAAAGTCAACAGACAGCACAGTGGTTGGGGATGTCAATTCTAAAGCCACACTCCCTTGGTTTAAATCTCAGTGCCACCACTTAGTGGATGTGTGACTTAGAAGAAGTTACCACAACTCTCTTGGTTTCAGTTTCCTCTTTTGTAAATCATAATAATACCTACCCCAAAGGATTGTTGTAAAGATAAAAACAAGATCATGCATGTAAAGGTCTCAGTACTGTGGTGAGCATATAGTAAACACTCAGTGAAAGTTATCTGTTATTAGCCTTTTACCTGATAACATTATAATTATCTTTGCTAGCTCTTCAATAAAGAAATATGTACAAATCATGGTCATTGTGTTGGTTTTGAGGAGACTAGGAGAACAGAGTGGCAAAAGGTTGAATAAAGGAGGAGTTGTTTCAAATTCATCTTTTCCAGAGCTCCACCAGAGTGGGGGTTATTAGCCTTTTAGGGGATTTATAGGTCCAAGGTTTTTGTGTTTTTTTTGAGTCAGAGTCTCACTCTGTTGCCCAGGCTGGAGTGCAGTGGCACGCTCACGACCACCACAGCCTTGACCTGCTGGGCTCCGGTGATCCTTCTGCCTCAGCCTTCCAAGTAATTGGAGCAAAAGGTGTGCGTCACCATGCTCAGCTAATTTTTTTTTCTAATTGTAGAGATGAGGTCTCGCCAACCTGCCCAGGCTGGTCTCGAATCTCTGGGCTCGGGCAATCCTCTCACCTCGGCCTCCCAAAGTGCTGGTTGAGCAGGTCGAGGCTGTGGTGGCTGTGAGCATACCTCTGCACTCCATCCTGGGCGACAGAATGAGACTACAACTCAAAAAAAAAAAAAAAGCTAGAGAGCGCAGTGAACACCTGGATATATCAGCAAAAGGAGCCATTTCGAAATGTGCTTGTTAGATTTAATCAGATTGTATTGAGTAGCAGTTTAGACCTGATTCCTTGAAGGATGCCATCTAGCCTATATATGATGTTCCCTCTGTGAATCATCCCACTATTTCAGATTTATTCAGATTCATCCCCTATCTGCAAGCCTGCTCACACACTCAGTCAGGAATCTCATTCACCTCTAATTTCCAACCTGTATTCTTCCACTCTAGTGTACACTAGACTTTCAGATTCACTTCCAATTTGCTGTCTTCCTTGCCTTCCTTTTTTCTTCAAGATCTTCGGTGACTTCTGTTGAACTGAGCCAAGAATAAAGAGTTCCCCCGGGTGCTTAAGAGCTTACTGAATTCAATAAGTTCCCTTTTATCCATGCAAGCTTTTGTTTGTGTTTGTCTGTTTGAATCAGGGAGTCTCACTCTGTTGTCCAGTGCAGGGGCACAATCCTGGCTCACAGCAGCCTCAAACTACTGAGCTCAAGTGATCCTCCAGCCTTAGCCTCCCAAGTAGCTGGGACTACAGGCATGTGCCACCATGTCCAGCTAACTTATTAAAAAGTTTTTGCAAGCCGGGCTCGGTGGCTCAGCCTGTAATCCCAGCGCTTTGGGAGGTTGAGGTGAGTGGATTGCCTGAGCCTGCAAATTTGAGACCCACCTGGGCAACTTGGCGAGACCTCATCTCTACAATAAATCAAAAATTAGCCGGGCGTGGTAGCGTGCGCCTGTAGTTCCAGCTACTTTGAAGGCTGAGGCGGAAGGATCGCCAGAGCCCAGCAGGTCAAGGCTGCAGTGACTGGGAGCAGCCACTGCACTCCAGGTGGGTGACAGAGTGAGACGAACTCAAAAAAAAAAAAAAAAAAAGTCTTTGCCGAGGCAAAGTCTCAGTGTGTTTCCCAGGCTGGTCTCAAACTCCTGTGCTCAAGCAATCCTCCCTCCTTGGCTTCCCAGTGTCCTGAGATTATAGGCATGAGTCACTGAACTTGGCTGCCATGCAAGCTGTAGATCACTCTTCCTCTGCAAGAGCCTCTATTTAAAGAAAATACCTAAGTGACTATTTGTAAAAGGAACCCCTATGCCTTTTCCTCCCGTTTACCATTGACTGGTTTGAAAGGTGACCTTTTGGGTTATTTTTGCCATTAGTTCAGTCACTTCATTCTTACGCATTAATCTGTTCTTAGCTCCTCTCGATTGTTCTAGCCTTTAAAAATGTTTTGTTCTCATCTAGTATGTCTCCCATGATGATTGATCTTACCTAAATAGAGCTCTCTGAGCTTTTAAGCATCATTTTCCAAAGGGGGATCCTTGATAAATTATACTTCCTTTGAATATCTGATCTTTATAAGAGGCTCTAAATTTAGATTCCAGACATTTAACAGTGTGTATTATCAGATTTATTGGTAGGAAAAATTAATTGTCACATTGTTTTTAACAGAAGATTAGGGAGAGAAGGGATCATTTTCTTGACATATAAAAGGGCCATTCAATCATGAACAATTTAGCTAAAGAAAAGGAACTAACTTGCATTTGAAATATGTCATTTTCTTACATTTCTGGAGCACAGAGATGGGACTTGTTTCTGGAGATCAAAACTCAGAATGCCACCTTTCCATTTTTCTTGTCGTTAGTCTTTTATCTTCTGTCTTTGTCATCTACATGTTTTGTTTGCTTGTTTGGTTTTTGTCAAAGCCCATTCCCATAAACTAATATGAAGCTTCAGGTTCCTATATTGTGTCTAATCTAAACATATAGACCTAAGATTTCAAACAGTCAGTCAATGCCTCCCTAGTCTTTGACTTATTTGTTTTGGTAGTCAAAAATAAACCAGAGAATTACTGTGAAATTTGCTTTTCTTGAGCGACTTGCTATAAGAGAAGGCAAGGGAATTATTCAAGTCCAATAGCCTCAAGAAGAAAAAAAAAAACTTTGCTGTGAAATAGCCTAGTCCTTCAGCAACTACTGCACAAACTTTCCCAAGCAAGTAAAACTAATTTTCCAATAATTTAGAGAATATTGAAGGAAGGCTGCTAATAGCATATACTGTTATAATTAGACAAAATATGAAGAGCTGCTAATGGTATATACTGTCATAATTAGACATAAAATAATATCTTCCCAGGTGGAATGGCTAATTTTATGTATCAACTTGGCTAGGCCATAATACTCCGTTTTTGGTCAAACACTACACTAGACATTTCTGTGAAGATATTTTTAAAGATGTGATTAACATTTAAATCAGTGGACTTTGAGTAAAGCACATTACCCTCCATAATGTAGGTGGACCTCATTCAATCAATTGAAGCTCTTAAGAGAAAAGACTGAGATTCCTGAAGAAGAACCTTCAGAATCAAGACTGCAACATCAGCTTTTTCCTGGGTCCGCAGCCTGCCAACCCTGTTCTGCTAGTTACAGACTAGCCAGCACCACAACAGTGTGAAGCAATTCCTTAAAATAAATCTCTCTCACTATAGAAAAATACACACAGAGAGAGAGAGAGAGGGAGAGGGAGAGAGGGACAGAGGGAGGGAGTGTGGGAGGGAGAGAGGGAGAGAATGAGAATATATATAAAATGTTAGGGTATGGACGGACCAGGTGAGGGTGGTGAAGCACAGGGAGGCGCGCAGCACTGCAGGGGCTGGCAAGCTGGAGGTGCACACCGGGAACCCAGAGATCCGAGTAAATTCAAAAAGATTAAGAAAGAAAAGTTTATTTAAAAGTAAATTAGAGAGAGAAAGAGAAGGAAGAGAAAAGATTCACCTCCCCAAGGTGGGGGAGGGGGGACCAAAGCCAGGAAGCAGGGTGACAGTCATAGCTCAAAGAACACATGGCCACACCAGACTCTAGCAAGGCAATGGCCCCTGGTTGCTTGTGGTTGAGTCCTTTTAACCATTCCCCTAGACAGGGGAGGATCATTAAGGTGATTGGGTGGTGGTCTGCTTCCATGTCATCACAAAGGGGCAGACAAGCACAGGTACTGATGGACAGCAGACAGATGGGTGGGTTAGTCACATGATTGCTGCCATGGTGGGGCTTCTTTGTGTCACATCATGTAGGTTAGTGCTGGGGCCTGCAAAGAGACTTGTAAGACATTTGCAATTCACAAATTCCTTTACCAGAGGTGGGGTGGTCATTTGGGCTGTCCTGGTCTTGTATCTGAAGGAGATTTGCCTAGGGAGGATGGGATGGGATTTGCTATTTGTCCTGCAATAGAATGTCTGAATGCTTTCTTTTTTTTTTGAGTTGGAGTCTCACTCTGTCACCCAGACTGGAGTGCAGTGGCCGCTCCTGGCCACCGCAGCCTCGACCTGCTGGGCTCTGGTGATCCTTCCGCCTCAGCCTTCAAAGTAGCTGGAACTACAGGTGCGTGCTACCACGCCCGGCTAATTTTTTGATTTATTGTAGAGATGAGGTCTCGCCAAGTTGCCCAGGCGGGTCTCAAACTTGCAGGCTCAGGCAATCCACTCACCTCAGCCTCCCAAAGGCGTGGGATTACAGGCTGAGCCACCGAGCCCGGCTGTCTGAATGCTTTCTAATGGTTGCACTGAAGCACAAAGACTAAAGAATAAGCTAAGTTTCTTCTAGGTTTCTACTTTCATAAATATGTATCTATATCTCTATTGGCTCTGTTTCTCTGGTGAATCTTGACTAATACAGTAGATATGCATACTTATAGTTGAGGGATACAAGTGAGAATATAGCAATATGATATAGAACTGTTATAAGTGATGGTTTTTACAAATAGGAAAACTTCTTGAATTCAGTTCCTTTTCCCCCCACCAAGTGCAAACTTAGCTACTATGCCAGTACATTATTTTATTATTTTATTATTTTATTTTTCACCTTTAACTTTTTTATCTTAAAATTGTGGGGTACAATTCAGGGTTAGGTATACAAATATTCATTGTGCAGGTACCCTTGTTGATGAGGTGTGCCCCCCACCCCAGGCAGTTTCCCGGTACTGTCAATCCTTTTCTTATAGTATTACAGTAGTTAGCAACTTGAGTGATATCTTCAAATCAGCAAATGTGCTGTGCCTGAATTCCCAAGTTCATACCAATTGCTGAGGTTCCACTCCAAGTTACCTTTGAGCCAGCAGTAGACTATCACTGAGTCAGATCTCACAACTTCTGGAATGTAGATTTCACTTGGTGAGGCACAGGAAGAAGCCTAACAGTTTGTTAGGCTTTCAAACTGTTGATTTAGGGACAAAATGTGTATCAAGAAATGAAAGAACATCAAACTTTTAAATTCAGTAACTAGGAGTGAAAGGAAGAGTGACATCTGTTGTTAGTAACCGGCAGTTTAACAAACAAAAAAATATACACTTTAAAGGTAGAGATGATGAGTTTGGTTTTTCATATGAGATGGACATCCTGGAAATGTCTACACATAACTGGAACTGCAGGCAGGAAGAGGGGTATGGGCACAAGTTTTTTATCTGCTCAGAGTCTCTTTAGGCAACTACTCTTCCTCCATTCCTGAGCCCCATAATTCCCCATAATTCAGGGACTGACTCAATCCCCAGGATTCAAGAGTCTACCATCCCTTTGGGCACTAATGACTAGTATAGGAATCAGATTGCTACATTTAGCATATAAAAATGCAAGCTATTTAGTTAAATTTTAATTTCAGATAAATAAAAAAAATTAGTATAAATATTTCTCAACTATTGTGTAGGTCATATTTACAGTAAAAAAAAACCTATTCTTTATCTGATATTTTTATATATCTGGGAGTTCTATTTTTTTTTTTTTTTTGAGTTGGAGTCCCACTCTGTCACTCAGACTGGAGTGCAGTGGCTGCTCCCATCCACTGCAGCCTCTACCTGCTGGGCTCCGGCAATTCTTCCGCCTCAGCCTTCCGAGTAGCCAGAATTACAGGCGCACGCTACAACGCCTGGCTGATTTTTTGATTTATTGTAGAGATGAGGTCTCGCCAAGTTGCCCAGGCGGGTCTTGAACCCGCGGGCTCAGGCAATCCACTCACCTCGGCCTCCCAAAGAGCTGGGATTACAGGTTGAGCCACCAAACCCAGCTAGGAGTTCTATTTTTATATAGAACTATATAAGCAGCCCTACTTAGGAATGAAAATGTGACAGATCAATCGGAGCTCTTCCAGAATTGGTACTGGAACACCTGGAAGACTTTCTCTTTTCCGTGGGCTTTCTAACTATAAAGTCTATGAAAACCTAGAGCTGCCACAGATTATATTTCTCATCATGGAAGAGAAGCCTGTGTAGACATAAAGTCAATAAAGAAAAAAGCAGAGTCAAAAACTGCAGAAAGAGACATCCCCAGAGGCATCATTTGAATCCTAAGATTGAGGCCAGATTAACTCCCTTATACTTCTCAGTAATATAGACCAATATATTTGTTTGTATGTTTGTTGGCATTGGATTGATTTGAGTTTCTATCACTTTGAGGCAGGCTATTCAGTGAAGGTTAGACATAGATAGATAAATTTATTGTAGGTAATTTTAAATTGGGGGGGCACACCTCATCAAGAGTACCTGCATAAGTAACATTTGTATACCTAACCCTGAATTGTACCCCACATCTTTAAAATCAAAAATTTAAAAATTAAAAAAAAATTGTAATTAGGAAAAACATTCAGACACTTTTCATTTGACACAACAGGCCTGACCACCCTTCAGGCTAGAATGCAGACTTATCAGTGCAAGCCCACCCTTTCAGTTTATGATTAACATAATAATCACTGTAAAAGTCTATCAAATTCCCTGTCATAAACAAATGCTCAAGCCCACCCTTTAACTCATCAAAGGTATAGAAATAGTAATCGGCCAGGCTCAGTGGATGAGCATTGAGCCCAGCCTGGAAAAGATTTTAAGAGCCACTCATGTTGATGGGAGCTGCCTTGTAAATAGTAAGTTATTGAGTCGAAGGAGTTCTTGGTCTTTTAATCTGGGATTGGTCACATTTTAGGGTGCCTATACCCATTGTATAGCAGGAAAAACACAAATGCTTCCTGTCATAGGTGGGCTTCTCGAAAATTACATAGTCATTTCATCTGTGAGTGTCTGTTTCTCCTCTCTAATTTTATAGTCCTCCTCGCTCTTGAACTTCAGCCTCTGGGAACTCACTGGTTTCCAACTTCTGTCCCAGCATTGACTTGTTCTTTCATCCTGACCTTTTGTCTCAGCACTCTGTACAGAAACTCTCTTCTCATCTTGCTTTGGAAACCTCTTCTCACCTTTTTCCTTGGTTCTCCTTTTCCTGGGTTATTGTCATTTTTATGAATTCATTGTAGGGGTGAAGGAAATAGTCCTTCATTTGCCCCTCCCACTGAAAGTATGAGCACTTAAGGCTATAAAACAAATTTGCAATAGATAGATTAATAGAAAAGGCATACAAATTTGCAATGTGCACATGTATACAGGAGCCACACAAAAGACTCACAGGAGGACCAAATGACAGTTTTTATACTGTCAAGAAAGGCATAGGGTTTGAGGCTCTAGGAGGAAGTGGCAACACTTATGGGGAGGTGCAAGGAGGAAATTCACTGTGAACCAAGATTGTCATTTTAGTATGCAAATGGAATCTCTCAGGTAATAGCCCTCAGAAAGATTAGATGATAGCCTATAGTAAAAGTTTCTCTGTCAGACCTTTCAAGTGTCAAACTTTAGTCTTTTTTTCCTATGAGTTAATCTTTCCTAGATCCAGATAAGAAGATCTCAGAGAAAGTCTCTGCATCTGTTTACTTCACTTTGTGTCCACAGATGCAAATCTCCCCAACAAAAGAACAGCTTTTCAGGGCAATTCCTGTGTCTGCAACCGCTCTGACTACACTAAAGAAGCACACTTAGGGGTGGCATATTTTAATCTTTCTTTTTCTTTTTTTTTTTTTTTTTAAGTTGGAGTCTCACTCTGTCGCCCAGACTGGAGTGCAGTAGCACGCTCCCGGCCACCGCAACCTCGGCCTGCTGGGCTCCGGTGATCCTTCTGCTTCAGTCTTCCAAGCAGCCAGAACTACAGGCGCACGCTACCACGCCCAGCTAATTTTTTGATTTATTGTAGAGATGAGGTCATTATCACCATAACCCATAATCTGATTCAGAAGCATATTAAGGGACTAATTAGTCCCTTATTAGAGATTAATCAGGGCTAAGGCTAAGCATCTAGTCCTAATTCAGAGACAGATTAATATCCTAGATGCTAAAGCATAAAACTTTTTTTTTGAGTTGGGGTATCACTCCGTTGACCAGGTTGGAGTGCAATGGCACACTCAGGGTCACTCCAGCGTTCTGCTGGGCTCTGGTGATCCTTCCACCTCAGCCTTCCAAGTAGCTGGAACTACAGGTATGTGCTACCACGCCCAACTAATTTTTTATTTATTGTAGAGACAAGGTCTTGCCAAGTTGCCCGGGCTGGTCTTGAACCCCTGGGCTCAGGTAATCCACTCGCCTTGGCCTCCCAAAGTGTTGGGATTACAGGCTGAGCCACCAAGCCCAGCCAGCATAAAACATTTAAACATCCCATCTATATAACTAAAAATAAACAAGAAATTAGAGGCCACCCAATATGAGTATGCTGCTTCTTTTAGAGGGAAGGGTTCACACAGACCTCTTTGAATTCTAGCTCTGCCTCTTATAAACTGGGTGGCATTAAGCAAGTTATTGAACCTCTCTGGGCTCCAGTAGCATAGAAAAGAATGTAAGCAGATGAGGGGAAATTCTGGGCATGAAGGACCTGGTATCTGTTAGTTATTCTGTAAATGTCAGTTTGACTTCAGTTTCACAGTTTGCTTCAATCCTAATGACTTTTTCTTCATTTGAGTGATTTCGACTTGCAAAACACATATCTGACAAAGAACTCAGTACCCAGAATATATAAAGAACTTTTACAATACAACATAAAAGACGAATAACCCAATTTTAAAAATTGACAAACATGTTTAATGAGAACTCCCCGAGAGAAGATATACAAACGGCTAATAACACATTAAAAAATGCTCATCAGCCGGGCTCGGTGGCTCAGCCTGTAACCCCGTGCCTTTGGCAGGCTAAAGTGAGTGGATTACCTGGGCAACGGAGTGATACCCCAACTCAGAGGCTGGGAAGGGAAGTTCAGGACCCGCCTGGGCAACTTGGCGAGACCTCATTTCTACAATAAATAAAAAATTAGCCGGGCGTGGTAGCACACACCTGTAGTTCCAGCTGCTTGGAAGGCTTGAGGCGGAAGGATCGCCGGAGCCCAGCAGATCGAGGCTGCGGTGGCCTCCCGCACTCCAGTCTGGGCGACAGAGTGAGACTCCAACTCAAAAAAAAAAACAATGCTCATCGTCATGAGTCATCAGGGAAATGCAAATTAAAAACATAACGAAAAACTTTAAACCTAGCAGATACATCTTTAATTAGTAAGACTAACAGTACCTAGTGTTGGTGAGGATATGGAGAAACCAGTGTTATTGTACCTCACAGGTATGAGCATAAAATGGTAAAACCAATTTAAACAGCTGTTTGACACTGTATTATAAAGGTAAACATATAGCTACTCTATGACCCAGTAATTCTGCTCTAGATATTTGCCCAAAAGTAATAAAAAGCTAAGCACAAAGACTTTTACACACATGTTCATAGAATTTTTATCTAAAATAGTAAAAAACTAGAAGCATCCCAAATGTCCATAAACTGGTTCATCAACAAACTCTGTTACAAGGGAGGACTCCACCAAAAATAGAATTGACTTATAAAAAGTTTTGTATTTATTCTTACATGTTTAAACTTCAGTGACCCTCAAAAAGTTCAGTCCACTTGATGTAATACACCTATCGAGATGCTTTTTCCACTGCTCAAAACAGTTTTTGAACTTGTCGATTTTGTTGCCTTTTAGGGCTTCTGCCATTTTTTTGTTTCACCTCTTCCACATCAGCAACATTTCCCTTTGAGGACCTTTTTCATTCGGGTAAACAACAAAAAAAGTTTTTCCGGGGCGAAACTAGGTGAATAGGGAGGGAGGGGCATGGGAGTCATTCTGTTTTGGTCAAAAACTGCTGAACACCCACCACAGTATGGGCAGATGTGTTTATAAATCACCCATCATGAAATGAGCAAATTGTTTTGAAAGAATTTTCAATTACAGGATTACAGGCTGAGCCACGGAGAGCCCAGCCTTTAGTGATTTTTTAAAAAGGATGAAAGTACTGATATACACCAGAATATGAATCAGTCTCAAAAACATTATGAGGAATTACCAGAGGCTGGGAAGGGAAGTCAAGGAATGAAGAAAAGTTGCTTAAGGGGTACAAAAATAAAGTTAGAAGGAATAAGTTCTATTATTCAATAATATAGTAGGGAAATTATAGCTAACAATAATTTATGTATATTTCAAAATAGCTAGAAGAGAAGAATTGTAATGTCTCCAACACAAAGAAAAGATCATTGTTTGAGATGATGGATATCCCATTTGCCCTGATTTGATCATTACACATTGCACACAGGTATCACAGTATCACGTGTACCTCCAAAATATATACAGTTATTATATATTAATTTTAAAAGTAAATGCTTCTCCCTTTACCTGCACCCAATACCATTTGATTCATTTATTCACTACGTAGTTACTGAGCACCTGTTATATGCCAAACACTAACTAGGTAAAGATCTTTGTCAAGAGTGATCTTACATTCTAAGGAAAGGAGGAGAAACATATAATACATAATAAGCATTATACATTGGTAAATGTATAAAATATTATAAGATATTAAGTGCTATGAAAAAAGAAAATGCAGGATAGGAGAATGGGGTTAAGAATGTGGAGGGAAAGAGCACATAGTAATTTTCGAACAAGTGGCCCTGGCTGGCCTGTTCACAATTCCATATTTTTTTTTTTTGAGTTGGAATCTCACTCTCTCGCCCAGACTGGGGTGCAGTGGCACGCGCCTGGCCACTGCAGCCTCGACCTGCTGGGCTCCGGTGATCCTTCCGCCTCAGCCTTCCAAGCAGCCGGAACTACAGGTGTGCGCTACCATACCCGGCTAACACAATTTCATTTTTTTTTTTTTTTTTTGAGTTGGAGTCTCACTTGGTCACCCAGACTGGAGTGCAGTGGCCGCTCCCGGCCACCGCAGCCTCGACCTGCTGGGCTCCGGCGATCTTTTTCCGCCTCAGCCTTCTGAGTAGCCGGAATTACAGGCATGCGCTACCACGCCCGGCTGATTTTTTGGTTTATTGTAGAGATGAGGTCTTGCTGCCCAGACGGGTCTCGAACCCGCGGGCTCAGGCAATCCATTCACCTCAGCCTCCCAAAGGCGCAGGATTACAGGCTGAGCCACCGAGCCCAGCTCAATTCCATATTTTGATATGCTCTTTTAACACATAATATACATAGGAGCACACATAAAACAACAATAATGCTGATGCTCTTTCAATTGTTTCAATAACTTGCTTTCTCTCCTCTTAACAATATATCTTGGACATTAAAAAAAAAAAGCCAGACACAAAAGATGACAAACTGAATGATTACATTTACAAAAAGTCCCAGAGTAAGCAAAGTTAATTTATGATGAAGAAACTCAGAAAGTGGTCACCTCTGTGAGCAAGGATTGAGTATATTAATCTGGATGATGATTACACAGATATTTGCCTGGATGAAGTTTCACTGCTCTGATTATAACTCAATAAAAACAATTTTTAAGAAGATTATAGCCGGACTCGGTGGCTCAGCCTGTAATCCCGCACTTTAGGTGGCTCAGGTGAAGGGATTGCCTGAGCCTGCGGGTTCGAGACCCGCCTGGGCAACTTGGCAAGATCTCATCTCTACAATAAACTAAAAAATTAGCCAGGCATGTTAGCACGCACCTGTAGTTCCAGCTACTTGGAAGGCTGAGGCGGAAGGACTGCTGGAGCCCAGCAGGTTGAGGCTGCGGTGGCCGGGAGTGGCCACTGCACTCCAGTCTGGACGACAGAGTGAGACTCCAACTCAAAAAAAAAGAAGATTGCGACATAGAATCCAAAATCACTTGTATGGTATAATTAATATGCCATATTTCATCAATGTGAACTCATCAATTTTTTCCTAAATTTTAACTATTTCTGAAGTCAGGATGTGCCTTAGAATCAGTGACATGACAGAGTTTAATTGGCAGCATTTTTTTCTTTTTTTAGAAGTACGTAAAATAAACCGGGCTTGGTGGCTCAGCCTGTAATCCCGCGCCTTTGGGAGGCTGAGGTGAGTGGATTGCCTGAGCCCGCAGGTTCGAGACCTGCCTGGGCAGGCGAGACCTCATCTCTACAATAAATCAAAAAAATTAGCTGGGTGTGGTAGTGCGCACCTGTAGTTCCAGCTACTTGGAAGGCTGAGGCGGAAGGATCGCCAGAGCCCAGCAGGTCGAGGCTGCGGTGGCTGGGAGCGGCCACTGCACTCCAGTCTAGGCGACAGTGAGACTCCAACTCAAAATAAAAAAGAAGTATGTAAAATAATAAAGGATCTTAGATTCATTGAAAATTGGTAGATTCTTTCTAAACTTTTTTTATTTTGCAAAATCTTGCTAAAGTCACCAAAACAAAATGTTTCTTACAGAATTCCTGCTTTGGTAGTGCTCTAAGCACATGCTTGGCCTGCTTGGCAATCTAGAATTGTCCCAATGGTATCCCATAAAATGACATTTTTTTTTTTTTTTTTTTTGAGTTGGAGTCTCACTCTGTCGCCCAGACTCTGGAGTGCAGTGGCCGCTCCCAGGCACCCCAGCCTCGACCTGCTGGGTTCCGGTGATCCTTCGCCTCAGCCTTCCAAGTAGCCGGAATTACAGGCATGCACTACCACGCCCGGCTGATTTTTTGATTTATTGTAGAGATGAGGTCTCGCTGCCCAGGCAGGTCGTGAACCTGCGGGCTCAGGCAATCCACTCACCTCAGCCTCCCAAAGGCGCGGGATTACAGGCTAAGACACCGAGCCCAGTTTAAAATGACATTCTTTAACAACTCCTTCTTTGAGTCACTGAAGGCAAATTAAAATGACTGTCTGGCTCCAACACCACATTATTCCAGCCCCCACAAGTGGAGTGTCAGTCTTCACTAATAGGCCCAGCCAGCTCCCAACCCTAAGATCTCACCAAGTCAAAGGCAGAAGAAACATGACTACTACCATGGTGTCTCAGTTCTGTTACTCTTGCTGCCAATCCCATTCTGTCCCCATCCATTCCTAATGACTAGTTTCACCAAACAGAGAAAAGTGCCAAGTGAAATCTTTCTCTTCTTCAAATTAGTATGAAAGGTACTCTGTGTTGGCTCACTTCACATTTATTCCCAACCTCACTATCCCTGTCATTCTCGATTATGAATGTTGGAAACCAAACGCTAGCTTTTCCAGCTTTCCATGTTACTTGTGGCAGACACATAGATGCAGTCCTGGCCAATGAAACATGTTTGGAAGTCTGCTCATGTGGGTTAGAGGAGAAGCAATCTGGAAAAGCTTTTGATTTCTTGCTACTCTGTCTCCTGATGTCTGGACTTGAACTTAGACATGATGGTTGAAGTCAGAGAAGCTCACTTGCAACCAATAAATGATAGCATGAAGACCGACATGCTAAGAGAGGCAGGCTGGGTAAACAGAAACACCCTTGTAATTATAGCTAAACTTTGTATAAGTGTTAATGACATTGTGGGTATTTTTCTAGGAGACCTTATCTTTTATTGACACATATGAAATATTTATAAATAAATGTGGTTCTAGAACTTGCTTCAAAATAGTCCAGTGGTGGCTGTTAGGAAAGTGAATGGAGGAATAGATGAAATTAGATCAATAAATGTTGATATAGAGCTGGATATAGATACATAAGGGTTACTATACTCTTCTATTTTTGTGTATTATATATTTCAAATTCTCCATAATAAGACAACTAAAAGATCTGGCGGGTAATACCTCAGTGATCAAGTTTCACATTGATCAAGGCCAACAGTGATCAAGGTTAACATCAAAGCATAAAAGTGCTTTGAATACCTTATAATTTTGACAATGAGAAAGGTACTCCACCTCTGTGGTATTTCCCCATGAAATCCACAACCCCAGTTTAATTATGAGGAATCATCTTGCCGAAAAGAGCACACACTCTATGTTCAGGCAAAGGAGATTATTAAAGTAAAGCGCCTGGGCTGACACCATAGTGGCATCAGCACCAACTTAGAGCAGGGAGGGTCTTTTATATGTGAGTAGGGTAAGGGAGTCGGTAGTGGAAAATTTCTTGCAAGCAGCTGAGCTTGAGGGTAGGGGGGAAGAGGCTCCCTGAGAAGTCGGTGGGACACTCCTATCTCTGTGAGCCGAGGGGCTAGGGGCTCCTTGGGAAGTTGGAGGGGTCTTCCTTTCCCACCTTTGTGAGACAGCTTGGAGGTTAGAGCTGAGCCTTCCTATTTTTCAACATTAAGACAGGCTTGAGGGGCAGTTAGTGCTGGGCCTTCTTCCTGCTTTGCAATGTTAAAACAGCCCTGAGGGGCAGTTTCCTGTGTGGATTAGTGGGAACAGGTTGAGAGGGGTGAGTGGGGGTTGTAGCTCCCTTGACACAAACAAGCTCAAAGAGAGGAACAGTCTATAAAATACTTGATCAATACTCTTCAAAAGAAGTGTCACGGTCATGAAAAACAAGTGAAGATCAAGAAACTGTCCCAGCCAAGAGGTGCCTAAGGAGACATTAGAACTAAAGGCAATGTGGTACCTTAGATTCAGTTCTGGAACAGGTCGAGTATATTAGGGAAAAAACTGATGAAAACCCAGTGAAGTCTGTAGTTCAGTTAATAGTAATGTACCAATATTAATTTCTTTTGACAAATGCATCGAAGTTATACACATGAGGGAAAATTGGCTGAGGGGTGTGTGAGAATCCTCTGTACTGTCTTTGCACCTTTCCTGTGGATCTAAAATTGTTCCAAAATAAAAAGTTTATTTTGAAAAAAAAAGTCTGAAAGAAAAGAGGAATTTGAATTCCCAATGACATTACTGAACCACTGAACCAACAGCAGCAATGGTCTACCTCTAGAGTTCTTGTTATGTGAGAAAAATAAAACACATTTTAAAAAGCACATGTCACTAAACTAGTCTATTACTTGCAGCTGAATAAAGATGAACTGATAAAATGTTTATCGTTAGTCTGATGCTCTTTAACCCACAGCTGAGAGCAATGCTAGCAGGAAATGCTGCCAGTTCCCTACCTCAGGCTATCCAGAGATGTCATTTCAGCAGAACTTGCGAGACCAACCCCTATCCCACTCCCCTTACAAGTTTATAGGAAGTGAGGAGGAAGACATTGTCTCTTTGGAAACCTGCCCAAAGCAAACAATTAATAAGACACTTTAGTAATTATTTTTGATAGAAGATGAACACATAAAACAATAGGTTTCTTTTCAACTTAAATTCATCTTCAATTTTTTTTCAACTTCAATCCATCAGTTATAATGAATTAGTAAATATAATGGAGAAAAAATCCATTTCGAATAGCAACAAAAACTGCAAAATACCTAGGAATAAACGAACAAAGATGTGTCAGCTATTTATGAATAAAACTATAAGACTTTACAGGACATGAAAGAAGACTTGATAAATGTAAACAAAATTATCATGTTCCTAGATATAAAGACGCTGCATTGTAAAAATGTCAATTCTTCCTAAATTAAACTATAAATTAAGTATATTGCCAATGAAAGTTCCAATATAAAACCTAAATCTCAGTCAGGCACAGTGGCTGGGAGGCTCGACTGGGCCTCCCAGCACTTTGGGAGGTCAAGTCGAGAGGATTGCCTGAGCCCATGGGTTCGAGACCAGCCTGGGGAACTTGGCAAGAACTCGTCTCTACGATAAATTAAAAAATTAGCCAGGCATGTGGCACGTGCTTGTAGTTCCAGCTACTTGGAGTCTGTGGGGGAAGGATTACCTGAGCCCAGCAGATGGAGGCCGTGGTGGCAGTGAGAGTATCACTGCACTCCATCCTGGGCGACAGAGTGAGACTCCAACTCAAAACAAAAAACAAAAAACCTAAATCTCATAAACTATACAAAAATTAACTCAAAATGGATCATGTATCTTTAATGTGAAACAAAAATATAACACATTTATAAGATAACAGAAAAGTCTTCATTATCAAAGAGTTCCTGGACAGGACACCAGAAGTACGATCCATCCAAGAAAACATTGATAAATTGGACTTCATAAAAATTGAAAACTTTGCTCTGGAAAAAACACTGGTAAGAGAATGAAAAGAGAAGCTAGGATTGGGAACACATATTGGAAAATAACATAGCCAACAAACAGGACCAGCTATCTAATTTATGAAACCCAGTACAAAAATGAACATTTGAGACCTTCCTTGTTGAAAGACCATGACAACAGACATTAAACAAAGCTTGGGGTCCTTTTGAGTGTGGAGTGCCCTTGCCAACAAAGGATTTATATTCAGAAAATAGAAAGTATTCTTAAAATTCAACAGTAAAAAAAAAACAAAACCCTTTTTAAAAATAGGCGAAAAATTTGAACAGATCTTTATCAAAGAGGATATAAGGATAGCAAATAGGTACACAAAAAGATGTGCACTCATTTGCCACTAGAAAAATGCTTTTTTTTTTTCTTTTGAGTTCGGATCTTACTCTGTTGCCCAGGCTGGAGTGCCATGGCACGATTACGGCTCACCATAGCCTTGACCTCCTGAGCTCAAGCAATCCTCCAAATTCAGCCTCCCGAGAAGCTTTGACTATGGGCACATGCTAATTTTTTGACTTTTTTGTAGAGACAAGGTCTTGCTATATTACCCAGGCTGGTCTCGAACTCCTGATCTTAAGCAATCCTCCTACTTCGGCCTCCCAAAGTGCTGGAGTTATAGTCGTGAGCTACTGTGTCTGGCCAGGAAATATATTAAAACAAAAATGAGATACTACCTCACGCTGCTCAGAATGATTAAAATAAAAATATGCTGACTACACCAAATGCTAGTGAGGATATGGAGGAGCTGGAACTTTCATACATTACTGGTGGGAATGCAAAATGGTACAATCACTTTGGAAAACAGCAACTTGGCAGATTATTTTGTTTTGTTTTTTCCAAGACCAGGTCTCATTTTGCCACACAGGCTGGGGTGCAGTGGTGTGATCATAGCTCACTGTTATCTCAAACTCCTGGCCCCAAGCAATCCTCCTGTCTCAGCTTCCCAAAGCCCTGGATTACAGGCGTGAGCTACCACCCCAGACAATCTGGTAGTTTCCTATGAAGTTAAGCTTACATTTACCATATAACCCGGCAATCCTCTATATTTACTTTTAAAAAAATGAAAACTTATGTTCACACAAAAACCTGTATATGAATATTTAAGACAATCCTATTCATAATGGCCCCAAACTGCAAAAACCTAAATGTCCTTCAGCAGGAGAGAATGGATAAACTGTGGGAGTTCATACAATGGAATGTTACTCAATGAAAAAGGAACAAACTACTGGTACAGTCAAGAACTTGAATGACCTTCAAGGGCATAATACTGAGTGAAAGAACAGTCTCAAAAGGTTGCATAGTGTATGATTTCATTTATATAACATTCTCAAGAAGACAAAACTATAGTTACAGATAATATGCTGTGTTTGCCAGGGTTGGAGAAAGGTGTGATAACAAAGGGGTGTGGCACAAGGGAGTTTTTTTAGTGATAGACTATTCTGTATTCTTATTGTGGTGGTATTTATACAAATCTACATATGTGCCAAAACTCATAGAATTGTACATTCCACAAAGGTCAATGTTACTCTATGTTAATTTTTTTACATTTCCCATATAATTTTAAAATGGAACTTCATTAGCTAATACTAAAGTTCAGCCAGAAAAGAAAATGTACAAAAAACGATGAAAACAGCACCAGGTGCCGTGGCTCACACCTGTAATCCCAGCACTTTGGGAGGCCGAGGCAAGAGGATTGCTTGAGCCCAGGAATTCGAGACCAGCTTAGACAACATAGCAAGACCTTGTTTTTAAAAAATTGGTGGTGAGCCAGGCTCGGTGGCTCAGCCTGTAATCCCGCGCCTTTGGAAGGCTGA
Organism: Cephalopachus bancanus; assembly: GCA_027257055.1. Taxonomy (NCBI): domain Eukaryota; kingdom Metazoa; phylum Chordata; class Mammalia; order Primates; family Tarsiidae; genus Cephalopachus; species Cephalopachus bancanus. The sequence continues at coordinate 5,571,418 of JAPVLO010000052.1, forward strand.
GGTGAGTGGATTGCCTGAACCCGCGGGTTCACGACCCGCCTGGGCAGCGAGACCTCATCTCTACAATAAATCAAAAAATCAGCCGGGTGTGGTAGCGCATGCCTGTAGTTCTGGCTACTTGGAAGGCTGAGGCGGAAGGATCGCCAGAGCCCAGCAGGTCGAGGCTGCGGTGGCCGGGAATGGCCACTGCACTCCAGTCTGGGCGACTGAGTGAGATTCCAACTCAAAAAAAAAAAGAAAAAAGAAATTGGTGGTGCGTGCCTGTCATCTCAGCTACTTGGAAGGATCCCCTGAGTTCAGGAGGTTGAGGCTGTGGTGAGCCATAATCATGCCACTGCACCCAAGCCTGGGCAACAGAGTGAGACTCCAATTCAAACAACCCCCCCAAACAAAAACAAACCATCAACAGTTTAATATGCTATTTATTGTTAAAAACAAACAAAAAAAAAAAAAACACTTCCTCACCATGTAATCAGCATGAAAAAGAGGTCTCAAAAAAGTCATGTAAGACTAGAGAAAAGTTCGATCAAATCTGTGAGAAGCTGTCACAAGAGAAACAAGAGAAGGAACATTTGTGCTAGGTCACTGCCAGAGCCCTCTTGGCCAGCAGGGCTTTTTGTTTCAGCCCAGACCTGTACCTTTGCCATCAGAGTCTCTAGTTCCCCAGTAAGAAGTAGTTGTCGAGGAATAAGAGGGCGCTTCTAGCAAAGATCCAGTTAGTAAGTGTTTACTGGCTCACATTTTTCAATTCTTTCTTTAAAATAAAAACAAAAAGATAGCATTCAACTATGAAAAGAATATCTTGTGCTCCTAACATGATGAGCAAACATATTCAGTGTTGTTGTTTTGTTTTTGTTTTTTGAATTGGAGTCTCACTCTGTTGCCTAGGCTAGAGTGCAGTGGTACGCTTGTGGCCACCGCAGACTCAACCTGATGGGCTCAGGTGATCCTTCCACCTCAGCCTTCCAAGTAGCTGGAATTACAGGTGCACTCTACCACGTCTGGCTAATTTTTTGATTTTTTTTGTAGCGATGAGGTCTCGCTAAGTTGCCCAGACTGTTCTCGAACCCGGGGGCCCAGGCAATCCCTTCACCTCACCCTCCCAAAATGCTAGGATTACAGGCTTGAGTCACTGCACCCAGCCCATATTCAGTGTTATTAACTGAGGTTTAGAAAGTAAATATCTAACAGAGGCCCATAGAAATGCTTCAAAAACCATCTCCTGTGGAATTTATAAAAGCAAGCCCTAGAGAGCATCAGCAATAATAACACACACAAACACACACACACAGACATATACACAATCTTGTACCACATAACAATATTTCAGTCAACAATGGAACACATATCCAAAGATGGTTCCATAAGATCATAATGGAGCTGAAAAATTCCTATCACCTTCAGATGTTGTAGCTCTTTTTTTATTTTTATTTTATTTTATTTTTTTGAGTTGGAGTCTCACTCTGTCGCCCAGACTGGAGTGCAGTGGCTGCTCCCAGCCACCGCAGCCTTGTCCCACTGGGCTCCGGCGATTCTTTCACCTCAGCCTTCCAAGTAGCTGGAATTACACGCATGCGCTACCATGCCCAGCTGATTTTTTGATTTATTGTAGAGATGAGGTCTCGCCAAGTTGCCCAGGCAGGTCTCGAACCTGCGGGCTCAGGCAATCCACTCACTTCAGCCTCCCAAAGCACGAGATTATAGGCTGAGCCACCGAGCCCGGCTGTTGTAGCTCTTCCAGTGGGACTGAGGCAGGGTAGCTAGTACAAGCTAGGCACAGATAGATAAATTTCTTGTAGGAGGTTTTTGTTTTTGTTTTTGCTTTGAGTTGGAGTCTCACTCTGTTGCCCAAGTTGGAGTGCAGTGGCACGTTTGTGGCCACTGCAGCCTCAACCTGCTGGGCTCAGGTGATCCTTCTGCCTCAGCCTTCCAAGTAGCTGGAACTATAGTCATGACCACCACGCCTGACTAATTTTGTTATTTATTGTAGTGATGAGGTCTCACCTAGTTGCCCAGGCTGATCTCAAACCCGTGGATTCTCACTTCGGCCTCCCAAAGTGCTGGGATTATAGGCGTGAGCCACCGCGCCTGGCTTTGTAGGAGGTATTAGGAAGCATTCAGACATTTTTCTTATTAAATCTTTGCTATAGGACAGGCAGGAATATGGACCCACCAGACTACTCCACCACTCAGCTAATCAAAAGAAAATGCCATCAGATGCAAGAAAGATGAAGGAATAAGACAGCCCAGCCTCTCTGCTCATGGTTTAGCATAATAATCACTAAAATTCCTTTAGGTTTCCTGTTGAAGGTAAAAGGCTCAACCTCACCCCTTAACTTACAAAAGGTGTAGAAATGTTAATCAGTCCACCTTTTAGCTCATGAACTTGTATATTTAAAACGATGGTGGCAGGGTGCAGTGGCTCATGCTTATAATCCCAGCACTTTGGGAGACCAAGATGAGAGGGTTGCCTGAGCCCATGGGTTCGAGACCAGCCTGGGCTACTTGACGAGATCTCATCTCTACAATAAATAAATTAAAAAAAATAGCTGGATGTGGTGGTGCATGCCTATAGTTCCAGATACTTGGAAGGCTGAGGTGGAAGGATCACCTGAGCCCAGCAGATTGAGGCTATGGTGGCTGTGAACATGCCACTGCACTCCAGCCTGGGTGACAGAATGAGACACCAAATCCAAAAAAAAAAAGGTAATCACTTCACAGTGGTTACCTGTGCTCTATCCTCATTAGCATATCAGCAACTAGGTAGCTATATGTAGCTTTTAGTTGAGAATAAAAGTACAATTTTTCTTTTTCGAGAAACTTGCCCATGGCAGGTCTTTCGCCCTGAACCTGCCTTCTCTTCTTCTCTCTAATAAATTCTGTTTTAAAATTTCACTGGCCACTCTAAAATTCATTTTAGGGTCAAGTCAAAGAGCCTACAAGTTTTGTGCCACACCCTACCTGGCAACAGGATGAGATGAGGAGGTGAAAGACTGATAGTGATGATCCTGACCCAGTATAGGCCTAAGCTAATGTATGTATGTGTGTAATGTGTGTTTATGTCTTTGATTTTAACACAAAAAATTTAAAAAGTAAAAAAAAAAAATAAGTTGTAAAGATAGAAAAAAACTGATAGCATAAGGGTATCAGGAAAAATGTATTTTTGTAAATCTGTGCTATGTGTTATTGTTATTGTTATTAAAAGAGTCAAAAAGTTTTTAAAAATTTGAAAAGCAAAAAGTTACAGTAAGCTAAGGTTAATTTATCACTGAAGAAAGAAAATTATTGTTATGAATTTAGTGTGGCCTAAGTGTATAGTGTTTATAAAGTTCTACAGTAGTATACAGTAATGGCCCAGGACTTCACATCACTCATCACTCACTCACTGACTCACTTAAAACAACCTTCAGTCCTGCTTCATTCATGGTAAGTGCTCATATAATTGTACCTTTTAAAAAATCTTTTACACCATAATTTTACGGTACCATTTCTATATTTAGATGTTTAGTAATGAAATACTTACCATGTGTTACAACTGTCTTCACTATTCAGTACAGTAACATGCTGTACAGGTTTGCTCCTGTTAGGAGCAGTAGGCTAGACCATATACCATGGGTGTGTAGTAGGCTCTACCATCTAGGTTTGTGTAAGTACACTCCATGATGTTTATACAACAACTACTCTAACAACGCATTTCTCAGAATGTATTCTTGTCATTGAGGTATGCACGACTGTATATAGATATGTGGTTATACATATATAGTGATTAGCATTATGCTGTTATAGTGTTGCCATATATATATATGATGTAACGCATACACACACACATATAGTTTTTCCATTTACAAAACTGTCTTAGTCTGTTTTGTATTGTTATAACAATGTTGCTCAGATGAAGTAATTTGTAAAGAAAATAAATTTATTTCTGATAGTTCTGGAACTGGAAGGTCAATATCAAAGTGCTGGTATCTGGAAAGGGCCTTCTTGCTTGTCATCCCATTGGAGAAGGCAAAAAAAGGGGAAGAGATCATGAAAGAAGAAGGGGAAAATGTACCTTTTATCAGGAACCCATTCCTGCAGTAACAGCATCGATTCATTCATGAATGCAGAGCCATCATGACCTAATCACCTCTTAAAGCCCACTTTTCAATACTGCTGCATTGGGGATTACATTTCCAACAAATGAACTTTGGGGGACATATTCAAATCACAGCACCCATATACACAACTTTTATTTGATTTGTGAAACAGGACAGCTGTTAGTATTCTAACTTTCCATATAGAGTAATAAAAGTTTGGAGAAGTTCATGATTTGACAGTTCTCCCACCAGGTCTCATGGCTGTCCGGGTGGGTGCCAATGATACAGAGACCCACTAATGTCCCTCCATATTGCCACAGCCCCTGGAGAAGGGCATGGCAGGGGCCAGGCGCTTCTGTACATTCCTGAGTTCATTACGAGAGCCCTCTTGTCTTCCATGCACTCCCAGTAAGTAGCTTCAGGGGATCCTTGATTTCCCTGCAGACTATACCCAAAGATATACATCCCTGTTTACCCCTTTTCTTTGAACTATAGAGAATCAATGTAATCACAAGTCTTGTGATTTGCATAACTTTTGCAATGCATGATGTCTTAGGTCTTGTAAACTTTCTTTACTCTAAATGTCACTATCTAGATGTACAATGTTCTGTTGATCATGTGGCTAGTGCATACGTACCCACAACTCTGGACTATAAATGTGAATTATAAAAGCCTAGAGGGTGAGCAGAACAATTTTAGAAAGACCTTGAGTCTTCCTCTGCTGACTGGATTCGAACTCAGAAATAAACTTTTTTCTACCAGTTCCCTGCCTCTTTGTTTTAATATATCAAGGGGAGCTCAGACCATAATACCAGGACATCTCACCAGAAGATATACCTCACAGAACACATGAGGTATGTGAACACATGAGAGAAAACTTTGCAGCTTCTTTAGAAAGACACGTAGAAAGGACCATTTCATTTTAGCAATGGGAAGAAAGGGTTCGAAAAACATGATTTTAAAAATATTTATTTAGTGATTATATAAATATAACACATATATTTACACACATGTAAAAACTCTTTTTTTGTTTTGATTTAGTGATGTCTCAAATAATAAAAATGTAATTAAAATTACTTCATAGAATAAACAGTAATATTCTCAAGGTAAATCAAGTCCTGCCTTGTGTTTTAAAGTGATTCTGTCACTTTAATTTTACTTGTAAAAACAAGAATGAAATTCCTTTAGTTGTACTCCTAATTTTAAAAGTCCTTTAATATTGCTTGAGCAAACTGAAGCTATATTGGGAAGTCATGGTGAGTTAATTATCACAAGGTTGTTGGGTAAAATTATTCTCTTATGACATAGCTCACCACTTTGAGTAAGCTAACATGGCTTTCTGCAAGCAATAAAAGCAAGAAAAATTTTTTTATCTGTAATATATAATATTTTCATTAAAATATTTATAGCTTCAAGGTTATAAGTCAACAATCCTTGGAACTAGTAAAACACGTTTTTTTCAATATTACAGGAAATTTATTTGCTCTTCTTAACAAAGAGACATGGAAATTAAACTTCAGGTGAGATAATACAGAGTACTTGTTGATTTATCCGAAATTGTATAGAAATATATGCCACTCTTTTTCTTATCTCCAACAAGATGTGATGACTAGCTGAGGACTCATCTTCTCTTTTTGTTTTTTGAGTTGGAATCTCACTCTGTCACCCAGTGCAATGGCATGCTACTCATGGTCATCATAGCCTCAACCTGGTAGGCACAGTTGATCCTTCCGCCTCAGCCTTCCAAGTAGCTGGAACTACAGTAGCATGCCACTACGCCCAGCTCATTTTTTGGATTTATTGTAGAGATGAGGTCTCACCAAGTTGTCTAGGCTGGTCTAGAACTCCTGGGCTCAGGCAATCCTCTCACCTCGGCCTCCCAAAATACTGGATTACAGGCTTGAGCCACTGTGCCTGGCCTAGGGCTCATCTTCTCAAAGGGCATGAGCCAATGGCCCCTCATCCCTTGAAGGTTTATTGAAGGTCTGACAATTGGGACCTGCAGTTTCCATTTCATTTATCGTTTCTAGCTAGGGATAAATTAAAGACAAGGCTTAATTATGTAATGTTTCCACAGCAGCTAACACCTACCATGCACTATACCATGTGTCATATCTGGATTATGTTCTTTAGTCATCATACCCTTAACAATGGAGAAGGCAACAGAAGATGCCAAAAGTTAAGCAATATGGCTGGGCTCGGTGGCTCAGCCTGTAATCCCAACACTTTAAGAGGCCGAGACAGTGGATTGCCTGAACCCGCAAGTTCGAGACCAACCCGGGCAACTTGTAAAGCCCTCATCTCCACAATAAATCAAAAAATTAGCCGGGTGTGGTAGCATGTGCCTGTAGTTCTGGCTAGGTGGAAGGCTGAGGTGGAAGGATCACCAGAGCCCAGCAGGTTGAGGTGGCAGTGGCCGTGAGCGTGACACTGTACTCCAGTCTGGGTGACCAAGTGAGACTTCAACTCGAAAAAAAAAAAGTTAAGCAATGTGGTCAAGACCACACAGCAGCAAATTTCAGAACCAAGACTTGAACGCTGCAGATCCATCTGAATCCAGAGCATGGTTCTTCATCAGAGAACATGCAAATAAAGACTTAAGTGTGAGATCTAATATTTGAAAAGTAGTAATTCATGTGTTTTCTTCATCAGCACTTCATTTGAGAAATATTTACTTTGTCCATCATGCACCAGGAAATAGCCTCAATGCTAGTCAGAGATGGAGGTAAATAAGATTTCTTTGACTTCTGTTCCAGTGAGGAGAGAATACAATAAATTCACAAACAAGGCAATAGATAAAGAAAAATAGATTTAAAAGGATTCTATAGAGCACTAAGAAAGATGATGAAGGATTGTTGCTATTTTTCTTCCCTGCTCTTATTTCTCTTCCAGGTTGTGAACTCTTTGAGAGTATGAAAGTCTTTCAGTATCTCCTGTTTTGTCCTAAAGAACAATTTGCATAATTCATCACTGACACACTATTTAAGGAGCAAAGTATGCTTTCTGGTAACCTGCTATTTGAATGTATATCATGGTCTTTTGTAATGCTTTAGTTTATTCTACCTATACTTGAAAGTGGAATGCAGAAGGATTTTCCTCCTTTATTCTGTGTGATGACAATCTTATATCATCTTCACTGTAGTCAGGAAGATCAGAACACCCTGGAGAGCTCAACATAACAAGTTCTCCTGATAGAAAAGAAAATGCAAAGCTTAATTTAATTTGAAGACATTTAGATTTTTAAAGTCTGACCTTTTGGCTTGTTTTTCAAAATTCTCACAAGCCTAATCGCTAGCTAGAACTATTAGACGAGCCACATTTCATTCATTTGTTAAATAATGGATGTCTTGCAATAAATGGCACCTTCGAAGGGAATATTCATCTTCTGAAGAAATTGTACCTAATTTCTATAAAAGTCACCAGACACTGAAAAATATAGTTGCTTATTATTCAATATGTGGGCCTCAAACATAGCATTTCTTTCTTTTATTCAACAAATATTTTTGAGTCCAGACCATATGTCAGGTACTGAGACAGGTACCGGAGATACAAAGAATTTTAGTAAGCAAAATTGGACCCTACCCTTGACCTCGTGGAGTTTACCAAATAATGGGACTTTTTCCCATACAGTTTTCTGAATGGTTTCTGAATCCTTAGAGCAGTGATTCTCACACTTTAGTGTATGCAGAAATCATAGATTGCTGGACTCTATCATCAGAGTTTCTGATTCTGTAGTTTGGGAGGGTGAATCTCGAAAATTTGCACATCTAACAAGCTCCCAGGTGATGCTGATGCTACTGACCAAAGGACCACACTTTATGAACTGCTGGCCTAGTGCATAGAACCCAGGGATCTGCAGATGATTCTGATATGTGTCCTGGTTGAGAACCACTGGGGTACCAGGTGCCCATCACTATGCTGGTTGCAATTGATGCAGGAAATTTCAAATGAAGCAAGAATCCGGCCCCTACTTCCAAGAATCCTGCCCTGAAATAGGGAAGATGAAACACAAAGTTGAAATTTAACTAATAATTAAGGCAGCTTGCTGGATGTTATTTTTATGTGGACACAAAGGCTTCAGAAATGTTGAATCTTAGTGGAGATTGGAATGAGTGGAGAAATCTACTGAGTCTTGAAAAGTTCGTTTTTGGATTGAGAAAACAGAAAGTTATTCAGAAAAAATTAACTTGGAGTCCATTTTCTTCAAATGTGGTGTGGGCAGTAGTAGTAGTACTTGTGACTTTGTCATTGTATCAGTCAGGGTTCTCCAGAAAAACACAATCAATAGAAAACACACACACACACACACATATCATATATATCATGTATATATATGGGATGAGAGACGTATTTATTTATTTTGAGTTGGAGTATCACTCTGTCGCCCAGGTTGGAGTGCAGTGGCACGCTCACAGTCAACACAGCCTTGATCTGCTGGGCTCAGGCAATCCTTCTGCCTCAGCCTTCCAAGTAGCTGGAACTACAGGCGTGCGCCACCACGCCCAGCTAATTTTTTGATTTATTGTAGAGATGATGTCTCACCAAGTTGCCTGGACTGGTCTTGAACCCATGGGCTTAGGCAATCCCCTCACCTCAGCCTCTCAAAGTGCTGGGTTTATAAGTGTGAGCCGCTGCGTCCGGCTTGAGAGAGATTTATTATGAGGGGTTGTCTCATGAGATTATGAAGGCAGAGAAATCCTATAGTCTGTTGTGTCTCCAAGCTGGAGAAACAGAAAAGTTGGTGGTAGGTTCAAGTCAAAGCCTGAAGGCTTGGGGACCAGGAGTACTGGTGTCAGAGGACATGAAAAGATGAATGTGTCTGCTCAGAAAGCAAAATCGCACCTCCTCTGCCTTTTTGCTCTACTGGGCTGTCAACGGATTGGATGATGCCTGCCTACACTGGCAAGTACCCTCTTTTTTACTCAGTTTACTGACTCTAATGCTAATCTCTTCTGGAAACACCCTCGCATAGAAACCCGGAAATAATGATACCAGCTATCCGGGCATTAATCTGACACATTAAATTAACCATCACAGTCACCAAGATAAATTATAGGTATATTCATATCATATTCCAGTAGTTTAGATACCTTAAAATATTGTTTATAGGCATCAGCACTTTGAAATTATAATATATTATAACTTTTCAGTCAATGATGAACTGCATGTATGATGGTGGTTCCATGAGATTATAATGGGGCTGAAAAATTCCCATTGCCTAGTGACATCCTAGTGCAATGCATTCCTCATGTGTTTGTGGTGATGCTGGTATAAACAAACCTGAGTACTACATGTTCTTACTCATAAGTGGACCCTGAACATTTACCATAATACTATAAGAAAGGGATTGGCAGTAGCTGGAAACAGCCAGGGAGGGGGTGGGAACATAACATTAATAAATATACCTAGCCGGGCTCGGTGGCTCAGCCTGTAATCCCGCGCCTTTGGGAGACTGAGGTGAGTGGATTGCCTGAGTCCGCGGGTTCGAGACCCACCTGGGCAACTTGGCGAGACCTCATCACTACAATAAATCAAAAAATGAGCAAGGCGTGGTAGCACGCGCCTGTAGTTCCAGCTACTTGAAAGGCTGAGGTAGAAGGATCGCCAGAGCCCAGCAGGTCGAGGCTGCGGTGGCCGGGAGTGGTCACTGCACTCCAGTCTGGGTAACAGAGTGAGACTCCAACTCAAAAAAAAGTAAAAAAAATAAAAATAAAAATAAATGTACCTGATCTCAAACCGGGCAAAGTGGGGACCAAAGGGAGTCCCAAACTTTACCTGTATGATGACCGCTTGTATATGTAGTTCTAAATTGCACCCAAAATCTTTAAAATAAAAATTTAAAAAACAAGAAATGCAGATTTTGGGACCCCACCCAAGACCTACTGAATCAGAATCTGTATAGCTGAGGCCAGGAATTTAATAGGCTCTCCATGTGTTTCTTATTCATACTAAGGTTTGAGAAGCCCTGATGTAGCTGTTTAGTCCAAAATGACACTGAAAATTACATTTCTTAAATGATAACGAATCCACCAAACCTTATGGTCTCTCTCCTTGGTTTGTAAGTTCCCATAATAACCAATCCAAACAATTTGCTTTTTGATCTCCAACCTCACACCCTGCCCACTGCCTTATGTGGCACTCTACTTCACACAGCCACTGCGCCTTGCTAATGTTATTTCTACCTTGCTAATGTTTTTGTGTCGTGGATCCCTTCTCAGAATAATGATTGTAAATGCATATGGTGAAACATGTAGAATTACAAAATAAAGTCAAGTTATATTGAAATATAGTTATCACCGAGCTTGGTGGCTCAGCCTGTAATCCCACGCCTTTGGGAGGCTGAGGTGAGTGGATTGCCTGAGCCCGTGGGTTCGAGACCCACCTGGGCAGCGAGACCTCATCTCTACAATAAATCAAATAATCAGCCAGGCGTGGTAGCGCATGCCTGTAGATCCAGCTACTTGGAAGGTTGAGATGGAAGGATCACCGGAGCCCAGCAAGTGAGGCTGCGGTAACCCAGACCGGCCACTGCACACCAGTCTGGGCGACAGAGTGAGACTCCAACTCAAAAAAAAAAAAAAAGAAAGAAATATATTTATCAAAATATTTTTAAAGCTATTCTCACCTCCACATCTGGTCCCAATGGAAGGTCTTCAGGGATATTCCAGTGACACTCATAGAGCTGTCATCTCCTATGATAACAGTGCCTTCTTCTGAAATAGCTCCTGAAGGTTAAAGTTAACTTTCTTTTTTAATAAGCAGAAGGTATAGTACACTCTCAAATAATGATAAAAAGTATAGTATAATAAATATATAAACCTGCTGTGTTGCCAATCATGTAAAATTATGGCACATACAATTCTGTGTAGTACACAATACTTGATAATGACAGTAAATTACTATGTCACTGGTTTATAGACTCAAAATCCATCCAAGTTGCTGCAAAGTCCATAATTTTGTTTTGTCATTATTGCATAATATTCCATCGTGTATATGTAACATATTTTTTAAATCCAGCCCAGTTTCAATGAGCAGCACGGTTGGTTCCATATTTTTACTATTGTAAATAGGACTGCAATAAACATGTGTGTGCAGGTATCTTTTTTGTAGAGTGATTTAAGTTTCTCCAGGTATATTCCCAGAAGGGGGATTGCTGGGTCATATGGAGAGTCAATTTCTAGTTTTTATAGGAATTGCCACACTGTTTTCCATAGAGATTGAACTAGTTTGCATTCCCACCTGCAGTGTAGAAGTGTTCCTTTTTCTCCACATTCTCCCCAGTATCTGTTGTTCTGTTGTTTTTTTGTTGTATTAATGATGGTTATTCTTACTGGAGTCAGATGATATGTCAATGTGGTTTTGATTTGCATTTCTCTGATGATTAATGAGGCTGAGCATTTTTTCATGTGTCTGTTGACTGCTTGTATGTCTTCTTTTGAGAAGTATCCATTCATGTCTTTTACCCACTTTTTTTTTAAAGATATTCTTTTTTTTTTTTTTTTTGCGTCGAAGTCTCACTCTGCTGCCCAGGCTGGAGTTCAGAGGCACCATCATGGCTACTGCAGCCTCCATCTGCTGGGCTCAGGTGATCCTTCTGCCTCAGCCTTCCAAGTAACTGGAACTAAGTACATGCCATGATGCCCAGTTAATTTTTTTTATTTTTTAAATTTTAGAGATGAGATCTTATCAAGTTGCCCAGACTTTTCTCGAACCCATGGGCCCGGGCAATTCTCTCACCTCAGCCTCCCAAAGTGCTGGGATTATAGGCATGAGCCACCGTGCCCAGTTACCCACTTTTTAACAGGGCTGTTTGTTTTTTTTCTTTTCAGCACTTTTGAATTCCTTGTAGATCCTGGATGTTAGGCCTTTGTCAGGTATGCAGTTGGCAAATATATTTCCCCATTCTGTGGGCTGTTTCTCCACTCTCTTAATGGTTTCTTTTGCTTTGCAGAAGCTTTTCAGTTTGATGAGGTTCCACTTGTCTATCTTATCTCTTATGGCATGGGTACTTGGGGTTTTGATCACAATTGGTTGCCAGTTCCAATTTCCACAAGTGTGTCTTCATTTTCCAAGGTTCTTGTAGTTTGAGGTTTTACATTTAGGTCTTTGATCCAATTGGAGTTGATTTTTGTGTATGGTGATAGGTAGCGTTCCTGTTTCATTCTTTTGCACACTGTCAGTCAGTTTTCCCAGCACCATTTGCTGAATAGCTTCTCCTCTCCCCAGTGGTTGTTGTTGGAGGCTTTGTCAGAGATGAGTTGGTTGGAAATTGAGGTCTTGCTCCCAGAACGTCTATTCTGTTCCATTAGGCTATATGCCTGTTCTTGTACCAATACCAGGCTGTTTTATTATAGCCTTATCATAAAGTTTAATGTCTGGAAGTGTGATACCTCCTGCTTTGTTTCTTTTGCTAAGGATTGTTTTGGCTATTTGTGGTTGTTTATGTTTCCATATGAATTTCTGTATTGCCAGTTGTCCAGGCTGGTCTCAAACCCCTGGGCGCAGGCAATCCTCTTGCCTCAACCTCCCAAAGTGCTGGGATTACTGGCTTGAGCCACCATATCTGGCCTCAAAATCTGCATTTCTAATAAGCTTCCAAGTGGTGCTTATTCACAAAGGTTCCACCTTAATTATCACTGGTGTACATAATGGCACATGCACCAGAAAATTACAATTCAGAGACACTGTGTTAATGCTTTCCAGCATTTGCCAGTATGGTGCAAGTACTAAATGAAAAAAAAAGTCCCATGGCTAACTAAGTTTGTGAAAAACAATACAATAAATATTTTTTATCATGCCAGTGTGCACTGTTACTCTTCAGGAGACGTATATAGCATACAGTATGCCTCAAGCTTATGTGACCACAAAATCACTTTGCCATCAGTCAAGCTGGGCTAACTGTCTAAGGCATACGTTTTGGGTAAAGCTAGTCTATGGTATCTTTGGAAGAACTCCCCCAGGAGGTGAATACCAGAGACCTCTAAAAGCAGACCACTGTTAAAGACTTCTATTTCGTAAGCCTACTGGTCCTGAATAGCTCAACCAACATCATGAAATGCAATTGAAGACAGCTTCCAGAAAGTTCAATTTCTTTATTTCGCTTAAATTATTGATTTTCCTGAAAGCCAACTTAAAACTGTTTGCTTTAGTAAGATCTTATGAGGGAGGGCCTATTGAAATACCCAGCTACCTGCAAAGAGTTTGAATCATCAGAGAAAGATAAGTAGCTCTGCCATTCCTGCCTTGCTCTTAACTGCACAGGGCACTTTTAGTCAAGCATGTGCATGCATGCTACACACACACACACACACACACACACACACACACACACACACACACACACTGAGCCTACATGTACACACAAAGAATCTGATCTTTGTTTCTTCAAGTCTTCATGTAATATTTACTTTGAGGGCTGTTTGAGACTGGTCAGCCTACGTTTCCCTACAAGGATATGTTCTATCTTGGGGTTTTCTTTTTTTTTTTTTTTTTTTGAGTTGGATTCTCACTCTGTCCCCCAGACTGGAGTGCAGTGGCTGCTCCTGGCCACCGCAGCCTCGACTTGCTAGGCTCCGGCGATCCTTCCGCCTCAGCCCTCCAAGTAGCCAGAATTACAGGCGCGCGCTACCACGCCCAGTTAATTTTTGATTTATTGTAGAGATGAGGTCGCGCCAAGTTGCCCAGGTGGGTCTCGAACCCGCGGGCTCAGGCAATCTACTCACCTCAGCCTCCCAAAGGCGCGGGATTACATACTGAGCCACCGAGCCTGGTTTATCTTGGGGTTTTCAATGGTTATTCTTTTTGTACTGCTCAAAGAACAAAGAATATAGAACATGAGACAAGAACTTCACACAGAGCAATCAAAACAAAGCAAACATTTGTGTTCACAGAAGGTTTATAAAAGGGATACAGAAGAAGAAAATCCATGAAAACATCTGCTGTCAAGTTTTTTAGATTGGCAAGAAGAACAACTGAGTCTCCAGCATTTGGATTCCTGAACCTTGTTTGGATTCCTTTGGCTGCATTCCTTCTGAAGTGTGCAGTGTGCTTCTTGAGTCATGCCAAGTACCAGCTTCTGCACAGGACTAGTGCTTTGGATGACATTACCATCCTTTCCTTCAAATAAAAAAAACCTTCTTCCTCGAGACCTAAAAATACTCCTCAGCCTTGGAGTGCAGCCTTGTTTTAATCAGCTCCTGTCCACCAGGCCAGTTGCTTGACCTAGGACAAGCCAAAACCACAAAGAAAAAGAAAGCAGTTTTGAGGAAGTTGATCCACATTTGGGCCTGCTTAAAAATGTGCAGCTCAAAAATATAGAAAAAAAATCTTTGCTCCTTCAACCATGAGAATTCCATTTCCGCCCCTCAACTCACAGTCTTTTCAAATTTTCCTTTTTGGGATTTGGATTTTGTTTTGTTTTGTTTTGTTGTTTTTGAGGGGAATAATCTAGCAGGACAAGGTAAAAATTATTTTGATCCAGTTTTTATTCTCGCAACTGAGAGAAAGAACAGAATTAAGTTAATGGAATACTTTTTCCCTTCCTAAAAACTGACTTTAAAAATCATCATAGTCAAATAAAATTAAAATTTCCAAGAAATACTGGTAGAGTTTATTTTAAACCATATGTGAGATGGTTTAGGTGCTCAGTGGTACAGTATTCTGAATTCATGGCGATGTTGTTTTGACTAATAGCCCCATATTTAGAGGTTAAATATTTTATTCAGGTCAAATTCTCATGGCAAGCATTCAAAGTCCTTTGTTGTCACATGCTATGAGTGGGCTTGGCAGGGCAGCACAAGAGTTGGTGGAGGTTGTAGTAGTTGTTCCCTAAGGCATCCATCGGTGAGAGGAAGGATCTTGGTCAAGGAAGTGGGACAGGGGTTTGGTGCCCCCATGATATACATAGTTGAGGAAGGAAGAGATCAAGGGCAGAAGGAGCCTGACAGGATGAGGTCATTGTGGCCAGTGTGGTTGTAGGGGTGGAAAACCAATTTGAGAGTATAGAACTGAGTGAGAAGTAAGGAAACGAGGGTTAAGTGGTCTGAAAGCAAAGGTAAGAAGCAGATGCACTGGTCCGTCCCATTTGTAATTCTGGGACAGAACATTCATTTGAAATGCGTTAGTCCTAGCAACAGCTTCTGGCACATCTGGTCCCCACCTGTCTCCCTAGACTTCTTTCTTATACTCATGTTAGATCCCTGTCAGACAAGACGGCTCTCTTTTCCTCCAGAAGACTTCAAACTTCCCCTCCTTCCACTTTGTTATGTCTGTTTCTGTTCTTGAAACTAAAACTTCTTTCTTCCTGATCTCCATCTGCCAAATACTACCCATGTTCCATGGACCATCTCAGATGCCATTTCTCTGAAGCCTGCTACGTTCCTTCACCCAAATGCTATCTCTTCATTAAAGAAATCTGCACATACTGTCACAGTCAGTTGTGCTACTTTTGAAAAGACTAAACACACAGGGTAGCAAAGGGCTTGGGGTGAGCAACTATTCTACCCCATCTCCACTGGAGCTCTATGCTTAACATTTTCTACATGCCAGAATGACTATTAGCATATTTATAATTTTATCTTCCCTACAATATTGTAAGATGCCTGAGTAAGGCTAGCATTTTACTTAACTTACATCCTAATAGTCAACCTAAAGGAGTTAGAGCAATTCTGGACTAAATAGCACTTAGGGTTGCATACACAAGGCATTAAAAGCAATGGCAATGGAGCAGGAGATCTTTATTTGGGCTCCACCGTGATTAGGCAAGCCATTTAACACCCCTCTGGATTGTGGTTTCTTGGAAAATAAAATAAAGAGAATTTATCTGCCCTAACCATACTCCAGAACCTTGAAAGAAAAAAGTGAAATAATTCTCACAAGATATTTAAAGACTATAAAATGCAAGATAAATAGTGCCATTATCAGAATAATGCTCATTTATTCCCTTGTCATTCAATCAACAGGTATGGATGCCTACTGTTTGATAGGCACAAGGACAATAGAGATCATATACATACTGATTATACCTTTTAACCCAATACACGTTAAGTGAATATTGAGATGTGCATGCATTTTTTTGACATTCACTAGTAAGAAGTCATTACTTTTTGGGGGGGTGGAGTATCACTCTGTCATCCAGGCTGGAGAGCAGTGGCATGTTCACAGTCACCACAGCCTCGATCAGCAGGGCTCAAGTGATCCTTCTGCCTCAGCCTTCCTAGTAGCCGGAAGTATAGGCACGGGCCACCATGCCCATCTAATTTTAAAATTTTATTGTAGAGACAAGTTTCACCATGTTGCTTATGCTGGTCTCGAACCCCTGGGCTCAGGCAATCCTCTTGCCTCGGCCTCCCAAAGTGCTGGGATTACAGGCTTGAGTCACTGCACCGGACCAGACGTCGTTACTCTTAACTTCAATTATTTTGTTGTTCTTTTTCCAAATTTCTAGAATATTCATATGCCTATTTTACTTCTTTAATTTTTAAAAAAACAAATGTTGATTTAGTCTTAAGGGAGTTAGTTTTGCTTCTCTCAGATTTTTCCATGAAGGATCACCAAACTCCCTTATTTACATCCAGATTATGTCCTTTGTGCTGGTGGAACTGCTAGATGTCAGGCACAAATTATGGCCCAACTTCCTCTATCCTAAGCACTTAATAGAATGCTTTACATACAACAAGGCTTTGATTCTTGTTGGATTTCACTACAGCAGGCCTCCAGCAACCTTCTGTACAATTCTACCCTTGAGTGCAAACAGATACAAACTTTCTTTCTTCCACAGCTATTTCAAATGAGGACTAAATGATGTATCCCTTGAAAGCTAAATCTGGAACTTCTCAAAAGAATTATGCCATATAGGATAAAACCAAATCACAAATGACTTTGAATGAGACTCGCCATCTCTCTCAATAATTTTAAATTATGAGCACTCCCCCAGGTCTTTTTCTAGGCAATTTTTTCTTTCCTCTAATTTTTCTTTTTTATTACATTTTTAAAAATGTAGAAATAGAGTCTCATTATATTTATACTTGTATTGCCCACCACACCCAGCCAAATTTTTTTCTAAGCAAATTTTCAAGCAATTCTATGACTAGGCCTTTAGGAGTACAGATGTCTATTGAAGGGGCCTAATATATATATAGGTTTTTGGCGCAAAGTTATCAAATTTAAATCAGAAAACCTTCACATTCCTGAAAAATAATAGCAACACTCAACAATGTGAATTGGTGGATTTGTAGTCTAGTCTATGGAAAAGAGAGAGAAGTGGTCACTGGAAACTTACATCTTGGGTCTTGACTCCTTTAGGGCTTAATCTCCCATCTCTTTAATTCTATGGTCATACTTCTTTCAATCTCATCTGTTCTTGTCTTTCCATTTTTAGAGGGAATTCTCTTTTGGCAAATCATTAATTTTTATTTTTAAAACAGTAATACATGTACCAAGCACAAAATTTTAAAAATACAAAAAAGTCAAGTATGAAATAGTAATCTTTCTTCCAACCTGTTACCAAACATTCATTTTCCCTCTCCAGAGATCATCAATTAACCAATTTCCTGATCACTTTTCTTTTCCATTTCTACCACCAACTCCTTAGCTCGAGCTCTCATTTCTTCACACTTTTCTTAATATAACAGCTGATGTCAGTTTGTCTGTCTCTTGAGACCAAACTGCCTGTTTTTTATCGAATGGAATAACCAAGAAAACTGTCGGGATAAGATCTGAGACAAGGATATAAAAGAACTGAGGGCATTCCATGGGAGCAGTGGGGAGCTTACCTAAGAGGCTGCCATACGGTCATGCTGTGTAAATGTTTATTGTGTTGTTAAAATGATCAATGGAACACACATGTCCTGTTCTAGGGATTAGAAAGAAAACTATTTTCACTTCAACAAAGAATTCTTAACAAAAACAAAGGGGCCACAGTAATCACAAGTGTTAATATCAATTGAATGAGTGATGGGTGTAAGGCACTGTTTTAAGCTTCTAAGTACTTTATTACCTTATTTATGCCTCAAAAACCCCTATGAGGCAGCACTTTATTATCCCTTCTACAGAGCAGGAAAATAAGTCTTGAGAAGACTTAGTGAATTAAGGAAATCCAGCTATTATGTAGTCAAAAGTTAAATCCAGGTCCCGATTTCAGATGTTGGGGACAAGAATGATTAGGATAAAGAAATGGCTGGGCTCGGTGGCTCAGCCTGTAATCCCAGCACTTTGGGAGGCCGAGGTGAGTGGATTGCCTGAGCCAGTGGGTTCAAGATCCACCTGGGCAACTTGGCGAGACCTCATCTCTACAATAAATCAAAAAAATTAGCTGGGCGTGGTAGCGTGCGCCTGTAGTTCCAGCTACTTGGAAGGCTGAGGTGGAAGGATCACCGGAGCCCAGCAGGTTGAGGCTGCGGTGGCCGGGAACAGCCACTGCACTGCAGTCTGGGCGACAGAGTGAGACTCCAACTCAAAAAAAAAAAAAAAAAAAAAAGAAAGAAATCTGGAGCATTTTGGAATTTGCTAACTAAAAATTTGGGACACTTTCTAATGTTGACATTATTCTAAGTATTGACAAGGATCAAATAAATGCATAAAATATGACCCCTTTTCGGCAAAGAACTTGTACACCATATTTTTTTAAACCAGCTACCAAGTTGTTTTGAAGGTGACTCGAACCATTTTATTAGTGCTCTCTTGATTTCTCAGATTGTAACCCTCCTGAAGACAAGGTCAGTTGCTGCTATTCCTTCTGAACCTCCTTGCATGGCATAGACTATATTCACTCAAAGTCCCTCCTAAGTGTGACAGATATTCCAAGGGTCAAGAAACACAAAGTAGAAAGTCCCTGACTCAGTGGTAAAAAAAATTGATGTAAAATCAAGAAAAAGGCACAAAGTGAATGTGCATTTTTGACCTGTTGCAGAGTGAAAAGATCATCTCAACTGACATATTCCTTAAGTCCCAGTTCTTGGAGAACATTTGCCAGTCACAAATCATGAGTTAAATGGCATAGATAACAGTTAAGGTGCATCTCTTACCCATTGGGAATGAGACTTTGCATTTTCTTCTTCACATTCACTAATGATGTGTTAGACAGTTTCTAGTTATAGAATACAGTATTCATTAGTGGAATTTACAAACTGAGGAAACAGAATATATAACCATGAGATGACTGAGAAGTGAGGATCATTTCATAACATAAAATAAGAAATATCTAATAAAACATAAGGAAAATGCCCATGGGCAGTAGGGATTCAACTTGGGCACTAAAAATGGCTGTTTTGTTTGGGGAAACAGCACCATAGCTCACCTTAAAGCAGAGCTTCCCAACCAGTGTTTCAAAAAATGTTACAGAGGTACCATAAATGTTTATCCCTTCAGTCTCAGAATGACAGCATGGACAGCGGGGCAGAGCCCTGGGAGGTGGCTTCTAGCTGTGAGAAGGTTGACCAAAGGTTCCTCACAGGGTGGCTGGGGCTGCATTAGAGTTTGAAAGTTTACCCTATAATCCCCATAGGAGGCAAGCACAATGGTGGCATTTGCCACGTACTGGGTGAAATCAAGAACTTCAACAGCCAGCTGAGAGTGTGGTACTGCTGTCTGCCGTAGTCAAGAGACCCTTGGAATTGCTGAGAGGACTGGTGTTTCAGGTTGCCTGTGACAAGGCGTACAGTCCAGAGCACAGCCAGTCAGGGCATAGTTGTTGGAAGGCTGAGTAGGTTGTATGGGCAGAGGTAGCTCAGAGTGATAGTTCCAATTCTTGGACTTTGAATATATCAGGCACTTTGTGTATTTGTGACTGATGTGCCCTTTGATCAGTCTTGCAAGTTGCTGGCTCCTTTAACATGTGAACTTTTTGAAGATTAGAATTTCATTATCCTTTGAAATATTTTATATGAAAAAGAGCTCATATGAAGTAAATATTTTCATTATCCTAGACAATTCAACATTATATTTTTCAATGAAAGAAAAAGAAGAATTGGTAAATTTTAAAAATATTTCAAGAACTACAAAAAACCTGGTTTTACAGTTTATCCCCTTTTTATGCAAACATCCCCATGATAATAATAATCAAGAATGCAGATATTGTCTGCATCATTTAAAAAAATTTGATCAAGAAATGTGTAACATATGTCAAGTATAAAGCCAGATATAAACAAGTTTTATGCGTGGAATCTAGCTCAAATTTCTCCTTGAGTTTCAAGAAAATGTTATTTAGAAGGTTCAGACACATGCAGTATTTATCTTAATGCTGTGCATATTATATTTATATTATATAAAGAAACATAATAAAATATAAAGAAATATTCTTACCAATCCTTTTGTAGATATAACCAAATCCCCTTCACATTACTCTAGCGTGCTGCACTAAGTTTTCTTTCTTTCTTTTTTTGGGGGTTGTGCTGTGTCATGAAAAATGTTGAAAAGTACTCTCTTAAAGCATCTTTACCACAAGAAAATAGTCAACTTTTCTTTTTGCAGGCAAGTCAAATGAATAGGGGGGACAGGAAATGGTGTACTGAGTAGAGGGAACAATTTGGACAAAAGCAGAAAGGTGAAAAAGCAAGGAAATTCCTGAAACTGCAAGCATATTGGAACGGTAAAGAGAGAACTTTCTCTGTTTTTAAATTGTTGAAGATACATAGCTTACTTTTGCAGGGCTGGAAAGAAAGGATCAACAGGTGAAAATCAACACCTGTAAAATTAAGAAAATTACTTGTTTTTTATTTACATCATTCAATATGTGAGATATGTGAAAGGCAAGCCCTGATGGTGTACCCAGCAAAGCCAAAAAGAAGTTCTGAGAGAAGTCAGGTATCTTGGCTGCCCAGCTCCTGCCTGTATCCACCAGCCCGAATCTTTCTTTCAGATCATCTTCTCAAATTATCCATAGGAGATTTATCCACATACTCAATAAGAAAAATATTTCTAATTATATCCAACCATTCTTAATATGAATGAGAATTATGTGGGAACGCTACATTGCCAAGAGGTATTTTGCCAAACAATTCCTTTTGACTTAAGAAAGAAGAGGCAGCTGCATTGTTTCCATAGCTATCCATATAAAAGAGCCCTTGGAATGAGGCTGACTCGTCCTGCTTTAAAAAGCTCCAAGGTAAGTGGGAGCAGGACGGGTCTTTCAAGAGGGACACTGGTCACATCGCCCAGTGTCAGCGGCAGCTGCTAGTTCTGGTACTGCTCTTTCCTGAACTGCATTCTACATCTGTGAATACTCTTGCTTTCTGCTTACAATAGCAAATAATGCTGGAAATGAGATTTTTTTCTTCTGGTTTTAGTTAATTAATCAAGTACTTTTCCCTTTTCTTTTATAGAACTGTCTCACTTCCAGGCTACATCTTCTCACTTGCTAACAAGGTAAGATTTGGACTAACTAGTTCCTAGAGGAGACTGCAAGAGCCTCTGGGATGGGTTTCTGTCACTTAGCAACCTTTGAGAAAATGCTTGTCTCCCTAACAATTGTGTTTCAGGAAAGGGGCTGGAGAGGGAGAGAAGGAACACGTTCCTTTTAGGACAATGCACACATCCTCATTTATGACTCAAGCCTTGGTGGGGTGAAATTTGAGCAAGAGAATTGCTTTTAATAGAATATTTTGTCTTTACAGGAAAAAAGAAATCTGCACTCAGATCCCCTTGCTAAAATTCCCAAATTGATATATAAATTTGAATTCTAATATCCTATTAGAATTTACTTAGTAAACATGACACTCAACAAATTAAAATGGAAATACATAGGACAATGCTTCCTTCAAACTTCTTAAAGCCCTTGTAAAAAGTTACCTTATACAATACTGGGTGCTGTATAAAAACAAAATACTATGGAATTTTAGTTATAGATAATAAAGGTATTAATCTACCCTACTACTACACACTGCATTTCTAAAGAGAGAGACTGGGATAGCTGATTAAAATGAGTTTCAAGCAATTTGATCATATAATGACTACAGTAGCATTTTTGCCAAATCTTTCATTCTATCGATACCCCTGGCAACCTGCAGATAACATGGAATGGAGCAAACAGGGCCTGCCTTCTTCAGAAAGAAATTTGCAGTAGCAAATGAAGCCCTTCAATCTAGAATAATGAGAATAATGTTTGCTATAGTTTTTTATCCTTAATTTGTTTAACTGGGTTAAACTGATTAACTGATTTAATATGCAAATAAATTATGTTACAGAAACGCTACTAAGCACCTAACTAAAAGAAAAACAAGTAAATGAAATTATAGTGGGCAACCCACTTTTGGGTCCCCTCTTGCTGCCGAGAGCTTTCCTATCTTCTAATAAACTCTGACTTATGAAAAAGAAAAAAAAAAAGAAATTATAGTACCCAATAAACCACTGAACTTGAGCAAATCTGGCTGTACATCTAAAGGAGGAAATAAAGTTCTCTTATATTACATGGCTAGATATGGACTCTTGTGACATCATAATAAATGACATTTTATTTATTTATTTATTTATTTGAGTTGGAGTCTCACTCTGTTGCCCAGACTAGAGTGCAGTGGCATGCTCCCAGCCATCGCAGCCTCAACCTCCTGGACTCCGGCAATCCTTCCGCCTCAGCCTTCCAAGTAGCTGGAACTATAGGAGCGTGCTAACATGTCCGGCTAATTTTCGATTTATTGTAGAAATGAGGTCTTACCAAGTTGCCCAGGCTGGTCTTGAACCCACGGGCTCAGGCAATCCACTCGCCTCGGCCTCCGAAAGTGCTGGGATTACAGGTTGAGCCACCGAGCCCGGGCATAAACGGCATTTTATATATAAATGGCTTCCTGAACTATTTCAAATTACTTTCTCAGTCATCATTTAAATTCTTTTTCAAAATATCTTCACTATATCTCATGCACTGTTAGTTAAGAAAGGCAGAATATATAAAGTCCTACTTTAAAGATGGAGGCATTTAGATTCAAAAAGATCAGCTGACTGACCCAAGGTCACAAGCTACTTGGCACAGCGCTAAGACTACAACACAATTTCCTAAGTAGAATGCGAGTCTTGCAGGATAAAAAAAGATAATAATTTTAAAGTCCTGAATACAGAATTGGGTAGAGAGTGACTAAAATTAATGCATTTTAGTTCTTGTGATTATGTTTGTTTCAGTAACTATAGCAGGGTATACAGTACACCTGCCTATTTAAATTTGAGACTGTGCCCATGAAATATGACCAATATAAAGATTTATTGATATATCTGGCAATTCAGACTCTCTAGTGTGAAATGTCTTATCTCCTTTAGGACCTCTTAGTTCAGCAGCCATGAGTTCAGACTCAGAAATGGCTGTTTTTGGGGAGGCTGCTCCTTTCCTCCGAAAGTCTGAAAAGGAGCGCATTGAGGCCCAGAATAGGCCCTTCGATGCCAAGACATCTGTCTTTGTGGCGGAGCCTAAGGAATCCTTTGTAAAAGGGACTATCCAGAGCAGAGAAGCAGGGAAAGTGACCGTGAAGACTGAGGCGGGCGCGGTGAGTAAAATCCCAGAGCCTGAGACATTTCATTGATTTTCATCTTTTGTTTGGCCACTCAATTAATGTAAATGGTTATCTTAACTGTTGACCAGACTCTGACAGTGAAGGATGATCAGGTTTATCCCATGAACCCTCCCAAATATGACAAGATAGAGGACATGGCCATGATGACTCACCTGCATGAGCCTGCTGTGCTGTACAACCTCAAAGAGCGTTATGCAGCCTGGATGATCTACGTGAGTGTCGCCTACCAGTGGTCTTTATCACCACCACCATGTACCCTACCACCCTACCACAAGTAGTGACCCATTTCACTTTCGCTAGTAGCATAACTAGTTAAAAGGTTCATTACTGCAATTGTAAAACACAGCCCAACAGCCAGCGCTTCATCCTCGTCTTCTCATCCAACAGGGACAAAAATTGTCCATGTTGACTGAGTTTGCCACAGATCCCTTGAACAAACACTTGAGTACCTACTGCTTATATCTCCACCACATACCTATATCTGCCCCCTTCCCATTCCACCTGCAGAATCATCCAGAGGGAAAAGATAACCTTACATTTAAACACTTAAAAATGATTTTTTAAATTTCACTCATTTTTCACTCCCTCAAAATAACAGCAGTTTGTATCTGCATGTTCTGGTTCCTTCTGTCTGGAATGCCACCTTGGCGAAAGCTTTCTGCCTTTCCCAGTCAGAGCTGGATGTTCTGTCCTATTGTTTCCATCCCTGTAATAACATGGATCATGTTTTGCCTTGATCACTCATTTACATGACTTTCCTTCATGGACTGGGAGTTCCTCAAGGGACATGTCCCACCTATATTTCATTTCTACTGCCTTGCAAATACCTGGTATGTAATATACATTCAGTAAAATTTCTGAATTAATTTATTACAATACATTCATATTTTTACTTAGTTTGCCAGGTCTGATATTCAGCTGAGCAATATAGGTGTACCTGGTGTTTATGGTCAGCATCCAGTCTAACTTGTTGGTTCCTGTCCTGGCCCCATTGCTAAAGAGTTTTAAATCACTCTGTTGTAATGATAACATACTTAGGTCATTTTGTGTTCTATTTTCTTATAACATACAACTATTTTGCAAATATTTGCATAGTGTTGCTACATACTTTCATGTTTACTTTTTTATTATTTGCTAATTTATTTATTTTGAGTCAGAGTCTCACTCTGTCATCCAGGCTGGAGTGCAGTGGCATGCTTACAGCCACCACAGCCTTGACCTACTGGACTCAGGTGATCCTTCCACCTCAGCCTTCCAAGTAGCTGGAACTACAGGCAAAAGCCACCACGCCTAGCTGATTTTTGTATTTATTGTAGAGATGATGTCTCGCCAAGTTGCCCAGGCTGGTCTTGAACCCGTGGGCTCAGGCAATCTTCTCACCTCGGCCTCCCTAAGTGGGGGGATTATAGGCATGAGCCACTGCGCTAGGCCCATGTTTACTTTTTTAAATGCCTGAATCATATTATCTTCGGAAGATTTACCATAGTTCACCCAACCATTCCCTTGTTTTGGGACATTTAGTTTGTGTCCAAATTTGTGTCTCATAATTTTGAGTTATCTTGATGTTGCAAGAAATTATATGCCAATTTCCTTAAAACAATAAAAATGCTTGATAGTACACATTAAAAAAACAAAACAAAACTATGCTTTTGGACCTCCTGTTATGTGAAAACCACTATGACAAGCCCCCAGAGGAACAGTAAAATCCTAAATTGCAGTCCCTTCCCTTCCTTTTGCCATCACATCGTTGAATCTGCCAACAAGTTTTCAGGCTGATGCTTTGAAGAAATATAGAGTACTCACTTAAAGTGCTCCTTTTCTCAAAATTCAATTATTAAGTGAATTGCACAATAAACAGAAAAGGTCTTTGGGTAGTTATTTTATCTTTTTCCTTTGCATAGACCTATTCTGGCCTCTTCTGTGTCACTGTCAACCCCTACAAGTGGCTGCCAGTGTATAACCCTGAGGTGGTGACGGCCTACCGAGGCAAAAAGCGCCAGGAGGCCCCGCCCCACATCTTCTCCATCTCGGACAACGCCTATCAGTTCATGCTGACTGGTGAGTGAGCTGAATGCTTTATATGTGCGTTATCTTTAAAGAGAACCACAGGAGAAACAGACTCTAACCAATCTCAACACACCCTTTGAGATGATCCCCTTTAGTTGAGACTGGTGTATTTGTGAGGAAGAAGGTCCCGGAAAAAAAATGTAAAAGATGATTTGCAATTCCTAATATTACTTAATTGCTAATGATCCAAAAATCAATGGTGGTGGGTCATAGTTAGATAATTTACTAGGAAACGCAAATAAGTTTGAGCAAAAATACAAACATACCTATATGCTTATGTACACACATACACACTCATACATATATAATCACACAAACAAACTGAGTCTCCATTACTACAAGCCAAAAAACAAGAGTAAAACTTGCCTCTGTGGGTTTATCCTCAACATCGTACTTATGAATAACAAACAGACTTTTTATATTAAAGATGGCACAATGCTATTGCCCTTTACCCAGAGTCAACCTGAACAGACTCCAGATTTTAAGATATATCTGGTATAAAGACAGTTATGCCATATCTGCTTCCTCAATATTGTCTCAGCTAAACCAATCTAAAGTACTTGTGGCACCTTGGAAAGGGTTTAGAGAATTCCTATTCAGAGAGTAAGACATCAAAACAGACTCTTAGGACTATCCCTTCAGGTCCTCTCCCACTGTGGGAGCTTTTCTATCCTCTCAATAAATCCTGCTTTCAAAAAAACAAAACAAAAACAACAACAACAACAACAAAAAAAACCCAAATTTTTACCTTCCCCTAAAAAGCTGTGAGTACTTCCATTCTCATACACTAAAAATATCTCTAATGTGCATAATTCATTACTTCTTGCACCCACATATATGTCCCTAACTTAAGTCCAATTTTGTTGTTTATTTAGTGGTAGAATATTAAAAAGAAGAAAAGTCTGGTGCTTCAGGAAAATATAACTGTGTGGTCATCACTTATACTGTGGCTTTCAAATATTTTCTTTCACCATAGAATCTTTTCCTTAAATGAAATATTTCTTGAAGGATTTGAAGATAAAAGTGGTGGTATTCTGTTTAAATGGGTGCACAAGTGCTAAAGTTAAGGAGGGAGGAAGTGGTAGGCCTGAAGCCTATCAAGCCCTAAGAATTGCAAAGTCCAGACTGAAAAATGCTAAATTCATTCTCTATTACTTTACTTAGCATTTACAAATATATAAGAAAACAGTATTAAATACCCATAATTTGTCTTTTTACAGACCGAGAGAATCAGTCGATCCTGATCACGTAAGTGGATTTTATGCTTTCTTTTCATGGCTGTGACAGCTGCTAGCTTTGGGACTTCCTCTGATTTAATTTTGATTTAACAGCGGAGAATCAGGTGCAGGGAAGACTGTGAACACCAAGCGTGTCATCCAGTACTTTGCAACAATTGCAGTTACTGGGGACAAGAAGAAAGAGGACGCTCCTGGCAAAATGCAGGTGAGTCTGATTCCCATGGTCAGAATCCAGGCTCTGTTGGGGCTTTCAGGTAAGAAACTCCCAAGCCCCAGATGCAAGAACTGCTCTTGCCTTTGCAGGGGACGCTGGAAGATCAAATCATCAGCGCCAACCCCCTGCTGGAGGCCTTTGGCAATGCCAAGACTGTGAGGAACGACAACTCCTCTCGCTTTGTAAGTGTCTTGGACACTATGACATACACTCTTCACTTGTCAAAATTTATGGGATGTTTGTAAATACATTCTCTGAATCTTTTTCACTCATATTATATTACATCATGTTTCTTTCCTTTTCTCTGAGCATGTGATAACATGGATCAAAGCCCTGTCTTAAAGGATATATGGCCTTTTCCTGAGTTCTTTCTTCTGTCATTATCTACCATTATTCACAATTTTAAAAATTTCATTTCTTTCAATTGACAAATAATAATTGTATATATTTATGGGGTGCAATGTAGTGTTTTGATATATGTATATATTATAGAATGATTAACATGCTAATTAGCATGTTGACTACTTTGCTTATATTCACAATTTTTACATTAAAGAGAAAACTCTTTTACTTACAAAATAGGAGATGCACATTTTTCTACCTGTTACATACAGATAATCTCTGAATTTATTTAATATTAAGGTATTAGCATTTCAAGTGTTTTGAGTATCTCAAAGATTTGGTATTATGTAAAATCAAGATAGTAATATTAGTTTTCCTTTCAAGGGTAAATTCATCAGAATCCATTTTGGCACTACAGGAAAACTGGCTTCTGCTGATATTGAAACATGTAAGTGTTCAGAAATCCTTTAAAATAATTTCTATTTCTTATGACCTATAAAGTTGACCCCAAATCAAATTTTCATTTCATTCTATATTACTTCACATGAATTTTTACACTTTTCTTGTTTGTTATTTGTTTCCTTCCAGATCTGTTAGAAAAGTCTAGAGTTACTTTCCAGCTTAAGGCTGAAAGAAGTTATCATATTTTTTATCAGATCACATCAAACAAGAAACCAGAACTAATTGGTAAGAAACATCATAATTCTTCTTGCAGAATTTATGAGCACCTATCAATATATGGTCCAATCCAATATTCTATGACTAAATTGTGTCATTTGTATATGTCATTTTATTTTTTAAAATTGCTTTGTGGGTTTGGTAAAAATTTATATGTGCTCATTAGAAAAATTTTAAAAAAAACAAAGGAAAATAATACTTCCAGTTTCTACCAGTATGAAATACTCACTATAAACACTTGGATGAATATTACTCTAGTCATTTTCTAAACTTACATCTTTACATATAGTTATAGACATACAATTTATGTAACATGCTCTTCTGTCATCATAGTACATGCTTTTTTGTAATCTACTTTTTTACTGAGTAATATATATCATAGCATTTTCCATGTTACTAAATAAAGCTCCACATTATTATTTCTTTCTTTTTTTGAGTTGGAGTCTCACTCTGTCACCCAGGCTGAAGTGCAGTGGCACGCTCACAACCACCACAGCTTCGACCTGCTGGGCTCAGGTGATCCTTCGACCTCAGCCTTCCAAGTAGCTGGAACTACAGGCACGCACCACCATGCCCAGCTAATTTTTCTGATCTATTGTAGAGATGAGGTCTCACTAAGTTGCCCAGGCTGGTTTCGAACCTATGAACTCAGGTGATCCTCTCACCTCGGCCAACCAAATTGCTGGGATTATGGGTGTGAGCCATCATGCCCGGCCAACACATTATTATTTCTAATGGTTGTCTAGTATTCTAGGAATAAACATAATTTACTACAATTTACTAAATTATACCTCTTTAAGGATATTTAGATTGTTTCCAGTTCTGGACTGTATAGTCAACACTTTAATGATTATCCTTATAGACACAGCTTTTCCTATTATGTGGTTATCTTCTTTGAACTTTAGTAGTGCTTTTAGAAATAGGGTATGATAGCCAGGCTCGGTGGCTCAGCCTGTAATCCCAGGCCTTGGGAGGCCGAGATGAGTGAATTGCCTGAGCCCGCGGGTTCGAGACCCGCCTGGGCAACTTGGCGAGACCTCATCGCTACAATAAATCAAAAAAATTAGCCAAGTGCGGTAGCGTGCGCCTGTAGTTCCAGCTACTTGGAAGGCTGAGCTGGAAGAATCGCCGGAGCCCAGCAGGTCAAGGCTGCGATGGCCAGGAGCGTGCCACTGCACTCCAGTCTGGGCAACAGAGTGAGACTCCAACTCAAAAAAAAAAAAAATAGGGAATGATAAGAAACATCATGATATTAAGTTTAAGGTGTTTGAAGTGGTACCAAATATCCTTTAGATGCCCCTTTAATGCCCATTTTCAATCAAGCACAGTAACTGATAATTTGTTTAGAAACCTCTTTTTAATGACTAGGATAATTTTGCTTATCTTTGCTCTGTTCTTTGTACTTAGAAATGCTTCTGATTACCACAAACCCGTATGACTACCCATTTGTCAGTCAAGGGGAGATCAGTGTGGCCAGCATTGATGACCAGGAAGAATTGATGGCAACAGATGTAAGTAGAACACAAGAAAATTTGTTATTATGGTGGGTCAAAGCAATGGTCATTCAGATAAATATTCAGTTTCTGGTAGAAAAAACAGAGGAAGATTCAAGAATGAGCATGGATGTGCCCCTTGGAGTTAAATGAAAAGAGCAAGGTGTGCCCCTACATTTTATTTGCCCTTTATAGTATTCTAAGAGCTATCATTTCTGAATGTACCTAGACCATTTCTAGGGGGCAATCAACTTGCATTAGGCTCATGCCACCTCTCATAATTACAAATTCCTTACATTTCCTATCCTTGTTCTAAGTTTACTTTTTGACTCTCCAGAGTGTATGCACCTATAACTTTAATTCTAATGTTCTGTGATGGCCTTCAGTTGACCAATTTCTATATACCAAATCTAAGGTTCCTTGTCCTTCCCTCCTCTCACCACCCCATTAGTACTGTGGTTTTCTCAGTTTGGTCAACAAGTCAGGAATGGGAACATCAACCACTAATGTGTGGATTGTAATCTAACAGCTTTCCTTTTGCTTATATTGACAGAGTGCTATTGATATTTTGGGCTTTACTAATGATGAAAAGGTCTCCATTTACAAGCTCACGGGGGCTGTGATGCATTATGGGAACATGAAATTTAAGCAAAAGCAGCGTGAGGAGCAAGCAGAGCCAGATGGCACTGAAGGTATCAACTGAGTCATCCACATCATTTCACGTTTGTCTGAAAATCACATTCTTAACTTATCACCTATGATACTTTTAGGGATCATTTCTACAGTTCGTTACTAGAAAAGTTTCTCTGATCATGTAGAGCACTGGAAACCACGAGTAGGAGACAGCATTTTCTCCTGAGCATGAAGCCGACTTTTGGTGTTGCTTCAAAGCAACTGCCATTTGCCATTGATGATCGTTCTTCCCTTCTTTTGCAGGGAGCAAGAGGGAGAAGATGCAGCCTGAGTGGGGGAGGGAAAAAAAAGAAAGAAATAATTAAATTATGAAGTATCTGTATACCCAAATAATATACCATAGGAAGCATGGGCATTAGATAAATGTTTCCTGTAATTTCTGAATTTCTTTAGAACAAACTACCCATAATCAAGGTCTTGAACTCAGCAAAAAATTGGGCAAGAATACTGAAAAATATATACTGAAACAGTACACAAAATATTTGTAGCTTAAAAAATATTTTTAAGGAAGTGAATTTCTTTGAACCATAATAATATTGCTCTATTCTTTCTTCCTTTCAGTTGCTGACAAGGCAGCCTATCTCCAGAGTTTGAACTCTGCCGACCTCCTCAAAGCCCTCTGCTATCCCAGGGTCAAGGTTGGCAATGAGTATGTCACCAAAGGCCAGACTGTAGAGCAGGTAGGGGCATGATTCAAATTCACTGCTAGGGATGAAAGTCTTTTTATAATCCCCTAGTAACTTCAAGGGTTACATCTTGGTCTTTCAAGGTAACCAACGCAGTGGGTGCTCTGGCCAAAGCCGTCTATGAGAAGATGTTCCTGTGGATGGTCACCCGCATCAACCAACAGCTGGACACCAAGCAACCCAGGCAGTACTTCATCGGGGTCTTGGACATTGCTGGCTTTGAGATCTTTGATGTGAGTTGGTAGTGGCTGATGAGAGGATTTTACAATAAGGCAATGGAAATATCAATAAGAAGGAATTTGTGAATACTGTGACCTGTTCTTACCACTGTCAAAGTTTGTTAAGACTTAAAATAACTGGACAGCTACTAATACTTTATTGTAGTGACTATTCCACTTTTATGAGTAGTAATTCACTTCGTGAGAACTCTTCAACTTGCTATGTGATCCAAAGGAAGTTATAAATTAGCTTAATGCAATGGCAGCCGGGGTTGTGGGTGGGGGGGTTCTAAAAATCCAACAAATGAAGTTGACATAAAAATATCAAAGAAGGCTGGGCTCGGTGGCTCAGCCTGTAATTCCAGCACTTTGGGAGGCCAAGGCGAGTGGATTGCCTGATCCTGCAGGTTCAATACCAGCCTGTGCAACTTGGTGAGACCTTGTCTCAACAATAAATCAAAAATTAGCTGGGCGTGGTAGTGTGTGCCTGTAGTTCCGACTACTTGGAAGGCTGAGGCAGAAGGGTAACTGGAGTCCAGCATGTTGATGCTGGGGTGCCTGTGAGAGCGTGCCACTGCCTTCCAGCCTGGACGACAGAGTGAGACTCCAACTCAAAAAAAGAAAAAAAAGGTCAAAGTAAACCTGTGCAACAAATAATATGCTTTGAATATTGGTGGAGAAATCATTCACAAGCACTTAGAGCTAATAAGAGCTGAGAAAAAGGTTAATAATTTAGAGTCAGTATTAATAAATGCAACTAACAGTCAAGGCTCATTAGTATAACATCATGAAATAGAAATTCATATTTGATTATGAAATATATTTTCCTGCTTATAGTTTTCGAGAAGTTTAGATTTTTCTTTCTAATTATACAAGTAAAACTTGGACATTACAGAAGATATAGAAAAGCAAGAAAAAATATTATACAAAATGCCACTATTTGTATCTAATGTTAACATTTTGGTTTTTTTAAGTACAAGTATGTATTATCATACTGCATATAATATTTGGTATCTTGAGTTTTTTCATTTCACATTAAAGAATAATGGGGTCACAATTACTACTCACTTGACATGCAGACCAGGTGATCACTATGCAAGACAGACTCCTCTCAGCAGCTTCTTAGGGTGACAAGTTGGTTCCTGAAGGAGTCAACGGAAAACTATCAACCCAATGGAAAATGTAGAAGACAGTAAGAATAAGATGATTTAGAAGGAGCTCACAACCGGGCTCAGTGGCTCAGCCTGTAATCCCAGCGCTTTGGGAGGCCGAGGTGAGTGGATTGCCTGAGCCCACGGGTTTGAGACCCGCCTGGGCAAGTTGGCGAGACCTCACCTCTACAATACAAATCAAAAATTAGCCAGGCGTGGTAGTGTGCGCCTGTAGGTCCAGCTACTTGGAAGGCTGAAGCGGAAGGATTGCCAGAGCCCAGCAGGTCAAGGCTGCGGTGGCCGGGAGCGACCACTGCACTCCAGTCTGGGTGACAGAGTGAGACTCCAACTCAAAAAAAAAAAAAAAAAGAAGGAGCTCAGGACATTTCTGAGTAAATGCAAGCACATGAAAAGAATATTAATAATAACGATAAAATTTTCTACAAAATGGCAGCAGAAAAACAGTAGATTTCACATGCTGTCAACTTCTACATTTTTCCCTTTTTATTTCAAAGGAATCTCTTCAGTCCAATGATTCTGACATCTATAATCTAAAGAATATGGATACTTTTTTTTAAGTCGAAAAGTCCTGTAACTTAAAAAAAACATTCAATTTGCTTAAGAGAGAAGTGAACATATCTGTTTATTTAGTTCAACAGCCTGGAGCAGCTGTGCATCAACTTCACTAACGAGAAACTGCAACAGTTTTTCAACCACCACATGTTCGTGCTGGAGCAGGAGGAGTATAAGAAGGAAGGCATCGAGTGGACATTCATCGACTTTGGGATGGACTTGGCCGCCTGCATTGAGCTCATCGAGAAGGTCAGTATTGCATTTCAAGAACCATATTTTGTGGCAACTATATTATTCATTGCATCTTATTTTAATTCTATAAACAGAGAAAAATATCACACAGAAGCAAAATTTTGTGTTGTGGTCTGCTTTTTAGCCTATGGGCATCTTCTCCATCCTGGAAGAGGAGTGCATGTTCCCCAAGGCAACAGACACCTCCTTCAAGAACAAGCTGTATGAACAACATCTTGGAAAGTCCGCCAACTTCCAGAAGCCCAAGGTTGTTAAAGGCAAGGCAGAGGCTCATTTCTCCCTAATTCATTATGCTGGCACCGTGGACTACAACATTACTGGTTGGCTTGACAAGAATAAGGACCCCCTGAACGAGACCGTGGTTGGGCTGTACCAGAAGTCTTCAATGAAAACTCTGGCTAACCTCTTCTCTGGGGCTCAAACTGCTGAAGCAGGTAATGCTCAAAAGTATAACACTCGCCCTAGGTATTACAAAATGTGATGTTATATTGAGACCACAGATCTCATAGCCCTGGCAGAAGGGTTGCAGGTCAAATCTCTGGTTCCTTTAAGTATTGAGTAGATAGGCTGCCTTGTAACTATGTGTTTGTGGCTCACTCTGACCCTATTGCAAAGAGTCAGAGAAGAACTATCAGGCTATCAGTCAATGAAAAGCCTCAGCTTCCATGGTTCTCTCCAGCTTCTTCCTCTACATCTGTAGGATACTGAATAACTGGGAATATTTAAGGCAACACAGTAACAAACCTCTTCCTCTCAGTGCCCGCTTCTAGTGATGATGTTTTGAAGTTACTGTGTCCCCAAATGTCCTAACATTGGGGGATCCATCTCTAAATGGTAAGGCGAATATCCTTCACTTTATTTCCCAATGGAGAAAGAATCACAGAAAAGTGGATACAAAGTTCATTGAAAAATAAAAATCATTGAGGCTCAAACAGAGAGGCCAATAGGGTGGAAAAAAGCTCCACCTGACGAGCACAGAAATTAGAAAATAGGCAAGAAGAGCTCTGCCGACTCAAAAGTATATCTGAATGACACTTTTTGCTGTTTTTTCTCCAGAGGCAAGTGGAGGTGCCAAGAAAGGTGGTAAGAAGAAGGGCTCTTCTTTCCAGACCGTGTCTGCCCTTTTCAGAGTAAGGAAGATATCATTTTTGACATTCTCCAGTTGCTTTGGGAATTTGTTTTCTAAAGTACAAAATATTTCCATGTGTCATTTGGGAAAGAATTGATAGTAACTAATTACTCTGTTGCTCTAACTTTGGAGAGAGGAGATTTAAATTACTCAGAGATTATTAACTCACCTTTTCATGCTAAATCAAATAATGAAGAACATTTTGTAGAAATTTGGTTTTTTTTTTGACTTGGAGTCTCACTCCATCGCCCAGGGGGAGTGCAGTGGCACACTCACAGCCACTCCAGTGTCGACTTGCTGGGCTCCGGCGATCCTTTCACCTCAGCCTTCTGGGACTACAGGCACGTGCTACTGTGCCCAGCTAATTTTTGATTTATTGTAGAGACGAGGTCTCGCCAAGTTGCCCAGGATGGTCTCGAATCTGCAGGCTCAGGCAATCTACTCGCCTTGGCCTCCCAAAGTGCTGGGATTACAGGCTGAGCCACCAAGCCCAGCCAGGAAAATTTTATAGAACATAATACTCTGTCATTCATAATCTAGCTGAACCATGAAAAAGGGCAATGACATATACTCAGAGAGACTAAAAGACATCAGTACTACTAACGAATTCTAGCAGTTATTCTGCAGTGAAGCTAATATGGTATCCTTGCTCTTAATCCAGTCAATTCTCAATTATAACTGGTAGAATTATTCCCTTAAAGATCATCTTTATGGCCTAAAAATTGATGAAGCTGAAAAAGGGGAGCTATACTTATGAGAAAAAGCCCAAATGTGGTGCAGGCTTGCATTTCCTCACTGGAGAAGTTTGGAGTTTAGTAGGAGAAAGAGCAACAATGTAGCATTGGAAGGTGACCAGACCCTGTAAGTTCGAGTGTATGACCAGGGACCAAGGTAGGAAGAAGGATGGTGCTGGTATAAACTGAAGAGAAGCACGTATCGGGCTGCTTTCTATATGTAACACCTGGCGACTCAAGTGTGGAAAGAGGTACTAAGGAGCAAACTGCATTTCAGGAGAAACATCCAAATTGTGACCTTAAATGAAAGTGGTCCATACTGGTCATTCAATTTAGCTATAAATATTGATTTTATAGACATTACCAAGTGCTCATAACTATGTCTACAGTCTCAAACAAGGGTTTTCCTGATTTTACAGGAGAATTTGAACAAGCTGATGACCAACCTCAGGAGTACCCATCCCCATTTTGTGAGGTGTATCATCCCCAATGAGACTAAAACTCCTGGTAAGAAGATCTAGACTGAAAGCACAAAGCATGGCTACCACACCTTTTTACTAACTCTGCAGTGAAATAAATGTACATTTTTAGGTGCCATGGAGCACGAGCTTGTCCT
The DNA here is from genome assembly GCA_027257055.1 of Cephalopachus bancanus. Taxonomy (NCBI): domain Eukaryota; kingdom Metazoa; phylum Chordata; class Mammalia; order Primates; family Tarsiidae; genus Cephalopachus; species Cephalopachus bancanus. Next base: position 5,607,071 of record JAPVLO010000052.1, read on the forward strand.
GCACCAGCTGAGGTGCAATGGCGTGCTGGAAGGCATCCGCATCTGCAGGAAAGGATTCCCAAGCAGAATTCTGTATGCAGACTTCAAACAGAGGTCAGTGTCTCCTAATTATGGAGTATCTTCAAGTTTACTATGATCAAATTTAATGCAAGCAAAACAAGTTAGTGAAGAATTTGCCTCCACTTGTTATTTTGTCCAAAAAGAACTAAACATTATAAGCCCTTTTAAATTGTAGGCAAACCATATTTTAAGCACTATTCAGAATCTTCATTAGATTTACCAAACTCCTGGCTTAGCTCATAGATGTACACATTAAATTAATAATTACATAAAAATTACTTTTTTTGAGTGCTTAATACCTTTGGATTATCTCATTTGATCCTCACAAAAGCCCAGTAAAGTGCCATCCAGACCTCATTTTATAGATGAATAAACTGAGGCTCAGAGATTAAGTTACTTGCCCACAGCCACACAGTGAATACATAGCTGAGTTAGGAACTGTTCCATGCATGAAGTGCTACAAATAAGTCATTTTCTGTTGCTTCCTTTGGTATCATCTATCCTCAACTTTTAAATTCATATATTAGTTTGCCAGTGTTTCCTAGAAGCAGAAGGAACATGACCCAATAACAGCTCCTCAGATCGTTTTCTCCTCTCTAGATAAGTACATCTTGAGACTCAAAGAAGAGGCAGAGGGGAGGAGGGGCAGCTGCTGGGAGCTGGTCTCTCCCAAGTCGAGAAGAGATGGAGCTGACAGAGAACTCCAGTGACCAAGACCCAAAGCACCTCTATGGTTGATTTTAAGTCATAAGGACAGTTCCCCATACTTACAGTATACCTGCTACCAGATTCCTCAACAGAAAGTAGTTTTCTTGAACTCAGGACCTTAAAAAGCAAATGCATATAGCAAGGATAACACATAACATTTTATTGGTTATCTACACCATAATGTTAACAAGATTATAGAACCTCTTCCAGAGAACGGGGTCTGATGAGGCAAAAGGAAAGTTGCAACTGTGAGGAAAGGTAAAATGGAATAAAAATTGATAGCCAGAAGGTTGACCATTCATGTAAAAACAGTGTCCTCCCTGTGAACAAAGAATATTTTTTTTTTTTTTGAGTTGGAGTCTCACTCTGTCACCCAGACTGGAGTGCAGTGGCCGCTCCCGGCCACCACAGCCTCAACCTGCTGGGCTCCGGCGATCCTTCTGCCTCAGCCTTCCAAGTAGCTGGAACCACAGGCGCACGCTACCACGCTTGGCTAATTTTTTTATTTTATTGTAGAGATGAGGTCTCGCCAAGTTGCCCAGGCGAGTCTCAAACCCGCGGGCTCAGGCATTCCACTCACCTCAGCCTCCAAGAATAATTTTTTAAAGCTCTAATTTTTTTTAATGAATCATTTGATGTTTACTGTTTGTGTCACCAGTAAACCAAGTTTTTAAAAGTCATATTTACTTTAACAGATACAAGGTATTAAATGCAAGTGCTATCCCTGAAGGGCAGTACATCGATAGCAAAAAGGCTTCTGAGAAGCTCCTTGGGTCCATCGACATTGACCACACTCAGTATAAATTTGGTCACACCAAGGTAATATTCTGTAAATCCTACCTAATGCTATTCCTGTCCCTTTGAACTTTATATAAAGTTTCTGATCTGAAACTTTATCCATGCACAGGTCTTTTTCAAAGCCGGTCTTCTGGGTCTCCTAGAGGAGATGAGAGATGACAAGCTGGCCCAGCTGATTACCCGAACTCAGGCCAGGTGCAGAGGGTTCTTGGCAAGAGTGGAGTACCAGAAGATGGTGGAGAGACGGTATACAGACATTTTGTTTATTCACATCATCTTTCTTCAAAAGATTTGAAGTGGCTTACAATTAAGACTCAGCTTGTGATAGGGACACCAGAGTAAGAGGAAATGAGTGAGTCCTATAATGCAGTGAAGATATAAATATACCAGAAAACATAAGGAAGGAATCATCACTTTGGAGTACATCCTGAGTGTTTGGGTAAAATGCTGAGAAGCATAAAGTGTGCATAATTATTATCTAACAAGACAAAATACACTAGTGAGTAAGCAGAGACAAACTTCTGTCCTAGCCCTTGGTTCTAATATGAATTTATTGGATAGCTAATTAGATAAGGGATATTGAACAGCATAATAGAGAGTATATTCAAGAGTGGTTTTACACAGGATTCAGAGACAACTTCTTTCATCTGATCATTTCTATTATCAAAATATCATAATTTAAAAAATATTTTTTTTGAGTTGGAGTCTCACTCTGTCACCCAGGTTGGAGTGCAGTGGCATACTCATGGCCACTCAGGTGTTGACCTGCTGGGCTCCAGTGATCCTTCCGCCTCAGCCTTCCAAGTATCCACACCGGCTAATTTTTGATTTATTGTAGAAATGAGGTCTTGTCAAGTTGCCCAGGATGGTCTTGAACCCGTGGGCTCAGTCAATCCACTTGCTCTGGCCTCCCAAAGTGCTGGGATTACAGGCTGAGCCACCAAGCCACGTCATGATTTAAAATATTGGGCATTGGGCAACCCACTTTCGGGTCCCCTCTGGCTGCTGAGAGCTTTCTGACTTGCTCACTCAAAAAGATTAAAAATTAAAAAAAATTAAATATTAAGTGCATTTATTTATGAAAGAATTTTTGCAGTAGTTACTACAGTGTCACCAAGGCATGTAGCTTTTGGGTGATCTGATATGATGCAAGGACAGAGTTCAAAGACTGTAGGGCCAGATGCCTCAAACCGCAGAATATATATGACTAGGACCATTTCTCCATAGTGAGAAATGTATTTTACGTTGTCACTTATGCATCTATACATACATGTATGTGTGTGTAAATCTATAAACAATTTATATGAAACAAATTTTATTTTTATCATTTGTAATTATGGTAACATTTGCTAATATTTTATACTATATTCTATTTCATTAAAAATAATAAATTTTGGTCATGATTCATTATATATATTTTGGGTAGTTAATTTGTCTATATATGACAATAATTTAAAAAATAATTTAGATTATAATAAATGTGGTATTAGACAGCAGAATTCAAAATTCACACAACATTAACAAATAAAACCAGATATTTTCAAATAAATTCTGAGGTTTTTTTAAAAACTCGCATGCCCCTTAAGAAATAAAATAAAATAAAATTGCATGCCCCATATATCCCTCAAGGGTCATGTTCTCCCTTCATTGCCCTTAATGGTGTTTTAGTAGGAATGTCTGAGAAGCACTGATATAGACAGTGCTTCTCAAAGGGTGGTCCCTGGACTTGCAATTTTTACGTTTCTTGCAAACCTGTTAAAAATGCTAATTTTCAGGTTCCACTCCAGAACTTCTGAATCTGAATCTCTGGAGCTGAGGTCCTAAAATCAGTATTTTACCTTATTTTATTTAGAAAGCAAGATTTATTGAGAGGACAGAAAAGTTCCCACAGTGGGAGGGGACTTGAGGGGTTGCCCTGAAATCAGCATTTTAAATAGCTCTTCAGGTGATGTTTATGCATGACAAAATTTGAGAACAATGATGTAGAGAAATGAGTGAATAGCGAAAACCTGACTGTCATCCTAAAATATAATTTCTTCCATCTGCACATTTGAAAGCAGGTGAGGAACAGGTGGAGCAGAATCTCCAACTCTCACTGCCAAGACTTCATCTCATTTCACCATCACACAATACCTAATTTGCATCAATTAAATTTCAGGGAGGCCATCTTCTGTATCCAGTACAACGTCCGAGCCTTCATGAATGTCAAGCACTGGCCCTGGATGAAACTGTTCTTCAAGATCAAGCCTCTGCTGAAGAGTGCAGAAACTGAAAAGGAGATGGCCACCATGAAAGAAGAATTTCAGAAAACTAAAGATGAACTTGCAAAGTCAGAGGCAAAAAGGAAGGAACTGGAGGAAAAGATGGTGACACTGCTAAAAGAAAAAAATGACTTGCAGCTCCAAGTTCAGGCTGTAAGTTGGGGTATTACTGTGGATATCACTAATCAGGATACAAGTGCTAGAACTCTGGCCACTATGGGCCATGAGTTGGGCAATCAGCATGGAAGGCACTCATTGGAGGGCAGAGGTTAAAGCACTCCAGTGGTACTAATAGCAGTCCATATATATGTATTTGCCCCTTGCCCAATAAAATTCCCCAAACCAGCTTCAGGGCACTGAGGTAGAACTATTCCTCATCTTCTACTCTGCACAATTTCATCAAACTGTAAGACTTACAACGTCTTTTCCCTTTAAATACACCCTTAACAATGATTTTAACATGAAACAATCCCAAATAAAATCTTAAGGAGAGGACAGCATAGAGTAAATTTTTTCTGAAACTTCCTTGAACTTCTTCTAGATATCCATGAATCTTAAATTACAATGTGAACAGCTAAAAAATGGCAATACTCCCCATCAAATTTTATTATTATGTTATTGATCTCAAAAACTCAGATTCACTCTTTCCAATCCATCTCCACAGTCAGTGCTCCATCACATCACACCCAGATTGCCACATCAGCACCTCAGTTGTTCTGCCTACCCTCAATTCTCTCTTCTTCCATCCAGCCTACTTATTGCTCACATCTGAACCAATCATTTTAAAACTGCTTCCATCAACTTGGAAATATAATTTATAAGACTATGTTTCATTTGGGCTGAATTGAATTGGTCTGGTATAATATACTCATCACAATATCATACATTTTTTTCTGTTAAAATTGGTCTCTGCTGTCAAGTTTGGGCAATGCAATAAATAACACCTCCTTTTAGATTACAGAAGGAATAGGAGCCCTTTTCTGTCCCCAACCACTTTCAAATCTATCCTGAATTCTCTTCTTTTATCACCAGAGATTTACTCAGAATTTGTCTTATACCACTATAGTCACTGCATGGCTATATACAGCACACTGAATTCTTTTATGTATTCAAAGGCTGATATGGAGGCTCACTGATGAGTATATATGAGAATTCCAATGTCTCTCTCATTTCCTGCCTGCCTCCTCTCCTTTAATCGGAAACAGCAGGTTGCTAGGAATTTCTTGATTATGCCTCAACTTGAATTTTGAGCATCCATAACCAGGATCATCCTCCAGTATTACAAAAAACAAAACAAAACAAAACAATTTTTCAGTAGCAGCTGTGTCTTGAATTTGTCTTGCTGGAATGCTTTCTCACTCCCTTCCTGTTCTTCTCCCCAGTAAGCTGATTTCTGCAAAACCAAATCCTAGCTATCTCTCAGGCCCAATTCAAATACCACTTCTTTCATGAAACCATCTCTGATCCAACTTCTCTGATCTCTTAGGTCACTAACTGCTTTCTCCATTAATGGTACTTTTGGAGAGATAGGTTTTCTAATCTACTATAGAATACATTCTTCTAAAGGAACAGAACAAGAACGTATACATTTTGGAAAATGTATTGCACACAGTGGGTGATTCATGAAACAAAAGTTTGTGAAGACATAAATAAATGAATATAGGAACTCCAAAGGACAGTTGCATAAATTTATACTATTATCTTCTTCCTTCCCAATTTTGATTTTGCTTACAACTCAAGGAAGCTGAAGGCTTGGCTGATGCAGAGGAAAGATGTGACCAGCTGATCAAAACCAAAATCCAACTAGAGGCCAAAATCAAAGAAGTGACTGAAAGAGCTGAGGATGAGGAAGAGATCAATGCGGAGCTGACGGCCAAAAAGAGGAAACTGGAGGATGAATGTTCAGAACTCAAGAAAGACATTGACGATCTTGAGCTGACATTAGCCAAAGTTGAGAAGGAGAAACACGCCACAGAAAATAAGGTATGGTTCATACTCCAATATTATACAGGGCTTCTGCCACCTAACTAAGCTGCTACATAGCAACGAAGTTGCTTTCTTTACCTTTGTAGGTGAAAAACCTCACAGAAGAGATGGCAGGCCTTGACGAAACCATCGCTAAGCTGACCAAAGAGAAGAAGGCCCTCCAAGAGGCCCACCAGCAGACCCTGGATGACCTGCAGGCAGAGGAGGACAAAGTCAACACCCTGACCAAAGCTAAAATCAAGCTTGAGCAACAAGTGGATGACGTAAGTCTAGTATTATCAAGGAAATTATTTTCTTCTAAAGGAAGCTAAGCATTCATTCTGACTCAACATTATTTATATTTAGCTTGAAGGGTCCTTGGAGCAAGAAAAGAAACTTCGCATGGACCTAGAAAGAGCTAAGAGAAAACTTGAGGGTGACTTGAAGTTGGCCCAAGAATCCATAATGGACATTGAAAATGAGAAACAGCAACTTGATGAAAAGCTCAAAAAGTAAATATGAAAGAATTGCTTATGAATTTGCTTCCAGTGTTGGATATGGACTAAATTGTTGTCCTCTGCTACTTTTCTAAAAGGAAAGAGTTTGAAATGAGCAATCTGCAAAGCAAGATTGAAGACGAACAGGCACTTGGTATTCAATTGCAGAAGAAGATCAAAGAATTGCAAGTACATAATTTTCGTCAGTCTGACTCAAAGAGGTACAGTTACCACATAAAGGAGCTGATTTTGTACTTTTCACCATTTTCAGGCCCGCATTGAGGAGCTGGAGGAAGAAATCGAGGCAGAGCGGGCCTCCCGGGCCAAAGCAGAGAAGCAGCGCTCTGACCTCTCCCGGGAACTGGAGGAGATCAGTGAGAGGCTGGAAGAAGCCGGTGGGGCCACTTCAGCCCAGATTGAGATGAACAAAAAGCGAGAGGCTGAGTTCCAAAGATGCGCAGGGACCTGGAGGAGGCCACCTGCAGCATGAAGCCACGGCGGCCACCCTGAGGAAGAAGCACGCGGATAGTGTGGCTGAGCTTGGGGAGCAGATTGACAACCTGCAGCGGGTCAAGCAGAAGCTGGAGAAGGAGAAGAGCGAGATGAAAATGGAGATCGATGACCTTGCCAGTAATGTAGAAACGGTCTCCAAAGCCAAGGTACTATAGTTACTGGAAAATTGTTATCAACAACAATAATCTGTTATGAACACATCATAATTTGCACAGTGCATTTCACACACATTAAGTCATTTGTTATTTGTAGTAATCCAAGGAGGTAAGCAGGAAAAATATTATTTTTATTATTTCCATTTTATAAATGAAGAATGAGAAATTCAAAGAAGCTAAACTCATCAACCAATCACACCATTAATAAATGACACCAGCTTTTGAACATAGGTCATCTGTGTTCTCCAGATCTCCAATTAGAGAAATCAAGTTGCCAACATTTTCAATGATCCAGTAAGGAAATTAATACATTAAAGGCAATGAAGTATTTCTGAACATGCTTTTAGAAAATAAACCATATACTAATGCTACAAAATCTTAAAATTAGAACATAACCTTTAAGTTTTTTTATTAATATTGAATCGAGCTTTATGATTAGCTTTCATAAAATATAAAGAAAAAATTCCTTACATATCACACTACATATAAGGAAATCTTGGCAAGGTTCGGTGGCTCAGCCTGTAATCCTAGCACTTTGGGAGGCCGAGAAAAGTGGATTGCCTGAATCTGTGGGTTCGAGACCAGCCCGGCAGCTTGGCGAGACCTCATCTCTACAATAAGTCAAAAATTCAGCCGGGCATGGTAGCATGCGCCTGTAGTTCTGGCTACTTGGAAGGCTGAGGAGCAAGGATTACCTGTGGCCAGGAGGTTGAGGCTGCGGTGGCTGTGAGGGTACCACTGCACTCCAGCCTGGGTAATGAAGTAAGACTCCAACTCAAAAAAAAAAAAAATCTGATAGGAAATCTGATTTATTTTATATTATAAAACACTGTATTTTTTTCTACTTGGAAGAAATTATAGTGACCACAAAGATTCTTACTATCAGCTTAAAAGGTCTTTGTTTCCTTCTTTTACTTCTTGTCATGTAGGGAAACCTAGAGAAAATGTGCCGGACTCTAGAGGACCAAGTGAGTGAACTTAAATCAAAGGAAGAGGAGCAGCAGCGGCTGATTAATGACCTGACAACTCAGAGGGGACGCTTGCAAACCGAATCTGGTAATCCTCCCTCGTCTATGATGCCTCAAAGTAGAGATGATATGGTTAAGAACAAGTGGCTTGGTGATGTGGGAACCTAATAAAAGCAACTGCGAACATGTGTGATTCACTGAATGGCTCAGACTCTTGACCTACGTGAAAGGTCATTTTGGGACAATGCTGGAGATAGACATTTCTTTTATTTTCCTTTTCTGTAAAAAAAATTTGTTGTTGTTGTTGTAGAGACAGGGTCTTGCTATGTTATCCAGGCTGGTCTCAATCTCCTGGGCTCAAGAAATCCTCCCACCTTGGCCTCCCAGAGTGCTGGGATTACAGGTGTGAGCACGATGCTCAGCCTTGGAGATAAAGATTTCGACAGGACTGGATCAAGCTCTGTTCCAGAAAGGCCCTGAGTATTTGTTCACAAAGGGGATATTGGGATTAGACGTTACTCCAGCACAAGTCCAGGGCTTCAGTTTCAGGCCAAGTTTCTTTTGATTATATCAGTGTAATCAAAATATTTTAAGGGTTAATGGATAGCCTTGTCTCTCAAAAATCCATGGAACTTGGCATATACAGAATTGAACATTTCAGCTCCCTTCTTTGACGGTCATCACTGGGTTTTTTACCATGTCATATAACTCTGAAATAATCTGTTATGAAAAAAAAACAAGAATTTAAACAGTATTTATTCATTCAGATTGATATTTAAGTTTCACCAGAAAAACCAGAAATTTGGCATTGCGCATTAAAATGCCAGCAGAGGACGCATCATCTGAACACTAATTTAGGGGGCTAAGAGTTAAAATTCATTTCCAGCCGGGCTCGGTGGCTCAGCCTGTAATCCCGCGCCTTTGGGAGGCTGAGGTGAGTGGATTGCCTGAGCCCGCGGGTTCGAGACCCGCCTGGGCAGGCGAGACCTCATCTCTATAATTAAAAAAAAAAAAAAAAATTAGCCGGATGTGGTAGCACGCGCCTGTAGTTCCTGCTACTTGGAAGGCTGAGGCAGAAGGATCGCCGGAGCCCAGCAGGTCGAGGCTGCGGTGCACTGCACTCCAGTCTGGGTGACAGAGACTCCAACTCAAAAAAAAAAAAAAAATTTCATTTCCAACATGGGCTTGCAGAACTTTTTCTTCACTTAAAAGAGTGGTGCCATTTATTTTGTCTGTCAGGTGAATTTTCACGCCAGCTTGATGAAAAAGAAGCTCTAGTGTCTCAGTTATCAAGGGGCAAACAAGCATTTACCCAACAGATTGAGGAATTAAAGAGGCAACTTGAAGAGGAGATAAAGGTAACAATTTTAAGACTATTTTTTCCCATGAGATGATCTTATATGGAGCCTGTTATACCAACTTTCAAAGGGTTTTCAAAGTTAATAGTTAAATATTTAAACATAAAGTGAATTGAAGGCATAATTATCCACAGGCCAAGAATGCCCTGGCACACGCCCTGCAGTCCTCCCGCCATGACTGTGACCTGCTGCGGGAACAGTATGAGGAGGAGCAGGAATCCAAGGCCGAGCTGCAGAGGGCGCTGTCCAAGGCCAACAGCGAGGTTGCCCAGTGGAGGACCAAATACGAGACGGATGCCATCCAGCGCACAGAGGAGCTGGAGGAGGCCAAGTATGTGCACAGACATGAGAGAATATGTAGAAAACACTGCACATTGAATCTGAAAGATACCATCTGTGAAGATTCGGTGAATTTGTCCACAAATACTCATTGACTGGCTTCTATTTGTCAGTCACTATCAGGCCCTGAGAATAAGACATGAATAAAGCAAACATAAACCTGCTATCTAAACATCTAGTTAAGAAAACAAAGAAGAGCGAATAATTACACAGATAATTAGAGCCCTTATTGCTGTTTGTCAAGCACAACAACCTCCTTATTGCTTTGGAGGTTTGCTGTTCCCTCTATCTGGAATATTATCTCCACAGAGTTTCCTCTGGCTCACTCTCCTACTTCTTTTAGATCTTGACTCAAATATTACCTCTTCACAGAGACTTCACTGAATACCTAGAGTAGTTGCCCACCATTTACCCTGTTTCGTTTTCTTCATCGCACTCACATCTGCAAGGTGTTATTATGCATTCTCTGCCTTGCTTATTGTCTCTTTCACTTGTTCGTAATCTTCATGGGGGTAAGAGCCTTTTTTGTCTTGTTCATTGCTGTGAATCCAGTGTCTGGTTCATAAAAGAAACCCATCGATACTTGCTGAATGAATGAATGGATGGATGAATAGCATTAATATGAAGTTTCTGATACTCCTCTGTGTGGTAAGAGTTCATAATTCTTATTATGGTTCACTTCTCTCTAAAAATACACATAATTTTCAAGGAAGAAGTTGGCGCAGCGGCTGCAGGCTGCTGAGGAACATGTAGAAGCCGTGAATGCCAAATGTGCTTCCCTTGAGAAGACAAAACAGCGGCTGCAGAATGAGGTCGAGGACCTCATGCTCGATGTGGAGAGAACAAATGCTGCCTGTGCAGCCTTGGACAAAAAGCAAAGGAACTTTGATAAGGTAATTCTTGCAGCATCCTCTGCTCTATACTAGTCTCCTTTGTCTTTACCACAGGTAACCACTCTTGGTTTTCCAGATCCTGGCAGAATGGAAACAGAAATATGAGGAAACACATGCTGAGCTTGAGGGCTCCCAGAAGGAGGCCCGCTCCCTTGGCACTGAGCTGTTCAAGATGAAGAATGCCTATGAGGAGTCCTTGGATCAGCTAGAAACCCTGAAGCGAGAGAACAAAAACTTACAGCGTGAGTCCCTTTCACTGTCAATTAATATTCATGACTTGGAGGAATATTTCTTTTATGTCATCAGTTTGACCAAATCTCTACCTGTTTTTTACCCAAACAACAGAGGAGATTTCTGACCTCACGGAGCAGATTGCAGAAGGTGGGAAGCGTATCCATGAACTGGAGAAAATAAAGAAACAAGTTGAACAAGAAAAGTGTGAACTTCAGGCTGCTTTAGAAGAAGCAGAGGTATGTGTCAAACTGTGCATTATAAACAAATTCAAGAAAAAAATGTCTATCTACTCAGGTTGAATAAAAAGATACACAGCACAAAATTACTGATGTGCAGAAGAACTTTAGAATGCTTTCAATTTCCTGCTAATGCTACCTCTTGCTGTCATTAAGGCATCTCTTGAACATGAAGAGGGAAAGATCCTGCGCATCCAGCTTGAGTTGAACCAAGTCAAGTCTGAAATTGATAGGAAAATTGCTGAAAAGGATGAGGAAATCGACCAGCTGAAGAGGAACCACGTTAGAGTCGTGGAGTCGATGCAGAGCACGCTGGACGCTGAGATCAGGAGCAGGAATGATGCCATCAGGCTCAAGAAGAAGATGGAGGGAGACCTCAATGAAATGGAAATCCAGCTGAACCATGCCAACCGCATGGCTGCAGAGGCCCTGAGAAACTACAGGAACACCCAAGGCATCCTCAAGGTAAATGGGTGCAAGAGATGGTTCCGGGACTACTGGAGCAACTGTAACCCTGAGAACATGGTATCTCAATGACTGTTTGTCCCACAGGATACCCAGATCCACCTGGATGATGCTCTCCGGGGCCAGGAGGACCTGAAGGAGCAGCTGGCCATGGTTGAGCGCAGAGCCAACCTGCTGCAGGCTGAGATTGAAGAGCTGCGGACCACTCTGGAACAGACAGAGAGGAGCAGGAAAATTGCAGAACAGGAGCTCCTGGATGCCAGTGAGCGTGTTCAGCTCCTCCATACCCAGGTGGGATTCAGCACAAAGAACTCCCCTGTAGTAAATGTTTATGTGTCCCAGAACAGGTAACCCTGAATTTTTTATATGACAGCGAGATTTTATACTTCTACCAAAATTTTACTATATTATTGAGAAATCTTACCCAGTTTTATTTTTTTAATTATTATTTATTTACTTTTTTTTTTTTGAGTTGGAGTCTCACTCTGTCGCCCAGACTGGAGGGCAGTAGCATGCTCCTGGCCACTGCAGCCTCGACCTGCTGGGCTCCAGCGATCCTTCCGCCTCAGCCTTCCAAGTAGCTGGAACTACAGGCGCGTGCTACCACGCCTGGCTAATTTTTTTTTTATTTTTATTGTAGAGATGAGGCCTCACCAAGTTACCCAGATGGGTCTCGAACCCTCAGGCTCAGACAATTCACTCACCTCAGCCTCCCAAAGCGTGGGATTACAGGCTGAGCCACCGAGCCCGGCTTATTTATTTACTTTCTATAGTATTTTAAGGCTGTCCCATATTCTATTGTGTTAATATCTTTAATGGCCCTCATTGTCAATATTGACATTTTTATTATGGAGAAATGGAGTGTTATGAGCACATCTTTTATACTTTTTTCCCTGTGAATGGTTTGTCTCATTGATAAATGGTAGTCATGCAATTATAGAGTTATTTGGTCTACTTACAAACTATGTATTTGAAGATGCTAAATATTTTATAACATTTCTATTTTATTTAATTATATTACATAACAAAATTATTTAAATTGAAGGGCACATTTTTTGACTTGCAAGTTTTTATCGAATTTTTTTCAAAAATGGCTACCACTAAGTACTTTTATAGCACAATTTTAAAAATGTGTAACTTATTTTTAAACAGAACACCAGCCTGATTAACACCAAGAAGAAGCTGGAGACAGACATTTCCCAAATGCAAGGAGAGATGGAGGATATTGTCCAGGAAGCCCGCAATGCAGAAGAGAAGGCCAAGAAGGCCATCACTGATGTGAGGAGCAGGCATACTTTCTCCACTGGTTTAGCAGAAAGGTTCTTGACATCTGTCGATTTCTTAATTTTCTTGGTTTATTTTCTAATTAGGCCGCCATGATGGCCGAGGAGCTGAAGAAGGAGCAGGATACCAGCGCCCACCTGGAGCGGATGAAGAAGAACATGGAACAGACAGTGAAGGACCTGCAGCTCCGTCTGGATGAGGCCGAGCAGCTGGCGCTGAAGGGCGGGAAGAAGCAGATCCAGAAACTGGAGGCCAGGGTGGGTCTCCCAATATCTGTCTATTTCCATGTGTTTCCAATGCCCTATTGGATCAAAGTTCTTAAGAGCCTGCTTGTTTGTAGGTGCGTGAACTGGAAGGAGAGGTTGAGAGTGAACAAAAGCGTAATGTTGAGGCTGTCAAAGGTCTGCGCAAACATGAGAGGCGAGTGAAGGAACTCACTTACCAGGTACGACAGTAGCTTTTAGCAGCTAAGCACTTAGAAATATATATGAAATACTCATAAGCAGTGATGCAACAGTCACCTGTTTTAGTAAGTAAGGCCCGCAATTTTTATAATCTTTCAGACGGAAGAAGATCGAAAAAATATTCTCAGGCTTCAGGATTTGGTAGATAAACTTCAGGCAAAAGTGAAATCTTACAAGAGACAAGCTGAGGAGGCTGTAAGTATTCTTAAGATAGAAGGGAAGAAGAAAATCCTTGATTAAGAAAAGCTGATGAAATAATTTGATTTACTACCCTTGTAGTAAATAATCTGTTTGCTTTATAGAAGACTGTGTACTTAAAAGCATCTTATCATTTTTGTACATATTGCTTATCTTTAGTAATATCAATAGCTTGATTTTAAAAGTAAATTTTCATCCACAAAGAAACTTCAAAAAATTTAAAAGCAGAAGTAATGCAGGCCATATTATCTGGCTACAGTGTGATAAAATTGTAAAGTGATGATATAAACAAAACTTCCAAGTTACTCAAATATTAAAAAATTAACTTTCTTAAGTAACTCAGATTAAATTGAAAATAAAAAATAATTACAAGTTATAAACTATAAATAAAATTATAAGGAAGATGTCACTTTTAGAAATGTGTAGAATGTAGTCAAAGCTGTGCTTTGAGGTTAATTAATTGCTTTAATACTTTTATTATGAATCCAAAATAAAAATAAATGAATAAACTTACAGTCCAACCAAGAAGTTGAAAAAATAATAATAATGTTAAAACAATGGAAGTAAAAAGTATTGTTAAAAATAAAGATAGAGCCGGGCTCAGTGGCTCAGCCTGTAATCCCGCGCCTTTGGGAGGCTGAGGTGAGTGGATTGCCTGAGCCCGCAGGTTCGAGACCCGCCTGGGCAGTGAGACCTCATCTCTACAATAAATAAAAAAATCAGCATGCCTGTACTTCTGGCTACTTGGAAGGCTGAGGCGGAAGGATTGCCGGAGCCCAGCAGGTCGAGGCTGCGGTGGCCGGAAGCGGCCACTGCACTCCAGTCTGGGCGACAGAGTGAGACTCCAACTCAAAAAAAATAAAAAATAAAAAATAAAGATAGAAGCCAGTGGATCAAAGTATACTATTTTTTAATTTGATCATTTCAGTCATATTTGATAACTTTTGGAGAATTAATAAAATAAATATAACTAGTTTAATCAAGGAAAAAGAGAGAAAATACAAATAATATTAGGAATTAGAAAGGGAGCCGGGAGCAGAGGCTTACGCCTGTAATCCCAGCACTTTGGGAAGTGGAGGTACAGGATTGCCTGAGCCCAGGGGTTCAGAGCCAGCCTGGACAACTTGGTGAGTCCTCATCTCTACAATTAAAAACAAAAAATTAGCTGGGCATGGTGGCACACACCTGTAGTTCCAGCTACTTTGAAGGCTTAGGTGGAAGGATCACCTGATCCCAGCAGGTCAAGGCTGCAGTGGCTGTGAGCATGCCACTGCACTCCAGCTTGGGTGACAGAGTGAGAATTCAACTCAAAAAAAAAAAAAGAAAGAAAGAAAGAAAAGAAAGGAATAAGAAAGAGGATAAGCCATACACAAAGATTTTTAAAAATATAAAACAGAAATCTGTCAGTAAAATTGAATTCCTAAAGAAACTGATGATTTTTCTAGAAAATATATATGACCAATTTGGCTGAATAAGTTATTTCAAAATTACTCCTGTAAATGGACCCAGGCCTGGATAGGTCTTTCAATATTTCAAGGAACAGATAATCCTCTAGCTATGTAAGCTGTCCAAGAGCATTAGAAAAGATGGAAAGCTGTCCAATTCATTTTAAGAAGCTCACATAACCTTCATTCCAAAACCTGTCCAAGAGAGAACAGGAAAGAAAAGTAAAGGTTATTTTACTCATGAATACTGCTATAGCAAAGATAATTTTTGCAATGTAAGGATTACTTAATATTGGGGAGTCTGTCAATAGAATCATTATATTTAATGCAGGAGAAAAAAAGATCATTTTGAAATGTGGCCAAAATGATATATGATAAAATTTAGCATTTACTTCATTTTGTAAAAACTATTAATAAATTCATCCTTAATATGATAAAGAATATCTAGCTGAAGTGAACAATCATTATTTCACAGCAAGCCTTAACAATGATAACTTTAATATTCTTGCCTTGTCCTCTGAGCTTTTTCTTGCTCTATTTGTGGTACATATCTTTTAATATGTTTTGGCTGTAAACATTAGGATGTTATTATTTATGAGACACTAAGCCCCAAATAAGCCATAAAATTAATTTCAATGATAAGCAAAATCTAGGAGATGGTAAAATGTTGCTTATCTGTAGCTGCTAAGTCCTTTCTTCTCTCAAATTTAAAGAGTCTAGAAAGATGCACATTATAAGTTCCTTACAATTCCATTTTTATTCTCAGGAGGAACAATCCAACACAAATCTATCTAAATTCCGCAAGCTCCAGCATGAACTGGAGGAGGCTGAGGAACGAGCTGACATTGCTGAGTCCCAGGTCAACAAATTGCGGGTGAAGAGCCGGGAGGTTCACACAAAAATCATAAGTGAAGAGTGATCGAGCCCTCATGTGATAGAATGACTGAAGAGAGGCACAGAATGTGACCTCTTTGGTCATTTCCCACTGTAATTATTGTCTATTCTACCCTATTGCAAAGGAAATAAAGAGCATAGGGTACTTTGCAAACTATCCTTAGACTAGTCTTCTCTTTTCTCTCTCTTCCGAAGCCATATCAAAGTTTGAATAGTCACAGGGTTGTCAGACAATCACATTCAACCTGCCACTATGAAGTATTTATGTACTCACTTTTACATCTATAGCAAGACTTCAAGACTATAAAAGTGTTACTTGTCAGGAAAGCCTGTTCTGATGAACAGAAATCTGAAAGTCATATTTGTTTCTTTCCAACTTCTCCCGATATCTGGGTATAGTAAAACCCTAGAAAGTTCCTGTTTCCTCTGCCATAAACCTAATTTTCCAGGTTTATGCAAAGATGGCACTAGCAATATTCTCACATGGGGGATTCAGACTGCACTGTAACACTAATTCTTCTTGCTTGATAAGTGTTATCAAGAATACAAATCCAAAGTACTCTTAATTACCTCTTGAATATTTTCATTATTCATACCAATATGCCCATAGTAATAAGCCTGACATGCATGAGATATAACTCTTATCCCTGTGAAAGCTACAAGGTGACTATCAAGTCTGGAGACATAGAGGATATTATTTTACATATAATAATGTAGTATCTATAGGTTATTAGCATATGTTTCCAGACTTTATGCTTCCTGTATAATCACAAAAGAGCTAAAATAAATGCCTAAAAGTATCAATAAAATATGAGTCTTAAGGTAGATTATTCAAATGCATATTCAACACACATAATGATGGGTATGTATTTGGTACAAATAGTAGATATGGTAGCAATCAGGATTACTCAGAGAAATTTTCCTAACATTTAAACTGGACATAGCTGAGATGCATAGCCAAAAATATAGCCTTCCTGGACAGCATAAGCTAAATGGTAACTTCCCATCTGAATAGAAAGCAGGAGTATCTTGGTTTAAATGGCACCATGTAAAAATGACTTAAATTAGACATGTGGAAGCTGCTTGACAGGTAAGTTGAATTCACACTGTCGCACCGGAAGAGTATGGAATCACTTTTTTCCCTGCATTGATCTCTCTTTTACTTTGTTCTCATATCACCTGTTAATGGTTAAGTGCCTCAAAACTTGGCAGTAATGACCAAAAACAATGCTCTACTTTCTAAAACTCATTGATAAATTTCTCCAGGGCAGGACAAGAGTTTGTCTTTAAATTCCCATCAATTCCTTGAGAACATTATTAAAATGTTCTTCCTGAGAATACTTACCCACAGTTTGCAGATGCCTAGTAAAAAAACAGACATGTAAGAAGGTAAAATAATGTGCCTGTGGTAACAGAGAAGGCTAATAGTTGACAAGGAAAGGCTCTCTTGTACACACATCCCCTGGAGGCCCTTCCTGATGGCTTTAATAAACCCTGGGTCAAAGAGTGTCACCAGCAAGCACGCTGGGCTACAAGTCAGATGACCAGGGTCTAAACTCAGTGCAATTTGTAGAGATTATTCTTTGGATCTCAGTTGCTTTATTAGTAAAATGAGGAATATGAATTAGATGATCCCTTACAGTAGTAAAACCATGTGACTGTTACAACCAGTTTCTCCAGATGCCTGCTTTCATAAGTCAAGATATTTCCATTAAATCAATTGAAATATAAGTACAATAATACAGAGGTGGGTGCAAAACGGTATATTAAGCAATTTGCTTCCAGTCCTAATCAGACAATGCTGACAGAGAGAGATGTGAGCCCACAGACTTAATAAGACAAGACTTTTTTAAAGTTAAAAATTAGAATAAAAAACAATGCTCAAGTATTTTTTGTAAACAAAATATTAAATATATACCATAGGTAGCTGATAGAGAAATCATAGATGCTGCATATTTAGACACATAAATGTCCTGTTTCCAGTATTCTCCTATATTGAGTCTCACAGAGAAAACAGGATTTCACAAACAACTTGCATTTGAAAAAATGAGAGAGGTAGGACATCTCTCCTCTATAAGACAATATGATTTCGAAGCAAATTTGAAGTGCAAGCGGGATGATCTGACAATGAATCAGAGGCAACTGACTGAAGGAAACAAAAGAAGCTATCTTTGGCTGTTCTTCATGAAGCAAGTTTGGAAATCAAATCTCCAAGCATCTTTGAAAAAGCACAATAAATTGTGAAAAAAAAAATCACGCCTTCTTTTGAGGGAGCAACAATCTTTTTATAACAGTCTGCTGAAATGCAGAAGTTTTCCTTCCTGGTATACTATCTGTAATTGTGTGGGCAGTTAAAAAGACTTCACACAGGCGATTCGGTGAAACAGAAGAGCAGTGGGCAACAAAGTCCAGGGATTCCAGAACGTAACTGTCTTTGAAACAACACTTTACATTATTCCAAAGGCAAAACACTTCCACATTGCCAACAACCCAAATTATTTATAGGAGATTGATTCATATACTTAACCCAATGTGAGAGGAAATATTTCTAATTATATCCAAACATCTTTAATATGAGGGGAATTAGGCTTGGAGACCTTCAATGCCAAAAACATGTTTTGCCAAATATGTTTTAAGAAAGAGGAGGAGGTTACATGTTTTCCATATTTGATCCTATAAAAGTACCCTTGGAATGAGTATTACTTGTCTCTCCTCAAGGTAAGTGTGTGTGAGGACAGGGCTCTGTCTGAGGACTGTAAGGGATGTCTGGCTGCCCACACACATGCCACACGTCCTGGCTCCCACTGTCTCTGGCAGCCCTGCCAGTGAAGCACCAGTTTACTCCGTAGCAATTTTAATTAGATGTTGTAGTCTTCCCAGTCATTTCCTGGTTCTCAGCTAAATATTATGCTATAATTGGGAGCTGTTATAATTTAATCAGAAGAACTTTACTCTTTTTCTTACAGTTCTGACCCTCTTCAAAGTTGCATCTCTAAGGTAAGATCCTGATTTCCTTCTCATTCCTCACAGAGTGCAAAGGATTTTTTTGCAGTGGTCTGGGGAGTGGTTGGGGATAGGGTAAAAAAATAAAAGCATTTCAATTTCATGGTTGATCGTGCTTCTCTTAAAAACATGACGACTTTAGAAATTGGTTTTCATTATCTCATATCCTTCACAATGTATGAAAATGCTTTCTCGGAGTTTTTGGAAATTTTATTCACAATTTTTTTCTGTTTCCAGCATTGTAGTTTGTCTTTTAAATGATTTCATTACAGCATGTAATGCAACATTTCAGATGTTACTCATTACAGAAAAAAAGTAAATTTTCTATACTATGGCTTTACTCAGCCCTCTCTGTAAAACTTTGAGATGATGTCTAAATGGACAAATAGAATGGTCTCAATCCTTGTATTGGAAAAGTTGCATAAATCTGCATGTCGTTTCACAATCCATAAAATAGAAATTTTAAATATATATGTGATACAAAACATGACTGTGAGAATGTTCAGCAAGATGAAGCATCTTATTTGTGTTATCTGAATCATTGTCGTTTGAATGAAAAGAAATATAAAAAAAATTTACCCAAGTGAGCTTTCCTGAAGAAAGTATCTTGATTATTATAAAACAGAAGATATGGGGTAATTATTGACAGCATTAATGAATGCTGGTTAAAGTAGCAAGAGATGGATCTGGAAAAGAACAAGTTTTGTGCAGTTTTTATGAGAATATTAATAACAGCAAGAAAATATAGGTAATAACATTTTATAATAAATCCTTGAGCTATGCTAAAGACCAGTGAAGAAGCTGAGTTTGTCAGAGTTATGATACAAGATAAACTGACTCATAATAGAATATCTTAAAACAAAACAAATCTCTTCGCATTTTATTTTCCTTTGAACAAGGTAGTTTTTGTAATGCCCAGGTTTATAATGAAAAGACTTTCACCAGCCAGGCATAGTGGCTCAGCCTGTAATCCCAGCCCTTTGGGAAGCCAAGGCGAGAAGATTGCCTGAGCCCGCAGGTTTGAGATCAGCCTGGGCAACTTGGTGAGACCTTGTCTCTACAATAAATCACAAAAACTAGCCGGACGTGGTGGCATGCATCCGTACTTCCAGCTACTTGCAAGGCTGAGGCGGCAGGATCACCTAAACCCAGCAGGTCGAGGCTGCGGTAGCCATTGAGTGCGCCACTGCACTCCAGCCTGAGCAACAGAGTGAGACTCTCACTCAGAAAAAAGAAAGAAAAGAAAAGAAAAAACTTTCACCATGTACAAAATAGTTCCTAAGGTGTGGTAACATATTCCTATTATTCTTTTAATTCACCAAACCAGCTGTGAACCCGTCTCTGTATCCAGCATGTGTTCTAAGAGGTGTGAAGGATACCATAATAAAAGAGTGCTCCCTGCCTCCAAAGTACTTATCATCCAGTTGGGAAGAAAAGAACTATAAGTGAAAGAACTGGAGAACATCCTGCCATTATCTTAGCTTTGTGTTCTCTATAAGCCAGTAATAGGCAGCCTAAAGATTAATATACATAACAAATGAAACTAAGAAAGCAGCTAAAAGATTGCAGTAGGTGAGTCAGAAACTACAGTCTCTTTCCAAATGCATGATTAAGTATCTGTCATCACTGGCACAGAACAAGATTGACATTTCATCCTCAACTAAGCCAGGGAGGTAGTCATACCCAATGCAGTGCTAAGCACTCAACTGGTCAGTGAATTAAAAAAACAAAACAAAACAAAAAAAACTTTTTAAAAATGTAAACCTAATCATCCCGTTTCTGAGTTTCTAAAATTGCTTTTCTTCCTCTGTCAGGCAGGATCCTTAACTGGGCTGCCATCAATAAACCGCAGCCATGAGTTCTGATGCCGAGATGGCCGTTTTTGGGCCGGCTGCTCCTTTCCTCCGAAAGTCTGAAAAGGAGCGAATTGAAGCTCAGAACAAGCCCTTTGATGCCAAGTCTTCGGTCTTTGTGGTGGACCCTAAGGAGTCCTTTGTGAAAGCAACTGTGCAGAGCAGAGAGGGGGGGAAGGTGACAGCCAAGACTGAAGCTGGAGCTGTGAGTAAAACCTCTAGTGCTGATTAAACTGTGCCTCATTTTGGGTTAGGTTAGCCGACACATTTTTTTGACCTAACATCTCTTGTTTGACTGGACAGACCGTAACTGTGAAAGATGACCAGGTCTTTCCCATGAACCCTCCCAAATATGACAAGATCGAGGACATGGCCATGATGACTCACCTGCATGAGCCCGCTGTGCTGTACAACCTCAAAGAGCGTTATGCAGCCTGGATGATCTACGTGAGTTCTTTCTCATGGCCTTCTATTTATGCAAGAGTATTTTGAGAAACAGTAGATGATTAAGGTTTCCATTAAATAATTGTATACCCCTCCCCTTCCTTTTTTTTTTGGTGCAGACCTACTCAGGCCTATTCTGTGTCACTGTCAACCCCTACAAGTGGTTGCCGGTGTATAATGCAGAGGTGGTGACAGCCTACCGAGGCAAAAAGCGCCAGGAGGCCCCACCCCACATCTTCTCCATCTCTGACAATGCCTATCAGTTCATGCTGACTGGTGAGTGCCTCAGCTGGCTTTTACATGAATCATTTTAACACCCATAATCACAAAATACACACTTCTGGAAAGGCTGATTATAGTTAGAGAGCTGTAGTCTAAGGCCATAAGACACAGAATTTTTTTTCCTTTGTGAGGCCAATTGACACATTTAGAAACTAAATCTCAACCTTGGCCTGATTAACACTATTTTAACTTGTTAAACCACAGTCCAAACCCTTAGCATAGCATGCATTGTTCAGTTATATGCAATAATCAGCAGAAAACATGTGATTGAAATCTGTAGATGACAACAAGCAAAGGTGTTGGGCTTTGGAGTATACTGTCCTTTATATTCAACCAACCGGACATACTTCCTGTAGTGACATAAGGAATTTAACATATGACATTTTATGTATCTCTTCCCCAATTTTAGACTTGAGAATAATACTATGGATAGCTTTTCAATAATATGTTGAAAAACTCCATTAAAATATGATGCTTACATTCAAATGCCTATGTCAGGGGTATCCAATCTTTTGGCTTCCCTTGGCTGCATCAAGTAACCTTTTGACTTTCCTGGCCCTCACTGAATAAAAAGGAATTGTCTTTGGCCACACATAAATTATGTAGTATAGTTAGTGTATATACATAATAAGACTTCTTTTTTAAAAAATATTTTTATTATAAAGTTTAGAAAAATGAGAACAATATAAAACTAGTGGGAAATTTAACCTTGTTTTTGTAAAACTAATCATCAATGTCTGGTTTAGTGGAAGGGGTCACAATTCTTAGTGAGCTCTCAAGGTGCTCGTCAGAAATGTTTGTTTGAATTTTGCTCTTTGTGTGCTTCACAATTGAAAACAGCTGCTCACAAATTTATGTGCTGCCAAAAAGCAATGTCATGAATAAAGAGTGATTATGAACTTAAAAAATGGAACTACACATGGGGCCATGGAGAAAATAAATGCTGAAAAACACATGATATCAAAAGACTTTGTGTGGTTGTATTACTAACTGTGCTGGGCTGCAAGTGACCCCATAGGCCGTGGGTTGGACCTGTCCTAAGTTCTTCCCTAGAGAAAGTTTTGTTTGTGTAGCTGATATATATGTTGATTGTCCACTGCTTTTCTTCTAGATCGGGAGAATCAGTCTATCTTGATCACGTATGTATTCCTATTCTGAGACTTATTGATAGTTTATTCTCACCATGGAAAATGACAAACCAAAATAAGAAGTTAGTTAATGCCCCTACACTAAAGCAGTGGGATGATCATCCTGGAACAAGATATTGTTTTTAGCTTTATTGTAAGGTTTAGGTTGAGTCAGAATGTAAAATAACAATACTCCAAATCACTTCATTTGTTTGTCCAGTCTTGAAAGTTCCACAGAACTGTTCTTGGAGTAGGAAATGTAAAATGCCTTCTCTGGGCATGGCCAGAATTTTGTACAGGGCAGCGAGCAGCTCATAGCCTTCTAAAGGTATAGCAGTTTGGGAATATTACCATTTGGTCATGTTCAAGGCCTACTTAGAAAATGTCTATTCCCTCAAAGATCAAACTTGAGCC
This sequence comes from Cephalopachus bancanus, assembly GCA_027257055.1. Lineage (NCBI taxonomy): Eukaryota > Metazoa > Chordata > Mammalia > Primates > Tarsiidae > Cephalopachus > Cephalopachus bancanus. The sequence goes on from JAPVLO010000052.1 coordinate 5,629,929, forward strand.
CAGTCTCTAGTCTAAGGAAGCTGAAGAATACATGCATACTTGGAGAAGTTTCTTACTGACTATTCCATCACTACATAGTTGGTCAGTAACTGCTTTTTGGGCCTCTCAATCCTAGGCCTCAGCATCCAGGAAAGAGTCTGGCACATTTCAAGCACTCAAGAAATATGTGTTAAATGAAAAACAAATTTCTCTACTTCTTGTCAGTACAAAACAACAGAAATAATATGAGCTATATGTAGGCTGTAAAGAAAGATTAAAAAAAAATCCTCTCTGACAGAGAGATATAAAGACAGAGGCATGAAGTGGCAAATGCTGATGGCAGAAGTAGTTTCATTTGTCACAGTGCTTAATTTCTCATGCATGTTTGGTCTTTGTTTGACAGTGGAGAATCTGGTGCAGGGAAGACTGTGAACACCAAACGTGTCATCCAGTACTTTGCAACAATTGCAGTTACTGGGGACAAGAAGAAAGAGGAAGTGACTTCTGGCAAAATGCAGGTGTGTCTGATTGCCATGGTCAGAATCCAGGCTCTTTTGGGATTTCAGGTAAGAAATTCCCAAGCCTCAAATGTGAGGATCGTTCTTGCCTTTGCAGGGGACTCTGGAAGATCAAATCATCAGTGCCAACCCTCTGCTGGAGGCCTTTGGCAATGCCAAGACTGTGAGGAATGACAACTCCTCTCGCTTTGTAAGTTTTTTGGTCACAGAAGGGTCTTTTCTCTCTTAGATGCCAGAGAAAGCATATCTAAATCATGACACATTATCTCTATTGAGTACTTCAAGTTTTGTGTATAACATTATCTTTTTTACTTGCAAGGGTAAATTCATCAGGATCCACTTTGGTACTACAGGGAAACTGTCTTCTGCTGATATTGAAACATGTGAGTAACAGGACCTCCTAAATATAATCCAAAAATGACAAATGATGGTTTGGAGAACACTTTGCATCTCCTGCTGAGCATGGAGCCTGTTAAGCACCCTTCTGCTGCCAAACAGGCCCTTGTGTAATGCCAGTCTTATCCATAGCCCACAGTGTGCTTTACTCACTCCAGTCATGAGCTAATGCATCTTTGAGAACTGCCAGATATTGCTGGACTTGTCTGAAGTATCCCAGCCTCAGAAGGATTTCAAATTTTTCTAAGAAAAAACTAACACTAGGAGTAAACGAGTTGCCTGTGGTTGAGGAGATGTGATTTCTTCCTAGTCTGAGTCTCCATACTGTTGCTCTTGGCAGCTCCTCTAGTATACACTAACAGGAGACTCTGGGGAGGGAAGAGTTTCAAGACTTGATTATATTACAAATGTCAAGGATCTTCTGTGTGAGAAGTGAATGTCTTGTTTCACTTTTTTCTAGAGATGGTAGGAGGAATTGCAATGATGTTTGTCGAGATAAAATATACTCCAGGGAACATTCAACCGAAATCTCAAGGAGCCAATAAGATTTAGCTAATGACCCCAAATTCCAAAATAACTCCAGGACACTTAGTGATTTTTTTTCTCCTAATCCAATGTCTACTATCCATTGTAGATCTTCTGGAGAAGTCTAGAGTCACCTTCCAGCTAAAGGCAGAAAGAAGCTACCATATTTTTTATCAGATCATGTCTAATAAGAAGCCAGATTTAATTGGTAAGAAAGAACTTAAATTCATAGGCTAGAAGTCATTCACTGTAATAATATCTTCTAATGTAAAATGTATGCCTTTAATTCTGTGTATTCAGAAATGCTCCTGATCACCACCAACCCATATGACTATGCCTTTGTCAGTCAGGGGGAGATCACAGTCCCCAGCATTGATGACCAAGAAGAGTTGATGGCCACTGATGTAAGTCACACACTTTTTTTAAAAAAAAGAACCACAATAGCAACCCACTGTAGGTATGGTTACCTTAGGATATACATTCTCCTAAATAAGTTAGTGTCTTTAGTCCTAACTTTGAGCCTCTCATCTCTCTTGGCAGAGTGCCATTGAGATTCTGGGCTTCACTTCGGATGAAAGAGTGTCCATCTATAAACTCACAGGGGCTGTGATGCATTATGGCAACATGAAATTCAAGCAAAAGCAGCGTGAGGAGCAAGCTGAGCCAGATGGCACTGAAGGTACAAAATGAACCTCCATCTGGGTTTGATGAGAGAATATACACAAAATAGTACATTCCAAATTTGTCTCATTTACTGCTGAGATTCTGATGGACATATGCAAATACACCCCACACAGACTTTCTATAAAGCAATTCACTCAATACTCTGCCCCTATGAATTGTGGGGCCCAGAGTAGGTCACATTAGGTACCTGAATTGTGCCTTTTCAGTTGCTGACAAGGCGGCCTACCTCCAGTGTCTGAATTCTGCTGACCTGCTCAAAGCCCTCTGCTACCCCAGGGTCAAAGTCGGCAATGAGTATGTCACCAAAGGCCAGACTGTGCAGCAGGTAAGTGCTTAACCTCAATGAATCATACACATCTCGAGCCTCCATGATATGTCTTGAATAATGTCAACAAACACTACTCTCTCTGTGAAGGTTTACAATTCAGTGGGTGCGCTGGCCAAAGCTGTCTATGAGAAGATGTTCCTGTGGATGGTTACCCGCATCAATCAGCAGCTGGACACCAAGCAGCCCAGGCAGTACTTCATCGGGGTCTTGGACATTGCTGGCTTTGAGATCTTTGATGTGAGTTAGCAGAAACTTTGTACCAGAAAATTTTCTAAATCTTATTGCTGCAGTCATACAGCATGACTGCAGTCAATCATAGAAAGGACCTATGAAAAATAGTTGCACTATAAACTTAACTGACACATAAAAGAGGAACAAAAGACCATGAAAAGACACAAAGTTTGGAATGAAATCGACCCTGATTCAAACTCTAGCTCTGTTAGTTACCAGTTGTGTGATAATGGGAATGGTACCTGACTAATAATAGAGCAGATAGATTCAACTAGGACCTGTAGGTAAGGTACCAGGCAACAGACTCACTCCTGATAACAGACTCATTTCTGAGATCTTTCTGTTAGTTACCAAATCTGAATTTAAAGCCCTTAGCAGATTCCAAACATGTAGGCAGCACTTGCCAAATGGTAAAGAAGATGATGAGGGTGGCAATAGCATCAAAGACGGCAGTGGGGAAGACAATGACAAATTCAAAGAAAGACATTAAAGACATTCCCTACTTCCCTAATTAAAAGAAATGAAATGTCTTTAAATATTCAGATAACCTCTGCAATACCCAGGTACAGAAAGTAGAAATTGCATAAATAAACTCAAATTTGTCTGCCTAAAAAATAACTGCTACACAGCTTAGGAAATATGGCTACTAAAGTACTCTACCTCACAGCAGTATCTCGGATGTGTCTCATCTAGAGGTCACAGTTCCAAATCTTTTTCGATTTGTAAACTAATAGAAACTGGAAGTTTTCTGAGTTTTAGGGACAAGAGCATTTCAAGACATTCCCAAGCCAACAAGGAATAATCTGTCATCTAGTAGAAACAGAAAGAGCAATCCACACTTGTAAAAATAAGAAACAAATCACAGTGTAAACTTGAAATCTCTTTGAGGTTTTTTTTTTTAAATAATAGCTTTGTTGAGATATAATACACCTACCATACAATTCGCCTATTAAAGTATAAAATTCAGTTTTTTTAGTATACTCACAGATATGTACTACTGTCATAATGGCCAATTTTAGAACATTTTCATCACCCCAACATGATACCCCGTACACATTAAACAGTTACTCTGCATTTGTCCTCCCCCCAGGCCTGCAAGCCACTAACATACTTTCTGTCTCTGGATTTGGCTGTTCTGGACATTTTATATAACGGGATTATGCAATATGTGGTCCTTTGTAACTGGCTTCTTGAACTCAGCATAATGTTTTCCAGGTTCATTCACTATGTAAAATCCCTTTGACTTTTGTGTATGGTGATAACATTCTCAGACAGGGAATTCTCAGTTGTGTTTATATCTCAGTGTCCTGATGATTAAAGCAGAGCAAATCTACTCAAGATCTGGGAGTCATTACAAACACTGGCCCTGGTGACAAAATATGGGATCTTTGCCATGTCCCTTACAATCATGGTCTTGCAAACGTTACTTGATTTCTTTAATAGTGTCTTTTTACCATGGAATGGGCAAATAATACCACCTTACAAGGTGCTTGTGAGGATTAAATGCAATAATTTGTACAAAGCACTTAACACAATGTCTATCATACAATAAATGTTCAACAAATGTTAGCTGTTGAATTTTCATTCCTGGTATTATATACAAACCACAGTGACTCAGATCTAGCAAACTTAGCTAGTTATACAATGTAGTCATAAAAAGATAAATCATTAAGAAACCTCTGGGCTGGGCACAGTGGCTCATGCCTGTAATCCCAGCACTTTGGGATGCCAAGGCAGGAGAATCGCTTAAGCACGGGAGTTTGAGACCAGCCTGGGCAACACAGCAAGACATTGTCTCAACAACAACAACAACAAAAAATCAAAATTAGCCATGTGTGGTGGTGCTTGCCCTTAATCCCAACTATTTGGGAGGCTAAAGTGGAAAGATCATTTGAGCACAGGAGGTGGGGGCTGCTGTGAGCCATGATCGTGTTACTGTACTCCAGCCTGGGTGATGGAGTGAGACTCTGACTCAAAAAACAAAACAAACAAACAAACAACCCTCCCCAAACAAAACCCTGATCTACAAAAAGATACTATAAGTAAATAAATTAGTTAATTAATAAGATACCTTAAAAACCAAACAACTTTATTGCATAGAAAAGTATCAGTTCAAAGTTATTGGTATTTGGTAGCAGCAAAATGTAAAAATAAATAGGACAGAATAAGGGGCTCACTATAGGTAGGACAAAACCATACCATCATAAGAGGGCAGTTAGGCTAACCAATTGAGAAAAACCACTTTCAAAGAGAAACTTCTATTATAAATTGAATGTTAATTTGTATTTTCCACTTATTTAGTTCAACAGCCTGGAGCAGCTATGCATCAACTTCACCAACGAGAAACTGCAACAGTTTTTCAACCACCACATGTTTGTGCTGGAGCAGGAGGAGTACAAGAAGGAAGGCATCGAGTGGGAGTTCATCGACTTCGGGATGGACCTGGCCGCCTGCATTGAGCTCATCGAGAAGGTTTGCTTGCTTATGTCAGACTACAGATTATACTGCTGTATGGTATTATAAAGAAAACCATAAAGCCTTGGTATACGCAATGGTAAAGGATTTCTACTTGTAAAAAGTGAGGAAAATACTTCTTCTTTTGCCAACTCTGAGGTAGGTATTCTGATAAAAGGAAACTGAATATTTCCTATACAGTTCAGAACTTGACACTTACCCACAGTTTGTAATGCTAAGCCTTACATCTAAAACTTTCTTTCCTTACAAATAGATCATTGACCATTGACTCAAATCTTTTTTAACTTATTTCTTTGTCCTCCTTGAAGTCATTATTACTGGCATGAGAAGTATGAATTTCTAGTACTGTGCTTTGAAGCAGAGGTTTTCCAAACTCTAGTTGTGTCAAAGACTCACCAGGAGTCCTTAATACAACTGCAGGTTTCCCTCATCTCACCCCCAGAAATACTTTTTGGTAAGTTTGGGAGGAAATCATTGTGCTTAACAAATGATTCTGATGCAGCTAATTTGCAAGTCACACTTAGAGAAATAAGGCATTTGGGGTAAAGACACAAACTCCACAGGAGCATAGTCCTCATCTGTCTTGCTGTGTCACAACCTAGAACCTTACCCAACACCAGGATCTTGATCAATACCCCATAAATATTTGTTAAATTAATAACTTCTGACCAAAAGAATGGGTTTTTATTATTTCTGTGGTATTAAAGAATTCATTTACTCAAATAGGATCATTAATGTCATATATTATTCCTATTTGCAGACAGAACTCAAATGGCATTTGTTTCTTCCCATTCTTCCAGCCAATGGGCATCTTCTCCATCCTGGAAGAGGAGTGCATGTTCCCCAAGGCAACAGACACCTCCTTCAAGAACAAGCTCTATGAACAACATCTTGGAAAGTCCAACAACTTCCAGAAGCCCAAGCCTGCCAAAGGCAAGGCTGAGGCCCACTTCTCACTGGTGCACTATGCTGGGACCGTGGACTACAACATTGCAGGCTGGCTTGACAAGAACAAGGACCCCCTGAATGAGACCGTGGTTGGGCTGTACCAGAAATCCTCAATGAAAACTCTGGCCTACCTCTTCTCTGGAGCAGCAGCAGCAGCTGAAGCAGGTAATTTTCATTAGAAATGACCTTTTACTTAATGTATAAAGCATAACCAGAGAAAGCCTGTCCTATGATTGATTGTGCCTTCTTTGCCCCCCCCTCAGAGGCTGGTGGTGGAAAAAAAGGTGCTAAGAAGAAGGGTTCTTCTTTCCAGACCGTGTCTGCTCTCTTCAGGGTATAAATTTCATTTTCTCTCTGTAGTTAGATTTAGCATATTAAATTTTACTCTATTGTTGTAAGGAAAGGGAAGCGGTCTTACAAGGGCTCTAGAACTGGATATGACTCAAGGAGACAGGTCAGCTGACAGTTTGGGAAGGGATATCTCAGTATCCAGAAGACACAGAAGTCAGGAGAGATGAGAGTGAATTGCAGAAGTCAGTATCAGATGACAAATTCAATTTAAAGTTATTTGACACTTAAAAGACTCCACTGGGATAGGATTAAGTATAGCATGAGAATTACCTGAGCCTTTGGGAGCCTCCAAGTGGTTTAGGTGTTTAAGCATAAATTGGTACAGAACTGAACTGAGTAGATTTTGAAAGTTAAAGATAGAAGAATAGTGATGAGGCTTGGGGGCTAAATCAAAGGAAAGAAATATAAAAACCAGATGTGATAATAAATATCACTTGAAGAAAAATTTACTTCTCTTTTGGCAATCCCATTTCAAATCACATCTCTAATAACTGAAGGTCTAGTTATTCTGAAAAAAACAGGATTTCCATAACGGAAAACTTTACACACTTAGTAACATGGCTGTCAGTTCTCCGCCAAGTCTCAGAATGAGGCGTTAAAGGCCACTTTCTGTGGAACCATCAGGACACACAGCTCTGTATTTACAACAAGGAATAAGCATGTGATAAAGAGGCAGATACAACCGAAGGTCAAGTAAAGAAAGGAGTGGGAGATTAGGAGGAAGAACTGAATTAATAAAACCAGACCACATATCTAGGCAAAAGAGATGGATAGAGTATTTCCATACGTTTAAAGCATCATAGTAAATTTACGACATATGCTAAGAAATTCAACAGCAGTGAACAATCACTTCAAGAGCTCATAGAAAAACATGTTTGTATGTGCACAAAAATAGAAAATAGGAGGACATATTGGGAATGTGGAAATTCCAGAGATAACTCTGAAAATTGAAACCTGGTTACTGTTCAGTAGAATTGAACCAATGTCAGGGATCACCATAATTAAGTCTATAAATATGACTGGATGAAAACAGTGTATTTTTCAACCATAAACTTGTATGGTTCCACAGGAGAATTTGAATAAGCTGATGACCAACTTGAGGAGCACTCACCCCCACTTTGTACGGTGCATCATCCCCAATGAAACAAAAACTCCTGGTAAGACACTTTCTGATATTCAAACAAGCTCTGTGTGTTTGCTTTAGGCCATGAAATATGGCACGTGTACTCCTTCTTTTAGGTGCCATGGAGCACGAGCTTGTCCTGCACCAGCTGAGGTGCAATGGTGTGCTGGAAGGCATCCGCATCTGCAGGAAAGGATTCCCAAGCAGAATCCTATATGCAGACTTCAAACAGAGGTCAGACATTCTCACTGTAAATTGTTTTAAGAGGTTTTTATTACTTTTTGAATTTTTTCAGTGAAAGAGTCCTTTATACCTTCTATTAAAATTGAAGAGAAGAGAAACAAACTTAACAAACTCCATATTGACATGCAAAAAATCTGAAGTCATTTGAATAGACAAGAGAATAGATGAAGGGGTAGACGTGATTTCTTATTTCTGTTCGATTATCTGATGTCTGTGTTGTTTCTACAGTCAGTCAGGCAGGAAGATTTCTTGTTGATGACAACAACTATATCATATAATTGTTTGGCTTAAACAGATACAAGGTATTAAATGCAAGTGCTATCCCTGAAGGGCAATTCATCGATAGCAAGAAGGCTTCTGAGAAGCTGCTTGGGTCCATTGATGTTGACCACACCCAATACAAATTTGGTCACACCAAGGTAATATTCTTTAAATCTTCTTTTATGCTATTTCTATCCCTTTGAACTTTATGTAAAGTTTTTTTAATCTGAAACTCTGCCCATGCACAGGTCTTTTTCAAAGCTGGTCTTCTGGGGCTCCTAGAGGAGATGAGAGATGACAAGTTGGCCCAGCTGATTACCCGAACTCAGGCCAGGTGCAGAGGGTTCTTGGCAAGAGTGGAGTACCAGAGGATGGTGGAGAGAAGGTATTGATAAGGATACTTTATTCATCAGTCTAGGCCTTTTTATTCTGTTTCCAGTTATAATCTGACTTTGTATATTTCTGTTCCTATCACAGAGAGTCCATCTTCTGCATCCAGTACAATGTCCGTGCCTTCATGAATGTGAAGCACTGGCCCTGGATGAAGCTGTATTTCAAGATCAAGCCCCTCTTAAAAAGTGCAGAGACAGAGAAGGAGATGGCCAACATGAAGGAAGAATTTGAAAAAACCAAAGAAAACCTTGCAAAAGCTGAAGCCAAAAGAAAAGAGCTGGAAGAAAAAATGGTTGTTCTTATGCAAGAGAAAAATGACCTGCAACTCCAGGTTCAAGCTGTGAGTATCAGATCCCATTTCTTGCAGTCTGATACAACAACTTCAGTTCAGTGATGACCAAGTAAAGGTTTAGATCCCATCTAATAAGGAACAAGTTATTAATCTTTCCTAATCCACAACTCCTTACAATGTTCTATAAATTGTCATATACAACATTACTAAAAATCACTATGGTAGGATTCCTTGTTGTCAAGAAGGGAAAAATAAAAAGTTTTCCTTTCTCCTTGTTCTTTTTCTTAGCAGAATGTGAACAGGAAATAAGTTCAGCTTTGCTTCCTAAGATTCTTCCTACTAAAAATGCAAAGAGCAATGAGAAAAGAACAATATTGTCAGTGAAGATGGAGGAGACTGTGATAAAAAAAAAGCATCAACTTGAAATCGATATTGTATTTTTTAAAATCTGCAGTCCCCTAGCAACTTTTTGTTCAACTTTAGTTTTAGGAGACTTCTAGTACTTGGAATAGCATCGTGGCAAAGCTTTCTATAGATAATTCAATTTTATGCAAATCATGAGAGAGAGAGTTGGTATTCTCATTCTGACATCCTAGTAAATATCCAAAGCCTTAGGGATAAATATTTGATCTGTCTAACCCAAATTACAAGAGAATTCAGTTGCTGGCACCAAAACCAACAACAGAAAACATTAAAGGTTACCTACCTAGTTATCAGAATTTAGACAGGGAATTGATTAGTTCCACTGAGCCTAGAAGTTTTGGGCACATAATTTAAAAAAATTTTTTAGAGATGAATTGCAAAAACCTAGTTTGGCATTATGACTTTTCTATACATTGTATAGATCAGAGTTTTCCAAATTGAAGAGTGGTTCATCATGCCTTCAAAAATTAAGAGATAATTAAGGCCAGGCATGGTAGCTCACACCTGTAATCTGATCACTTTGGTAGGCAGAGATGAGAAGATTGCCTGAACCCAGGGGTTAAAGACAAGCCTGGGCAACTTGGCAAGACCTCATCTCCACAATAAATCAAAAAATTAACTGGGCATGGTGCCACACGCCTGTAGTTCCAGCTACTTGGAAGGCTGAGGTGGAAGGATTGCCTGAGCCCAGCAGGTGGAAGCTGTGGTGACCGTGAGCATGCCACTACACTCCAGCCTGGGCAACAGAATGAGACTTCAGCTCAAAAAAAAAAAGGATCGTTGAAGGGGATATGTAAGCTTCATCCAAGCATACTCCTCCCCCGAGTATGACATAACCTCTTTTCAACAGTATTCCATCAACTATCCACATAAATAGTTGATGAAGTTCCAGATACTAAGGATACGACTTTGAACAAGAGACATTCTCTTTGTCCTCAGAGTTTATTCCAACTCCTATTTCTTCTCACGAGAAATATGCTTGTTACTTTATTTAAGTATCACCTCTAACATGATCCATTTTCCTTAGTTCCTCCAGGGACTCCCTTTGCTTTCAAACTGCTCTGCCACTGAAGGACACGTCTTCCCTTTACAGCACTTTGCTGATACTACCCCTCTCTCCTAGCAACCTGCCAGATACCCAATCCTTTTGTTTGTTTCATATTCTAAACTTTTCTGAAAATAAATATTAAACAAAGAAAGTTGACCAACCTGAAATCATACATCAACATATTATATATGTTTAGCAAATATAATTGTATTATAATTATACTAGGAACCATGACTTAAATTCCTTTTTTAAGTCTCCAGAGTCATAAGTACCCAATAAATACTTGCCAAGTAATGAAAAGCAAATAAAAATTAACCTGAGGTCTTAAAACATAATTTACTTGCTTGGTTTCAAAATATTAATAATAAAATCTGAAAATGTATAGGAAACCAAAATGTAAAAGTGGCTACTGTCTCTCCATAGGAAGCAGATAGCTTGGCTGATGCAGAGGAAAGGTGTGACCAGCTGATCAAAACCAAAATCCAGCTAGAGGCCAAAATCAAAGAGGTGACTGAAAGAGCTGAGGATGAAGAAGAGATCAATGCGGAGCTGACGGCCAAAAAGAGGAAACTGGAGGATGAATGTTCAGAACTCAAGAAAGACATTGATGACCTTGAGCTGACACTGGCCAAGGTTGAGAAGGAGAAACATGCCACGGAAAATAAGGTATGGTTCATATTCTCCAATATTATACAGGGCTTTTGCCACCTAACTGAGCTGCTATACAGCAACTAAGCTGCTCTCTTAACCTTTGTAGGTGAAAAACCTCACAGAAGAGATGGCAGGCCTTGACGAAACCATCGCTAAGCTGACCAAGGAGAAGAAGGCCCTCCAAGAGGCCCACCAGCAGACCCTGGATGACCTGCAGGCAGAGGAGGACAAAGTCAACACCCTGACCAAAGCTAAAATCAAGCTTGAGCAACAAGTAGATGACGTAAGCCTAATATTAGTAACAAACTAAATAAGCAAGAGTTTGTATTCTTGTAATATAGTGAGTACATACCAAGTGCCTCCTCTGATTAAGGTGTCTGGAGCATCATCCCTGACACAAGGACTAACATGTACACACGAGAAATTTTAAAAATCAATAAAGAAAGTTAGCTATGAATAACAGACAATATGGGTAAAAAGAATCAAGGGAAAGGAAGGTTAATATGTTCACAAAGAAAAGCTGTACAAATAAAACAGGTATCTACCTGAGCTTAAAAGGCAAGTGACTATGGGAAGAAGATATAGAAGAAGGAAGTGTTTTGAGTAGGGAACATAGCAACAACAAGGAAGCAGTCGTGATCAATAAAATTTTCTCTCACAGAAACAAAGGGAACTCAATTAGGAATGATAAATTTGGCTTTAAACACAATCTGATATCTAATAGAGAACCCGCTGAAAATGTCTGAATTAGGGAAGCATTAACAAAGGTTATGGTTTGGAAATATTACCATGCTGTCCATCCATGTGGAAAAGTATTGATCACCATGAATTCCAGTGGAGAGATATAGAAGGCATGATGTTTCACTCGTCATTTATTGTAATAATGTAAAAATGAGGCACATTTCACCTTTTAAATGATGAATGCTTAAACTAGGTAAAAACTAGCAAGAATGGAATCAATAAGACAAATCTGCCTAACTCACAGAAAAATCAAACGGTTTGCTGATTAATTATTAATTAATGTTTAAAAGTTCAACTTGAACAAAAGAACTGTACCATGGATTATTAACTTTTAGCTTGAAGGATCTTTGGAACAAGAAAAGAAAATTCGGATGGATCTAGAAAGAGCAAAGAGAAAACTTGAGGGAGACCTGAAATTGGCTCAAGAATCCACAATGGATATAGAAAATGACAAGCTACAACTTGATGAAAAGCTAAAAAAGTAAGCAGTAAGGACAAAATTTTAATGGGGAAATTACTATTAATATTTCTATGACTGACAAAAGGTGATTTTCTAATAGAAAAGAGTTTGAAATGAGCAATCTGCAAAGCAAGATTGAAGATGAGCAAGCACTTGCTATGCAGCTGCAGAAGAAGATCAAGGAGTTACAAGTAAGTATATGATTTTCATCAGTCTAATTCAACATCACAAAATGTACTGACACCAAGAAGTTGAGTTTGTACTTTTCACCATTTTCAGGCCCGCATTGAGGAGCTGGAGGAGGAAATTGAGGCAGAGCGGGCCTCCCGGGCCAAAGCAGAGAAGCAGCGCTCTGACCTCTCCCGGGAACTGGAGGAGATCAGCGAGAGGCTGGAAGAAGCCGGTGGGGCCACTTCAGCCCAGATTGAGATGAACAAGAAGCGAGAGGCTGAGTTCCAGAAGATGCGCAGGGACCTGGAGGAGGCCACACTGCAGCATGAAGCCACGGCAGCCACCCTGAGGAAGAAGCATGCGGATAGTGTGGCTGAGCTTGGGGAGCAGATTGACAACCTGCAGCGGGTCAAGCAGAAGCTGGAGAAGGAGAAGAGCGAGATGAAGATGGAGATCGATGACCTTGCCAGTAACATGGAGATTGTCTCCAAAGCCAAGGTACAGTCATCATTTAAGTCTTAAAGAGACTTCTGTAGGACAGTTGGGAGTGAATCTTTCAAGAATCATTAGTAGCTGTCAAGAGGAAACTTAGGCAATACAAGTTTGGAGACTTGGGAGAGAGAGAGAGCAGTCCTGCATTCACCATTTATTTGGGAATAGCCATACCCAAATAATATGAAAAGTGAAAAATTAGTCTCTTTCAAATAAAAATACAATTCAGCTATACATTGGGAGGCTTTTTTTTTTTCAATACTTCACATTGATTTTTGGTTGTCTTGTTTTTTTTCTTAAGCACAAATATAATTTGTTTCTCAAAAACATCTCATGAACTGAATTAGATATCTTTTTCTCATATCTTAGATAAGGCGATTTAGTAAAGCAGTTAAATTAACAAAGCAATTTAGTGGCAGTATGTTTAGACTATATCTTGTTACTCTTTCTATCACAATCCAAAGCCTTTGTTGTTTTTTGTTTGTTTGTATGTTTGCAAAGATAGTCACTTCTAAAAATAAATGAGTATTGCAGCTCTAATAGAATGTTTGGATCACTGAAATTTTCTTTGGTCCTGGTTGAGATGCCTTCTACCACTTTTTGACTGCAGGGAAACCTTGAAAAGATGTGCCGCACTCTAGAAGATCAAGTGAGTGAACTTAAGACCAAGGAAGAAGAGCAGCAGCGGCTGATCAATGACCTCACAGCTCAGAGAGCACGCCTGCAGACGGAATCAGGTAGGCCATTCACCAGTGTTTACCTTGAATGACAAATTTACCCTGGATATCCAATTTGCTGAAAAACTGCACTGAGTTACTTGAGATCACATACTACCTCTTTGGAAGTTACCCACTAATATGAACACAATATTGACTACTGGCATGGGGCTGCTTTCTTTCTCATATAAATATGGATAGACAGAATGATACATGATAGATAGACAGATAGATAGAGATGGGAGGAAGAGAGAGAGAGAGAGAGAGAGAGAGAGAGAGATGTCCAGGCCATTTTATTTTTGAACATTTTAAACAGATTTGGCTTTAATTTACAAGTTATGAAACACAAAGTGTATCCTCACAGTATCTCTTCTCACTTTTCAAAATGACTTTCACAAACTATTTGTCACTTTATTTTCCCCATTAGTCTGTGTAATATTATCTATGTTTTAAAGACAGCAGATTACAGTAGTGATGAAGTGACTTTTCCAAGAATGCTTACTCCGATCTTTTTCCTGAAATCTTGCCAATTACTTGTAACTAACACAGTAAAGTAAGAAAATATTCAGAACCACCACCCAGCTGACAAGCATTCAAACTTTTTGATTAGCAAAGTTCAAAAGACCGCATTTACTTCTCTCCTTGTAGATTTGTCCAACTTTCTGCCCAAGTTCTAGCCCCAAGTAAGAATTGTTTTTATGGATCATTTAGGCAGGTGAAAAGTGATGGGAGAGTCACTCTACTTTTTCTCTCTTTTTTTGAGTTGGAGTCTCACTCTGTCACCCAGACTGGAGTGCAGTGGCCGCTCCCGGCCACCGCAGCCTCGACCTGCTGGGCTCCGGCAATCCTTCCGCCTCAGCCTTCCAAGTAGCTGGAATTACAGGCATGCGCTACCACACCCGGCTGATTTTTTTATTTATTGTAGAGATGAGGTCTCGCTGCCCAGGCGGGTCTCGAACCCGCGGGCTCAGGCAATCCACTCACCTCAGCCTCCCAAAGGCGCGGGATTACAGGCTGAGCCACCGAGCCCGGCTTCTACTTTTTCATATTCATTCAAATACTGTTCTTTTCATAACAGGGTTCAAAATAATGTTTTTATTATTGTTATAAAGGGGATCAGTACACTTCATGAAGAAGAAAACAACATTCTCAAGGAGTCAACATACTCCTTGTAGTTTCTCTTCCATGATACTAGTAACTTAGGTTTAAAAAAAATAAAACCTGTAATTCTTATTACATGTAAAAAAGATAAGGCTTCGGGGAGGGCGGGTGGAGAGATAAGGCTTCTAGGCAACTAGTTTAAAAATAGTGCTGAAAGGGTTTCCTCTCATTCTAACATAATCTAGTTTGTTTTCTGAATTATAGTGTTTAAGAATTGAAGACATATTTAGATGCCATTGAGTTGGGAACTGATTAATTATCCAGAAAGCAACTCGTTCTATGGATACAAGGAACATCATTTCTGAGTACAAAAACGTTTTCAGGATTTTCTTCTGAATGTTACTTCTACTTTCAGAGGCAATTGCTCAAAGTTAGCTATTTTCCACAGAATAAATCCTTTATTTCAACCAACTTTTGGTGGAAGATAAACTAGTATAATACTACTGCCTTAGATAAAAAGCACTGGAGGTATTTTCTTGTTTGATAGACATTTTTTCACTTGTTTCATCAATTTCTACTGCAATCTCAAATATCTCCTCAAATAATTTGTGCTGTTCATATGCATGTAATCTGACTCAAAGTTCTACATACTTCTCACTTTCAACTGGATTTACACATCAGGTTAAAGTGGATGTTGGTGTTTGTTGCAATTCATGTTCTCCATCAAGTTTCAGACTTGGCTCCCTTTCCCTGCTCCAGTTTTTATTTTAGAATTTTAATTTCCAAAGTAAGGTTGAGTTTTCTGGATCTT
This sequence comes from Cephalopachus bancanus, assembly GCA_027257055.1. NCBI lineage: Eukaryota > Metazoa > Chordata > Mammalia > Primates > Tarsiidae > Cephalopachus > Cephalopachus bancanus. Next base: position 5,645,290 of record JAPVLO010000052.1, read on the forward strand.
GGTCTTTTATAGGTGAATATTCACGCCAGCTAGATGAAAAGGACTCACTAGTTTCTCAGCTATCAAGGGGTAAACAAGCTTTCACACAACAAATAGAAGAACTGAAAAGGCAGCTTGAAGAGGAGATAAAGGTAAACCCTACTTCTTGTTGTCATTCTCACTTTTGTGGGTTTTTTTGTTTGTTTTTTTGTTTTTTTGCTTATTTTACAGATTTTCTGCTGGTGACTTATAGGAGATTAGGAACTAAACATCACTCTAAAGATATAAAAGTAAGTCACCAATCTCTGTGTTCTCAGGCCAAGAGTGCTCTGGCACATGCCCTGCAGTCTTCTCGCCATGACTGTGACCTGTTACGGGAACAGTATGAGGAAGAGCAGGAAGCCAAGGCCGAGCTGCAGAGGGCAATGTCCAAAGCCAACAGCGAGGTTGCCCAGTGGAGGACCAAATATGAGACGGATGCCATTCAGCGCACAGAGGAGCTGGAGGAGGCCAAGTATGTTCTAGGTTTAGTTCAAATGAAAATACCTCCGTTAATAATTAAAGTCCATGTGCAGTAAGTACTATGTGGGCAAACAGGGTCCTTGCTGTCCTTGGCTTTCAAGTACAGCTCTTCCTTTTGAGATGTAAAAATATGACTATTTGTAGGGAGAAAGGGAAATATATTTATAAAGAGCAAAGAGTATAAAGAAAATTCTAAAGAAAACATATTGTTTTATAAAGGACTAGGTATTTGATACAATTCAAAAGTTTAAGACTAAATTGTAGGAAGGGAGAATCTGGACAGGAAAGAAACTACTTATTCAACAGAAAGTTTAAGATAAGATCTAGTCATTTGTTCTGGGCATAAAGAAGAGCCCTATTGCTAGAATTAATATTTTGGTGGATGACTTAGAAAAGATTCTGAGAGGATCGTTCAAAGCAAAATTTATATTGATTTGGTAAATTTTTGATTAATGGATTGATGAAAAGCTCCAAAAAATGAGGCATACAATTAGACAGATAAAATCAAGTATATTTCATATGAATTAATTTATCCAATATTTGAGTCTTTAATGTGTGTGACAGCCTACAAGAATACAAAGGTTAGTAAGGTACAGACTTGGCAATTAAGATTAAGTAGAGACACAGATATAAATGACAGTAATCAATGTAGACATTAGTATTCTATAAAGGAGAAATAAGCCAGCTTCCTTGAAGGGTAAAATGTCTTGGGCTTGTCATAAGTGGACTTAAAGCCAGACTATGAAGTATGACAATATCAAAATTTGAGTTGTTTTCAGTATTTGGTGGAAAGAGACAGGAGTCAATTAATATAGACTGGAACCTGTTAAACAAGCATGTGAAGCAAAGTACTAAAGATGTATGACTGAAATTCACTCACGTGTACCCACTTTGAAATACCCAATTCCGCTCAGAGCCATTTACTTCTACTGCCTATATTTCACTTTCTAGAAAGAAGTTGGCTCAGCGTCTGCAAGATGCTGAGGAACATGTAGAAGCTGTGAATGCCAAGTGTGCTTCCCTTGAGAAGACGAAGCAGAGGCTCCAAAATGAAGTGGAGGATCTCATGATTGATGTTGAGAGAACAAATGCTGCCTGTGCGGCCCTGGACAAAAAGCAAAGGAACTTTGATAAGGTATTTTGCCCAATTTCTGTTTAGACATTCAACAGATGACTAACAATAGCCTGCTATCTTCTGTGGCCTTCTCCAACCCATCTGAGGACTACTGTTCTCAGTAGCCGCTGATCCACTGGCAGGTGTGTGTGTTGTTTCTATGTTCATTCATAATTATTTTTCAGTACCAGATCACCTCAACTCTGTCTGAGAGTTGCTAAAATAGACAGCTTTTATCCCATCAGACTTTCTCCCCTAAATTTATTGACCATTCCTTGACCTTCAGATCTTGGCAGAATGGAAACAGAAGTATGAAGAAACTCATGCTGAACTTGAAGCTTCTCAAAAGGAATCCCGCTCCCTCAGCACAGAACTATTTAAGATTAAGAATGCTTATGAGGAATCCTTAGACCAACTTGAAACCCTGAAGCGGGAGAATAAGAATTTGCAACGTGAGTACATTTTACCTTTTCATTCACAATAGAATATATGAAATAATGTTTTTCCATCTCTAAACAAATTTCTATATTTTTGTCTACCAACAGAGGAGATTTCTGATCTCACTGAACAGATTGCAGAAGGAGGAAAGCGTATCCATGAACTGGAAAAAATAAAGAAGCAAATTGAACAAGAAAAGTGTGAACTTCAGGCTGCATTAGAGGAGGCAGAGGTAGACATTTTATTGTGCACTCTAAAACAATTCTGAGAGGGGTTACCCTGAATGCAAAGATCAGTGAATCAAGAGAAATGAAAAGTAGCTTTTACTCTGTGTACTAGAGTTAGAATGGAGAATTGACATGCATACAACTAACATAAGTATATGTCAGAAACTGTGCTAGATACAGAAAAAAACAAAGATGAATATGTTAAGGGCCCTGTGTTCAAGGGCACAATCTCCCTGGAGAGATAGAAGCCTATTAAATCAATAGTAACACATTGTAGAAATTTCAATAACAATGGAATAAAGATGTATGACTACAGCACAAAGGTAGAAACTAATTCTTATTTCTAGAATACTGCACACTTCCATTTACCTGCTAATGATGCCTCTTGCTGTCATTAAGGCATCTCTTGAACATGAAGAGGGAAAGATCCTGCGCATCCAGCTTGAGTTGAACCAAGTCAAGTCTGAAATTGATAGGAAAATTGCTGAAAAGGATGAGGAAATCGACCAACTGAAGAGGAACCACATTAGAGTCGTGGAGTCGATGCAGAGCACGCTGGACGCTGAGATCAGGAGCAGGAATGATGCCATCAGGCTCAAGAAGAAGATGGAGGGAGACCTCAATGAAATGGAAATCCAGCTGAACCATGCCAACCGCATGGCTGCAGAGGCCCTGAGGAACTACAGGAACACCCAAGGCATCCTCAAGGTAAATGGGTGCAAGAGATGGCTCCAGGACGACTGGAGCAACTGTAGCCCTGAGAACATGGTATCTCAATGACTGTTCATCCCACAGGATACCCAGATCCACCTGGATGATGCTCTCCGGGGCCAGGAGGACCTGAAGGAGCAGCTGGCCATGGTTGAACGCAGAGCCAACCTGCTGCAGGCTGAGATTGAAGAGCTGCGGGCCACTCTGGAACAGACAGAGAGGAGCAGGAAAATTGCAGAACAGGAGCTCCTGGATGCCAGTGAGCGTGTTCAGCTCCTCCATACCCAGGTGCATATAATAACAGAATAGTAAAAAATACAAAGGCATAAAAATGACATTTTTGTTCATATCTTAGTATTATTTAGAAATCTATTTATAAGGTTTTATTAAGGATAAAGCTTAAAATATTTAATTTTTTATTAGCAAAATCAAAAAAATAATCATTAGAATATCAGGTTTCCTAATTTTTTACTACTGTACCTAAATTTCTGAATTTCACATTTTAACCAGAACACTAGCCTGATCAACACCAAGAAGAAACTGGAGACAGACATTTCCCAAATCCAGGGTGAGATGGAGGACATTGTCCAGGAAGCCCGCAACGCAGAAGAGAAGGCCAAGAAGGCCATCACTGATGTGAGCAGAGGGTAACACAGTGGTGGTCAAACTTGAATCTTGATGTGCTCTTTCAGCTCTCTTAACCAATTCTTTTTTTACTGTTAATTAGGCCGCCATGATGGCCGAGGAGCTGAAGAAGGAGCAGGACACTAGTGCTCACTTGGAGCGAATGAAGAAGAACCTGGAACAGACAGTAAAGGATCTGCAGCACCGTCTGGATGAGGCAGAGCAACTGGCACTGAAAGGCGGGAAGAAGCAGATCCAGAAACTGGAGGCCAGGGTGGGTCTCCTAATCAGCATGTGTTTCTATCTCATAATGATCCAACACATAATTTTGAATACCTAGCATTGCTAGATGATTTGTGGCAAACATTTGAGATGAAAGAGAGGTATTCCCACTGACCAAGACCTTATAATGAGACGATCAGACTAGGACATCAAAAACTTCATAGAAAGCAGAGGAAAAGAAGTATGCGGGTCATTTGAAGAAGTAGAAATTCATTGAGTGAATGAATTATAGTAAATGTCCTTAAAATGTCCACCTTCTTGCAGGTTCGTGAACTTGAAGGAGAAGTTGAAAGTGAACAGAAGCGCAATGTTGAAGCTGTCAAGGGTCTGCGCAAACATGAGAGAAGAGTGAAGGAACTCACTTACCAAGTAAGGAAAATGACCTGTCTAGGTTTTCATCCCAGTCTGCATGGGATTGAAACCCATATGTATAACAAAATGGTATGATGGTATTTGTACCTTCAAGAAACTCCCTGTTTTAAATATTATTTCAGACTGAGGAGGACCGCAAGAATGTTCTCAGGCTCCAAGACCTAGTGGACAAACTGCAGTCAAAGGTGAAAGCATACAAGAGACAAGCTGAGGAAGCGGTGAGTTCATAACCCCTTTGGGTAACTGGGTGGCCTCCACTTTTCAGACATGATGAGGACAATTTAGTTAAAGCAATGAAAGAAAAAATGAGTACAATGAGGAAGGATCCATGGAAAATAAATGACTGAAGTTCTGAAAAATGAGATGAAACCAACCACTTGACAAGCCAGGGGAAAATATTCTAGGAAAGAGGAAGAACAAATGCAAAGCTTTTGAGTAGAAAAGTGGTTCAAGAAACAGAAAAATAAGGAAGAGAGCAGCACAGACCAGGTTGGAGAGTCAGGCAGGAGACAGAGCACAGGGTCTTTCTAGATCATACTAAGAAGTCTGGATTATAGTTTAAGTACATTAGGGCACTGAGAAACCATGGGAAGGTTTTAATATGGATCAGTTGTAACCTGATTTATGTTTTTTAAAATGAGCATTCTGGCTACTCTGGAAAATGGGTTATTGAGTAACATAAGTGGTTGTAGAGAGACATGTTAGGAAGCTTTTCAGGTTGGTTCTGTGGTTTGGATTAAGGCAGTAGTGGAGCATAAATAAAGAAGTGGACTGATTCAAGATATAGTCTACAAGATACACTAATAGTTGTAATCAAGGGTAATTCATCAAGTTTATGGTTTGAGTAACCAGGTAAATGATGTAACACTTACTTTAGTGGGGAACTAAGAGAAGAAGAGATCTGCAGGGCAATAAAGAAATAAGAATTTGTTTTGGATACATTAAGTGTGAAATACTACACACACAAGTAAAGATGTCAAGTAAATAGTTAAATATAAGACCTGGAGCTCAGGTCTCAATTATGTTCAAACTACTGGATTCCTGGCACTCCACCTTATTTCAGTTCCTTATCCATGATTCATCTGGCATAATAATTGAATAGTATCCATTTCCTAAGTATAGATATACATACTTACATATCACGAATGAGTTTCTCTGCTCATTGATGCTTCTCAACTTTCCCCTGGCCTCTAAGGTCGCAGAGAAAGAGACAAAGGTTTAACAGGTGGCGGGGAGTTATTGAGGCAAGCAGAGAGATCAAGCATGTATGTACCTACCTACACACACACACACACACACACACACACACACACTCATACCCACACTATGGACAAATTGCTTAATCTTTCCTTAGTTCTTTCTTTCATCAGCTCTTTCTTTCCTCATCTGTAAAAGGACAATATGAGGTGTTTTTATTTTTGTTTTTGTTTTCAAGCTATACTATTTAGTGATTCCAAGCTTTATGAATGTTTTAAATTCGAATGCCACATTTGGAGGCTTCTTGATGAGACTTAAAAAAAATAATTACTAGAGACTAAACTAGAACTGACATGCTCACATTTTCTGCTATATATTCAAGCACAATCAGAGACAGCTCAGACTATTTTAGGAAACAATAAACTTCTTGTTTAACTTTAAACTTCACTAAGTGCAATCACATATTTATTTGGCAATAACATATTCAAGTAATAGTTTGGTATAATATAGATTGCAAATCTGCATTCTTAAAAGGTCTGGTTCTATTCTCAGGATTCTGAAAAAAATCAAGACTGGACACCTGGCATATTTAGTAGTAGCTGTAAGATGTTCAGCTGTTCTCAAAGTTCAGATACAAATGTCATATGGCCTTCCTTGTTATCAATGAGTTCAAGAAGTATAAGAGGAGCTAGTGCAAAAAAAAACCAAAAGATGCAAGAGCATTTCTCTAAGTTTCTTAAAAGATTTACTAGATTGATTCACTTTTAAGTAAAAAGAAATTCAGAACTCACTGTCCTACCTTTTTTCCTCATAAATGCATTTCTATTCACAGGAGGAACAATCCAATGTCAACCTCACCAAGTTCCGAAAGATCCAGCACGAGCTGGAGGAGGCTGAGGAACGGGCTGATATTGCTGAGTCCCAGGTCAACAAACTGCGGGTGAAGAGCCGAGAGGTTCACACAAAAATCATAAGTGAAGAATAATTCATCCAAATGCTGAAAGGTGACCAAAGAAATGCACAAAATGTGAACATCTTTGTCACTCTGTTTTGTACTTACAATTTTTGGAGATAAAAAATTTATCTGCCAAGAACTTGTGAGCTCTTATTTTCCCTCCATGTCAATTTACCTTTATAAATACCAAGAAAAGGGAAAAAATCCATTTTACTTATATTTTATGGAAACATGCTTAACACACGATAGAGAGCAGCTAAGCTGACCCTGTATATGCCACCATACATGTCCCTGTGGGAAGTAGGTGAAGCCAAGAGGTATACCATAGGCACACGGAATACAGAATATTTGGTAAACCTCACATATCAAAACATCAGCCAGTTTCTGTTAATGAATTTATTGATTTTCTTCACAAAATTATAGGACATACTTCATCCTCTGCCTAAGTTAAAATAAATCAAAACACTAATTACCAATATAAAATAAGAGAAAAAGTAAACAAATTAGGATTAAATACTGTCAAAAAAATTTAAAATGCAAACTCTTCACTATAACTACATGAAACTAGTAAGTTGGGACTAGAATCCCTTGAGAGGGAAATATTCTCTGCAGGTTTCTGGTCCCTTTTAAAGATTAGATATTTTTAGTTTTTATTTACAAATGTTTAGTTGTTTAATTGTGCATTCTCCCATTAGAATGAAAAAGAAAAGTTAATATGGAATATGTTTCTATTATTTGTTCTTCCATCTCTCTAGAAACTTCTGTATCTTATAAAGCTTTCTTCAAATACTTTGAATAGCGATAGGTCAATTAATATACATATTTTAGAGTTAGTTCCCATTCTCTTTATTTTATACTTATGTTTCTATACTGTAGCTTTCTATAGCATCGTGGCAGTTATTTTCATCATTATTGTAACTGGTATTACTAGCTCAGGTTTTTATGAGGTCTGACAATTAAGTTCATGAACTTACCACTCTGTGCTTACATTGGCAGCACTGTACAAACAACTTGGTAAGGTTTCATAACCTTGGTATATCAGTGTCTCACAGCTGTGTTCATGTCAATGTGTGGAGGTGTCTTGCTGAGTGTCACTCATTATTGTTGTTGCATGCTTTTGTGTGTCATTGCAAGAATGTCAGAGCTTGAATCAGAGCAATGAACAAACATTACATTTCTTGTTAAACTTGGCAAGAATGGAAGTGAAATCAGGAATATGTTAGTCCAAGTTTATGGGGATAATGCCATGAAGAAAACAACAGAATACAAATGGATTAAACATTTTTCTGAGGGGAGAGAAAGCATCACTGATGAGAGGTCAAGACAGCCAATAACAAGCAGAACTGATGAAAACATTGCAAAAATTCATTGAATTTTGTGTCAAAATCATTGGCTGACTGTGAGAAGCATAGCAGACCAAATAAACATCAACAGACAAACAGTTAGGAAAATCTTAACTGAGCATCTTGGCATGAGTAGGGTGTGTGCAAAAATGGTCCTGAAGAAGCTCAGGTATCATGACAGGGCACCAGCTCTCACAGCACTGCTCATGAGGGAGTTTTAGCCAGTAAATAAATAACTGTATTGGAACACCTTCCATACTCACCTGATATGGCCCCAATGACTTTTTTCTTTACCCAAAGATAAAGGAAATACTGACAGGAAGACAAGTTAATGACATTCAGGACATCAAGAGTAATATGATGAAATCTCTGATGGCCATTCCAGAAAAAGAGTTCCAAAATTGATTTGATGGGTGAACTAGGCACTGGCATCAGTGCATAGCTTTCCAAGGGGAGAACTTTGAAGGTGACCATAGTGATATTCAACAATGAGGTATGTAGCACTTTTTCTAGGATGAGATCACAAACATAATTGTCAGACCCCATATGTGCTAAAGGTAGCATGGGTCATCTATTTGTGTCAATTTTTAATAGAACTTGAGCAAGTAAAATAGCACATATCTTGTCTGTTAGAAATATAACAAAGGTCTTATAAGAGCAGTACAGAATCTATTCAAAAGGAGCAACATACAATTAAGTGTTTTTAGCCTTATCATCAAGTAGGTTAAATTATCCTCTGGTTTTCAGCTCCAGGGGATGATTCTCTCTGGGTTGTTTTGCACCTCCAGTTGTTTTCCATCAATTAATGAAGGTAACTGATTATTGTAACACAATATCTTAAGCTGGATTTAAAAATAATTTATAAAAGAGTGTTTAACAGACCTTAGTATTCAATTATCTGCCAATATTTACAACCTAATACTATAATTCCACATTGCCATTATTGACTTAATGAGGAAAATTGATAAATAAATGGATAGATGCTAAGCAGAGATGGAAAAGGATGGAAGGGCCTGATTATGGTAGCAAATCTTGGCTGTACCCTTACTTAATACTGAGCCCCCCTGGAAAACATGAGATCTTTTATGCCCCTTGGAACATTTCTCCCACTTATTGACCTAAATTGAAATCTGTCTCCCCCTGATAACAATGCCTTCATGAAATCTCTCTTAGAGGTGACCATTATTCTCTCATGCTTCAAGAACTTCTTAGTCCTGAACTGGAAATTATATTCCTCTCAATCCCCATTGCTTATTATCTGCATGTAGAAAGCTCTTCCTTCTTTGAGGTTCATGCTATTTAGCTATTCCACATACCTACTGCTGCCTTCTGCAGAACTGACTTTTCATTCATCAAGGATTTTGGCATATGCCTTCTCTTTCCACTCAATTCTTACCGCACTCCTGGGGGACTTCAATGCCCACATGGATGATTCATGCAAAACACTGACTTCCACATTACTACCTTCTCTTCCACTTCACCTCTTCCATAGTCTCATGTCAGGAAGTACCACAAAATTGACTGGGTATGGTGAGTCATTCCTGTAATTCAAGCACTTTGAGAAGTTGAGGCTGGAGGACTGCTTGAGTACAGGACTTCAAAACAAGCTTGGGCAGCAAAGCAAGACCTTGTCTCTATAAAAAGTCAAAAAAACTATCTGGGCAAGGTGTCATGTGCCTGTTGTCCCATCTACTCGAGAGGCTGAGGCAGAAGGATCACCTGAGCTCAGGAGGTCAAGATTGTGGTGAGCTGTGAATGTGCCACTGCTCATCAACCTGGGTGACAGAGTGAGACTCTGACTCAAACAAAAATAAAAACAAAAACAAAAAGAATCACAAAACTGCCCAACCTACAAAATCACTAAACCAAGCATCTCCTTTCTGAAGTTCTAGCTTGCTTATTGGACTATTCCTAACATAACAGTTCTTCAATCCCACTGGCATCTCCAACATTTGGACTCTTTGACATCTTTCATATCCATCAGTCCTTGTTTTATCTTTATTTCTCTTCCCAGTTAAGGGAAAAATTCATAATCTATCTTTATGGCCACTCTCTTAACAACTTGCTAAACTTCTTTGCCATTCTCTACCTTTCATCACAACTGAGTGGAAAGAAACTGCACCTGAAAGAATCCAGCAGTCTACTTTTCCACACTTCAGAGAAAATGATACCAGTATAAAATCACACTTACTAACCCCACTGGTCCCTGAATGCTGGAGATATGTTATCAACTTGCTTAATCATTTCCTTTATTTCTATTTTAAATCTTCTCCATTCTCCTTAAACCTTTGTTTCCCACTTTGGCCTCAGCAAATGACCTGATATCCCACTTAAAAGAGAAAAACATGTCAGCATATTGGAAGAATGAGAAGTAATCTGCTCCTATCTCCCCACGGCAACAATAATTTGATTGCTGTCCACAGACAAAAGTGTCTTTGTGGGAACTCTGGGATTTAGGTAGAAGGCTGTGAAACCCTGGGGGAACCCAAGACCTAGAAGGGTCATATTGGAAAGGCATGCCCATGCCCAGGTAGCAGGCTTGCTGACCATGGTCCCAGCTCCAGGTCCAGAAATATCTATGTCCTCCTGTGGGCTGGGTTACAGCCCCTGTTAGCCCTGGTCTTGCTACTAGAACCATTTGAGACCCAGAGAAAATCACATTCATTTGTATTTTGAGGAACAAGCCTACTGATCCTAGTCCTGACTGTGGACCCTGAAACAGCCCTGTAACTCAGTTCCAGCCCCTCTCAGTTGTGGTCTCAGAGCAGTCTTGCCCATTCAGGGACCCAGAGAGAGACAGACTCATCTATGCTGCTAGAGGCAGGCCTGCAGATATTAGTCTCCACTGCAAACTCCATAATAGACCCATGACTCAGTTCCAATCCCCGCAGCCACTATCCAGAGCCAGTAATCCCTACTCAGAGACCCACCAAGTGATTGAGTGGAAGCCCTCCTAGGAACCCAAAGGAAGTCATACTTGTCCACAATCTGGTAACAGGTCCACCATCTATAGACCCTGAAGTAAACCCTCATTCATTGACCAAGAATCCCAGAAGTAATCTAGTCCACCCAAGTACCAGACAGAATTTATGCTTGCTTAAGCTCCTAGTAACAAGTCTACCAACTGCAGACCCCACTATAGATCCAGCAACAGTCATGTGACCCACCTCCAATTCCAGTCAACTGAAAATCCAGAAACAATCTTATAAGCCTGGGATTAAACAGGAAAAGGTCTTTACCTGATGAGACCAATCTATAAAGACTAGAAGATGTATTAACTCCTTCAAACTCACAAACACCAATGTAAGGCTACATAGATAACAAAGAATCAGGCAAACATGACACTACTAAATGAAACTAATAAAACTCCAGTAACCAACACAAAGAAATGGAGTTCTATGAATTACATGAAAAAGAATTCAAAATAATTAATCTTAAGCTCAATGAAATGCAAGAAAACAGAAATACACAAAGTTAGGAAAATAATGCATTAGCAAAGTGAGATGTTTAATAAATAAATGAAAACAATAGAAAAAGAACAAGACAGAAATCCTGCAGCTGAAGAATACAATGACAAAATTGAAAAATTTGATACAGAGTGTCAACTATATATTTTTTTCATGACTCAATCATGAAAAAAAAATTAGTGAACTCAAAGATATGTTATAGTAAATTAGTAAATTAGAAGAATAAAAGCCAGGCTTGGTGGCTCAGCCTGTAATCCCATGCCTTTGGGAGGCTGAGGTGAGTGGATTGCCTGAGCCCGCGGGTTCAAGACCCACCTGGGCAACTTGGCGAGACCTCATCTCTACAATAAATCAAAAACTAGCCGGGCATGGTAGCATATGCCTGTAGTTCCAGCTATTTGGAAGGCTGAGGCGGAAGGATCACTGGAACCCAGCAGGTGAGGCTGCGGTGGCCAGGAGCGGCCACTGCACTCCAGTCTGGGTGACAGAGTAAGACTCCAACTCAAAAAAAAAAGAAGAAGAAAAAAGAAGGAAAAAAGCATAAGGGGCTATGAACATCATCCAGTATACAAGTATATAAATTATGGGAGGATCAGAAGGAGAAGAGAAAAAAAAAGAGCAAAAAGTTTATCTAAAGAAATACTAGGAACTTGGGGAACAAGATGGCGATGGCATAGGTGAACTGGTGAGATTCTCCAAACATGAGTTCCCAAAAAGACTATTACTTCTCTTCCCCCATCCCCCAGTCCACCACCAGCCATGCTGGTGCGAGGCTCAGGGACCTTCGGCCCCACGCAGGGCCAGATATTGCGGCCCCCTGCTGCTGCTGTGCCACTGCATGCATGGGAGTCTCAGGTCCCAGTCCCCTCCCAGCTCCCTCCCTGGCTACATTGTCTCCAACCTGGCACCTGGCACCAAGCCGCCGGTCACACAGGGAGGCTCTGGGCGCCCGCCCCTCAGAGACACCGGTCCCATTCCTGGCTGAAGTACCCTGTGGGGGGCCCAGGGCCACTCTCGCCACTCACTGCCTGCCCTTTGGAGCTTTGGAGCTCTGGAACTCCGGGCCCACCTTGGCTGAGGCACTCAGCACGAGATCCCAAGCTGGGGGACCCAGACAAGTGGAGAAAAACAGATCTGCGTAAACTGCCTCGCCATTCTCTAGGCAGAGACTTTCATTGCCCCAGTCACCTATCAACAAACTTTACCTCAGTTCCTAAGGCCAGATATTGTGGCCCCCTGCTGCTGCTGTTCCACTGAGTGCATGGGTCTTGGGTCCCAGCCCCCTCCCAGCTCCCTCCCTGGCTATATTGTCTCCAGCCTGGCACCCAGCACCCAAGCTGCCAGTCACTCAGGGAGGCTCTGGGCACCTGCCCCTCAGAGACACCAGTCCCATTCCTGGCTGAAGTACTCTGTGGGGGGCCCAGGGCCACTCTCATTGCTCACCACCTGCCCTTTGGAACTTTGGAGCTCTGGAACTCTGGGCCCACCCTGGCTGAGGCACTCAGTGTGAGACCCCAGCTGGGGGACCCAGATAAGTGGAGAAAAACAGATCTGCATAAACTGCCTCGCCATTCTCCAGGCAGAGACTTCCATTGCCCCACCCACCTATCAACAAACTTTACCTCAGTTCCTAAGGCAATGGCACAAAACAGGAGACAAAGTCCCACCCCTACGCTGCAACGAAAAACAAAGGGGAGAGGCTGGAATCAGAGATCAGAGAAGTGACTTTAGTCTGATTGCTTATTTTGACTTATGATTTTATCATTTTAACTGTTGGTTTTGATCACGTTTGTTGTTAGCCTTCTGACTTACACTGTTTCTTGATTTTATTGGCCTATCTCTGTGTAAATATCAGTACTCTTTAGAGAATCTTTCTTACATGTCTTTCTTCACTTCGTCCTGGCTTTGTGTCTCTTTCTTATCTGATAGTTGGTATGTATATCTGTTTTCCCTCTCACTCTTCTCTCTTTCTAACTCCCTATTGACCCCCCCTCCATTATTTTCCTCTTTTATACCCCTTTAATCTAGGGACCAAGGCAACATACTGCTGAATGGACAGATTGTAAGATAGAGGGAAATAGGTTCCAGTGTGCTCATACACCTGTTCGTGGATGCTAGAATCAGCATTCTGAACCACAGCTTCCCTCTCAACTAAACCTCAAAACTGCAAAAAGTACAGATTGCAACCTATTCTCCAACCTGAAAAGTGAATAAAGCCAGAAGACCCTCATAAGGAAGAACAGGACATTGCAGAAGAGAAATAAAAGCAACCCCACCTTCCCTAAAAAACAGAATTGAAGAAGGGGAGGGAAAGGGGAAGAGAGAGAAAAATCTACACAAATGAAGAAAAACCAAAAGAAGAGAATGGGTCTCTCCCAGACCCCTGGGAGGGCGACACTGAGAAAACTGACTTCGGAATGCAAACAATGAAGACCCCCCAGGATGAAGGGTCTCAAACTACAAACGTAGATATCAAGACAATATTGGAGAGATTAAAAAGAATTGAGGAGACACAAGAAGAAACTAGGAAAGAGCTGATATCTGAGATAACAGTAATAAAGAATACTGTGAATGAAATAAATAACAAACTGATAAGCATGGAAAGCAGAATTACCCAAGCAGAAGAAAGAATCTCAGAGCTTGACCAAAATATAGAAATAACCCAAACTCTTAAAAACACAGAAAATAAGCTCAAAAAGATAGATCAAAACCTTCTAGAGATGAGCGATTACCTCAAGAGGCCTAACCTAAGAGTAATCGAACTCCCTGAGGTAGAAAGAGAGACAGAGACCACACTGGAACAAACTTTCCATGAGATCATTCAAGAAAACTTCCCTTATCTAATCAGTGATGCAAAAATTCAAACACAAGAGATTCAGAGAACCCATGCAAGACAACAAATGAGAAGACCAACCCCTAGACACATAATAATTCACCTAAACAAAGTAGGCGTGAAAGAAAAAATCCTAAAGGCACTAAGAGAAAAAGGCCAGATCACCTACCATGGAAGACCAATCAGAATAGCAGCAGATTTATCTACAGAAACCCTGCAGGCTAGGAGAGCTTGGAGCCCTATCTTCAAAGTCCTAAAAGATAAACAATTTCAACGAAGAATAACCTACCCAGCCAAGCTAAGCTTCATCAGTGAGGGAGAATTAAAATCTTTCCCAGATATCCAATCCCTAAGAACTTATGCTGCCACCAAACCACCTCTACATGAAACACTTAAGAAAGTACTAAACACAGAAGAAAAAGAAAAAAGAACAATGTTCTTCACAAGAGTAAAGGAAAAAGAATAAAATATACATGAACCAACCCCAAAACCAAAAGAAAGACAAAAAAAAAAAAAAAAACCAAGTGGAAGAACAACAACTCTATAAGAACTCTATGATAGGGACAAACTCTTACATTTCAATAATTAGCCTGAATGTGAATGGACTAAACGCACCACTGAAAAGACACAGAATGGCAAAATGGATAAAATATCACCAGACAACAATATACTGCCTTCAAGAGACCCATCTCACTAGAAAGGACATACACAGACTCAAAGTAAGAGGATGGGAAACAAATTGTCAGGTGAATGGAACACAAAAGAAAGGAGGATCAACAACACCTCTATAAGAACCCCTTGACAGGGCTAAATTCTGACATTTTAATAATTAACCTGAATGTGAATGGACTAAATGCACTACTGAAAAGACATAGAATGGCAAAATGGATTAAATATTATAAAGCAACAATATATTGTCTCCAAAAGACTCATCTCACCAAAAAGGACATTCACAGATTCAAAGTAAAAGGATGGGAAGCAAAATTTCAGGCAAATGCAACACAAAAGAAAGCTGGAGTTGCAATTTTAATTTCAGACAAAATACCATTTAAGCTATCAAAAATTTAAAAAGATACAGAGGGCCACTACATAATGATAAAAGGTTCACTCCATCAACAAGAAATATCTATCCTAAACATATATGCACCCAACATAGGTGCTCCAACTTTCACAAAGCAACTTCTAGGAAAACTAAAGGAAGATATTGACTCTAACACCATCATAACTGGGGACTTTAATACCCCACTCACAACCCTAGACAGATCATCAGAACAAAAAATCAGCAAGGAGATCTGGAACCTCAATAAGACACTGGACCAAATGGACTTAATTGATACCTACAGAACACTCCATCCAAAGACCACAGAATACACATTCTCCTCATCACCACATGGAACATATTCTAAGGTCAACCACATAATTGGACACAAATCAAGCATAAGCAAATTTAAAAGGACTGAAATTCTACCATGTATCTTCTCGGACCACAGTGGAATAAAAATAAACATTGACACCAACAAGTTCCCCCCCAAACCCACAAAGACGTGGACACTAAACGGCATGATGCTAAACAACTCCTGGGTCAATGATGAAATCAAAACAGAGATCAAAAGATACCTGGAAACAAATGAAAATGAAGAAACATCTTACCAAAATCTCTGGGACACCTTGAAAGCTGTAGTAAGAGGGGAATTTATATCCCTACATATGCACATGAAGAAAATGGAAGGAACACAAATTAACAGCCTAACAAGCCACCTAAAGAAGCTGGAAAAGCAAGACCACAAAAACCCTAATTTCAGCAGAAGAATCCAGATCACCAAAATAAAAGCCCAAATCCAGGACATAGAAGACAAAAAGATAATACAAAAAAATCAATGAAACAAAAAACTGGTTCTTTGAAAGGATAAACAAGATCGATAGTCCCCTAGCTAGACTGACCAAGAAAAAACGAGAAAAAAAAAAACAAATAAACACAATCAGAAACACAAAAGATGAAGTCACATCTGACCCTGAAGAAATACAAAAGATCATTAGAGACTACTATGTACACCTGTATGGAAACAAACTTGAAAACCTTAAGGAAATGGAGGACTTTCTGACATCACACAACCTACCTAGGTTGGAACAAGAAGAAATTGAGACCCTAAGTAGACCAATAACAATCAAGGAAATCAACTATGTAATAAGAAAATTTCCTACAAAAAAAGCCTGGTCCAGATGGCTTTCCAGCAGAATTCTACAAGACATTTAAGGAGGAGCTGATACCAAGCCTACTGAAGGTATTCCAGGTGATTGAAAACGATGGAACTCTCCCCAAATCATTTTACGAAGCCAACATCACAATGATACCCAAGCCAGGTAAAGATCCAACCAAGAAAGAGAACTACAGGCCAATATCTTTGATGAACATAGATGCTAAAAATTCTCAACAAGATCCTAACAAACCAGATTCAGCAATACATCTCAAAAATCATCCATCATGACCAAGTAGGCTTCATTCCTGGGATGCAAGGCTGGTTCAACATTTGTAAAACCATAAATGTAATTAAATACATCAACAGATGTCAAAACAAAAACCACATGATTATGTCATTAGATGCAGAAAAAGCTTTTGATAAAATCCAGTATCCCTTCTTGATAAAAACCCTTGAACATCTAGGCATACGGGGAACATACCTCAAAATAGTAAAAGCCATCTACGAGAAACCCACAGCCAGCATACTCCTAAATGGACAAAAATTGGAGCCATTTCCCCTGAAAACTGGAACAAGACTAGGATGCCCACTCTCACCCCTCCCGTTCAACATAGTATTGGAAGTCCTGGCTCGAGCAATCAGAGAAGAGGAGGCAATCAGGAGTATCCAAATAAGAAAAGAGGAAGTTAAGTTATCTCTCTTTGCAGATGATATGATTGTGTACCTTGAAAACCCAAGAGAATCTGTCAAAAACCTCCTTACACTGATAAAGGCCTTTGGCAAAGTCTCAGGATACAAAATAAATGTACAAAACAAATCACATTTCTCTATACCAATAATAAACAAACAGAAACCCAAATAAAAAACACAATTCCATTCACAATAGCCACAAAAAAAATGAAATACCTTGGCATCTTCCTAACCAGAGACATAAAAGACCCTTACAATGAAAATTACAAAACACTGCTCAAAGAAATCAAAGATGACACAAAGAAGTGGGAAAATATCCCATGCTCATGGATTGGAAGAATCAACATTGTGAAGACGTCCAACTTACCTAAGGCAATCTACAAATTCAATGCAATACCCATCAAATTACCAGCAACATTCTTCTCAGACCTAGAAAAAACAACACAGGAAAGCATATGGAAACACAAACGTCCAAGAACAGCCAGAACAATCCTCAGCAAAAAAAAAAAAACAAAGCAGGTGGTATCACATTACCAGACTTCAAACTTTACTATAAAGCTACAATCATCAAAACAGCTTGGTATTGGTATAGGAACAGGCATATAGATCAATGGAATAGAATTGAGATTCCAGAAGCAAAACCTCAATTTCTCAACCAACTCATCTTCGAGAAAGCCTCCACCATCTACCACTGGGGAGAGGAGAACCTATTCAGTAAATGGTGCTGGGAAAACTGGCTGACCACATGCAGAAGATTGAAACAGGACCCCTATCTATCCCCACACACAAAGGTTAACTTCAAATGGATCATAGACCTAAATGTAAAACCTCAAACCATAAGAACATTAGAAAATGAAGGAAATACCCTCATGGAAATCAGAACTGGCATCCAGTTCCTGAACAAAACCTGAAACCCACAGGTCATAAGAGAGAAGATAGACAAGTGGGATCTTATTAAACTGACAAGCTTCTGCAAAGCCAAAGAAACCATCGAGAGATCAGGGAGACAGCCTAGAGACTGGGAAAAAGTATTTGCCAACACCAGGTCTGACAAAGGCTTAACATCCTGGATCTACAAGGAACTCAAACATGCTGAAAAGAAAAAAACAACCAACCCCATTATAAAATGGGCAAAAGATATGAACAGACACTTCACAAAGGAAGACATCTGAGCAGCCAACAGACACATGAAGAAATGTTCAACCTCACTAATCATCAGGGAGATGCAAATCAAAACCACACTGAGATACCACCTAACTCCAGTCAGAATGACAATTATCAACAACTCAAAAAATAACAGCTGCTGGAGACCCTGCCATTCAACAACCATAGAATACATATTCTTCTCAAGTGTACATGAACATTCTCCAAGATAGATTGTATGTTAGGCCACAAAACAAGCCTTAACAAGTTTTAGAATATTAAAATAATCTCAAGTATTATTTCTAAGCACACGTATTAAACTAGAAATAAATTAAAAGATAATTTTTCAAAATTCGCAGATATGTGAAAATTAAACAGCATACTCCTGAACAACCAATGAGTCAAAAAAAACCTAAATAAAAATCAAAAATTATCTTCAGACAAATGAAATGAAAATACAACATACTAAAATTCATGAGATGCAATATAAACAGTTCTAAGAGGGAAGTATGTAGTATTAAATGCTAACATTAAGAAAAAGAAAAGATTTCAAATAAACCTCCTAACTTCACACCCTAAAAAATAAGAAAAAGAAGAAGAAACTAAGGCCAAAGTCAGAATAAGGAAGAAAATACTAGAGGATAGAGTAGAAATAGATGAAATAGAGGCTAGAACATCAATAGAAGAGATCAACATAATTAAGAGTTGATTTTTTTAAAAGATGAATAAAATTGGCAATTCTTTGGCTAGACTAACCAAGAATAAAGAGAACTCAAATACATTAAGGTATAAATTAAAGAAAAGACATACAACTGATATTACACAACTACAAAGGATAAGAGACTACTATGAACAATTATACACCAGCAAGTTGGATAATCTAGAATAAATAGATAAATTCCTAGAAACATACAACCTATCAAGACTGAAGCATTAAAAAATAGAAAATCTGAACAATGAGTACAGAGATTAAATCAGTAATCAAAAACTCCTAATAAAGAAAAGCCCATGATCAAATAGGTTCATAGATGAATTCTACCAAGGATTTAAAAAATTAATGCCAATAATTCACAGACTATTACAAGAAAAGAAGAGAGCACTTCCAAATACTTTTTGTGAGATCAACCTTATCCTCATACCAAAGCCAAATAAAAAGAAAAGAAAATTACAGATTGCTTTCCATGATGAACATGGATATAAAAATCCTCAATAAAATACTAGCAAAGTGAATTCAATGGCACATTAAAAGGATCATACAGAGTTAGATCCGAGATGGTCTTCATGGAGCAATAGATTAGCACCCCTCTTGCTGAGCAAGTCAGAGAATAGGGACCAAGCCACCGATAGAGACACTCCAACTATTTTGAACAGGTGAAGCACCCTGCACCCAACAAAGGTCTCTTTGAACACACAGAGGACAGAAAATGATGGCAGATGAGGGAATCCAAGTGCTCCATCCCCTGCTGTGCACAAGGCTCACACAGGAATTGAAGCCTTGCCCAGTGAATGAGAATGAGTGAGTGTACCTAAGATGCTTAGGGTACAATCACCCCCTTCCAGCCATGAGTGAGTCATCAGTCCCATGTAGGAGGAGTACTGGTCAGGGCATAGCAGCGGGCAACCAGACTCCAAACAGAATGGGAAAAAACATGCTAGGTCAGTTGCCATGAGCTTGGCTTCTGCCAGCTAACTCCCAGGCAGGGAAAGCTCACCTGCAGGGTGAACCTTACTGGCACCTGGCCAAGCTTCCCAGCCAGATCAGGAAGAATAACCTTCAAGCCCTACATGCCTGCAGGGTGGGCCCTCTCCCCATCCCTTGTGGCAGAGAAATTGCTCTTTTCTAAGAGCACAGTGTGAACTTGATTAGGGATGGAAGGACACAAAAGAAACTCAAAGGCTTTCTCAGTAGGAGGACTTCTGAGGTACAAACCACACACAGCAGACAGGGGGCCCATCCCCCAACCCACTCTCCACAGAGTTGAAGCAGCAGGGGCTGCCGTAATTGCAAAACCTGCTACAGGGTGGAGCAAGGAGCAGAAGTGAGTGCCCCTTCCTCTCTCACTGAGTGACCTATACTGAACTACAAAAAAGGCCCTAGAATAGAGTCAGTGACTACTTTCAGAGCAAAAAAACCAAAAGGAATTACAGATGGGGAAGACAGGCCTGTCACAAATGAGGAAAAATCAACAGAAAAATATAGACAGCCCTCAGTGTACTAAAGAGACTGTTCTCAAAAAAGCAGCTATCAGAGTACAAACAATGGAAAAACCCCCAAACGATCTGCCCAAGATGACAGACACAGAAATCAGAGACTGGATGGCTACAATGAACAGAGAGAACCAAGAAAACTAGAAGCAAAACTCACCAAAGTCATACCGGAAGTAAAAGAGGAGTTGGCTAATTTCAGAAAAGCTCATTCTGAAATAATGGAAATGTACAACTTCATCCTGGAAATCAAAAACAAAGCAGCAAGCATAGGATATAGGATCAACCAAGCAGAGAAAAGAATCTCCAAGTTTGAAAACCAAAATATGGAATTAACCCAGGCTGTCAAAAGCATAGAACCAAAACTTAAAAAAAAGGAGCAAAGCCTCCAAGAAATGCAGGACTGTGTCAAGAAGCCAAATCTATGCCTGATTGGTATCCCTGAAGCAGAGAAAGAAACTGAGAACAGTACGGAGCAAACATTCCATGAGGTTATCTAAGAAAACTTCCCACATCCCTCTAAAGAGGTGACCATTCAAGCAAAAGAGAGTCAGAGACCCCTACAAACTATCACATGAGAAGACTGCCAGGCACGGTGGCTCACACCTGTAATCCCAGCACTTTGGGAGGTGGAGGCAAGAGGACTGCCTGAGTCCAAGGGTTCACGACATGAGAAGACCAATCCCAAGATACATAGTAATCTGCCTCCACAAAGTAAGCATGAAAAAAAAAATCCTAAAGGAAGCAAAACAGAAAGGTAAGACTACCTACTAGAGAATACCCATCAGAATCACTCCAGATTTATCTGCAGAAACACTACAACTCAGAAGGGACTGGAATCCAATCTTTAACATTCTTAAAGATAAGCAATTCCAGCCAAGAATTTCCTACCCTAGCAAACTAAGCTTCATCAGCGATAGAGTATTAAAATCCTTCCCAGACACCCAATTCCTGAGAGAATACGGCCACCTCCATCTCAGCCCTTCAAGACACACTTTAGTAGGTGTTGGACACATTTTTTTAAAGAAAAGAACCCTCATATCCATCGCAAAAGTACGGGCAAGCACAGAGTCAACAGAGCTTACAGAGCATTCACAAAAATGAAAATACACACATATGTAAATGCAAAAGTAAAAAGGAAACAAAGCAACCTCTTAAGAGCCCTATGACAGGGATAAACTCTCACATTTCAATAATCAATTTGAACATGAATGAACTAAATGTGCCACTGAAGGGACATAAAGTGACAAACAGGATAATGAAGCATGATCCAACAATCTGCTGCCTCCAGGAAACTCATTTCACTGCCAAGGACACCTACAGGCTCAAAGTTGGGGGCTGGAAAACAGTCTTTCAGCAAATAGAAAACAGAAGAAAGCAGGAGTAGCTGTCTGATATCAGACAAAGCAGACTTCAAACCATCAAAAATTAAAAAGTACACAGAAGCGCACTACATAATGATAAAAGGCTCAATCCACCAGAAATAGCTATCTATCTTAAACATATTCGCACCCAACACAGGAGCACCATGTGTTTTTGTTTTGTTTTGTTTTGTTTTTGAGTTGGAGTCTCACTCTGTCACCCAGACTGGCATGCAGTAGCCAAAAAGCTGGTTCTTTGAAAGGATAAATAAGATGAACAGACACCTGGCCAGACTGACTTTTAAAAAAAGAGAGAGAAAGTCCAAATAAACACAATTAGAAATGCAAAAGACAGCCAGGCTCTGTGACTCAGCCTGCAATCCCAACACTTTGGGAGGCAGAGGTGAGAGGAACGCCTGAGCCCACAGGTTCGAGAACAGCCCAGACAACTTGGCGAGACCTCATCTCTACAATAAATCAAAAAAATTAGCCAGGCGCGGTAGCACACGCCTGTAGTTCTAGTTACTTGGAAGGCTGAGGCAGAAGGATTGCCAGAGCCCAGTAGATTGATGCTGGGGTGGCCGTGAGCATGCCACCCTGCACTCCAGCCTCAGAGTGAGATGCCAAGGCAACAGAGAGATGCCAACAGAAAGAAAGAAAGAAAACAAAGAATGAAAGAAAGAAAGAAAGAAAGAAAGAAAGAAAGAAAGAAAGAAAGAAAGAAAGAAAGAAATGCAAAAGGCAAAGTCACAACTGACCCTGAAGAAATTCAAAAGATGATCAGAGATTACTATGAACACCTGTAGCCAAATAAACTAGAAAATCTAAAGGAAATGGAGGATTTTCTGACATCACACAACCTTCCAAGTTTGAAACAAGAAGAAATTGAAACTCTAAACAGACCAATAACAATCCAGGAAATTTACTCAGTCATAAGAAATCTCCATGAACCAGATGACTTCCCAGTTGAACTCTACAAGATGGAAAAAAAGAAAAAGCTGATACCAATCTTATTGAAATTATTCCAGACAGTCGAGAATGGTGGAATTCTCCCCAATTCATTTTATGAAGTTAACATCATACTGATACCCAAACCTGGCAAAGATCCAACAAGGAAAGAGATTTACAGGCCAATCTCTTTGACGAACATAGACACAAAAAATCTCAACAAGATTCCAGCAAATTGGTCCAACAACACCATGACACCAGGTGGGTTTTCATTCCTGGGATGCAGGGCTGGTTAAACATTCACAAGACCATAAATGTAATTCAGGACATTAACAGATGTGAAAACAATAATTACATGATTATCTCATTAGATGCAGAAAAAGCATTTGACACAATCCAGCATTCTTCTTGATAAAAACCCTTGAGCCCCTAGACGTAGAAGGAACATTCCTCAAAACAGTAAGAGCCATCTATGATAAACCCAAAGCCAACATTTGCTCATGGGCAGAAGTTGGAAGTGTTCACATTGGAATGGAACAAAGCAAGTATGCCCACTCTCACTCCTCCTGTTCAACATAGTGTTGGAAATCCTAGACAGAGTAATCAGGCAAGAAAAGGAAAAAAGGGCTATCCAAATAGGAAAAGAGATAGTTAAGCTATCCCTCTTTGAAGACAATATGATTTGATACATTGAAAACCCTAAGCCTCCTTGCACTGATTAATGACTTTGGTAAAGTCTCAGGTTACAAAATCAATGTGCAAAAGACAATGGCATTTCTATACACCAGCAATAAGCAGGTAGAGAACCAAATTAAAAGCACTATTCCATTCACAATAGCCACAATACAAATGAAATACTTGGGCATCTTCCTAACCAGAGAAATGAAAGTCCTTTACAACAAGAACTATAATATATTGCTCAAAGAAATCAAGTATGACACAAACAAATGGAAAAACATTCCATGCTTATGGATTGGAAGGATCAATATTATCAAGAAGTGCATCCTACCCAAGGCAATCTACAGATTCAATGCAATACCCTTCAAATTACTGACATCATTTTTTTTTACATAAAAATGACAGTACAGAAATTCATATGGAAGCAAAAAATAGCATGAATATCCAAAACAATCCTTAGCAAGACAAACAAAACATGAGGTATCACACTTCCAGGCTTTAAGCTTTATTACAAGGCTACTATAACCAAAACAGCCTGGTATCGATACAGGAATAGGCACATAGACCAATGAAACAAGACAGAGATTCCAGAAGCAAAAACATGGTCTCTCAACCAATTCATCTTTGACAAAGTCACCAGTAACAATCATTGGTGAACGGAAGCCATATTTAGCAAATTGTACTGGGAAAACTGGTTGACCACATACAGAGGAATTAAACTGGACCCCTTACCTATCACTGTATGAAACTGGACTCCCTACCTATCACAGCATACAAAGATCCATAGCATACACTACTGATTCTATACACTAACAACAAGCTACCTAAAAAAATTAAGAAAACAATTCCATTTATAACAGCCTTTAAAAAAATAAAGATGCTTAGGAGTAAATTTAATTAAGGAAGTAGCTGGGCTCGGTGGCTCAGCCTGTAATCCCAGTGCTTCGGGAGGCTGAGGTGAGTGGATTGCCTGAGCCCACGGGTTTGAGACCCACCTGGGCAACTTGGTGAGACCTCATCTCTACAATAAATCAAAAATTAGCCGGGTATAGTAGCGTGCACCTGTAGTTCCAGCTACTTGGAAGGCTGAGGCAGAAGGATTGCCGGAGCCCAGCAGGTCGAGGCTACTCCCAGCCACTGCACTCCAGTCTAGGTGACAGAGTGAGACATCAACTCAAAAAAAAAAAAAAAAGGAAGTGAAAGATCTGTATACTGAAAATAATAAAACATTGATGAAAGAAATTGAAGTAGATGCAAATAAATAGAAAGATATCACATGTTCATGGATTGGAAGAATTAATCTTGTTCAAATGTCTCTACTACCCAAAGCAATTTACAGATTCAATGCAATTCCTATAAAGAAAACTCCAATGTGATTCTTCACAGAAACAGAAAAAACATTCCTAAAATTTTTGTGGGGCCAGGCTCAGTGGCTCAACCTGTAATCCCAGCACTTTGGGAGGCTGAGGCGAGTGGATTGCCTGAGCCCACAGGTTCACCAGTTCAGGCAACTTGGCGAGACCTCATCTCTACAATAACTAAAAAATTAGCCAGGCATGGTAGTGCACACCTGTAGTTCTGGATACTTGGAAGGCTGAGGTGGATAGGGTAAGGGTTAGGGTGGACAGATTGCTAGAGCCCAGCAGGTCGATGCTGGGGTGGCCATGATAATGCCTCAGCACTCCAGCCTGGGCAACAGAGTGAGATTCCAACTTAAAAAAAAAAATTATGGAATCACAAAAGACCCTGAAAAGTCAAAGAAATCTTGGTCAAAAAAAAGTTGGAGTCATTATACTAGCAGATTTTAAAATATCTTACAAAGCTATAGTAATCAAAATAGGACTATACTGGCATAAAAAACAGAAAAATTGGCCAGGGAATAAGACAGAGAGGCTAGAAAACTCATACATCTATGGTCAGTTGATTTTTGACAAGGGTACCAAGAACACACAATAGGAAAAGTATAGTCTCTTCAATAAATTATGTTGGAAAAACTGGATATCCACATGCATAAAAATAAAAATGGACACATCTCACTCCATATAAATAAATCAACTCAAAATGGATTAAAGATTTAAACATAAGGCCTGAAACTATAAAACTACCGGAAGAAAACAGGGATAATATATTCATGACATTGGTCTGGGCAGTGGTTTCTTGGATATGACTCTAAGACCACAGAAAACAAAAGCAAAAATAGACAGATGAGACTGCATCAAACTATGCACAACAAAGGAAATAGTTCACAGAGTGAAGCGCCAACTCATAGACTAGGAGAAAATATTTGCAAATCATACAGTTGATAGGGGGCTGATATACAACATATAAAAGGACCTCAAACTACTCAATAACAAGAAAACAAATAACCCTATTTTAAAAGGGGCAAAGAAGCTAATAGATATTTCTCAAAAGAAGACATACAAATGGTCAACAGATATATGAAACGGTGCTCAACATCTCTAATCAGAGAAATGAAAATCAAAACCAAAATGAGATCTCAAACTGGTTAGGATGACTATTATAAAGAGAGAGAGAGAGAGAGAGCAAGTGTTGGCAAGTGTCTGGGGAAAAGGGAACCCTTTTACACTGTTGGTGGGGATATAAATTGGTATAGCCATTTGGAAAACACTATTGAGGTCCCTCAAAAAATTGAAAATAAAACAGCAATCCCATTTCTGGGTATATATATATAAAGGAAATGGAATCGGTATCTTGAAGAGATATCTGCACCCCCATGTTCATTGCAGAATTATTCACAAAAGCCAGGATATGGAAACAGCTTAAGTGTCAATCAATGGGTGAAAGGATAAAGAAAATTATGCTAAGAGAAATAATCTAGACACAGAAAGGCTAATCTCACTTATACGTGGAATCCAAAAATGTTGAACTCATAGAAGCAAAGAGTAAAATAGTAGTTATCAGGGGCAAGAGTTAAGGAAAATAGGGAGATGTTGGTCAAAGCATACAAATTTCACTTAAAAAATGAATAAGCTCTGAGGACTTTATCTACAGCATGGGTAGTTATAGATGTGTTAATTTTATTGAGGTAAGCATTACATAATGTAATGCACAGTACAGCAATTTGTCAATTAAATATTTTAAATGTAAAAAAAGAAACAATAGATGTCATCAATAGGAAATGGACTCATATTTCTACTGCCAAGTCATCTTGTTCCTTCCAATGAGGAGGGCTCTCCTCCAATTTCAGAGTATCCTCCTCTGCTTATCACTACATCTCATCTCCTCCTCTTTCTTGAAAAATTTATACAATGGACAGTATTACCTTTTCATTTTTAACCCCAATCTCTCCCACTCTACTGGGGTTGTTAAACTCTCTTGATTCTATTTCTTTCTCCAGCTTCTGTCTCCTTTCTCAATTTTCCTTTACAACAAAATTTCTCAAAAAAAGTCATGCATAGACACTGTTTTCATTTCCCTACCCTTCAACTCACTTCAACCTAGTTTTTGTTCCCTCCACTCAAGTGAATATCATTATTTTCCAGTCATTTCTTTGCTGCTAAATTAAATGGACACTTCTCATTCTTTAGATGACTTGACCTTCCAACTATTCTTTATACATTTGACCATTCTTTCTTTTTGAAAATGTTCTCTTCCCTTGATTTCTAAGAATTTTCCCTCTCCTGATTTTCTTCAGAGCTCTGGCTTTCCAGTCTCTTCTCTCTCTTTTGTCAGTTCACTTTCCTCTTCCTAACCTTCAAATGTTTGTGTGATGTGGCCCAAGGTCTCATTTTAGGCCCCTTCTCTTCTCATTTTATATTTTCTCCCTGAATGATTTCATCCACTCTCTTGGCTTCTTTTACCATCCATAGTATATGAATTATAAATTTATATCACAAGCCCAATTCTCTCCCGTGATATTCAGACTCAAATTCTTTACTACCAGGCACTTCAAACTCAACACAGCCAAAATGAATTCATAGCCTTAGCCCCTCCTCCTTAAAACTTACTTGATTTCCTGTATCATTCCCTGTCATAGTGGGTGGCAACACTATCTACTCAATTACTCAAGCTAAAAGGTTAGGAATCAGCCTTGGAATCTACATGTCCTTCATTTCCCAATATCCAATCAATCATTGACATCTTTTTTTCATTTACTACTCCTCAATATCTTTCAAAACCATCAACTTCTCTCTATCTTTGTTGCCATCTCTCTCATTCAAACTACTATCATCTACTGCCTGGTCTTCCACACACCAATTTTTCCTTCCCAAATCTAAATTATTCTAAACTGCAGTCAGAGAGATCTTTTAAGAACTATAATATGATCACATTACTCTCTATCTTAATACCATCCCTTTGCTCTTAGCATAAAGGACAAAATCTTACAGATGGCTCTTTCCCACCCTGGAAACTTCATCTTTGTTACTCTCCTCTTTCCTCTTTATGTTTGAGCTTTCCTGACCTCCTTTTCAGTTCCATGAATATACTATGAGCCTTCTCACATTAGGGACTTAGCACATGTTGTTCCCTTATCTTCAAGGACCCGTTCTTAACTCTTATCTCCATACTCTGACTAGCTAAGACCTACTAATCCTCTACATCTCAGCCTAGATTTCACTTCTTTAAGAAAATCTTCCTAGACCCTCCACAACAGTTAAGATTTCCCTGTTATATTTCTCTTTACTTATTACTTACAAAAACTATAAACAAATAATGTCTTTCTTCCTCATCAAAATGGAAACCACATGAGTGTCGGTTTGAGGTCTTGATCATCCCTAAATCTCTCCCCTTGGCATTATGCCTTGAACAGAGTTCATGCTCAGTTATCTACCTTTCATGCCTTTTTTAGAAGTCAAAACACTTACTCTTCCACATTCTATGACACCCAAGTAGACTTAAGTGTACTTTTCCCCATATTTAAATATCATGTTCTTCTTGCTCCTGTTGCTTCTGATAGTGTTTTTTCCTCCTCTTTGCAAGTCCAATCTATTTATCCTTCAAGACTACTAGCTCCAAAAAGTCTGGCAGGAAGGAGAATCTCTCTGCAATTACCTAATATTTTCTCATGTTCAGTTACTGTTTCTACCTATCTCTCCTGTTCGGTTATTGCATCCTGTCTTACATCCTGCTTTGTTTTTGCATCCTGTCTTAACTTTCCAGTCCAGATTTTGCATCCTTTCTTATCTCTCCTGCTCTTTTATTGCATCCAATTTTGTCTCTCCATTTCATTGATTATATCCTGTCTTATCTCTCCTGTCTGGTTACTCTGTCTGGTTTTATCTTTCCTATTGAGTAATTTCATCTTGTCTTATCTCTCCTGCTCATTTACTGCATTCTATCTTATCACTCCAATTCAGTTCTTGTACCCAGTCTTATCTCTCTTCTTCATTTATTGCATCCCATCTTATCCTTTCCCATTCAGTGAATTCATCTTGTCTTGTCTCTCCCATTCATTTTTGTACCCTGTCTTATCTCACCAGCTCGTTTATTTCATCCTGTCTTATCTCTGCAGTTCAGTTATTCCATTCCTCTACCTCTCATGTTCATTTATTACATCCTGTCTCATCCCTCTCTCTCTCTCTCTCTCTCTCTCTCTCTCTCTCTCATTTATTGTATCCTATCTTATTGCTCCCTTTCATTTATGACATCATGTTTCATCTCTCTTTCTTTTTCACTTATTGTATCCTTTCTTATCTTTCTTCTCCAATTACTGCATCTTGTCTTATCTCACCCATTCAGTTATTGTATCCTGTCTTATCTTTCCTGTTACTCAAGGAAAGTCCAGATTTTGGACTGATACATTTGTTTTATTTGTTTAAATAAAATAATTGTATTTATTTACATTATTCTGAATTTTCCCCAACCACAATGTATATGGTTTTGAATATTTTTCCAATCTTTTCTCTTAATTTCAATACCTTCAAAGTAACTGTTGTTTGCCCAGTATGGAAATCTGAAGTACCTAAAAACAGCCAGCACATGAAAAAGAAAACATTTACCCCATTTTCCCTATACAACTGCTTCTGAACTCTTTAGAGTTATCCCTCACTGATGTCCTACCACTTGAAAATATAGTGTAGTCTCTTTCTACCTCTAGTTCCAATTCTGTAAGAGATGCTGTCAACTGCTATAAGAGCAGCAGTGACTTTCTGGTACCTTTTTTTTCTTTATTAAAGGTATATTAGTGTCACATCCACAACTCGAACAGAAAAAATATATACTAAAACTAAATATAACTTTTAACATAAAAGTATCCTCCTGGAACAAGATGTCTAAGAAAGTCTTGCTGTCTAACTGGAACTGAGAAAGAAGTGAGAATTTAAAGAAATCAAAGATATAATTAAATTTTCCCAGAGATGTATATTTATTACAGTTCATCAATACATAGAAGGCTAGATTCTCAAATATTAATAATTAATGTTGCCTGAGTAGTTGAGATGACACATGATTTCTCACACCTTAGAGTAGAAATGTCAAACAGCTAAGAAGGAAAATAAGAGTAAGCCACACTAATTAACAACCCTTAGGAACCAGTGAGGCCCTAAAGAATGAAAAAAAAACTAGAAAGAGTTGAATGATTCTGTTTTCTCATTATTTTCTCATTTAAACATGCTTTCCCAAGAATTTGTGTGCCTCTGAGTTCATTATTACACTTAGCAGGTGCTTCTCTATGCATACGATGGAAAAAGTAAGAGGAAAGGTAAAGCTAAGACGGGAAAGTGGTGGATGAGTAAAACTGTTACATGTGTTAGAGGCCAAATGATGAATATGTCATCAAGACAGAATTTCTAAAAAGCATGTTCAAGGCTCTATTATATCCTATAGAACAGAAAAATGTAAGTCTCCACATATTTCTATATTTTCAGCATCATATACTTTTCATAGTTCTGTGTGTCATGGTTTTTGTTTATTTATGACATCTTGGTTTTGAATATGCTTGCTTCTGGTAAGCATTACAGTATGTTCAGCAACAGGACACCATAATACCACATAAAGTTTCCATAAATGCAGGTTTTTATAAGGTCAGTTGATAGGAGGTCGCTCACTTATTATTCTTTTAGCTTTTTACTTCTAGCTTTGCACTTCTTGTGCCAATAAAATACCACATTAGATAAATCCAGAATCTTTGGGTTGTGCTAGAGTCCAGCTCCAGTGGGTCAGGGTTTCCTGAAAGAGGGATGGTGTCGGTGCAGGAGAAAAAACCTGGACACTGACTCTGCTGCAAGCAGGACAAATGCCAATTTATTGTCTTTTCCAACTCCTTTTATACCCTACTTGTTTTTTGTTTTCAAGGCAATCAGTTACAATTTAATGGACCAGAAAGGCAATGTATCTTTGTTCATGCTGTTTTGATCTTAAAACACTATCATCCTAAACATTAACTATAAATTTTATAAACTTCTAACATTTCTCAATGATTATCATTTCTTAATGTCCATACAAAACTTACTTATGCCTATAACTATTACATTATGAATCACTACCAAGTTCTAAGCACTATAATTATCACATAGATTAACAAGTCACACCTGTGACCTTCACACAGCAATTTGCAACTAGCTGGAGTAAAACAACATTTTCAAGATTTCTTAGCGCAAGTTGGCCTGACTAGTTTTCCACAATGTTACACCTGGTGTTTACAATCTGTGTCAATTATTCCCTGTTAGGGAAAATGAGCTTCAATGTTTGCAAAACAAAAGGCCTCTCAGGCTCAAGTCACCTCAGTTATAATCCCTAACCAGAATTACAAGCCTCCTTAACAAAGGGAAGTAAAGGCAAGGGTGCTCTAATTTTATGTGATTGTTAATTTCTTAAGCATAATATACCACATGTAGAAATTAAGAAATTAAGTAAATATAATTTTTGCATCGGCACTCTTCCTAAAAATACAAACTGTAGCTTCTCAAATTTCTCCAATTAGTTGCCAATCAGAAGAAATAAAATCTTACAAGTAATTATCTACCCGCACATGATATTTAAAATCTCTATTGATAATTTCCTGGCAAGGCCAGTGAGTTCCCTGACAAACATTAAATCAAGCACTTTCTGATTTTTTACAATTTTCCCAACTACAATGTTTAATCAAATGATTGTATGGTTTAATACCAGGAAGCCAGGGACATGGAAACCTAGGGAGGAATTCAAATGAAGGGAAGGTAATTTTTTCATGAGTTCTCCTTTTGCCTTTTTGCAAGAGGTAGTGGAGGTGTGAGTGGAATTTTGCTTTCCATCCTCAGACTGTACAGAACTTTTCAGCTGCACCAATAACAAAAGTAGAAGAAGCAAGGGTCTCAGCTGCCCAGGTTCGCTTTGCGACCCGGGGTCTTCAGCCCCCTGGACTTAGCAGGCAGGCCTCCATGGCTGGCTCCCAACAGGGTTGGAAGGGACCTTAGAGGCTATATAGTGCCTAGGCAATGGTCTCTGGGGTAATTCTGCCTGAGGTGAGTTCTGGCTCAGCTACACACCAGTTATGTGGGCCTGAGCAATTTACTTACCCAGAGTGTGGCTCAATTCCTTTTCAATATGTGGTAATGATAGCACTTTCTACTCTTTAAATTTGTGTGAAAATAAAATGAAGCAATATACATCACATGCTTAGAATATGCATATAGCTTGTTGTAGGCGTTCAAAATATGGAGTTATTTTTCCCTCATTCACTTTCTCCACAGTTTTCTTACCTGGAATGCTCTTCATTCAGATTTTTCCATGGGTAATTCTTTCAAATTATTCAAATTACACCTCAAAGAAGCCTACTCCTTGTGGTCCCCTGACCATGTCAATCTCTACCTTATCTAATATTTAACTGCCATAGTATGGCACTTGGAATATGAAATTCTTCCTTAAGTATTTGTATGAGTGTGTTGTTTCCACTATACCCTCCCATCAAAATGCAAATTCCATCTGAGCAAAGACTTTGTTCTGTAAACTGCTGAATGTCTGCTCAATAAATACCAAATAAATGAGTGAATACTAATATGAAAAGAAGCTCAAAATATATTATAATAAGAAAAAAGATGAATGCTATGAGTATAATATAATCTAATTTGAATAAATATATATACTACATATGTGTGCATAGAAATGTTTATATATACAGAAAATTACCTCTGGAGAGTAGTTTGGGTTTGTCACATTGTCTTCTTTGACTTAGTCATCATCACTATTTGTACCTTCTCAAAAATCTCAGTTTCAAGCATCCCATTCAATCTTTGCACAAATTACCAAAACTTACACGGGAAGAAGTAGATAATCTGAATAGCTCTATATTTTACCAATACTCACACAGGAAGAAGTAAATAATCTGAATAAGCCTATATTCATTAAGGAAATTAAATCAATAATTAACCATCCTCCACAAAAAAGCATCAGACCTAGATGGTTCCACTGGTGAATTCTACCAGACATTTAAGGAAGAATTAATACTAACTTCCCACAATATTTTCAAGAACTCAGAAGCAGAGGTAATCTTTTCTAATTCATTCTATGAGGCCATCGTGACCCTATATCAAAACCAAATAAAGACATCATAAGACAGAAAAACTACATTAAAAAACTCTTATAAGCATAGATGCAAAAATCCTTAACAAACTATTATCAAATTGAATCCTCAACAAACTATTATCAAATTGGATCAAAAAGAATTACATACCACAACCAAGTAGTATTTATTCCTATTAGTCTCTATTCTATATCTCCTGTTCTTCCAACTCACCTACTCCAAATCTTCTATGCCTGAAATTCTTTGACAACATCAAGACCTCCTATCTTTTGACTCCCTCCATGTTCTCATTGTTCTGATATGTCCCCTCATATTCTCACTTCCTTCCTTACCCAAGCTTACATTTTATGGCCCATTATTATAATTATTCACTTAGAAAGAGTCTTAATTCCCTTGATCCTCTCTCCCTGTATTATACTTGCCTGACAAAAATCTTACCTTGGTTAAATCCAACTATTCATCTGTTCTCTTTGTATACCCACTACATCTCCTCCACAGCCCTCACTCTCAGCCAGTGGCCTTGCTTCATACTTCATTGAGAAAAGAGAAGCAAGTATTTCCTCATATTTTTCCACCATCCAATCTAATTACCCTGAAACCTGCCTTCACTTTCAGTCATCTTTCCTAATATATAAAGTGATCCTGCTCCCCTTCCATGCTTGGATTCTAACCCTTCCCTCTCTTGCATCATCAGTGTGCTTAATTTTATGGGATCCTTTTCATCAACAAAAATATGCTTAGTTTTGCCCAAGTTTTAATAATATACTTTGTCTCTCTTATCTTCACCTCCTATCTGCAAATACCACTTGAGTTATTAGCTATCCTTCTCAACAATCATTTTTTTCTCCTCTAACCATTATTATGAGACAAAGTACTTGTCCCTAGGTGTTGAATCATCCCACCCCCCAGGATTTGAGTTCTCAGGGGATCCAGATATTGTAGAACATAGACTGTTATGTCCTTTCCAAATTTCTGACCCACAGAATCCATGTGCATACTAAAATGGTTGTTTGAATCCACTATATTTGGGGTAATTTGCTATGTACAATAGTCACTGAAACATAGTCCAAGCCATCTTTAAGTTCTATCTTCACTACTGTAATGCCTACCTACCCTTGCTGCCTACATTCTATATGGAGACCAGTTGTTTTAAATCTTCAGGCAGATTATATTACTCCTCTTCCTAAAATTCCCACTGGCTTCCCATATCACTCAGATGAAAATCCAAAGTCCCTACTGTACCTTAAAGTCTTACATTATCTGATCCTCCCTGCCATACTCCCCTTTCTCCATTTTGTTCCTATTACAGGTTTCCTTATTGCTTTTTTTAAATTGGCAAATAAAAATTGTTTATATTTACATATATTTATGTATATCATGATACACAACATGGTTTAAAATATGTATTCATTCTATAATAGTGAAATCCAACCAATTAACACATATATTATCTCACATACTTATCATTTTTTTTGTGGTGAGGATAACAAAAATCAACTTACCTTTTTTTGAGTTGGAGTCTTATTCTGTTGCCCAGGATGGAGTGCAGTGGCATGCACACAGCCACAGCAGCCTTGACCTGCTGGGCTCAGGCGATCCTTCCGCTTCAGCCTTCCAGGTAGCTGGAACTACAGGCATGTGCCACCACACCCAGCTAATTTTTTGATTTATTGTAGAGAGGAGATCTCACCATGTTTCCCGTGAGCTCAGGCAATCCTCTCTCCTTTGCCTACCAAAGTGCTGGGATTATAGGTGTGAGCCACTGCACCCAGCTAAAATCAACTTTCTCACCAATTTTCAAGTATACATTACATTGCATCCATATTGAAGTCAGGATATTGTACAATAGACCTCTTGAGCTTATTTCTCCCAACTGAAATTTTACATCCTTTGACCAACATCTCCCTAATTCCCTCCCGCAAACCCCAGCAACTGGTAACCACCATTCTACTCTCTGCTTCTATGAATTCAACTTTTTTAGATTACACATATAAGTGAGATCATGCAATATTTGTCTTCCTTTGCCTGGCTCTTTTCACTTAACGTAATGTCCTTCAGGTACAACCATGTTATCACAAATTGAACCTTTAGGTATACTCCTGCATCAGGCCCTTTATACTTTCTATTCCTTCTATACAGAATATTCTTCTTCCAGAAATCCATATGGCCTGTTCCTTCTCTTCTTTCAAACACCTACTCAAATGTCACCTGGATACATTAGGTTCTTCCATATGTGAGAACAGTATCTGACACATAATGGACACTCAATAAATACGTATTAAATAAACAGGTGAGTCAACAACATACTCATATGTTGGAATCAGAACTATGTAGAATGTAACAAATAGTTGACTTTAAAATCAATCTACAACCTTTTTTCCATAGTGGTGATCCTTTGGGGGTCTCAGAAATTTAAAAAAAGGACAAACACCACTCTGACTTGCTGAATCTTAAGGAATTTTATTGATATGCTGCCACACTGGACACCACAGAAGCTAGGGCATGAACATCTCTAACCTAAGTCCCAACTATATTTTTTAAACAAAATTTATATAGGAAAAAAGTAACAACAAAAATCATCTTGGTCATTGGACATTTTCTTTTTTTTTGAGTTGGAGTCTCACTCTGTTGCCCAGACTGGAGTGCAGTGGCCGCTCCTGGCCACCGCAGCGTCGACCTGCTGGGCTCCGGTGATCCTTCCACCTCAGCCTTCCGAGTAGCCGGAATTACAGGCGCGTGTTACCACGCCCAGCTAATTTTTTTGATTTATTGTAGAGATGAGGTCTCGCCTGCCCAGGCAGGTCTCGAACCCGCAGGCTCAGGCAATCCACTCATCTCAGCCTCCCAAAGGCGCAGGATTACAGGCTGAGCCACCAAGCCCGGTCATTGGACATTTTCTAACCACCATCTATCTTCAGCTCTTTATCACTTTAACTCTCCAGGTATATTTGAGAGAAGTATCAGCATGCTATTGTGACCCTCATCTCCGATTTAAAAATGTTTGCCTCAGCAGCCTGTGGTGACACTAATCTAAGCACTTTATAAACTCAGACTTTATTTATAAAAAAGTGTGTATTTATTCTTACATGTTTAAACTTTAGTCATCTTTAAAAAAAAATACTCTGTTTAATATAATGCACTTAACAAGATGCTTTTTCCACAGCCCAGAACAGTTTTTGAACTCATCAGTTTTGATGTTAAACTTTTAAATGCTTCTGCCACTTTTTGTTTCACCTTTTCTACATCGGCAAAATGTTTCCCTTTGAGGACTTTTTTCATCCAGAGAAACAAACAAACAAAAGTAGCTTGGGGCAAGATTGGGTGAACAGGGAGGGTGGGGCACTGGGGTCATGCCATTTTTTGGCAATAACTGCTGAACACTCAGCGTGGTGTGGGCAGGTTTGCTCGTAAATCAAGCATCATGAAATGGGCAACCGTGTAAAAATGCTCTCAAAAAAAAAAATTCACCGAAGCCAAATGCAGACTCTCACAAAAACACTAGCTAGTGCACTGATGCGGATGGGTTCCTAGAACACATACCTAGCGGGGGAAGCCTGTACTACAAGGAGCCCACCCCCCCAAAAAAATTCTGGGTTTTTTCGGATCCCTTCCTGTACGTGTGTGTGTGAATTAAATAAGAATATATAAAAAGTATGGATTATATATAAAGTATATATAGTTTCACATGTGATATAATTTCTAATATCACATATACAAAATCTAATTTAATTCACACAACCCTGTTAGGTGAAAGCTGTATTGGATTTTCACCAGACTTATGCTTTTAATAGATAAAAAAGTACAAGGTCATAGAAGCCCATATTTCCAAATCTGTGAGTAAAATAGGAGATCAGCTTTTATCCAGACTGCTTAAATATAGCATCCAAAATAACTCTCTTTTAATTTAGATTGAAGCCTATCTTCCCACAAATGTCTAATAATAAAGAACCAAATACAAGCTTAGTGTTAATTTCCTGTATTTCTATGCAGAAAAGCAAGTCTAAGGGAAATGTCTCCTCTTTCATTTAGTGTTGCTTCTGTTCTCTCTATATCCAAGTTCTGCAAAGTTCTCAGATCCACTCCTGGTGGCCCATGCTAAGTGCCACTAGAATATCATTGACTTGTTTCAGAGCCCTCAAGATCTGAGTGATCAGTCTGTCTATAATTAATCAAAGTTCTGACTTTTGGGTAGAGTCCTCAATAGTCAGTTTCATAATTCACCCTATGTGTCTTGGTCTCATTCATACATTCTTCGTTCACCTTTTGGTTCCAAATGCAGTAAATATATTTAAACTACTTATTTGTCTAAAATTCAGATATTAATTTGCAAAAGAAACAAAAATAATTAAGTTGTGAAAATCTTAGAGAAAAACTAGAACAAGTTTCTTTCTGGCTTAGAGTGTAACACTTTGGGTAAGTCAATAGACTTCTGTGAGTCATTTCCACAAATATTTTTTTTTAAGTCTGACCACCTATTCCATAGTATTTTGTCAAAAGAAATTTTAAAAGTATAAAGGATTCAATCTGTCAATGTGTTAAAGTTAAATTCCAAGTCAACTGAATTATAAAAACAGTGATCTCATTAATAAGTAATTTAAGCCAGAAAATGATAGCTGAAATATCACACCAAATAGTTAGGGACATACTTAGAGTAGGAAGATTTCCTGTCATATTCATCCACAGCTGTGTATGTGACAAAACCACCAAAACCCAAATTACGGGTATTATGGGCATATTTGATGGTTCATCTACCTTCTCATTCCACAGGTAGAGCACTGTGGATACTAAGTCTTTCCTCCCACCTTAAATAAAAATATGCAGTACCCACCTCATTAGAGCTATAGCTAGTCATGAGGGTTTGCCCATGAACTAGGAATGCATGTTTATGACTTCTTCCATTATGCAGTGGAAACATCACACAGCATCCTGTTGTCCCTTCAATGAAAACATACAAACTGGAGATATTCATGGAAAGTCCTCCAAAAAAGAAGCAGACGTGTTTATATCTATCCTAAATCCTTAATTCCTCCCCCACTGGTCTATCACTACTACCTAATCTGAGAATTGACTTTCACCTTCATGTTTAGACTTTCAGACTGTAAAAGAATCTATCACCAGTCTTTCTAAAATCCGGACCATGGCTAGGAATTTTCTGTCTTAATATCCATCACTCACTGCTTCCAGTCATGGTGTCAGATCTAAAATTCATTCCAAACTCCTTAATGGCTCTAAGCACTAGCAAATCAATTAATCCTAAACTACTCACATCAGGCTCATTCTGTGGGACCAATTTTATAGGCAGGAGAGCAAGTGGGAATCTGGCTTTGAATTCTATGATGAATGATGCAACAGCCAAGCGGGAGAAACAGCCTTAGAAGCCCTGAATCCCCATCCCCTATCAAATGCCTATAAAGAACCCTAGATCATCCTCTGTCAAATTATTTATAGGTGTCAAGAAATATTTCTAATTATATCCATTCACAGCCACAGTCAGTGAATATTGTGCAAAGAGATTGCCAAAAACGGTGTTGCCAACAAGTAGGTTCCCAGCTAGGACAGCTGAGTTGGCTGCTGTGTTTGCAGAAAGGTCTCTATAAAAGTGGAGCCGAGATGCCTCTGTCCCGTCCTTCCTCAAAATTCTTGAAGGTATGTATACGTGGAAGAACCGTAGGCTAGTTTTACACTCCTGATGATAATGATTTTTCACTTAAGGGAGATAGCTACTATTTCCCAAATTTTAATTTTTCTTTCCAACGTTC
Source organism: Cephalopachus bancanus (assembly GCA_027257055.1). NCBI lineage: Eukaryota > Metazoa > Chordata > Mammalia > Primates > Tarsiidae > Cephalopachus > Cephalopachus bancanus. Next base: position 5,683,796 of record JAPVLO010000052.1, read on the forward strand.
CTAAGGATGGCATTGTACACAATATTGCTACTATTATTTTGTGATTAAATGGAAAAAAAAATCCTGCCTTTTCTTTGTTTTTTCTTTCAACAGTAGTTGTCTGCTTTGAGCCTGCCACCTTCTTCATCTGGTAACACAAGAGGTAAGAGTAATTTATTATTTCATTACACTCTAAAGAACAAAGGTATCTCTATATTACTACCTTATAATGAGCTACCATTTTATTTCCGAGTTTAGTATTGGGAATAGGATACACAGAGCAGTTGCTCTTTAAAAATGGCTTCTCATAAAATTTTAACTTTTCAAGCAATTTAATCAAACAAAATTTAACGAAGCTTCTCCTTCACATGTTGCTAGAACATCACCAAGAATGCAGCTATCAGATGCAATATTTAATGCAAACTACTACTCCAACTTAATTGATAAGGTTGTATCAGAGACAGCACAGTAAAATCAACAATGTGTTGATCTGGAAATCAAAATTTCTAGGTCCCAATCCAGGCTTTTCACTGATTCTAGTGTTGCAGTGGAATTAGCAATGAACCTGGATTTAGGAGAACAGGGCTCATGTCCCAGCACTTCTACTCACCACCTTTGTGACACTGAATGACTCTTCACCTTTCTGGGTCTTAGTCTTCTCATCAGTAAAATGAGGAGGCTGGATCCTAGTTGACTGCTAAGATCCTTCCAGTTCTTGTAATCTATTATCAAAGTCAGTGGTTTCTAAGGACTCCTCCACAGAAGCAAAACATTTAACAAACCGCCTCCAGCTGTGCACGTTGAGTCACGCATTTTTTGTATTATGTTAAAAATATTGGTTGGGAGTAGTGGCTCACAACTATAACCCAGCACTTTGAGAGGTCAAGGCAGGAAGATTGCTTGAGCCTAGGAGTTCAAGACCAGTCTAAGCAACACCCCAAGTCCTCATCACTATAAAAAATAAGAATTAAAAAAAAAATTAGCTGGATGTGGTGGTGCACACCTGTGGTCCCAGCTACTTGGAAGGCTGAAGCAGAAGGACTGCCTGAGCCCAGGGGGTCAAGGATGTGGCAAGTCATGATCATGCCACTGCACCTCAGTCTGGGTGACAGAGTGAGATGCAACACACACACACACACACACACACACACACACACACACACAATAATGAAAACCCAAAAAACATGAGTTATTTTAAATAAGTTTATATTTTAAAAGGCAGCTATATTCATTTAGATAATCACAAAAAAACATACTGTTTTTGTGAAAATATTGCTGGTTCAAACTTGAAGCAATTATCACTGTGTGGGTGAATTCAGGAACCCTCCTGCAATACACCTGAGGTTCCTTGGGCCTGGTAAACATCTGGGAAGGATAATAATGACCTTTCTGTATTTCATGAATAAACTGAATTACAGTTATCTCTATATGGTAGTATGCTGTTAAATCAAAATTTCCTACTATAAAAACAAACACAGAAGCAAAAAATAATGTAATAGAATAGCATTTCTTCTTCAAAGAAAAAACCCTAGCATTAAATGTGCCCATATCTGACCCCTGAAAATGTGTCTAAATTTCACTGTGTCACAGGAGACTTTTAGAGATAAGATTGATTTTAGAACTAGAATATATAGAATATTCCATCTCCAACATTCTAAGCTGAAAGTTTAATACTGATGACAAAAGATGAACACTCTTTCTGGAAAGACTACAAAAGGTTGTAGTTGTAGTTGTCATTGCTGTCACTGTCGTTGGCAACGAAGGCACACTTTTCCACAACTACCTGTTCTGCTCCACAGAAGTCACCTTCTTTTACTCTAGTCATTTATTTTGTCCTTGCCATCAAAGCAGCAGGACTTTATTTTCTCATAATTAATTTGTCAAAAATTTTAAAGTGCATTTTGGTTTGAAACTTTATACTGACTATCCAGTATAAAGTTTTCTAAAAGTATTTAGAAAGTTAGTATTTTTGAAAAGAGAAGAAAAGGAAAAGAGATATATAAACCTAAAACAATAAGAAAATATTTTTTTTAATTTCTTATTTTAAGGATGTGGGGTACAATTCAGGGTTAAGTATACAAATGTTCGTTATGCAGGTGCCCTTGTTGATGGGGTGTGCCCCCCCACCCCCTCCCTGGGGGGCAGTTTCCCACTACTGCCAATCCTACAGGAAAAAAAAAGGATTTAAAAAAAAAAAAAAAACCGGACCGGGTTTGGTGTCTCAAGCCTGTAATCCCAGCACTTTGGGAGGCTGAGGCGGAATTGCCTGAACCTGCGGGTTTGCAACTGGCCTGGGCAGCATGGTGAGACCTCATCTCTATAGTAAAAACAACAACCTGTAGTTCTGGCTGCTTAGAAAGCTGAGACGAAAGGATCACTGGTGACTTGCAGGTCAACGCTGGGGTGGTAGTGAGTGTGCCACTGCATTCCAGCCTGGAAAATGGAGTGAGACTCCAACTCCAAAACAACAACAACAACAACAAAACTGGTATGCTGAAATCCGATTAAATATAGAGAATTACAGACCAAAAAATGCAATCACTATAAAGTTTTATTTAAAAACCAGATTTTTTTCTCTAAGAGCCTTAAACGATTGTTTCTAGTTTAGACAACACTTCTGACTTTCACACACTTAAAAACTGAAAAAATAGACTTCAATTTTGACTTAGGACAAAATTATACACTGAATTTTCACCTTTCATTGTACTTATTTTTTTCTCTTTACTTACCTAATGGGTCAGTTAACTAGGAGTTTATTAGGCGTTTTCAATCTGGCTTTATGTCCAGAAAGAACGGATGCACCTTTTCACAATTAATTTTAATAACTTTTACGTCCAATTTTAATAATTTGAGGCAGGAGGAAGATTTGTCTAAATACCTATATTTGAGTTTTTTAAAATAGGCTCATTTAGATGGTGAAGACATTGGAAAGTTATTTTCCATTTCTTCCTATCATCACAATGTGAAAAAAAGTGAGGGCGGGTTTGGAAACAGGAAAGAAAAAAAAGATTCTGAACAAAATTGGAGCATCGCAAATGTTGCTGACTGAATATCAATTCCTCCACATTTCTCAACTAAGGCTTGCAATATAGAGGATGGAACAGAGGCTTAAAATGTTACAAAAATTAAGCTACCAACAAGGACTTTCAAATCAAATAGCTGATCTTTCAGTTCCTTGAAAATGTACACAGGAGTGGTCCACAGAGGCAGGGGTGAGAAAACAAGCATGACAGATAAAGCACATTAACATGAAATCACTAGAACAGTGCTCTGTCCCAACTCTGAGTCGTCATCGGGCTCTGTTTCTCCTTCTAGGTAACCCTAGTGGTGAGCTGCCATCAATAACCTGCAGCCATGAGTTCCGACGCCGAGATGGCCGTTTTTGGGGAGGCTGCTCCTTTCCTCCGAAAGTCTGAAAGGGAGAGAATTGAAGCTCAGAACAAGCCTTTCGATGCCAAGAATTCTGTGTTCGTGGCGGAACCTAAGGAGTCCTATGTGAAAGCAACGGTGCAGAGCAGGGAGGGGGGGAAAGTGACAGCCAAGACCGATGCTGGTGCTGTAAGTAAAAAGGACAAAAGGGAAAGGGGGAGGCGTAATTGATCCCTTTCTGCTACCTAGTTGACACACACTGGCTCCTTTTCTTAAAAGACTATCACAGTTAAGGAAGACCAAGTATTCGCCATGAACCCTCCCAAATATGACAAGATCGAGGACATGGCCATGATGACTCACTTGCACGAGCCCGCTGTGCTGTACAACCTCAAAGAGCGTTATGCAGCCTGGATGATCTACGTGAGTGCCCCCTCAGTGTTAATTCTCACTCACTCCACGTACTTACTGTGTTTATTGAAACAAATCAAGGACTTTAAGTAGATTGGGCTATTGTATATTCTCTTAAGACAATCATTTGGTTGGTGTTGTAAATTCTGGTATGTTTGAAAATGTACATATGGAAAGCCATCTACTTAACTGAATTGCTTGAAAAACCGAAGCATTTTATGTAGCAGCAGATGACAGAGGGAGGCAACAAGTGAAACCATAAAGCCTTATGAGAACCAACACTGTACTTAGGTCCTTCTTCCCTTGCCCTTAACATAGTATTTTCAAGGTAGATTAATGACGTGATTGTTGCTTGAGCAGCCCTTTCCTTTTCCACAGACCTACTCAGGCCTCTTCTGTGTCACCGTCAACCCCTACAAGTGGTTGCCAGTGTACAACCCCGAGGTGGTGGGCGCCTACCGAGGCAAAAAGCGCCAAGAGGCCCCGCCCCACATCTTCTCCATCTCTGACAACGCCTATCAGTTCATGCTGACTGGTGAGTGACAATTACAGTTTCTATAGCCATTTGTAAAATAGTTGTATACTGATATCATAAAAACATTGGGCAAGTACTCTGAGAATAAAATGTACAGCATAAACATGATAACAAAAATACTAAAATTGAGAAAAGACATTTAGAATAAAATGTACCAGTTCCAAAAACACAGGAATTTTTGCTTAGATTTCTATGCTAAAATCTAAATTAATTAATGCTAATTCCAGCTTAAATTAATCAAATTTAAGCATCAACTCTGCATTTTAATTGTAACTAATATATCATCTCTCCTAAAAAGTAAGCTTTGAAATCGCATAGTGACAAGTTACTGCAAACATTATATTTAAAACTTTGGATTGGACATTAATAACAGGACAGAATTTTGAACTGTGAATCAAGTGACACAAATTGTTATTAATCTTATACTGGTAGATTATTCTCATGGATACAATAACAGCAATAATGCATTCCATATTCTATTACATTAAAGGTAGCAGGAGCATAACACTGATTAATTAGTACATCTTTTGCTACTTATTTTTTTAATCTTGTGAAAAACAAAGCACAAATGTATATAGTTCTTATTATTTTTGCAAATGGGGAGTTTTAAAAGACAATTCTGAGTTTACAAGTACTGAGTTTACAACCTAGGTGCAAAGTGTATGTTTTTTTTAACGTTATCTTTGATTTCTCTTTCACAGATCGTGAAAACCAGTCAATCCTGATTACGTATGTAGATTTCCTAACTTTCTTTCTGTTGACTTTTGATCACTGTAGTACTTGTTACTACTACTACAATGATTCGAATTTTCCTTAGATTCTGACTTTTTCTTCTGTTTGGACTTGATAGTGGAGAATCTGGTGCAGGGAAGACTGTGAACACGAAGCGTGTCATCCAGTACTTTGCAACAATAGCAGTTACTGGAGACAAGAAAAAAGAGGAAGCTACCTCTGGCAAAATGCAGGTGGGTATGATAGTCATCTGAGGACAGGAGAAATAATCGGCTTTATTTTTTTATTTTTTTCAGAGAAAGTAAATTTGAGGGGGGGATTCACCTCCCCAAAGGAGGGGAGGCGGCCAAAGTTAGGAAACATGGCGACGGCCATAGCTCAAAGAGCACAAGGCCACACTAGAATCTAGTAAGGCAATGGCCAAGAAATAATAGACTTTAAACTTTAACAACTGTACTTCAAAATCATAGCAACCAATTGCACGTGATACCGGAATTTGGAAAATATTAATAATACTTGGAAAGGCTTGTGAGAATGAAACGGGTAGGGAAACATACTAGCAAGTATAAGAGGCAAAAGTTCTCACAACCATATATTAGGAGCAAAGAGTGGGCCTGAGGAATACAGAAATGAAGGTTTCATCATTGGAGTGATCCACTCCCCAAATTGCTCTCATTTTCACTCACTTAAGGAAGCCTTACCCAAAGTTACAGAACACTGCGAAGGGTAAAGTGGACGGGAAGGAGATCAATGGAAAAATCATGTACTGCAACTCATCTTTTCTAGGGTTTTGAAAGTCAATCTTATTTATTTTTCTTAAGGGGACCCTTGAAGATCAAATCATCAGCGCCAACCCCCTACTGGAGGCTTTCGGCAATGCCAAGACTGTGAGAAATGATAATTCCTCTCGCTTTGTAAGTCTATTGGTCTTCCTTTTCATGTGAGACTCAGCACTGGTGCTTCTGTGCCTGTGGTGTCCGTATCTTTTCCATCTTTTTGGTTCATAGCTAAATAAATAGTTTCTGCCTTTTAATATGTACAATAAGCTCTCCTTTGCCTTTTTAAGGGTAAATTCATCAGGATCCATTTTGGTGGTACAGGCAAACTGGCTTCTGCAGATATTGAAACATGTAAGTTAATAAATACTGGTAATTGAGAACTTCTTTCTTTGTGGGTAAATATTAGAAAATCTTGTACTTAAGTTGTATGAAATTTTCAAATGCTGAGTTTTTCACCGTGACCTTTTCTTTTTTAATGAACTTAATCCGACTTTCCAGATCTGCTAGAGAAGTCCCGAGTTACTTTCCAGCTAAAGGCTGAAAGAAGCTATCACATATTTTATCAAGTCATGTCCAATAAGAAACCAGAGCTTATTGGTAAGAAGCCATTTTTGATTTATTTCTACCAAGTAAGAATAGATGTTCTTCTAAAAGTCCCTCTGAAATGCTTTTGATCACTAAAGTAACTCTGTCTATATGTTGTTCTTTTCCATGTGCTCAGAAATGCTTCTCATCTCCACCAACCCATATGACTTTGCCTTTGTCAGTCAAGGTGAAATTACTGTGCCCAGCATTAATGACCAGGAAGAGTTGATGGCCACAGATGTAAGTAATAGGCACGAAGTAGGAAAAAGTAAATTCATTTTCCAGTATACAACATTCTCCTCTGTTAGAGTGGAAAGAAGTAGCAGAAATACTGTAAATAGGTAATACAACCTTTTGGACTTCCTTACTCCTGAAAAAATATTACAGAATATTTCAATGACGTTCCCCCCACCCCCCACCCCCACACACACACATGTGTTAGAAAGTTTTAGATGCCTATAGTAAATGTTAGGTTTCTGGCATTCCTTGACTAAAAGGCTCTTTTTATTTTTTTGAGTTGGAGTCTCACTCTGTCACCCAGGCTGGAATGTACACTCACAGCCACTCCAGCATCAGCCTGCTGGGCTCCAGTGATCCTTCCACCTCAGCCTTCCAAGTATCTGGAACTACAGGCGCACGCTACCACACCCAGCTAATTTTTTATTTATTGTAGAAAGGAGGTCTCACTAAGTTTCCCAGGCTGATCTTAAACCCGCAGCCTCAGGCAATCCACTCACCTTGGCCTCCCAAAGTGCTGGGATTACAGGTTGAGCCACCGAGTCCGGCCTAAAAGACTCTTTTTATTCTATCTTATTGGTCATTTTTGGTTGATATTTATACTCCAGCGTTGATGTTTCCCTGCCGTGTTATGCCAGACCCTACACCCAAGAATCTAGGAAAGAACTGCAATGTTTTTACTTTTTTATATGATTGAACATGAAATTCCCACAGTTTCTCTATACTCACATATAAACACAAACCTTCTTTTGAATGAAACTCTGAGGGGCTTTTTCCTCCCTATGCAGCATTAGCAGAAATGAGACATCTGCCTCAAAAATACTCTTTCTGGGGACTCCATGAGCCTTTATATTTATTTTTAAAACTACAGATTCTTTCCCTACTACCACCTCTTTTTTTTAAGGATTCATACTTTTTGGCTTATTTTCTTTATATATAAACTTTATATATATTTCATGTTTTCTTTTGAATTTGTGAATAACTTTTGATTATTTTAAACTTTAATAACAGTGGGAATAACCCAACACTCCTGAGATGGGATTGAAAGTTGCTTACACAAATGCTTTTTAAGATATTATTTTCATAAAGGTGCCTAATCCTGATCCAGGCAAAGTGAGACCCAATGGGAGACCCAAACTTCACCTGTACATACCCAATTCTGACTTATACCCCACATCTTTAAAGAAAAAAATATTATTTTCAAGAAGTCAGTAATCTATTTGTGTCCAAAAGTGACATGTGTTGAGAAATATTCCCTAGTCTGGGAAGTTAAAAAAAAAAAGTAATAATCTTGCTCTGGACTTCTGTAGCCATGTCTAGGTTCTAAAAATTGGTAGAGTTAGTAAGTTAGAACTAGATGGCAAGAATCTGGGGACAGAGTCTTAGGAGATAAGAGTGGTAAAGAAACATACTTTCCTCAACCTTCTCTGATGCCTGTACCCATTTATAAACCTTTTTAAAGTCTACTTGGGTAACTAAAAAGTTCATCAAAATCTGATAGAGAAAACAGGCAGAAATATTTCACCAAAAGGAAAAAAGTTTTGTTTTCACAAATGTCTCTTCCTGCATGAAAAATGAATGACCAGGTAAATTTCACTCCCAGGCATACCATGGTCAGCTGAACTGTGGTTTGACATCATAGAGGCATGTGGAGAAATACTCAAAGGCATTGCTATTCTCCTCATATCCTCTTTCCATCTGCATCTTCATGCCCATTAGGGTGGGAAGGTAGACTGTGATTATCTATTAGGCTAAGAGAACACAAGAGAAGAAGAAACAAATTAAAGATCTGTGCGACTAGAGAAAAGAGGCAAGGATAACCAAAGACCATAAGGAGCACGTGCCTGAGGCACAAAGGCAGCCTGAAATGGAGAAATGGGAAAAGCACTGGTCTTGGCATCAAAAGCTAAGCTCTGAGTCCTGGTTGCGTGAGTGTGAACAGGTCACATAACATGTGACCAAATGGACTCATGATTCCAATGGGAAGACTGAAATATACCTCTTTGCATTGCTATGTGGATCAGTTGGGTAAAGAATATAAGTGCCTTTTGAAAATGGCATAGTGCTAGTCAAATATGAGGCAGGGCACAAGCAGGAGGCAGGCCTGAAGGAGTCTGCCATGGTGATAACTGGGAGGTGAGTAAATTCAACTCTTTCAACAGAGTGCTGTGGACATCCTGGGTTTCACTGCTGATGAAAAGGTGGCCATTTACAAGCTCACTGGGGCCGTGATGCACTACGGAAACATGAAATTCAAGCAAAAGCAAAGGGAAGAGCAGGCTGAGCCAGATGGCACTGAAGGTATCACTCCCTGTTGATATCTTCCATTTGACGTCACTGACACTATGAGCATTTCAGAGGCAGGGACTTTGTTTTTACTTGCTTTGACCTATCTCATGAAGGCCAAAATATTAGGGGAAGGAAATGACACACTGTCTGACATTTTACATTATCAAGCAGATTTGTGGAGATTTGTGATTTTTGTCCATTTCATTTCTCATTGGCTTTTTATAAGCTAGTATTTGCTTTTTGACTGTTAATAAAGCATATTTTATTCCAGTGAATAATTTGTGCCTACATGTACTGAAAAAAACAGATCTGAATTTTTCTGTCACTACTCCTCTAGGTTAGTTTTTCAAATTATTTTAATCTGTGGTCTACTTTTGCCATATGTTAAATATTACAGACAGTATAGATTCCCCAAATTCCAATTTATCATCACAATAAATTACTAAAATTGATGCAAACAGTGGCAATGCTTTTGAAGCAATACAAACAAATGAATAGGTTTCATGACATTTGCACGCTACTCTTTGAACAAAACCTTTTTTTCTTTGTCATTATCATTCACATTTAAATTGTCTAAGCCATGGTTGGTTTCACTGTCCTCACCTTGTTCATGTAGTTGCTGACAAAGCTGCTTATCTGACAAGTCTGAACTCAGCTGACCTGCTCAAAGCCCTCTGCTACCCCAGGGTCAAGGTCGGCAATGAGTTTGTCACCAAAGGCCAGACTGTGCAGCAGGTAAACATGACTCAGACCCCCTGATTCATTGGAACCACAGGAGACTCAATAGTTCATCATTGTTTCCAATTCAAATAACCAAACTACCACTCCTCTTGAAGGTATATAATGCGGTGGGTGCACTGGCCAAAGCCATCTATGAGAAGATGTTCCTGTGGATGGTCACCCGTATCAACCAGCAGCTGGACACCAAGCAGCCCAGGCAGTACTTCATCGGGGTCTTGGACATTGCTGGCTTTGAGATCTTTGATGTGAGTAGTCAATTGACAGAAAATCAGCAGGTGCAAATCACTAGTCATTTGATCAGTCTTCTTACAGCATTCAAAATTATTTTTACAAAATGTACTTTACAAAAAGTAACATAATTTCCACTGAAAAGAGTCTTTGAAAAGATGCAAAAACAAGTAAATAGGTATAAATAGGAAAACAGAATTATATTCTTTCACATCTAGAAGTCTCAAAAAACAGTCCATGAGAGGTTAAAATAATTCAAATCTATCCAGGATGCAAGCAGATGACTATAAAAATACTTTCTTAAATTATTCTAAGGGAATATGTAACAGAGTCCTCATTTAACAATATTTTACCTAATATTCCTGATTTCATGTAGTTACTTGGAAAACAAAGTATTTGAGGAGTTGATTGTCCTTTATTTAGAATTATATCATATATTAAGAAAACGATGTGAAGGTTTATAATTTAACAAACCAAATGTCTTAAATTCAGAAGAAAATATTAATGGCTGCTCTGTAGATATAAATAAGTTGGGGATAATTTCCCATATTTATCCTTTCCTATAGTTCAACAGCCTGGAGCAGTTGTGCATCAACTTCACTAACGAGAAATTGCAACAGTTTTTCAACCACCACATGTTCGTGCTGGAGCAGGAGGAATACAAGAAGGAAGGCATCGAGTGGGAGTTCATTGACTTCGGGATGGACCTGGCTGCCTGCATTGAGCTCATTGAGAAGGTTCGTTTGACTTTTGTAGCTTTCAAAACAGGAAAAACAAATTGCTTGTCTTCAGAACAAGTAGTTTCATGACACACTTGTATACTCTGATCAGTTGTAAGGTGTGTCACCAGTAATCTGTTACTAATAAATAAAGTATAGTAGTTCATAGAAAAGTGATTATAACACACACATGAATTCACATTTCTCTCTCTAATACCTTCATTCCCCCTCACTTTTATTCCTACACGACTTCATGCATGTGGGAGAAAGGGATGAAATTATAGCTACTCCTCTCAGTATTCTAATTGACCCTGGTGTAGCCATGATGGTATATTGTGTACTTATTATCCCTCCTATGTAACAAGGCAGGATATATCAAGATGTCTTAAAGGTTGGAAGGTTAGTCTTTCAATGATTGTGGTCATTAATTCATTCTCTGTTCATGATGACTACTAAATAAACACCAAACCTCTGTATGACCTTACCTAGAAAATAAGTCCCATTATCAAAGATGTGGAGCAATAGTTACATCAGATCTGGATATGTTAAAATTCATCAGATGGTCACTAACCACTTCCAAAAGTGTATTGGGAGCTCATTGTGTATCTACTGATACCAATAAAGTATGTTTGTGAACCTTACCCTAAACAGGGGAAAGGGATAAATAAGTGAAATTGCCATCTAGGAAAATTTCATCAGGTCAAAATTCACAAAAGTATGAAAGATAAGAGTTTAAAAGAAGGCTAGGTCTACACAGCTTGGGGAAAAGTTATGTTAATGGTGATATACTATCTCTACTATTCATAAAAACTGTTCAGTCCTCAGGAAAGGCATTTATTTTCTTCTCTAGTACTTCAGTTTTTGGGAGACAATTTGTGAATTTGTTAAATCATCAATGTTAAATTTTCTTTCAGTCTTTCAAATCAAATTTGTCATTGAAAAGGGTTAAACTGTTTAGAAAGCAAAACCAAATTGCTATCACTTAACTCCAAGTGGTGGGGAGCATAGCTTAAAGTATAAAGAATTTTAATACAGCATAAGATGCACTTTCTCGTGGAAACAGATCATTTTTAATCTTATATGTAATCTCTTCTCTCCACATACTTTTGTCATGCCTAGATTTGAGATGAAGGAAGTTTCATTGTCAGTAGGAAAGAAAGTATTCAGATATATACAATTATGGTATAAAGGATTCAGTTTTGAAACAGTGCTTGTGGAATTTGATTTTATACATTGTTTATAAAATGTGCCAAATGGCACAGATGCACTTCTTTTTTCTTTTTTTAACTGAATCTTTCTAGCAAACATATTTCCCAATGGTATATAATGGTTATTTTACATTTCAATAGTAGAGGAGAGGCAATAAAGCAGCATTGTGCCTATTTAATTTATCTTTTAAAAGTCTTCTTTTGAAACACTTTATTTTCATGTTTTCATCAACTACATAAACTATTGGAACATAACTTTCTGAGGGACTCATTGTTACCATCCCTTTTTTCCTATTCTTAGCCTATGGGCATCTTCTCCATCCTGGAAGAGGAATGCATGTTCCCCAAAGCAACAGACACCTCCTTCAAGAACAAGCTGTATGAACAACATCTTGGAAAGTCCAACAACTTCCAGAAGCCCAAGCCTGCCAAAGGCAAAGCTGAGGCCCACTTCTCACTGGTGCACTATGCTGGGACCGTGGACTACAACATTGCCGGCTGGCTTGACAAGAACAAAGACCCCCTGAATGAGACCGTGGTCGGGCTGTACCAGAAGTCTGCAATGAAGACCCTGGCTTCCCTCTTCTCTGGGTCTCTAACTGAAGGTCATTTTTAATGTTGGCATCAATATGTTACAAGAGTCACAAAACAGAAATACAGTGTTACTAGAGACAATATAGTTATAGCAAAACCTAACATGAAAATACTGGCCAATATGGGTCTAATGAAAGAAAGTATATTTAATAACTTTGGTACAGTCCTATAGTCATAGACTTTCAGAGCTAAAATTGACACTATGGATGATTCAGTCCACAGTCTCATTTCATCTGTGAGAAAACAAGTAAAACAAGTATCTCAGAGAGGTTAAGTGGCTTGCTCAGGATCATACAACTCATTTCTAACCTTTTAATAGTAATGATTCCTTCAAGGATCCAGCTAAGTTGGAGATAAGGAAATCCTTTGTCAGGGCCTTATTGCTTGGGAAATGGAAGTTCTTTCCCTTAAATGTCCTAAGACCATATGTGCAAGTAACAACATAAAAGCACAGGCAAATAGGAAATAAGACTTCCCTGCAGGTGAGCAGAGGCTCACTTACCTGGCACCAAGCATGCAACTTTGCCAATTTGCTGAGTGATGTGTGTACTAAACAGGCAATACTACTCTGGCTTCTTGGTCCTTCCTTCAGGGAACAGACACTGCTGATTTGAAGTAGAGGAATGCCATCCTCTACCCACAGCTATCTACACTCTACACTCACAATTCTTTTGTTCTTGATTTTGTTTCTCCTGGATGCCTATAATGTGAGCCAGTGCTTATATTAATATTTTCTTAATCTACAACTGAGGAAGGAGAGAGATGGAAAGAATAGGAACGATGCAAGTGAATGAGTGGGAATTCAGGCAGTCCTGATGTCTATGGATAGTACTTAAAAGGTTGCAGAAATAATGTTAATTTTTCTATTTTATCTTTCAGAGGGTGGCGGTGGAAAGAAAGGTGGCAAGAAGAAGGGTTCTTCTTTCCAGACAGTGTCAGCTCTTTTCAGGGTACAGTATATTTTTTAATTAAAGAGAAATATTTTTATTAAAAAATTAGGCTGAGCATGGTGGCTCATGCCTGTAATCAAAACACTCTGGAAGGCTGAGGAGGGAAGATCATTTGAGGCCAGGAGTTTGAGAACAACCTGGGCCACATAATAGCAAGATCCCTTCTCTACAAAAAAAAAAAAATTTTTTAATTTTTAAAAAAATTTTTTTTTGAGTTGGAGTCTCACTCTGTCGCCCAGACTGGAGTGCAGTGGCCACTCCCGGCCACTGCAGCCTCGACCTGCTGGGCTCCGGCGATCCTTCCACCTCAGCCTTCCGAGTAGCTGGAACTACAGACACGCGCTACCCTGCCCGGCTGATTTTTTTATTTATTGTAGAGATGAGGTCTCGCCAAGTTGCCCAGGCGGGTCTCGAACCCTCAGGCTCAGGCAATCCACTCACCTCAGCCTCCCAAAGTGCGGGATCACAGGCTGAGCCACCGAGCCTGGCTAAAAAAAATTTTTTTAATTAGCTAGGCATGGTGGTATGTGCCTGTAGTCCTAACTACTGAAGAGGCTGAAGTGAGAGGATTCCTTGAGTTCAAGGATGCAGTGAGCTAGGACTGCACCACAGCACTCCAGTCTGGATGATAGAGAGAGAGGAGAGAGAATCAAAACAGAAAGAAAGTTATTTATGATGAAACTGATTAAATAGTTTTGTACTCAAAATACCTGAGAAATGACTTAGGAAAAATTTAACCGAAAAAGGCATACAATGTATATCTTCACATCAATCCTTATGATACGTGATCCATTTATCTTCTAATCCCATGCCCAAGAAATATAATATTGAACAAATTTCAAGCAGCCACTGTATTCAATTACATCTACTCCAAATGACTAAAGTCTCAATACAAGTTTTCTCTGACTGGTAGAGCTTGAGAATAATAAACTGAAATGAACTGATTGTGTGACACCTATAATTTCCTATATACGCTCCATAGGTATGATTCCTCTGGTCATGATGATTGTTTTTCAGTAAGACAGCTTATTAAAATATAAAATGGGAGCAAAACTGGCTATAGATCACTGGTAGGGACCCTCATGTAGATGCAACTAGAAAGTATTTTAAAGCTTTTCATATGGTTCCACAGGAGAATTTGAATAAGCTGATGACCAACTTGAGGAGCACTCACCCCCACTTTGTACGTTGTATCATTCCCAATGAAACTAAAACTCCTGGTAAGACATTTCTAATGTCCAAATAAGACTCCAGTGTAACTTCTCTGTAGACTATTATAGGAAAAAAATCCCTTTTTTTTAGGTGCCATGGAGCACGAGCTTGTCCTGCACCAGCTGAGGTGCAATGGCGTGCTAGAAGGCATCCGTATCTGCAGGAAAGGATTTCCAAGCAGAATCCTCTATGCAGACTTCAAACAGAGGTTTGTATCTCACTATTTTCCCTTTCAATGTCTTAGTCTATATCAAAATACCATATAATTCAAACATTGTTAACTTTTCCTTGAAAAATGAAATGCAGCTATTTGAAATGTGGCCATAAAAGAAAGAAGGCTAGGTTTGCATTATCATAAGTTCTTCATCATATCTTAAGCTTTACATAAAGCACTCCATTTTTTAACATTTTGCTCTCCAAAACTTAATCTATTATCTTTTCGATGATAGCTACCAAGTATTCCACCTCTTATTTTCAGTGAAAAAAAAACCCCACATTTTTATATTCTTTTTATTCTGACAGATACAAGGTGCTAAATGCAAGTGCTATCCCAGAGGGTCAGTTCATTGACAGCAAGAAGGCTTCTGAGAAACTTCTAGGGTCAATTGACATTGACCACACCCAGTACAAATTTGGTCATACCAAGGTATTACTAGTCCTAATTTCTACCTATCATAATTTCATCACTTTTAGACTTTCTCATGAGTAGAAATAACTATTTAAATTGGTCTTTGATAAGGTTTTCTTTAAAGCTGGCCTGTTGGGAACCCTAGAAGAGATGCGAGATGAAAAGCTGGCTCAACTCATCACACGCACCCAAGCCATATGCAGAGGATTCCTGATGAGAGTAGAGTTCAGGAGGATGATGGAGAGGAGGTAAGGGGCCAAGTACATGTCTTTCCTCTGCACATTTTCCTAATTGAATCCAGTACAGTCATTACTTTTGTTGAGTGACAGTCACTTTCCACATTCTTCTCCATTTGTATCTTTTTTGTTTTTCCTACAGAGAATCCATCTTCTGTATCCAGTACAATATTCGTGCTTTCATGAATGTGAAGCACTGGCCCTGGATGAAGCTATATTTCAAGATCAAGCCTCTCTTGAAGAGTGCAGAGACAGAGAAGGAAATGGCCAACATGAAGGAAGATTTTGAGAAGGCCAAAGAAGATCTGGCTAAGTCAGAGGCAAAAAGAAAAGAACTGGAAGAAAAGATGGTAGCTCTGACGCAAGAGAAAAATGATTTACAACTCCAAGTTCAAGCTGTGAGTATTACACATTGCACAATTCAGCCACAATTATCCAACACCTGCCTGACTAGACATGATAATTTTTTAGATTTAAGTTTTAAAATAAATGGTTTCCATTGGAACATTTGTTGGGATTATTTGCATTTCAAAAATATTGAGACTCAGACCTAAATAAGCAATAGCTGTAAAGTCATATAATATGCTACATATGTTCATATGCACATTTATACAGAGTTTTGTCATTGATGAGCAAATTCATAGAAATATTTCTAAATATTTTCCTTTTTTATGGAACTTTTTGTTAGATTAGATTATTTCTTTAGTGAATATTTTTGTGCATAAAATAGAAGCTATGTTGTTATCAGGGCAGAAAAAATACTAAATTATTCTTTCTTAAGCATGGAAAAACTGAGTCCTGGAATCAATAAGTGACTTTTCCAAAGTTGCAAAGGTTAGTAAGTTTTTGCCAGAAAAGCTAGTTTTCCTGATTTGACAATTCACACATGAATATATGGAGGAAATCTGTTATTGTGTTTAATCAGTACTAGCATTTTGTCCATTTGATTTTTAAAAGTTGGCAGGTTAATTGGCTTAGACTGGTAGAGTCATTGAAGTTTATATCTTTTAATACATTACTCTGTGTTTATAGATATAGCTTAGACAAATGAAAATGCTTAATTTCTCCCTTTAGGAAGCAGATCGCTTAGCAGATGCAGAGGAAAGATGCGATCAGTTAATTAAAACCAAAATCCAGCTTGAGGCCAAAATCAAAGAGGTAACTGAGAGAGCTGAGGATGAGGAAGAGATAAATGCTGAGCTGACGGCCAAGAAGAGGAAGCTGGAGGATGAATGTTCAGAACTCAAGAAAGACATTGATGACCTTGAGCTGACACTGGCCAAGGTTGAGAAGGAGAAACATTCCACAGAGAACAAGGTACAAAGCATGATCCATTCTAGAGAATTTACAAGCACTAACTGGAGTATTTTAATTGAAAATTTAATCTCAAAATTACTGAATATGAAAGAAAACACTGTCAAAATTATGTCTTCTCTTTCATGTTCACCATCTCTGTCTGCCTTACCTCCTATTTTTTCAACCACATAGGCCTGTGTTATCTTCTGGTTTCCATTTTCCATCTCAGGAGGATGTTGTCCTAAGACATTACTATACCAAGTTTTTCACCAAGATGACAGGTTGTCATTAACAGTCTTGTATCTGTTCAAATCTAAAGGTGAAAAACCTCACAGAAGAGATGGCAGGCCTAGATGAAAACATCGCAAAGCTGACCAAGGAGAAGAAGGCCCTCCAAGAAGCCCACCAGCAGACCCTGGATGACCTGCAGGCAGAGGAGGACAAAGTCAACACCCTGACCAAAGCTAAAACCAAGCTGGAACAGCAAGTGGATGATGTAAGTATGAAAAACGAAATGAAACCATCACTGATGCCCATAAACCTTTAACTCTTGGTTTGGAAATAATGAAGTGTTCATGCTCCTTGTGTATCCTGGAGAGCTACTGGCATAGGGTTCAGTGCTTAAGAACTAAAATAAATAAAATTCATTATAAATTTAGCTTGAAGGATCCCTGGAACAAGAAAAGAAACTTCGTATGGACTTAGAAAGAGCCAAGAGAAAACTGGAGGGTGACCTAAAATTGGCCCAAGAATCCACAATGGACATAGAAAATGACAAACAGCAACTTGATGACAAACTTAAAAAGTAAGTATAGTATAATTCAGCTATAACCTGTTTGTTATGGGTCAGTGCAGATGAAACATATGTTTAAAAGATCTCTAAAACATTACATCATGACATATGAAAACAAATAAATAATGGCATCTCTGACTTTTTATTTAATGAAAATTATACATTAGTGGCTTGTAGAACATGTTCTACTCACTTCCTCAGCAATAGCAATAACAAAAAAGTTGGATTATGAATAGAAAAGAAGATTGGTAAGAGAACTGACATGTGCTAATGTGTTGCTCTTCTAATAGGAAAGAGTTTGAAATGAGCAACCTGCAAAGCAAGATTGAAGATGAGCAGGCCCTTGGGATGCAGCTGCAGAAGAAGATCAAAGAGTTACAGGTAAGTTATTACCTTTATCTTTTCAGGGCATTACAGGTACAAAATTACCATGAATTTACATTATGTTGGCATATCACTCCCAGGCCCGCATTGAGGAGCTGGAGGAGGAAATTGAGGCAGAGCGGGCCTCCCGGGCGAAAGCAGAGAAGCAGCGTGCTGAACTCTCCCGGGAACTGGAGGAGATCAGCGAGAGGCTGGAAGAAGCCGGTGGGGCCACTTCAGCTCAGATTGAGATGAACAAGAAGCGAGAGGCTGAGTTTCAAAAAATGCGCAGGGACCTGGAGGAGTCTACCCTGCAGCACGAAGCCACATCAGCTGCTCTTCGCAAGAAGCACGCGGATAGTGTGGCTGAGCTGGGAGAGCAGATTGACAACCTGCAGCGGGTCAAGCAGAAGCTGGAGAAGGAGAAGAGTGAGCTGAAGATGGAGATCGATGACCTTGCCAGTAACATGGAGATTGTCTCCAAAGCCAAGGTCTTCATTAACTTGTCCTCTCTTCATCTTTATTAGTAACAATTTAAAGATGACCAAGTTTATATATTACTATATCTAGCCAAACTGCACAAAATTAGATGTTATCAAAAATTTAGAAGTATTCCTAATAGACATTATTGTGCTGAAGCAAATCACTTAAGCTCTCATATCTTATTGTAGAAAACACTTTAAACTTTGTCACTATTACCACAAAAGAATATAATTACATGAAAGACTTATCTAAAATCCATATCTAAATGATGCAGAATGTGAAATGATGTTCATGCTTTTTAGGAATCTAATTTTGATAATCATGTTTATTAATGTAGCCAAAAATATATTCCTCTACTACTTTAGAAGCATCATGCAAGACTTTGATAGAAAAGTAAATAAAACTCAGCCACGTTCCACATGTAGTTACAGAGTTCCAAATCCCAGCCTTCCAAGTAGAAATGTATTGTCTCCTCCTGTTTTCTACTTCCCACCCCAGGGAAACTTTGAGAAAATGTGTCGTACCCTAGAGGACCAGCTTAGTGAAATAAAAACAAAGGAAGAGGAGCACCAACGCTTAATAAATGAGTTGTCAGCCCAGAAGGCACGTTTGCACACAGAATCAGGTCAGTAAATGAGTATCATCAGCCTTTGGAAAGGTGAAGAATGAAAGACAAGTCTTTACCCATCAAACACAAATCATTTCTCAGGCTATATACACCCATTTATTATGTTTTATTTACTCTCCTATCATTTTATTGAGATAGTAAAAAGCAATGATTCTAAGCTATAATTGCAGAAAAGATTAAGCTCCCTGGGCTCAGGAGATTTTCATTGCCTCAGCATTACTCAAAAAATCCCAAATCCTAAAATGTTAACAAAGAACGTTCATACATTTTTTTTAAAGCAAAAAATAATCTTCTCAATAGGACTGAAGATATTAAGTCATTGAATTTTCATCATATGAATATGATTCCACTTAAATTATTATTTATCTAACACAACTACATCATTGATGTTTTATCTTTTGCAGGTGAATTTTCACGACAGCTAGATGAGAAAGATGCCATGGTTTCTCAGCTATCCCGAGGCAAACAAGCATTTACACAACAGATTGAAGAATTAAAGAGGCAGCTAGAAGAAGAGTCCAAGGTAAGAATTCTCCAGCTGATGTTTTCAATCACTTGAACTGTGCAACATAACACACTACTGAACTTCACACAGAGAATATCAATGATCGGAAGGTGAACTTACATCACACACTTTTTGGTTGGTCTAGGCTAAGAATGCTCTGGCGCATGCCCTGCAGTCAGCCCGCCATGACTGTGACCTGCTGCGGGAACAGTATGAGGAGGAACTGGAAGCCAAAGCCGAGCTGCAGAGGGCAATGTCCAAGGCCAACAGTGAGGTTTCCCAGTGGAGGACCAAATATGAGACTGATGCCATCCAGCGCACAGAGGAGCTGGAGGAGGCCAAGTATGAGCTTTTAGGGAGAAAGAAAAATAAATAAATAAAAGGAAAAATAAAAGAAAGAGAATATTCCAGGCATGGGGATAGATGAGGGATTTCAGTCTATTTTATTATAGGGTAGGGGATTCCACCAGATTCTTCTTCTTCTTATAGACCAGTGTATGTCCACTGGAGAATAGGACAAGACCAGAACTCTCCCCCCATTCTGGTCCAGAGCATCTTAAATCTCTTTCCACCAAGATGTATTATTAATTATCAGCATACCCTTTATGAATTAAGCAGAATTCATTTCCTTTAATAGCAGGAAAAGTTGAGACTATCTGGTACATTATGAATACTGTAATTAATAATAATCAGTTTTTCCTTACCTGGAGTATTGAATGTTTAGAATAAGGCTATTATGCTCTGCCATCATTTTAACTAACAACCAGTATCAATGGACTTATTCACTAATTACACATACTGTTTGTGGAATAAAACTCATGGGAATCACACACAGAAAGAAAAAAGGCATTCCTAGTGAAAAAGCTTTTCTAAATTTGATTTACCTTAGTAGTAGTTAGAATTAAACAGAATGAGAGGATTTAGCAAGCATTTTCAGAGGGAGCATTCTAGGTGAATTATATAGATTGGTGGAAGGAGTAGTAAATAAGACTGGAGGATGTTTGAGAAAAGCAATAATGGAATAATATTTATTGTCTTGGGTCACCAAGCCAGTATGTTACTGATTAATTGTATGACCTTGAACAAATCACTCTGGACCACAGCTTGTTATTGTCAAGAGGACCATACTAGAAATGTTTAAGGATCCTATTCCATGCTAACATTTTTTGATGATACGCCTCCTGTTCGTGATTGCCATTTATTTCTCACCCTCACACTCACACTCTCACATTGCTCACTCAGCTCAAGTGCTTACTCATATTCTCTCTTCTCTCTCTCTTCTCTCTCCCTGCCACACACACATATACAATGGCTTCAGAAATGTTTGACAACATCTGAAGTAGAACGATAAGAATTCACTAGAGACTTAAAGTGACTCATTATTCTGTAGTGACTAAGGTAAAAAGAATTTACTAGGGATAGATAAAATGGGTACCGAGGAGCTATTTTAGAAAAACGTAACAACTTGGGAACCATGCTTTCCTAGTCAACAGCTTTACAAAGGTCACTGAGGTGACTCTGAGTCTGTTCTTGGTCACTTACACTGACCTACTTTTCAGGAAGAAGCTAGCCCAGCGTCTGCAGGATGCTGAGGAACACGTAGAAGCTGTGAATTCCAAATGTGCCTCTCTTGAAAAGACAAAGCAAAGACTACAGAATGAAGTAGAGGACCTCATGATTGATGTGGAAAGATCTAATGCTGCCTGCTCAGCTCTCGATAAGAAGCAAAGAAACTTTGACAAGGTGGTCAACAGTACTAGCTCCCTAGGGGGAAATTGGGATCCTTCTTGGTTTCAGAGTCTCACTGTCAACGTACTTCCAGATTCTGGCAGAATGGAAACAGAAGTATGAAGAAACTCAGGCTGAACTTGAGGCCTCCCAGAAGGAAGCCCGTTCCCTCAGCACTGATTTGTTCAAGGTGAAAAATGCCTACGAGGAATCCCTGGATCAACTTGAAACTCTAAAGCGAGAGAATAAGAACTTACAGCGTGAGTCATTGGAATCACTCTATTTCAAAAATGGTAGGGAGATAGCTTTCAATTTTTCATTCTCTTCAACTGATTTTTGTTACTTTATTATTAACTATAGAGGAGATTTCTGACCTGACCGAGCAAATTGCAGCGGGTGGAAAGCATATCCATGAACTGGAGAAAGCAAAGAAACAACTTGATCATGAGAAGAGTGAACTACAGGCTTCCCTAGAGGAAGCAGAGGTATGCACATGTTTCATTTACTCAGTTATACACTATAAATAAATTGAAAATTTAGTAGCTATTGGGATCTATATCATGTTGCAAACCTTTAGGACTAACACATGTAGTTTAGTGAAAAAAACTGAATTGTACCCTAGGAATGCAGAACTAATAATTAAGGCTAAATTAAGATACATGAGTATTTGGTGATTTTTTTTTAATACCTTCTTGGAGAAATCATAATGTGAAATTTTTTAAAAAGATCTTTAGGTAATCTAAATAAATGTTGCTTTTATTAAGGCATCTCTTGAGCATGAAGAAGGTAAAATTCTTCGCATCCAACTTGAGCTAAATCAGATTAAATCTGAGATTGACCGGAAAATTGCTGAAAAAGATGAAGAAATTGACCAGCTAAAGAGGAACCATCTCAGAGTTGTGGAGACAATGCAGAGCACCTTAGATGCTGAGATAAGGAGCAGAAATGATGCTCTGAGGATCAAGAAGAAGATGGAGGGAGACCTTAATGAAATGGAAATACAGCTGAACCATGCCAACCGCCAGGCTGCTGAGGCAATAAGGAATCTTAGAAACACACAAGGAATACTGAAGGTACACATGGTGTCATACAGTGTGGTTGCCATTGTAAAACTCAAATTTTAATGTTTTATGAGGACTATAAGTCATAAATCATCTAAGTAATATAGTAATCAGTTGAAAATTGTATACATACAGCTGAAAAAGAACTTAGTTCTGGAAGGCCCAGGTCAGAATTTGCTTTGTCATTGTAGAGAAAACAATGTGGTAAGGGAGAAAGAAGAAGTAATGAGAGTCTGGCTGCATGCCACTGTTTAATCACTTCATCTATCTGGAATTCATTTGTTTAACATACAAAATAATATCACTGGACTAGCTGATCTCTAAGGATACTTTCCTAATTTAAAATTTTAAAGACTTAGCCAAGGCATTTTTTTATGATTCAGATTCTAAAATAACATAACATCATGTTCTTTTGAGTAGACCTGCTACCCTAAGCTGCAAAGAAATTGTTATTAAAAGAACTTGAAGATTGTCCCTACTTACTCATACTCTAAGTTATTAAAATCAGAGTGCATACATTATGCTAAATTTGTATTCACTTTAATTGGAGCAGGAGTAAGAGTCTTTTTCTCTTTCTGTGTAGGACACTCAGCTACATTTGGATGATGCCCTCAGAGGCCAAGATGACCTTAAAGAACAACTGGCAATGGTTGAGCGCAGAGCTAACCTGATGCAGGCTGAAGTTGAAGAGCTCAGATCATCCTTGGAACAGACTGAGAGGAGCAGGAAAATGGCAGAGCAGGAGCTTCTGGATGCCAGTGAGCGTGTGCAACTTCTGCACACTCAGGTGAGTTTTAGGACTATGGTTAGCAAAAGTACTCCCTGAAGCCAAAGACAATTTGAGAAGATAAACTTATTTATAACATAAGAAGTAGTCTTGGCAGGGTTCCCTTCCTGGAGTTCTGAAAAATGTACAGAGTGATGTAAGCACATGCTAGGATCTAGCTGGTTCAAAAGTGTATTTATGGGCTGGCATCATCATGTTAATTTGAAATAATCTGGAATTCTAAAAACTTTCTAGCACAGAAGACCTTTACACATAATCATATATACAACTTTGGCAGCCATCTTGTCACTTGCAACTCTAAACTGCAAATAGATAAGCAAATAAAATAGAGGAGAAAGACAATAAGCCACTAAATAATGTTTATGTATCATGTATGTACATATGGTTAACCTCATGGAATAGAAAGATAAACTATTTAGTTCAAATTCAAGAAGGCCATCAAGAGTATTGGTTAGCATTTTTTGTATATAGTGAATTTGTGAAATAAATTGTGGTATATCCTTGCAATGGCTAATATGCAGCCATCATAGTATGCATTTATTGCCAAAGATGTTAATATTATAGCAAGTGAAAAAAGAAACTTAAAAATAATATAGGATATATGATCTATTTCCTATATAAAACCATACTGGAACATTCAGCAAGATAAACAAAAGTTTATCCTTTTATCTCCGGTTAATGAGAACACAATAATTATTTTTGTCTCTTTTTTCCTAATTGTATGTTCTATATTTTTTTCCAATAAACAACACTATTGTATACTTTTGAAAGTTACAATATATAAAAACAACCATTATAGAAGTTCTAAAGTCACATGCTAATATAATTTTGAAATCATATTAATATGCAACATTTTTCTTACTCATCATCAGTATCTAAAATCGACTGAATATTTCAAATACTGTCAACTTTCCAAAAACATAAGGGATGCATTTTTGTACCAATAGTGATGCTATTTATGCACTTATAATATGAACCAACCAACATGAATAAACAGCTAAAAATTAATAATCCATTTAAAATGAACATGGCACAACACTAAGATTTGGGCATTATGTTTTCTGCTTACAAACAGCCACTGATAATACTCGAATATGTTTGGTATTAGAAATTGAACTTTACCTGGAAGAATTTAGAAGTTTCATTAGCAAAGATATGGAGAGAAATGAAAAAAGGCACAAACTTAGAATTAACATCTGATTTGGTTTTTTATTCTAAACATTTCTTATGATCAGCAATTTATGCCTGTGTACACTAGTTTGAAATGACAATATGAATGGTCATGATTAAATGTGCTTTTCTTCTTTTTTATTAATTTGAAACAGAACACCAGTCTGATCAACACCAAGAAGAAGCTGGAGACAGACATTTCCCATATCCAGGGAGAGATGGAAGACATCGTCCAGGAAGCCCGCAATGCAGAAGAGAAGGCCAAGAAGGCTATCACTGATGTAAGCAAGCTGAGCATTTGCTTTACTGACACATGTGCTTTCATCAGTTCACTGTTTTCTTGGTTTATTTTCTAATTAGGCTGCCATGATGGCCGAAGAACTGAAGAAGGAGCAGGACACCAGTGCCCACCTAGAGCGGATGAAGAAGAACATGGAACAGACTGTAAAGGACCTTCAGCACCGTCTCGACGAGGCTGAGCAGCTGGCGCTAAAGGGCGGGAAGAAGCAGATCCAGAAACTGGAGGCCAGGGTGGGTCTCCACAACTTTATTCAATTTCTAGCCTGTTCATGCAGCTAGTTACAGGCAAGCTGTTAAACGCCCTTGTTCTCTTCCAGGTGAGAGAGCTTGAAAATGAGGTGGAAAATGAACAGAAGCGCAATGTTGAGGCTGTCAAGGGTCTTCGCAAACATGAGAGAAGAGTGAAAGAACTCACTTACCAGGTGATCAGTGTTTTCATATTTTCCAGACCTACAGCTTTCAAGAAGATAAAAATAATGAATTGTTTTCAAATAATGGCACTATCTATTTGTTAACTCTTTCAGACTGAGGAGGACCGCAAGAATGTTCTGAGGCTGCAGGACTTAGTGGACAAATTACAAACCAAAGTTAAAGCTTACAAGAGACAAGCTGAAGAGGCTGTGAGTATCTCCACAATGAAAAAGAAAGGTTCAGGAGCAGATCCAGGTCTTGTGGGGCCAGAAGTTTATAGAATTTAAGGGGCTTTCTTTATGGCAAAGAACACAAAATTGGGACTATGAAATTAGGTATGAAAATAATTATTCAGAATGAGAACAATGGATCCCAAATTACTGGAGATTTTAGTTTATTTCTTCTGAGACCTCTTTAAGCAACTTTTCAGTCATGTGAACATAGAGATGCTTCTGTATCAACAAACTTTCTTCCCTGTAAGTACACTCTACAACTCCTAGCACTCATAGGGGCCTGTGCAAATGAAGATCTGAATTCTAAGCCTTGTTTAGTTTCATGATAAATCCATCTGGGGACTTTTTTTCCCCCCTTCAATTTGACTGCAATTATTTTTCTCAACCTGTTAATTCTGAAACCTTCCTTAAGTTTATCTACACCCAATACCATAGTTGCATCTCTCTTTTAAAAAAAATTTATTTAAGAGAAACAAGAAAGAATCAGATCTCTGCTCCTTTGATCTCCCTGTTGTCACTGTAACATTTTCAGTTTGCCAGGAAGAGAGTCAAGTAAGAGAGACTGAAGAGGGAGGTTGTTAAGTTCAGTCATTCACATAGGCAAGTTTTGTGGGATGTCCTTTCCCCAAATAAGTATATCACCAAGTAACAGAACCTTTTGCTTTCTCATCCAAGAAGCAAATCCTGTAGCTACTTTTAGTAACAAAGGCAATAACAACCAGAAAATGTCAATTTTTCTTGTTCTCTCAAATGCATTTCTGTTCACAGGAGGAACAATCCAATGTCAACCTCACCAGGTTCCGCAAGATCCAGCACGAGCTGGAGCAGGCCGAGGAACGGGCTGACATTGCTGAGTCCCAGGTCAACAAACTGCGGGTGAAGAGCCGCGAGGTTCACACAAAAATCATAAGTGAAGAGTAGTTCATTCTAATGAAAAAAAAAATGTGACCAAAGAAATGCACAAAATGTGAAGTTCTTTGTCACTATCCTGTATATCAAGAAAATAAAATCTGCAGAGAATTTTGAAATCTACAAATACATTTGTCTCTTAATTATAAGATCTATGATGCTATTAGAACTAATTCATTTATTTCCATAGCTGTTGAGCTCCTACTGTATGAAGAGAGGACAAAAATAAGTGTGGGCAGAAAACCAACTTTAATAGAAGGCAAATGTAGTAAGGTGTTCTGAGGAGATGCAAAGGTGATAAATGCACCCTGAATTTCATTCAACCAATTGTATCAAGTACCAAGTGTCTGTTACAGAAATGGGTACCAAGGATATGACTATCATCCCTGTCTTTGAGGCACTCAATCAGTGGGAAAGGGAACAATTCAAACAGATACTGTGCCACATATATACTCTGACAAGTAGGAAAATCAAGTGTGGCAAAACATAGAGTGAGCTGCTAATCTGGGGAGTCTAGAAAGGTTTCTCAAGGAGACTGTGAGTTAATTCCCAAAAGATGAGTAGACGATTACCAAGTGAAAGAGAAAAGAATACGGTCATTCTAAGAAGAGAAAACAAGCATGAGATTTCAGAGCAGTTTAAGCATAGGCTTCATGAGCAAAGGGTAGCAGATGAGACCAGATATAGAAGTAAAGGCCTGACTGTGAAGGATACGGCCTATATGCAGTGGTGAAGAATTAGGACATGTTTTCAACTGGTCAAATTTCCTCAGGAGGAGAGCTGACAATTCTAGAAGCAGCTGGGGAAATGCATAGGATGGGAAAGATCAGAACCTACAAAGACATACAGAAGGCTAATAAAATGGTCCAAATTAGAGATGACAGTTATGGAAATGAATAAGAATGCAGAATGAAAGTAGGGTTCTAATACCACTACAAAGAAAGAGCTGGCAAAGTACTAAAGAACTTCAACAGTTTCACAGCATTCAAACCTCCCAATTACTTTGTGGTTATAGATTTCATTTCCTCTTGAAAGAAATTATTTTCTCCTGAATGTTTCCTTTCCAAGAAAAATGGACAGAATTTTTTATATTAATCTTACTATTGGCATTCTAATTTCTACATACAATTTTACTTACCAAGGAAACTGACTTTTCTCAGTATCTTACATATTTTGAAGAGGAATCATAAAGGGAATTTACTTCTTAATTTCCAAAAGAATACGACTGAAATAGCTATTGCCAGAGTGATTTTTTCTTTGATACTTTCTTAAAACTTAAAATTTGTCTTCACTGTGTGGCTATAATTTAATTTTACAGTGGTGTAGCCTTTTCTAAGTCAGTCTTTTCTAATGGGAAGGCTGTTTTGGAAAATCTCCTTCCCCGATGTGGGAATCCTAATTAGTCATGAGAAGCTTGCTTCATAAGAAGAAAATTTTAAAAGGGGTAGAAAATAACTGTGAGGAATACTTCATCTAGACCATGATCAAGACTAATGAAATATCCTGCCTAGAGCAGACATTTATTATCACATTTTAATTAAGCTCTGTAGAGTTAACCTATTAACCTCAAAAGCATTGGGCAATTGCTTAATTATTCTGTTTTCTAACTTATTTAAATAATAGATTATGTAGAGAGTTGAGAGTAGATTCCATCACATATGAGTCAATTATTCTAGATTCCTTGATTAAAGTAGCAAGCATACAGAGTCACAGTTATTCTGGTCAATATTCTTCCTCATCTTTCTCACAGATTAGGTGGTTTATAGTCAAATTTATTGTTCTTGTTTGTGTTTGTTTGTTTTTTGAGTTGGAGTCTCACTCTGTCACCCAGACTGGAGTGCAGTGGCCACTCCCGGCCACCACAGCCTCGACCTGCTGGGCTCCAGTGATCCTTCCGCCTCAGCCTTCCAGTAGCCGGAATTACAGGCATGCGCTACCACACCCAGCTGATTTTTTTATTTATTGTAGACATGAGGTCTCGCTGCCCAGGCGGGTCTCGAACCCACAGGCTCAGGCAATCCACTCACCTCAGCCTCCCAAAGGTGCAGGATTACAGGGTGAGCCACCGAGCCCGGCTTATAGTCAAATTTATACCACAAAGCCACACATGAACATTTAGAATGGCTTATTACATGCTTTGCCTTTTCTTTAATTGACATGAGGCATTATTGAGATTTGGGGACTGTTTCTAATCTAGTGATACTGGATTTGAGAACCCAAACAGGATGCATGCAAAGAGAAGGCAGAAAGCTGTCTCCAAGAACAACAAATTTGAATGAGGAACAATGGAGGTAGTTTAAGTTTGATTCCTTCCTGATCATAGCACTAAGACTTATTGTGACATAAAAAAACTGAGGCTGGAAGAAGATTGTTAAATGTTACAAAAAGCAAGGGAATTTTTCTCTTATAGATAAGACTATTTAAAATGTACACACAGGGAACTAGGCAGAGATGACCATGCACTAGTGTTTTTGGTAACCAGTCAGGCATCATTACCCTAATAAAACTTTCTAAGAATCTGTAATAAGGTCACTTTCTTGTCTTCTTTATGTTTGAGAACTTAAAGTCCATGGTAACTGGAAGCAATTTCTGTGACCATTACCATACTGATATTGAAAATGTTACAAATAATTTTCTTTCCACTCCATTTGTAAGTGTTCAAATAATCAAACAGATATCAAGAATATGAGACATCTCAAGATTCTTCACTCTAAAACAGTAACTCTTCTTATATCTATCTAATGT
This sequence comes from Cephalopachus bancanus, assembly GCA_027257055.1. NCBI lineage: Eukaryota > Metazoa > Chordata > Mammalia > Primates > Tarsiidae > Cephalopachus > Cephalopachus bancanus. Next base: position 5,712,640 of record JAPVLO010000052.1, read on the forward strand.
CCAAATCTTATACCACTAGAGGTTGAATTATTGGGAACTGGAGGATGGTGACTTTATTTAATCTCTTTTTACATTGAAAATTGTGCTAATTTCAACCAACACACTAACTAGAGCCATTGGCTAATCAACTAAGAAAGCACCTAAAGAAAGAGGTTCCTTGAAACGTGCCTGAAGAAAAGGTACCCCTAAAGCAGGAGATGGAGGGAAGAATTTTAAATGCTCTATGAAGGTCAGCTATTCAATGTGGCTAAATGAATCAAGAGATTTGTGAACCTCTAAATCAGTGGTTCTCAAAATTAGCAAGTAAAAGAATCTGAAGGGTTTGTTTGTTTGTTGTCGTTGTTGTCGTTCTTTTCCCCTTTATTTCAAAGATGTGGGGCACAAGTCAGGATTAGGCAAATAAGTGATGTGCAGATGAAATGTGGGCTTTCCACTGGTCCTCCCTTCCCCTGGTTTAGGTTCAGGTACCCTTAGTGATGTTATCTGCCACACCCCCCTCCCACTTTCCTGGCAGTGCCCGCAACTACGGATCCCTCTCTTGTAGTATTATGATAAATGTTCAGGACCCACTTATGAGTGAGAACATGTGGTATTCAGTTCTTTGTTTCTGTGATAGGTCATTGAGTATGATAGACTCGAAATCCATCCAGGTTGCTACAAAGTCCATAATTTTGTTCTTCTGTATGGCTGCAAAACATTCCATCATGTATATGTACCACTTTTTTTAAAAATCCAGTCCATTTCCAAAGGATAGCAGGTTTGGTTACATGTTTTTGCTATTGTGAATAGTGCTGCAATAGACATGCATATGCAGGTATCTTTCTTGTAGAATGATTTGAGTTCCTCTAAGTTATACTCCCAGGAGGGGAATTGCTGGGTTGTATGGAAGGTCAATTTCTAGTTTTTTTAAAAATCACCACACTGTTTTCCATATAGGTTGAACTAGTTTATACTCCCACCAATAATGTAGAAGTGTTTCCTTTTCTATGCATCCTTGCCAGCATCTGTTGTTTTTTGAATTGTTAATGATGACCATCCTGACTAGAGTTAGGTGCTATCTCAATGTGGTTTTGATTTGCATACTTTTAATGATTGGTAAGGTTGAGCATTTTTTCATGTATCTGTTGGTTGTTGTTATGTCTTCTTTTGAGAAGTGTCTATTCATGTCTTTTGCCCACTTTTTAATAGGGCTATTTGTTTTTTCCTTTCAACTCGTTTGAATTCCCTTTAGATCCTGGATGTTATGCCTTTGTCAGTTAAACAGTTAGCAAGTATTTTTTCTCATTCTGTGGGCAATATCCCCACTCTCTTGATGGTTTCTTTTGCTTTGCAAAAGCTTTTCAATTTGATGAGATCCCATTTGTCTATCTTCCCTTCTATGGTATATGCTTGTGGGTTATGATCAAGAATGGTTGCCTATTCCAATGTGCATAAGAGTATCTCTTGTGTTTTCTTCTAAGATTCTTGAGGTTTTACATTTAGATCTTTAATTCATTGTGAGTTGTATGGTGATAGATAGGGTCCTGTTTTATTCTTCTGCAGAAAGACCTTTAAAATGAAAACTACAAAACACTCCTCAAAGAAATAAAAGAAGACACAAACAAATGGAAAAATACTCTATATTCATGGATTGGAATAATCAATATTGTTAAGATGTCCATTCTACCCAAGGCACGCTACAGATTCAACACAATACTCATTAAATTACCAATATTACTCTTTTCAGACCTGGAAATGACAATACAGACAATCATATGGAAACAAAACAACCACAAATAGTCAAAATAATCCTCAGCAAAAGAAATAAAGTGGGAGGTATCACACTTCCAGACTTTAAACTTTATTATAAGGCTGCAATAATCAAAACAGCCTGGTATTGGTACAAGAACAGGCATATAAACCAATGTAACGAGACAGAGATTCCAAAAGTGAAACCTTGAATTCTCAACAACAACCACTGGAAAGAGGAGACCCTATTCAGTAAATGGTGCTGGAGGGCTTGTTAAATCACAGATTGCTGGGACCTGGATCTCCAGAGTTTCTGATTCAATTGGTCTAGGTTGGGGCCAAACAATTTGCATTTCTAACAAGTTCCCAGGTGATACTGATGCTGTTAGTTCAGGTATCTCATTCTGAAAACCACATCTTTATATTATTACCAAATCTTTCACAAAGAAACTATATACCATATTCCATAGTCCCACATTTATATAATAAATTAAACCACATGAATTAAGCCATAACTTTTCTGGGCCTCAGTTTTTACATCCATAAGATGAAGAGAAGCTAAAAATAATCTTTAAAATCCAATCTGAGCTCTTGATTTTAAGTTGGACAGCACTGTCAGTAATAATGATATAACTATACTATTTTACATCTATAGAATCTTTTTCATTTGCGAAGTGCTTTTATGTGCAATTTTTCAGGCACCAGCTTCTCTCAACCATATGAGATAGAATCTTTTTGGAAACTGAAGTAAAAAGGGGATGATGGTTTGTCAAACATTGCATGACTAATAAATGATAAAGCCAGACCTAGAGCAATATCTCCTAATTTTTCATCCTGGAAGTAATACATTGTTCTGGATTTCCACCCTACCCTAAGTGAAAGGTGCTGATGACATTATTCCCTTAGAAATGAAGTAGGTCTAGGTTGGAATCAAGGAGAGGAAGCGTCTCTGTTCTTCCCCCAGATATCCATATGGCTTGCTCCTTAATGTGTGCAAGATTCTGGTCAAATTATACCTTATTAGAGAGATCTTACTGGCTACTCAGTATCAAAAGGCAACCAGTTCTCCCTGATATACTGATTATATGTCCTATCTCCTTGATTTACATTGTATCTGTCCATGACCTTTATCATCACTTAACTATTAATTAATTTATTTAATATCTGTCTCCCTCTGCTAAAATGTATTCTCCAAAAGGGCAGAGAATTTGTTTTTCTCACTATTGAAAATCTGATGAAGTGGACACTGCCTGGCACATACCAAGAACTCAGGAAATATTTGTGGATGAATAAAATACATTTAATAAGAACTTAATCTGTACTAGGCATGGTGCTAGTGTTTTATGTGAATTATCCAAAAATTAATCACAAAGTGGAGGATATTTTAACACTCCTTCCTTAATGATTGAAAGAATTACAGAAAAAAGATCCATAAGGAGTATTCCACTTCCAGAAAGATGGAATAGTTGTTCTTTTTTTCCTATTCCTCTCAAGAAGTATAGCAAAAAATCCCTGGACATTATACATAAATCTAACATAAGAGACTATGAAAGATTTTTTTAAAAAGATGAAAAGGTTAGAGACCTCACGACCCAAGGAACATGATAGTAAGTTCCCTGAGTTTTTTTTTTGTTTTGTTTTGTTTTTGTTTTTATTTTGCCTTATATGCTCCACTTTTGGAGCTAAAGAAACAGAAAACACAAAAACATAACTGAGTGCAGATTTTAAAAGCTCCAACAAAAGCCTTTTCTCTAGTCAAAGACAAAGAAACAGGCAGCCTAGCAAGATAGAAAACTATTATATATATATATATAATTTTTTTTTTTAATTGTAGTCTCACTCTGTCGCCCAGACTGGAGTGCAGTGGCCGCTCCCGGCCACCGCAGCCTCGACCTCCTGGGCTCCAGCGATACTTCCGCCTCAGCCTTCCAAGTAGCCGGAATTACATGCATGCGCTACCATGCTCGGCTGATTTTTTGATTTATTGTAGAGATGAGGTCTTGCTACCCAGGCGGGTCTCGAACCCCGCGGGCTCAGGCAATCCACTCACCTCAGCCTTCCAAAGTGGCGGGATTACAGGCTGAGCCACCGAGCCCGGCTTTTATTATCATTTTATGTTAAAGATGTGAGGGCATAATTCAGGATTAGGTACATAAGTAGTCAAAGTACAGTTGAAGTTTGGGCTTCATCTGGTTTAGGATCAGGTACCCTTAGTGATGTTATGTGCCCTCTCTCCCCTGGCAGTGTCTCACTACTGCCAATTCCTTTCTTGTAGTATTATGATAAATGTTCAGGGTCCACTTATGAGTGAAAATATGTGGTACTCTATTCTTTGTTTCTGTGCTAGATCACTGAGTATGATAGACTCTAAATCCATCCAAGTTGTTGCAAAGTTCATAATTTTGCCCTTCTTTATGACTGAGTGATATCCCATCATGTACATGTGCCACTTTTTTTTATCCAGTCAATTTTCTATGGGTAGCAGTGTTGGTTCCATGTTTTTGCTATTGTGAATAGTGCTGCAATAAACATGCATGCACAGGCATCTTTTTTGTAGAATGATTTGAGTTCCTCTGGAAATATTGCCAGAAGGGAGATTGCTGGGTCATATGGAAGATTGATTTTTAGATCTTTTAGGAATTGCCACATTGTTTTCCATAGAAGTTGTACTAATTTACACTCCCACCAACAGACGTGTAGACGTGTTCCCTTTTCTCTGCATCCTATCCAGTACCTGTTGTTTTTTGATTTGTTAATGATGGCCATCCGGTTGGAGTTAGGTGGTATCTCAGTGTGGTTTTGATTTGCTTTTCTTTAATGATTAGTGAGACTGAACATTTTTTTTTTTTTGAGTTGGATTCTCACTCTGTCGCCCAGACTGCTGGAGTGCAGTGGCCCCTCCCGGCCACCGCAGCCTCGACCTGCTGGGCTCCAGCGATCCTTCCGCCTCCGCCTTCCAAGTAGCCAGAATTACAGGCGTGCGCTACCACGCCCGGCTAATTTTTTGATTTATTGTAGAGATGAGGTCTCGCCAAGTTGCCCAGGTGGGTCTCGAACCCGCGGGCTCAGGCAATCCACTCACCTCGGCCTCCCAAAGCATGGGATTACAGGCTGAGCCACCGAGCCCAGACTGGGGCTGAGCATTTTTTCATGTATCTGTTGGCTGCTCATATGTCTTGTTTTGAGAAGTGTCTATTCAAATCTTTTGCTCACTTTTTAATAGGGCTATTTTTTTTTCCTTTCAGCATGTTTGAGTTTCTTACAAAACACTGCTCGAAGAAACCAAAGAAGACACAAACAGATGGAAAACTATTCCATGTCCATGGATTGGAATAATCAATATTGTTAAAATGTCCATCCTACTGAAGGCAATTTACAGATTCAACACAATACCCACCAAATTACCAACATCCAAAGACCTGGAAATGACAATACAGAAAATCATATGGAAATAAAAATAACCATGAATAGCCAAAACAACGCTCAGCAAAAGAAACAAAGTGGAAGGTAGCACACTTCCGGACTTTAAACTTTATTATAGGGCTATAATAATCAAAACAGTCTGGTATTGGTTCAAGAACAGGTGTATAGATCAATGGAATAGGATAGAGATTCCAGAAGCAACACCTCAATTTTCCAACCAACTCATCTTCAACAAAGCCTCCACCAACAACCACTGGGGAGAGGAGAACCTATCCAGTAAAGCTGGCTGACCACATGCAGAAGAATGAAACAGGATCCTTACCTATCACCATAACACAAAAATCAACTCTAAATGGATCAAAGACCTAAATGTAAAACCTCAAACTAAAAGAATCTTAGAACATGGAGGAGACACCCTTACAGACATTGGAATAGGCAACCAAATCCTGATCAAAACCCTAAAAGTCCATGACATAAGAGATCAGAGAGACAAGTGGGACCTCATCAAACTGAAAAGCTTCCACAAAGCAAAAGAAACCATCAAGACAGTGAGGAGACAGCCCACAGAATGGGAAAAAATATTTGCCAACTGTATATATGACAAAGGCCTAACATCCAGGATCTACAAGACAGAAAACTTTTAGACAATAGCTGTTCTACTTGAACTAAACAATAGAGAAAAAACTGTGACTCCACCTCATGTCCAGCAAAAAAGTCAAGTGAAAAGGTTATATGTACTTCCAACTTTATGAGGCTGCAATAAGTTGTCCCAACACCCCCACTAGAGTGATATTAAAAGAGGCCAAATAGGAAAATAATATTTTCATTTCTTCTGGCCAGTAATGTCCCCCACCACTGATGTCAGTAGTGACTGCATTAGAATCCTGTACTGCCACCTACCTGGAAGTAGAGGTAACAAGACACCTCTTGTCCTTCCCACTGTCAGAAGAGGCATAGAGGAAAGTCAGCACTTTCACCATTGCCCAGTGATAATGAGCTTACCCCCATCCAGAAGCAATAGGAGAACCCCTCAAGGTGTCAGCAAAAAAGAAACTGGGCTTTTACCTCCACCTGCAAGCAATAATGTGGTACCACCAGTCCCCTTTTCCTTACCAGAGCATTGTCACAGAAAGCCACCTAAAAAGGGTTTAAATACAATTCAAAGTCCAAAAACACAAAAATGTCCAGGTTTCAAATGAAACTCATTCTTCATACCTAGGAAATCTCACTCTCACACTGAATGAAAAAAAAAATGAATGAATGAAAAAAGTCAAAGTCAATATGATACAGGTATAAATTATCTGATAAAAATTTTTAAATAGACATAATAAAAATGATTCAGAGAGCAACTATGAACATGCTTGAAGCAAACAGATAAATAGAAGGTCTCAGCAAAGAAATGGAAGATTTTTTTTAAGTGGAAATTTTGGAACTGAAAAATACAATAACCAAAATTAAAAGCTCAGTGTATGGGTTCAACAGAAAAATGGAAGGGACAGAGGAATCAGTGAACTTATATATAGAATAATAGAAGTACCTAATTTGAATGACTGAATGAAAATAAATGAAAAAATAAACAAAGCCTCATAACATAAGATCTAACGTTTGTGTTATTAGAGTGCTGGAAAGAGGAGAGAGGGTGGGGCTGAAAAAGTACTTAAATAAATAATGGCTGAAAATGTACAAATTTGTCAAGTGACATTAACTACAGATTCAAAAAGGAGTTTATCTATGTAGGATAAACTCAAAGAAATCCACATTTAAGGAATATCAAAAATTTATGCATATGAAAGGCAAAGCAAAATTTTGGAAGCAGCCAGAGAAAAATGACATCTTACTACAGGAGAAAAAAAATTAGATGACAGAGGATTTATCACCAGAAAACATGAAAACCAGAAAGAAGTGCTACAATATTTTTCAGTTTCTAAAAGAAAATAACTGTCAACACAGAATCTTAAGCCCAGCAAAAGTAAGTTTCAGGAATAAAAGAAAAATCAAGACACTCTGAGATTAAGGAAAATAGAAAGAGTCTGTCACCATCAGGTATACCCTAAAAGAATGTCTGAAGGAAGTTCTCTAAACAGAAAGGAAAAAGCAATGAAAGGAAATTTCGAACATTAAAAAGGAAGAAAAAGTACAACATGCAAAAATAAGTGTAGACACAAAGGTTTTCTCTACTTTAGTTTTCTAGATCATGTTTGAACACTGAAACAAAAATTAGATCCCTGCCTAGTGTGGTTGTAAATGTATAAACAGGAAATATTTAAGACATTTACATTACAAATGGAGGAGAATAAAGGGACTTAAAGGAAGATAAATTTTAATGCTTCATTTGAACTGGTAACATGACAACAGAAGACAGTAATTAGATACATATAATTTAACATATATACCTACTAAAAATGACATACAAAGAAACACATACAAATACTATAGGGAGGATCAACTTCCAGTATGACAACATGAAGAGCTCCACTGATGTTTCCAGTGAAACTGGTGAAGATATATTTTTTTAATACAATGTCTCTGAAAATAGTCCTAAGAAAAACAGAAAATAAGAAACATTCATCAAGAAAATTTATGAAAATTCAGTAAGAAAGGTAAGAGTCTATGGAATTAAACCAAAATCACTTCCTGTCTCCCACCACCCCAGCTCAGGGAGGTAGGGACAACACTTCAGATTGCTACAGCCAAAAACACAGGGTAGCTTTTCCCTCAAGCTCCAGCCAGAGGGCTTTCTTCACAGGAAGAGCAATACATTACTATTTTTCATCCTGCCTCCAGCTACTTGTTTCTGAAGCTAAAACCTGGGAAAATGTGATTGAGAGGTGGGTCCAGTCACCACTAAAGAAACAGAGGTTCTTCCTTGGGTGCAGTGGGCTGAGAATATTGGGCTCCTGATTATCCTTGACCTGGCTTTGAGGTGATGGTTCCACACCAGAGGAGACAAGCCAAGAGGATTTCAGGCTGCTGCTCATTCCCACCAAGGGCTCAGCTCCCAGAGTGGAAGTGTCAGTAGGACAGAAGCTTATAATTATCCCCATCACCAGCTCCAGAGCCCAGACTCAGATTATGCTTGGGGAGGAGAGGTTGGGGGAGGTAGAAAACAGGTCATAAAACAGAGCTCCGAATCTTTGCCCAAAGGAACTGATTTCATTTACAGCAGAGAAAAAAGAACAATGAAAACCAGAGTCTCAGAGAAATGTAGGATATTATTAAGCACACCAATATATACATAATGAAAATACCAGAAGGAGAAGAGAGAGAGAAAGGGAATTCAACAAACTCCAAGTAAGATATATGCAACTAGATCCAAAAACAGATACATTATAGTAAAAATGCTAGAAGTTAAAGACAAGGAGAAAATCTCAAAAATAGTAAGAGAAAAATGAGTCATTACCTACAAGGGAACAAAATAATTAACAATTGACTTCTCAGTTGAAATAACAGAGGCTAAAAGGGTAACATATTCAAAGTGTTGAAAGACAAAAACAAAAACGCTCTCAACCAAAAATACTATACCCAGAAAAATTATCTTTCAAAACTGAAGGTGAAATAAAAACTCAGCCAGATAAACAAAAATTGAGAAGATGTGCTGCTAGTAGACTTGTCTTACAAGAAATACTAAAGGAAATTCTTCAAGCAGAAAACAAGCGATCCCAGACAGCAATTAATACACACACACACACACACACACACACACACACACACACACACACACAATGAGAATCAGAAAAGGTAATTATGTAATTATAAACAGTATAAATGCATATTTTCTCTTTTCTTTTTAAATTTATTTAAAAATTAATTGCATGAAGCCAGGTGCAATGGCTAAGGCCTATAATCCCAGTATTTTGGGAGGTTGAAGTGGGAAGAATGTTTGAGAGCAGGAGTTCAAGAGCAGCTTGTGCAACATAGTGAGACCCTGTCTCTACAAAAAATAGAATAATTAGCCAGGCTTAATGGCACACACCTGTAGTCCTAGCTACTTGGGAGGCTGAGGCAGAAGGATCATCTGAGCCCAGGGGTTGAAGGCTGTGGTGAGCCATGATCATGCCACTGCACTCCAGCCTGAGGGACAGAGTAAGACTTTTTCTCAAAAAAAAAAAAAAAGTAACTGCATGGTATAATACATACAAAATGTATGATAAGACTTATAACATAAAGAAATGTAATATATGTGTAACATACTTGCCAGTGCAGCACAAAGAAAATGTGTGGGAGTAAAGCTGTATTGGACTAAGGAAATGATCACAAATAGTGATGGTCAAGTAATAATTTTAACAATATACTGTTGGCTTTGCAACGTTAAAAGGTATGATATATAATAATACTATGACTAGAAGAAAGGGAACAGAGCTATGTAGGCATAACATTTCTATATGTCACTGGAGTTAAACTAGTATAAATCTGAAACTGATTTTGATAAGTTAAGATGTACAGTATATGGTAAAGCCTAGAGAAACTATTTTAAAATACAATAAAAAGTATTAAAGTTAAAATGCTACTCAGTTAATGCAAAAGAAAGCAGTAAGAACAGAGAAACAAAAAAGGCATGAGGTACACAGAAAATAATTACAACTACATCAATAATAACATTAAATGCAAATAGATAAAACAATAAAAAACAGATTGTCAGACTGGATTTTAAAAAACATGATCCCACTATATGCTGTCTAAAAAAGTCACACTTTAAATGCAAAGACACAAATAAATTAAAAGTAAAAAGACAAAAATATATATATCTTGCAAACTGCAACCATAAGAAAGCTGGGAGCGGCTGCACTGATAGAAGACAAAACAGGCTTTAAAAGAGATGAAGAGGGATATTTTATAATGATAAAATAATACAAAGATAAATCTAACAAGAAGATATAATACTCATACACATATTTGCACCCAATAACAGAAGCACCAAAACACATGAAACAAAAACTGGCAGAAATAAAGGGGAAAATAGACAATTCAATAATAATAGTTGATGACTTCAATACCCCACGTAAAATAATGGATGGAAAAACTAAACCAGAAAATCAATAAGGAAAAAAGAAGACTTGGAAAACATTATAAACCAACTAGACCTAACATATCTATAGAACACTCCACCCATCAACAATGGAATATACATTCTTCTCAAGTGCAAATGGAACATTCTCCAGGACAGACCATATGCTAGGCTGTAAAATAAATCTCAGTAAACTTAAAAGGACAGAAATAATACAAAGTATGCTCTCTGACTAAAATGGGATGAAAGTCTAAATCAATAAGAGAAAAAAATTGGGAAACTCAAAAATATGTGGAAATCAATCAACACACTACTGAATAATTGTATGTCAACAAAAAGCAACAGGAAATCCAGAAAATACTTTGAGATGAATGAAAACGAATATACAACATAAAAAATGTATGCGATGAGGCTAAAGTCATGCTTACAGATAATTTTATATTTAGAAATGTCTATATTAAGAAAGAAGAAAGACCTCAAATCAATAGATTAATTTGCCACCTTAAGGCAGAGAGGGGGAAAGAAGAGAAAACTAAATTTACAGCAAGTAGAAAGAAGGAAATAATGAAAATTAAAGAAGAATTTAATTAAATAGAAGAACAATACAGAAAATTGCAGTCCAATAGTCTTCATGGATGCAAAAATCTTCAACAAGATTTTGCAAATCAAATACACCATACAGTCATGTGTCACTTACCAACAGGGACATGCTCTGAGAAATGCATCAGTAGCCAATTTCATTCTGCAAATATAGTGTGTACTTATACAAACCTAGATGGTAGAGCCTACTACACCTGTAGGCTATATGGCTTAGCCTGTTGCTTCTAGACTACAAACCTGGACAGCATTCAACTGTACTGAATACTGTAGGCAATTATTATACAATTGTAAGTATATGTATATCTAAACATAGAAAAGGTACAGCAAAAATACAGTATTATAATCTTATGGGATCATTGTCATATGTGCAGACCATTTTTGACCAAACATAATTATGCAGCACATGCCTGTATATGAAATAATATCAATAACAACAACAATAATAAATCATGACCAAGTGGAATTTATCACAGGACTAAAAGGTGGGTTTAGTATTCAAAAATAAATAATTCATAACATTCATAGAGTAAAAGAGAAAATCATATATCATCTCAAGAGATGCAGTAAAGCATTTGATGATGTTTAATATGCAGTCATAAAAGAAATTCTTAGCAAACTGGCAATAAAAGAAACTTTCTCAATCTAATAAGAGGCACCTACAAAAAAAGCACAGCCAAGACATCTTAATGAAGAAATGAAAGAGTAAACATTTTCTGTGTAATAAAATTGGAACTAAAAGCGACAGAGACATCAAGTTCTTGGATTAGAAAACTCAATATTGTAAATCTGTCGGTTCTCCACAAATTGATCTATAGATTTAATGTAAACCAAATCAAAATCCTATCGTGCTTTTTTTTGGGTAGAAATTGGCAAGTGGATATTAAAATGTGCATCAGAATATAAAGGACCTAAATACTCAAAGCAAACTTGAAAAAGAAGTAGCACAAAATTGAAGAACTTGGGGTAGCCAGTAGCAACACCAATTACAAGGCCCTTCAGCGACAAACCAACCCTTCAGTTCTCCACAGATTCCGTCAAGAAGGCAACCACTTTAACATCATTCTTCCTGGAGAGCATTGAAAAGATTCTGCTACATATTCCCTGTTCACCATGGATTCTGTTCTTAAGGAAGCTGAATTTTAAATCATTGTTCTGGTATAGCATTGGAAAAGTATTGTTCCATTTTCTCTGTGTCTCCATGGATGCTCTTGAGAAGACAACCATCATTTAAATCATCATTCCCAGGCTGAATCTAACAGACCTCTGGAAGCCAAAGTGACAAACACTTCACTAAGGACTGCTCTGTCAGTGGTCAAAAGGAATATCATGAGTATGAATCTGAATTCCTTCTGCACAAAGCACTTGATGACCTCTTCTGAAATGTCTGCCTCATGCCTCCCAGCTTGATGGCAGCCTCCCAGCTTGATGGCAGTGATGTTACCAGGCATAGACTGTATTCAAATCCTTCAACGTGTGCTCAATAGATACAACTCACCATGGATTCAAGTACTTCACTAGACCTGTGAAGAATGACTGAATTGTCATTTCATGGTAGTGCTGCTTCTGGTAATCCTCTGGCAGTCATGAGGTTCAGGAATTTGCTTTACCATTTTAAAACTAACTATAGATGGTTATTTCATTTTGTCCTCACAATGTCTCTGGGATGTAAACAAGGCAGGAATGAAAGACAGGGGTAACTGAGGACCAAATATATAACCAGAGCAGATCTGCAATTACTGATGTGTTGTGTAGATGAGTTGCTTTTTTATTAAGAAAAAATTTAGGTCAGACAAAACTAAGGTGTCTATCATTCAGTATATTGGTACTACAGTGATTTTATCACATTACTCAAAGAAGAAATTGGAACCATTTCCCCTGAAAACTGGAACAAGACAAGGATGCCCACTCTCACCCCTTCTGTTCAACAGAGTATTGGAAGTCCTAGCTAGAGCAATCAGACAAGAGAAGGAAATCAGGGGTATCCAAATAGGAAAAGAGGAAGTTAAGTCATCCCTCTGTGCTGATGACATGATTCTATACCTCAAAAGCCCAAGAGAATCTGTCAAAAACCTCCTTGCACTGATAAAGGACTTTGGAAAAGTCTCGGGGTATAAAGTAAATGTGGCAAAAGTCAAACACAGTTCTATACACCAACAATAAGCAAACAGAAACCCAAATAAAAAGCACAATCCTATTCACAATAGTCACAAAAAAATGAAATACCTTGGCATCTTCCTAACCAGAGAAGTCAAAAACCTTCATAACAAAAACTACAAAACACTGCTAAAAAATTCAAAGATGACACAAACAAATGGAAAAATATTCCAAGCATGTGGATTGAAAGAATCAACATTGCTAAGATGTCCATCCTACCCAAGGCAATCTACAGATTTAGCGCAATACCCATTAAATTACCAGCAGCATTCTTCTCAGACCTGGAAACCACAATACAGGAATTCATATGGAAACTTAAACAACCACGGATTGCCAAAACAATCCTCAGCAAAATAAATAAATAAATAAAGCAGGAGGCATCACACTCTCAGACGTTAAGCTTTATTATAAAGCTACAATAATCAAAACAGCCTGTGTTGGTACAAGAACAGGCATAAAAACCAATAGAACAGGACAGAGATTACAGAAGGAAAACATCAATTTCTCAGTGAACTCACCTTTGACAAAGCCTCCACCATCAACTCCTGGGGAGAGGATAACCTATTCAGTAAATGGTGCTAGGAAAACTGACTGACCACATGCAGAAAATTAAAACAAGATCCGTACCTATCCCCATACACAAAAATCAACTCTAAATGGATCAAAGATCTAAACATAAAACCTCAAAATATAAGAGCCTTAGAAAATTCAGGAGACATGCTTACGGAAATTGAAACTGGCAACCAATTCCTGATCAAAACCCCAAGTGCCCATGCTATAAAAGAAAGATAAACAAGTGGGACTTCATCAAACTGACAAACTTTTGCAAAGCCAGAGAAACCATTGAGAGAGTGGGGAGACAGCCCACAGACTGGGAAAAAATATTCGCTAACTGTGTATTTAGGATCTACAAGGAACTCAAGCATGCCAAAAAGAAAAAAAGCAGCCCCATTACAAAGTGGGCAAAAGATATGAATAGGCACTTCTCAAAAGAAGACATATGAGCAGCCAACAGATATATGATAAAATGCTCAGCCTCACTAGTCATCAAAGAAATGCAAACTAAAACCACACTGAGATACCACCTCCAATCAGAAAGTCCATCTTCAATATCTCAAAAAAAAAAAAAAAAAACAGTTGCTGGAGAGGGTGCGGTGATAGGGGAACCCTTCTACACTCTTGGTGGGAGTGTAAATGAGTACAGCCTCTATAGAAAGCAGTGTGGCAATTTCTAAAAGATAAAAATCGACCTCCCATACGACCCCGCAATCCCCCTACTGAAAATATGCCCAGAGGAACTCAAATCACTCTGTAAAAAAGATACCTACACACTCATGTTTATTGCAGCATTATTCACAATAGCAAAAACCAAGAACCAACCATTGCTGCCTATCAAAAGAGGACTGGTTAAAAAAAATATGGTACATGTACATTATGGAATATTGCACAGTCATAAAGAAGTACAAAATTATGAACTCCACAGCAATTTGAATGGATTTAGAGGCTATAATACTAAGTAATCTATCACAGAAACAAAGAACTGAGTATCACATGTTCTCATTCATAAGCAGACCTTGAACAACTATTATAATACTATAAGAAAGAGACTGGTAGTCTCTTGGGAAACTGCCGGGGTGGGGGGGGTTCACCTCATCAATAAGGGTACCTGCATAATGAATATTTGTACACTTAACCCTGAATTGTACCCCATATATTTAAAATTTGAAATTAAAAAAGTTTGGGCTCAGTGGTTCAGCCTGTAATCCCACACTTTGGGAGACCAAGGCAGGAGGATTGCCTGAGCCCAGGGGTTTGAGACCACCCTGGGCAACTCAGTGAGACCTCATCTCTACAATAAATCAAAAATTAGCCAGGCATGGAAGTGCATACCTATAATTCCGGCTACTTGTAAGGCTGAGGCAGAAGGATCACCAGAGCTCAGCAGGTCGATGCTGAGGTGGCTGTGAGCATGCCACTGCACCCCAGACTAATGCAAATTGCCAGGCAGACTCATACTAAATTATTATAAAGCTAGCAGAGTAATATAGATATGTATATTAGTGTAATGCTGAGGTGGCTGTGAGCATGCCACTGCACCCCAGACTTGCAAACTTGCCCAGCAGACTTTAAAACTTATTATAAAGCTACGGTAATTAAGATAGTGTGATATTAGTGTAAAGGTAGAAAACTATATCAGTGGAATAAAACAGAGAAAAATAGAGTTTGGAAATAGACTCTATCTATCTATCTATCTATCTATCTATCTAACTTTTCACTAAGTTGCTAATGCAATTCAATGTGGAAAGAAAAGTCTTTGTAACAGATGATGGTGGATCAATTAGATATGTGCATGGAGAAAAATAACTCATATCATATATAATAATTAATTCAAGATAGATAATAGACCTAAAAGTAAATCCTAAAATTATAAATCTACTAGAAGAAAACATAGAAGACTACCTTTGTGATCTTGGGCAAAAATTCTTAAACAGAATACAGCAATCACTGAACATAAAAGAAAAACTGGCCCTCTTCAAAATTAAAGCTACTGTTCATCAAGGTACTGTTAAGAACACAAAAAGGCAACTCACAGACTGGGAAAAAATATATGCAATACATATATTCAACAAATTACTTGTATATAAAGAACACATACAAAACAATATTAAAAAGAAAGCAATCCAATTAAAATGAGCAAAAGTCTCAGACATTTCATAAAGAGAATACATGAAGGTCTAATAACCACATTAAAAGTTGCTTAGTATCATTGGCCTAGGAAAATACATATTAAAACTGCAAAGAAGTTCCACTATAACCCAACAAGAATGACTAAATTTATAAAGACTAACAAGACAAATGTCGGTCAGAATGCTGAGCAAATACATCTCCCACACATTGCTAGTGAGAATATAAAATAATACAATTACTTTGAAATAATTGTTTAGCCATTTCTTATAAATCAAATGTATACTTATCTCTTTATCCAACAATTCCACTCCTTGTTATTCAGCCAAAAGAAATACAAGACATATCCGCAAAAAGATAAGGAAAATATCTATCAGCAAGAGAACAGATGAACAAAATATAGTATATCCTCACAATGGAGTATTACTCACCAATAAAAAGAAATGAACTATTAATGCATGCAAGAACATAAATGAATCTAAATAATATTCCTCTCTGGCAAGAATTATATGAAAAAAAGTTATTTCCTTTGGTTGAAGAGAAGATAATCACAGAGTTTTACATTAGAAGAGGTAGAGATGTCTTAAGTGATTATAATTCATCTGCTTTTATGCGCTGGAGAGAGAAAATAGAGGAACTCTTAGGGCAAAGGGAATCTTAGGAATTGTAAGCTAATTTCTGGCAAGGATTCTTAGAACAGAAGGATCATTAGATACGGTAACTTAATGTTCACTCTGGGCTTAGTTGTAAGTGGATACTGCAAGAAGAGCAAGGACAAGGGATATAAGCCAGACCTTGGAAAGCCTTTACTCTAAGATAAAAGAAATGAGTTGTCATACAAGAATGATGAAGAAATAACTATGTTAGAGAAGGGTTGGAATATACCAATAATTGAACTCTGGCAAAATGTATCTCATAGTTTAGTTTTCTTATATATATTATCCATTAAAATGCTTTACTTCATTGCTTATTGCTAGTTAAAATGAGATTTTCAATCTTCAGTATTAATCTCAAAGAAAACCAGCAGAAAATGCATTATGCTGATCCAAGTATCTGATCAAAATGAGTGTCAAGTTTCAGCCACTGGTCACATCATCAGAGCACCATCACTAAACAGTTGGCCACTTAATTAAATTACGAAGTAACTGGATGGACAGTTAGGTTGCTTATGAAAATTTGCTATTAGAAGAAAAGCTAAATGCACAGCCTTGAGTATACCTTCCTATTTCAATATACTTTTATAGGAAAGAAAGTGAGATGTGAAATTACTACACTTTTAAATTTTGAAAGATGATACAAATTGCCCTGGAAATTTACACCTTTACGGCACATGGCAGCATCCACCTCCCCACACCACCACAATTTGTCACTATTAACATTTTTTTTCTCTACCTGATGTGTAAACTCACTAGCTTTTTGTTATTTGATCTTCCACCTCTTGATGTTGAGTATGTTTTCATGTTTATTGGCTATGTGTATTGCTTCTTCCAGTAATTATCTATTTAAATCATTTGTCTATTTTTTATTTGCATGTATCTTCTTTCCTTTTTTATTTGAGGGAGACACATATGCATATGAATAAATATATAAAAATATATAGATATATATCTCCTTCAAGTATACAGAGGTGCCAAAAGAATGTATACACATTTTAAGAAAGGAAAAAACTGTATTAAAATTGCAATACTCAAAAAGGTGAATATAAGTCATGCTTGACTTATGCAATTACAAGAGATGCTCCAAGTGGTTACCATCAGCATACAGACACCTCTGATTACAGCAAACATCTCCTAATATCTCTTAAAATGTGTATATATTTTTTGGCACCCCCAGAATATATATCAGATATATGTTAATAACAGTTTTTCCTAACTTGCCAGTTATCTTTCAATTTGTTTATGGAAACTTTCTGTCATAATCAAGAAGTTTTAGATGTGGTCAACTTTATAAATGTGCAGTCTTTTGTATTATTAAAAATCTCCCCTACCCATAGGACATAAACATATTCTCCTACAATTTCTTCAATTACTGTTGGGAGCCGGCCACAGAGGCCCACTGAGCGTTAGGGATCAGGAAGGGCCGTTGACCCCGAGACCACTAGGATGCGTTTGGGAGCTATTGACCCCATTTCCTCCCCCTTTCTACTCAGCACTAACCAGATTAAGCTCCTGTGAGCTCAAAACAAAAACTCTGAGACCGGGACGAACATAAGCTAACTTTAGAAGCTCATTGCTCCCATTCTTCTGCAAACTGCAGTTTTGGCTTTCACACAATTTATAATTCAAACTCATGTCACATTTAAGAGCCTTAGTATTGGTCACAGGCTTCTGGGTCATGATCTTAGGATTTATTGAAGGTGTAAATTGTAGAATATAGTTTTAGAAGACAGCCATTTTGTTGAAAGAATGCAGCTGGGTTACTTGCAGGTAGCCCACTGTGAACTTTGGACTGGGTCACATTCCAAACATTCTGGGATTTCATTTGTAAAGTAAATACTTTTCATTTGTATCCATTTCATTTGTAAAGTAATGAAATCCATTTCATTTGTAAAGTAAATACTTAAGCTTCTATAGAATTGTTTAACTTGGCATAAATCAATCAGCTTAGGATGAAAAAGGTTTATAGAATATGTCAGTCACAGATTAGGTTATCCTTTGTTATGGAATTTTAAGATTATCATATGAAAAGGGTTTAAAGGCAATCATTGATTAAGTTTTCATGGATTAAGGTTTCTGGTGGGTGGGGGACGCCCCTCCCACATCTGACTTTGTGTACAAAAGACCCGGTGTAATTCCCAATAACACACATCGCTTCTGCACTAGACTGGAGTCCAGTCTCTTTCTCTCTCTCTTCTTCCCCCCAATTGCCGACGCTGTCTCCACCTTTGGGGTACCCTGAACCCGGCTGGAGCTGGTCTGCGGCAAATTACTTTTATAGTTTTGCTTTATTTTCATGCCTTAGACATTAATTCATCTGGAACTTATTTTTATAAATAGTATTAGGCAAGGAAGTAACTTAATTTTTTTCAAATGTGACATCTCAATCTTAATTCATTGAATTGTTTTTCCTTTTCCCTAGTGAGTGCAAATGGCACCTTATATTAACTTTCTATATATGCAAGAGTCCATTTCTGGACTGTATCATGTTCTACTGATCTACTACTAGTCATCACCTACACTAACATTATACTGTTTAATTTCCATTTTCAAATTATGTTTTGGTGTCAGGTAGGGTGGCTTTTTACTTCATTGTGTGATAAAAGCTTTTTATTCCCAGAAACTTGCTTTCTTTTAATAGAAACTCTACTATTGCAATTCTCCATTCAGAGAAATAGCTTTATCCTTTGCCTATTACTTCCAAGTCTCTTTGCCATTTCTTTTAATACCCAATAACCATTTATGGAAAAAGATGAAAATAAATGTCCACACAACAACTTGTATGGAATATTAATGAGAGCATTATCCACAATCACCAAAAACAAAAAAGAATTCAAATGTCCATCAACTAGTAAACTGATAAACAAAATGTGGCACTTCTATACAATGGACTACTACTCAGCAATAAAAAAGAATGAACTAATGACAAATGCAACAACATGGATGAAACCCAAAAACATGCTAAGGGAAAGATGCCAGACACAAAAGACAACATACTATAAGATTTCATTTATATAAAATATCTAAAAAAGACAAAACTATAGAGATCAGTGGTTGCCTGGGGTTTGAGGTTGAATGGGAATTGATTGCAAACAAGCACAAGGGAACTTTTTAGATTGATGAAGTGTCCTAAAATTAGATTGTAATGGTTGCATAACTATATAAGTTTACAACTCATTGAATTGTATACTTAAATACTTTAAGGTATGTAATTCTACCTAAATAAAGTTGTTTTAAACCAAACAGAACTGACCCATGTACAAAGCCACAAAAGAAATCTTAACTATTTCTAGAATGAGATATATACAAGTAACAATTAATGTTCATCATACAAAAATAACTGAAAATAAAATAAAATGTAAAACTACAGCAAAAAAACTGGGAACAGCCCCAAAATTTATCTACAGTACAATGAATAAATTGTCACATTACCATATAGTATGCTACTGTACAGCAATGGATATAAAACATGGTTATATGCAACTGTGTGGAAAATCTCACAATAATTTTGGGCAAAGGAAGTGAGATACTAAAGAATAAATAAGCCGGGCTCGGTGGCTCAGCCTGTAATCCCGCACTTTGGGAGGCTGAGGTGAGTGGACTGCCTGAGCCCGTGAGTTCGAGACCCGCCTGGGCAACTTGGCGAGACCTCATCTCTACAATAAATCAAAAAATTAGCCAGGCATGGTAGCGCATGCCTGTAGTTTCAGCTACTCGGAAGGCTGAGGCGGAAGGATCGCCGGAGCCCAGCAGGTGGAGGCTGCGCTGGCCGGGAGCAGCCACTGCACTCTAGTCGGGGCGACAGAGTGAGACTCCAACTCAAAAAATATATATAAAAATAAATAAAATAAAATAAAAAATTAGCCAGGCGTGGTAGCACGTTCCTGTAGTTCCGGCTACTTAGCAGGCTGAGGCGGAAGGATATCCGGAGCCCAGCAGGTCAAGGTTGCAGTGGCCGGGAGTGGCCACTGCACTCCAGTCGGGGCAACAGAATGAGACTCCAAAAAAAAAAGAATAAATAAAGTTGTATTCATAAGAAGCTCAAAAAAAGGCAAAACTAAACTACATTGTTTAGAGGTGCATATACAAATATTAAAACCATAAAGAAAAGCAGAGCAATTATTCTCACAAAAGGAGAACTCGTAGTAACCTCTGGGGGAGGGAAATAAGAGTTATGTTACAAAAGATCATGAGAAGTTTTTGGGGTGCTGATAATGTTCTTACCCAGATACTATTTGAATTGTCTTATTACTTACATGTACACACACAAAAACAGGAACCACATCTCCCATTCCCACTGGGCCTACACAACAGATCTTTCACATATCAGGCACATTATTGCAGAAAACAGAAGCAAATGGGAAGCTACTCAATTTATTTTACAGGACTAAGATGACCCTGGCACAAACACCAGAAAAATGATAGCACAAAAAGAAAACTTTGATCTAGTCATATATGAATTCAGATGGAAAAATTCCAATGAAAATCAGCAAACTGAAAGCAGCAGGGAATTAAGCAATAATACATCAATAAGTTTTATGATGGTAAAATGAAAAAAAAATCCACTATGTAATTCACTACATTAAAAGGTTAGAGGAGAAACACAGTAATCTCAATAGATATAGAAAAAAAACTTTGATAAATCTAATAGATTCTTTTTAGACATAATTTATATAACATAAAATTCACCAATTAAAGTGTACAATTCAGTGGTTTTTAGTAGATCCTCAAAGTTATTTTCATCACTCCCTCAAAAAAACTCCAAGTTCGTTTTCAGTCACTCCTCATTCTCCTCTCTCCCCATTCTCTGGCAATCACTAAAACTTTCTTTCTCTGTGAATTTGCCTATTCTGGACATATTAAGTGAATGGAATAATCAAATATGGGCCATTTGTGTGAGGCTTCTTTCCCTTACCATAATATTTTTGAGGTTCATCCATCTTGTAACATCTATCAATATTTCATTCCTTCTTATGGCTGAATAACATTCTTGTGTAAAAACACAGATCTGCTTGTCAGTTGATGGACATTTGATTGTTTCCAGTTTGGGGCTATTATGAATAATGTTGCTGTGAACTTCATGCACAAGTTTTTATATAAACATGTTTTCAATGTTTCTCTTGGGCATATACCTAGAAATGGAACTGTTTAGTTCATTTTTGTGATCAAAATTATTGGCAAACTAGATATAAAGTATATAGCAAATATATTTCATGAAACAATAAAAGTAAAAAATATAATACAACACAATAAAAGTTAAAAAAAAAGATAAGGACACCCTTATCTTATATAAGATATGTACACAAGTATCCTAGTGTTTTTCCAAAAAAATACATATGTAAATGCACAGAAAATGTCTGGAGTATTACAAACCAAGTTGGTATTGATGGTTATCTTGGGAAAGGAGTGAGGTACCAGCATTGTGAGTGTTCACCAAAGAAGAATTTTATCTTAATCTACAAGTCTTTAATTTTTATCTAATTAAAATGTAAGAGGTTATACAACTGCATATATTTTTCAAACTCATAGAACTAGATTGCTCTACATCTTATCTGCAGTGGTGGTTGCATGAATCAATGTATGTGTAAACTTTCAGGACCATATAACAAAATAAGTGAATATTACTATAAAGTTTTAAAATTTTTTAAAGATACAAGCAATCAAGCCTCATATAACTATCATCTAAAAAGGGTGAATTTGGCTGTATGTAAATTATACTTCAATCTACCTGACTTTAAAAAAAGAAAAGATTTTAATTTAAAAGAACAATCATAATATAATTTGTTTTAAAAATAAGGTAAATTACCTTAGTGGCATGAAAATTACCTATGATATATTAATTATAAAGCAGATTATAAGACATATGTACTATATACAAGTGTATAATATGATCCCACCTGTACGCCTATATCTTACTTTATTTCTGCATAATAGGTTACAGATATTTTTCTCTTTGCTTACCTGTATTTTTTTCTACAATGAATACATATTATTTTCTAATAATTTTTTTCAATGTTGGCTGGGTGGGCACTGGCTCCATGGTGGAGACTTGGTATAGAATCTTCAGACTGACTCTGCTACCCAAGCCAGGACTCCAAGAGTGAGCCTTGGCAGTGGTCCAAGGGAATGAGTGGGGGGGAGGGGTTCCTATGGTAAAAATTGTGGTTAAGGCCCTGACAGCAATGTGTTCCCGGTGTATCTGATCATTCAGTTACCAGAGGCATGCATGAAAGGGTTTGCCAAATTGAATATAGCTCTTAACAACTTACTTTGGGGCCCACGAGGCACGGTCAAAGATTTCCTTCCCAGCACACTAGAAAGCATTCTCTGCCAGCAGATTGGTCCCTGTCAAATTATTTATAGAGATTGGTCCACATACTCAAAATGATATGAATATTTCTAATTATATCCAAACATGCCAAATGTCACTACAAACTATGCTGAAGGCTCATGTTGCCAAATGTCTTGCCCTAACAAAGAAGAGGTAGCTGCAGTATCAGCACTTTAGTTCCTATATAAGCAGGACTAACCCTTGTTCCTTATCTCCATCAAGAACCCAGAGGTAAGTGATGAGGGTCTTGGGACTTGAAGGATACCTGTAGACAGAAAGGGCTTGAACCCACAGCTATCTCTGAGCATGACTCTGTTCCTCTCAACTTTGACTTCTGTTTTCATAGAGCCAAGCTTTAGGGTAGGAAAATTTTAATTCTGTAACTCTTTTACTAGAATTTCAGAGCACCACTAACAAGAAACTTGTTGTTTTACAGTGTGGGACACTTTTGAACCTGCATTTTCATCTGGAACTCCAGAGGTAAGACAGATTTATTCATTTATTGATAACAGAGGGGATACGGTCTAATAGAGTTTTGAACAATTCTTAACATTAACAAAACATTTCCATGTTTTTACAATGATGTCAGGAGAGCATATTTTCAAATGCCTGTTTATAAATGCTAGAAAATCACTTTTCAGAGTGCCTTGTTCTCAGACTACCCTCATTTGAGTTTCAGGATTAAAAGACCATTTAGGACAGAATTAGCTTTGACAGTGAGTTCTCAACTGTGCCTTAGAACTGTCCAGAGGCAATAGAAAAGTCCATGCCAACCTTCTTCTCCTGCAAAACACTGAACACTTAAGACATTTTATAAACATTTTTAAACACCCTAGAAATATTCTTTTTTAATTTTTTTTTTATTTTAAAGATGTGAGGTACAATTCAGGATTAGGTATACAAGTGGTCATAATACAGGTAGCGTTTGGGCCTTCCTTTGGTCCCACTTTGCCTGGTTTGAGATCAGGTACCCTTACTGATGTTATGAGAAATTCTTACCAAAAATATAAACCCAAACAAACACCTTGTTAAAAACTATAATATTTTTGCTACTTTTGATAATTCACTGTTATTTATCATTAGAAAGACTTATTATTAGTCATTTAAAAGGTTATAAGGTCACAAGGGGCCAAACACCATGATAAATGTAACAGAAAACCTGCCGTTTCCTACGTAATTTATTACCCTAAATAAAGGAAAATCTCAATGACTCTAACACATCAATATTGCAGACACGTGTCTTCAATCAGAAGACAATGGCTTACATGAATGTGATGTACTCTTAAAAGAAAAACCCCATGGAATTTATGTGGGACGAAGGGCCTTCATGCTGAAGCTCTCATTTCTCTGGTTAGGTTTGTTAAGTGACAGTTGAAATCTCTCATGTCAAAAAGAGAGTGTCAGAAAAAATTTTGGAATTAAGGCAATGCTAAGTTTCTTAGTAACAAAACAAATGACAAAAAAATTCAGAGTACTAAAATGTATTATGAGGTTCTTCTAACAACCCCACTGAAAGATATAATACCAAATAGCAACATAAAGTTGATGTTAAAATAATTATTTGGTCGATTAGAGAAAATAGCTATCTTAAAAGGCAAAGATGTTTTCGATAGCTTTGAACATATCAACTTTCATTTAAACAAGACATACTTCTTTTCTAACTATATGATTGTCCTAGCGTATGGCATATGCAAATAGCATGCAGAAAAAGAAATGGGGATTAAATAATTACAGTTGCTATAAAACAATCCATCAACAGTTTTTGCTATAGAGATTGTTACAGTTTAGAGATAAAAAAAAAATGTAAGAATTCCGCTCTAATTCAATTGTAGTTACTCTATCCCTGAGGATCAAGATATATAATCTGGAAAGGAAATTTGCAGTCCTAAAAATGAAGTCTCAAATTACAGTCTCATTCCAAACTAGTCTTTGAGACTATGTGAGAACACTGGGGAATGTCAGATTGGAGGAATGGCTACCACACAGCTATGGCTCAACCTTCTTTCACTTCAAATCCTAACTCACATTTATAACTTCTGTTTATTTCTCTCTCTCTCTTCTGTGTTGTTCCCCAGGCAGAATCCTTTGCGAAATAAATCGCAGCCATGAGTGCAAGTTCGGACGCTGAGATGGCTGTTTTTGGGGAAGCCGCTCCCTATCTTCGAAAATCAGAAAAGGAGCGGATTGAGGCCCAAAACAAGCCTTTTGATGCTAAAACATCTGTCTTTGTGGCGGAGCCCAAGGAATCCTATGTGAAGAGCACCATACAAAGCAAAGAAGGAGGGAAAGTAACTGTAAAGACTGAAGGTGGAGCAGTAAGTGAAAACATCAGGGAAAAATACTTTCCACTTTATTTCTCTAATTTACTTTAATTTCTCTAATCCACTTCATTTCAAAAGTTGAAGCCTAACTCATGGGAATCTCTAAGCCCACTGACAGTACAAACACCCTTCTAGTCAGCATACAGACATTAGATTTGGAAGGCAAGGGGAATTCACAGCAGTAATCTCATGCCTCCCCCTCCCAACTCTTCATGGGTCTTCAACCCAAGTATCAGCCTTCAACATTTTCCTTCAAGTCCCCACTTTCCGGTCTGAATCTCCAAACTTGAGAGAAATTAAAACTAGCTCCCTCTATCCAAAGTTAAATATTTACTTAGTTAAATAATATAATAATATCCCCATTGCTTCCCGCAATACAGCATATGCAAATATCATGCAGAAAAAAGAAATGGGGATTAAATAATTACAGTTGCTGTAAAGCAATTCAACAGTTTTTGCTATAGAGATTGTTACAGTTTAGAGATTAAAAAAAGTAAGAATTCCACTCTTATTATGAATAAAAGGACAATAAAAAATTTAACCAGTAAAAATAAAAGCATATAAACTGATAAATAAATCTGGGATGAGAAAAAGAATGTGGGAGGAAAAAATCTTTTACAAAGGTAGTCATAGCTCATCACAGGAAACAGATTCTCTTAACGTCAAACTCCAAAATGAATTATTTTTGTCTTCTAAAAGAATATTGAATAATATAATGCAAAGTACGTACAAACTATAGTTTTATACCAAAATAAGCAGGCAAACACAAACCCTACCACCAACTGGGGTTTTTTGTTGTTTTTTGAGTTGGAGTCTCACTCCATCGCCCAGGCTGGAGAGTAGTGGCACACTCATGGCCACCCCAGCGTCAATCTGCTGGGCTCCAGCGAGCCTTTCACCTCAGCCTTCCAAGCAGCTGGAACCACAGGTGCGAGCTCCCACGCCCGGCTAATTTTTTTAATTTATTTTAGAGACGAGGTCTCACCAAGTTGCCAGGTCTGGTCTCGAGCCCTCGGGCTCAAGCAATCCACTCGCCTCACCTCCCAAAGTGCTGGGATTATAGGCTGAGCCACCGAGCCCAGTCCCACCAGTTGTTAAAACAAACTGGTCTCTTGATTACTTGTCAGACTCTAACTGTCAGAGAAGACCAAATCTTCCCTATGAACCCTCCAAAATACGACAAAATTGAGGACATGGCTATGATGACCCATCTACATGAACCTGGAGTGCTGTATAACCTCAAAGAGCGCTATGCAGCCTGGATGATCTACGTGAGTGCCCTTAATCATTTCATTCCATTTAATCCTCTGAATAAAAGCAAGATCCACATATTGAATGTTCTGATTTTCTCACAGACTTACTCAGGCCTCTTCTGTGTCACCGTCAACCCCTACAAGTGGCTGCCGGTGTACAATCCCGAGGTGGTGGCTGCCTACCGAGGCAAAAAGCGCCAGGAGGCCCCGCCCCACATCTTCTCCATCTCGGACAACGCCTATCAGTTCATGCTGACTGGTGAGTGAAAGAGGCCTCTATTTACAGAAATGTGTAAATAGAATCTTTGATAGATCTCTTCCCAGCCTTATTGTAATGATACATTCCAATCACATGGGGCTTAATTGTTTTCAAAGAACTTTCACAGTACTGATGCATTCTTTACGGCAGCCATCTTCATTTTACAGAGGAATAAAAGTGAAGTTCACTGAATTTATTGTCCTGCCCATGCTTATTACACAGCTAGTAAGAAGAAACCTAGGTGAAACAATTACCAGATCTCTGTAAACATATTTATTGCTTTCCATATCTTTTTACTTTGAAAATTAGATAGAAAAAAGTTCAAATCGATTTTTAAAAATACATTCACAAACACAGCAATCAAGGAAGAGAATTATCAACCATAGCTGGAAAACTATGTGAATTATTGTCTTTATTTTTGAATGATGCAGATAATATTGCCAGCCTTTAGGGCAGAACATGAGTAATGAAAGATCTATGACTTTCCTCACAAAGATTTTGAAGCACTTTTCTGTTAGAATGAAAGAAAATAAAATATTTTTTCTTTGAGGTAAAAAGACTGTTTTCTTAGAAAAATTTTTTTAAATTGTATAAAAGTCTGTTATTCCTCCTTTATCAAAGCATAAACAACCAGCTTTGATACGTATAGGCTCAAATGCAACATTAAAACATTTTATCTTCATACACCAAGTGTATTGCCTTTGGAAATATTCTAAATTCCTGAGTTTCCTGTTGTTCCATGGAATTTTGGAAACTAAGAGGTTTTCTTTTTTGTTTGTTTTTTTCTTCAGTTGTTTTAAAATTGTCTTTTAAAGGGGAAGAGAAAGAGATAAAATAGGAATCTCCCATTACAAATTGGCCAGCAATCCTACAAAGGTTCTATGCCAGTAAACTGTTCTTTGGTTGTCAACAGAAGCTAGCTACCTCCCAGAAAGTATCCAAATGCTGGCTCATTTCACAGGTTTTAATACTCAGCAGCTGCATTTACACAGCTATGTTCACCACCACCCCCACTGAGATCCCCACTCCCCAGGCTTTGGGGCTGCTCCAAAGCCATGGTTACTATGGCTCCCAAACATGACTTCCATGTAAAATCATGCGAACCCTGGCATTTGATCTGGTCAATGTTACTTCAGCATTTCCAAAAGAGACCAGAATATTGTTTTCTTATCTATGCTCCCACTAGATGTGATGTGATCTTCCATGATTTTGCTTATACCAGGAAAAAAAATCATCCTCAATATGATCCAAAATCTGCATCTACTTCTCTGAATAGGACGTTACATTTCTCTAAAATCTATGTCTATATCTACATCTAAATATCATCCAGATTTGTAACTATTTTCCCTGAATAGATTTTTAGATTTTAGAATTCTCTAAAATCTGTCAGTATAAACTTAGAGATTTAAAAAATCTGCAAATTGATAAAAATAAGTATCAGTCACATGAATAGAGACATTTGTTTTACTTTATTTTATATTTTAGAAATGTAAATAAGGCTAAAAGGAAAATAAAAGCAAATAAACACAAACATTCACTATTCCAGGCCCTTTCCTTATTTAGTATTACTAACAGTCAAATAGTGATATTAAAAGCTGGAACGAGGCCAGGTAGCAGAAAAATATAAAAACTAGAAGTCAAAGACCTAAATATCTTTGACCTTAACTAGCTATATACTTCATATCAGAAAAGCCACTTATTCCTCCCTGAGTCTCAACTTCTTTATCGTTAAGTGAAAGAGTTGGCCTGAGCAATTTCTAAGATCTCTTATGACTTCAGAAGTCTATGATTCTTATTGAAGTATTTACAAATAAAATTATATGATGCCTGGAGTTTTCATTAAAATAATCCAGTGAGATTGGAATGGTGTATAAATGATATAAAATTGGCCAAATGTTAATAACTGTCTCATCTATATGATAGGCACATGAAAGCTCATCATATTATTGTCTCTACTTCTGTATATGTTTGAAATTTTTCATAATAAAAGTGTTTAAAATTAACAAAATATACACCCCACATATATTAGGATGACCACTATTTTTTTTTTAATGGAAAATAACAAGTGTTGACAAGAATGTCGAGAAAGTAGAACTCTTGTGCCCTGTTTGTGGGAATGCAAAATGATGCAGCTGCTGTAGAACATAGAATGACAGCTCCTCAACAAATCAGAAAGAGAATTACAATATGATCCAGCAATTCCACTTCTAAATATATACCCGAAAGAACTGAAAGCACATTTGTACACTCATGGCCATAGCAGTAACCCAAGTGTCCATCAATAGATGAATGAATAAGCCAAAATATAGGTATACACACAATGGGATATTATTCTGCCTTAAAAAACAAGGAAATTCTGACCCATCCTACAACATGGATAAATCTTGAAGACATTATGCCGAATGAAATTAGCCAGTCGCATAAAAGACAAATACTATATTATTCTGCTTATATGAGGTATGTAAGTAGTCAAATTAATAGAGACAGAAAGTAGAATGGTGGTTGCCAGGGCCTGGGAGGAATGAGGATTTAGAGTTTAATAGACACAGAGTTTCAGTTTTACAAGATGAAAAGAATTATGGCGATGGAGGGTGGTGATAGTTGTACAACATTATGAATGTACTTAATACCACTGAACTGTACACTTTAAAATGGTTAAGATGGTAAATGTGATGTTATGTTTATTTTACCACAATAAAAAATTAAATACAAAAAAGGAGCAGATTATTCTTTGCCTTTCATGTTCACAAATTTTACACCAAGGGGCAATTGGCTGTTTTGACCAAAATAGGTGACATCTTCAAAAAGTTAAAAAGAACAAGCTGTGTTTGATCTGAACTAGTTCAATAATCTTCATACTGAACGCGCATTTTTAAACCAATAATCTTTATTTCTTTCACAGATCGTGAGAACCAGTCCATCCTGATCACGTATGTGATTTTTTTCTTCTTCTCTGATTTGCAGTGTTTGTCTTAGATGTTGACAGTATGGGCCTAGTTCTGATCTTATCTCTGATTTCTGTTTGGCAGTGGAGAATCCGGGGCTGGGAAGACTGTGAACACCAAGCGTGTTATCCAGTACTTTGCAACAATTGCAGTTACTGGGGAAAAAAAGAAGGAGGAATCTGGCAAAATGCAGGTGGGTCTGGTAGCCAGAGTCAGAATCAAGACTCTGGCAGGGCTCTCAGAAGTCTGGATCCCCAGATGTGAAAATTGTTCCTTCCCTTGCAGGGGACTCTGGAAGATCAAATCATCAGTGCCAACCCCCTGCTGGAGGCCTTTGGCAATGCCAAGACAGTGAGGAATGACAACTCCTCTCGCTTTGTAAGTCTCGGTCACAGAAGGGTCTTCTCAGCCCTTAACTTCTAGAGTAGTCATGTCTAAATTATTATCTCACTTGTACCTCTCTGTGTGCTTCAGTTTTCTAATACTAAATAATCCTTATCTTTTCAAGGGTAAATTCATTAGAATCCACTTTGGTACTACAGGGAAGCTGGCGTCTGCAGATATTGAAACATGTGAGTAACAAGATCATTGAAAATCAAAACAGAAAGACAAGTGATTTCATTTGCAAGGATATTTTGCAACACTTTCTGTGCATGAAACCTGTGAAAGAGAGGTCTGCTGCCAGTGTTGCCTGTGAACTAACGCCAGATTTATACTGAATGCTGTGCTTATCTCAACCTCAGACTGATAGTTCTGTGTAGCACATCCTAGAGAAGTTCCTGCCTCAGAAGCAACTATGATTTTTCTTCAGGACAATACTAGGCTACCTATGGGTTCCCAATACCTCTCTGTAATTTGCTCTTATCTGAGTTTTGGGAGATGTTTCCAAAATAGTCCCATCCCACACATTGAATCTGAGGCAATCCAAAGAAGGAGGAGATATTAGGGATCAACTAAAATACAGAAGTCACAGATTCTCCACGTGAAACTGTATTTGTCCTAGAGCAAGTATGCTCCAGTTGCTGCTCTTAGTGAGAATCATGGGCAATCACCTTATCCATCTACAATTCTATATACAACCACGGGGTTGTATCAAAATGAAACCTCATTGGAGCCAAATGTAATGGCCCCCATTTTGACCAAAGATACTGACTGAGGATCATGTAATGTCTCAGAAGCATTGATTTTTTTTCATACTCAATATCTATCTCCCTCTCCAGATCTTTTAGAAAAGTCTAGAGTTACTTTCCAGCTGAAGGCAGAAAGAAGCTACCATATTTTTTATCAGATCACTTCCAATAAGAAGCCAGAACTAATTGGTAAGGAAGAATTTACATTCATAAATGAAAGTTAATAATTTTATTAACAATGTCTAATATAAAACATATACCCTGAATTCTGTGTACCTAGAAATGCTCCTGATCACCACCAACCCATATGACTATGCCTTCGTCAGTCAAGGGGAGATCACAGTCCCCAGCATTGATGACCAAGAAGAGTTGATGGCCACTGATGTAAGTTATCCATGGATTTTATTCTCAAAAAGTCATTATGTATAGGAATGACAGTAACAGCCTGCTGTAGGTATGGGTTAAGGACACAGTACAAATTTAAATTTTCCTGTAAGTTATTCTCTTCTGTCCTAACTTTTGTCCTGTCATTTCTCCTGGCAGAGTGCCATTGACATCCTGGGTTTTACTCCTGAAGAAAAAATGTCCATCTATAAACTCACAGGGGCTGTGATGCATTATGGGAACATGAAATTCAAGCAAAAGCAGCGTGAGGAGCAAGCTGAGCCAGATGGCACTGAAGGTACAAAACAAACCTCCATGTAGGTTTAAATCAGAAAATATAGGGGAAAAAATCTGTTCTACACTCACATCTCCTTTGTAACTGTACTTCTGAAAGGTATATACACACACTGCATCCTTTCTCACCTCCTCCCTTCCTTATCTCTCCCTATCTCCACCATTTCTATCCAGCCCAATCAAGGTACAATGAACCCTAATAGCCACTTATAAGCACAACCTGTAAGACAGAATGAGATTAAATAGTGCTCCTGCTTTCCGTTGCCAATGAAAGTTATATGAGATAATTTTGCATACTGGTCTATTTTAGCACTAAGAAAACCTAGTGACTGGCAAGAGAGAATTTGCCCAAACATGGGACTGGGGGTGAACGATGCCCCTAGAGACATTTGTATGCGTGTGTGTGTTGTCTATATATAAATTGCCTATAGCCAATATGGGCAGCAAGTAAGATAAAAAAGGAATTGAGAAAGAAAAATCATACACTTTACATATGGAAAGCCCAATGTACAGAACCTACCACAGAAATCTAGTTTTGTGCCCTTAAAGCCCTTCCTGACCACCTCAACTTGCCATTCTCCCTCTTTCCTCTAAACTTTTCAGCAGTTACTTCTGCTGACATAAATGTGGGATTTATTTACATCATAGTCATTGACCTAATTTTAGAAAGAGACGTTGTAGGGGTCACCAGTAAACTTTAATCCCCACATTTTCAGATTCCAAATATTCTGAATTTTACTCCATCTTAACAGTGAATATGTATCTACAACTACATTTAATATATCTTAAAAACAGGGACTATGGCTTTTACTCTGCATAAACAACTGCAATAAACAGTGTACATATGTTTATTGTTAATGAAAGATTTCTCAAAACCTCCTTGCGATAAGTCACTAAAGGCCAGTGTAACTGATCAACCATTTAGCGTCAAGCACATGCTCTAAAGTACAGAGAATCTCATTTGGCCTTCCATAGACTTGTTTAAAACTTTTTTTTAATAATAAAGAAATTGCATTGAAGAAAAATGGAAAGATTAGGTTAAACAGAATATGTCTCATTAAACAAAATTTTCTGAATTGTGTCTCTGCAGTTGCTGATAAGGCAGCTTATCTCCAGAGTCTGAACTCTGCTGACCTGCTCAAAGCCCTGTGCTTTCCCAGGGTCAAAGTTGGCAATGAGTATGTCACCAAAGGCCAGACTGTGCAGCAGGTAAGTGCTTGACCTCAATGAGTCACATATATCCTGAGCCTTTATAACATGTCTTGAATAATGTCAACAAACACTACTCTATCTGTGAAGGTTTACAATGCAGTGGGTGCACTGGCCAAAGCCGTCTATGAGAAGATGTTCCTGTGGATGGTCACCCGCATCAACCAGCAGCTGGACACCAAGCAGCCCAGGCAGTACTTCATCGGGGTTTTGGACATTGCTGGCTTTGAGATCTTTGATGTGCGTTATCTTCAAATTAACAAAAAGTGAGAGGGAGACAATTGTGGGCCTTGATGTACTAGATATTATTATTACTCACTTACATTTATAGTATCCATATTGCTTGCTCCAACATTGCACCTAGAGCAAGAGTTATCTCCAAAATATCTAGACGGTTAATAGAATATAATAATAATAACAGCTAATACTTACTGAGCAGTCAACATATTTCTGGCACTATACTAGGGACTTCAAAAATGTTACCTATTTGATCTTCAAAACAACCCAAGAAAGAGTAGCTAATATCCTCTCTAATTACATATGGAGAAAACTGAGATGAAAGGAAATCAAAACACTAGCTAAAGATCCCACAGGCATAAAAGACAATCTGTAGCATCTGGTTCATACACAAAGCATCTTCCATGGAGGAGAAAACATAGGAACTCAGAGATAGATGATAGTCTTTATTCTTCCAGCTTTATCATACACAAACTATTTTACCTCCAGGGCATCAGCTTCATCATCTATAAAAGGAGGGAGTAAATTATTACAAAAACTCTTTTAGATCTTCAGTCGCTATCCTACAGCACGTCCCTACTTTTATCACACTTGACAAGAGGGATTTGCCAAATGTTTGATACGAATAGATAAGAAATTAGCCCATTCACTTCACTTTATACATCAAGACCTTTATACTAAAGGTCTTAAGACAAGCTTTCCTTTATAACGTGACAGCTAAAGGTAAAAATGTGAACTTTATCTTGAACTGGAAAGTGGGGGTGATAAAAGAAGTGAGGCTTTCCAATAAATCGCTTCCCCCCGACCCTTAAGTCTGATCCATAACACACACAGGACCATGGCTGCATTTTTAATGTATATTCTTGACCATACAATCCTAGAGGAGAAAAAGTGAATTATACCAGTACCATAATTGATACCTGAGCCCCTAAATAATGCCCAGAATTCATGAAAAAGGCCTGTATCAGTAATGATCATTTTTACCCAGGGAATTTTGAAGAAATAACAATTAATTTGAATTGTATCTCATTACTACATTCCACATTTTTCCAATAAAAAATTTTTTCAGCAATAAGTTTTATTACTATAAAAAACTCACTTAATGTTGGAAATCTCTACTGTTTTGTACAGTTTAACAGCCTGGAGCAGCTGTGCATCAACTTCACCAATGAGAAACTGCAACAGTTTTTCAACCACCACATGTTCGTGCTGGAGCAGGAGGAGTACAAGAAGGAAGGCATCGAGTGGACGTTCATCGACTTCGGGATGGACCTGGCTGCCTGCATTGAGCTCATCGAGAAGGTCAGTTTGACTTCTAAAGAAAGGTCAGATTATGAGGATACATTTCCCAGATGTCTTAAGCACTTCTAGGAAATATTACTGTAATCTCAAATAGCTTGAGATCTGAACAAATTGAGAAGTTACTATCTAGAAATGAGTTCCTATTTTCAACTTTTACATAAGAAGAAACTGAGAATGTTTAGTTTTGTTTCTACCATTTTTATTCTTACACTGAGTCAAATCCAACTTTAAAGCAGCACTGAAAACTCGATTTGAGATGGTCAGCTTCATTAGAACTGTCCTAATTATTTCTTAATCTAACTCCATTATGATATAAGATGTCAATAATAAAAATAAATATTTTTTCTAAATAAAAATTAATGTTCACATAATACGTTAGTGCTTTTATGGAAGCTAATCATGAAAGTTACTCAGCAAGGCAGAATCATCATGGCACGAGAGCTCTTCTTTTTTTTTTAATTTTTATTATAAAGATGTGGGGTACAATTCAGGATTAGTCTTCTTAAGAAACAAGGTGACACCTTAAAAAATGTATCTTAAATCCCTGGGGCCCAACCCTGCAATTTCAGGGAACATTGGGTAGGCTACCGGGCAGGGTGCTGGCAGTCTATCTGTGGCTCTAAATGGGAGAGGCACTGCTCTGTCCCTCTGATCTCCTTCTGAAGGACATTGGGAGGGCTCCCCCAGACATGTAGGATGCAGGGGTTGGGGAGAGGGTTCAAGTCACCCTTCACTCTGGTTGACTTTCGAAGAAGTCAAATTGCACATGCTACTTCATAATTTATCTTTATAGAGATTAAATGAACAAAATATCTTAAATAAAGTTTGTGTTACTTTTACTGTTTAATTATTGCATATAGAGTCAACATCATTCTAAGTCCTTTTCATAGCAAAATAAAACTTTGACAATAGGTTCATTCATTTAATGGGAAAAATGTGTGATAAATATATAGCATTTTAACAAGTCACTCACATCCTGTGCTGACATTTGAAGTTTGTATCCAGCTATGTTTTTAACCGGAAAATAACACTACAGATTGAATGTAAGAAAGAATGGTGGAAAAACCATTCCAGTGCTAATAAAGGGACTTTTTAGACTATGACCCTGGTTTATTTCATACATATATTTAATTGAAGGTGCTCATAACTCAATCAGATGACAGCCACTATATCTATATCTTTTGAGAAAAATAAGGTAAACACCAATGTCTACTTTTCTGAATCCAGCCACTAGGCATCTTCTCCATCCTGGAAGAGGAGTGCATGTTCCCTAAGGCAACAGACACCTCCTTCAAGAACAAGCTCTATGACCAGCACCTGGGCAAGTCTGCCAACTTCCAAAAGCCCAAGGTGGTCAAAGGCAAGGCCGAGGCCCACTTCTCCCTGATTCATTATGCTGGCACAGTGGACTACAACATTACTGGCTGGCTTGACAAAAATAAGGACCCCCTGAATGACACTGTGGTTGGACTGTACCAGAAGTCTGCAATGAAGACTCTAGCCAGTCTCTTCTCCACATATGCTAGTGCTGAAACAGGTACTTTCTATGCCCTTAATCTAAATTAAAGCTATTCCTGCAGAATGTTCATATAATATATGTTCATATAAGCCTCTGGTAGTCTACTCTAATTGATGGGTTTTGTTTTTATCTCAGACAGTGGTGCAAAGAAAGCTGCTAAGAAGAAAGGCTCTTCTTTCCAAACTGTGTCTGCCCTTTTCAGGGTAAAGTACAAATTTAATTCAAAATATCTATTTAGTTTCTATGAATTATCATAATTAGAATAAATTATGAGGGAATGAAATGTTAATAGGAACCACTTCAAATGTCCATTCTTGTCAGGGCATAGCCAAAGAAATACTACTCCTATAGGGATAGATACTTTACCCATTATTCCCTATTATGATTATCTAATGTATTCAGGAATGCCAAAGTATACTTAGAAGCTTTCTAATCATATAATGAAGCTGACTTCTAAAAAAGTATAGCTAAACTTCAAAGCTGTCCCTGTGGAAAGTTCTATTCTTATTCCACTAATGTTGCCCTTCGAGAATGTTCCTGAGTTCCTCTTTGAGAATGAGTCTAAGATACATTCTTTAGGATATCTTCTACTGAAACATATATTTTTCCTCTGAGGTGGATTTAATTTTTTATTTCAGCTGAAATTCATCTAAAGTCAAGCCTAGTTATTTAAATGAATCATTTAGATAGAAAGCATCTCTTAACATTAAAAATAATAATTTTACTACAAAATAATATTATTTTCTCATGTAGTTTAAAAACTGGCTATTCTGAAGGGGAGTATGCTAAATGTCTAGACTAATGTCTGCTTTATCAAAATGTATATGGCTAAGTCTCATTCCTTTTAAAACTAAAATGCAGATATAATACATGAACTATGACCCATGACCTAAACAAGTACACTGCTCTTGTTCTTTCTTTCTTACTACTAATCTGCATTATCTTACCAAATAGACTCTTATTCCATCAACTTGTCCTTGTACATGTTTTCAAGAGTAGAAACTTACATTACTTATTTTCTTCATTTCCTAATGGTTAACTAAGATGTGAAAAAAATCTCCTTTCTTAAGAGTACATCTAAGAAATATTTAGAAATATTTCTATAGCTAAGTGAAATATCATCCTATATTATAATCAATTACTCTATTTCTGGAATAATTCCCTGTATATACTTCATACTGTAAGTATTCTCAAGTATCCAAGATCTACCCACACAAGGTTATACATGGGCAGGGACCCAAAAAACCCCAGAATTATCAAGGGACAAGGCCCTTGTAGTACACTCAGACAGAATTTGTTCCTCTGGATCAAGCGGTCAACCAAAGTCTTTATCTGTAAGTTCTAAGAAGGTTGCATCACAATTTGCAGAAGGCATGTCCTGAGTTGTGGCAAACAGGTGACTGGTTTTTCCACCATGACTATGCACCTGGCCACACCACATTGAGTGTTTAGCAGTTTTTTACTAAAAATGGCATGATCCCCATGCCCCACCCTCCCTATTCACTCAATCTTGCCCTGAGTGATTTTTTTCTGTTTCCCTGGATGAAAAAAGTCATCAAAGGAAAACATTTTGCCAGTGTGAAAGAGGTGAAATGAAAATAGCAGAAGCACCAAAAGGCATCAAAATGAACGAGTTTAAAAACTTCTGAGCAATGGAAAAAGCATCTTGATAGGTGCATTGCATCAAACAGAGAGTACTTTGAAGGTGACTGAAGTTTAAACATGTAAGAGTAATAAATACACATTTTTTTTTAATGAATTCTGTTTGGGGGGGGGTCCTTCTTCATAGTCTCACGATTTTAAACTCTTCCAAAAACTAAGCAAGAGGTTAGAGGTCCCAGGGAATAATAAACTTGAGGAAGAAATGGCAAAAGTTAGGACAGTTGCTAACACTGTAAACTGCTTCTGTGAAAATTTTTAGCACTGAGAGAGACAAAAGAGACCTCAAAGATAATCTCAACTATGTTCAAATAAGGTCCAGAGAGTCACAAGTGGTTTTATAGAGTCAGCAGCCCATTAGTGGTAGAGTAAGGCCATAATCCTTTGTCTTTTGTCTTCCGATTCCTAGTTGAGAACACTTACTGTGCATCAAGGCTAAAATCTGCAGTTTGTTTATGAGACAGGTCCTAGGTGTTATAAATGAATACCTTGATATATACATTTATTCCCAGCACTTGGCCTTTTGGTTATTTCACAGGCTATAACTCTTGAGAACTTCAAAATACAAAACAATTGCAGCCTTCGAACTTTTGCCTAGTCGTTGAAACACTGCCTAGGTTCACGCCATATAAATACAAAAAAAAAAATCTGAAATGAACTTTCTCACAAAGTCTCTTCCGTTTGGCTTTCTAGGAAAATTTAAATAAACTGATGACCAATCTGAGGAGCACACACCCTCACTTTGTACGCTGTATCATTCCCAATGAAACCAAAACTCCTGGTAAGGCACAGTGCATGAAATAATAAACAGGCACAAGTATGAAAATTAAATGCCTAGTGGTAAGTATTCTTCTATCTTTGTAGGGGCGATGGAACATGAACTTGTCCTGCACCAGCTGAGGTGCAACGGTGTGCTAGAAGGCATTCGCATCTGTAGAAAAGGATTCCCAAGCAGAATCTTATATGGGGATTTTAAACAAAGGTCAGTCTTCTTTGTTGTAGTTCACTGAATGCTGTGAATATTTTTATCATCTTAATTGTTGTCCTCTGTTCATTGTATTTCACAAATCCTTACTAGTGTCTATTATAATACTAAGAAGTCAAATAACATGGTCTTGTGGCAGTAGGAGAGAGTAACAGGTTAGAAGAATAACAGGAAGAAGACATGCAACAAAAAACTGTTTTACTATCTAACCTTAAAGGACAGTTGGGTTTTCTACTTTCACTTTTGCTCTCAGATTTTTTATTGATATTTACTTTGGTGTCATTTGATTATATATGATGATCACACTTTCCTAACCAGTCTTTGTTTAACTGAACAGATACAAGATTTTAAATGCAAGTGCTATTCCAGAGGGACAGTTCATTGACAGCAAGAAAGCCTCTGAGAAACTTCTTGCCTCTATTGATATTGATCATACCCAGTATAAATTTGGACATACCAAGGTATGGCTGTTATTTATTTACACCTGATTCCCGTAACTTCTGCCATTTCCTGTGGTATGAGGATGATTTGTGACTCTCCCATTCTCCAGGTTTTCTTCAAAGCTGGCCTTCTGGGTCTTCTGGAAGAAATGAGAGATGAAAAATTGGCCCAGATTATAACAAGAACACAAGCTGTCTGTAGGGGATTCCTAATGAGGGTAGAATATCAGAAGATGTTGCAAAGAAGGTAACAACCACAGAATACCACAACTATAAGGTCCCTTAGGGACTATCAGTCAGCCTTCCTCATTAATTCACCGTGTGGCTAATATGTTCCTCTCTCCCAGTTCAGAACTCACCCCAACATCACATCAGCCTTTGCTTCAGCCCTCACTGTTGGATTCCCTCCACAACCTCTCTCCTACACCTAGTTTCTCCCTTTCCATCTATTTCACATATAGCTGCGGGAATAGTTTGCAGTAAGCACCATTTTCATCATGCCAGTTGCCTTGCTTGGCTGTCAAGGGCCTCTCTATTCCCTACCTCATCTATCATGTTCAACCACATAGTCTTTTTCAGCCAGGTTAAACAATTTATCTCCTATTCTTATGTTTGACAAGCCCTCTCCCTTCATCCTAATTTATCTATTTACCAATTCAAAAATTCCATTTCTCCTTTCTGTAATTAACTTCCTCCAGCTTATTTACCCAGCACTACTGCATTCTTTCTCCTTACACACACATTGTGCATTCATTTTGCTCACATGTACTAATTAGGTCTGCATTATAAGTGCTCCTGTGTCTTTTCTATGTGTCTACATTATGGTTTGTGTCATGGTATCTGCTTTCACAAAGTTACAATAATCAAATATTGGACCTATAGAAATAGAATTTCCATTAACAAGCTTGAAGAGATCTGTAAATTGCTACAAGGTAGTCAGACCTAGCCAGTCTATGACTATAGTTTGCAGAAGGAATATTTCTTATTGATATTCTTTCCATTTTATTTAAATAAAACAAATTTTGGAGTGTAACCAATGCTAAATGCCCTCTGAATATTAACAATCTATTTAAGCAGGTAAGACAGGCACCTGAAAAAATCAGAGACAAGCCAGTGGATAACTGAGGAGGAAGATAACAAAAGAAGCTTATAGAGTGGACAATTCAGTGGTGTTCAGAATGAGAGGAGTGGCTTCAAGGAAGAGATGACAAATAATAAGTCAGTATAAGTAGGGCAATTCAGAAAGCAACCTCTGCCATTTCACAGTTCACATCCATTTGCTTACAAGTCAATCAGCACAATCAACTTATAATTGCCATGCCCACTGCCAAATTCTAACATAATAATATGCCAAGTGATGTGTGCTGCTCATACATTTAAAGTATTCGCCCGATAAAGTAAGCTTCCTTGCTAGTTTGACAAGGATTGAACACAGATTTATTCAATATGAACAATATTGACAATAGCAAAGTGGTTATACTGAGGACTACTGACTATGAGTGTGAGTGTGAGAGAGCATATGCGTATGTGTGTGTGTGTAAAGCCCACATACAGTAGATTCAGAACTTGATATATCATGCATATGTGGAAGGCATTCATTAAAAGGGGATTTTGTGTGTAATACATAATAATATCAATAAAATCAATCTACACTATTTTTATGTCATTACAGAGAAGCTCTTTTCTGCATCCAATATAATGTCCGTGCCTTCATGAACGTCAAGCATTGGCCCTGGATGAAACTCTTCTTCAAGATCAAGCCCCTCCTCAAGAGTGCGGAGACTGAGAAGGAGATGGCCACTATGAAGGAAGAATTCCAGAAAACCAAAGATGAACTTGCCAAGTCAGAGGCAAAAAGGAAGGAATTGGAGGAAAAAATGGTCACTCTTTTGAAAGAGAAAAATGACCTGCAACTCCAGGTTCAATCTGTGAGTACTCCATATTTTGAAGGCACCATGTTATTAAAGCTGTTCTGGGATACTCATACACTTTGGATTTACAGATGGCTTTTTCTTGGAAAAAAAAAAATCTCAAGTTGCTTTTTTTAGTATTTCACTTATCTTTCAATATTTTACAACAAAAGACAGGCATGACTACTTCAAAGTTATAAAGGGAAAAGGAAATATTGAAGAATTTATTCAATAATATCATAAAATTTAACAGTCATGAAAGAAGCGGTTTAAAACCAAGTTCCCAAATATTAAATATTTCACCTCTTTACCTTGGCTGCTTCATCCCAGTCTTAAAAGTATAATCCAATTTTCTAAATGCAAGTCTATAAGATTGCATTTAAATTCAAAAAAGAAGGTTAACTTTGTCTCTATATCTCCTTTTCCCAACTCCCAAGATTTAGCTCAATACACTCATTTGTATTTATTTGAACTGAACTACCAGTGTGTAAGGTAAAGCAATGTGTCCTCCCTGATTCTTCCTGTGAGACAAATCTCGAGTTTTTAAGGCCTCTGCTTATTGATTCAGGAAGGAATTCAGGGTGGGGTATAAATTTGGTACTAGCACCTTGGCCAACATAATCTTCCATTTCCTTGATTCAATAAGCCAAACAAGCCGGGCTCAGTGGCTCAGCCTGTAATCCCAACGCTTTGGGAGGCTGGGGTGAATGGATTTCCTGAGCCCACAGGTTCAAGACCCACCTGGCCA
This sequence comes from Cephalopachus bancanus, assembly GCA_027257055.1. Classification (NCBI taxonomy): domain Eukaryota; kingdom Metazoa; phylum Chordata; class Mammalia; order Primates; family Tarsiidae; genus Cephalopachus; species Cephalopachus bancanus. The sequence continues at coordinate 5,753,817 of JAPVLO010000052.1, forward strand.
ATTTGGCAAGACTTCATCTCTACAATATAATCAAAAAAATTAGCTGGGCATGGTAGCACACACCTGTAGTTCCAGCTACTTGGAAGGCTGAAGCTGAAGGATCGCCGGAGCCCAGCAGGTTAAGGCTGCGGTGGCCAGGAGCATGCCAGTGCACTCCAGTCTGGGTGACAGAATGAGACTCCAACTAAAAAAAAAAAAAAAACCAAACAGTCTCATGAAGTAACCTGTCTAAAAAAAAAAAAGACAGTTTCCCTAAATTTTTAAAGCTACTTTTAATTTTTCCTCCTCATAGCTTTATTTATATGAAAGTTACATTTTTCTAAAAACATAACACCACCACCTCTCTATCTTAAACCACCACCTCTCCATCTAGACCACCACCTCTCCATCTTCACCACCACCTCGCCATCTTAACCTCTTTTCATAGTACCGTGAGTTCATAAGTAAATATGTATTGAACGTATCCCTATTAAATACAAAAGCAAAGGAATCCCACCTGGGTAGTCCCCATTATCATTCACTTAAACATTTTAAAAACTTAAACTATGAACAAAACAAACACTGGGAAGTGAAATTCCCCAGGCTGGAGTAATTCCATAAGTTCGTGAATGGACTGATATTTATTTGAGCCCTTTAATTAGTCACTTATGAAAACTTCATTGAACTATACAATTTCTCAGAATTACATGTTCTTATGCATTTTAAAATTCATTCTGAGACTATAGATAAAGCTTTAAATAGAAAAGTAAATTTTGGACAATTATAGTACCGTTATAGACTATCAGGAAGGTTTTAGTGTATGAAATGCCATGGAAATAAATTATTTTCTTCTTTTCTTTTTTTAAGTCAATCTAAAAACAAGTTGTAGGAAGAAAGTAGGAAATGAGCAAAACCAAAGTTAATCAATTTCACTAATTTGAATACTATAGCCGAAAAACTCCTGGCAATCACTTATTCCAATCTCCTTATTTGTATAAAAATTGACAATAAGAGGAATAAAGCAACTTGCCCAAGGTCATACATATGGAGGTTATATTGGGACAAGAACCCAGCCTTCCTTTGATCTTATCTGGAGATCTTTCTACTGTTCTGCACACTATTTTTTAAATAGTTACTGATTCCAATCCATGAATCATTTTTCAAATTAGTTTGCTTCTAAAGCTATAGTTTCACTTCTAATTAACTACATCCACCAGGCCATGGAATTATGTTCAATAAAACTGAATTTATCTTCATACTGAAAAATCCAACAAAAGTCACTAAAATACTATTATTTTTACACAAAACAAGTTTCAAAATAAGTAACAAACTCTCAAATATCTGAATGAATCTCTCCACAGGAAGCAGATAGCTTAGCTGATGCAGAGGAAAGGTGTGAGCAACTGATTAAAAACAAAATCCAGCTAGAGGCCAAAATCAAAGAGGTGACTGAAAGAGCTGAGGATGAGGAAGAGATCAATGCTGAGCTGACAGCCAAGAAGAGGAAACTGGAGGATGAATGTTCAGAACTCAAGAAGGACATTGATGACCTTGAGCTGACACTGGCCAAGGTTGAGAAGGAGAAACATGCCACGGAAAATAAGGTATGGTTCATATTCTCCAATATTATACAGGGCTTCTGCCACCTAACTAAGCTGCTACATAGCAACGAAGTTGCTTTCTTTACCTTTGTAGGTGAAAAATCTCACAGAAGAGATGGCAGGCCTTGACGAAACCATCGCTAAGCTGACCAAAGAGAAGAAGGCCCTCCAAGAGGCCCACCAGCAGACCCTGGATGACCTGCAGGCAGAGGAGGACAAAGTCAACAGCCTGACCAAAGCTAAAACCAAGCTGGAACAGCAAGTGGATGATGTAAGAGGATGATATTTTTAATATTCTTTTGAAAGGTTTTTTTTTTAATTACTTTCATTTCTAACATATTTACCTTCTCAATAGCTTGAAGGGTCTCTGGAACAAGAAAAAAAACTTCGAATGGATCTAGAAAGAGCAAAGAGGAAACTGGAGGGTGATCTCAAATTAGCCCAAGAATCCACAATGGATATAGAAAATGACAAGCAGCAACTTGATGAAAAGCTTAAAAAGTAGGAGCTTCTTAAAAGAAAAAAATCTATGAGATACCACGTTTCAATTCATATGAGTATTAATATGTCTTGTTCCTCTCTCTAAAGGAAAGAATTTGAAATTAGCAATTTGATAAGCAAAATTGAAGATGAGCAAGCAGTAGAAATTCAACTACAGAAGAAGATCAAAGAGTTGCAGGTGAGTCACTTAATCTTTATTTTTTCTGTATACACACACGCATGCACACACACACACACACACACACACACACACACACAAGACTAAAGTTGAGATGAGTTAGTGCTAATGTGCTAACTTTCACTCCCAGGCCCGCATTGAGGAGCTGGAGGAGGAAATCGAGGCAGAGAGGGCCACCCGAGCCAAAGCAGAGAAGCAGCGCTCTGACCTCTCCCGGGAACTGGAAGAGATCAGCGAGAGGCTAGAAGAAGCCGGTGGGGCAACTTCTGCTCAGGTGGAATTAAACCAGAAGAGAGAGTCTGAGTTCCAGAAACTGCGCAGGGACCTAGAGGAGGCCACCCTGCAACATGAAGCCACAGCAGCTGCTCTTCGCAAAAAACATGCAGACAGTATGGCTGAGCTTGGGGAGCAGATTGACAACCTGCAGCGGGTCAAGCAAAAACTGGAGAAGGAGAAGAGCGAGCTGAAGATGGAGATTGACGACCTTAGCAGTAATGCAGAGGTCATTTCCAAAGCCAAGGTATTCAATACTGTCTAAAAAAGTGGTAATAACTTACAAGAACACTCATTTTTCTCTGTCATTAAACATAGTTTGCAGGCATTTTATAGCACTACTCAAGTATTTCCTATCCTAAAATATTCCATTCTATTTCATTTTGTTAAATGCTGATTATGACCAATTAAGATAATTTCAAAAATAAAAGATAATTTCAAAATTCACTATAAGCAAGTGTCAATATCATTAACAATATATTGACAACAGTGATCAGTTTGGGGACATTATGTACTCGCCACGCTTGAATTCTGGCATGTTCCATAGAGTATATGTCTTAACTTTCTACTCACATGACAAAATTTATTCACTCTAAAAATATCTTAAGAATCGAGTTTTAACCTTTTTTAAACTGCATTAAATGTCTCATTTTTTATTACCACATGTCCTGTAGGGAAACCTTGAAAAAATGTGCCGAACTCTAGAAGATCAAGTGAGTGAACTGAAGACTAGGGAAGAAGAGCAGCAGCGGCTGATCAATGACCTGACAGCACAGAGGGCACGCCTGCAGACAGAAGCAGGTAAAGATACCTTCTCTGGGTCCTGAAACCATGAACTAGATAAAAAGGATTCCAGGAAATGTAACAAAGAGCAATACTTCCATTTTAGAAGGGTATAAACAAATGATCAGAATTTGCTGATAAGGTCAAAAAGAAAAAAAAGAAAGCAAGACTAAGCAAAGTTACTTGTGATACTACTATGGCAATTCTGCTTTTAAAACTCCAGTTCGAATCTGTTCTATAACAATATTTAAAAACAGGTAATGTATATTGTACACATACATACACACAGTTTGAGTAGCCCTAATTCAAAATTCCAAAATTCAAAATGCTCCAAAATCTGAAATTTTTGAGTGCCAACATGATGCCCAAAGGCAATACTCATCATAGAATTTCAGATTTCATATTTTTTGGATTAGAGATGCCGAACCAGTAAGTACAATGCAAATATTCCAAAATAAAAAAAACCCTGAACTCTGGAAACACTTCTTGTTCCAAACAGTTCACAAAAGGGTCATACAACTTGAATATACATTTATATACATATATGTATAATAGGTTTATAATTTATGCCATTAAAAAATTCCTTTACTTCTGTTATTCTTAGGTGAATATTCCCGACAGCTAGATGAGAAAGATGCTTTAGTCTCTCAGCTTTCAAGGAGCAAACAAGCATCTACTCAGCAGATTGAGGAGCTGAAACGTCAGCTAGAGGAAGAAACTAAAGTGAGTTTTACCAAAGATCTTGACTAATCACATCTAAACATGTCCAGTTAGGTTCTACTTGGGGTGTATCAATTAAATATCACTGAATGCATGAATATAAGTCACTAACTGCTGCCTTCTGCAGGCCAAGAATGCCCTGGCACACGCCCTGCAGTCCTCCCGCCATGACTGTGACCTGCTGCGGGAACAGTATGAGGAGGAGCAGGAAGGCAAGGCCGAGCTGCAGAGGGCCCTGTCCAAGGCCAACAGTGAGGTCGCCCAGTGGAGGACCAAATATGAGACAGATGCCATCCAGCGCACAGAGGAGCTGGAGGAGGCCAAGTATGTGGTGTGAAAGATAGAGAAGTAAAAAGACATCATTTCTCAGCTGCTCAACTCAGCAACCCCTAGAAGCAGCTGATGATGTTGATGATGACATAACAATAACAAAAGCTAGCATTTATTGTGCACATACTATATCTATATCTCTATAGTACTATAGATAATCAGCTCATTAGTTTTCTTAACAGTAGTATGTTGGTATCATTTTTCCTTTTTTCTTTTTTTTTTTTTTTTTTTGAGTTGGAGTCTCACTCCATCACCCAGGCTGAAGTGCAGTGGCAGGCTCATGACTCCCCAGTGTCGACCTGCTGGGCTCCAGCGATCCTTCTACCCCAGCCTTTCAAGTAGCCAGAACCACAGGCACACACTACCAAGCTCAGCTAATTGTTTTATTTATTGTAGAGACAAGGTCTCGCCAAGTTGCCTGGGTTGGTCTCAAACCCTCAGGCTCAGGCAATCCACTCGCCTTGGCCTCCCAAAGTACCGGGATTAGAGACTGAGCTACCGAGCCTGGCCAGTATCATTTTTCTTATCCTCATTTTACAGATGATGAAATTGAGGCTGTGAGATGTTAATCAACTAACCTAAGGGTGTATACTTAATTGGTATAGCTGGGATTGGACCCAGATGTTCTAATTCCAGTGCTCACCTTCTTAAGCACTGAGCAGACAGACATACCTCTTAAAACTCATGCTGGAGTCACCAAACTGTACATAATATCTAGGACTGGTCTAAATAATGTAAAGCCTTAGTCTACATATGGACCAAAGGAGACCTTCAAGTTGATCTTCTTGGCCATCAGAACCAAAGGCTTTTCTGTACCTTAAGGATGTATACTTGGCACACAATTAGAAAAGAAGCAAGAATGTTGACAATTTGGAAAGGAAAAAAAAACCTGCCTTTGCTTCAACTGTGTGAATTGTCCTGATTTATTCATCAATTTATTTATCTGGTGAGAGTGTCCAAATATATATGATTAGAAGAAACTGGCTATTCTCTAGAGAAAGAGTACATAAAGAGATATGGAAAGTCTGAGAATGCAAATGAATATGCTCACTATATTTCTGCCCAATAAAATATTTAGTTAGCCTCAAAGCCTTTTTAGAATGTGAAAGAATATAAACAAATCAACATATTTGTCCTGGCTAATCATTTTCTACAACCATACTCAACTAGAAGTCTTGAAATCCTGAACTGCTTATGGAGCAAGGTACATAAAATAGAAGCACCAATGGCAGCCTCTAAGTATTCAAAAACATACCAAGGACTTGATTTCAACTGTTCACCATTTTGGGCCTTTACATACAGTTTATCAATTTAGAAAGCAATTCTGGCTACCACAGTTTTGAAAGCCATATGCTATCTGCCAGTATAGAAACAGTACTGTGAAAAGAGACCAAGGAGGTTATCACTTTGCTCCTCCTGGTCTTGGCTACTCCCCTGACTGCCTAACTTTTCAGGAAGAAGCTGGCCCAGCGTCTGCAGGAAGCTGAAGAACACGTAGAAGCAGTGAATGCCAAGTGTGCTTCCCTTGAAAAGACAAAGCAGCGGCTCCAGAATGAAGTTGAAGACCTCATGCTTGATGTGGAAAGATCGAATGCAGCCTGCGCAGCTCTTGATAAGAAGCAAAGGAACTTTGACAAGGTGGCCCAGCCCACTTAAACTTTATGAGTGCTTGCTTTGGTCTTCCTTTCTCCTTGCATTTGCTGATAGTTTATTGCTTTTCAGGTCCTCTCAGAATGGAAACAGAAGTATGAGGAAACTCAGGCTGAACTTGAAGCCTCCCAAAAGGAGTCACGTTCTCTCAGCACTGAGCTGTTCAAGGTGAAGAATGCCTATGAGGAATCCCTGGACCAACTTGAAACGCTAAGAAGAGAAAATAAGAACTTGCAGCGTGAGTCCTCATGACATTCCTACCCCACGCAGCCTTGGGAGGACCTTTCCTTACTGCTATCTTTCTGACCTCTTCTCCCCTGTCTGTTTATCCACAGAGGAGATTTCTGACCTCACAGAGCAGATTGCAGAGGGAGGAAAACAAATTCACGAATTAGAGAAAATAAAGAAGCAAGTGGAACAAGAGAAATGTGAAATTCAGGCTGCCTTAGAGGAAGCAGAGGTACATATTACCCTGTGTTATGTTTTGTGGGGGAAAAAAAGAAAAAGCCAAACCTCTGTAAAAACACTCGAAGTGGGCAATGGTACTGTGAGATGGATGCATTACCATGGAGCTGGTGACAATTTAAATTCATAAGACTTTTATGAAGAATGATTTGCAATAGTTTTCAAAAACCTTAAAAATGCAAATACTCGGGGTGGGTGTTGGGGGGTAAAAAAAATGCAAATACTCTGACCCATCAATTATAGTTCTAAGAAGTTATCCCAAGAAAATAATCTTAAATGAAGGCAAAGCTTTAAAACAAAGATGTCAAATCTAAGAACAAAAATAAGCAAATTATAGAACAGCCATATCATGGAATTTTATCTAGCCAATAAATATTATTGATATGGGGAAAAATTTACAATGTGCAGTAATTTATTAAGACATAAGTTTTCATATATAATATAACTTTGATTATGTAAAAATATACAAAAGTAGGAAAAAATACATTACATTAAAGTGATTATCTCTGAGTGGGGGCACAATAGATAGTTTTTCTTTGTTTTTTGTATTGCTCCCACACCCTACAATGAGTATGTATTATATAATCAGAAAAAAAATAAATATATTTAAAAACTGATTGTTTTTACAGCAGGGATTAGTATATCACAAATGAACATTTTAATATATAAAGCATACTGAGGGTTTATGTTTGCCATATACAAGTTTAATCATATAATTTTGTTAGTACTAATATGAACAATATTTGTATAGTGCAAAGCACCTTTATTGCAGAGCTGCCCTGTATAATCTGAGACTAAATAAGCAAAAGATGATTTACCTAGCAGGTTCCTGGAACTACTGTATTTTGCTTTGTAAAATTAGACAAACTGAAACAAACTGACATTAGCAAGACTTTGGCTGACAAGGAAATATACTCCAAATATTCAAGTTCTTTTTCATTAATTGATCCCTGTTTTGTTTTGTTAAGGCATCTCTTGAACATGAAGAAGGAAAGATTCTGCGTATCCAGCTTGAGTTGAACCAAGTCAAGTCTGATGTTGATAGAAAAATTGCAGAAAAAGATGAGGAAATTGACCAGCTGAAGAGAAACCACATTAGAGTTGTGGAGACAATGCAGAGCACACTGGATGCAGAGATTAGAAGCAGAAATGATGCTCTGAGAGTCAAGAAGAAAATGGAAGGAGATCTGAATGAAATGGAAATCCAGCTGAACCATGCCAATCGCTTGGCTGCAGAGAGCTTAAGGAACTACAGGAACACTCAAGGCATCCTGAAGGTAAATGGGTCCACATTAGCTTCTCAGGTGAGTCAGGGAAGTTACCTGTCATCCATCTTAACTTATAATATTTTAAGGAAGTTTTATGTAGAAGAACAAACAGAAGCCCAGAGATTAAGGTATGATATGAGAGAAAGTACACAGACTTGGGCTCCAGACAGACCTGAGGTTGAGTCCTAGATTTGTCATTTACTAGCTGCCTGATTTTAAGCAAGTTATTCAACTTCTCAGAACCTCTGTTTTTTTCTTCAAAGCAAGAAACTACCAACCTCACAGGGTAACTGTGGGTATCAAATGAAATAACAGATATCCAATACTAGGCAGAACATATGGAAAATGGTCTATAAATGATAGCCATCAGTGACTCACACAGGAAACAAAAAACAGTTAATGGCCAAAACAGAAAAAGAATCTACATCTCCTGATAATTCGCTTTCACCCTAAGCAAAGATCAGGCATGTCATCTCCTGTTCCTGGCACCAGTATACTCTCCCAAATCCTCTTCAGAACCTCTAAGGCCTTAAAAAAAAAATCTTAACAGGAAACCCAGCTCCACCTGGATGACGCTCTCCGGGGCCAGGAGGACCTGAAAGAACAGCTGGCAATCGTGGAGCGCAGAGCTAACCTGCTGCAGGCTGAGATCGAAGAGCTGCGGGCCACTCTGGAACAGACAGAGCGGAGCAGGAAAATTGCAGAACAGGAGCTTCTGGATGCCAGTGAGCGTGTCCAGCTCCTGCACACCCAGGTGAGGCCCTCCCATCAAACAAATGCTGGTGTACTGGTAGGGGATAAACCAGAATTATAAAGTGAAAGTATCCCATTCTTATAAATATGTGTATATAAACAAGGATGGGGGATATGCTTTAAAATATTCATTATGGTTTTCTTGGGGTAATCAAATTATGGGCGGTGTGTGTGTGTGTGTGTGTGTGTGTGTTCCTATTTCTGCCTTGTATTAGATTATCTGCTCCCCCCAAAAGGGCTATTATTTTTTATTTAAAAATAAGCTTTGGCTCTTTAGATTATTTGGAAACCATGAGGTATAATAAAATTGAGTAAAGATTACCTGTTGACTCCAAAATCTAAACATGTTCCATGCAATGTTTCTCATCAGGGCACACAAGCATTTAACATGGTTGGGTTTACTGTCCCCATGCCTTGCAGGACATTTAGCATCCCTGATTTTCCCAGGCATTAAATGCAGTAGCACTCCCTAGTCACTTTGACAATCAAAAACATCCACCCCCTAAATATTTTCACATACCCATTGAGGCAGTATTGCTTCCCTTTGAGAACCACTGAGTTGAATTTTAAAAATATGTTTTTATAAGACAAATTCAGTATTCTCCAAGGGAGCAAACCTTGAAGATTCACAGAGAAGAAATTCCTCCTAATTGAGAAATTCTCAGTACTTGCCATGCACAAAAATAATCTGTTTTCTAACATCTCCAACCTCTTAAGAATAGAATAACTAGTGATGTCTGGTTGAAATATAATTGAAAGAGAAATTAATTAATGTCCACCAACATAGGCATTTTTAAACCTGAGAAGTCCTTATGCATAAATTAGATGGACACTGGGGAAGGTTCAGGGAGGGGATTCCAACCTTGCAAAATATTTGCACTGAACAAATACTTAAAGTGTAGTGAAACATTGCTAGTAGGTCCCCTGTCCTAAGACATTTATAAAATCCCAAGAGGACAAACTGCAAATCTTGTAAATTTTTACTATTTTTAACAGAATACCAGCCTCATCAACACCAAGAAGAAACTGGAAAATGATGTTTCGCAACTCCAGACTGAAGTGGAAGAAGTAATCCAAGAATCGCGCAATGCAGAAGAGAAGGCTAAGAAGGCCATTACTGATGTGAGCAAGATGAGTGTTTGTTTTGCTGATACACATGCACTACCTGCTATCATCAGGTTTCATTGTTTTCTTGATTTATTTGCTAATTAGGCAGCCATGATGGCCGAGGAGCTGAAGAAGGAGCAGGACACCAGTGCTCACTTGGAGCGGATGAAGAAGAATCTGGAACAGACGGTGAAGGACCTACAGCACCGTTTGGATGAGGCTGAGCAGCTGGCACTGAAGGGTGGGAAGAAGCAGATCCAGAAACTGGAGGCCAGAGTGGGTGTCTTGATTGCTCTGAATCTGGGAAGGGAAAAAGAACACTTCTCCTACCCTTCTCTTGTCCTACATATGGACTCCCATCCTGTCCTGGGGCTGGGGACACATACCCCAGTAGTCCTGGGATACTTAATATCCCCCAAGACTGACCATATACATATCTTTCTTGGCTACAGGTACGTGAGCTTGAAGGAGAGGTTGAAAATGAACAGAAACGTAATGCAGAGGCTGTTAAAGGTTTACGTAAACATGAAAGGAGAGTAAAGGAACTCACCTACCAGGTAAAGGGAATCGCTTTCCAGAATATCCAGTCTTCCTGCCCAAGGGAAATTGAAAAACTGATGACTATTTATGTGGCACTCACAGATACAGATTCACTTGGTACATATAAGGGATAAAAGACACAGTTGCTTATCACAGAGGGAGGCCTTGAGAAAATAGCATATGAGAAAGCATTTAAAGTCAGGTAAACTGGTTTCAGTATCTCTTGTTTTTTAAACTTAAAACTCTAAATCTTTGTTTCTTCACCTGTAATACAGGGAAAACAGCATCTATTTTCCAGCATAGGGAGGTAAAGATTAGGGAAGATATGTGCAATTCCCTAATACAGTGCCTACACATTGTAAACATTTAACAAGAGTGCTACTGGGAATTCTATGAAGAAAACCTCAGAGTTGATCAAGTTCTACCCCAGTTCCACCTGCCATCATACTAAACAATTTATTTTAGGACCCATAGTAGGCTTATTTATTTGAGCTGAATGCAGATTGTTTTCAAACTTTCAGACTGAAGAAGATCGCAAGAATGTTCTCAGGCTGCAGGACTTGGTAGATAAATTACAGGCAAAGGTGAAATCATATAAGAGACAAGCTGAGGAAGCTGTAAGTATCTTTAAGCCTTGAGGAAAGAAGGAAACTTGTTTTTGTAGTAGAAAGTACATTAAAAGAATTTGTTAAGAAAGAAGGAGACAAAATAAAAATCTACCACTCATATTTTAAGAGGGGTGATTTTATAAATATGAATCTGTCCCCCAAATCCTAATTACAGAATAAGACTTCAAAAGGAGATATTTTTATTATTAAACAATTTGTAAGGGTTGAGAGGAGGGAGTTCCAAATAACCTACTTGCTTGATAGCTGCAAAGAATATATAATAGAAACTCTAATTATCACTGTGATAAATATTCCTCTTCTTCTGGACATACACAAAATCAGGTGTTCTCACAAGCCAAATATAAATCTTTTGCCCCAACTGACTCATTCACTATCAGTGTCATCAGCTAGAGTTCTTCTCCCCGCAGTTACTGTAGCTACTATAAGAACATGTTTGAAGATTCTACAACTATGTTTTTCCTGGTTGTCCCCCCATTATTCCAGACACATGTGACAGGTAGGAAGGGAGGAAAAGGAAGAAGAAAAGGAAAACACAGTGGTAGTAAGTCAAACCAACAGAGATAGACTTTTCCCTTTTCCTAGCCTCCCTTTTTTCCCTTTCTCTATACAACAGAGTGAAAAAATATATATTTTTAAGTGAGATTTCCCCCAAAGTTATGATTTGACCTTACGTTTACTTACTGAACTCTATAAAAAATACACGGGTCTCTTCCTCCTTTCCACACAAGACAGACATCATGAACCGATAATGTGCTTTACATGTGGCTGTCCCCTTCCACTTCAAAACTATTTCTCCTTTCATTCTTTAAAGTAAAAAATGTAATTGAAGTTAAAAATTCTGTCTAGATTTGAAGTCAGACATGGCGAATAGACCATAAGAAGGAATTATTTGATTTGAAGAAATAATCCTGTCTTGTGTCAAGTGCAATGGGAACTACAAAGTCTAATTCTCACCATTTCATCTCTACTCTTAGGAGGAACAATCCAATGCTAATCTATCTAAATTCCGCAAGCTCCAGCACGAGCTGGAAGAGGCCGAGGAACGGGCTGACATTGCGGAATCCCAGGTCAACAAACTGCGGGTGAGGAACCGGGAGGTTCACACAAAAATCAGTGCAGAGTAAACACATCTGCCTGATGTTGCCAAGTGGCTGAAGACACGCACAAAATGTGATACCTTTGGTCACTTGTTTTATGATGTTTATTTTTCTCTTAATGCTGAATAAATAAAAACTACCGTCAAATTATAAATTAACCATTTTCATGTTTTTATTTGCAAAATGATCAATATTCACATATAGTTCTCACCTAGCAATTAACAGTTTGATATTATATATGGCTTTGCAGAGCATTTCGTATTTTATACTTCCATCACCACCCAGCAGGCCCTTTCCCACCCATCCCCCACAACACACAAATATCTTTTGCTGGGCTTGTTTTCATTAAATCTCTCTAGATTGTTACAAATTACTAAGAAAAACAAAAACACTCCCTGAGGCTGCCCTGGCAGGTGGAGCCATTCATTTACTCATTTCACAAGTAGATGTTGAACACCTACTATGTGTCAGGTACTGTTCTAAGTTCTGTGGTCATAGCAGTGAACAAAACATCGTTCCTACTCTCCAGAAGCAAGAACAAGGAGAGAAAGGCATTAAGTACATTTGTAACTGTGTGATGTGTCAGATAATAAGGGCTAATGGGAAATTTAAAAGTAGGGGGAGGCAGTTGCTATTTTATAGAGAGTAGTCCGGGAAGTCCTCTTTAGTAAGAAGACAGTTGAGCAGAGACTTGAAAGAAGCAAAAGAGTAGCCATGTGAGTTTATAAGCACAGAGCATTTCCCGGCAGAGAAAAGATCAGAAAATACCAAGGACCTAAGACAGGGCCAGTGGGCAAGTTGCAGGGGCAGGGATGAGGCCAGTGCAGCTGGAAGAGAATGAGCAAGACAGACAGTTATATGATGAGAGAGGAACTGGGGAGTCAGATCATGTAGGGCCCCAGGGCCACTCTAAGGACTTTTGCCTTTACTCAGAGTGAGGTAAAGCTTTGGAGGGTTTTGAGCAGAGCAGTGTTATTAACATACATTTTAAAAGAATCATTCTGGGTGCTGTGTTGAAAATAGACTGAAGGGAGCAAAGGAGCAAACTGGGAAACTAGTTAGGAGCCCACAGTAAAATAAAAGACAAAAAATGCCAGTGGCTTAGACCAGAAAAATAGAAGTGGGAGACACTGAGAAGTGGATGGATTCCAGATTTATTAAAGGTAATAATGTAAGCAGGATTTTTAGAGAGAGAGTGAGAATGAACTTATGAAAAGAGGGTCAAAGAATAAGACAAAAAGGCTTGGTGGAGCATAACAGGTGAGTTTGGCCTTCATAAAGAGGGGAAGCAGCAAAACAAAAATGCTGTCTAGACAAAGACTGTACTTTATACACTCCTCCCACCTTCTAGTATCTACTCTCCCCTGACCTTTCAAAGACAGACAAGTGGGGGCTCATCAAACTGAAAAGCTTCTGCAAAACAAAAGAAACCATCAGGAGAGCAGGGAGACAGCCCACAGAATGGAAAAAAATATTAGCCAAATGTATATCTGACAAAGGTCTAACATATAGCATCTACAAGGAACTCAAACGCGCCAAAAGGAAAAAAGCAAACAGCCCCATCAAAAAGTAGGCAAAGACACGAATAGACATTTCTCAAAAGAAGATATACTGGCAGCCAACAGACACATGAAAAAGTGCTCAGCCTCACTCATCCTCAGAGAAATGCAAATCAAAACCACACTGAGATGCCATCTAACCCCAGGAAGAATGGCCACCATTAATAAAGCAAACAATAGATGCTGGCAAGGATGTGGAGAAAAAGGAATACTTCTACACAGCTGGTGGGAATGCAAACTAGCGCAACCTCTTTGGAAAACAGTGTGGCAATTTCTGAAGGAACTAGACATTGACCGTCCATCTGACCCAGCAATCCCCCTGCTGGGAATATACCTGGAGGAACTCGAATCATTCTACAAAAAGATACCTGCACACACGTTTGTTGCAGCACTATTCACAATAACAAAAACATGGAACCAACTGTGCTGCCCAACAAAACTGGACTGGATAAAAAAATGTGGTACATATAAACAATGGAATATTACACAGCCATAAAGAAGGACAAACATATGGACTTTGCAGCAACTTGGATGGATTTAGAGTCTATCATACTGAAACAAAGAACAGAGTATCACATGTTCTCATTCATAAGCAGACCCTGAACATTTACCATAATACGATAAGAAAGGGATTGGCAGCAGGATACTGCACGGAGCGGCGGGGAGGATACAACATCAATAAGTGTACCTGATCTCAAACCAGGCAAAGCAGGGACCAAAGGGAGGCACAAACTTTACTTGTACAATGACCACTTGTATACCTAATCCTGAATTGTACTCCACATTTTAAAATTAAAACAAAATTTTGTTTAAACTTGTTTCCAGACTATATAAACAATCTAAAAATCCAATGAAAAGGAAACAACTTATTATTTATAAAAGCGAAAGGTTTAAACCAACATTTCCCTTTTAAAAATATACAGATGACAAAAAGGCATCTGAAAAAAATTTAACATCATTAGTCATTAGAAAAAGATCAATTAAAACACAATGAGATACCAGTACATACTTATTACAATGGATAAAAAACAAAGTGTTGGCCAAGAAGTAGGGGTACTGAACCTCTCATATCTGCTAATGATATGTAAAATGGTACAACCACTTTGGAAAACCATTTGGCAACTTCTTTAAAAGTTAAGAAATTATCTATATAATTCAGCCATTCCACTCCTAGGTATTTACATAAAATAAAAGAAAGCATATGTCCATATGAAGACTTGTACACAAATATTCAGAGCATATTTATCTGTAATAGACAAAAACTGGAAAGAACCCAAATGCCCATCAACAGGTAAATGCATAAACAGATTATGGAATATCTGGAAAACAATATTACTCAGCAATAAAAAGAAACTATTAACACAAAAAAGGATGAATCTCAAGATAATTATGCTGAATGAAAGCAGTCGGTCTCCCCAAAAACATACATACTCTATGATTTTATATATATTAAATTCTAGAAAATGAAAACTATAGTGTTAGAAAGTGGATTGGTGGTTGCTTAGGAATGTAGTGGGAAGGTTTATGGGGGACACAAGGGGAAAGTAAGGGGGATTACAAGGGAGCAAGAGAAAATTTAGGAGGTTGATGAACATGTTAATTACCCTGATAGAAATGATGGTATCACAGGTATATACATATGTCAAAACTTAACAAACTGTATGCTATAAATATAAGCAGTTTATGGTTTCACAGGTATATGCATCTGTCAAAACTTAACAAACTGTATGCATTAAATACAAGCAGTTTTATATGTCAATTATACCTCCATAAAGCTATTTAAAATTTTTCACCTAAATGTAAAACCACAAACTATAAGAATCTTAGAAGATGCAGGAGACACCCTTATGGAAATCGAAACTGGCAACCAATTCCTGATCAAAACCCCAAATGCCCATGCCATAAGAGATAAGATAGACAAGTGGGACCTCATCAAACTGAAAATCTTCTGCAAAGCTAAAGAAACCATCAAGAGAGTGGGGAGACAGCCCACAGAATGGAAAAAATATTTGCCAACTGTATATTGAAAAAGGCCTAACATCTAGGATCTATAAGGAACTCAAACATGCCGAAAGGAAAAAACAAACAGCCCCACTGAAAAGTGGGCAAAAGACATGAATAGACACTTCTCAAAATAAGATATACTGGTAGCCAACAGACACATGAAAAAGTGCTCAGCCTCACTCATCCTCAGAGAAATGCAAATCAAAATCACACTGAGATACCACCTAACCCCAGTAAGAATGGCTATCATTAATAAAACAAGCAACAACAGATGCTGGCTAGGATGCAGAGGAAAAGGAACACTTCTACACTGCTGGTGGGAATGCAAACTAGTACAACCTCTTTGGAAAACAGTGTGGCAATTTCTGAAAAAACTAGAAATTGACCTTCCATATGACCCAGCAATCCCTCTATGGGGAATATACCCGGAGGAACTCAATCATTCTACCAAAAAGATTACCTGCACATGCATGTTGACTGCAGCACTATTCGCAATAGCAAAAACATGGAGCCAACCGTGCTGCCCATCAAAACTGGACTAGATTTTTTTAAATGTGGTACATACACAATGGAATATTATGCAGCCAGAAAGAAAGACAACCATATGGACTGTGCAGCAGCTTGGATGGATTTAGAGTCTATCATACACAGTGATCTATACAGAAGCAAAGAACAAAGTACCATATGTTCTCACTCATAAGAGGACCTTAACCAATTATCATAATACTATAAGAAAGGGATTGGCAGTAGTGGGAAACTGCCAGGGGAGTGCAAGTGAGATTGGCAGTTGAGGGAAACTGCCAGGGAGGAGGGGCACACCTCATCAACAAGGGTACCTGCATAATGAACATGTGTAGACCTAACCCTGAAATGTACCCCACATCTTTAAAATAAAAAAAAATTTTTTATTTCATTGGGGAAAAAACTGTAGTTATAACACTTTGGGGAAATAATAGTAATAAAAACACTATATGCCAAACTTTAAAGTCTGAGTTAGAATTTTTAGTAGGAATTATATAAAACATGCTTATCAGTTTATTGACATCTTTACTATAAGTCTTCTAATTCATAATATAATGTGTTACTCCATTTATTTAGATCTTCTTTGATCTCCTTCAGGGTTTTGTAGTTTTCAGCATACAAACCTAGTACATGTTTTGTTAGAGCTACACCTATTTTTTTCTTTTTCTTTAGCAATTGCAAATAGTATCATTTCTAATTTTAATGCTCACATCTTCATTGCTAACATATAGAACAATAATGTATTTTTTGTATGTTCATCCTGTAACCTAAAACCTCACTGAACTCATTTATTAGTTTTGAGGTGATTTTTGCAGATTTGGGGGGATTTTCTACATAGACACTCATGTCATCTGGAAAAATAACCACTTAGAGTGAATCTAAATTAAAATGAGGTCCAAAATTTTGTAGAAACTTGCTAATTGGGATTTGATACTAAAAGATAAAACCCAAAATATTGAAATATGTTTATTTTCTGTTATATTTCTTAAGAAGTAGGTCATAACTGGCAACTCTTAACTAATTCTCAGAACAAGGAATAAACAAATGTTGCACGTGGGAAGAAAGGCACATAGATTTCTCACAATTCTATATAATAACATAATATGGTATCCTTTATGTTTTACTTTTCCAATGCAATTATAAAGAGTGTTCTCTTTTGCAAAAATGCATGGTGGCCTCAATATTTTTAAGTGCCTTTCTAACTCCTTGATACTCATTCTCCTGAAGCATCTACTGGGTATCGTTTTTGTCTATTTTTAGTTCTTCAGTTGTTGACTAGTTCAACACTGCTGAATCCACACTGCACAATGGCTTTGTAAATTTCAAGCAGATTTCTAATATCACTTTCATTGACTTCCTTAAATCCTGTAAATTTTGCAAGATTTCTCACTTGATTTTGTAGTCAACTTAAATTGATTATTGCATATTTACGACATCTGATGATCAACAAACCATGAGTGAATACTTTTTGTTTTCCTATGCAATAGTATAACTATGAAGGCCCCAATAACAGAGACGCCACTATTGCAAACCATAAAACATCCTCAGCCTTTGCCCAGAAAGTCAATTCTATAAATTTAATAATTAAAGGTAAGCATCACCATTTATGTACACATGCATTTAGTAGAATATTTAAAAGAACAGAAAATTAGAGCACCCTAAATTCCCCAAAACAGAAAATTGGCTATACAAGGTATGTTATATTCAAAAGATGGAAGACTACCTAACTATTAAAAATCATGATGTAGAAGAATAGTTAATATCATGAGAAAATTTTCAAAGCACAACTAAAAGCAGAATACAAAACAGTGCTCACAGACTGATATCCCAACCATGCATGTATTTAAGAATACATGCAAACACAAAAAAAAAGTGTAAAAGGATTTAAACCAAAATTTAGGTAGAGATTACCTTTATACTAAAATGCTAGGAGTGACTTAAAATTTCCCTTCGGTATGTTTGATTATATTAATATTTATCAGTGTGTGTATTACTTTTGGAATTTTTAAAGGCTCATGTTCTTAAAATAAATAACCTGACTCTTAAGAAGTTTTCATATCCACATCTCATCAAAGACATGGTTGTAACTGACAACAGAACGGTGAAGAGGAGAGGGCCATTTAATGGATGAGACTATTAGCACAGCTGCTAAAAGCTGTTGCCTTTCGTCCAAGCTCTTGGTAGGGATTAACATTCCAGGGCTAACACACAGCAGCTGTCGGTAAGCAAACTTAAATTCTGCCTCTTGACTGTAGCAGAGGTTTGGGCACATGTTATACATATCAGTGTCCCCAGGCACCTTCACCGCAGACTTGATCGGTCACATTTTCCAAAGCGAGAAGTTGAAGAATCAGCTGTGGACAGATGGAAAGAACCTTACTTAAGGACGGAATTTACCAGCCTGATTCCTCCCTCTTGGTTCCATGGGCCACTAAGATGCTGCTTCCGGAGGTTACAGAGAAAAAGATAGCCTCTTAGTGGTGAAGGAGAAAAACATCACCCTTAGGGAACGCACCCAAAACAGGGCTTTTACTACTTAGATTACAGTAGTCTGACCTTCACTAAAGGGCGGACTATTTTCTCAGTTCCACACAGAAACCATGGCTCGTTGCTCTTTCTTGGGGACACTGAGGTAATGCATGGTGCAAGGACTCAAACTATGAGAAATCCTCTTCAAAATATGGATGTGGAAGGTACTTCTGAGCAACAGAATCGTTTATTCAACTATTCAGAAAAATAATTCAGTTGATACCCACAGATTTGAGTACCCAAACTTGATTGTATCTGATACATTATATAGGAATATATATATATATGCAACATTATAACATGGCTATATATGCACTGAAAAACTTCAAGTGAGATTTGATGATTTAAGAATTTTCTGAAAATTTCCATCATGGGCCCTGCCTTCAAATTCCCTCTCCACACCCAGTTTCACACCTTCCCTACAACACAGTTATTCACTCAATTACTCTCTGGAATCACACAGCACAAATAAATCGAGTGAGTGAACAAGGCCCTACTCACTAGCAAACTCTGAAATGTACACTCGCTGGCGGGGGTCCCAGTACAGCCTCCAGGCCTGCTACAGCCAAGACAGGGGTCACTTCCAGCCTTTCCTTCCTGCCTGACCTCTCCCATGAGGCCCTGAGGGTTACAGGAAGTGACTCCGCCCCTTCTCTCAAAGCCCCCTCCTGCTCTCTGTTTCTGAGTTATCAGTACTGTGACCCACTCACCCCTTGCCCCCAACTAAATTACAAGCTGTTTGAGAAAACAGACTTCAAGCCTGTAACCCCAGCACTTTGGGAGGCCTAGGTGAGGGGATTGCCTGAGCCCATGGGTTCGAGAACGGTCTGGGCAATTTGGCAAGACCTCATCTCTACAATAAATCAAAAAAAATTAGCGGGGCGTCGTAACCGCGCACCTGTAGTTCCGGGTACTTGGAAGGCTGAAACGGAAGGATCACCAGAGCCCAGCCGGTCAACACTGAGTGGCCATGAGCGTGCCACTACACTCCAGCCTGGGCGACGGGGTGAGACTCCAACTAAAAAAAAGAGAGAAAACAGGTTTTGCATCCCCGGTGCCTGGAGCGGGGTCTTCATAAGCCATTTGTTGGATGAAGAGCAGACATTCAATAAATTCCTTTTGACAGAATAACGGAATGTTAAGTAGAAAAAGAGTGGTCCCAACACTCGAAACAGAAGAAGAAAATTGCCTTTTGTAATAACAACTGACACTTTAACCCAAAGTCCTTAGCTGAATTTCCAAGGCTCTAAACTATCTAGCTCCTGGCTCCCTCTGTCACTTCATTGCTTGGTGGTGGTTCATCCTACCCCACTGGCCTTTCCTCTGTTGCTGTGCAGGAGCGCTCCCCTCCAGAGCCTTTGCATTTGTTTCCTCTGCTTGGAATAACTCCCCATTTGATTTTTTTTTAGCTGGAGTCTCACTCTGTTGCCCAGGCTGGAATGCAGTGGCATGCAGGCTCACGGCCGCCCCAGGGTCCACTTGCTGGGCTCCGGCGATCCTTCTTACTTCAGCCTTACAAGTAGCCAGAACTACAGGCACACGCTACTACGCCTGGCTAATTTTTTATTTTTACTGTAGAGACGAGGTCTCGCCAAGTTGTCCGGGCTTGCCTGGAACCCGCGAGCTCAAGCAACCCACTAGTCTTGGCCTCCCAAAGTGCTGGGATTACAGGCCAAGCCATGGACTTCCCCTCCACTCCTCCATCCCCATCCCTGCCTTGTTTGATCTTGTCATGGCTTACTCATTCACTTCACTGGGTGTCTGCTCAAACCTCATCTCTTCAGAGAAACTTTCCCTGATCAATCTATTAGACACTACACAGCCGCTATTTCCTTGCCCTGCTTTTGTGACTTTTCTGTTTTGTTCCCCAGAACTTTAAAATCTACCTAGCACATAGTAGGCCTTCAATGAATGTTTGATGAATAAATGAATGAGTTCATGCTTACTACTGAGCACTATATATATATATATATATATATATATATATATATATATATAACTAGCATATTATATATATAATAGCTTTGAAGTTAGCAGTTCCAGGTGCAAACTTCATCATCACTCTAGCTTGGTGGGAGATCTCAAACTGGTTTTGTCTAACCCCATCTTGACCAGGCTTGAGAATGTTGTATCATACCTCCAATAACCTTTCAGGTATAATGATGAATTGATCCCCCTTACCTGAGACTGTCCTAGAAAGTCTCAAGTATGTAGACTCCATCTTCCCTGTTTTGTTTTATCGTTACAGGAGAGGATTGGGGATGTGGTTGACCTAAGAGTGTCCTGGACTATCTGAATAGGAAATTGGCTATACACAGTGAGAAGGATGGGAGAACAGGAGGAAAAATAGCCTGTGGTCAACTGGAGGCCCTCACTAGACAACAACATAAAAGACACGAAAGAATAACAGAAAACATTGACCTGGCTTCCAGAGTCCTCTGCATTCCCCAGAGAAAGTTCATGTTTTCTTTCTTTTTTTTAATTTTTATTGTAAAGATGTGGGGTACAATTCAGGGTTAGGTATACAAACATTGATCATGCAGGTGCTCCTGTTAATGAGGTATGCCCCTCCCTCCCCTAGCAGTTTCCCTAAACTGACAGTTTCCCATTATTGCCAATTGCTTTCTTATAGCGTTATAATTGTTCAAGGTCCTCTTATGAGTGAGAACATATGGAACTCTGTTCTTTGTTTCTGTGATTAATCATTGAATATGACCCCTGTTGGGAACATACCCGGAGGAAGTCAAATTATTCTACAAAGAAGATACCCGCACACGTATGTTTATTGCAGCTCTATTCACAATAGCAAAAACATGGAACCAACCATGTTGCCCATCGAAGCGAGACTGGATAAAAACAATGTGGTACATATATATAATGGAATATTATTCAGTCATAAAGAACAACAAATATATGGACTTTGCAGCAAACTGGATGGATTTGGAGTCAATCATACTCAGTGATTTAAGCTCATGTTTTCAGAATCTCAGGATCCTCTGTTGACATGGCCCCAACCACTCTCCCCTTTCCCAAACTATCGTGTTGTTTCCAACAGTACCCTGCCATGCATTCATTTACTCACTTTATTGCCGCACAAACCCCTTGAGTTATATATTGTTATCATTCCCATTATACACATGAGGAAACTGAGGCTCTGAAAGGTTAAATAACTTGCCCAAATTCAGATAGCCTAAATGGTAAAGTCAGAATCTGAGCCCCAGCATTCTGACTTTCAAGACTCATTCTTAGTGACTACATTATCATACAGATTTTAATGATATAAATACATATTTTGTAAACAATCACAAAGGTGGAAATGATAGCTACTGGGGACGCTAATAAGGGGGGAGGAAGAGAGGGACCAGGGTTCAGACAATACTTACGGGGAACAATATTCACTATCTAGGGAATGGGCCACCTGAGACCCACCACTACACAATATGTTCATGTAACAAATACACACGTGTACCCCCTGAATCTAAAATTTAAAAATTAAAAAATAAAGTAATAGATTAAAAGCAAAAAACACATACATACATACATACATATTTTGGCTGTGTTCAAGCAAAGGACATAGCTTCTTTTTTTAGGGTACATTATTTAAGACCCCCATGGTAGTAGTTAAAAGAAGTTGGTCATACTCTTTTGTAGTACTAATAAGGCTTTAAGCAGCTGAAGTAACAAAATCACAGCTAATAGACAAGAAAAAGACAAACAGCAGAAGCTCTAATTTTCTTTTCTTTTTTGTCTTTTTGAGTTGGAGTCTCACTTCATTGCCCAAGCTGGAGTGCAGTAGCACACTCGGAGCCACCCCAGCGTTGACCTGCTGGGCTCAAGGAGTTCTTTCCACCTCAGCCTTCCAAGTAGCCAGAACTACAGGTGCATGCTACTACGCCCAGCTAATTTTTTATTCATTGTTGGGAAGAGGTCTCGCCAAGTTACCCAGGCTGATCTCGAACCCATGGACTCAGGTAATTCACTCGCCTCTGCTTCCCAAAGTGCTGGGAATACAGGCTGAGCCACTGAGCCTAGCCAACCCTAACTTTCACAGCATCAGTCAAGGTTATGAAGCCAGGCAGGAAAGTCTCCAGTTTACTGAACAGACCTAGCTGGTAGGATTTCTTCTCTGAACACAATGTTCCAAGTCATCCACACGATATCTCCACGTTGTTTTCGGATAAGGATGCCTGGTTTATGTGTAATTCTGAGAAGCATGTATAATTCTGAGAGCATTAGTGTCTTGCAGGATCATGCAAAGCCAGAAGCAGCTGTCTTGTAGTGAAAAGACAAACCGGACTTGGAGTCAAAAGATGTTTGTTAAGCTCCCACTCTGCCACTTACTAGCTGTATGACTAGTCACCAAACCTCGCCAAGCTTCAGTTTTCTTACCTGCAAAACTGTGATAAGTCTTATCTCTTTATTGACTTTAATAAGAATGCAGTTAAGTAATGATGTTAATAACCCCATCAACTTTTTGCTTTGCAAAATTTCAGTGTGTACATACCATCAATGAAGTTTATGTCTTGAATATGACCGAGCTCTGAAATTGCTCTAGGGAGTTGGAGAGTAGAATGGGGGAGGGTCCATTTTTACCTTTAACGTGAGTTAGATAACCTGTCCAGAGCCTCAATTTCTGATTCTATAAAATGGACATTGATTAGATACTATTCAAAACCCCCTTCGGTTCTGGAATCTAATACTGTCTTTCAAATCTTTAGTTAGGCAATTAAAATAAGAATTTGTGTCATTCACTAGTATACCGTATACCTGCCCTATGACTTTCACCCAGAAATTTCTGTTCTTGGCTGGGAAACTTCATGCTGCTTTTTGAAATTTCATCTGTTACATAAGCTCTTAGGTAACCTGAGTTGTGAGGGGTCAGGTATGATCCCACTATTAGCACAATTAATTGCCCTTTCTTCTCAAGTAGCTGCCTGAAGAGTGACCTCGATCACACTTTTTTCCTAGTCCTATTTGGCTTTAATACTGCCTTCTCCTTCCCACTGCACCATTCACATTGACATTTCCTCTGAATGCATCTTACATAGTGATTGGTGAAGAGATTTGCTCCCAGGAAAATCAGAAAAAAATGCTTCCTCCATCTTGACACCTGCTCACTCCTTAATCCCTTGCCTTCAAAGCTGCCACCTCTACTATCCTGCTGACACTGTTGACAAGATCACCTCTCTGGCCAATCCAATACCCTGTTCCTGGTTCTCTCTTTCTTCAGCTTCTCTGTAGTGCTTTTCATGGTATCCTCTCTCCTAAAAATGTCACCTCCTTTTACTTCTTTTGACACTAATAATAAAGTTACCTTCACTTTTAAGTTGACAAAATGATTTTGTAGGAAGACTTGGAGGAAATATTCACAGAATTCTTCTCAGGTTTGGAGAATGGGTGGATAGTATGAGGAGGGAGCTATGGACTGTGGAGGATAGTGGTGAAATGATGATGAGACCTCCAACACAAGAAAACTCTTGGAGGTGATAGACATGGTTATTACCTTGATTGTGGTGATGGTATCATGGGTGTAGACATATGTCCAAACTCATCAAATTGTATACTTTAAATATGTGCAGGTTTTTATTTATCAATGTACCTCAATACATCTATGAAAGAAAAGAGAGATGAGACTCCCTCCTCCCAAAAGGACCTATGTGAGTAAAAATAGGTGATTAGCAAACTTGCATCTAAGAAGGGAAGTGGTCCCCTTCACTTGAGGACTGTTATTTTACTAAGTAACCAGATGAATAAGAACGCAGGTCTATGGCAGAGCTAGAGGAAAACTGAGTATTACTAAGCGTGAGGGGAAATACCTAAGGGGAAGAAAAGAAATGACATCCAGCCAGTCGCAGTGGCTCGTGCCTGTAATCCTAGCACTTTGGGAGGCCAAGGAAAGGAGGATCACTTGAGCCCAGAAGTTTGACACCAGCCTGGGCAACATAATGAGAACTCATCTCTACAAAAAAAAAAAAAATTTTTTTAATTAGCTGGGGGTGGTGATGCTCACCTGTAGATCCAGCTACGCAGTAGGCTGAGGTGGAAGGATTGCCTGAACCCAGGGGTTAGAGGCTACAGTAGGTCATGATCTCATCACTGCACTCCAGCCTGGCTGACAGAATGAGAACTCGACTCAAAAAAAAAAAAAAGTAATATCCAGCACCAGTGTGAAGAAAAGTTGACCCTTTATAATAGACATTTCTGATGGAAACTTAATAATTTGCTCTGTGGTATGTCATATAATCTTCTTCTACAAAATCTTCAGTAAAATCTGCATTGCTTCTATATAATTTTTTTCTTTTTTTTTTTTTTTTGAGTTGGAGTTCCCTCCATCGCACAAGCTAGAGTGCAGTGGCATGCTCATGGCCACTTCAGCGTCGACCTGCTGGGCTCAGGCGACCCTTCTGCCTCAACCTTCCAAGTAGCTAGAACTACAGGTGCAAGCTACCACGCCCGGTTAATTTTTTTATTTTATTATAGAGATGAGGTCTCACCATGTTTCCCAGGCTGGTCTTGAACCCACGGACTCAGGCAATCCACTCACCTTGGCCTCCCAAAGTGCTGGTATTACAGGGTTGAACCACCATGCCTGGCCGCTCATTTACATTTTTGATGGTGGTGAATTATTTGCTAAATCCTATGTCAAGGTTGGCGGAGACTAAAATGTACTTTTTGGCATGGGCTAGAAACAAACTGCAGGCTGACAGTCACATCTAAATGGTTTGGATACTATTTCATTTGCTCTCCACACCATCTTCATGACTTGGGCAGAAACAGAGTAATTTTTCTGATTTTGCAGCTGAAAGACTGCGGAGTTACTGAGAGAGGTGAGGTGCTTTACTATAGTCAGTAAATGGCAGAAGTAATCTGTAGACCCACTCAGGTCCTCTGACTCCAACAGGAAGATCTCAGTTCTTCTTGCTTGGCTGTTTGCTTGCTTGCAATATGACTTTTATTTATTTTTTCTGTTTTTTCCTCTTTCTGTTTTTGTTTTCTCTTCCCACATCCTAATACGCAATCTTCCTGTGAGAGTTCAACCTCCACAATGGTTTTGACTATCACCTCCATATGAATGATATCCCCCTACACACTGACCACATATTTTTAGCCCAACTTCTCCTTTGAACTTTGAACCTTTATCTCTATCTGCCACATCATCTCAACCTGAATGTGTCTAAAAACTATACTTGTATTTCTCCCCTTCATTATCTTCTCTGGACTGGTGTCATGGCCTTAGATTCCCAAACTGAAATGAGGGTTGGATGAAAAGCAGAATTTTTAAATATAAATTTAAGGAGTACAAGTGCAGTTTTGTCACCTGGATCTATTGGGTAGTGGTAAGGCTTGAGCTTTTAGGGTATTCATCACCCGAATAATGTACATTGTCCTCATTAAGTAATCTCATTCCCTCATCCCCCTTCCACACTTTCACCCTCTGAGTCTCCAGTGTCTATCATTCCGCACTCTACGTCCATGTGCACATAGTATTAGCTCCCACTTATAAGTGAGAATGGCCAGGATTCTTTACTCCTCTTTCTCCCTCCAGCTTGACAGTCATCAAAGTCCCGTGGCTCCTACCTTTAGGGAATCTTTTGAGTTTTTATTTTTATTTTTTCCTTTTAAATGTCATTTTTATTCTACCTAATCAGGGCCCTCTTCATTTTACACCACAATTTTTTAAAAATTCAGTGTTAGTGAATGTTAATATATATTGAATGGATTTTAATATTTTGAGATAATATGGAACAGGGCCTAGAAAAATAGGCCTAGAGCTCACAGAAATCTTAAATCAGCCCTAAAGCACACTACTTTCACTTCCCCTTGTTAAAAATAAAATCACTCATAAGCAGACCCTGAACATTTACCATAATACTATAAGAAGGAGATTGAGCTGGGCTCGGTGGCTCAGCCTGTAATCCCGCGCCTTCGGAGGCTGAGGTGAGTGGATTGCCTGAGCCTGCGGGTTGGAGACCCGCCTGGGCAGCGAGACCTCATCTCTGTAATAAATCAAAAAATTAGCCGGGCGTGGTAGCATGCGCCTGTAATTCCAGCTACCTGGAAGGCTGAGGAGGAAGGATGGCCGGAGCCCAGCAGGTCGAGGCTGCGGTGGCCGGGAGCAGCCACTACACTCCAGTCTGGGCGACAGAGTGAGACTCCAACTCAAAAAAAAAAGGAGATTGGGTCGGGCTCGGTGGCTCAGCCTGTAATCCCGCGCCTTTGGGAGGCTGAGATGAGTGGATTGCCTGAGCCCACGGGTTCGAGACCCGCCTGGGCAGCGAGACCTCATCGCTACAATAAAATCAAAAAATCAGCTGGGCGTGGTAGCGCATGCCTGTAATTCCCGCTTCTCGGAAGGCTGAGGCGGAAGGATTGCCGGAGCCCAGCAGGTCGAGGCTGCGGTGGCCGGGAGCGGCCACTGCACTCCAGTCTGGGCGGCAGAGTGAGACTCCAACTCAAAAAAAAAAAAGGAGATTGGCAGTAGTGGGACACTGCCAGGGGAAGGAAGGGAGTCACATAGCATCAATAAGGGTACTTGATTTCAAACCAGGAAAAGTGGGGACCAAAGGGAGGCCCAAATATCTGTACAATGACCACCTGTATACCTTATCCTGAATTGTACCTCACATCTTTAAAATAATTTTCTTTTTAATTTTTTTTAAAAAGCAGAGAGGCATATAGTATAGGCAATTTTGAGGACAACCACACTGGAAAAAAATTCTCTTTTCTTTCTGTGCCATAATGAAACAGTGTGGCAGACAATCTACAAGCTCACACAATGTTCTTCTCCTTGACTCTGAGGAATAATCTGAGAGCTACCAGGGCATAACCCCTATGAAAATCACCCTTTGGTACTATGTAAAATTTTAACCCAGACCTGAATTCATAGAGGCATCCAGGGTAGAGTCTAACCATCTAACTGCCTGCCTGCCCCCAGGAGTCATCAGAGCCTATCTAATCATCTTGGCAAGTTTTACACCAAGATTTTTTAAATAATTGCTAAGTCATTCTAGGCCTCCAGGTTCTCTCCTCACCATTATATCCTATCACCAGTTCTAGATTCATCTTCAAATATACATAATCTGCTCACTTCCCTACTCACAAACTTCAATAGTTTCCCTGGTGATCTCAGCATAATGTCCTGACTCCTCCACTGGGCATTGGAAAACCATCACAGAAAAGCACAGCACATTTCCCCTCCTTCTCCTCCATATCACCCCCTACTCCACCTTAATCCTGCACTATGACCAGGCTTGACCATTTCACCTTCCTGAAACACACCCTGGGAAGTCTTACTTCCAGGCCACGATCCCTCAGTTCCCTAGACCTAGACCCTCCTCTCTGTTCCCCTCACTTGTGTAAAAGTCTGCCTCCTTTAAGAGACAGTAAAGGATAGAGGAAAAGGTGTGACTTATGAATCAGAAATGCTGGATTTCAATTCTAACTCTGTTGCCTACTAGCTATGGGGCCTATTGGCCAATCACTTATCCTCTTAGGTCTCAGTTTCCCCATTTGGGCAATGGGAATAATAATAATGTAGTAAATATACATAACTAATATATATTACAAAATAGATAAACAATATATGCATTTGTTTTATATAATATAAATATATACATAAATAAATATAATAAAATGTATGAAGTTACTGTGTAAATTGGAAAATACTACAAAAAGATCATTATTATCTACACAGTCACTATTCTCCAGATTTCTCCAAAATAAAATGCCTTTAATAATTATTATTAGTAACACGTCTGCTAATATTTTACATATCCAACACACTTCATTGTTTCCAAATACCTTGTACATACATCTAACCCATTGTCCATCCCACTCATTTTGGCACTTAGCCTAATCTTGGGAGAGTGATTTACTCTTTTCATGTCTACATACTCTCTTCCCATCTCTATTGTCAACTTTTTTTAGGGCAGTGACCCTATCTCATATCACTATACCCCAGTACAGAATCCTGTTCCAAATAGGCACTCAAAAATAATGCACTTCTAAACATGAGAGTTACAGGAATAGGCCCTAAAGCCAGAAAGGGTTTGGATTCCATTTCTGCTGCTTATTAGTTGTATGGCCTTGGGCAGGTTACTTAAATTCTCAAGGGATCAGTTTCCTTGACTGTAAAATGGGAATGATATTAGCATCCACCTCAGAACTATTTTAAAGTTTCCATGAGCCAATATGAATAAAACTTGGCATGTGATGAATGTTTGGGTTTTTTTGGCTTGTTGTTTGTGTATTTTGGGGGGGGATTGGAGTCTCACTCTTGTTGCCCAGGCTGGAGTGCCACCGCAACCTCAACCTGCTGAGCTTAGGTGATCCTTCCACCTCAGCCTTCCAAGTAACTGGAACTACAGACACACACCACCACACCCGGCTAGTTTTTGTGATTTATTGTAAAGACACGGTCTCACCAAGTTGCCTAGGCTGGTCTCGAACCTCCAGGCTCAGGCAATCCTCTCACCTCGGCCTCCCAAAGTGCTGGGATTACAGACTGAGCCACTATGTCCAGTCAAGTTCTTAATAGGTCCTCACTATTACCATGTAGTGAAACTGAGAGTCTGATTTTATTCTCTTCTTATCACTTCAGGCCATTTTCCAAACAGATTCTCTCATGAATCATCTTGATTCGTTTATTCATCAGAACCAACATTTACTGAGCATCTGCTCCATGCAAAAGGCTGTCCCTTGAATGAAAACAGCTGTACTTATGCCTGACAGCTCTCTATTGCTTTCTTCTGGGCCAGAGTTTCTCTATGGATCATGTCCTTTGGCCTTCCTCTCTTGTTTTCTGGAGCAGGAAATAAATCAAATGGAGTTCCAACATCAGATCACCTTGGGACATTTGAGGTCCAAAAAACGTTCATGTTTCTTTACTGAAAGGCTTCTCAGATCCTTTAATATGTGAATATTTATGATAACTCTCTAACAGGAGAAGATCAAGTTTCCACTTTTCTTAAACTCATTTAACCACAGGACCATTTATTTCCCAGTTACTCTGAGAATCTGTGTTCTGCCAGATCTGCTTTGGAAAACACTATGTGGAAGTCCTATCTACTCCTCCTCTGCCCACAAATTTGTTTTGACTCATGCAAAATGTCCTTTGGAAATGTCCCACTACATGAAACTCTACCCACTGGAGGAGGAAATAGAGAATCTTTGATTCAGCAATCATTGATCATATACAATTTAAACAGATCACATTGCATTGCTATAAATGACTCTAACTTCTACATGTACAGTTGTTCCTTCATAGTCAAATATCACTTATATTTTAGCAAAAAAAAAAATCCCCTGAGCAACCATAAGAGTTGTCACAAGGACCATGTATTTTCATTAGAACCCTTTAGAGTTTCACTGAGAATTTATTTACTTTTACTTTGTAAGATCTTAAGTTTGTAATCAGTTTCTCAATCTGTAACACAAAATCAGGCTAGTAAAGACAAAATTACACCTGAGAGGTTGGCCGTGAAGGTAAAAGATATAAAATCCAAAAAGTAGACACAAAAATTTGCAGCAGAAACAATTAATACAAACATAAACCCACTAAGAACCTGAGATCCTTGATGACTTCATTGCATCATCTCTTAGAATTCCTGAATGATCAAGAAAAAGTAAAATTGTTTTCAAGATGCTAGATTAAATACAGCAAGATAATGTGGAATACAATTTGGAAAACTTTTCTTCCAATGGATTAAAAAAAACCAAATAAATAAGACTGGATGTGTTAAATGGTCAACCTTACATTTTCCAGAAATCTCTGAGAAGGGGAGCGCACCATCCTATATCAATGCTAGGCAAATGAGATGTAGTTACTGTCCACACTATTGATTGCCCATTGCTTGACAAATCATCCTGTGGTTCTGCCCTTCACCGACCTTCTTAGCACACTCCGCTCCAGTTCCACTCAGCCCCTAGGACTCTCTAAGTCTCAAAGATCTGTGTCCAACGTCAAAATCCCTACACAGCTGACTTGGCATTATGCAGCCTCCGCTGGTCATTTATCCAAGTAATTTAACAAGAGTGAGAGATCAGGGCTACGACGCATTTACATCTAACAAGTAAATGGTGAGCCCCCAAATATAGCCAAGTTAGAGTGCTGGGCTGGCAGATTTGGGAGTATAAAGAGAACTAGGGGGCCACACTCCCGAAATTGCTCCGACCGCAGCTTCTCTAGGTAAGTGCTCACAAGTACCCACTTTTTCACTCCATGTAGCTAAATGAGGTTTCCAGTCAAGGAGGGAAGGCAACACAGTAGCCCTTACTGAGGGCCTACTATGTGTAAGGTCCCATATTAAGGGTAATGCCAGAGAGAAGATGGCAAGACAAGACACCTACCTTTCAAGAAGAGTTTACAAGGGTTGAAAAGACAAAAATATAAGCAATTGCAAGGGAAAAATAAAGACCTGCAGAACAAATCTGAGTATAATGTGTAACTCCTCCTCTGATCATTTAGGTCAATGTTATATCATTCAGTTAGCAACTTAACATGTTAACTTGTGATCTCTTTTGTAATTGCTCAAATTATTATTTGAAAATTTTAAGGTTATTTAATTTTTTTCCCCATGTCGGGATTTCTGGGAGATGACTTTGGGAAGAAATCATACCAAGCAGTTTATCCATCTTAGAATGTGTCATAGTCCCATTATTGATGGGTTTGCAAACTGGTCTTGCACAGCATGTCTTGTGTAGCGTGACTTTGGAGTGGGTCATGTCTGCCAGTGCAATAGCATCCCTCAGAGTGACTCTAGCTTTCAAAGACTTGTGTTGCTTTGATTTTAGACCATCATCCCCACTGCAGAACATTCTTTCATAGACTCATGGAGCTGAAAGGAATCTTGGAGATTTTCTGGTTCATCTGTTTCGTTTTACAGAAGGAAAAAAAAAATCACAACAGCTACTTAATAGAACTAGTATTAGAAATCTGTGACTCTGCCTCTAAGTCTTATGTCTTTTGAACTAAGGATTCAAAATATAATATGTGATTATTTAATTTTTTCTGAAGAGCTTGTGAGAACTTTAGGATATAACTGGAGGTTATTAGAGAGGCATAAAAGAACAAGGAAGAAGACAACCAGAACAGTAAGCCAAATGCTGAAAAATCTGTTCCTGCCGAAGCAGGATTTCATGGCATGTTCTTCTAGCTCTATTCAAAGTACTGTATGGTAAATGGGAAATTCATTTAAATTAAATATAATATTGAAAATTTTTCAGACTTCATATGTCATTGAGATAACCACATAGTTTATAAACTCCTAGAGCTGAAATTCCTTAGTTCTAGATACAATTTCAGTTGCCCTATCTTCATCTTATCCAGGAAAATTTAGCCATCTAAGAGAGCACCCTTCCTAGGCCTCTTTTGTTTTGTTTTTTTGAGTTGGAGTCTCACTCTGTCACCCAGATTGAAGTGCAGTGCACGCTCACGGCCACCACAGCCTCGACCTGCTGGGCTCAGGCAATCCTTCCAACCTCCCTTCCAAGTAGCTGGAACTATAGGCACACGCCTATGACGCCTGGCTAATTTTTTGATTTATTGTAGAGACGAGGTCTCACCATGTTACCCAGGCTGGTTTCAAACCCCTGAGCTTGGGTAATCCTCTAGCCTCAGTCTCACACAGTGCTGGGATTACAAGCTTGAGCCACTGCACCCAGCCTCTAGGTCTCTTAAAGAAGCCTTTGTCCAAAATCCATAACTTTTTTCCTACTGCTGAAAAACTTTGACAACTGCTCCAAGACATTCAAGTTATTAACTTTATTTCCTGACTCCTCACAGGCCCTTAATTAGAAGCAATGTCTCTCTAAATTCCCATAATACTTCATTTAGACTCTTACAAAATATGTCTTATTCTTCCTTGTTTAAAGATTTATTTGAGCATTTCTCTTAGCACTTATTAAATTTTGCACTTCTGTAGGGCAGAAATTGTACTTTATTCTTCTTTGCACCCCTTTAAGGACTGAGACAATATTTGTACACACAGAAACTTCTTAAAACAAGTATTAATCAAATGTTGTAATTAGCCAATTGTTTAAATAATGATGATTTTAATCAAATGTAAAAATGCAAAACAGCAAATTTACTTTATTCTACATCATTAATTGTGTATCTATTTAAATGTAGATAAACTAGAACAAGTTTTCTATATTTATTCAAATGCTTTATAGTTCATCTGGGGTTTTGTCTGTTTGTTTTTTACTTTTTGAATAATCTCCAAGAAGACATTGCATTCCTGAAGGACACTGATCGTCACTTGGGAAACAAGAAGGTAAGAGTTACTTTCAGCTTAATCATAAATGCAATAATTGCAATTAGCAAACATTATTTTATATATTCTCATACTTGCCACACTCATAAGAAGGTGAAATTGATGAATTTGAAACCAATTACTTAAGTACTCTTAAAGACAGATTACAAAATACATATGTTTTACCAAAGGAAGAATGGCTTCCTAAATTCACTCATTACACTTAAGTGTCCAAAACACAGGGCAGAATTCGGACATGCAAGCTCCAGGTCAATGTACAGTTGGCTCAGAACGTGATGTTGATTGGATCAAAATTCAGTCTTCACACGCAGGGTGTCTTGGCTGCTAGTTGAGCAGAGTCTGCACCCCTGAATCCACATAGCTATACCCTCACATGCAGTGCTGAAAGAACAAGGAGAGATCAGTTCAAACTTATGCCCAGTGTGGTAATAAAAAACCCTTTCTCCTAAAATTTGTGCTTATTGGAGGTAATTCTAGAAGAGTTGGGAGTAAAAAGACCAAAGTGTAATTGAGTCCTGACAACATCACTGCTGACAAGATACAGCAGCTGTGAAATTCCCAAGAGAGGGATGAAAGTCAAGAGTGATGTCAAGGTACAATAAGAGCAGAGAGAGAGGGGAACACTCAGGAGGCAGGTGATGGAGATTAGACGGGTGGGGGTGGCCATCTCAACTAGAAGGTCCTTAAAGACCACAACAGAGGAGGTATTTGAAGGGGCTCAGCTATGCAACATGCTCTTGGGACAGCAAAGGGGCTAATTAAGGGAACGTCTGATGGTAGGGCTCAGGGGGCAACATGAGTCACACCTAGAGAGTTGAGTCAGATCTAACAAGGTAAAGTTTATCAGTCAAGAATGAGTGGTTTTACCCTGGGATCCCAACACACAGTTGCATAAATATAGGGAGAAGATCTGACTTAACAACGGTACATGGAGAGGATTGGGTGGTGAGTCAGCAGTGTGATGTGGTTGCCAACGGGCAGTCACCACCTCAGGCATTTACACCTAGGTCAGGAGAGGTGAAGGCACACTCTGGTGGAGAATGACATGTGGTTTGGATATCACACTGTAAGAGATTAACAAGAGTGGGTTCAGGGTAGAGTGACCGGGTGGTAACGACGATTTGGAAGCATGCCGTAGAAAAAGCAAGTGAAGATAGAGATGGGACTATTTTACATGGAGAAGATAACGCTAAGGAGAATGCAGAACAGCCATCAAACAGGTGAAGAGTTGTCTTATAGGAAGGTTTGAACTTGTTCTGTTGTTATCAAGAGATGAAATGAGAATCTGTTGTCCTGATGGAATAGAGAGCCAGATTTTAATTTAAAACAAGAAGAATCTTTGACGTGTCAAACCTAAACATGGACACACTTTTACAAGAATATTCCTGGGAAAACTCAAGCATCATCTAGGTAATACAACTGGAAGACATTGGATTCTGAGTCTGGTTAGAATAGAGTAGGTGGAAGATGTCACTGAAAACTGGCAGTGACTTGAGACCCAAGTGGAAAAGTCTTGTTTTTCCAAGAGGACTAAAAATATGGCTATTATATTACAAAAACTATCAATTATTATCATCTTTCCCCATCTTCAGTCTTTATTTTTTATATTGTCATCACAAGTTTTACACTATCCAGGCAACACCAGTACTATTATTTCACTTAATAACTTTATTTACATGGTTCATTTTTTTCTTAGATTTGTCTTTTTATTTCCCTATATTTTTGCTATGAAAGTATGGACCAGCAACATCAGCATCAGCTGAGAAATTTGTAAGGTATTTAAAATCTCAAATCCCATTCAAGACCTACAGAAGATTTACAGTTGGTTCCATACGCCCATTAAAGTCTGAGAGACACTGTTTGTATACCACCAGTATTGATGGATGTACCATGCTCCCTAAATGTTAAGCAAACGTTATCCTATTTTTATCAATTCTGATTTTTTTTACACATTTCTTGCAAAATGTTGTCTCTGAAATGGGATGCATATTAGAATCCATAAAAGGAGTATTATAGTTTAAGTTAGCTGCAATTTTTATTTGTGAAGCGCACAATTAATTGTATCTTGGATTTTGATAAAATAAGGTAATAGACTTTAAAACAAGCATACAATTGTTAAATTAAGAGATAGTTGCCTCAAATCACTTTGCGTACAAGCAGTGGAGCTATGCCATGATTTTGGTTCTAGAAAAGCAAAGTCATTTTATAAAAACAAAACAATGCTTTAAACCATAGTGGCACCCAAAGACAACTCTGAAGTCGCTGTGAAAAAAATCAGATTCCCTGTTCTCAACCACAGAGAATCTGTTGCAGATTATTCTGATGTGGATCATCCTCCAACAACACGCTTTTGTTGTTGCTGTTGGTTTGTTGGTTTTGAGTTGGGGTCTCACGCTGTGGCCCAGGTTGAAGTGCAGTGGTATGATACCAGTTTACCACAGCCTCTATCTCTTGGACTCAGGCGATCCTTTCACCTCAGACTCCCAAGCAGCTGGGAATACAGAAGCGCACCACCACACCTGGCTAATTTTTAAAAAAGTTTTGTAGAGACAAAGTTTCACTATGTTGTCCAGGCTTGTCTCGAACTCCTGGGCTCAAATGATTCTTCTGCCTCAGCCTCCCAAAGTGCTGGAATTATGGGCATGAACCACCACATCTAGCCACAATACTTTTATATATTATGTTTAAGTCAAGCTAAACAATATAAAGTTGTAAACCTGTAACCTGTCAGGATTTCCTCATACAATAGAGCAGCCATTCTCAAAGTGTGGCCTGTAGATCCTTGGAGATCCCCAAGAACTTTTCAGGAGATATGTGAAGTTCAAACAATTTCAGAATAATACCCATGACTTAAAATTTTAACAGTAAAAATTGTTAGTTTATTACTTCTCAGTTCTTCAGTATATATCTTTTTAATACTTGATGTGGTGATATGAGCAGTTCACCAAAGTTTGACGGTTGTCTTGTGGAACAGTAAATGTGCAGTTGTATGAGTCACAAACTGAACTGGCCACTGCATTCATGAAGCACCAATATACTTGAAAGACAAACTTGGCCCAACGCACTGGCTCAAGCCTGTAATCCCAGCACTTTGGGAGACCAAAGCAAGAGGATTGCCTGAGCCCAGGAGATCGAGACTGACCTAGGCAACTTGATGAGACCTCGTCTCTACAGTAAATCAAAAAATTAGCCAGGCATGGTAAAGCTCCTATAGTTCTGGCTACTCGGAAGCCTGAGGCAGAAGGATCACCTGAGCCCAGCAGGTCGACACTGGGGTAGCCGTAAGCATGCCACTGCACTCCAGCCTGGGCAACAGAGTGAGACTCTGACTCAGAAGGAAGGAAGGAAGGAAGGCAAACTTATGGACAAACTATGGTTATTCAGACCTGAATTTTTGGCAAACATGTTCTCAAAAAGGAACAAAGTTATTGTATTTTGAGGAAAAAATTGACAGTATTTGTCACTAATGATAACTTTGAGACCTCAAGCAAAAATTAGAATACATATAGGAAAGCATGTATCTGCCACCATGAGCTTGACAGCTTCCTAGAACTGAAAGAATGTTTTAATATATCACAGTGGTGATATTAATGTTGTTTTTTTTATATATTGTATAATAAATGTGTCAACATTTGGGAGTACTATATAATTCAGTGAGCCATTATTTTCCATAACCAATGTATGATGTTCATATATGGGGGAAAGATCCATTCAAAGTGCAATCCAGACAAGTGGATTGTAGTGTAACAGAGTACAAAATGTTTGTAGATATGGTTTCAGATTCCACATTGCAACTAGCCTTTAAGAAACTACCACTTGCTGAGAAAGTCCCTCAGTCCTCTTTATGTGTGGTTGCCAAGTCAGATCTCCCTTTTGTAATGGATTTGATAGCAATTTTAAGTGGATTAATAAATATTTTTTTAATTTTTCAGTTTTAAATTTTTGAAAAATTAAGTTGGAGTCTCACTCTGTCGCCCAGACCATAACGCTGTGGCACACTCATGGCCACCCCAGTGTCGACCTGCTGGACACTCGCAATCATTCCACCTCAGTCTTTCAAGTAGCCGGAACTACAGGCACGCACTACCACACCAAGCTAATTTTTTGTTTATTGTAGAGATGAGGTCTCGCCAAGTTGCCCAGGCTGGTCTCGAACCTGCGGGCTCAAGCAATCCACTTGCCTTGGCCTCCCAAAGTGCTGGGATTACAGGCTGAGGCACCGAGCCTGGCCTCAATTTTAATTTCTAATATGGTAAATATTGATAGATATGACTTACATAAACTAAAACTCATGAAACTCTCAGTTATTTAATGTTAAGAGTGTAAAGAGAATCGGGTTCTGTGATTCACATCTATAATCGCAACACTTTGGGAGATGGAGGCGAGAGGATTGCCTGAGCCCAGGAGTTCAAGACCTGCCTGGGCAAACTTGGTGAGACCACGTCTCTACAATAAGTGAAAAAAATTAGCTGGGTGCAGTGGTGTGCATCTGAAGTTCCAGCTACTTGGATGACTGAGGCAGAAGGATCACCTGAGCCAGCAGGCCAAGGCTGCAGTAGCCATGAGCATGCCACTGCACTCCAGCCTGGGCAACAGAGTGAGACTCTAACTCAAAATAGAAAAGAGTGTAAAGGGGTCCTGAGACTACAAAGTTTGAGAACCATTGCTGTAGTGAAATTCACTTAAGACAGAATGCTAGGGACTACCTTCAGAGAAATGAAGGAGAAAGTCAGTGGATTAATTCTTCCTCATCCTCCAGATAGTAACTTTAAAGACTTTATTGCAGTTCAGAAGCCCTCTTTGAAACTATATTAAATTCCAGTCTCTTACTATAAAAGTTCACAGGTGTTTCAACAGAGCCACTGGCCAAAGAGAAACTAAAATGCAGTTTATGTCAATAAAGCCCAGCGGGAAGCACATGGTTCTCTTTCTGTAAAATAGAACTTGACAGAATCACAGGAAGGGCTATTTAAACAATGGCCCTCATGAAGATCAGTTTCATAAAAGCTAAGATGGGGAGACAGAATTATATCATATTCAACTTTCCTATTTTAAAAAGAGAACATAAAAAGACGTTGTTTTTTTAAATATGAATTATTTCTTAAAAGAGATGTGTGTGTGTGTGTGTGTGTGTGTGTAATTTAACTCTGATTTATGTCAGTTACAAGAGAAGGAATAGGAGGGAAAAGAGAAGAGAAAGAAAGGACAGAAGGGAGAGATGTGAGGAAAACAAGTAGTGGAACAAAGGGAAGAGAAATCCAGAGAATGAGTGAGAGAAGCAAGTGCAGAGAGGAAGAAAAGAATCATAAAGTCACACAACCTGCAGGAACCTTAGACATGAGTGAGGCTGGCTGCTTTGTGATAAGTGGACAGAGATTGAGGCCCAGAGAAGTTAAGTGGTTTGGTCAGTACTGGGAATTAAATATGAACTTTCTGGAATCTGTGAAGGGAAAATACATTATACAGGTTTTAAAAAGAAGAAGGGAAAATACGTACAGAGAAGGGCAAAAAGTGTTAACAAAGGGAGATGGTTTGGGAGAGAGTTACATAAGCGATAAGAGACTTGTGTCAACCGGGCTTGGTGGCTCAGCCTGTAATCCCGCGCCTTTTGGGAGGGTGAGGTGAGTGGATTACCTGAGCCCACGGGTTCGAGACCCGCCTGGGCAGCGAGACTTCATCTCTACAATAAATCAAAAAATCAGCCGGGCGTGGTAGCGCGCGCCTGTAATTCCGGCTACTCGGAAGGCTGAGGCGGAAGGATCGCCGGAGCCCGGGAGGTCGAGGCTGCGGCGGCTGGGAGCAGCCACTGCACTCCAGTCTGGGCAACAGAGTGAGACTCCAACTAAAAAAAAAAAAAAAAAAAAGACTTGCATCCACCCATGTCATGCACGCACGCGCGCGGGCACACACACACACACACACACACACACACACACACACACACACACAAGCACATATTATGCAGCAAGTTCTAAAGCAGGTGGTAGTCTATTAAACAGTGTTTGTTACACCCTGACAGTGCTACACACAATTAAAGTTAGAAGTCACAGTGCTAGGCTCAGTACTTCCCAACTCTACTATGCATAGAAATCAAATGGGTAAAATGCAGTTTCTGATTCCAAAATCTAGGATGAGTCTGAAAACCTGCATCTTCTAGTAAACTCCTGGGTAATGCTGATGCAAGAGTTCCAGGATCAGACTTGGAGCAGGAAGGGTATGGCAGCAGTTCTCTTTGGTCCCTGGACCAGCAGCATTTGTGTCATCTAGGAACTTGCCAGAAATGCCCATTTTCAAGACCCACCCTAGACTCCCTAAATCAGAAACTGGGGATGGAATCCAACATCTGTGTTTTAACAAGTTCTTCAGGGGATCCTCGTGTGTGTTAAAGTTGGGGACCATTGCACTGGGCCATCATCCTTCCCATCACCTTGTTACCCAAACAAGTGTGACAATCTTTACATTCAAGTAACTTACTTTTCACTGGACTATCTGAAATGTCTGTGAAGAATTCTCAGCATTCCAATAACTACTTTAAAAGGCTCTTAAGATTTTAGGACGACACCGAGGTCACAAGGCTCAAATGCCACGAACAATTTAGAAAATGCTTCTTGAAGACTCCTTTATTGGACTCAGTTGGTTCTAATTGGCCTCTAATTGGTTCAGACTTGCACACATCCCAAAATTTACATCCAGAGAGAAAAAAAGTTCATGCTTTTTTCTTAGAATAAAATATTCTCTTTAGCTCATTCTCACACACCTGAAGCCACAAGACTTACCCATAGATCCTTCAGGTCCCAGGATCATCCCATATGTATGAGCCATTGAATCTGGTCCCCTGTCTGAATGGAAATAACAGATAGGGGCCCTGTAGATTCAGCAGTCCCCTAAGCACAAGACTTAGCCTTCACTCTGGTCTTCCCAGTTCCCTGCAGTCATGAGCTCTGATGCAGAGATGGCCATTTTTGGAGAAGCAGCTCCCTATCTCCGGAAATCAGAGAAGGAGAGAATTGAGGCTCAAAATCGTCCATTCGATTCTAAGAAAGCCTGCTTTGCAGTGGATGATAAGGAAATGTATGTGAAAGGTTCGATCCAGAGCAGGGAAAATGACAAAGTCACAGTCAAGACCCTCGATGACCGGGTAAGTGTTGAAACCAGATGTATTTTTTTAACATTATTTTATTTTATTTTATTTTATTCTATTCTATTCTATTCTATTCTATTCTATTTGAGTTGGAGTCTTACTCCCTTGCCCAGGCTGGAGTGCAGGGGCACGTTCATGGCCACCCCAGCATTGACCTGCTGGGCTCCAGTAATCCTTCCACCTCAGTCTTCCAAGTAACCTGAACTACAAGTGTGTGCTACCACGCCTGGCTAATTTTTTTTTATTATTTATTGTAGAGATGATGTCTCACCATGTTGCCCAGGCTGTTCTCAAACCCATGGGCTTAGGCAATCCTCTCGCCTCGGCCTCCCAAAGTACTGGGATTATAGGCTTCAGCCACTGTCTTTGATAATGTCTTTGACAATATGGGCATCCTCATTTTTCTTCGAAGTGGAATATTAGAAATGCATGCGGAGTCACAGGAATCTGAAGATTGAACAAAGCATAATTGATCTGTTCTGCAGTGAAGTAGCAGGCG
The DNA here is from genome assembly GCA_027257055.1 of Cephalopachus bancanus. Taxonomy (NCBI): domain Eukaryota; kingdom Metazoa; phylum Chordata; class Mammalia; order Primates; family Tarsiidae; genus Cephalopachus; species Cephalopachus bancanus. The sequence continues at coordinate 5,794,218 of JAPVLO010000052.1, forward strand.
AAAGCTACTAGTATGTGCACCTTTGCTTGTGCCTCTTTCCTTCTCTGAAGACTAGGTTGTGAGAGGTTTAGTGGGGTTTGCTTTGGTGGAAAGCGGAATCGAGAATGGAAGACATCGGATTACATAAGGGAGAGATTGGTGATGACTGCTGCCAGACAGACCAACCAAATATAGCTCTCTGGGCTGCAGAGTGACTCTTTCAGAAGCAGCTCAGGGAGTATTGCCTCATTTAATGTGGAAAATTACAGTGGACTAGTCAATACTCACTGGACATCTACCAGGTCTGGGTCACAGTGTCAGTCATTTTGCAAATATATTTCGGCACCTGCTTTCCCAAAGTTTACCCTCTAGTATAGAAATCAAGCTGTATATAGCAGATATGAATTTCAGTTCACAAACTCAGGTACTTGGGACAGATCTTGCTTTTATTTTTTATATTGAACTTAACCTCTAAATCCAGCTCCTTGTCACTGGGCTAGAAAAAAAAATTTCTTTAGTCTTGGGGTTCTCTTCACCTCAGCATTGTGTCACATCTTTGGAACCTTATACAATACCACACTGGGGGCTTCACAGCCTCTCTGGAGGATCTATTAAGAAATGAGTCACAGTCCCTAAAGTTTCAGGATACAGATTTTCCAGCTTCCCTTTGGATACCTTGGATATCTCTTTCCAGTCTAGGGTGATAGGGCTGGTATAGAAATGTGACCTGTACTAGCAAATTCCCTTCCTTTTACCTTCCCTGTAAAACTCTCAAATCTTTCCTAGGGACTGTTCAAAAACATAATCCAGAAAGTCTTACAGGCTCTTTCTCTTCCCTGCCCTATTTTCCACCTCTCCTGAGTAATGGAGTGCAAAGCCAGGCTGAATGGGGGAGAGAGGTGGGAAAAACATAGAGGAGAAAAATAAAGCAATAGTCTCAAAATACTGTTCAGCATGAAATATGATGCAACTCTGTGATTCAAGTACTCTGCTGTAACTATTAGAGCAAGGGAACCTGGAAGCAACAGGAAAGAGAGGAAATGGATCGTGGAAGAGGTGATGCTTGAGCTGAGCTTTGAAGGTTTCTAAAGAAAATCTTAATGAAGGTATTCCAGTCAAAGGAAACCGCATGAGTAGGGATTGAGATGGAAATGCACAGAACATATTGGAACAGTTCTTTCTAACCTTCCAACCTTTGTCTCATCACAGCATTCACAGCAAATAGGCAACTTGCCCTGGCCTTGGCTACCTTAAGCCTCATTTGGCCACCCTGAGGGCCAAAGGGCTCTATATCTCTGAACACCTGTACCCCATTCCCGGTACACACTACTCCTGCAAGAAGACTGGTAACATCAGACTGGAATTGGTTTGTAGTCTTACCAGAATCAGGTTCATCAAAAACAATTATTTATGGGTCACCTCTGGGCATGAAAATGATCCATAAACTTATCCATTGTAATGGGGCAGTCACGCCACCATATCTCACTACTTCCACTGCTCCAATAAAGTGGGGTATGGACTGTTGGCATGCCCATTTATCACCTGTTCTTCTTCTCAATACCCAGACGCTCACTCTGAACGGTGACCAGGTCTTCCCCATGAACCCTCCCAAATTTGACAAGATCGAGGACATGGCCATGATGACTCACCTGCATGAACCCGCTGTGCTGTACAACCTCAAAGAGCGTTATGCAGCCTGGATGATCTACGTGAGTGCCCCTAAACATCTTTTTATAATTTACCTCTCTGAGTTAAATCAAGATCCAAGTGAAAAATTTTCTGATTTTCCCAGACCTACTCAGGCCTCTTCTGTGTCACCGTCAACCCCTACAAGTGGCTGCCGGTGTACAACCCCGAGGTGGTGTCTGCCTACCGAGGCAAAAAGCGCCAGGAGGCCCCGCCCCACATCTTCTCCATCTCGGACAACGCCTACCAGTTCATGCTGACTGGTAAGCAATTTCTTTGATTCATATATTTTGAAGTCATTCTTAGTTCATTATTCAATGCCTTCACGGGTGCCTTGGTCATCTGAATAATATAATGATCAAAGTAATCTTAGGAAATTCAGATGACTTGAGAATGAAAATCCAGGGGTACAACATGTTTCATCACCAGTGGTAATGGCTGAAGCCACTAAGTTCATGCTTATTGGAGGGAACACAAGGAGAAGCCCTGCCCCTACTGCCAAAGAATCCCCATATAAACATACTTGGAAGAGAAACTGTATTAGTAGCCACCCAGAGAATACAAAGCAGGGGAAATGAGTAAAGCAGTGTGCTTTCACCTGCCTTCTTCCCCAAACTCAGGTTCCCCTTTCCCTCCCTAAATTTCCAGAATAATAGTAGAGCAGTAAAGCAGTGTAAATATTGTCATGCCATTATGCCTGATATCAAGTCTGTCTGCTCAACTTTTACCTGACTTGACTTGGCACAGAGATAAGAAGTAAAAGTAAGCATTTGTAGGCCGGGCTCAGTGGCTCAGCCTGTTATCCCAGCACTTTGGGAGGCCGAGATGAGTGAGACCACGGGTTCGAGACCAGCCCGGTGCAACTTGGCGAGACCTCATCTCTACGATAAAATAATTTTTTAAAAAAATAGCCGGGCATGGTAGTGCGCTTCTGTCGTTCCGGCTACTCGAAAGGCTGAGGCGGAAGGCTCACTGGAGCCCAGAAGATCAACGCTGGAGTGGCCGTGAGCATGTGTGCCACTGCACTCCAGCCTGGGTGAAGGAGTGAGACTCCAACTCAGGGAAAAAAAAAAAAGGTAAACATTTGTGCTCAGAAAATGCTTAATAATCATCTAGCACAACAGTGCCCAAACTTCCCTGTATCTCACATTCACAATCCTTGGTATTTCTGCAAACTTAATATTTTTCTTTAATTTAATTAAAGTTACATTAATTTTAAAGGGAAGATTAATATCACTAGTTCTATTAGTTTGCTATGGCTGCTGTAACAAAGAATCACAACCTAGGTGGCTTCAACAATAGAAATTTACGGTCTCAGTTCTAGAAGCTAGAGGTGTGAGATCAGAGTGTCAACAGGGTTGTTTCCTTCTGAGGGCTGTGAAAGAGAATCTGTCTTATGCCTCTTTCCTGGCTTCAGAGATTTGCTAGCAGCAATCTTTGGTGTTCTTTGGCTTATAGAAGAAGCACCCTCATCTCTGTCTTCACATGAGGTTTTCCCTGTGTCTGTCTCCAAATTTCCTCTTTTTATAAGGATACCAGCCATATTAGATCAGAGGCAAATCCAACTCTAGTATGACCTCATCTTGACTAATTATATCTGCATCTTATTTATAACTTTATTTCCAACTGAGGTCATATTCTGAGATACTAAGGGTTAGGACTTCACTATATTAATTTTAGGGAGACACAATTCAATTTATACTCTATTATAAATGGAAAATCATTATCATTTTTCAAAAGTAGAAGGTAAAGGGAAAAGAAAAATGCAATGTCAACCAATCTGTGTCTATAAGTTCTAATTAGAAGCTGTGGCCTCCCACAAGTTCTGAACCTGAGATTTGCCCACATTCTCTAGTCACTCCCAATATTTTCCTACTTTTATATCCTGTTTGCTATTTATTTTATTTGCTTTGCTTCCCTCTGCTTTTCTAGATCGAGACAACCAGTCCATCCTCATCACGTGAGTAGCCTGTGTTTGCACCACAATGACTTAGAAACCAGTGACCTCCTTTCCACTTGCCTTTATCCTGTTTACTTTTAAATTGACAGCGGAGAATCTGGGGCTGGGAAGACAGTCAACACCAAGCGTGTCATCCAGTACTTTGCAACAATTGCAGTTACTGGGGACAAGAAGAAGGAACCACAGCCAGGCAAAATGCAGGTGAGCAGCTGCCTGCACTCAGAGGCTTATTGGGACAAGCATAATTTAAAGACTGAGTGAACACCATGTGTATGCAGGGCATGTGCTCAACAGAGATGAGTAAATAGGAAAAACTCATTTTCTCCTCTCTATATCCTCACACAGAACACCTATGACACCAAATGTGAGGGTGGGGCATGCCAAATAATTCTCCACTTCATTGAGGACATGAACTAGGTTTTCTACAATCCAATTCAATTCTGATACTAACTACCTGGAGATGGTGTCAGATCCCACAGGTTAAGGTCTCAGTCCCACAAGACTGCCCACACTTCAGATATGGGTCCTATGTCCCAGCCTCCTGAACTTCTAATTAAGCAGCTATTAATTGGGTATTCTCACGACCCCCTTCTCAGGTTTGTTAATTTCCTAGAATGGCTCTTAGAAACTCAGGGAAACACTTTATTACATTCCCCAGTTTATTATAAAGGATACAACTCAGGAACAGTTAAATGGAAAAGATGCATAGGGTAAGGTATGAGGGAGGGGTGTGGGGCTTCCTTACCCTCTCTGGGCACACCACACTCCCAGCACCTCCGTGTGTTCATCGACCTGAAAGCTCTCCAAACTCCTTTGTAGAAGTGGTTATGGGAGGTTTTTATTGAGGTTCCTTAAGTAGGAATATTTGATTGGCCATTGGTGATTGACTCAACCTCCAGGCCTTCTTTCCTTCCCAGGGGTCAGTGGTAGGGCTGAAAGTTCAACTATATAATCACAGTTCACATGGCAACCAACTTCATCCTGAGGCTATCCAGGAGCCCACAACCACGAATCATCTCATTAGCATACAAAAAGACATTTATTACTACCTATATTCCAAGAGTTTTAGGAGCTGTGTACCAAGAAAATGGATGAAGACCAAAACATATATTTCTCTTTATAAAATGGAGCAAAGCAGGAAGTGGTTCCACCTGAGTACACTTGGGTTCTAGCAACGGCTCCATCAGCACCAGCTAAACAACCTTGACCAACTCCACATCTTCTGAAGAAAGAGTAGTCATACCAGTGGTTCTCAAACTGGAGCACACCAAGAATCAGCAGGAGGGTTTCTTAACAAAGGATTGCAGAGTCCCAGGCCCAGAATTTCTGATCACAAATGTCTAGGGTGGGACCCTCATATTTTGCATTTTAATATGTTCCCAGGCAGTGTTCATGTTGCTGGTCCAGGGACCACACTTTGAGAACTACTGGGTTTGACAGTAGTTTCTAGGTTGCTCTGCACCCAGAAGGATAAGAAGTCATGGAGGTGAGGGTAAAAACCCTGCTTTCTGTAGTGGACTTCTGAATAATAATTCTCATAAGATATTATTTGCTACTTAAAACCTTTTTTAGAACCACTATTATATGATCTCTTGGGTTATTTACATAGCTCACATTCTATTTCTCCTGAACACAAATGTCTATGAGATTAGGTGGTCACAATGCATGCAATAATAGAGGTGCATATTCTAAAAATACATGATTTATAATGAAATGTTATCAGAAAGTCAGTCTGCATGTTGCAACGGATGGGATAATGTTCCTGCCTGGAATCTGGCATGACCAGAAATCACTTCAGTGCTGTGCTTCTCTAAGATAGGACCTTGAAATGCCTCGGGTGGAGTGGGTGGGGATGGGGCTGTGGATACTGCATTGTGAATACCAGGTAGGACTGATTGACATCTCTGCCTGGACCCAGCCCAGATTACCCACACTTTTGAGTCACCAAGGGGTTACTTCAGAAAACAGCCCAAAGTCCTCTCTTTCCTCTTCTTGTTTGTAATTAGGGAACCCTGGAGGATCAGATCATCCAGGCCAATCCACTGTTGGAGGCCTTTGGAAACGCCAAAACCGTGAGGAATGACAACTCCTCAAGATTTGTAAGACCCAATCCAATTTTCAACCATCTCCCAAAAACCATACCCTCTTTTGAAATGCTGGATATGAAAAATTGCCACATGAACTAGAATATACTGGGCCTTATTTTACCCACCAAATGATTCAGGTTAATCTACCCACCTAGAATACTTTAATAGACTTTTAAGAACAGGTTGGCTTTTTCCTGACAGAGGGATGGTTTAGCTGTCCTTCCCTAACTAGTCAATATTACTTTGCAACATCCTGAAGTCACTCACAGTGATTCAAATTCCAGAATTAGAAAGCAATTCTTTTAGGCTAAAATTGTTCTCTTTGTGTGGAAGCATTTTAAAATGTAAAAGTCAACTGAGTAATATCCACGAACTCAGTCATGGAAACCTTAGTGTGAATTGAGTTAGCAGATTTGACTTCTTCCAACTCAGTAGGCATTGGGAGTAGGGAAAACCTAGTGAAGGCGGGAGAAGAGCTCCAAACTTGGGAATAGATTGTTACTAAATATATCAAAGGAAATGTCCCGTCCTTCAACATTTTACTTAGGATTGGCTCAACCAAAGAAGTATTTACTTCCATGTGGGCAAATAAGCAAGCATCCAGCCCTCTATTTCATTTCATGGGCCAGGGGGACAAGTTCTCAAAGGTGAAGCCCTCATTTATGCCTGCAGTTGCAGAAGTACCTCAGAACTTTACACATCTGATTAGTTGGATTATATCTAGCCCACATTTTATTGTCACCCTGCAAAGATAAAATGGCTATCAATGAGAAAGTAGATACATCTATCAAGGACTGTGGATCTGAGCCCTGACCTTTCTTTCCTTAGATGCGTTCTTTGTACACTGTGCACTGCCTATTTGCACCTCCAGTTTCCCGGGTACACACCTAAACTTCTTTTTCTTGTGGAAGATCTGGGTGCATGTTCTATGGCAGAAGTATGTTACACATACTTGGAGCAAGTTTGTTATCACATTAACCTGACACCAGCTTAAAGTGGAAGACAATACTTCAGGCACACCCTATTATCATTCCCATTTATTTAGTTCATAGGCCTCTCCTCTTGGCCCTGACACAGAAGTCATAATTATCTAGTTATTCCATCTTCTTTTCACCCTTCAAACATTTGCAGATTAAGGATGACTTCCATCATCTTCCATAAAGCAGCTAAAGGCACTAAAAACCTCACATTCACAATTCATACATGCCTCTACCTCACTAACTTTCCTTAGCCTTCATTCTGGAAATACTGAGAATATTATTGAGTACTGACCACATTTCAGAGAGTGAACAGCAAGGTAACATTTTTGTCCTCAAATTTTCTCACAGTGTGTAGAGGACCAATTAAGCAGATAATGTAAAAAGAAGACACACACACACACACACACACACACACACACACACACACACACACACACACACACAAAACATTTCATCTCCCTTTCCCCAGAAAAGAGAAAACCCGGATCCTCAGTGGTCTTTTGGCAACCAGGGAGCCCAACGTCAGTCTGTGAGCTAGATTTTCTATAGTAAGCCATAAGAGAAACTGAGGCAGGAAATCTCAAAAGTAGCATCTAGAAGCAAAAAAAGACAGACAGTCCAACCAGGTTATCAATTCAAAGGTTTTATAAAGAGTTTGAGAATTCGGGTGAAAGAGAACCGGACAAAAACCAAGGAGGCCATCAAGAGTAAAGTAGTCCCAAGCAGAGAGTTGGAATGGGATTCTACTGGCATCCCATGGGCTCTAGGAGCAGGAGCAGGTGCTTAGGTAGAGGTACTTGAGACCTGGCTGACCTGGCTTGGGAGTTCTGAGTGCCAAACAGAGAGGAGGGAAGTGCTCACACTCTGGTATCCCCCCTGCTGTGATTTCACACTTCCCACACATCTGTGGCAGCATCTATTGGAGGCCAGCCCACAGAGCCATATGAGTCAAATAACGTGGTGTTTGTTCACCTGCTATTGAACAGGGGAAGTTTATTCGGATTCATTTTGGAGCTACAGGAAAGCTGGCATCAGCGGACATCGAAACCTGTGAGTTCATACACTCTACAAATCCCTTGGTATTTGGCCACAAAACCATCCCTTGGGAACTTGAAATCACACTATTTTTTGTTATCTTAGATCTCTTAGAAAAATCCAGAGTGACGTTTCAGTTATCCAGTGAGAGAAGTTATCATATTTTTTACCAAATCATGTCAAACAAGAAGCCAGAACTAATTGGTACGTTCCTAGGTAGTCATTCTTACCTTCCAAATCAGTGACAATGGGAAAAACCCCAGAGTAAGTTGTGCACAAAATGTTCAGGGGATCTTTGTGTTCCACAGACCTGCTTCTGATCTCCACCAACCCTTTCGACTTTCCCTTTGTGAGCCAAGGAGAAGTCACAGTGGCCAGCATTGACGACAGTGAAGAACTGTTGGCGACGGATGTAAGCATGCTATTTATTTGCTTGTTTACACATAGAATTATTGAGTTTATGAACTAAGAGCCACTTTAGTGAGCTAATGGGAAAATTAGAACCCAGGAATACTAACTGATTAGACTCAAGATCTCAGAGATCAAGAGCTCAAAGAATTAGTACAGATTGGCCCCCTCCCTACTTAGCTCCACTTACAAGAGTCCAAAATGGAAATCCAGAAGGTTCTCCAAAGCAGGCCTTCAGTTCTATTCTCTAACACTGTCATTAGAATAAATTTCTGCATTTACAAGGTCTCTATTTGTCAGAAGTTTTCAGGTTACAAAACCATCTACATGCTTCTTCAAAAAAATTTAGAAAATACAAAAAAGCATAAAACGGAAACCAAAAAAAAAACCCACTTTTTAGTGACCTCTGCATTTTTCTTTCTACCTACCACCTTGGGTTCACCTTAAGCACCCAGACCCTCACTCAGTACACCTCTCAGGTGTGGCTTTTATATTTGCCACAGGGTTATCTGCAGAAGGTTAAGAATCATAATAACAATAGTACTAACTAAATCTATTGCATGCTTACATGCTGCAGACACTGAAATAAATGTCTTTACCTGCATTTTAACCTCAAAAACGCTTCTGGCATAGGTACCATTTTTGTCCCCCTTCACAAATGTGAAAGCTGAGTCTTAAATATATATATATATATATAATTTCCCTGAAGACAGTTTATAAATGACAAAGTGTTTAAATTCAGGTCTGCCTAACCACAGAACTTGCAATTTTAGTTAAATTATACTGTCTCTGAGCAATTCATCTCCATCCCCACTGGCTCTACTACCACAGAAAGCTGCTAGAGCTCAGGGAAAGGAGTCTTATCCACTATCCTAGGAGCATTACTCTATGATCAGATTCTTAGCCTTCATTAGATGACATTTCCAGGTGTCGATAATTGTTTTAAGGCAAATAGAATATTTTTATGGTCAAATGCATTTCAGTTATCTTAAGTTTAGTAGTGTTGAAAAACTTTAGACAAATTAAATTTATCAGAGTTTATTTGAGCAAAGAATGATTCATGAATGAAACAGCCCTCAGAACCAGGGAAGATTCAGAGAGTACCGCCCAGCAACGTGGGCAGGCACTATTTAGGAACAGAAAAAGGAAATGCCATACAGAAACAGAAAACAGAAACAGCTTGATTGGCCACAGCTTCACATTTAGACAAGGTCTTATATAGACAAGATCTGATGAGTTGGCAGTCTGTGATTGTGTAAGACCCAAATATTTGTTACAAGAATATACTCTTAGTTAGGTTGCAGTTTGCATGCTAAGGTTGCAGTTTGCTATGTATGGAGGCCACATTAGGCCAAATTTAAATTTAATTTAACAATTCTTATATGTTTTTAACCAGATTTCCTTAGTCTTCACTGACGTGTGTGCACAGAAAAGGTCAGCTTTCAGTCCTAAGACAAGTCCTCCTAAGAAATTCTAAGTCACCGGAGATGTCCTAGGACTTCACTGTGGGTGCCTAATACCAGGTGCTGCTGTTGCTCTTGCCTCTCATGGAACATCTCCTGGACAATAGCCTAAATGTCTCCTTCCCCTAGAGATGACATTCTCCAAGAGGTGCCCCAGGATATATTCCTTTCACCTGTTTTTTTTCAGCATTTAGTGAAAGTCATTACTCCTTTAATCTGCAGTGGCCCTTTCCTAGGTCAAAGATATGCATCCCTGAGATGGGATGTGGATTCAAGGGATAGCCAACATGGTCTCAGAATCTCTTCTCTGCTCAGTCAGCTCCTGGAATGGGCTCTTTCTCCCCCAAAAGAAGATGTCACCCTAAGAGTGTCTCACTCTTCAATATCATTCTGCTGATGTTGGCCTCTGGGACTATCCTGCCAGATCACCAGACACGTCTAGACACGTTTTAACCCCACCAGTGAACATTGCTTAGGCTCAGGCTGAAAGCCCTGCTACATAATCAATATGTGTACTCAGAAAAGGATTTTTTTAAGTTGAAATTTTATAGAAGATGAGCAAAGTGATTACAAAACCAAACCAGCAAGAACAGTAGACTTTGAAGTGACCTAGTCCTAGCTCCTATCTTGTTTGTTTATTTGTTTGTTTTTAGATTAGAAAGTATAGTTTATTTAGAAAGTGAATTAGAGAGAAAGAAAGAGGAGACTCACCTCCCCAAGGCAGGGGAGGGGCCAAAGTCAGAAAACATGGCCTGGTCATAGCTCCTGTCTTAATCACACGTCCTTGGTAGATGATTTGGGGCAAGTTACTCTCATAGAACCTCAATTCTTCACCCAGAACACTTAGTGTTCTTGTGGGGACTTAATGAGATAACATATGGATGGTGCCTAGCACATAGAAAGGGCTCTGCAAAAGTTTGCCCCTTTCTCATTTGAAAATGATGGTACCATCTTTGAAGATCATCCCTTCTAGATCTATTATTCTATAACTCCTATTGTCTTGATTCTGAACAACACTAGAATTCCTGGATTACAATGCCAAACTTGCAAGCTGTTGGGCACTATCTCTCAGTCACTTGCCATGACATTTTCTTCTCCTAGTATCAACCAACGGTCCCCAATAACCTCAACCAGAAAACAGCCCCCAAATCTGTGTACAATGGGAAAAGATTATGATCAGTTCTTATTTGATGAAAGAAAACAGGTAATTCAAATTTTCTTCTCATAATTTCCACTCATTCACACAAATATCCTAAATAAATGGCTTTTAACCCATAACTTACCACACCCCACCTGCCATCCACTTACTTGGGCAAATGCTGTCTCATGTGCTATATAAAGAAGAGGTAAGGTCTTTGCCAGGAAAAAGCTGCATATCAATTGCTGAGTCCATTTTTTACATCCCTGAGTAATGTCTGTCCTTTTTTTTTTTTTTTGTCTCCTCTCAGAATGCCATTGACATCCTGGGTTTCAGCTCAGAGGAAAAAGTTGGGATCTACAAGCTGACAGGAGCTGTGATGCATTATGGGAACATGAAGTTCAAGCAGAAGCAGCGAGAGGAACAGGCAGAGCCAGATGGCACCGAAGGTAACCACATCTAGGAAGGAGAATGAGATTCGACTCTCCATCTGTGTTCATATGTGGACTAGTCCACATGGGATAAACTGCATTTACCTCCAGAGCTCCTCTTCCAAAATTGTATAACCCAAATTGGGTTGCCTGAAGCTTATTGTACAAGCACTAGGAAAGGCCATTCACCCACGCAAGGACTCCTAGAGTAATGGAGTCTTGAAAAACAAAAATCCTCATTCTTGTAAATGAATAATCACCCTCCACTTCATTATATTTTGCCACCTATTGGTATATGAAATGTTGTCTCTTTAAGGTGGATTATTGTGTGAGACTATATTGGTAAATGAATATCACTTTATCCATGCCTATCTTAGGACTATGTTCATAATATAGTCCTAATCATTCAGGCCTGTAACAAAGCCTTTGGTAAAACTTGGGGGCAGGTTTTCCTCCTATCACTTGCACTCCTAACATCTATTGAATTCGACCCTGAACCAAGAACTGGTGAACAAATCTTTCTTCCTGTAACTCTCACCTGGCTGATCCCACCATCACCCTCTCCCTCATTCCTTAGAGGCCTGGAAATAGAGCAGAGGGCAGCAGGAAGGACTGAACAGCAACAGGACTCACCCCCACATGTCCTACTCGCTGGAATTCTTACCTCTCACAATGCATCTTACAAGTTCCCCGAATAAAAGCTTAGCAACACGGGTCATCCCTGATCATTCTACCTTTTGGTTACATCCCCACAGTGTGTAAAGCAAAGGAATGGCAGCCACAAAGTAAAAGCCAGGAAAATCTACATGACCTTATCAGTGTCCCAGAAAAGCTCACTTAATTAGGTTAGGCCTCCCTGGGATAATCTCCCTTCTTATTTACTCAGAGTCAGCTAATTGGAAACCTCGTCATGAGAGTGAGATCCCATCATATTCACAGGTTCTGCCCACACTCAAGTAAAGGAGATTGTACAAGACATGTGCACCAGAGGTCTCAAATCTTGGGGCCATCTTAGAACCCTACTCATTACAGTTGATATACACCAACTAAATGAAGAGAGACTCAGAGTTCATGCAACAAACACTTCTGACTGGGATAATCAGGAAAGACTTCCTAGAGGAAGGGGAACTCACTTGGATTTTGAAAGATGAATAGGATTCCGAAAGATGTGAAGAAGAGATCAGTCTAGGCAGAAGAACTGTCATGAGCAAGGGAATAGAGGAAAGAATGTGATGGGGACCAAGTAACAAAGAGTTATCCAGTTTGGCTATTGAATAGGATATGTGCAGTGGGTTTGTAAGTGATGAGAATTTTAAAGTTATGATTTTGGCATCAGTTTGGGAAGGCCAATGATAAGTGTCAAGATGAGTGGTTTAGAATGTATGTGGTAGGCCACGGAAGCTCCTGTCCAAGTAGCCATGAAATACATGTGAACAATCTGAAGTTAATTGGTCAACATCTAAGTTCATCAAGAGTGGGGATCTTGAAGAAAAAAATGCATCAACCACCTAAGCAAGGGTGGACTATATTGATATAGCTTACAGAGGAGTTCCAGACCCTCTTCCAGCCCTAGAATCTGTGTGTTGAGAAACAAAAGGTCAAGGCCTCTGCTTAGGGGCTGTGCTCCAATTATATCAATGATGACACCAATCTGAGTTAATATCTGCTGAGTGCTCACTATGCACTTGGCATACTGTCACTGTCCCCCATTTTACAGATGACAAAACTGAGGTACGAAGAAGCAAAACCAAAATCTGAACCTAGGCAGTCTGACTCTAGAGTCCCGGCACTTTGCCACTATGCTATTATACAACTGCTGGAAACCATGGAAAGACCAGCCATTTTGAGGGTGAAATGAGCTGCTCCCGGCACCTGTCTGAACACATACATGTAAGGGATAAGAGAAGGATATAGTCACCCTATGCTTCCAAGTTTAAATGACTAGTAGAATAATGGTGCCATCCACCCAAGTGGGCAAAGCAGAGAGAAGAGATAGTTTGAGCAAAATGAAGCATGTGTTTGGCCTCTGATTAAGTACTTAACAAATACTGCCTTGGATTTTTATTAACTTGTCTCCCCAACCAACAATGAGGTGAGGCTATCAGCCAAGGAGGGGCTTTCCCCAAGAAATAGCATTCCTCTACCTTCTCGACAAGTTCATTGTAGGCCACCAGGTTTTTCTCAAAGACAATGAATGTCCACTGAAATATATGAGACAATGTAGCCCATGAACTATAAGAAATTGAAAGCATTCAACTGCGTTTGAAGATATTCACAAACTTGAAGGCAGGGTCAAAGTTTTGTACTTCTATCTCAGCTATTAGCATGACACTTTGCTTAAATTAGGAAGGTGCATACTATATACAGCCAGTTGTTCAAATGGTGCCTCCTTTACTCATATACCAGCTTAATGTAATATCAGACTCCAGTTTTACTATGGAATTAATTTATTTGTTATCAACTCAGAATATCAGTAGGTCAAGATCAACCAAGAAGTTTATCATTGGTAAAGGTTACATCTAGGAAGCAAATTGGAATTTTTGAGACCCACAGCCTCCTGGATTATGGGACTGAAGCTTCACTGGACAAGTCTAGGCCTAGTACAGGTAGCAGAGTATGGAAACATTAAAAGTTACAGAAAACACTTCTGGGAGGAATCGGGGCCTGACTGGATTCTTCAGCAGCTACTGTTTTTGCATGATGACATTTATTCTCTTCCTTCAGTGGCTGACAAAGCCGGATACTTGATGGGTCTGAATTCTGCAGAAATGCTGAAGGGCCTATGCTGTCCAAGGGTGAAGGTTGGGAACGAATATGTCACTAAAGGGCAAAATGTCCAACAGGTAATGGAGATTATCTGAATCCAGCTGATTGGGGTATTTTGCTATCTTATTCATCATCTTAAAGTTCTGTCAGTTGCAGGTATCAGAAATGTATGCAAAACTGGCTTTAGCATTAAGAGGGAATTCATTTTCAGACCTCAGAGGCAACTCAGGGAATTCAAATCAAAGAGTGCCCATTAAACACCATGAGGGTCTGGAACAAGAAAGTGCAGATCCCTCAACAGCCAGGCAGCCTCCCGCCAACTCCTTCTCTGGGTCTCATGAGCTATCATCCTTCTCCCCTTTTATGTCCTTTCTAGACAGATAAGCTTCTTCCACCTCTCCTGTCCATGACCATCCCATGGCTCCCAAGTTTATGTCTCCAAGTTTCCAGCCTCACTCGGAGACTGAAAGCATTGACTTTTGATCCCAATTCCAAATTTTTAAGAGAGACACTCAATTAATTCAACCTAGATCAAGTGTCTGCCTCTGGTCTAATTAAGTGTGGCCAGGGGCTGGAGTCATGTGTTATAACCATGGTTGTTAGAAAACCATCTTTGTAACCAGGATGGTTCTCAGAAAAAAGGGACATCATAAGCTGGCAAACACTTCAAGAAATACGTAATATTATGTTGAATTATATGAAACTGCCAAAATTCAAGTGCTTTTTACCTTTGAGATGTCAATTGTGTATGTTTCAACTTAATGCAACCATGAAAACACTAATTTGAGGGTTGAATGGGTGATCCTTCAAGGTGACCAACTCAGTGGGTGCGCTGGCCAAAGCCATCTATGAGAAGATGTTCCTGTGGATGGTCACCCGCATCAACCAGCAACTGGACACCAAGCAGCCCAGGCAGTACTTCATCGGGGTCTTGGACATTGCTGGCTTTGAGATCTTTGATGTGAGTTGTTTGGGTAAACAACTGGCTGAAAAAGACCCTTCTGCTTTTTGTCTGCTTTGTTGAATCCCCAGTGTTTTTTCCAAACCCACTCAAACTCTTTGGTATTTGAAACACCCAGTTCAACAGCCTGGAACAGCTGTGCATCAACTTCACCAACGAGAAACTGCAACAGTTTTTCAACCACCACATGTTCGTGCTGGAGCAGGAGGAGTACAAGAAGGAAGGCATCGAGTGGGAGTTCATCGACTTCGGGATGGACCTGGCCGCCTGCATTGAGCTCATTGAGAAGGTAGAGAAATACTACCTCCCAGGGATCATGCCTCCTTGGTTGGGACCCTCTTGCTATGTTGCTCTGACTCTTCTCAGTTAATAGATTGATACCCCTAATCCCATGCTCCCAGGCTGTGAGCCTTTAGACAGATAACTGAGTCCCCTTGTGCAGAGGGTGAGTGCCCCAAATCTGTTCTGACACCTAAAGAGGTGCATGCATGTTAAAATCCAAGAGTTATGCCCAAGAATATGAGTAGAGCCCAAATGAGGACTATAAAATTTCTTACTTCTGCTTCTATTCCTCCTCTTTCTTAAAAGAGTTCCATGGAGGTAAACAGGACCACTCAATGGCCCAGATAGCCAGCATCTCATTGTTTAATAGTTTTCTATTGATATAAAATTCACCCTTTAAAAAATTTAGCAGTTTTTAGGATGTGCACAATGTTGTACAATTTGACTTGCCCAAAGACCTGAGGAGGAGGAACCATAGAGCAGTGGGTTCTTGGAGCAATGTTACTAAGACAACAAACGTTAATTAACTTTTTAAAAGTAATACCTATAATGTTTTGAGCACTGCTCATGTTGGAATGAGTATATCTTCCTAAGGTGACCATGAGAAATCCAGACATCATTGTTTGGCATATTACTCATATTATTTTATGGTCATATCTGTAACTTTACTTTTTTGTAAATCTTGCTAAAAGTGAGCTATATTTATACACATATAATTCTATTCTATGTTCTTGTGTTTAACAAATATTAATTAAGCATATAGTCTATGTCCAGCACTGGTCGGTCATTCCCCCAAACAGACTAAGAGGCTTGCTCTCACAAAGCTTACGTTTCACAGTTCCTTGTACCAGAGAAAGAGCACTAAAGAAGTTTCTTTTGGCTTCTTGAGAACATGGAGCCATGGGTATGTACCACTAAATGTGGAGGCATGAGCCCTGTTATCCTCTTTCCAGCCTATGGGCATCTTCTCCATCCTGGAAGAGGAGTGCATGTTCCCCAAGGCAACAGACACCTCCTTCAAGAACAAGCTCTATGACCAGCACCTTGGAAAGTCCAACAACTTCCAGAAGCCCAAGCCTGCCAAAGGCAAGGCTGAGGCCCACTTCTCACTGGTGCACTATGCTGGCACCGTGGACTACAACATTGCTGGCTGGCTTGACAAGAACAAGGACCCCCTGAATGAGACCGTTGTTGGACTGTACCAGAAGTCTTCACTGAAGCTGCTCTCCTTCCTTTTTTCCAACTATGCTGGTTCAGAAGCAGGTACAATTCTATCATTTTTTTCCCTCTGTGGAAACCTATGTGTAGTAAGTCCTAATCCAGAGCTGCTCATGAAGAACCAGTAGCTTCAAGTTGAGCTTGATTTAGTCATCTGTCTCTGATCTTCATTTTTCTTCCTCCTGTTCCTAGTCCTCCTCTTTCTTAAGAGATTGAGTTTTATGGAAGTAAACAGGACCTTTCAATGACTCAGATAGCCAGTATCACATTGTTTAACAGTTTTGTATTGAGATATGACTCACATATAATAAAATTCACCCTTTTAAAAATGTGCTGGTTTTTAGGATATTCACAAGGTTGGGCAACCATCACCATTATTGGATTTGAGACCTTTTTTTTTTTTTTGAGTTGGGGTCTTGGAGTCATACTCTGTCGCTCAGGTTGGAGTGCAGTGGCATGCTCATGGCCACCACAGCTTCAACGTGCTGAGCTCAGGTGATCCTTCCACCTCGGTCTTCCAAGTAGCTGGAATTACAGGCAGGTGCCACCATACCTGGCTAATTTTTTGATTTATTGTAGATACGAAGTCTCGCCAAGTTGCCCAGGCTAGTCTCACACCCGTGGTCTCAGGCAATCCTCTCACCTCCGGCCTACCATAGTGCTGGGATTATAGGCATGAGCCACCACCACGCCCGGCCAAGAACTTTTTTATCAACCCTGTAACCCATGAACAGGCACTCCCCATTCCTATCCCTAACCTCTGACAACTACTCATCTACTTTCTGTCTCTATACATTTGCCTACTCTGGACATTGCATGTAAATTGAATTATGCACTACATGGTCTTTTGTGTCTGGCTTCTTTCACTCAGGCTGTTTTCAAGGTATGTCTATATTGTAACATATAGGTAAAGAATAGCTTTGTCTATAGACAAAGAATAGCTCATCGTATGACTATACCACATTTTGTCTGTCCATTCATCAGTTGATGTACTTTCGGCTATAGTGAATCATGCTGCTATGAGCATTTGCACACAAGTTTCTATGTGGACATATGTTGGCAATTATCTTGTGTATACATGGTACATAGGAGTGGAATTGCTGGGTCATATGATAACTATGTTTAACTGTTTGAGTAACTGCTGAACTCTTTTCCAAAGTGGTTACACAAGCCAATATCACTTTCTAAGGTTACCAGTATACATATTTTTAAAATAGTTGCTAAAATAGTTTTTAAATTATTTGCTATTTTAATGAATAAATTTTAAAAACTAATGCTGTTAGGTTGAAAAGATGTGAAATATAATCATTCATTTGATGATTAGGTCATTTTTAAAAATTAATGTCTAGTGTACTCTATGCAAAGGAATGTAATCAATGGTCACAAGTACAAACTTGAATGATAAAAATCATTTTCTTTACATCTGACCAGGCTATCACTGACTAAGTGAAGTCATTTCATGACTTCACTTAGAGGTCGTGCCAACACTCTAACACAAGACCCTATATAGACGTGGATCTGAGGAAGTGGCTCTCCTACCTCCCCTACTCCAACTCAGATGTACATTCCTGCTAGACCCTGGGGACAAGAAGGGTGAAGGGAAAGGGATATGGAGGAAAGTGAGACATTTTTCCCAAGGCTAAATCTTGATTAAATATCCTGAAGGCTAAATCTAAAATTAAGCCATTCAGATATAACGGACATTGGAGACTCAGAGGGGGAAGGGTAGAAAGGGAGTGAGGGATGAAAAAAAATCACCTATCAGGTACAATGTGCATAGGTGAGGGTAGTGGGTACACTTAACACCCAGACATCTTCACCATTATACAGTGCATTCATGTAACCAGAAACCATTTGTACCCCCCTAAGGGCATTGAAAATATTTTTTTAATTGTAAGAAAAAATTAAATTGAACCTTTCAGAAAAAGCAGACCAAATATTATTGTCTCCAAATTAAGATGGCAAATTGGGTTGTTTCTTTTAGGGAAGAAAAAAATCACCTTATAGAACATGCTTTAGAAAATCCAGTTCTATTACTTTCATTTGCTTCCTCATTAAAAGATAAGCTTCAAGAATAAAAAGAGGTAAACTCATGAAAGAAACTACAGTCATGAAGAGGAAAATCTCAATCTTGCCTGTTACTCAGTTTGATTTCAGGTCTGATTTCTAAAAGAAAGGACTCTCCTTTCATTCTGAGAGTCTAGATTGTACTCCCAGTTAAATGCCACTCACTACTCCATCCCCCACAGTGGTAAAGTTAAGTATTCCCAAATCTGGGTAGTTTGGAAGCATGTTAAAAACAAACTAAACCCCAGGTCTTCCTCTAAAGGAAGCCATGACTCCCACTTCAGGGCTTGGAAGAAGTGATTTAAGAAGACCACCACTGTGTCCTCTGGCCTGCATCTGACATGCCCTTCTGTGTCTGTCTCCAGGTGACTCGGGTGGAAGCAAGAAGGGTGGGAAGAAAAAGGGATCCTCTTTCCAGACCGTGTCGGCCGTGTTCAGGGTTCGTGTTCTGGCAGCTTTCAAGTTCAGTTGTTTTGCTACCCAGTGAGATGATATTTGCTAAATGTGCTTGTTTTGGTTTATGTCCCAGGAAAATTTAAACAAATTGATGACTAACTTAAGGAGCACCCACCCTCACTTTGTACGGTGTCTGATTCCCAATGAGACGAAGACTCCTGGTGAGTACCAATCTGATCTTGCCAATTATTCCAGCAGAACAGGACACCCTGAGATGATCACAACATTCTGTAGGTGGTGTGTGTTTGGAAAAGGTCATTGTCTTTATCACTTCTCAAAGTAGTCTATAAAATAGCGTTGCCAGATTTAGCAAGGAAAAACACCAGCTGTTCCCAACACAAAGAAGTGATCAATGTTTGAGGCATATCCCAATTATTCAGATATGATCATTGTACATTATATGCTTGGATCAAAATATCACATGGACCTTATAAATATGTACAACTATTATGTATTCATAACAATAAAAAATACCAGATACCATGTTAAATTTCAACTTCAGGCAAACAATAAAAAAATGTATTAGTATAAGTATGACTTACGCAATATTTGGCATATACTTACACTAAAAAAGTATTCATTGTCTATCTGAAATTCAAATTCAACCAGGCATCTTGTTTTTATCTGGCACCCCTACTATGAAATTGTATCCAAAATATTGTGTGTGTGTGTGTGTGTGTGTGTGTGTGTGTGTGTGTGCGCACACACAGGAACATCTGACTCATAGCTTTCAAAAGATCTTAAGGGCCTCTGCAGGCCCCCTTTACCCCCAAAAGAGCCACTACATTTGGCAAATAATCATCTTAGAGCCAGGTGCAGTGACTCATGCCTGTAATCCCAACACTTTGGGAGACTGAGGCAAGAGGATTGCCTGAGCCCATGAGTTTGAGACCAACCTGGGCAACATGGTGAGACCTCGTCTCTACAATATATCAGAAAAAAAAAAATTAGCCAGGTGTGGTGGCACACACCTGTGGTTCTAGCTACTTGGAAGGCTGAAGTAGAAGGATCACCTGAGCTCAGCAGTTCAAGGCAGCAGTGGCCGTGAGCGTGCCACTGCACTCCAGGCTGGGAGACAGAGTGAGGCTCCTACTCAGAAAAAAAAAAATCAACTTAGATATCCCATAATAAAAACAGTATCAATGAGCCCATACTGTATGCCAGTCACTTTGCTATACTATCTCTAATCCTTGTAATAGTTTTCTGCAAGATATATGTAAAGATCTCCATCTCATAGATAAGAAAACTGAGAACCAAAGGCCATACAGAACACCACGCAGTAGAGTAGACCTTTAACTGATTCACAAATATTCTCGGAGTGTAACTGGTCTTCAATATCATTTGTCACAAAGAGGAAAACACATTGTCACATGGAGTTATGGCTATGGGGTAGCTCACTCACCAGCTGAGTTGTCTATGTCAAACACAGGTCTATCCCTCATGGCTGGACATCCTGCCTCTGAGACATTATGAGAAAATAGAGGTACCAACTGTCAAGGAAAGAAACCCCAGCTCTTAGCTGTTACTCCCCATGAGACCCTAAACCGAGCACTTGAGCTCTTTCTGCCTTAATGTTCTTGTATATAAAATGAGTATTAGAATGGCATTTTTATATATATAAATATATTTTTATATTTTTATAAAGTGGCTACTCACTTTTTTTTTTTTTAGTTGGAGTCACTTTTGTCTCCCAGACTGGAGTGCAGTGGCACACTCACGTCCACTGCAGCCTCGACCTGCTGGGTTTAGGCAATCCTTCCACCTCAGCCTTCCAAGTAGCTAGAACTACAGACACACGCCACCACACCCAGCTGGCTTCTCACTTTTAAAAATTAACTCATTCAACTCAACTTAGTAGCAGGATATTTTTTTAAAAAAACATAAGTACAAGTGCCCATGAAGGCCGAGATGACTAGAGAAAGGAGTGAGATAGAAATGATAAGGGAGATAAGGAGGAAAAATCTTTCCATGGCTGTAACATGAGATGGATGAGGCAGTAGTTCAGGAAACTTTTTAGAATTTTTGCACATTGGTACAAAAACAAAGAAGGAGCCAGGCGTGGTGGCTCAAGCCTGTAATCCCAGCACTTTGGGAGGTCAAGGCAAGAGGATTGCCTGAGTCCAGGCATTCGAGACTAGCCTGGGCAACTTAGCGAGACATCGTCTCTACAATAAGTCAAAAAATTAGCAGGGCATGGTGGTATGTGCCTGTGGTTCCTACTTGGAAGGCTGAGGTAGAAAGATCATCTGAGCCCAGCAGGTCCAGGTTGCAGTGTCTGTGAGTGTGCCATTGCTTCCAGTCTGGACACAGAGTGAGACTCTGACTAAAAAAAAAAAAATAAAAACTAAACTAGAACAGAGAGGCCAGGTGCGTTGACTCGCGCCTGTAATCCCAGCAATTTGGGAGGCCAAGGTGAGAGGATTACCTAAGTCCACAGGTTTGAGACCAGCCTGGGCAACTAGGCAAGACCCCATCTCTACAATAAATCAAAAAAAACTTAGCCAGACATGGTGGCACATGCCTGTAGTTCCAGCTACTTGGAAGGCTGAGGTGGAAGGATCACCTGAGCCCAGCAGGTCGAGGCTGCAATGGCCATGAGTGTGCCACTGCCCTCCAACCTGGACAACAGAGTGAGACTCTGACTCAAAAAAAAAAGAGCTTATTAAAAAAAACTAAAACAAAGGAGGACCCTTTTCATGGACTTGCCAGAGAACACTTCAGACTTCGTTGCAAGGAAAAATGTAGAACAAGTCTTAAGAGAACCCAGATCAGAATTGTGAGTGCACACATGTGAAGGGGCCCTGGAAAGAGGGAGAGTCCCAACTCCACTCGCTACCACCTTGCAAAGCCCTTGGCTTCTCTGGACCTGTGTCCCTCCAGGTCTTGCCCTCTCAGAAGACGCCGCTGTGGGAGTTGAAGAAGAAAGGTCTACAGCTCTGAGTCAACACAACACCCAACAGAGTGCACAGCTTGACAGGCAGAGTGGCAGCTTCTGACTCCCCATTGTGCAATGACGGTCTTTACATTTTCTTCTGACTCTAAAAGATGTAATTGTCTTATAATTATGTCTTTTCTCCCTGCCCCAGCTCTTGAGGAGATGGAGGCCACGGCTATGTCTTTTTACCACCCTTGTCACACCAAACAACAGATATCAAGTGTTTAATGAGCCTTGGGGCTATTTTAATCTCTTTATTCATTTTAGCTCACTTAATCCTCACAACAACCTTATGAAGTGGATACCACAAGTTGAATATCCCTTATCCAAAATGCTTGGGACTAAAACTGCTTCCAATGTTGGATTTTTTTTTTTTTTTTTTTTGAGGGGAGGCAGTATTTTGGAATATTTGCATATACATAAAGAGATATCTTGGGGATGAGACACAAGTCTAAACATGAAATTTATTTATGTTTCACATACACTTTATCCACATAGCCTAGAAGTAATTTTATATAATAGTTCTAATAATTTTGTACATGAAACAAAGTTTTGACGGCAACCTGTCACATCAGGTCAAACATGGAATTTTCCACTTGTGGAGTCATGTTGGCTCTCAAAATGTTTCAGGCTTTCAAACCAGGGATGTCCAACCTGTATTATCATCTTTGTTTTATAAATTTGAAAAGTTGAGACAGAGAAAGTCCCAAGTTCACACAGCTAGTGTAAACCTGTAGCTGGGATCTGAGCCACTCAGAACCATCATCTGAGAAATAAAGGGAGTTAAACTAGATGATTCTAGGGTTCTCTCCACACTGAGACACTCTGAATTTCTAATACATTTTCTTTTCGGTCTTAACCACTTTTTCTCTAGAGGATCACTGCCTGGTGGAACTTTTGGGAATAATGGAAATGTCCTATGTCTGCATTTCCCAGTAGGGCAGCCACTGATTACATGAAATGTGACTGGTGCAACTTAGAAAGTGAATTTTTAATTTTAATAAATTTAAACAGTCACATGTGGCTGGTCACTGTCACATGTGGCTGGTCACTGTTGTATCTGACAGTGCAGCTCTAGCAAAGCCTTGGGAAGTATCTAATTGTATACCAATCTTTCCTCACAGCAACCAGGGAAGCTTGTGAGCATTCTAGAAATTTCCATAAGGTTAAGTCAAAGCCAACCTTAGCCCACCTCTTCCCAGCAACTTAGGAAGCCCACGAGGAAAAGCCATCAGGTCACCATAGTCTCTCTCCTATAACCCATCACACAGCCCCGAGACAAAATTGTCTCCTTCTCAGTTTGATTTGTGCCTGACCCAGGCCAGTTACCAAGAATGCCCATGTTATCTCCCCAAGGGGGCTTGCCTCTCTACCTACTCCCCTTCCACCCCAGAGCAGGTGACTGTTACCCGATCTTCAGTCCTCTCCATCCTTTCCCACAGTCCTCCCTTCTCTGGTTTTTCTTCTCACTAAAGGTACAACCTGCGGGTTTTACATTCTCGCCCTTGAGTAGAAGTAGGAAGGCATCTCAGGTTATCTCATGGGAAGCAAGGGCACACCACACTCATTCTTCCCTCCCTTCGAGCCTGCTACAGAGTCAAGGGCTTTGGACAGGGAAAAGAGCAATATTTTGACTTTTATTCCCATGAGTATGGGATGCTAGCATCTCCCCAAGGGGATGGGATTCTTTCTACTGCGGGACGTGCAGGCAGGCTCATCCTTCACCCCGAAGCTGGCACTAATCTTTCCGCTCAAGTCTGGGTGCACTGGTGTGCCTCCATGGCCTCAGACCCTCAAGGACAAGTGGTGAGAACACTTCAGGCACACCTCCGGAATGTTCTCTCCCCAGGTGTGATGGACCACTACTTGGTCATGCACCAGCTGCGCTGTAACGGGGTCCTCGAGGGCATCCGGATTTGCAGGAAAGGATTCCCCAGCCGGATCCTCTATGCTGACTTCAAGCAGAGGTAGGCCACCTCTCCTTGGAGGGCACCTTGTGCATTCCCCAAAGACACTCCTTGGGCTGGGTGTTTGGAGAGCTCACGAGCCTCCCAGGGTTTCTATGGGCTTCATCTTTTGCTGGAGGGTTGATCCCATGCCCAAAGTGAGTGTTGGGCCAGCCGGGAGTGGTTCCAAGGCTCCAACCCTCTAGCCTGACTGTGACTCTAGGCCAGGAGGGCTCAGTCTCTGCACTATGGGCATTTGGGGCTACATTATCCTTTATCGTGGAGGTTGTCCTAAAATTGTAGGATTTTAGCAGTATCCCTGACCTCTACTGAGAGAGGCTGGTAACAAACCACATCCCTCTCTACCCCAAGCTGTGACAATCAACACTATCTCCAGACATTGCCCAATTACCCCCAGTTGGAGCCCACAGCTCTAGACCAACTTTCTCTTCCTAGCTGCACCCTGGACCCACAAGTCCAGGCCTTGTGCAGGGTGGAGGAGAGGAGAGGCCCCTCCACAAGTAGTAGGACTGAGGTCTGCAAGTCACAGTTGATTTCAAGGCTCTTTTAAGTCAGATAAGAACCATTTCCTGGCAATTGAGGGAAACTGCGCGGGGGGGCGGGGGGCACTTCATCAACAAGGGTAACTGCATACTGAGCATTTGCATACCTAACCCTGAATTGTACCCCACATCTTTAAAATAAAAAAGTTAAAAGTTAAAAAAAAGAACCATTTCCTCTGAAAGCAAAATTCCAGCCATGCATGTGGCTGAGCTTCCTTTTGTCATTTTTATTTTTTGTAGAGACAGGCTCTCACTATGTTGCCCAGCTAGTCTCGAACTCCTGGGTGCAAGCAATTCTCTCACTTCAGCCTCCCAAAGTGCTGGGATTATAGGTGTGAGCCACCACGCCCAACCTTGCCTTTCTTCTTTCATGTCTCTCTCCCCCACCCTGTCATAGCGCCCCTGCCTAGAATCAAACCCCAGATATCCCCTTCTCCTAGATTAATCAGATGTACAAAATTCTACTCCCTTCTAAGGCTGGAGCAGGAGAAGGTTCTAGAAGGCCTGATCTCAGGTACAGAGTCTTTGTGGGGGTTAATCTATTCAGGAAATTTTGTCCTCTCTTCTCAGGTACCGAATCCTCAATGCCAGTGCCATCCCGGAAGGGCAGTTCATTGACAGCAAAAATGCTTCTGAGAAGCTCCTGAGTTCCATCGATGTGGACCGGGAACAGTACAAGTTTGGCCACACCAAGGTGAGAACTGGTGAAGCTGGGACTCCCTCAGTGACCACAGCCCTGGGCTACTTGTTAGCTGATCAGAGCGAGGGGGGTCTCTTCCCTCTTCTGGTCAATCTAACCATCCTGCCCAGCAGCCCAGGTAAAGGGAGCTCTGTATCCAGGTATGGACAGTTCTATCTCCTTGTTGCTTTGTAAGTGGCTGGAAGCTTCAATCAGAAGCCTCTCCACGGAGCACCAGTGGGGAACACTAGTGTCCCAGAGGCAAGAAAGAGCCAAAAGGTGAGGAGAACATGAAAAGGACTCCAGGGACAGTGAGGCCTTGGGGAGAATGACTACAGCCAATAAATTAGCTTCCAGTTATTGAGCGTATCACCCAGTGAGAAGCCTTCTGCATGCTTCAATGACTTCGCACACTCACCAGTGATGTAAGCGTGATGGTGATGGGCTGGCACTCACTGCAGCGGGTTCTTGGGAGGGCAAGAAACTTGCTCCAGGTCGCATGGGTAGTGAGTGGCAAAGGTCAGCTTCAAGTCCTGACCTGACTCTACAGCTCTCCTTCCCAGAAAGGGGCAGGCTGAGGTCCCGACCAAGGAAGAGCCCCAGAGGGTGCCCTGTTTCCCTGGAAAGTCACGGGGGCAGTGGGTGATGGGGGCCTGAGAGTGGGACCAGCCTTCTCAGATGGACAGAGAGAAGAGGAGGGGAAGGCAGACACATCTGTGAATCTGCCCTCAGCAGGGCACAATTGCGCTCTGTGGTTACTTTCCGGACTCCTCTTTGCTTCCTGTACGTGAGCTCTGTCCACGTGGCTTGGTGGGGCCTGGAGCCAACTTTAGAATGGGCCACCTCACTGCCCAGAGAGGGCCACTACTGAGACCAGAGCCACTGAGAAGTGAGTTTTTGGAAGCCAGATGGCTGTGGGTTCCCACCCAACGCTCTGAGGGTGAGAGTTGAGAGTGGGCAGAAACAGACACCCTCCAGGGCCGGATTGAACCCCTGCTGAGGACAAAGCAGGGCTCATCTCTCTTTTCACGCAGGTGTTTTTCAAAGCTGGGCTCCTGGGGCTTTTGGAGGAGATGAGAGATGAGAAGCTGGTGACGCTGATGACCCGCACACAAGCCTTGTGCAGGGGGTACCTGATGCGAGTGGAGTTCAAGAAGATGATGGAGAGAAGGTGATGCAGGCTCTGCCTCCACCTCATCCTGTCCTCCCTGCTGTTGCTTCCTGCTTTTAGTCACGCACTTGTTCATTCTTTCATTCACTGTTCAACCAACATCTACTGAGCAGCAGTCCTGCACTGCGTACTCTGCATGGTACTGGGGAGAGAGAAATGATCTCTGCCCTCAGGGAGTCACAGAGCAGTGGGAAGCAGACACGTGCATGGCTGGTGTTAACACCTGTGACAAGTGCAATGTTAGAGTGATACTCAAGGGAATGGGGGGTTGGTAAGGAAAAGCCCTCATCCTGGTTGGGGGATTGGGGAAATGGAGTGGCACGAAGGGTTCAGCAAGAAGAAAGCACATTCTTTTTTTGTTTGTTTTTGAGTCAAGGTCTCACTCTGTCACCCAGGCTGGAGTGTAGTGGCATGCTCATGGCTACTGCAGCCATGACCTGCTGGACTCAGGCGAACCTTTCCACCTCAGCCATCCAAATAGCTGGAACCGCAGGTGTATGCCAGCACACCCAGTAATTTTTAGATATATTGTACAGACAAGGTCTCTCCAGGCTGCCCAGGCTGATCTCAAACCTCTAGGCTCAGGCAATCCTCTCGCCTCAGCCTCACAAAGTGCTGGGATTACAGGGAGTGAGCCACTGTGCACAACTGAAAGCATGTTCTGAAGGAAGCTTTGCATGACCTGAGACAGGATGGGCCGGGAGAGAGCCCACCAGGCAGGTCACTGCTATTGGAGCACAGGGCAAGAAGCAGGTGGCAGAGGTCTCCATACGTGTCATGTTCAGGAGCCCAGACTGCTCCCTAAACTTGATGAGGAACAATGGAAGGTGTGTGAGAAGATGAGGGATGGGGTCGGGTCACTCTGGCAGCTAAGAAGAGAGTGATTATAAGGGACAAGAGAGGGCAAGACCACACTGTGGCAGAAGTTCAAATAAGAGATGACAAGGACCTGAATTAGGACATAGTCAATGGGTGAAAGAGGAGGACATGGATTGAGGAATGTTTCAGTCTTGTTCCCTCCATAATTCAAGGGAAGGGACAGCAGCACCGATGACTGGTTATGCATGGGGATTGCAGGGACAAGGGACTTTGGGTGGAAGCCTATTCCCCCTTCTTTCCCGGTCCCCTGGGTAGCTCCGACATTGCCAGTGCCATCATGGTCCGCCACTGTGTTAGGCAGGAATAACTCCCAGGCATCTGGCTTGGTGAAGCAAATGAAAACCAGCAGGGAAATGAAAAACATCCAAGAAGGGAAAGATAAGTGAGTTTTCAGGAACCTGTGATCTATGTAAATATGAAGCTGTGGAGGGTAAAAGCGGGGAGATCGTGTGGGTGACGCTGGAATGTGGGCAGCAGTCAAAATTAGGAAATTAGATCAGCCCTACAAGGGCAAGAGACTGGGAGATGACCAAAGACAGGTTCTGGGTTTCCTCCATCACTTTAGCAGGAACAGGGAGCCCACGTGGCAAAATACAATGAAATGGGGAAAACGTTTTACCAAGAAATTAAAGGCAGAGAGAGTTTCAAAAAGGTGAGGTCGATTAACATATCAAATGTGGGAGAAAGACTCAATAAAATATGAATGACAGATGCTCATCACATTGGCCATTAGTATTTTCAGTAGGGTAGCAGAGGGGCCACCAGGCGACCAGGAGATCCACAGAAGGCCCCACACCCTCTCTTACCCCCTGGCCTTTGCACGGGCTGTTTCCTCCACCCCTCATTTGCAGACTGACTCTGGATCCATAGGATCTGCAAGGCTTGGCTGCGCCTCCTTCCTAGTTAGCTGGGAAGGGTGCATGCAGGTCCTGGGGTCCATGGGGGACAGGTGGGGGCACAGAGATCAGCTTTGCTGTGGTTCTTAAGCTGTGTCCTGACGGGTGTACAGGGACTCCATCTTTTGCATCCAGTACAACATCCGCTCTTTTATGAACGTCAAGCACTGGCCTTGGATGAACCTGTTCTTCAAAATCAAGCCCTTGCTGAAGAGCGCAGAGGCTGAGAAGGAGATGGCCACCATGAAGGAAGACTTTGAGCGAACCAAGGAAGAACTAGCCAGATCCGAGGTTCGCCGGAAGGAGCTGGAGGAGAAAATGGTCTCCCTGCTGCAGGAAAAGAATGACCTCCAGTTGCAGGTTCAGTCTGTAAGTACCTTCCGCCTGAGACGGCAAAACACAGATTCTGGAGGGCAGAAAAGAGGGAGAAACGTAGAGGCCCCAACGGGTGTCTATTCAAGAGACAGTGTTGCCACCCAGTGGTCATTTGGTGTATTGCAGCACCACTCCACGTAAAAGAAGGACTGGCCCCGGCTTAGCCAAAGCGGTGCGTCTGAAAATATGTCTGCAAAGTAGATCGGTGCTCTCCATGATTTCCGTCTTCCATAGCGGAGTTAGACGTATTTTTCTGTGGGTATGAGGAATGTGTGTGTCATAATAAACAGCTGTCAGGCGTACATCAGGCCTTTTAAAAAGCATTTCTATAAAAATAAATTTCTAAAATTAAATAGCCCAATTCAAAGTTGAAAGAATAGTTTTTATATATGATTTACAATAATATGAGTATACTTTAAAACGCTTTAAATATGCATTGTTATCAGAGAAATAGGGAAAATGAAACCATGTAATTGACTGATTTCACAATTAAGACATTTGTAATTGTCCCTTTTTAAGAAACCCCCCCAATACTTTTACCTTTTGGATTACATGAAAAGCGTTTTCTGCTCCCTCTGTCACTTTCCCAGTTCTTAGATGCATTTCTTAGGTGCATTTTTCCAGGCTTAGTGGGCAAAAGAACAAGTTTTGGAACCAGATAACTGGACTTAATATCCCAGATCCTCCACTTGATGGCTGTGTGACCATGGACAAGTTACTTATTCTCTTTGTGCCTCAGATTTCTTATCTGTAAAATGGGTATGGTAATAGTACTGGCCTCATATGGTTGTTGAAGAATCAGAGCGACTAATGCATGTAAAATGTCTAGCACATAGCTCATGTTTATAGATGTCCAATAAGCACTAGCACATATTCCTACCAACTTCTTTCCTTCCACGACCCTGCCATGTGTGTTCAGTTCTTAAAATAGGAACTTCATTCAAGACCAGAATTAGCAAATCTTAGCCTGTCCAAGAGACTCACCACAGAGTCTTCTGGGACATCATGTATGCATTCAATCATGGATTCTTGTGTGTTTTAAATTTTCTGTTCTATAGCTCAAGGAGGCACAACTAGGGAGATACAAGCAGCACTTTTCTGTCAAAAGTTAAAAGGTAGTGATGTTTTGAAACTATAGGTCAGCTTAGGGTAGCAAAAAGTAGTCATTTTTCAACTGGTGGTAGCAGGAAGAGTGAGATGCCTGTATGTCCAAATTTGGTGAATTTCTAAAGTTTCATTCTTTAAAGTGAACTTACAACAAAGAACATTGAACCATATGTTCTCACTCATAAGCGGACCTTGAACAATTATCATAATACTATGAGAAAGGGATTTGCAGTAGTTGGAAACCTCCAGGGGAGGGAGGCAGCGTTGGCAGTAGTGGGAAACTGCCCGAGGTGGGGCACACCTCATCAGCAAGGGTACCTACATAGTGAACATTTGTATTACCTAACCCTGAATCATATTCCACATCTTTAAAATGAGAAATTGTAAAAAAAAGAAAAAGGGGATTCTTGGACCATAAAATTAAAAATAATCTCAATAACTATATGTGGTTGAGAATCCAAAATAATATCTATTTTCACAGGCCTCCCCATGTTAACCCCAATCCTTTTATTTGTAACCTAATAAACCATGTTTCATCTGGGGAAAAAAAGTGAACTGACAGCTTCATGAACTCCTTTGTTTGAAATTGTTTTGAGTGAATTTCCATTAAATGATGATGTCCTTGGTGGTTAAAAAAAAAAAGAGTACATAAGTGGTATGTAAGTATTCGTGCGTGTGTGTGTGCATGTTTGTGTGCATTACCCATTACTCAGCTTAGGTCTAGAGGAAGGGCTTTTAAAGGGTAAGGGCTTTTCCTCCTAGGGTTCTCTAAGAGACTGATCAAAACTTACAATGAACCGGTTCTTTCAGGAAACAGAAAATCTGATGGATGCCGAGGAACGGTGTGAAGGACTCATTAAAAGCAAGATCCTACTAGAAGCAAAAGTCAAGGAACTCACTGAGAGATTGGAAGAAGAGGAAGAAATGAATTCCGAACTGGTTGCCAAGAAGAGGAATCTGGAAGATAAATGCTCCTCTCTCAAAAGAGACATTGACGACCTGGAGCTGACCCTGACAAAAGTAGAAAAGGAGAAGCATGCCACAGAGAACAAGGTAGGCTCAAGGGGTCCCCAGGCTCCTGGCCAGTCCTCACCATCCTTCCATAAAGAGATAGGTTGGACAGGAGTCTCATCAACCCAACACTGTCTGGAAGTGAGAGGCAGGAAGCAGGGTGGGGGCGATTAAGATTCTAACAAGTTCAGTCCTTTGCCTCGTTCTCCAACCCACTGGTTCTTCTCAGTTCTCCCCGATTGGACCACAAACTTCTTGCATTTCTTCAAGAGGAAGGACCATTTCAAATTTATCTTTGTGTCTCATAGCACCTAGCACAGGAATAGCAAATAAAAATGCCTACAAGGGTCAGGAAAATCATGAAGGAGGCAGAAAACAATAATACCAAGGATTGATGGGCAGGGGGATCAGGCAGGGTTTAAATTAATGAAGACTTCAGAAAAGTTATTTTGAGTTACTTAGTCAAATGATGAATCCAGGCCGGGCACAGTGGCTCATGCCTGTAATCCCAGCACTTTGGGAGGCAGAGGTGGGAGGATCACTTGAGGCGTGGTGTCACATTCTTGTAGTCCCAACTACTCAGGAGGCTGAGGTGGAAGAATTATCTGAGCTCAGGAGGGCAAAGCTGCAGTGAACTATGATCGAGCCACTACACTCCTGCCTGGGTGACAGAGTGACAAAACAAAACAAAACAAAATCCAGATACCCTAGGACTCAACCATTCTGCTCCTGGGAGGTATAGATCAAGGAATTCTACCATAAGTTTTTTTTTTTGTTTTTTTGTTTTTTTTTGAGTTGGAGTCTCTGTCTCCCAGGCTGGAGTGCAGTGGCACGCTCATGGCCACCCCAGCCTCTACCTGTTGGGCTCCAGCGATCCTTCTGCCTCAGCCTTCCAAGTAGTCAGAACTACAGGCACACGCTCCCACACTCGGCTAATTTTTTATTTATTGTAAAGACGAAGCCTTGCTAAGTGGCCAGGGCTGGTCTCGAACCCGTGGGCTCAGGCAATCCACTCGCCTTGGCCTCTCAACGTGTTTGGATTACAGGCTGAGCCACCAAGCCCGGCCATAAATTCTTACAGGGACACATACCAGGATGTGGCAGCATTGCTTGTGTGAGAGAGCTGGAGGCAGTACCAGGGTTCCACCACTGGGGGGATGGAGAGGTGAAGTGTGGCAGGTACATGCCTACACAGCCGCCATTAGTAGCAACAGGCTTCTGCACGCAGGGCAGCAAAGATGAATAGTAAATACCTACCACTGAGTGGTGGGAAAATGTTTTTAACAAATGAACTACACAACATGATAGCATTTATGTAGACATAAGTCACATCCACACAACACACTTAAAAATATGGAAAACACATGACATGATTCCTATCATAATGATTGCCTGTGAGGTAGGTTAAGGGATGAGGACTGCTGAGTCTAAGATGACAACAGCAGTTGACACTCAGAGACAGTGTTGGATAGATATTTGGGAGCAATAGGAAGAGACACTAAAGAGGGGTGGGGACTGTGGCAAACTGGAGAACTCTTGCCCTGTCCACTGGTGGCAGCCATGACTCAGCCTCAGCCAACTGCTGTCAGGTGGGAATGAGAAGCCAGCATTGCAGACCGAAAGGCTCAATTCCAGGAGGTAAAAAAGTAGTTGTCAACAAGAAACTTTTTTTTTTAAAGGAAAGGAAAAGAAGCAATAGCTTTTGTGGTTGGAAGCTTCTGGTTTAATTGTTTCCATATTAAATTGGTGTTGGTATTTCTTTAGGTAAAAAATCTTTCTGAAGAAATGACAGCACTTGAAGAAAACATTTCCAAGTTGACCAAAGAAAAGAAATCTCTCCAGGAAGCCCATCAGCAAACATTGGATGACCTTCAGGCTGAAGAAGATAAAGTCAATGGTCTGATCAAAATAAATGTCAAGCTTGAACAGCAAACAGATGATGTGAGAATATTTTACTACTATGCCTTTTAGCATTGATTACTTGTGGAAGCACAGGCAGGAGAGGGTCAAACTGGGACGCAGGGCTTAAGCGTACAGACTGGAGTCAGAATCCCAGACTTAAGCGTACAGACTGGAGTCAGACCTCAGCCCCACCCTGACCCTGAATGAGTCTGGGCTACTGAGTCAGTCACTTAACCTCACAAAGCTCATTTCTACCTTGTGAAATAGGGGCATGAGAAACTCTCCCTCAAAGGGTTTTCATGAGAAACTCAGCATGTAGAAAATATTCATTAAGTCGGGCTCAGTGGCTCAGCCTGTAACCCAGCGCCTTTGGGAGACTGAGGTGAGTGGATTGCCTGAGCCCGCGGGTTCAAGACCCGCCTGGACAAGCAAGACCTCATCTCTACAATAAATCAAAAAATTAAGCCGGGCTTGGTGGCTCAGCCTGTAATCCCGCACCTTTGGGAGGCTGAGGTGAGCGGATTGCCTGAGCCCGCGGGTTCGAGACCCGCCTGGGCAGCGAGACCTCATCTCTACAATAAATCAAAAAATCAGCCGGGTGTGGTAGCGCATGCCTGTAATTCCAGCTACTCGGAAGGCTGAGGCGGAAGGATCACCGAAGCCCAGCAGGTCGAGGCTGCGGTGGCCGGGAGCTGCCACTGCACTCCAGTCTGGGTGACAGAGTGAGACACCAACTCAAAAAAAAAAAAAAAAATTAGCCGGTCATGGTAGTGCACGCCTGTAGTTCCAGCTACTTGGAAGGCTGAGGCGGAAGGATCACCGGAGCCCACGTCAAGGCTGCGGTGGCCAGGAGCGGCCACTGCACTCTAGTCTGGGCGACAGAGTGAGACTCCAACTCAAAAAAAAAAAAGAAACTGTTCATTAAAATGTTAGCTGCTAATATGATTATCATCACTGTCATGATTAGCATTCACTTGTAGGTCATTTGGTTTTGAAAAACCTTCAAGTAGCAGGGTGGGATGGGGGAGGGAGACACATCAGTAAGGGTACCTGATCTCAAACCAAGTGAAGTGGGGACCAAAGGGAGGCCCAAATTGTTCCTGTATGATGACCACTTGTATAACTAATCCTGAACTGTACTCCACATCTTGAAAATAAAAAATAAATAAGTAAAATCTATTATACAGAAGATGAATAGCAAAAAAATCAAAACAAAGCAAAAAAAAAAAAAAAACCCACACACCCCAATTCCCTTCCTCAATCTACCCATGGTTGCATAATGTAAGTAGGGGAGGAATGATGTGTGCAACCTAGACCACAGTGCTGTCCATAGAAGTCCCCATTTATTCCCATCTTCTGTGCAAGAGCATGCATCTCTGGTACCAGAGTTACCATACTCTTCCAGGGAACATGGCCTGGGCCAGGTTCAGTGGGAATGGGTTAAGAGAGGCCCCCTCAGGAGGCTCCCTCAGGGTAGCCTTTTCTGGAAGAGAAAAGCGAGGGGAGGTAGGGGCCAGATGTGCTTCTTTCTGGATCCGAGGCTTGCAGAAAGCACCCTGCAGGAGGAAGCCCCGGGCCATGTATGTGGTCGCACTGGCTGAGAGGGGCAAGCTCATTTTCCCAGCAGGGGACCAACTTTTCCACCCGTGTCTTCCCAGCTTGAGGGCTCCCTAGAGCAGGAGAAGAAGCTGCGGGCAGACCTGGAAAGAGTGAAGAGGAAGCTAGAAGGAGACCTGAAATTGTCCCAGGAATCCATTATGGATCTAGAAAATGACAAGCAGCAAGTAGAAGAGAAATTGAAGAAGTAGATATTTCATTTTCTACCTCTGTGTTGAAGTCTGAAAGCCAACTTTTGCACCACTTAAAAGCCTTTTATGTAATGCTCTTCTTTAAAAAATCTATTTGCAGGCAAGAGTTTGAAATCAGTCAGTTACAAGCCAAAATCGATGATGAACAAGTTCACAGTTTGCAATTGCAAAAGAAGATTAAAGAACTGCAGGTAAAGGCATCAAAACCTTCCCAATCAGAAAAATCCCTTTGCAAATTTCCTTCTTGTTCTTCCCGCTTATTTCTTGAATCTCTTCTTTCCTTCCTCCCATTGGAGCTGGAGAGAATGCACTGTCCTTTCTTTTATTTCTTAAAAATTAATATTTTAATTTTCTGAGTAACACATAAACAGATTTCCTTGAAAAGTTTCAAAATATTACCAATAAGGTTAAACATGATTGACCAGGCTGCTTTGACCACCACCCCTCCCCAATGCCGTCCTCGTCTTCTCAGAAGTAGCTACCAGTTTCAGTTGGACATGCTTCCTTCTGAATCTTTTGCTACGTGTTTATGTGTATATTTAAAACCCAAAGAAAATATGAGGGGGGACCTCCCCAAAAAACAAAATTTATTTATAAAAAAGTGTGTATTTATTCTTACACATTTAAATTTCAGTCACCTTCAAAGTACTCTCCAATTGTTGCAATACACCTATTGAGATGCTTTTTCCACCGCTCAAAACAGTTTTTGAACACATCAATATTGATGCCTTTTTGTGCTTCTGCTGTTTTTTGTTTCACCTCTTGCACATCAGCAAAATATTTCCCTTTGAGAACTTTTTTCATCTGGAGGGTTGGTGGAACCCATCAGGGCAAGATCTGGATGGGGCACAAAAGTTATGCCATTTTGGGGCAAAGACTGCTGAACACTCAGTATGGTATGGGTAGGTATGCTCATGAATCATCCCTCATGAAATTGGCAAGTGTACTGAGATATTCTCCAAAAAAATTCACTGAAGCTGAATGCAGCCTCTCACAACAATGCTAGCTGGTACACTGATGCTGATAGGTTCCTAGAACTCAGAACTCTTACCTAGTAGGGAAAGCCTAGACTACCAGGGGCCCATCCGCCAAAAAATAATTCTGGTTTTTTGGGTCCCCCTGATATATAGCATATATGCAAAAAAGTTTTCATTTCTTTATTTTTTATTTATTTTTATTTTTTGAGTTGAAGTCTCACTCTGTTGCCCAGGCTGGAGTGCAGTGGCACACTCATGGCCACCGCAGCCTCAACCTGCTGGGCTCAGGCAATCCTTCTACCTCAGCCTTCCAAGTGGCTGGAACTATACGCATGCGCCACCACGCCCTGCTAATTTTTTGCTTTATTGCAGAGATGAGGTCTCGCCAAGTTGACCAGGCTGGTCTCAAACCCATGAGCTCAGGCAATTCTCTCACCTCGGCCTCCCAAAGTGCTGGGATTATAGGTGTGAGCCACTGTACCCTGCCATTATTTCTTTATATTTTTGGCACAAGTATTATCTTACTGAGAGTATCATTCTGCAACGTGCTCATTTCATTTAGCAATATGTTCTCATGTCTCATGGTAGACATGAGTTGGTCTTCATAGACTTTTAGAGCATGACTCCCTCACAATTAATCTGAGCATTCCCCTATTACTGGATACTTAGGTTGTTTCCAAGTTTTCTTCACCAACTTAATGTTATAATGTATTCTTTACATTGTGCTGCCTATCCTCAATTCCTCACCACCCAGTCCCTCCCAAAGTGAGTTGCTCCCTCTCCTCACCCCCACAATAACAATCCTAATACAATGACCCTTTCAGGCCCGCACAGAAGAGCTGGAGGAAGAAATTGAAGCAGAACACACATTCAGAGCCAGGATAGAGAAGCAGCGCTCGGATCTGGCCAGGGAACTGGAAGAAATCAGCGACCGGTTAGAAGAAGCCAGTGGCGCCACATCAGCCCAGATTGAGATGAACAAGAAGCGGGAGGCTGAGTTCCAGAAGATGCGCAGGGACCTGGAGGAGGCCACCCTGCAGCATGACGCCACGGCAGCCACCCTGAGGAAGAAGCACGCAGACACCGTGGCCGAGCTCGGGGAACAGATTGACAACTTGCAGCGGGTCAAGCAGAAACTGGAGAAGGAGAAGAGTGAACTGAAAATGGAGATCGATGACCTTGCTAGTAACATTGAGACTATCTCCAAGTCCAAGGTACCCAACTGATTCTCCTGCTCTTGGCATCTGTGGGACAGCCATGTCCACCTGCCCCATGGGCACGTGTAATTTGATGCCCCAAAACTCACTGCATGTTCTAAATGGAAACCCTCTTTCCCACTACTGCCTGCTCCCAATTCCTCAAGTTCATTCAAGTCATTTGTCTTATTCATTCCAGCTGCTGTAACAAAACACCTTAGACTGGGTAATTTATAAACAGCCGAAATGTATTGCTCGCAGTTCTGGAGGCTGGGAAGCCAGCAGATTCAGTGTCTGGTGAGGGCTCACTCTCTGCTTTATAGATGGTACCTTCTCACTGTGTCCTGTCATGGCAGGAGTGAACAAGCTCCCTCAGGCCTCTTTTATAAGGACACTAGTCCCATTCATGAGTGTTCCACCCCATCACCTAATCACCTCCCAAAGGCCCCACCTCCCAACACCACCGCACTGGGAATTTCATTTCAACTTATGGATTTGGGAGAGACACAAACCATCAAACCACAGCATCACTCAAGCATGATGGAGAGTTCTGCCACCACTCAGGGTTGCATCGTTCTTTCAGAATCTTACAGAAAGTTTCCAATCCATCTGTCATGGTCTAGAACTGAACCTGTGGGTGGATTTCACAAAGGGGCCTTCCTGGTTCCTTTTCTGTACACCACCTTATTAGTCCCTGATATTAGCTGCTGGGAGGCACAGCCAATGGGAAGTGATACAGGTGGGCATGTAAGCAGAGGCAAAACCAGGTTTTGCAACCCTTGAAGCATATAAAACTTGGGAGAGTTGAGAGGCTTTAAGAAAAAATATACAAACTTATGAAAGTTAATATTTATTTAGAATGAGAAAAATAAGTCAAAGGTTACTGAAGACTCAGGTTTCTTTCTTCTGAGGCCTCTTTAGGCCATTTGCCAGAAAAGTCTACCTAGAAATATATTCTACTTGCAATAGCTACCCCTTCCCCCCAGAACCTCCTATGGCTCCTTGAACTCTCGGCCCCATGCACATGGGGGCCTTGAAGCTTAAGCTTCACCAGCTTCATGGTAAACATCCCTCTGCATATGGCCTTAAAGCAAAGCTTTTCCTCAGAGAGCGACTGTGCGCTCCTGGATTCAACAGCTGAACAAAAACCGCTGAACACTCAGCATGGTGTAGGCAGATGTATTCATAAATCACCTATCATGAAATGGGCAAACACGCTGAAAGAATCTCCACCTAAGCTTCACAGAAGCCGAAGCCAGCCCCTCACAACAACACTGGCTCTAAGTTGTACTTGAAGCTGTTGGGCTCGGCTGGAAGAAACAGCAGTGACCCCAGCTCTGGGCCTCCCTTAGAGGGATTCTCAGGAGGCCAGGGCATCATTGAGAAAAATAACAAGAGATATGAACCAGAGAATTAGAGCGGTCTCTACGGTTCCTCTTGCTGTCCTCGTTTGGTGTCTGTGTTCACACTGCCCTGTGCTTTCCCTTGATTTCTTCCTCACTCCCGACTGCAGCCCCTGGCTCTGGGTGGTGACCCCTTTCTCTTTCTTTCCTGCTTGCCCATTCTTCTGCCCTCTCTTCCCTTCTTGTTTTTTTGGGTTTTTTTTTTTTTTTTTTTGCTTTTTCTTCCTCTGAGAAGTTGGGTCTGAATGCATCCTCCCCCCCCAACCCCCATACCCCCTCAAGCCAGGCTGGGTTGCAGGATTGGCAGAGTTTGCATCCGGCCACACGCTCTGCCTATAAACAGCCCCTCCTTCCAATCTCCCCTCTCCAGAATTGCTTTATGCTTTCTGTTCTCAATGTTAAAATCCAGAACGAAGCCCTTCATATTTCTTTACCCTTTTTCGGTTGTTGTCTCCTTTGATTTTTCTTTCTGTGAGTCGCCATCCCTTTTCAACTCCCTGCTTGGATTTGTTTGAACGCCACATCTTCTCAGAGGGATCCTAAGCTCCTTGGGGACTTCCTTGGAATCGGTATCCTTGAGGCTTCTGCTGACATCTCATACTTCCCAGT
Organism: Cephalopachus bancanus; assembly: GCA_027257055.1. Lineage (NCBI taxonomy): Eukaryota > Metazoa > Chordata > Mammalia > Primates > Tarsiidae > Cephalopachus > Cephalopachus bancanus. The sequence continues at coordinate 5,832,592 of JAPVLO010000052.1, forward strand.
CTAAGGAAAAACATATGCTCAATACATTTCACTTTATATTTCATCGAGCTGGGGGAAGGGGAGGTCTACAACATGCACAAGATTTTTGAACAAACATCACAAAAATACTGGTCAACTAGAGGCAAGGAAAGTAAATTCCTTCATACCTCCTCCGCCAAAGGGCACCTTTGATATTATTTAACGGAATGCTCAGCACTGTCATCAGAACACATTGCTTGCAAGTATTATTCACAAGGCAACAGAAGTACTTATATTGCAAGAAGACCTCAGGGTTCCTTTGAGTGACATCTTCTCAAAGGTTTGCTTACAAATCATTCAATACTTATCCACCAAAAGCTGATGTTCCAAGCTATTGGTGATTGAGCAACAATCACACATTAAAATAAAGCAAACCTGGGATGGTTGTGATTTCTCAGCCATAGCTTTGTCTATTCTGCATTTTTATGTTCATTTTACCCAACAAGAAACTAAACTATCGAACTGTTTAACTCAATACTAGACACTAGGAGTCCATGTTTTCCATTGATGTGGACTTTTCTGTTTTTAAAGAGTAACATAGAAAGAATGTGCCGGACTGTGGAAGACCAATTTAATGAAATCAAAGCCAAGGATGACCAACAGACTCAGTTAATCCATGATCTGAACATGCAGAAGGCAAGGCTGCAGACCCAAAACGGTGAGATGGGAAGGGTTCTGGGGTCCAGCGGGGTCATGGGAGAGGGTGGACAGCAATACTGATGTGGGTCACATCTGTTTGATAGGGGAACTGAGTCACCAAATGGAAGAGAAGGAGTCTCTGATTTCACAGCTAACCAAAAGCAAGCAGGCACTCACCCAGCAACTGGAGGAGCTTAAGAGGCAAATGGAAGAAGAAACCAAGGTAAGGAGGCCTCTTTGGGGACCGCAGAGTCAGCTAGAACCTGAGAGCCAGGCAGGATGACCACTTCACCCATGAAGCTGGTTGGAGCTACATCTGGAAGTCTGATGCCTCTCCCCTCTGCCTTATAGTATGGCAGGAACCTTTTGTTTAAGGCTAGAGGACCTTGGCATTGGATCTCATTTAGGGCTAGAAAACCCCACCAGGGGAACTCTATCCCCTGTGTTCCTCTGTCCCCACAGAGTGGTCTGATAAACTCCCCTCTGCAGCCAGTGATATCTCCTCCCCAACACTGCACCAGTCTGACCATTCTGCCCGGCAACTCATCCTGGCCACTTGAAATGTTCTCTTCTTTTTGTTTTTTGGATTTTTTTTTCCTTTATTCTTCATGTGTCACCTCCTCTACCACCTGATATTAAGCTCCCTTCCTCCAAAAAGACTGCATTGTTTGAGGGGCACCCTTGGGACATTTGCATGAACATGAACACCATTATGTTCTTCATTTCAGTCTCTAGATATTTGTATTTATGATACATATCTCCCCATTGATCTGTTAACTCCTGGAGGGTGAGAATAGTTTTTTCTCTACTGTACCTACTAGGTGTAGTACATAGTAGGCCCAGTGCCAGGTAGAAGAGTGCATGCAGTAGGTGCTTAGCAGAGGATGCCAATGTGTGTTCAAGCATTTGAGTAGGAATCCAGGGCCAGGCGCAGTGGCTTACACCTGTAATTCCAGTACTTTGGGAGGCCTGGGTAAGAGGATTGCTTGAGCCCAGGAGTTTGAAACCAGCCTAGGCAACATAGCGAGACCTTGTCTCTACAAAAAAATCAAAAATTATCTGGGCTTTGTGACTTGGGCCTGTAGTCCCAGGTACTTGGGAGCTTAAGACAGAAGGATCACCTGAGCCCAAGAGATCTACGCTGCGGTGAGCTGTGATCGTGCCAACTGCACTCCAGCCTGGGTGACAGAGTAAAACCTTGACTAAAAATAAATAAAAAATAAATAAACAACAACAAAAAAAGAAATAGGAATCCAGGAGTCAAAAAAAAAGCTGCATAAATGGAATTCTGAGGTTGCTGTGTACTGGCCAAGATATATAGGGCAATCTTTTGGAATTTTCCCAAGCTCCATCTTTCTCTTCTGGAAAGGAACAAGCACTATGTGTATGTCCCATCTTTCTCTTCCATGGTAATGGTCTTTGATAGACTAAGGGGTGGGAGGTGGTGAGAACCAGCACTCAAGCAAGTCCAGAGCAGGTCTACTACAGGAGTGAGGCTGTCCTTTGGCTAGACACAGAAGCAGTTGAGTTTTTCTTCCTGGTCAAAAGTTTTGTCGCTTATTTGCATTTTTTAAAAGATGAAAATGTATGAATTACTGTGCTAGATTGACAGAACTCTTTCTTTGCTGGTGGCACCAGAGGGTGTTTTGTGACCATTGTAGTCAGCACTCAACTGTTGCCCTGTTCAGGTGGAAGTGAGTGAGGGACAGAGGCCCTGGGCATGTCCTCCCTGCTTGGGAAGAAGAAGTTGAGTCATGGAAACTGCAGCTCATATCAGCAGTCCCTGCCGTGGGGACACAGCCTACTAGTGACATCAAAAGATGGCTTTTAGGTTTTTCCTGGTCACAGCATTCCATATACCATGGCATCACATAGTGAGAAAATTATTCCGTTCTAAATTCTGTTTCAATACTTATGACTATATCAAGGAAAATGTCTCCATTTGGATAACACCTCTCTAGCATTTGTTTACTCACCTTATTAAGAAACAGAGGGTAGACCAGGCACGGTGGCTCACACCTGTAATCTCAGCACTTTGGGAGGTGGAAGCAAGAGGATTATCCGAGCCCAGGGGTTTGAAATCAGCCTGAGCAACTGGCAAGACCTTGTCTCTACAATAAACCAAGAACAATTAGCCAGGCGTGGTGGCTCACGCCTGTAGTTCCAACTACTTGGAAGGCTGAGGCGAAAGGATCACCTGATCCCAGGCTCGAGGCTGCGGTGACCGTGAGCGTGCCACTACACGCCAGCCTGGGCAACAGAGTGAGACTCGGACTCAAAAAAAAAAAAAAAAAGAAACAGAGGGTAGGCCTCAGGCACAGAGCCACAGCAGGCAACTGTGACTAGCTAGATGGTGATGCCATTGCTTTATTTCCATTGCATTTATTCCTATGGTTACCTCCTGTTTATGGTTAATGTCAATGGTTTTCCATGTACTGTCCTGTAACAGTTATTTTTATTAAATATATTTTAAAATAATTAAGAAGTCAACTTGAAAAAATTAAAGAAAGCAGGCAATATGCTGATATGGCAAAATCTCGGAAGACAGTATGGGAATGATTCAATTTGGGGAAAATCTATTGAAATGAAAAGACCTGAACTTGGAATAGGGTCGAATGTTTTTGCAATTTATCACCACTGTAATTCCCAGGCCAAGAACGCCCTGGCACACGCCCTGCAGTCCTCCCGCCACGACTCTGACCTGCTGCGGGAACAGTATGAGGAGGAGCAGGAAGGCAAGGCCGAGCTGCAGAGGGCGCTGTCCAAGGCCAACAGCGAGGTCGCCCAGTGGAGGACCAAATACGAGACGGATGCCATCCAGCGCACAGAGGAGCTGGAGGAGGCCAAGTATGGGCTCTGAGGTTACGATAGAAGAGGGGGCCCTGGGACCCAAGCCAAGGGACAGAGAAGTCTTTGTGCCTTGAAAGAATCACCCTTCCCTCCCCAGGCCTTAGTGGTTTCTTAAGCATTCAGGTTGTATCCCCTACCACCTGAGGGTGGCCCTGTCCTTCCCCTGGGGAACTGTCCATTCCAGCTGGTTCCCTTGGGGGCTCCTTGGGGATCTGCTTTGCCACCAAGCGTTTTGGGATTTTTCAGATGACACTTGGCCTTTCTCCACTTATCAAACTTTGGGTCTCTGTCCTAATCAAATGCCAGTCCTTCCTAGACCATTCACTTCTCTTCCCAGCTGTAAGTTAAGGCTGAACTATTCAACTTTAGCAAAGAAAAAAAAATCTGATTCTCTTAGGAAAAAACTGGCCCAGAGGCTCCAGGAAGCAGAGGAAAACACGGAGACAGCGAACTCCAAGTGTGCATCCTTGGAGAAAACCAAGCAGAGGCTTCAGGGAGAAGTGGATGATTTGATGCGGGATCTGGAGCGATCCAACACAGCCTGCGCCGCCCTGGACAAGAAGCAGAGGAACTTCGATAAGGTCCCTTCTCCACCCGTTTGGGAATGGTGGTAAAACAATGGCCTTTCACACTTGAATGTGTGAGACGCATGCACATTCTAGGAGGCCCCAGTTAGAGCATCAATTTCCCAATTTGGGAGATTTGGGGCATCTCTTTTGTGACAGTCCCTCCAAAGGAAACTTTATTTTTATTGAAAGCCGATTCAAATTATATTGCGATTATAATGACTTTAAGAATACAACTGGCCAGGCACAGTGGATCACGCATGTAATCCCAATATTTTGGGGGGCCGAGGTGGGAGGATTGTTTAAGCCCAGGAGTACAAGACCAGCCTGCTCAACACAGCAAAACTTTGTCTCTGCAAAATAAACAAACAAAAAGAATACAGCTGATCACCTACCTGTAGGCATATGAGACTTTGGAGCCCGTGATCTGCACCGGGGTCCCTCCTCTATCTTTGATCCCTAAGGATGGAAGGGTAAAGTTTGGTGTTGCTGACAGCCCTTGCTTGAGTGAACTCTTCCAGGTTTCCCTGGGTGGCCTTTCTACTTCTCACATGTCCCTTTGTCATTTCTTAGGTCCTTGCAGAATGGAAGCAAAAGCTGGACGAAAGTCAAGCTGAGTTGGAAGCGGCTCAGAAAGAGTCCAGGTCACTTAGCACTGAGATTTTTAAGATGAGGAACGCCTACGAGGAGGTGGTGGATCAGCTAGAGACCCTGAGGCGGGAGAACAAAAATCTGCAAGGTGAGCTGGCTTTGCGTCACAGATGTCTACTCTTTCCCCTTCTCCTCCTGCCAACAGTTTCCCCATTTGGCCACAGCCATCTCCACACGCCTCCTCCTTCCCACTGTCCCACAAAATCCTCGCCCACCATACCTCACATTTGCCCAGTTTGCCCCAAGGCCCAAACCCTCTTAATGTAGGGCACAGCAGCCACTAATTCTCATTTTTGAGAACTGAGGGCACAGTGGGTCATGTAGCCCACTGCTCTGTAGAGAAGAAGACGCTTGGGGATCCTGTCTCTAAGTGGCTTCATTCATATCCTTGGGCATGTCACTGAATCCCTCGGGACCTCAGAGTCCTGATCTACAAATTAAAAGATCAAACCCAGTGCTTTCTAAAGTCCTTTTCTGGTACCGAAAGACCGTGATTCTTTGCATTTCCTCCACAATTGTTTTCTCTGGTCTTCTCTGTCATGGTTTTGTATATAGCACCTCATGAAGTTTTAGGTTCACAAAGTATTCTTCACTCACCCATCCTGTCTCTGTATAGCTCAGGTGAGGCAACACGTACGTGTCTTGCCGACACCTCCTCTGAGCAGCTTCCCTGTATTCTTTCCTATATAAATGTCATGAATGAATCGCCAATCCCTAAATTACCTGGCAAATCCCCGTGCTGTAAACCGGAGCCTGTTGAAACAGCCTAAATCGAGCCTGTCCTTTGCAGAAGAGATTTCTGACTTAACTGAGCAGATTGCAGAAACTGGCAAGAATCTTCAGGAAGTGGAAAAGACCAAGAAACAAGTGGAGCAGGAAAAGTCAGATCTCCAGGTGGCCTTAGAAGAGGTGGAGGCAAGTGTCTGGGATATGACATTCAGAAGCTCAAGAGAACAGGAAACAAAGAGGCTGCTCTTGGCCACCCCATGGGGGTCTTTCTGCCAGGACGCACTGAGTCTCTGTCGGGAAGAACATCCCACCATCCCTGGGGCTAAAACGTCTATGCTCTGCGACTTTATCTCCTGGGCATCTCCTTTTGAAGATAATTAAGTGTGTTCATAATGACCTCAGTTTCTTCCTCTCGGGAAGTTTAAAAAAAATTAATATCCTGAGATCTGGCACGAAATCCCTCAGCTTATGTCTAACATAGAGTCACAAACGATCTTCTTTGGCTATCAGGAATCCTGTCTAATCAAAACAGGCCCAAAGTCCCCTGATGTAATAATCAGTTGCAGCCAGTGCAGGACAATCCGTTCAGATGTTTCCATGAAAATTTGAAGGAACGCAGGATAGCAAGAGAGTCATTGCCCTGTCATTTTAGATAATAGGTTGACTCCTGATTTATGATCACTATTAAAATAGACACCCGCAATAAAATGTCCACTAAGTCAAAAAGTTGCTCTCTCTCAAGACATAAGATTTGTTAATAAGAGATGCAGTTTTAGTCCCAGCTTCACCACTATTAAGGATATTTGGGAGCAAGTAAAATACTCAGACCTCTCTGAGTATGGTTCTCTCTATCTGTAAAATGGGTGTAAAAAATACCCATTTTATCACAATGGGGATGGAAACTCCCATTCAAGAAGGTGGCTGCCCATGCACTCACAATCACTCCTCTCCTTTTGTCAGGGCTCCTTAGAACACGAGGAGAGCAAGATTTTGCGCGTCCAGCTAGAGCTGAGCCAGGTAAAATCCGAGCTTGACCGCAAGGTCACTGAGAAGGATGAAGAAATAGAGCAGTTAAAAAGAAACAGTCAGCGGGCAGCAGAGGCCTTGCAGAGCGTGCTGGATGCTGAAATCCGCAGCCGGAATGATGCCCTAAGGCTGAAGAAGAAGATGGAGGGGGATCTCAATGAAATGGAGATTCAGCTGGGTCATTCCAACCGCCAAGTGGCAGAGACCCAGAAACATCTGCGCACCGTCCAGGGCCAGCTCAAGGTGAGCAGGGCTGCCTCTGTGCACCTGGACGCATGCTCAGCCTACCCAGTGGCACTGGCCTCACTCCGGCTTTGTCCCGAAGGATTCCCAGCTGCACCTGGACGACGCCCTGAGGAGCAATGAGGACCTCAAGGAGCAGCTGGCCATCGTGGAGCGTAGAAACGGGCTCCTGCTGGAGGAGCTGGAGGAGATGAAGGTGGCCCTGGAGCAGACAGAGCGGACCCGCAGGCTGTCGGAGCAGGAGCTGCTGGACGCCAGTGACCGCGTGCAGCTCCTGCACTCCCAGGTGCGTCCACCCTCGCACCTCCACTCAGAGTCCACCCTGGGGGCTAGTAGGTCCTCCTGCCTCCCCAGTTGCCTCTGCTCAGGGTCCATACAGTGGAAAGACTCATCCCATTCCTCCCAGACTAGCAGTCAAGACCCAGTCTCCTTAAGCTTGGCTGTTGGAATCACTTTGACAATTGAGTAACAGATTTCTGGGCTTTCTTTTATCCAAAGATAAAGTTCAAATGTCTTGCATGTTATGGGGAAATCAGAGCAAGGAGGGATTAATTATTGCAGCTGAGGAGGGCTTCACAGAAAAAGTACTATTGAATCTGAAATCTTAAAATTTTAGAATTTTACTTAAAAATAACTTTTTAAAGGTTGTTTTTTTGCTTGCTTCTGAGTTGGGGTCTCACTCTATCGCCCAGGCTGGAGTGAGTGGCACAATGACAACTCACTGCAACCTCAGCCTCCTGGTCTCGGGCCATCCTTCTGCCTCAACCTCTCAAGTAGCTGGAACTACTGGTGTATGACACCATGTCCAGCTAATTTTCTTTTCTTTTCTTTTCTTTTTTTTTTTTTGTAGATATGACATCTTGCTGTGTTGCCTAGACTGGTTTCAAACTCCTGGGCTCAAGCAGTCGTCATACCTCGGCCTCCCAAAGTGCTGGAATTACAGGCATGGGCCACCACACCCAGTCTATTTTTTAGAAAGTATTTTAAAATCCCTTCATTTTAAAAAATAGGCAGGACAAGCAAACACATAGAAGAAGAAAAAAGTGAATTATGCTATTAATATTTAAGGGGGGGTCTCTCATTCTTAGGCCCTTGTAAATTATATAAATATATTTTTTGTAAAAATGTGATCTTTTGCAATCTCTTGTTTTCATTTAACAATATGGTATAGACATATTTCTACATCTTTAAATAGTTTTCTATGACATGGCTTTTAGTGGCAGAAAAGTAGGCTATTATAGTTCTACATCATAGCACTTTTATTTAATCAGTCCTCTATGATTGGTTATTTTAGATTGTTCTCAATACAAATTTTTATTATCAGAAAGACAATTGTGATGAACTTCCTCATAACTAAATTTTCACATACAACCATGATTCCTATTGTCTTAATATTTCTAGAAGTAAATTCCCAGAAATAAAATTTCAGGGTCAAAATAGTAAAGACATTTGTAGTCTATTGTAAATTGCTCCTTAACAAGGTTGTCCCAATTTTTATTTCCACTGAGAAAATATGTGAGCTCTTTCCTATAAATTCTCAAATACTCTAGCTTTTATTTTTTAAATCTTTACCAATTTTATTGTTGAATCATACCTCACTGGGTTTTTATTATTTTTTTACTACTAATGAGGTGGAACATTTTATTATATTTGTTAGCCATTTGTATTTCTTCTGGTGTGTTTTACCTATCTGTACTTTTTGCCCTTTTTTCCTCATTGATTTGCTTTATTTATATGTTAAGGAAGAGAATATTTTTTCATAACATACATTGCAAATGTTTTTCTGTTTGTCATCACCCTTACAATGGTATATTTTGATTATTAGAATATTTTTCATTTTATATAGTATGTCTATTAATCATTTCCTTGTTCCAACACTTTTTACTGAATAATCTATCCATCCTCAAATATTTAAAATTCTGCCTTTATCATTTACTCTGCTCTTTGATGTATAAGTTCTTGGGTCTATGTCAGCACTTCCTGTTCAGTCAAGAATGATACACTACTGTACCTAGCAGGTCACCCATGGGGAAAATAAGAAATGAAACATAATCTTGATTTACTTCCTTCCCCGCCCAACCCCCCCTTCAATTGTTTTAAGTGCCCAAACAGAACCTACACCCCCAATATCTCATTTTTCTTGTAGAACACAAGTCTGATAAACACCAAGAAAAAACTGGAAGCTGACATAGCTCAGTGCCAGGCAGAGGTGGAGAACTCTATCCAGGAGTCCAGGAACGCAGAGGAGAAGGCCAAGAAGGCCATCACGGATGTGAGCTCTGTTCTTCCTTTTCAGATAAGGTGTTTGGAGCTGAGAAAGGGGACTTCTGAGTCAGGGCAAGGCAAATAGGTTTTACCTCCCCTTGGCTACCATCAGTTAACGGTGGTTTCCTGAACAGATAGAATGAGGTGCAGTCTCAGAAGAGGCAAAGTGTGAAGGGATGCTGTGAGTACCCAGTGATGACTGACTCAAGTCAGGAAGGGGAGGTTCAGGCACTCACAATGCAGACTTCAGCATCCCTGCATTCTCCGGGGAGGGATGGGCAGACAGTCCTTGACGTATCCTGTAAACTTAGGCTGCCATGATGGCCGAGGAGCTGAAGAAGGAGCAGGACACCAGTGCCCACTTGGAGCGGATGAAGAAGAATCTGGAACAGACAGTGAAGGACTTGCAGCACCGTCTGGATGAGGCTGAGCAGCTGGCGCTGAAGGGCGGGAAGAAGCAGATCCAGAAACTGGAGAACCGGGTACAGTGTTTTGAGAGGACTCTCACTCTTAAAGTGGCAATCTGGTCAGCCACCTCAGGCAGAACCAGAGTTCAGAAATGTAGGTGGCAGCCAGGCACGGTGGTTCATGCCTATAATCCCAGCACTTTGGAAGGTGGAGGCGAGAAAAATGCCTGAGCTCAGGGGTTTCGAGACCAGTGTGAGCAACATGGCCAGACCTCATCTCTACAATAAGTCAAAAAAAATTAACCAGGCATGGTGGTGCACACCTGTGGTTCCAGCTACTTGGAAGGCTAAGGCGGAAGGATCGCCTGAACCCAGCAGGTTGAGGCTGCGGTGGACATGAATGTGCCACTGCTCCCCAGCCTGGGTGACAGAGTGAGACTCGACTCAAAAAGAAATGTAGGTGGTGGGAGAGTGGCCATTGATTGAATAAACTGCAAATTTAGTTTTAAGACAACTTGTAAAAATTCCTGTGAGCCTAATTCCCCTCATCTCTCACCTGTCCCTACACCCCAACACACACAAACCCATTTTGTGTGCTTACGTCAGTAAGTGTCATGTAATGATATTTCTTAATGTTCACATTCTGTTTGCTATACAGATTTATGTCTTACACATACATTAAAAAATGTACATTGTAGTCATAAAATTACACATTTTGGTGAATGTACATTTTTGGACCAAGCTTCATTTAGATTAAACAACAGCCCATCCTACAGGGCTCGGTGGCTCAGCCTGTAATCCCGTGCCTTTGGGAGGCTGAGGTGAGTGGATTGCCTGAGCCCGCGGGTTTGAGACCTGCCTGGGCAGGTAAGACCTCATCTCTACAATAAAATCAAAAAATTAGCTGGGTGTGGTAGCGCGCACGCCTATAATTCCGGCTACTCGGAAGGCTGAGGTGGAAGGACCTACTGGATCCCAGCAGGTCGAGGCTGCGGTGGCCGGGAGCGGCCACTGCACTCCAGTCTGGGTGACAGAGTGAGACTCCAAGTCAAAAAAAAAAAAAAAAAATCTATAGTTTCCCTGTGTCTCCCCCTTGCTGGTCTCCTTCCCTCCCCAGCTTTTCTCCTTTCTGAATGTGGGCTGCAAATTCTGACACTGGTCTGTTTCTCACTCCGTCTTGAAAGAAGGGCAACTGAGGCTTCCTCCCTTAGGCTTATGCATCAGAAAAGTTCAATCCCTCACACCTGACAACCCTGCTCCTTCTTTATGTGGGAACATATTTTTTAGTGATTGTCCCGTTTCTTTGCTCATTGTTCCCTCATTTCCAGTCCTCTTGTTTTTCGCTTTAGACCTGTGATGTTTTATTTCAATCGTTTTTAAAATGGGCTGCACCAGTGGTTGACATTTTGAAGGAGGGCTCTGCGGAGGAGGCTGTTAGAATGTTTCTGTAGTCCCGGGGAGACAGGAAATAAAAGAGTGGGAGGGAAAGAGGATGAGGAGGAGGAAACAACTTCTCTCAGCAGGAAAGCCTCAAAATTCAGTCATTCTTTATGCCAGCCTCCATAGGGTGCCATCACCAGGCACAGGGCCCTTTAAATGTGAAAGGACTTTTGTGGGGTTTTTTTTGCTAAAAACAACAAGCCCTTAGACACCTGAATAACAAAAATAAACACCAGAGAAGTTAGAGCTTCCCCAAAAATTATTTTTCTGTTTATTTTTCAAGTATTCACAGTTCTAGTCCATTAAAATGAGCTTAGACTTAACCTTCCCATGAATCCCTCCCATGAAGGAAGGCTTGAGTCTCATGCCACCCTCCATGATTCCTGGATTGGCAGGGAGCTCTCAGCCATCCTCCCCCTAGTGTGGTGCGGCACTGCCTCCCAGCCCCCCAGCTGCCTAGTTATCCAAGTTCCGTAAACCTTACAGAGACCAAGAGAGGATTACCAGGAAAACAATTGTTTTGTAGACCCTAATGGAAGACAGTTTCTAGAGTCTAGGAGGTGGCGCGTGGGGAGCTTTTTGGAACAATGTCCAGAGTAAGCCTGTTCCACTGGTAGCTTTGAGTCTCCAAGCCCAGAGTCATCCCCCTCTGTGGCCACCAGGATTCTCAGTGGAGTGGAGCATGGGGCTAGCTGCCACTCCTTTCCCTTGGGTCTCTGGATTGTGGAGTTAGGACCACAGTTGGGGATGACCTGCATTCCCAGCATTCGCCCTTCCCTCTCAAGACTTCAGTAAAGACAGAAGCAACTAGGAAATTAACAAGACTTATGTAGTACCTTATCATTCTGAAAATACTTTCACATACTTTATCTAATTTGATCGCCACATTTGAGGTAGGCTAGCAGGAATTATCATCTCCGTTCTCAATATACAGAAACTCATGCTCAGTGATGGCGACTGACTCACTTTGAGCCTAACCTGGGCCTTGACTCCCTTAATTGCTCCTGGTTCAGGTTCTCCACAATCCTTCCTGCCTTACTTTATCCAGAATCAGGGCCACCACGAGAGTTATGCAGGTTTCACCTACGGGGACAAGTCAGGACTGAAGTTCAGCCTGTGCTGCCCTTGCCAGACTGCCGAGCTCCACAGGCAAAGGCTGATCCAGTAGCCAAGCTCTGGGTACCTGGAACTGCCTCTACCCAGAGAGGACCTCTTGTTCTAATGTGCACACAGCTAGTGGTGTCCTCGTAAGTAAAATGTGACTCCTGAGCCCGAGAAGGAGGAGACACCTTTGCAAAATCTCATTGGGGATCTTGAAGTCACCCTAAAATGACTGGCACATGAGTCCATGCGAGAGGCCGGGTGAGCTAACTTGACTTCTATGTGTTCTTTGCCCTACCAAGGTGAGGGAGTTGGAAAATGAGCTTGATGCTGAGCAGAAGAGGGGAGCCGAAGCTCTGAAGGGGGCCCACAAATACGAACGCAAAGTCAAGGAAATGACTTACCAGGTAGAGATCTCAAAATCCCTAGCAAATGTTATGGGGCTGCCTGCGGCCGTGGGTTTGCAGACCCCTGGCCACGGATGCTCTGTTTGCAGGCTGAGGAGGATCGCAAAAATATCCTCAGGCTCCAGGACCTGGTGGACAAGCTGCAGGCCAAAGTGAAGGCTTACAAGAGACAGGCTGAGGAGGCGGTGAGCACAGGAGGTTCCTGGGAGTGCCCGCACCAGCCTGGGTGTCCCCGCTAGCCCTGAGTGGGAGTGGGTTCCTGGTTGGTAGAACCCACTGAGCCTCAGGCCTGAGTTTTCACTTGCAGATTATAAAACACAGGGGTATCTCCCCTCTTCCCTCCCCTGGTCTATGTTAAATAAACCTTCTCCACTACTGCCACCTCTGTGCCCTCTTGGTCTACCTCCTCCATCCCCTTCATCTCACCCACCCACGTCACTTTGTCCCACCCCACCCTGACTCACTGGACCCACCCCAGAGCATCCTAGCCCACCCTGTTGGCCTTGGATCACCTGACTCTCCCAAACCCCAGCCTACCCACCTGCCTTCCCTGTCCCCTTAGCCTGACCTGAGACACCTCATCCTAATTCCCATCATCCCACCACACCCCACTCCCCTAGTCCATCATCTTCAGCCTTCCTCAGCCCTCCCTAACACCCACCGCTCCATTCCATCCTTTTTGATACACCCCTTGATCAAACATGTGAGACCAATAGGGAAGAAATGGAATGGGCTGAAACACGGGCTTCCCAAAGTGTCTTCTGGGGACACTGGGTCTGAGGGATGTTAATAGCAGGAAGTTGGGGCCAAGGTAAGGGGGAGCTTTTTTCTCTTATGGAAAAGAAATAATTTGGGGAAATCTGAGTTAAGCAAAGTTAAACTGGTTGCTTTACTTCAAGGATTTCTCAGATTGTGTAGGTAATATGTAATTAACTCTTCAAAGTGGAAGAAGCATTCTGGAATTTAGCATTTTCTATACTTAATTGACTTTAGAACCTTCTTATTGGGGGCAGAAAAACTCACAGGACTAGCATTCTGAAGTACAAAATTTGGCAGACCCTGCCCTCGCATATATGGTTTCTTCCATTGCCCTTTTTCCTCTCTGCCCCTGAGCCTAGTCAGTTCCATCCTGTCCTCAGGGAAGCAGATTTGAACTGGCTCAATACAGGGAACAATTCGTGCATATCAGATTAGTACAGTCTCGGCAGGATCTGCCAAGCTGGAGGGTGCCAGGCATCCACCTTCATCAGGAACCCTAGAGCACCCTCAAATAGACCAATACAGTGGCCTGGCCCAGGCAGATGGTCCTGAGCAGAGGCATAGGACAAGGGGGGCTTGGACTTCTGTTCTCTGATAGCTTCAAGTGGGAGAACTCGGACTTGGGGCTCTCTCAAAGAGCTCCATGGGAGAGATATCACAGAGGAAGGGGAGTAGGGGAACATGAAGTAGTCCTGGGGTGGGGTGGGAATGATCCCAGGGAATTTACTCAGTCATAGGCTAAGACCCTCGTCCTCACACTCTGGAGAACTCTACAAACCAAACCTTCCCTCTTCTGCCATCAGGGAATCCAGAGCCCTGGTTTCCCCAGCTTCCCAGAGGCCTTGAGAGCCAGAGTTCTCAAGGTCAGAGTCAGATCGAGAGGCTCCACAGCCTCACTTCTGTTCTGTCTTCCATTCAGGAGGAGCAGGCCAACACGCAGCTGTCCAGATGCCGGAGAGTTCAGCATGAACTGGAGGAGGCTGCAGAGAGGGCAGACATCGCTGAATCCCAAGTCAACAAGCTGAGGGCCAAGAGTCGAGACGTGGGGGGCCAGGTAAGAGCAGATACCTGAGTGTGGGGGGCCAAGTAAGAGCCAGTACCTGAGTGTGTGGCTTCTTCCCAAGAAGTATTGGGATGGGGGCAACGGATTACCCAGGGAGAGCCTGGAGGATGCCTATGGGTCCCTTCTGTCCTGCCATTGGTCGTGCACTCACAGATGCTACTATTTTAGCAAAGATTTCTGTGATTCCAGGCTCTAGGGAGAACGACCGGTGAGGTACAAGGGAGACAGATTCTGTTGTCCCTCTCTCTCCCTGTTGCTAGAGATGCTGCCCAAGAAGCCCCTGAGTTTCAGGAGATTTGTCCTCTCCGGTAGCTTGATTGGTTTGTTTTTATGGTGTGCAAAGGGAAAGGAAGCCATTCCTTCTTATTTTCCCGAAGTTCCAGATTTTGCAGCCACTCCACTTGAAAATGATTTTCAACCTCCCTTTTAGTTTGACTCATTTCCTGTGTACAATGTTTTTGCTCCCACAGAAGATGGAAGAATGAGGCTCTCCTGATGCTCGTTGCCATGAGACACCTCCAGGAGGGTGGAGGGAAAAATGTGTCAGAAATAAATCCTCCTAAATACTCGAATTCCCAGCTCTGCTGTATTTATTATCGTGGTTCATTCCTCTTCCATGAAGCTGATATTTCGATTCTTACCTGCTCTATTGTAAATATTAAGTAAGGAATGTAAGAGTGTAGTCTTCTTGCTTCAAGTAGAAAAGATTAAAATCCAACCCACTGCCAGGTAAATCACTAGCTTCCATAAACATTTAAAAAGAAAAACCCCACATCTGTTCGAATATCAGAAAGACAAAAGAGAACAAGTGTTGATGAGGACGTGGAGAAAAGGGAACCCTTTTAAATTGGTACAACCATTATGGAAAAAAGTACTGTATGGAGTTCCTAAAAAAATTAAAAATAGAACCACCATATGATTCTGCAATCCCACTTTTGTGTGTATATATATATATATATATATATATATATATATATATATATATATATACCCAAAGGAAATGAAATCAGAATCCTGAAGAGCTATATACATCCCCATGTTCATTGCAGCATTTTCCCCAATAGCCAAGATATGGAATCCACCTAGATGTCCACTGCTGGATAAACGAATAAAGAGTGATATATTGATACAGTGGAATACGATTCAGCCTTTAAAAAGAAGGAAATCTTACCATTTGTGACAACATGGATGAACCTGAAGGATATTATATTAAGTGAAATAAACCAGATGCGGAGAGATAAACACTGCATGATCTCACCTATGTGTGAAATTTAAAATGTTCAAACTCATAGAAGCAAAGAATAGAAAGGTGGTTGCCAGGGCCTGGGAGTTGAAGGAAATGGGGTCATATTGATCAAAGGAGATATAGTTTCAGTTATACAAGACGAATACATTCTGGGGCCCTAATGCACAGCACGGGACAACAATTAATCATGTAAACATGTCCAGCTACTTGGAAGGCTGAGGCAGAAAGATCGCCTAAGCCAAGCAGTTCGAGGCTGCAGTGGCCGTGAGTGTGCCACTGCACTCCAGTCTGGGCGACAGAGTGAGACGCTAATTCAAAAAAAAAAAAAAAAGTAAACGTGTATCAAAACATCAATTTCCATCAATTTGTGTACCTTAAACATATACAATCCCTGATTGTCAGTTATACTTCAATAAAGCTGGTAAAAGTAAGTGCAAAATAAAGGAAGGGAGGGAGGGAGGGAAAGAAAAAGAACCTTTCCAATAACCATAGCATATTTTCTTCCTAGGAACTCAATTCTTGCAAATTCAGTTCCCCATTCTCTCCGTAAATTCACAGATAGGGCCACTGGGGCCCAGACAGTGACTACAACTCTGACTACAGTTGTCCAGGGCAGAGTAGAAACTAAACCCTGGAGTTCCTAGACTTGAAGGTCACCAAGCAACTCTGCTTTTTCCATCGCATTCTTTTTTTTTTTTTTGAGTCTCACTCTGTTGCCCAGGCTGGAGGGCAGTGGCATGTTCACAGCCACCGCGGCCTCGACCTGCTGGACTCAGGTGACCCTTCTGCCTCAGCCTTCCAACTAGCTGGAACTACAGGTGTGAGCCACCATGCCTGGCTAATTTTTTGATTTATTGTAGAGACGAGGTCTTGCCAATTTCCCAGGCTGGTCTTGAACCCATGGACTCAGGAAATCCACTCACCTCAGCCTCCCAAAGTGCTGGGATTATAGGTGTGAGCCACCGAACCCGGTCATCCCAACCTTTTTAAGGGGCTGTGTCATATAATTCTCTCATGCCCACCCACTGCTCCCTATACATCTGAGCAAGTTGTAGGCGCTGCCAAACTCATTCACTCTTAGGAAGACAGATAAAGGCTTTGAAAAAGACTGGGTGGGAGCCCAGGTATCACCTTGCTCCTCTTTCCAGCTAGCATAACTCCTCTCCACCTCCTCAGCGTGCCCAGGGCCAAAAGGAGAAGGGAGCAGCTGGGCCTGGAGAGCCATTAATTTTTGTTGTTGTTGTTGTTGAGTTGGAGTCTCACTCCGTTGCCCAGGTTGGAGTGCAGTGATACGCTCACGGCCACCCAGTGTCGACCTGCTGGGTTCAGGTGATCCTTCCGCCTCAGCCTTCCACATTAATTTTCAAAATTCAGGCCAAGTCTGGGCCCAGGCACCATCCTCCCTCCCCACCAAAAAAGAAGCAACTGCTAATTTCGGGTCTCCCTCTGTGTCTCAGATCTTAAGGATTCCACTGATTCTGATTATACTGATTTGCTTACCCTGAAGGGGCATAATAAGATGGAAGAAGGGCCATAATGGATGGAGCCAAGACTAAGTGAGCTTCAGCCTGATCCCTTTGGAGCTGTTGCTGTGTGGCCTTGGGTCAGTCACATATATTTTCTGAGCCTGAGTTTCCTCATTGGACAAACTGACCTGTGTGGTTAGGAATATGGGCTTCGGACTCCAGCAAACCTGGACGGTATCCCCAGTGCTGTCATATACTAACTGTGTGGCAAGTTATTTTCCTCTCAGCCTCCATTTCCTTTTTGTGTAAGGTGGTGATAATAATAAAAAAAAAATCATAGCTTTGCTGAGAGAGACGAGGGGCTTGGAGTGAGGGCAAGGGGTATGGGGTTTTGGGGGGGTTAATAAAAATGTTCTAAACCGGCCAGGTTCGGTGGCTCAGCCTGTAATCCCAGCACTTTAGGAGGCCGAGGCGAGTAGATTGCCTGAGTCCACAGGTTCAAGACCCACCCAGGCAAATTGGCAAGACCTCGTCTCTACAATAAAAATTAAAAATTAGCCGGATGTGGTAGCACACACCTGTGGTTCTGGCTAGTTGGAAGACTGAGGTGGACGGATCACCAGAGCCCAGCAGGTTGAGGCTACAGTGGCCAGGAGCGTGCCACTGGCACTCCGGTCTGGGTGACAGAGTCTCCAACTCAAAAAAAAAAAATGTTCTAAAACCGTGGTGATGACTGTATAACACCGTGAATATATTAAAAACCGTCGACTTTTACCCTTTAAATGAATCAACTGTATGAAATGTAAATTCCATCTCAATAAAACTCCTTTAAAATTTCATAGCTTTCATTGCCTGGTAGTAAGTACTGACTTGCTATATAATAAGCACTGAGATAAGCACATTATTCTCTGGCATCTTAGATCACCCCTTCTCTCTGGTCTTCTAGATCCTCCTTTCCATCATCTGATCACCAGCCCACCCCAAATGCCTTTGACACAGAGGAGTTGGAAGTTGAGACAGATTGGCAGCAGTAGTAGTGGCAGAAAATGATTCTGAGCTTGCCAGCCTCTAACTTCACCACCGCTATCACCACGACCATGACCTCCATCATCATCTGCATTGCCACTATCGTCACTATTAGCAACAGCAATCGCCTCATTTCTGAAAGAGTCTATTAGAAATTATCAGCCAGGTTCGGTGGCTCAGCCTGTAATCCCGCGCTTTGGGAGACTGAGGCAAGAGGATTGCCTGAGCCCATGGGTTCGAGACCAGCCCCGGCAATTTGGTGAGACCTTGTCTCTATAATAAATCAAAAATTAGCCGGGCATGGTAGTGCACACCTGTGGTTCCAGCTACTTGGAAGGCTGAAGTGGAAGGATCACTGGAGCCCAGCAGGTCGACGCTGGGGTGGACGTGAGCTGCACTCCAGACTGGGCGACAGAGTGAGACTCCAACTAAAAAAAAAAAGAAAGAAAAGAAATTATCTTGCCAATCTCCTCATCTTTACAGTCAAGGAATCTGAGGCCAGGAGGGAGGAGTAAGATCCTCAACGTCTCCCAGATATCAATCCCTGGCCAGCACTCCTGTCACCCACCTCCCAATAAGAGCAGTAATATTTCAAACGCACAGAACAACTTTGTATAATGCCAAGTGCTACCATGCCCATTTTTCTCTTTTCCATTCCAGCCTCCCAACAAGCTTGTCAGGAGATCAGGCAGGTATCAATGCTCTCATTTTCTGGAGTTGTTGCAGACAAGTTAATTACTTGGCCAATGTTTTTAGAAGGAAATGAGATTGCAGCGCTTCAGACTCTCTGTTCAGCACACCGAGTCTTACAATAGTGGATTTTTCCTCTGCCAGGGTGTGTGCTGTAGTGGTCAGAGCCCTGGGTCCCACCCTGTCAGGGTCACAATCCTGCTACCACTCACTAGCATTGTGACCTTAAGCAAGTTACTTCGTGGCTTTAAGCCTCAGTTGCCTCGCATATAAAATAGGATATAACAATTTACTTCCTAGAGATATTTTGAAAACTAAATAAAAATGCACAAGAAGCACACTTGGTCTAGAGCATGGCACATAGTAAACACTCTGATAACCTCTTATCAAATTGGAGAATGTTGAGACATGGCTCCTGGGGATAGGTGGGGAACAAGGGATCCAGATGGACAGCAGTATGAGGCTTTGGCTGGTCCCTAAGGGTTTTTTTTCTGGTTTGAGAAGTTAGCATACTATGTAGTTGGGGGTCAGAAAAAATTCCTATGGAACCACTCCTCCCTGACACACCCCAACAAAGCCAGATCTGAATTCCATCTTCTCAAATTCTCCCCTTTGTAGGCAGGGCTCCCTAGGAATAAGCCATCCTCAAGTATCTCTGCACTTACCTGGCCCCCACAACCCAACTTTTGGCCCCTGGATCTCTGCATTAGAAGAAAAAGAACATTTCTATGTCTTTCAACAATGCCTTATGCTTCATCAGAATTCTGATTATTGAATGAAGGGATGAATAAATGAGTGAATAAGAGAGAGGCAGAGTCTTTTATGCCTAGACACAAAGTGTGCCCTGTTGAGAATTAAACATCTAAAGAAAAATTGTTTTTGTCTTTTCTGGCAAAAAAAAAGAGAGAGAGAGAGAGAGAGAAAGAGAGGAGTGTGAAGATGAGGTTCATGTGCTGAGTTTTCTTCCCCAGCATCTACACATCAAATTCCATCTGGCAGCTGGAAACCAGCTCAGACTGGGTAAGCCCTCAGGCTGAGCTGGGTACCTCTGGGCACTCTGACTCTCTCACAAAATGGAAAGGAAGGCAGAGGGGAGTTTGCCTTGGGTCTTTCATACCAGGAGATAGGGAGTCCACAGAATGATAGCAAGAAAGCTTGGGCTCCTGTTCTGGCACATTCAGACTTTCCGGAGTGCCTTGAGCAAGTCAGGGAATGTTTCTAAGCTTCAACATGAGGCTGAAAGTCCTGACATTACCATCTAGGCAGTGGGGTTGTTAAAATGATCCCATGTGATGCTGTGCAACAAATGTTTCCTCAACTAGGCAGCACTGCCCAAACTGAAGGTGGCATTGTTGCTGCTGTTTCACAAATAATGATAATAATAATCTTGCTATCGTTGTTGTTGTTCGGCAGTAAAAACTAGCCTTCCAAACCTGGACTTTGAGCTCTAAGGCTCTGGAGAGCAGAGCCTAACCTGACCTAAAGCCCCCTTCAAAACAGAACTTTGCTGCCACCTCCTGGCTATGGAAAGACATGCTTTCCATTGTGCATGTAACCTAGAGATTAAACTCATAAAGTCATGGATTAGATACTCAGAGTCAGAAGCGTCCTTGAGAATCGTGTTCATCTGGTCTGGGCCCCTGGTTTTGCTGATGAGATCATCCATTCACATTAGTGGCAGAATCTGGTAACCTCTCAGGATACAGTGTCAGACACCCCAGGTTTTTGGCTCCCAGACCAGGGCTTTCCCAACTGAGTATCTATGGAAAAGGACTCTGCAGAATCTCAAGATGGAAGACTAGGACTGACTGGGCAGAAAGAGAATGGTCCCTGGTGATGGCTCTGGCAGCAGAGGGTGGGTCTGTGGCCACGGGTCTATTCCACAGACATGCTTCTCATCACCAGAACCTCCGCCAGGCTGAAAATGCATTGGTCCTGGAGGAAAAGCAGTGCACCTACACAGCCTCCTGTCCCTAGAAGGGGAGAGTGACAAGACCCTGCATGTTTCTGGGATGAAGGAAGCCCCTGGCAATTCCAAAAACAAGGTTCCTTGGCCCCTTTCCTAGGCCCCAAAGGACAGGGTTATCCACTCCACAACAAGATACTCAAGGTTGGAACTGTGCCATTTGACCCTTGAGACCCTTTCCACATTGTGCCACTCTGCTCAATGCCCCCAGGAGGTTGACATCAGTGGGCTCCTTTGCCTCCTGGCTTTGGGGTGGGTCCAGCCAATGGAAAGCTAAGACAGGAGAGCAGAGGGAAGGAAGAGATTGAGATCAGTATTTCCTGTGTGCCTCCCTGCAATTAAAAAATCTCATCCCATGCCAGGCATCCCAGTCCCCTAGCCCTCCTATCTCCAGGCTCTGGTAACTGGTCTCTCTTACCCCTTGTTTGCAACCCCTTGAAGGCCTAGGGAAGGTAATAAGCCCTGAGCTATTAGATCTGGAGTTCTGCTACCTTCCTGTGGTTTCCCTATATCTGCCCACACCTTTGGAACGAGTCTTTTCCTCAAACATACCTCATAGTACGCCAATTTGGATGTGCCATGCATTTTCTGCAGGAACCTTGACTGATATGGGGCTCCTGTCCTGCACATCTATTTTACTGCTTTATGACCCCTCCTACAGAGCAGGACCAGCTGACCATGGAAAGTAAGAGTGCTACTTGCGAATATCTCCAGATCACAAATCCAGTTCAGACAGATAAAAACACATTCCATTTCACTGAACACTTGAGTCTGGCACCATCCTTCAACAAAATCAGGCTTTTAGGATTGCTTTCAGGATCTCCTTTTAATTCTAACCAGAGTTTATTACACTCATAGCTCTTGAGCCCATGAAGAAGCAGTCATTGCCATCTGGGATCTAAGTGGGATCAGTGGTGTCCTGGATCCAACTCATACCAGCTCACAAGAACCAATTATAAAATGTTCGGGAATTGTGTGAGCCAGTTGATAAACACAGATATTATTAAAAATTAAATTATGTAAACTTACAATTAAAAGAATTATATTAAAAAGAAAGGTACTAAAATTCAAAGCTTATAACTTCTCAGTTATTTATTACATTTTATTATTATCTGTCATCTCTAGAGCTTATCTACAACTATTGAATCTGTGTGGTGGAAATACTATCTAATGGTGTGCTACTTTCCTCTCTTCCCAGCTCTACATTCAGTGATGTCATTCTGCTAGCTTGGAATTAGCCAGGATGAGAATATTTACACCAAAGAAATTGGCAAATACTAAAAGTAGGTCTTTTCCATTCTGTTAAACATTCACTAGCACACAATTGAGTAGAAACAGTGAAACCCAAGTAAAAACAAAACTGCATTCCTGTATAGAAAGATATTGGAGTATGTAGGGCCACCTCCCCTACACACACTCAACCTCCTACCAGCCCTACCAACCAGGTCAGCTTTTTTTTTTTTTTTTTTTTTTTTTTTTGAGTTGGAGTCTTATTCTGTCACCCAGGCTGGAGTGCAGTGGCACGCTCATGGACACCGCAGCCTTGACCTACTGGACTCAGTCTTCCACCCCAGCCTTCCAGGTAGCTGGAACTACAAGTGTGTGCTACCATGCCCAGCTTATTTTTTCATTTATTGTAGAGACAAGGTCTCACCAAGTTGTCCAGGCTGGTCCTGAAGCCCCAGCCTCAGACAGTCCTCTCACCTCAGCCTCCCAAAGTGCTGGGATTACACGCTGAGCCACCACACCCAGCTGGTCGATTGAAGCAAGGTAGCAAAAATTGAGAAAACTTCTCAGGACTAGAGTTACATCCAGCGCAGTGTAGAAAAGAGCAGGAAGGCAGAAAGGAAAGTGTAAACTGTGCTGTCCAAGTCTGAACTCCACTGCTATATTCTAGTCATTAGAAGTCCTTCTACTATAATAGAAAGTCAGCTGCAAGTGTCTCAATAAAAAAAAAGAAAATTTATTGGTTCACCTAGATGAAAATTCCAGAGGTAGTCAATCTTCAGGCTGACTGGATCCACCAATTCATGATTGAATCTAGGTTTTCTGATGATTTCTTATTTCTCCCTCTCTCTCTTTCTATCTCTCAGTTCTGTTTGCCTCTGAATTAACTTTATTCCCAAGAAACCTGCCCCTTTGTGGTGACAAAACAGTCAGGCTTGACCCTATATCTTAAAATCTTGTGCTAGCTGCCTAAAGGTAGTTCCAGCAAAAACCCCAGGGCTGATTCTCATTGGTTCTGATTGCCCAGCAGGGTTACGTGCCCCTGGTCAGGAGGCAATAGGCGAATGTGGAGCTTTGATTAGTCAGATC
This sequence comes from Cephalopachus bancanus, assembly GCA_027257055.1. Taxonomy (NCBI): domain Eukaryota; kingdom Metazoa; phylum Chordata; class Mammalia; order Primates; family Tarsiidae; genus Cephalopachus; species Cephalopachus bancanus. The sequence goes on from JAPVLO010000052.1 coordinate 5,855,466, forward strand.
TGAGTCATGGGTCCACCCCTGAAGCTTTGGGTGGGACCAGCCCCACCCAGACCACACAGGAACTGAGAGTCAGCAGGGTTGTTTCTTATTCCTCCTAGTAGGTCAAGTTCCTATTTCCAGAGGAAACAGTGTAGAAAGACAGCAAATGTCCGTTGTGAGAGCTCACTGGCATTATGGCTGTGGACCATGCTGAGTCTGCTCTCACTTTTAAACTTGAGCTGATCATGCCTTCCCATGGGATCACTGTATGGATGAAGCCATACGATGGTTGTAAATCCCTAGCATAAAGCAGGCTACCCAGGCATACCAGCTGGCATCTCCCTTTTTTTCTTACTTATCCTCACTTGTCTCTTTCCCACAAAAGAGACACTGCTGCTAAGATTCTAAAATACGAGATATATCTCTTCCTTTACTCACTGTTGACCTAGCAGGCTCTCAGACCCAGTAAACACCTTTTACCCTTCAATTCCTGCTGAGAGTCCAATGTCTCAGAACACCATTCCCCACCCCCACCCACATGACCTGAATTCCATGCAGGGCCTCTCACTGTTGACAGGAGGAGGAAAAGACCATTGCTCAGAGCCGCTGTCCCAGCCAGAAACTTCCTGTCCCATGAGTCAGGAAGGAGAGATCTGGGTGGAGCCAGACAAAACATCTGGTCCCAAATCAGGACATGGCTGGTGGTACAGCCGCTGTTCCCAGCTGGAGATTAAAGAGGTAACTGGACCACTCAACAGTGAGTTGACTGAGGCACTAGGACATGCCGGGAGCTGTTCCAAGCGTGGGAAGCACAATAGTGAAATAAATAATAAGAATTTGAAGTGCCTTCCTCTTCAAAGGTATCCCAGACTCCTCTCCTGCATCAACTGTTCTGTCAAGTGGCTCCTGACTCCCACCTTCCTCTCTTGCTCTCTCTCCCATCCCTCAGCAAACAATTCCTATCCACACCCTTTGTTCATTGTAGTCACTCAAGGCCCAGATCCTCTCCAGCATCAAGCTGTCCACTCCATCAAGAGCCAGCATCCCCATATTCATCTTAGTAGTTTTCAGTGTGGACAAGGCAGTCCTTATAGGTTGCTGGAAAGGGTGAACGTTTATAACCGCATTTTTATAATAACAAAATAATTGCAAACAACCTAAAATGTTTAGTAATCGGTACACTATGGCAATAATTATAAGCATAGCAGCTAAAGTTAATTGAGCACTTGTCATGCAGAAGGTGATGCTTTAGGAACTTTGCGAGCGTTGTCTTATTTAATTCTCTAATAATCACCTATGCTGTGGGCTCTTATTTTATCCTAATTTTATAAGTGTGCCCCAGAGAAGTTAAAATTTGCCCAGTGTCACACAGCTAGTAAGTGATGGAACCAGGGCCTACAACTACCATGCTGCTCCAGGATTACTTGAAGGGTTCTATATACTTCAAGGGCAAAAGCACAAACATTTGGCTACATCTAGATATATATGTAAATATATATATCTTTTTTTTTTTTTTTTTTTTTTTTTAGTTGGAGTCTCACTTCTGTTGCCCAGGCTAGAGTGTAGTGGCACACTCACGGCCACCACAGCCTCGACCTGCCGGTTCAGGTGATCCTTCCTTCCACCTCAGCCTTCCAAATAGCTGGAATCACAGGTATGTGCCATCATGCCCGGCTAATGTTTTGATTTATTGTAGAGATGAGGTCTCACCAAGTGGCCCAGGCTGGTCTCGCCCCCTGGGCTCAGGCAATCCTCTCGCTTCGGCCTCCCAAAGTACTGGATTACAGACATGAGCCACCGCACCCGACCTAGATGTATGTATTAATGTACATACTAAAAGAAGTTAAATGAAAGAAGTCTAAGTTAATATACACATACTGATCATAGCCACATGAAAATGCATGGATATGTCAGAAAAATCCCACATTCAGGGGAATGAAATGGAATTTCTAATCTAGTTGAGTCTTCATTTCTCTGTAAAGCTGTGCATAATTTTTTAAAGTTATCTACCTGTGAGTTTTGTGTCCTCGGGGCTAGGCAAATTATTCACAAATTTGATAGATGAATCTTGCTGAAATGTTCAAGAATGAGACTGACTCAATCCTTCTGCTCCTTCTCAGAAAACGAATTCTGGGGCACTTTTGAAAACAAAACCTTGGCTCAAGACTGACTTTGAGGGAATGAGACCGGCTCTGGGCAATCCTGAGAGAGGAAGGAGGGGACTTTGGGATAGTGGGTATGAGGGATCCTTGAGAAGGATGTCGCAAAAGGGCCTTGACCTGATCAGAAAACCCCTCTCCTCAGCAAAAGAAGGACACCTCTTACCTCTCTACACTATCCTCCCGGCCCATCAAGGGCCCCGGGGTACTTTATGGAGTAAGTGGAGAGAGGAAAGCCCAGGTTACTGGTGTTGAATTAAGGTGACTGTGGACAGGGCAGGCAGGAGTCCCCGGAGAGGACAGTGGGAGCAGGAAGCATACTAGGGTGGGAGTCCAGGATAGGCCAATACTCATTCCACTGTCCAGCTCTGGGGTGATTTCCTTCCTCCAACCGCAAGAGCTTCCCAGAAGCCTGAGCCATCTGAAAAATCCCCCCAGGGCTGGAGCCAGCCCAAACACCACTGAAGGAATTAGCTCCAAATGCTAGGAGGCTGGGGGAGGGGCAGGGAATAAGGGGAAGAGAGAAGAGGGGGCAGGGGGTGGATAGCATCCACTAAGGCAGTCTCTACAGGGAGGGCGCAGAGGTGGAAACATTGTGGGATGTGGAGCAGTTGCGGGAACTGGTCATATTTAGCCTGAAGAAGAAGCCTGGGAAATGGGAGTGTGACAACTAGCTTCAAATATTCAGGTAAACTCTCATGAGCAAAGAGATCAAACAAGTTCTGTGTTGCTCTAGTCTAGACCTGGCTATTCTGAGTGTGATCCCTGGATGAGCAGTATCAATATTCTCTGGGTACTTAGGAATACAGATTCTCAGGCCCCTCCCAGAGGTGGTAAATCCAAATGTGCACCTTAACAAGATCTCCAGGTGATTTGTGAGCTATTAAGTTTGAGAAGCACAGATCTGGAGCATGTCTACTCAAGGCGTGGACTGGGGACCAGTGCCCATCTCTGAACTGTTTATTAATGGTCTTCCATGAGATATGTGCAGAAACTGAGAGTGTTGGGAAGCTTTTATCAATTCAATGCTATGGTGACATCCAAGTTCATGCTAAACAAACTCATTAAATAGAACACATCTTCAGTGCTGCAGAGCTGACTGTGCCTGGTTGGTCCATACAGATTGTGGGAAAAAAGTCCTACACCGCAGACAGTTTGAGGAGCTGTGTTCAGATCAGTGGTTCTCAAAACTTCAGCATGTCTCAGAATCACTAGGAAAGCTTGGTAAAGGGCAGACTGCTGAGCCCCACCCCCAGAGTTTCTGATTCACTAGTTCTGGGTGGGATCTGAGAATATGCATTTCTAATGATCTCCTACGTGGTGCTGGTACTGTAATCACACAGTGAGAACCACTGCCCTAAATTAGCAGACAGGTCCAGACCAGTGGATAAGAGTTACAAGATCCAGATTCTACCTCAATATAAAGAATACCTAACAATCAACTATGTTCATTACAATTAACATAGTTAATTAGCTATACAATTGGTGAACTCACTGTTTACAAAATGCTTCCACACTCCTTGTCTCCCTCTGACCTTACAGTAGCCCCATGAGGTAAGTTGTTATATTACAATTTCTGTTTTAGAGATGAGGAAACTGACTTGCCCAAGGTTCAATGGCAAAACAGGTCACCTGGTGTTTCCGAGGTAGCCTGGGGAGCCTCTCTTCAGGTGATGCTAAAGGAATTCTGACGCCGGGTGGGAGCTTGAGTCCAGATGGTTTTAAGGCCTCCTCCACCTTGAAGAATCTGGAGTTGCTTCTTCTAAGAATTCCATCCAGCTGGCTTCTCGGGACCTCATGCAGATTCATTCATTGTTTAATGTAATGTGTCAGCATTTGAAATATCAGTGAACCAACATTATACCAATGACCCATACATGATGTTACAAGATGATACAGAGAAAAGATCCATTCAAACTGAAAGATAGATTTGAATTTTAATGTAGCAGAATATGAAAAGTTTAGTAATACGATTTTGTATTTCATACTACAACCAACCTTAAGAAACTACCAGTTTTCAAATTTTGGAGTACAGTCAAAGAATATTCATATTCAACTACATATCTATGTGAGATTGAATTCTCTTCATGTACTTTAGCCAAAGCAAACAAACAAAAAATAATCTTACTGCACTAGATTTAATACATGAGAATTAGCTATCTTCTATTAAGCCAGAAATTTAAGATTTGCAAAAATGTAAGACAATGCCACTCTTCTCACTCATTTTTTTGTTTTGAAAAATATAGTTTCTTCATAAAAAAAAAATTATTGATGCTAATAATAATGCATTAATTATTGCTATTTTAAATGAATTAATGATGTTTTTAATTTCTCAGTTTTGTTTTCTACATCTCAATAGATACAATACAATACATCTCAATAGATAGGATTCACATAAACAAAAGTTCTTTGGGGTCTTCAATAATTTTTAAGAGTATAAAGGGGTCCAGAGACCAAAACTTCTGAGAACCACTGACAGAGGGCTCTAGCTAAACCTTCAAGATGCCAGAGCTTTGGAAAGAAATGAAAATACTTGCTTTCACTTCTCTCTCAGCACAATGTTAGCCTACCCCCCAGAAAAGCAAGCATCCCCAGGGTGCAGTGTAGGAAAAGGGAAAAGGAAATCTCTCACTTCCCTTCCTGGAATGTGCCCTGGGCAGCCTCCCTAGAATGCCAGGGGAAGAGTCACACCCCTTCCTAAACAAATGGCTGTAGAGGTTTCCCCATCACTAAAGGTGCTGAGAATGTCTGGGTCAGTAGAGAGAAGAGGAGGTGGGGAGGAAGCTCCTGGAACTAGAGCACTAGAACTGCTTGTGGTATCTACACTACTACACGGATCTTGCTACCAGCCAGTACTTCAACTAATATCTTTGGAAGGAATGTGAATTTAGCTGCTGCACTGAATTATTGGGACCCCACACCTTGGCTCTCTATAATTTCTCATCTTCTCCCTCCTCATAAAAAAATGTAAGCACAACCGGGCTTGGTGGCTCAGCCTGTAATCCCGCGCTTTGGAAGGCTGAGGTGAGCGGATTGCCTGAGCCCGCAGGTTCGAGACCCGGCTGGGCAACTTGGCGAGACCTCATCTCTACAATAAATCAAAAAATTAGCCAGGCGTGGTAGTGCGCACCTGTAGTTCCAGTTACTTGGAAGGCTGAGGCGGAAGGATCTCCGGAGCCCAGCAGGTCGAGGCTGTGGTGGCCGGGAGCAGCCACTGCGCTCCAGTCTGGGCGACAGAGTGAGACTCCAACTCAAAAAAAAAAATAAAATAAATGTGAGCACATGAGGGCACCCCCGCACCCAATCACATATCCTGCGAGCTTACAGAAACTATCCACTCGACATAAGGAAAGACAGGTGCAAGTAATCTGCTGAATTCCCATTGCTTTCAGAATTATAGAGCCCAGAAAGGACAAGCCATATCTGGGCCCTATTTGTTCCTGTGAATAGTTAGCATATTCCATGAGGGGATGTTCCAAGGCTCTGGAAAGAAATAGTGCAGTAAAGATGATTGTGAGACCCTCAAGTCAGAATTGTCGTATTTATTGGCTTTAAACACTCATGAGAGTGAAACATTTAACAAAGAAATAATTTCAGTCTTACCAAACTTTTGAAGACAAGAGCCAGTATAATATTGATAATGATAAAAAAATTATAGATCAATTTCATTCATGAACATGGATGCAAAAAATTATTTTACAAGCATGTTAGTAAACTGAATTTAGAAATACATAAGAAAGATAATATCTCCTGATTTAAGGTTTGATTTATTCCAGGACTGTAAGTTTGATTTACCATTAGAAAATCAATTAGTGGCTTTCCAGCCTTGGCCCCGGACTCTGTAGCCATCGCGATGTTGATGCCCAAGAAGAACCGGATTGCCATCTATGAACTTCTTTTTAAGGAGAGAGTGATGGTAGCCAAGAAGGATGTCCATATGCCTAAGCATCCAGAACTGGGCGACAAGAATGTGCCAAATCTTCATGTCATGAAGGCCATGCAGTCTCTCAAGTCTCGAGGCTACGTGAAGGAACAGTTTGCCTGGAAACATTTCTACTGGTACCTTACCAACGAGGGTATCCAGTATCTATGTGATTACCTCCACCTGCCCCCTGAGATTGTGCCAACCACCCTGCGCCACAGCCGTCCAGAGACTGGGAGACCTCGGCCCAAAGGTCTGGAGGGTGAACAACCTTCAAGACTCACAAGAGGGAAAGCTGACAGAGACACCTACAGACGGAGTGCTGTGCCTCCTGGTGCTGACAAGAAAGTCGAGTCTAGGGCTGGGTCAGCAACTGAATTCCAGTTTAGAGGCGGATTTGGCCGTGGACATGGTCAGCCACCTCAGTAAAATTGGAGAGGATTATTTTGTGTGAAATAAACTTGTAGCCAGAAAAAAAAAGAAAAGAAAATCAATTAGTGTTAATACATTACATAACAGATTAAAGGAGAAAATTCATATGGACATTTCAATAGATGCAGAAAAACATTATGATACAATTCAACAGCTATTCATTATTTTTAAAAATACCTTCTCTTGCCGGGCTTGGTGGCTCAGCCTGTAATCCCGCGCCTTTGGGAGGCTGAGGTGAGTGGATTGCCTGAGCCCGCGGGTTCGAGACCCGCCTGGGCAGCAAGACCTTATCTCTACAATAAATTTTTTTTAAAAACAGCTGGGCGTGGTAGCACGCGCCTGTAATTCCGGCTACTTGGAAGGCTGAAGCGGAAGGATCGCCGGAGCCCAGCAGGTTAAGGCTGCGGTGGCCGGGAGCGGCCACTGCACTCCAGTCTGGGCGACAGAGTGAGACTCCAACTCAAAAAAAAAAAAAAAGCAACCTTCTCTTAAACTGGGAATAAAAGAGAACTTCCATAATCTGAGTCTTACCAAAACATCAGACTTAATGGTGAAATGTTGAGAGCTTTCCCTTTAAGAGCAGGAATAAAACATGAGTGCCAAACATCATTATTTCTATTCAGCAGGGTGCCAGAAGTCCTACCTAAAAAAATTCAGCAGGAAAAAATAAATTAAAAATACAATAATTGGGAGGAAAAAACAAAATCATCATTATTTCTGATTGTATACCTAGAAACATCCAAAGAATCAATCTATTAAATATTAGAATTAATAAGGGGTTTAGTAGTTTTTAAAAATCAAAATACACTGAGGTAGATACAATGAGGTATTGGTTTCTGGAACAGGAAAAAAAGACTAGTGGAAAAACAAGTGCAATCCAAATACAGTCTGGAGTTTATTTTTTTGTAAAGTACTAATACTAATTTCTTAGTTTTGACAAACGTACCATGGTTACATAACACATTAACATTGGGGAAGACTGGGTTAGGGGTATACAGGAACTCTGTACCATGTTTGGAAACGTTTCTGTACATCTAAAATTATTCCCAAGTAAATAGTTTATTAAAATGTTTTAAATCAAAATACAAAAGTAAATTGTACTTGTGTATACCAGCATCAAACAGGTTGAAAACGATTTTTTAAACTATGCTGTTTATAATTGAATAAAAGGAATCAAGTTCTTGGAAGTAAAATCAAACAAAGCATGTACAAGACAAAATTATAAAGCACTCTCGATAAGAATGTTCTGAGCTGGGTTCAGTGGCTCAGCCTGTAATCCCAGCACTTTGGGAGGCTGAGGTGAGTGGATTGCCGGAGACCACGAGTTCGAGACCAACCTGGGTAACTTGACAAGACCTTGTCTCTACAATAAATAAATTTTAAAAAATTATCCGGGTGCAGTAGCGCAAGCTATAGTTCTGGCTATTTGGAAGGCTGAGGTGATGCTGGTGTGGCCGTTAGTGTGCCACTGTACTCCAGCCTGGGTAATGGAGTAAGACTCCAATTCAAAAAAAAGAATGTTCAGAGGTGAGCAGGATGGGAATCTACTCCCAGCTGAGAGGCCAAAGAAAGAGTCTGAAAAATTCAGTTTCTCAGAAAGAAATATTTAATAAGGATTTACAAACAGAAGCAATGTCTCAAGCAACCATGAGACAGTGGATCCCTGCACCCATTCTCCAGAAAATATCCTTGAAATAGCAAACTATTAGGGTAAAACATGTGCAACTGGTCACGTCTTAGACTTTCTTGCTGAAAACTGTGATCACTGGAAAGGTTAGATAAGCATCTTTATGAGGGGTTATTTATGCTACAGGCGTTGTTTAAAGAGCTTGCTGCAGAATACCTTGGTATGCAGAAGTCAAACATCCATCATCATGGCAGTTTTGCTTCAAGATGGCATCACTCCTGCTATGCAACAGGTTGTTTTCCTATAAAGAACTATTTAATAAAAAGACCTAGAGGTATGCCATGATCATTGATTAGAAGACTCAATAGTATAAGGTATCAAACTGATTTATAGATTCAGAGCAATTCAAATTTTTTAAAATCTCTACAGACTTTTATTTCTTCCTTCCTCCCTCTCTCCCTCTCTATTCATCTCTCTCTGTCTCTGTCTGTCTTCTTCTCTCTCTGTCTCTCTTTTGACAGAACTTAACAAGATAATTCTAAATTTTATAAGGAAATGTGAAAGATTAAGAATAATTAAGACATTCTTAAAGAAGAACGAGGTGGAAATGTTTGCCCTACAAAAAGGGACTCATGGGGCACTAGGAAGATCATCTTTTTTAAGAAGCAGCAGCTTACTTTCAACAAATAGTATGCTGTACAAGATAGTCAATGTTGACCAGGTGCAGTGGCTTACACCTGTAATCCTCGCACTTTGGGAGGCCGAGGCAGGAGGATTGCTTGCGCCCAGAAGTTCAAGATCAACCTGGACAACATAGCAATACCTCGTCTCTACAAAAAAAAATCAAAAAATCAACTGGGCATGGAGGCACACACCTGTTGTCCCAGCCACTCAGGAGGCTGAGGCAGAAGGATTGCCTGAGCCCAGAAGTTCAAGGCTAAGTTAACCATGATGGTGCCTCTGCACTCCAGCCTGGACAACAGAGTTGGACTCTGACTTGAAAAAGAAATTGTCCATTCTATAGGAAAATGATTTGAAGATTACAAATCCACAATGGCTATAGAACTCTTTATGTGGTTAAATTACAGATGAGTTTTTTTCTACATTATTCTTATTATCTTTTCAAATATCCTACAGTAATTTTTTTTCACTGTAAAAAGTTACACTCTCCCCGCCGGGCACAGTGGCTCACACCAGTAATCCCAGCACTTTGAGAGGCTGAGGTCAGAGGATTGCCTGAGTCCACAGGTTCAAGACCAGACTGGGCAACACGGCAAGACCTCATCTCTACAATAAATATTTAAAAATTAACTGGGTGTGGTAGTACATACCTGTGGTTCCAGCTACTTGGAAGTCTGAAGTGGAAGAATCACCTGAGCCAAGCATGTTGAGGCTGCAGTGGCTATGAGCGTGCCACTGTACCCCAGCCTGGGTGACAGAGTGAGATTCCAACTCAAAAAAAAAAAAAGTTACACTCCCCCTAAAACAAAAAACGCAAAAAAGCACAGTGCCTGGCATAGCACAGACTCAAAAAATGCTAACTCTCCTAATCCCTCCATGCAAGCATTTTTTTTTTTTTTTTTTTTTTTTTTTACTTTTTGAAGTCAGGGACATCTTTGTGATCCCAATGAAAGCTGTAGACACTTTCCCCATAAGCATTTTTACACACAAGCATATACACATAAAAAATATTTTGCCAGCCGGGATCGGTGGCTCAGCCTGTAATCCCACGCATTTGGGAGACTGAGGTGAGTGGATTGCCTGAGCCCGCGGGTTCGAGACCCGCCTGGATGGTGAGACCTCATCTTTACAATAAATAAAAAAATCAGCCGGGCATGGTAGTGCATGCCTGTAATTCCAGCTACTTGGAAGGCTGAGCCGGAAGGATCGCCAGAGCCCAGCAGGTCGAGGATGCGGTGGCCGGGAGCAGCCACTGCACTTCAGTCTGGGCGACAGAGTGAGACTCCAACTCAAAAATATATATATATATTTTGCATGTGATTTTTTAGGTAAAAACATGAACAAGTGAATGAATGAATGAACAAATGAATCAATGAAGAAGCCTACAAAGCCAAAACAATAGCATTCCTTCAGATGCTCCCAGCATAACTTTACATAATTAGGTAGCAGAAGTCAAGGCCAAAGAATACCAGTGAGAGCAAGGCCAAGGCCAAGGTCTGCAGCAGAATCCTTCACGCCCTGGTCTCCAGAGGGCACTGGCTGCCAACACACTCCAAAGATGATTTGGACGCACCCAGAACTCACTTGTTCTGTAAAGTTTCTCTCTTCTGAAGTGGACCCAAGGGAATCACTGGGACCCATAACACGGCTTGCTATCAGGCTTAAATTAGCCCCAGGCACTCGCAAAGCTCAGGATGGTATATAGAGGAAGGTGGAGGATGGGCTCAAGGTGATGAGGATGCAGAGAAAATCTTCCTAGTGAGTTAGAAGTCCTGTCTGGTGCCAAGAACAAACTGGAAATTCCCAGAATATTTTCTTTTGTTTTTTCCTTTTTAGCATGGTGCCCTTCCCAAGACCCCTGGCATCTAGCAAAAACTGTCAAGATTCTTTTTTCAAATGTTATGCAAATCATCCGCCCCCATTACTACCTTCCCTAGAGGACCCCTCCACTGGAGGGAGAAACTGAGTCCAGGTTGTCCCACTAAGTAGAATCTGCAAGGCAGCGAGCCAGCGTGTCTGAGAGACAGGGACTCAGCTAATGACTACAGTGTCTCCCCATACTAATGTATAAACTTGAGGGAGGTGGGCAGCTGATCACCCAACTAATGCCACTCAGCTATTTCTGGAATTCCTGGAGAAAAGTGTCTAAGTAAGCCAGTTTGTTTGTTTAGGCATGACTCCTGGCAGTTCTTTTTTTTTTTTTTTTTTTTTTGAGTCAGATTCTCACTCTGTCACCCAGACTGGAGTATAGTGGCACGCTCATGGCCACCGCAGCCTCGACTTGCTGGGCTCAGGTAATCCTTCTGCCTCAGCCTTCCAAGTAGTTGGAAATACAGGTGCATGCCACCATACCCAGCTGATTTTTTTTTTTAATTTATTGCGGAGATGAGGTCTCACCAAGTTGTCCAGGCTTGTCTCGAACCCATGGACTCAGACAATCCTCTCACCTCCGCCTCCCAAAGTGCTAGGATTACAGGCATGAGGATTACAGACATGAGGGGTCCAACTGACTCCTGGCAGTTCTTAATCCAAGGTTACATGCAGCTGACTTACCAACACCTAGGACAAAGGAAGAAGGAAGTGTCAACTAAAAGGCTTGGGACTTTGTATAAAGGTTTGTCCCTGTACTGAAAAGTTTTGGTCAGCCTTGAAACTAAGGGACAGGGAAAATGGTATATTCCAAAGAATGTGTGCCCTTCCCTTGCCAGACAATCCCCAGGGGCAATAATACTAATAATAACTACTATTATACATTTTGCAAAAGGACATAACATGGAGTCAATATTGCCAATGAGCAGCCATTTTAACATTGTTTAGTTCTGTCATATTTTTCTAGCAGGTCACTTTAATTTACCCTGTAACCTACTAGCCAGGGGCAGAACCGGTTTCTCAGAGGTAGTTATTGATAATTGCTTTACAACCCCTTGCCAGCTTGTTTTATAAACAAGTTACACAGACCCCATCACCATAGCAGTAATCATGCGACTAACCCACCCATCTGTCTGACACCTGACACATCAGTACCTGCACTTACCTGCCCTCTGTGATGATATGGAGCAAACCACCACCCAATCACCTTAACATCCTACCCCTATCAAAGAGAAAGTTTTGAAAGGATTCGACTTCAAACAGCAGTCACCATTGCTTTATTAAACTCTGGTGTGGCCTGTGCTCTTTGAGCTATAGCCGCCTCCATGTTTCCTAGGCATTGGCCCCCTCTCCTACCTTGGAGAGGTGAATCTCCTCTCTCTCTTCCCCTCCCTCTCTCTCCCTCTCTCTCTCTCTCTCTCATTTCTGCCCCGCCCCTCCCCCAATTTACTTTCCAGTCATTTCTTCGCTAAAACTGGTCTTGAGCTATGACCAGGCCATGTTTTCCCAAGTTTTGGTCCCCTCCCTACCTTGGGGAGATGAATCTTCTCTCTCTCTCTCTCTCTCTCTCTCTCTCTCTCTCTCTCTCTCTAATTTACTCCCTTAAAAAACTGTATTTTCTAATCTTAACTTCTAGGCAATTCTTTGCGTTTTTCACACAGCACCGGATCGTGCACACACCTGCGTAGGTCTGGTCTAACATTTGGAGGCCCCGCTAGGATATGTTTTTAACCTAACATTTTTGGAGACCCCAGCGAGATCTTTAAATCTAACATTTTGGTTGAGTGCTTACTCTTTCTCCACACCTTTCTAAGTTTTTCACTCCTCTTACAATCCTATGAGATAGATACTATTGTGCCCATTTTGTAGATGCAGAGACAGAGGTTGAAATTTGCCCAGCGTCACACTGTAGAAAGAGAGGGAGCCTGGATTTGGCCCTGGGGACGGGGCTCCGAAGCACATCACTATACTGCCTCTCTAATAGCAGGAGTGGAAAGGAAGGCGGAACACCACAGCCCAGTATTCTCCCAGCCTTCCCGAAGGGTCCTTGATTACTTTCCAGAGTCTACTCGAGCCAGACATGGCCTTTGGAGTCACGAGAGAGTTCCTCAGGTCAGCTGTGGTCCACAGTTCACTGGTTCTCTTACCCAGAGGCCATCAGGGCAGGTTCTCGGGCTGCAGTCAGTCTTTGCTTCTCCCTCTCATGTTCACACCCCCACCTGGTGGCTCCTGGGACCCCAAGGCCGGGGCTCCCAAGCCCAGCTACTGATCTGGTGAGCTACACTCGCTCACAGATAGTCATTACTGTGACACAGGACCAAGCAGACTTCCAGGCTCCCCACCCTAGGCCTGGCTCTGTCACAGAGGTCCCTGCAGGGGCAGATCCAGCCCCTCCGATCAGGCAGGCACAAGGTACAGAATAGACACTGAAGACCATTCTGCGTTTGGGGTAAGGAATGCCCTTTCCGACCCCCCTCCATCTGACACACATATGCACACACCGAGAGCTCCTTATTTCCTGCAGACCACAATGACTCTCCTTATCTGACAGAAGAACAAAGCCTTTTTAAGCCTTAGCCTGTCCGATCAGTGCCAGCCTATTTCCAGGCTCTTGTAAGAATCCCTTTCATTACCACTGGCTCCTTTCTGCCCTGACCGTGTCGTAAGGCTTTTCTTTAACCACTCTTTTTATCCCTGCAGCTTGGATGTGCGCTCCTCCGACCCCTGTTGCTCTTTTCTGCGTGGCTCAGCCCTCTTTCGTCCTCCATCCTCTCTTTCATGGTCAAGATTGATTCCTGCCCAGTAGGCTTTGTGAAGTTTCCTGGTAGGAGTCTTTCATCTTCAGCCTGCCTTATCTGTGGCATTTTAGCAGGAGCACCCTGTCGGAGGAGCTAGTCCCTTCTCACTCCTCAGACCTGGAAAGCTCTTCTGATGTCAGAGGCCTGCTCAGTTTCTATAAATACTGATTCATCAATGTGTTTACCTCTCTGTTGACTTTACCCTGCTTGGGACCAGACTGTCAACTCCATGAGGACAGACAACCTCCTGTCATGCTTAATATTACATTCTTAGCACCTGGGACAGCGCCAGCATACAGTAGAGGCTCAATTAATACATGTAGAATGTGTTCAATCCTCATCTGTAAACTGGGGCTATCAGTAGTATACACCTCAGTGTTATTGGGAAGAGAAACTGAATCAATTCATATAAAGCACCTAGATCTGTGTCTGGCTTGAAGTGTATTTTCTGTAAATGTTAGCTATGATCATCTTTATTCCCTTTACAAATCCAGTGTGTACTAAGAGCAAAAAGATGGGAAGGACGTCATCCCGGCATGTGAGGCAGACTGACAAGCTGCTATAGACAGGCAGGAATGAGGGGATCATCCCTGGGATCAGAGCAACTATCTCCACTGGCGGGAACTGAGAAAGGCTATACTGCGTCTTGAGAGTTGACTAGAAGATCGTCAGATGAGAAGTGAGAAGGACTTTTCAGACATGTGACTGAAGTACAGAGAGAAAGGCTGAAGAGAGGATAGAAGGGAAACTTCAGATCACACTGTTAAAAACTAAGCACATTACACTGAGTGCATGATTAAAATAGAACAAAAGAAGCTATCTAAAGAATCTCCTTAGACCAGGAGGTCAAGGCTCCAGTGAGCCATGATCATGCCACCACACTCCAGCCTGGGTGACAGAGTGAGGCCCAAACTCAAAGGAGAAAAAGAAAAGAAGCTATCTACATGAACTATTCAATACTTTGTCCTCAAAATATCCCTACATTAGACGCTCCCTTTCCTGGACTAATTTCAAGGTCCAGTAGAACTTCCTCTTTTCAAAAGCATGGCTGGGAAATCACAAGGGAAAAGTCATTTTTTCCAAGCCCACTCGCCAAAACTAGTGCTTTTCCAACTATTTGTATGCTATATACTGACATAACAGAGCTAAAGACTATTATAAAAAAAGAACTTTAGACGAAGTAAAGTCCACAATCAAAGCAGTATAACCAGATCATAACCTCCATACTTTTTAATTTGCCAAATCTTCTGTCTTTCAAACTAACGATAGCCTCTTGAGACAAAGTCTCGATAATTCACTCATTCAACAAACACTAAACGAGCATCTGCTATGTTCTAGGCACTGTTCTGGGGCTTTGGAACTAAAACACTGAACAAAACAGTCAGAGATCTATGCCCTTGTGGAGCTTGATTCTAGGGATGAATGGTGTTTAACTTGCTATTTAGGTGTATGTGAAGTTTTTGCCACAACAATATCTTGGATTTCCTATAAAGGGATTTAATGCATTAAAACTCAGGCCAAGAGTTTACAGGGTGGGAGAAATTAGGAAAACTCAAATAGGAAGATAACCAGATGAATCTCTTCCCCTGTTTGTGGCCTCTCATACTCTTGATTCCATCCAAAGTCAGTCTCTAAGATTCATCTTCTTACCTTCTTGTTCCTCACCAGCATCTTGCAGCCACACAATGGAGACCATACCAGTTAGGAGTGTGTTCAGCTACAAGTGCTGGATAACTCAATAGCAAAGGTTTAAATGATGTGGACATTCATTGGTCTTAGTGTTTGTCAAGCAGCTCAACTCAGTCATCCTGGCTCTTTTTACCTTTCTATTTCTCCACTCAGTATGTTGGCTTTTCTTCTACATGTTTGCAGCATCATAGCCCCAGGAAGGCTGCCACAGTTCTAGATGTCACTTATGCATTCTAGATGGGAAAAAAAGAGGGAAAGGTAGTATCTCAACTTATCTTCTACACAAGGAATAAAAATTTTCCCAGAAGCCTCAGGTAAACTTCCTCTTTTGCTCATTGGCCTAAGTCAGCACACACGACCATATCTAACGCAAGGAAGATTGGGAAATTCTGAATTTGGATTTCCAGCTTCCATCACTGAAGGCAGCAAGAGAAAGAAGGGGGCCAGAAATGGCATGTACAGGCAAACAGTGTCTGCCAGAAAAGCCTTCATAGAGAAACCACAAGACATCAGGCTGAAGGTTGCTCAAGCCATCTTAGGCTGGAAAATATTTTGTAAAAATTGCAAAAGGGGCAACCCCTTCAGGTCCCCTCCCACTGTAGAAGCTTTTCTGTCCTTTCAATAAATCCTGCTTTCTTTTAAAAAAAAAAACTGAAAAAGATGCAGCCAGGTGAAATGACTCACACCTATAATCCTATCACTTTGGGAGGTTGAGGTGAGAGGATTGCTCGAGCCGAGGAGTTCAAGACCAGCCCAGGCAACACAATGAGACCTCATCTCTACAAAAAATAAAGTAGCTGGGCTTGGTGATGTGTTCCTGTAGTCCCAGCTACTCGGTCGAGGCTATAGTGAGCTATGATTGTGCCATTTCACTTAAGCTTGGACCACAGAGTGAGACCTCAACTCAAAAGAAAAAAAACTGGAAAAAAATGGCACATTTCAGGCTGAGTTCAAATATTGTGAGTTAGATCAGAGCTAGGCATATCTTTGGAAAAACCCTTGGCAGGAAAACCCCTTACTGCAGGAAAAGTTTCTATGGTCTAATGCATGACTCCAGGCTCCGTGGCATAGCCAGAAATTCAATACCAGAAACCAAGATGATAGATTATATTGTAGAGTAAGGAAGAAATGGAGGGTATTGTGATAATAATGTAGCTTCATTGTTGTCGGGGATTAATAACTAGAGGGGGAACCACTCCCATCTCATGTTGATCACATAAGACTATTGACTTAGGACATGATTTTGTCAGAAATAAGGATGGGACTGAGGAGCAAAGTCTACTTTTCCATCAAGCATAACCTTTTCCCCTAACCATCTGAATTGTATCTTTCACCCACGTTACATAAACCCTTGCTACCACCATTATTATGAGTCAAAGTATCTCATTTATGTCAACTCATGGGACTTTGGGCTGCCACACATGGGAAGTTGGAAAGTGATAATCCAGTCAAAACAGAAGTTTGGCATAACACAATAAAAAGGAAGAGAAAAACCCCAAACAAAGTTCTGTGTGTGTCTCTGCACATGTGTTTGTGAGAAAACACACCCACACATAATGTTGAAAGGCCACATTGGCCTGATTACATCCTAAACCCAAGCCTGTCCTTGTAGCTCTGACCACATTCAAATGTTTTAATTCAGCAAGCAATTTTGGGTTCCCACATGCCTTTCTTTTATATGGACAAGTTAAACCAAGTTGTTCTGTAAAGAGAATACAGCTCATCACCATGCTGCTGTGTTTGAAGACAGTCTTAGTAAAATGAGCCTCAACAGCCGGGCTCGGTGGCTCAGCCTGTAATCCCACGCCTTTGGGAGGCTGAGGTGAGTGGATTGCCTGAGCCTGCGGGTTCGAGACCCGCCTGGGCAACTTGGCAAGACCTCCTCTCTACAATAAATCAAAAAATCAGCTGGGCGTTGTAGCACATGCAGGTAATTTCGCTACTCGGAAGGCTGAGGCGGAAGGATCACCGGAGCCTAGCAGGTCGAGGCTGCGGTGGCCGGGAGCGGCCACTGCACTCCAGTCTGGGTGACAGCGTGAGATACCAACTCCAAAAAAAACAAAAATGAGCCTCAGCTTCTGTAACCTGCAGATTTACCCATCCATTTATCCACCCACCCATCTACTCATCCTCCTATCACCTTATATTTCAACCCACCCACCCATCCACCCATTCTACTTTCTGCTTATGCATCCTTTTATCCATCTATCCACCCATCTATCTATGTATTTATCTATCCATCCATGCCACAAATATCCATTCATTTCTTTGGGGGCTTTCATTATCTTCTGTTCTTCCTTGCCTAGCAGAGATGCACTTTCACACTACTAAGTCTTTACTTTTCACATGGGATGCCTTTCCCCCTTTTGTGCTTTGTGAAATCCCACTGATCCGGCCTGGCTCAGTGGCTCAGTGTGTAATCCTAACACTTTAGGAGGCTGAGGCAAGTGGATTGCCTGAGTCCGCAGGTTCAAGACCTCATCTCTACAATAAATTTAAAAAATTAGCCAGGCATGGTAGCACATGCCTTTAGTTCCGGCTACTTGGAAGGCTGAGGCAGAAAGATCACTGGAGCTCAGCAGATCGACGCTGAGGTGGCCGTGAGTGTGCCACTGTACTCCAGCCTGGGCAACAGAGTGAGACTCCAACTCAGGAGGTAAAAAAAAAATAAGAAATCCCACTGATCCTTAAAATCCAGGTTCAACTCTTTTTTAAAGAGTCTTTCATGGATCTCCACTATGAGCCACAGAGTTGTCTTCCATCTTCATTCTTATGGCACTTATATTTTGTATTCCTCTCTGTCTCTGGCTCTGTCTTCGTCTCTGTCTCTATCTCTCTCTCTCTGAGGCTGGAGTGCAATGGCATGATCATAGCTCACCGCTGCAGCCTTGACCTCCTGGGCTCAGGTGATCCTTCCACCTCAACCTCCCATCCACCTCAACCACCTAAGTAGCTAGGACTACAGGTGTGGCGCCATGTCTAGCTAATTTTTTTATTTTTTATAGAGATGAGATCTTGCTTTATTGCCTAGGCCAGTCTCAAACTTCTGGGCTCAAGCAATCCTTTCGCCTTGGCCTCCCTAAGTGCTGAGATGACAGGCGTGAGCCACTGTGCCCGGCCTATATTCCTCTTTCATTAGAAGTAAATTTCTGCCTTCAGTATCACTTCACTGTTATATTGTATTGCTCTTGTTTTGTGATTGAAATATTCTACATTATTTCTCATTTCCCTAAGCAAGTTGTAAACTCTGAGAAGAGAGACTATGGTTTTTACTTCTGTTCAACCTTCCTCCACAGCGCTTTTTTAGTCAATAAAGTGAGATCTCATCTCTACAAAAAATAAAAAGATTAGCTAGACATGGCAGCACACCTGTAGTTATGCAAATTGTAAGCACTCAACAAATATGCATGGGTGCATGGTTTCCTCATCTGTGAAGTGGGGATAATATTGGTATTATAGAAAGATTGTGATGATTAATTGAGATGTTGTATGTTAAAGAGCTTCATAAACTACAAAAGTCCCAAGTACATTATTCTTACAAAAATATTTTTTATTTTTAATAAAAATAAATAACTGTGGGCCGGGCTTGGTGGCTCAGTTTGTAATCCCAGCACTTTGGGAGACCGAGGCAAGTGGATTGCCTGAGCCCACAGGTTCATGACCTACCCAGGCAACTTGGTGAGACCTCGTCTCTACAATAAATAAAAAATTAGCCAGGTGTGGTAGCACGTGCCTGTAGTTCCAGCTACTTGGAAGGCTGAGGCGGAAGGATCACCGGAGCCCAGCAGGTTGAGGCTGCGGAGGCAGGGAGCGTGCCACTGCACTCCAGTCTGGGCGACAGAGTGAGACTCCAACTAAAAAATAATAAATAAATAAATAAATATAATTGTAAATAGCCATATGCTAGGTTACCTACAATCTGTATGAACAAGAATATATTCAGTGAACATTTCATTAGTACTTAGAGAATCATTGTGTCCTATATAAGATATTGGAGCTACAAAAGTGGATGGAACATAGTCCCTATCTTTAAGGAGTCCATATTTAGCAAAGAGATAATACCATAAGTGCCTGTGATTGTAATATGAGGCTGCAGAAAGCAGCAATGACACAGACCCAAAGTGCTCAGAGACACTTAGGGATTCCTTCATTCTGCCTGGAGGGATTAGGAAAGAATTTGCCCAAGGATTGTCACTTGCGCTGAACTTGGAAGATGAATAGAAGAACAGTAGATAGAGAAGAGGAAAAGAACATTCTACAAAAGAAACAATGTAAAGTACAGGGTGTGTTTGGGGGAAAGAAAGCAGGATTGTCTGATGGCAACCTGAGATGCCTAGGGAAAAGCAGTAGAAGGCAGGTACTGAAAATCAGAGACTGGCCAGTAAACCATAAGCCCCTCAGGAGCTTTGGAAGTCATATTAAGAAACGTGAAGCCGGGCTCGGTGGCTCAGCCTGTAATCCTGCGCCTTTGAGAGGCTGAGGTGAGTGGATTGCCTGAGCCACCTGGGCAGCGAGACCTCATCTCTACAATAAATCAAAAAATCAGCCGGGCGTGGTAGCGCATGCCTGTAATTCCAGCTACTGGGAAGGCTGAGGCGGAAGGATCGCCGGGAGCGGCCACTGCACTCCAGTCTGGGCAACAGTGAGACTCCAACTCAAAAAAAAAAGAAGAGAAATGTGAGCTTGATTCTAAAGACAATGCAAAACCACAGAGAAGGAACATGATTAGATTTGTATTTCAGCTAAATGACTATCCGCGGCAATGCTTTCCGCTGCAAACAACAGAAACCCAATTACAACAGGCTTAAACACTAAGGATCTGTATTGTCTCACCTAAGTGGAAGTTCAGGGGTAGGCAGACGGAAGGCACAGCATAGTCAACCAGCCCCTCAAAAGTCCAGGCTCTTTTCCTGTCTCCACTCGGCAAACACTTATTTTGGGCTTTATTCTTGGGTGGTTGCAAAATGGTAGCTCCAGTAACATATCCAGGCACAAACAAATTCCAAAGCATCCCCCATCTCTTCCATTCCCACCATGTCTCATTAGATCACATAGCCCTGGGACAAGATAGAGGCATTTGTCATGGCTAGGCTCAGGGAGGAGGTCGAAGACACAGAAACCCATTGAGGAGATAGATATTGCAAATTACTGGCATAAAGTAGTAAGATCTAGATCAGAGATATGGCTATGGGCATGGAAGAGGGGGGAAAAATTTGCAAGCTTTCAATCTTGGGTGACAGAGTGACTAATGTCTTGTTTTCTGAGATGGCATCTGGTGGTCACTTGGAATGTCCCTCAAGGCCTGCCTGGTAAAGACTGAGAGAGAGGATTCACCCAACATCCCTCTTTCCCCAAGTGTCAGTACAGTGCCAGTGATTGAAGGACTGACTCCGATGTCATGCCACCTGCCTCCCGTCACTCATGAACTGAGAACTTTGGGTAAATGTCTCTTTCCTCATTTGTGAAATGGGTATAATAACGCCTAGCTCATAGGTTCCTGTGTCAAGGGCTAAGCACAGTACTTGGCATAAAAGAGACACCATGGAATGATAAGGAAAGAGACTAGGGTTCTAGCCATAGTTTGGTCACTTAATGCATGATGGAAATCCAGTTATTTCAACCCACTAAACCTCAATTCACTCATCTGTAAAATGGGGAAAATACCTACTCATTGGGCTATTGAGAGAATCAGATTAGAAAAATATGGCAAGTGCTTTGTGACTGTCCAAATGAGAGAGGCAGATTCCTTCTCTAGAGAAGTAGAAATTCTGGTTACTTTTCTCTCCATCTCCCTTGAAGCTGAGGCATGATCAGTGACCCAGACTCCATCAATCAGGTGTACATGCTCCTAGGCTTCAATGGACAGTGGGTAGAGGAACTGGAGCCAGGAAAGAGGAAGAGAGTGGTGTTAGCAGTGAGAAATGTGCAGTTGCAGGGGCAGAGTGGCAGTGGTGCCAGCCTCAGTGTCCAGTGCCCAGGCCAGAGGGATCAGCAATACACACTCTTGCCTCTGGAATTCAACAGTGCTGGTAGCAGTTTTTTACTAAAGCAGTTTTGTGGCCTGATTTTTGTTGTTCTCTGATGGCAACACACCATTTTCTTCCTGCCTATTTGCTCTGTCTGGTTATCTAATCTTTGTGAGAAATCTATGAACTATACCTCAATAGCCTTAAAATTAGTGGGGGTTTTATTTGCTTTAATCAGCTTCAGTAATTTTCTGTGCTTAGGGATAGAAATCCTGACTGCACCAGTGCCTAACATAATGCCCGGCATGTAATGGGAACTTAATATTGGTTCCTTTTCCCTGTTGGCTTCTTATTCTGTTTCTTTCTTTCTACCAAAGTTTTGTTCTAGCTGCATGGTGCGATGATCAGTGGAAGGAACAGCTCTCTTTGTAAAGAAAAACACGGGGTCACTTCATTCCATAATCACGCGCTCAGTATTTCCCGTGAAAGATCGTCCCACAGACCAACAAGTCTGAGATAGAGTGAAGAGTAAGGACATTTTTAATTTTCAGAGCAATCATAAACTTGTTTTTCAAACCCCAAAACATGACAATCTGGGGATAGCTGTGAATGCACAGAAGCAGAACTGGAGGGACTAAGAAATCGAATGACTCGTTTACATGGTAATGGTCTTTTGGATTCACAAACTGGTGGACCTAATCAACTACTCAGAGAGGCAAAGTGTAAAACTATGTATGGGGCCAGCTACGGTGGTTAACACCTGTAATCTCAGCACTAGGGAGGCTGAGGTAGGAGGATTGCTTGAGTCCAGGAGTTCAAGACTAGCCTGGGCAACATAGCAAGACTTCATCTCTACAAAATAATAAATAAATAAATTAAAATTAGCCCCCTGTAGTACCAGCTACTCAGAAGGCTGAGGCAGAAGGACCGCCTGAGCCCAGGGGGTTGAGGCTGTGGTGAGCTGTGATAGTGCCACTGCATCCCATCCTGGGTGACAGAGCAAGACTTTAACTCAAAATGATAATAATCATAATCATCATAATAATAAAATATGTGTGAGTTCATGAAAGATTTATTTAATTAATGTGTAATGGAACCATACCAGGTAGCAAAGAGGACACCAGGGAGTTTTAAGAAGCACATCATTAATATTTTTGGATGAAAATTGCCACTGGGTTTTTGCAAAAAACACCTAAGTATGACTCAGAGATAGAAAATTGGGCTGCCTGGGTTACTGAGGTACCAGAGAACTCATTTAATCCATAGCCCCCAACTTCCCACCAATCTAAGGGCAAGATCTCTCCACAGCAGCCTAAGTCAAGAATTATTGCTCCTTGGACAGTCTGCTTAAAGTCCTTCAGGGATGAAGCAAATAGTTGGCCCAGCAGAACGATTTGGTGACCTAGTGGCATTTGTGGTTTGTGCTCCCAAAATTCCTTCCCCCTTCTTATGGAAGCAGCTCTCTTACCCTCATGCTCCCTCTGAAACCATCCCTTCCCCACTATACAGGATCTTAGAGGAAACTGTCAGTGAAGTTGTCCTGCCTTCCTTCTGCCAAACCAGGTGCACCAGACTCTTATTCCATGAACTTTGGATCTTGACTGCAGGGATGCCAAGACTTTAAAGGGAGATGATGCTAATTTTTCCAACAACAGCATTTCATCAAGTTGTTCCTACTATCTAGAATCATAGAAATCTCTAGTTTCTGTCATTTTCCAAGGCTGGGGTCCCCCTACGAGTAACCCCAAATCCACAAATACTTTTTCCCCCCTGTGTATGTTAGCTGGAGTCTATTTTTATTGTTTGCAATCAAAGAACCCTAAATGATCTAACTCATAATGGCAATAATAAGACCTAGTTGCTAGACAGTTCTTCCTTATATTAAACTGAACTCTTCCTATATGTAATTTTCACCACTTTATCCTAGGACTGTTTGCTGGAACAACTCTTAGTCAATATAATCCACATGACAGCCATTCAGACATTTGAAGACAACATATTTTTCTTTATTTACCCTCCCATTTTTGTTTCTGTTGTTGAGTTGGTGTCTCACTCTGTCACCCAGGCTGGAGTGCAGTGGCATGCTCACGGCCACCACAACCTTGACCTGCTGGGCTCACGCAATCCTTCCACCTCAGCCTTCCAAGTTGCTGAAACCACAGGCACGCACCACTACGCCTGGCTAATTACTTATTTATTTATTATAGAGACAAGATCTCGCCAGGTTGCCCAGGCTAGCCTCGAACCCCTGAGCTTAGGCAATCCTCTTGTCTCCGCCTCCCAAACAGCTGGGATTACAGGTGTGAGCCACTGTGCTCAGTTACCCCGCCCCTTTTTTAAATAAACAGCCGTGATTTCTCAAAAGTTGTTTGTAGAGCATAATTCCTGAGTCCCACAACATCCTGGTGTCCTTCCTCTGGACACTTAAAATGTGACCCTCGTTAGGGGAATATGAAGATATAATGGAATCGTTATTTCTCCCAATCTTCTAATTTCATAAATGATCACTTTTTTAGTATCAGCATTACAAAATGCTGATCTATTGTTGGATTCAGCTAAATGTATTATCAACTAAAACTAATTTTTAAAAACTCATTGCTTCATCATATAAGCAACACATAATCCTTGTAGAAAATTAGAAAATATAAATACACCCACCTCTGGTGATAATTACTGTGAACACATTATTGTAAAAATGTCCAGGTTAATTTCTATGCTTATTATAATGTCTTTTTGACTGGTAGAACACTATTCCAATCCATGGATAGGCATTTGGATTATTTAGTTTATTGCATGTAGTATTTCGTTTTTGCTATTATATATAATATATAATCGCATATTTTATTATATTTTATGCTTTGATTAAACATTCTGTACATATCTTTGTATATTGGTGATTTCTTAATAACCTAGAGATGAAATTTCTGGGTCCAAAGATGTGTTTGCTTATGCAATTTATTTTTGTTGTTGTTTTTTTAGGTGGAATCTCACTCTGCCACCCAGGCTCTCTCACTTCAGCTCCCCAAAGTGCTGGGATTATAGGCGTGAACCACCACACCTGGATCTTATGCAGTTTTTAATTATATGTCACCAAATTACCCTCCAGAAACCAATTTACACTCCCGTCATTAGGTTATAAAAGGTCTAAGACTCTTAGAATTTTCACTCCAAGTCAGTTGCTCCCCATCCTATTGTAGTAATTGATTTTGAGATAAATGAAATAATGTGAATCATATGAATACAGGTGGCTTTCGGCCCTAGCTGACATCCTGGGCACACATCATGACAGGCCCTATACCCAGATAAGATACTGCCAAATTCCTGACTCACTGTGAGATAGCAAATATTAGTTGTTTTAAACTGCTAGGTTTTGAGGTAATCTTTTATGCAGAAACAGATAACTAAAACAACATCTTGGAATAGTTTTCTATTGGATGGTTTTTTTCCTTCTTATTAAAGTATAGAATTTTAAAAAATATTCTAGACACTAATCTTTTGTTAGTTACCAGGGACACAAATATTGTCACCCAAACTTGAGCTTATCTTTTCACTTTATTTATCATGCTTTTTGATATAATAAAGATTCAAAATTTAATATAATCAAAATTACCAATTTTTTCTTTATACTTTATGCTCTTTGCATCTGATTTATGAAATCTTTCACTTCATCAATATAAAAAAATAGCGTTCTATGTTTTTCTCTTAAACATTTTAAAAGATGTCTTTGCACTTTTAATTCTTTAATCAGCCTGGAAGTAGTTGTTCAATTGATTTGACCAAAACCCTTGTTTCTTTAATTACTCCAAATCCTGGAATAGTCACTCCTACAATCCACTCATCATTTTTTTTTCTGAATTAGCATCTGATCTTTGTCTCTTGAGAACTCCTCATTCCCATATATCTCGGTACAAAACAAAACCTGCTTTTCACTGGGGAAGCTTTGTATTGGTGAAACATTTTCCCAGTCTCTCTTGCACAAGGACACAGGCACAAGGCCTAGAATCTGTTCAACAAGACACACCCCTCTTGAACTTTGATTTTTTTTTTTTTAGTTGGCGTCTCAATCTGTTGTCCAGGCTGGAGTGCAGTGGCACGCTCACGGCCACCACAGCCTTTACCTGCTGGGCTTAGGCAACTCTTCCGCCTCAGCCTTCCAAGTAGCTGGAACTACAGACACACACCACCACGCCCAGCCAGTTTTTGTGATTTATTGTAGAGCCGAGGTCTCACCAAGTTGGTGAGACTGGTCTCCAACCCCCAGGTTCAGGCAATCCTCTCACCTTGGCCTCCCAAAGTGCTGGGATTACAGGCTGAGCCACTGCGCCCAGCCTTGAACTTCGAATGATGCAGAGTGATACCTGATGATTCAAAGAGTCATTGGCAATTATGAAGCAGTGCTTTTCAAGCCTTAGTGCCAACAGGAATCAACTTCAAGTCTTTTGAAGTACAGATTCGTGCATCCCACCCCCAGAGAGTTTGATTCAGTAAGTCTGGAGTGGGGCACAAGAATGTGTGTGTCTAACACGCTTCTAGGTGGTGCTGAGGCTGCCAAGTGGAGGTGTACACTTTGAGTAGGTAGAGCAACCTCTCTGATGACAGCTGTGGTGGGGCTGAGATCAGGTTCCCAGGACAGTTGAGTTGCTGGTGAACCCAGTGTCAACAGTGGAAACTGGATCAGTTCTGTGATGGGATTTGGGGTATTGTTTCCAGCGAGATAGCTGCTGATATTTCTCCTCTGGCCCTCCTGACAATTCTGAGACACTCTGTATTCTCTAAATAGCTTTCCTTGCTGCATAAATAGACCACAATTAGTTTCTATTGCTTGTAACTAAGACTGCTGGCTGATCCAGGACCCATTTTGCTGTTATTTAAAACTTTCTTCAAAACCTAAACCATTCTTAACTTGAGTCTTCCTGACATGACTCTTCCAGATTTGCAATGTTGTTTTGCATCCCTGGGATGTATGGCACTTCATTCATCTTAGGTACATGTCTGTTAAAAAGATACACTACTGCCGGGCTCGGTGGCTCAGCCTGTAATCCTGCGCCTTTGGGAGGCTGAGGTGAGTGGATTGCCTGAGCCCGCGGGTTCGAAACCCACCTGGGCAGCGAGACCTCATCTCTACAATAAATCAAAAAATCAGCCGGGCATTGTAGCGCATGCCTGTAATTCCTGCTACTTGGAAGGCTGAGGTGGAAGGATCGCCGGAGCCCAGCATGTCGAGGCTGCGGTGGCCGGAAGCGGCCACTGCACTCCAGTCTGGGCGACAGAGTGAGACTCCAACTCAAAAAAAAAAAAAAATACACTATTTTTCTTATTTCAAGAATAATATATGCTTACTGTAAATATATTTGGAAAATATAGGGAAGTTCAAAGAAGTAAATTTAAAATCACCTTTAATCCCACCACCATGAATATATTGTTACACTACTTTCAGTTTTTTTCTATATACACATACTTTTTTATCTATTTGGGTTCATATTGTATGTATTGTCTTATAACTCCCCCTTTTTAAATTCCAACTATATACGTAAACATTTTCCCCTGTCAAAAGCTTTCCACAATATGGTTTGCAATAGGGAATGAAGTGATGTATTTTTTTCAACTAACCTGTGGTATTATACATGCATGTTCAATCTAATTGTGAACTATTATAATTAATACTGCCCACTTCTGATTCAAAAATGGCACATTTTGAATTGGTTAGCAATTCCTACTAGGACCTCTCCAAATTCTCAAAATTTCCTCCATTCAACAAATATTTTGTGAGTGTCTACCATGTGTCACTCACTGTTCTAATTGATGGAGATAAAGAAATGAACAAAAAGGTCAAAACCCCTTATCTTTTGGGGGGGGGGCTTGGAGTCTCACTCTGTTACCCACACTGGAGTGCAGTGGTTGCTCCCGGCCACCACAGCCTCAACCTGCTGGGCTCCAGCGATCCTTCCGCCTCAGCCTTCCAAGTAGCAAGAATTACAGGCGCACACTACCACGCCCGGCTAATTTTTTGTTTATTGTAGAGATGAGGGCTTGCCAAGTTGCCCAGGTGGGTCTCGAACCCGCGGGCTCAGGCAATCCACTCACCTCGGCCTCCCAAAGCGCTGGGATTACAGGCTGTGCCACCGAGCCCAGCCAAAACCCCTTATCTTTATTGTTGCTCACATTCCAGTGGGTGAATAGTGAGACTACTACATGTTAATAATGTACACACAATCATACAATATACTAATACTATATCCATAATAAAAATATTAATAATGGCAGCTACCATTTATTAAAGGTTTGTCATCTGCCAGTTATTATGCTAAGCCCTTCTGTCTAGTTAATTCTCAGTCCCTATCATCCTCTGTTTTTCAGAAAAGACCACTGTTACTTTAACCTTCCTCCACCCTGCCATTAATTCAGACATACCTGGTGTTGAGTCAGTTAATCTGACCTTTCCCCAAAGTCTATAATCTTTTGTTTTGTTGGTTTTTTTTGAGTTGGAGTCTCACTCTGTCACTCAAGCTGTAGTGCAATGACATGCTCACGGTCCCTGCAACCCCAACCTACTGGGCTCAGGAGATCCTTCCACCTCAGCCTTCCAAGTACCTGGAACTACAGGTGCCCGCCACCACATCCGACTAATTTTCTTGATTTATTGTAGAGATAAGGTCTCACCAAGTTGCTCAGGCTGGTCTTGAACCTGTGGGCTCAGGCCTCTCACCTCAGCCTCCCAAAGTGCTGGGATTATAGGCATAAGTCACCGCGCCAGGCCTAGCCTATGATCTTAACTGGTGGCTGCAAGAGGAAGATACCACCTCACGGAGCAGTGGAATCCCAGGTGACAGCCTGTTTTAATGAAGGAAGTGGACCAGGACCTGTGCTTATCATTTCACATCAGCTGTAGTCAGAGAAGAAATGGGACCCTTGCCCCAGATGGACCACAGGCAGCAATTTGCCTTCTACCTATTCACAAATATCAGATTATATTTTGTCTGTGGGCAAATTAAGAGAACAAAACCAGCATGAGGTCCATTAAAAAAAAATACAAAAAAGGGTTGAACATGATGGCTCATGCCTATAATCCCAGCACTTTGGGAAGCCAACGCAAGAGAATCACCTGAGCCCAAGAATTTGAAATCAGTCTGGGCAATATGGTGAGACCTCATCTCTATGATTAATATAAAAAAAAATTAGCCAGGCATGGCGGTACAAACCTATAGTCCCAGCTACTTGGAAGGCTGAGGTGGAAGGATCGCCTGAGTCCAGCAGGTTGAGGCTGTGGTAGCCATGACCATGCCACTGCACACTAGCCTGGGCGGCAGAGTGCAACTCTAAGGAAAAAAAAAAAAGCGAGACAGAGGGAGAGAGAGTGGGGAGTATGAAGGGAGGGAAGGAGAAAGTGAGAGAGAGAGAGAGAGAGAGAGAGAGAGAGAGAAAGTAAAGTTCCAGTTACTTAGAAGGCTGAAGGGGATGGATCGCTAGAACCCAGCAGGCTGAGGTTGTGGTGGCCATGAGCATGCCAGTGCACTCCAGTCTGGGTGACACAGTGAGATTCTGACTCAAAAAAAAAAGGAAGGAAGGAAGGGAAAAAACTCAATGCATGATTGGGATTTAGTGGAAGAACAAACCATGGAAAACTGTCCATTGCCAAATCAATAGGACTATGTCAGGAAACTTTTTTGCACCTATCAGAGGGCACAAGAAGACATGGTCTTTCCGAAATATTAAAGCATTCGAAGAAAACAGATTCAAATGAAAAGGCAGAAAACTGAGATAAATGGAAGTAGCATTAAAAAGATGATGAAGGATTATAAGGGAACTAAAAACAAATCAGATTAAATTCATAATTCTTCATAAAGGGTAGAATTTATGCTATATTCTCAAAATAAAATCAGACAATGCCATATATTTGTGAAGACCTGGGACAACTGGAACTCTTGCATATCTCTCATGGGAAACAATTTTACAATATCCACCGCAGCTGAAGATGCACATGCCCTACAACCAAGGCAACTCCTCTCCCAGGCAGACACTCTAGGGAAGTGAATCCAAACTTTGTTGAGCGTTAGAATCCCATGCTTTTTAAAAACCAGATGCTCGACTTAGGCCCTGTACCAATTAAATCAGAATGTCTTGGGCGTGTGAGCCACGCATCAACAGTTATTGAAGATACTCACATGACTTCAATGTGCAGCCAATTTGGGAACAACTATTCTAGGGAAATCTTTGCATGTGTGCACCAGATAAAATCTACTAGAATGTTTACAGCAGTATTATTTGTAATTGCAAGAAACCAGAAATGTCCATGGGCCAAATTGGTACACTGTGGTGCATTTATACAATAAAATATACCACAGGCCGGGCGCAGTGACTTACGTCTATAATCAGGTCGAGACTGCAATGGCCAGGAGCGGGCTACTACACTCCAGTCTGGGCGACGGAGTGAGACTTCAACACACACACACACACACACACACACACACACCACACAAAAGAATCTCTGAATTCACCTATGACCCTTAAGCCCCTGCTTCAAGATATCCTAAGCCCAGCAGGTTGAGGCTGTGGTGGCCGTGAGCATGCCACTGCACTCCAGCCTGGGTGACAGAGTGAGACTCCAACTCAAAAAAAAAAAAAATTATGCCACAGTGATAAGTAACTAACTGTGACCACACCCATCAACAAAGATGAATCAAAAAACATAGTAGGGCCGGGCTCGGTGGCTCAGCCTGTAATCCCACGCCTTTGGGAGGCTGAGGTGAGTGGATTGCCTGAGCCTGCGGGTTCAAGACCCGTCTGGGCTGCGAGACCTCATCTCTACAATAAATTAAAAAATCAGCCGGGTGTGGTAGCACATGCCTGTAATTCCGGCTACTCGGAAGGCTGAGGTGGAAGGATCGCCGGAGCCCAGCAGGTCGAGGCTGCGGTGGCCGGGAGCGGCCACTGCACTCCAGTCTGGGTGACAGAGTGAGACTCCAACTCAAAAAACAAAAAAACATAGTAGGGGTGGAAAACAATTCACAGGAGAGTATATACAACCTGACTTCATTTACATAAGGAAAACTTTTGCATAACTAATCATCATTAATCACCAGGAAAATGCAAATCAAATGATGTATCTTCTCACCCAAGTTAGGATGGCCATTAACAAGAAGATAAAAAATGACCAATGCTGATTTGGATGTGAAAAAAAGGAAACTTATACACTGTTGGTAAGAATGTAAATTAGAACAGTTCTTATGGAAAATGGTATGGAGGTTTTGCAAAAACTAATAGAACTACCATATAATCCAGCAATCCCACTGCTGGGTATGCATCCAAAAGAAAGGAAATTTGTATGTTGAAGAAATATCTACACTGTTTATTCACAACATAACTAGGCTATAGAATTAATCTACAAGTCTACCAATGAATTAATGGATAAGAAAATGCAGCATATACACACAGTGGAATATTATTCAGTCATAAAAGCAAGAAATCCTGTCATTTGTGGCAATATGGATGAGCCTGGAGTATACCATGTTAAGAGAAATAATAAATCGGGCACAGTAAGAAAAGATCACATGTTCTCACTCATATGTGGGAGGTAAAAAAAATTGAGTTTATGGAAGTAAAGAGTAAAACTGTGGGTATAAGAGGCTGGGCAGAGTAGGGGGCAGGGGAGAAAGGGAGAGCTTGGTTAACAGATAAAAAATTACAGCCATTAGAGCTGGGTGCAGTGGCTCACACCCGTAATCCCAGTTCTTTAGGAGGCCAAGACAGAAAGACAGTTTGATGCCAGGAGTTGGAGACCAGCCTGGGTGACATAGCGAGACTCAAAAAATTGAAATTAGTTGGGTGTGGTGGTGCACACATTGTGGTCCTAGCTATGCAGGAGACTGAGGCAGGAAGAGTGCTTGAGCCAAAAAGTTTGAGGTTACAGTGAGCTATTATTGTATCACTGCACTCTAGCCTGAATGACAGGGCAAAATCCTGTCTGGTAAAAAAATTATTTTATTAAACATTGCAAAATCTTTTTAATTTAAGAAAATGAAGATTCATGCATAAGAACCTACTTGAAAAATTCTTCCAATATCCAAAAGCAAACAAACAAAAAAGCATGTTGAAAGAAAAATGCAGCTCTGGAGGACACAGAATGGCCATAACTCTACATTTCCTGATCAAAATACAAAGAAAACGAAAACTTTTTTATTCCCCTCTCTTAAAAATTAATGTATATAATCTTAGATGTAGATAAGATCTTTGTGAGCTAGAAGCCATAAAGAAAAATAGTTTCAAGGCTGAACTACAAAGGTAAAACAACATCAAGGTTATTGGGTAAATGTGTTGGGATAAAATGGTCATAGCTAATTCTTTGCTCATGGCCTTGAATATTTTCTCAAGTAAATTTTTGAAAGCAGAATTACTTATCTATAATAGATTTTGTTCAATAAATAATTGTTAAAATCAGGAGTGGAAGCAGGTACCTGTAGTCTCAGCAACACAGGAAGCTGAGGTGGGAGGATCCCTTGAGTTCAGGAGTTCAAGTCCAGCCTGGGTAATATAGCAAGACCCCATCTCTACAAAAATTATAAATAAATAGTTGTTAAATGAATTAATAAACATAAAAAATTATGTAAAAGTATATTTTGCCAGAACTTACTGTTAAATAGAAAAGTAAAATATTAATTTTTTCTGTTTTTGCCTTTCTGTATTATTTTCCTTTTCTACAATTGATACATCACTTGTGTGATAGCAAAAACAAAATGTGATTTTATAAATACAAAAGCAAAGACTAAGACCTTTTTGGAGTCTTCCCTGGCTTAGTGAACTTGGTTAAATTCTAAGAGACTGACTTAGGAGGAACCTCTACTCCCAGGCTAGATTCTCACAATCTATGAACCTCATGGTACTAGCCAGCCTCCACTGACCCTCAAGGATCCCCACCTCCTGTTACTCATTCTCTTGGGTAATCCTCTTCCACATTGTATGCAGGATGGGCTATAGGACCAACAGATATGGCAGAAGTGATGGTCTGTCACTTCTGAGACTAAGTTATAAAAGACACTCTGGCTTCAATTTTGATTGTCTCTCTCTCAGACCAGTTGCTCTAGGTGAAGCCAGCTGCCATGTTGTGAGCAGCCCCATGGGGACACTCATGTGGCAAGGAACTGAAGCCCCCTGCCAATAGCCATGTGAGTGAGTCATCTTGGAAGTGGATCCTCCAGCCTCAATAGAGCCATTAGATAATGAAGCTCTTGCTGAGATCCTGACTGTGGCTGCATGGGAGACCTTGAGCCAGAATCACCCTGGCTGGCCACATTTGGGTTCCAGACCCTCAGAATCTGTATGAGATATAAAAGTTTGTTGTTTTCAGCTGCTAAGTATTGGAGTAATTTGATCTGCCAAAAATAGGTACTAATATATAGATGATAGATAGAGATAGATAGATACCCATCTAAACAGAATCAGTTGTTTTTAGCACTAGGAAGAAGTAAGGAAAAAGAGAGGACAAAAAAGGTGAGGGCCATCTCTGAAACAAAATAGAGTTCTTTATGAAGTCATTCAATCATCCCTCCCATTCTATGCAATATGGAAACTCTTGATCTGCTCTCCAAACTGAGGACACCAAGGGAAGTACTTGGGAGGTAAAATAGTGACTCTGGAACCTGGGGCACACACCTCTTCCTTTTCTGGAATTACGTGCTGACAGCAACTCACAAAGGGGCCTAGCATGAAACTTGTGTAAGCAATTGTGGGGTGACACATCTGGGCAGAATGAGTATCATAGCCTATTCGCTGGAATATCATAGAAGGAAACTAAGTTGCCACCATGCTAGATAAAGGTGGACTGACCCAGGAGAACCATGCCAGTTGAGCAAGGAAGGGAGACTCTTGATATGGGTTAGAGTGGCTACAGCTCTGTAAACTTGACCACTAGCTTTTGAGGGTCCACTGGGCCTAGCATCTTGGACAAACACATACCACCTGGGCCATCACCTATGCCAAGCATGATGTCACAGCATAACCCTACCTGGGATATCACGTAGGGAGATCCCACCAGTTGCAGAGTGACCAAATAATACCAAGGAACTTGTCAGATAGACAAATATGGCCTGACAAAGGAAGGATAGGTCTTCCTTCTCCACTTCCCATGAGGGGACTCTTGGAGCAGGCATGAAGGACTGCAAGGAGGACAAAAAGGGGCACCGAAGGACAAAGCCGTCCTCTGATGCCCGAGCTTGGAGTAGGGGCTCTGAACTAGACAATGATGGAGGATAAAAATATCTGAATGTCATGAAATGTTTACTCCAAATGAAACTATTTTAAGCTGGAAGCGACTGGACAGGGCTGATATTTATAATTTGGGGCTAACTTCAGTTTTTCCACTGCTGAGTGCGAAAAGGGATTTTTTAGTGAAAAGAAAGTTACAAAAATAAAGCAAATTTCTTGTTGGCGCATGGCTAAGTAGGGCCTGTTCAATTAAAGCCATTAAATAAATAAGCAATGAGACCTGAGATGTGCACTCTGCCTCCTCTTGAATGTTAAACGATCAGAGTCCCCTGTGCAGCCAGCTATACTCTTCAAGACCTTTCACAGTTATAAATGCAGATATTTTTCAATTGTTTAAGAATCTCCTGCCCCTTGTAAATACTATTCCCTCTTAGACTCTAGACCAGTTGTATTCAATAGAGCTTTCTGTGATGATGAAAATATCTCACATCTACACTGTCCAATACAATTGCCACTAGTCACATGTGGCTTCTGAAGGATTGAATTTTAAACTTTTTAAAATTTTAATTAACCTAAGTGTAAACAGTAGCACATGACTAGTGCTACAACACTGGATAATGCAGTTCTAGATAGAACTGTACATCTTTCTTTTTATCTTTTTTTTTTTTTTTTTTGAGTTGGAGTCCCATTCTGCTGCCCAGACTGGAATGCAGTGGCACACTCACGGTCACCCCAGCATCAACCTCCCGGACTCCAGCGATCCTTCCCCCTCAACCTTCCAAGTAGACAGAACTACAGGTGCTCACTAACACACCAGGCTAATTTTTTCTTTATTGTAGAGACGAGGTTTTGCCAAGTTGCCCGGGTTGGTCTCGAACCCGCGGGCTCAGGCAATCCACTTGCCTCGGCCTCCCAAAGTGCTGGGATTACAGGCTGAGCCATCTTTCTTCCTACTGAACTTTTGGAAATCTGGTTTCCTAATCATGGAGTGCATCTTTTTCTGTCTGTTTGCAAACTCCAAAATAACAGGGTCACTTTGGCTCAAGGTTTCTGTCACTTCCACATCACCCACCAATTCTTCCCTAAGTGTCCTCAGACCAAATTTAGAATAACATTTACAATCATGGTTACATCAGGAAAATTTGAGCAAAGATTGGATAACTTAAAGTATCAAGTAATTAATAAAACTTCATACTGAAATATTGACAGATGAAATGATACTATGTCTGCCATTTGTCTTAGCTAATGGAACAGTAAACAAATAGAAGAAACAAGATTGCTTGATAATTGTTGAAACCGTGTGATGGGTTCATAGGCATCCCTTAGACTAGTCTACGTGAGTATAAAATATTTTAATTTTAAAAAGTTAAGAGTTTTTAACAAAGTGGGAAAGTGCTCTTACTATAAAATTAAGTGGAAAAAATATACTGGAGTGTATATTAGGAATGTATATACGTGGCAGGAAATACAGAATGTGGTGTGGTGGTTAGGCGCCCAGATGGCTGAGTTCAAATCCTGGCTCTAACACCAACTTGGCAATATGATCTCAGAGAATTTTTTTAGCTTTGCTAAACCTCAGTCTTCCTCTTATCTACACACTAAGGATCATATAAGAAGACACCTCCTAACTTTCTGTGGAGATTAAATAAGCCTATTTATGAAATACTTAGCCAGCATCTGGCACACCATGCAAGTCCAATCACTTATCTTTAGGGGATAGATTTATGAGTGGTTGCTCTTACACCAGCATATTATCTAATTTTCCACAAAAAAGGTTGTCTTCCTTTTCTATTCAGGAAGGAAGATGATTTCAAAAAGAATAGCTTACTCTATTGCTACATGCGCATTCCAAGAAAATGTTAGCAACGTAAATTAATAATTTATCAGATGTTCTAAACTTTAAAAAAAACAAAAATTCCAGCTTATGTCTGCGTGATTGGAATTCCCACAAAATGGCTTTGTGGTTTTGGGGATATGTATTAGGAAAGCATCTTCTTTTCACCTTCTCTGGCCCAGGATATGAAGTGGGGTTTTGTTTCCGTGGTTGTCCTTGTTATTCCTGACCCAAAAGCTCTGTATACTGATAAGTAGACCACTCATTACTCTCTTTGAAGATAATACTACACATTTTTGCCTTTCTATTATATTTGTATCTTGCAAAGAAAATATATCCAGTCACTGTTGCTTTCCAGTTATGACTCTACTCCCAAGTAGCAGTGATGCTTATGAAATTATCATTTTCAGGCTGGGCACGGTGGCTCAACCATGTAATCCCAGCATTTTGGGAGGCTGAGGCAAGAAGATTGCCTGAGTCCAGGAGTTCGAGACCAGCCTGGGCAACATGGTGAGAACTCGTCTCTACAATAAATCAAAAGATAATTCGCCTGGCATGGTGGCGCATGCCTGTAGCTCCAGGTACTTGAAAGGTGGAGGCAGAAAGATCGCCTGAGCCCACAGGTCGAAGCTGCAGTGACTGTGAGCATGTCACTATACTCCAGCCTGGACAACAGAGTGAGACTGCAACTCAAAAGAAAAAAAGAAAAGAAATTATGGTTTTCTTCTTTCAGTAATATGAACATCTTGCCTTATCCATTCTTCCACACTCACTGCATTAGCAGATGGGCATATAAGGTCACGAATAAATTTCTTGTCCAGTTACCTCCATTTTTGCCCTAGGATAACTGGGAACTGTCTTGATTATCCTGTTTCTTTCTATATCACAAAGACTGTTTTGCAGTTTTTCAACTATCAGTGTACGTATAATAATTGAACTGAAATTACACCAACCCAGATAAACAAGAAATACAGAGAGAGAGAGAGAGAGAAACTAGAGAATGTAGACTCGCATAACGTAAAAGTTCGAGAAGTAGGGTTATCTTCAGACATGGCTAAATCCAAGTGCCCTAATGTTTTCAGGATTTTCTCTGTCTTAATCATTAGACTCAGTTTTCTGCTGTGTTGACCACATTCTCAATCTCATTAGAGGTCAGTCTTTTTGTTGTTGTTTTTTGAGTTGGAGTCTCATTCTGTCACCCAAGCTGGAGTGCAGCGGCATGCTTACAGCCCTTACAGCCTTGACCTGCTAGGCTCAGGTGATCCTTCAACCTCAGCCTTCCAAGTAGCTGGAACTACAGGCACACGCCACCACACCTGGCTAATCTTTTGACTGATTGTAGAGATGAGGTCTCACCAAGTTGCCCAGGCTGGTCTCGAAGCTGTGGGCTCAGGCAATTCTCTCACCTTGGCCTCCTAAAATGCTGGGATTATCGGTGTGAGCCACCGTGCCTGGCCTTAGAGGTCAGTCAGACTTATACTAGCTATCATCATAACAACTCTAATAGAGAAAAAAAGCATGCCTCATTCTCAATTATTTGGGCAAAGTCCCCAGAGACAACTCTCAGTGATCCAGGCTAGGTCTTGTGCTCACCTCTGAGTCAATCACTGAGAGTTTGACAGACTCTTTCCAGGTTATATATTCACCCTTGGAGCCAAAGGATGTGGTCAACCCTCTTTGGTTACACAGACTATGTGCAGAAGATGCATGCTTTCTCTTCAAAGAGAAAGAAGCTAAAAGAAGATGACAGATTAATGCTGAGCAGACAAAAGCAAATGTCCACTATGTAGCCCATAAAAATACTTTTAACGTCCTTTGATGTCATTGGGAAATTTTCTGCCCAACATATTTTTCCCTGACTTTGTAGAACTTTCTGTTCTTGGCCAGTAGTTTCATAGTCTAGCATCTTGGGCTCTGGCCCAGGAAGTGAAATCCTCTTTGACGTCATCGACATGCCAGTTCTTCACTCCTAATATCCTCTCCCCAAATTCACAGCCAGTAGCTGGATGAAAAGATGGAACAACATCTGTGTCACCAAATCCTTCAGTGTCCTTTTCAAAGCTTTAAAACTTCCAGAGACATATTTCAGATTTCTTTTAACTATACCCTTTTATCTGCACATGAGTCAGCAGAACTGGGTAAGGGCTGGAGACCCCGTCGCATCACATCCAAAAACACAGTGCCCCTCCAAGCATGCCACATCTGGTCTCAGGAAGGAGTCACCCCATTTTGGGAATGCACAAGGGTTTCTTTTTTTCCACCTGGTTGTGGCTGCTTCTTCAATATATGTACATTACCAGTGTCTGTCACGGTGCTGAGGGCACACTAGATGTTCAATGGTGCATATCCTGTTTCCACTTTGCCCTTTCCAAGGGCCCTTAAAAAGCAATAACGATAACAAAACTAAGCTGCAAATGGGATCAGGAAGGAAATACTGGGGACTTTATCTATAATGTATTTTTCAAGCTAAGTGGTATTACTAGCTATTCTTCTGAAATATTTTATAAATTTAAAAATGTGTCATGTCTTAATTCACTTTGTGTTGTCATAAAGGAATACCGGAGACTGGGTAATTTATAAAGAAAAGAGGTTCATACAGTTCATGATTCTGCAGACTATACAAGAAGCATGGTGCCAGGACCTGCTCGCCTTCTGGTGAGGGCTTTTGTTCTGTGTCAAAACATGGCAGACAGGGTCAAAGGGAAAGGGTCAAAGAGAAAGTGAACATACGGGAAGAGAGATCATACCTGAAAGACCTCTTGGCTTTAAAAATAACTCTCTCTTGAGGTAGCAAATCCATTCCCCTGAGAACCCATCTAGTCTCACCAGAGTGAGAACTCACTACTGGAAGGATGGCACCAAGCCATTCATGAGGGATCTGCCCCCAGTCCCCATGACCCAAACACCTCCCATCATGCCCCACCTTCAACACTAGGGATCAATGTGAGGTTTGGAGGGGACAAATAACCAAACCATAACACAGGTTACAACCCAAGCAGACAAACCAAAAGTTAATCTGATCATTTCAGTCCCCAGCCTGGTTTCCCACAGCCCAAAGAATAACATCCAAGCTACTTGCCTGGCATGCAAAGCTCTTTGAGATGTGGCACAGTCTTCCTTCTTCCCAAAATTCATCTGTTGAAGCCCTACCCCACAATGTGATGGTATTTGGTGGTAATTAAGTTGAGATGAGGTTATGATGGTGGGGTCTTCATGATGAAATTAGTGCCCTCAGAAGAGGAAGGGACAATAGATCCCTCTCCCCACCCCTTCTCTCACCTCCCTCTTCCCCTCCCTTCCTCCCTCTACCATGTGAAGATACAGTGAGAGGGCAGCCATCTGCAAACCAGGGCCAGGAACAAAATCTGTCTGCACCTTGATAGAGGACTTCCAGAACTGTGAGAAATAAATGTCTGGGTTTTTTTTGTTTTGCTTGTTTGTTTGTTTGTTTGAGTAGGAGTCTCACTCTGTCACCCAGACTGGAATGCAATGGCACACTGACAGCCACCGCAGCCTCGACCTGCTGGGCTCAGTGGTCCTTCAGCCTTAGTCTTCCAAGGAGCTGGAACTACAAGCATGTGCTACCACACCTAACTAATTTTTTGATTTATTGTAGAGATGAGGTCTTGTCAAGTTGTCCAGGCTGGTCTCAAACCCGTGAGCTCAGGCTATCCTCTCACCTTGGCCTCCAAAAGTACTGGGATTCTAGGCATGAGCCACTGTGCCCGGTCCAATGTTTGTTGTTTAAGCCACCCAGTCCATGATGTTTCATTATGACAACCTGAGCTGACTAAGACACCACTCTCCCTCCCATAGTTATAGCTTTAGGCATCTTGAACCATTCCTAGTTCCCAGAGATTGCCATGTTCTCCTCAGACTGGGTACTTGGAATCTGTCATCTCTCCTCTTTTTTTCAAATAGCTAGTGCCTATTTATTCATTGTATTTGGTAGACTAGGCTAACAAAAAGAACCCATAATGCAGTGGCTTAAAGAATATAAATTTCTTTCTCTCTGATGTAGCAGTTCTGAGAGGAGAAGGCAATGTGAGTGGGAAATTCTATTCTTTGTGGTTGTACAAAAATCCAGGCTCCTTCCAGTCATTGCTGCCAGTATGTAAGTCCTCATCGTTATCTGCATGACTGAAGTCGGGTTACCACCACCCTATGCAAAGTCCAACCTGCAGAAAGGAAGAAGAGAGGCTAAATAAAGGAGGCACACTAGCATGTTTTGAGGTCCAGACCAGGAGGTAGGCCACATCATTTCCACTCATGCTATTGGTGAGAACTTAGTCACATGATCCCAGCTAATTGCTGGGAATGCTGGGAAATGTAGTCTCTAGCTAGGCAGCCATGTGCCTGCCTACATTTCTCTTATAACAGAAGAAGTAAAGAATGAATTTCAACAATTGAAGCTCAGGCCTCCATTCCTTTTTCTTCTTTTTTTTTAAGTTGGCGTCTCACTCCATCACCCAGGCTGGAGTGCAGTGGCATGTTCACAGCCACCCCAGCATCCACCTGCTGGGCTCAGGTGATCCTTCCACCTCAGCCTCCCAGGTAGCCAGAATTACAGGCATGTGTGACCACACCTGGCTAATTCTTTGATTTATTGTAGAGATGAGGTCTCGCCAAGCTGCCCAGGCTGTTCTCAAACCCGTGGGCTCAGGCAATCCCCTCATGTAGGACGCCCAAAGTGCTAGGATTATAGGCTTGAGCCGCCACACCCAGCCTCCATTCCTCTGAATGATCTTCTCTACTACCACTCTCTCTAGGTTGCATGCCTCTCTTGCCAACACTGAATATACTACATGTTAGGTTAAAAATATATCCCAGTAGGGACTCCAAATGTTAGGTCAGGCCTGATGGGGAGTATCTGGTTTGCAATCTGGTACCACGTGAAAGATGCAAAGAATTACACAGATGTTAGATTGGAAAATATAAGGGGTGTTTTGTTTTGTTTTATTTTGAGTCAGAGTCTCACTCTGTCACTCAGGTTGGAAGGCGGTGGCACATTCACGGCCACCACAGCCTCGACCTGCCTCAGCCTTCCAAGTAGCTGGAACTACAGGCTTGTGCCACTACGCCCAGTTAATTTTTCTTTATTTATTGTAGAGATGAGGTCTCGCCAAGTTGCCCAGATTGGTCTTGAACCTATGGGCTCAGGCAATCCTCTCACCTCTGCCTCCCAAAGTGCTGGGATTATAGGTGTGAGCCACCATGCCCAGTCGGGAAATGTAGCTTATTTAGAAAGAAAGTAAATTAGAGAGAAAGAGAGAAGATTCACCTCCCCAAGATAGGGGAGGGGACCAAAACTAAGAAAAATGGTGGTGATACCTCAAAGAGCACATGGTCAGACCATAGCTTAGCAGAGCAAATGGCAGTTGGTTGCTGGTAGTTCAGTCCTTTTTAAACTTTCTCTTTGATGAGGGAAGGTCGTTAAGGTGATTGAGCGATGGTTTGCCCCATGTCATCACAGAGGGCAGGTACGCACAGGTACTGATGTCCGGTGATGGACAGCAGGCAGATGGGTGGGATAGTCACATGACAGTTGCCATACTGATGGGGTCTGGGTCATGAAGGTCATGAACAGCTGATTAGTTTCACCTATTTACTAAACAAGTTAGGGAGGGGGTTGTCAAACAATTATCAATAGCTACCTCTGAGAAACCAGTTTTGTCCTTGGCTAGTGGTTTAGAAGGTAAATTAAAGTGAACTGCTAGTGAAACATGACAACTAGGCAGTGTTAAAATGACTACTCTTTGGCTATATTGACTCTATGTTATGTCCTTTCACTACATAACAGTTATCTCAGTGGTTGCTTATCACCCCAACTTCACACATCTCTCTGCCTACAACTAGACTGGGAGCATGTTGGTTGTGGCTCTCTATCATCAATGCCTGGCATTTACCACTAGACATTGAATATATTTTTCATAAAAGTGTGAGGGACCAGCTATATAATTGACAAGGCCCAGTGCAAAATGAAAATGTGGGGTCCCTTGTTCAAAAATGAGAATTGTAGCTGGGCGTGGTAGTGCACACCTGTAGTTCCAGCTATTTGGAAGGCTGAGACAGATGGATCACTGGAGCCCAGCAGGTCGATGCTGGGGTAGCCATGAGCATGCCACTGCACTCCAGCCTGGGCGATGGAGTGAGACTCTAACTCAAAAAAAAAAAAGAGAGAGAATTGTTCTAGACATTGTAGTTTATGCCTGTAATCTCAGTTACTCAGGAGGCTGAAGCAGGAAAACTGTTTGAGCCCAGGAGGACTAAGGCTAGGGGTGCACTATGCTGATTCAGGTGTCTGCACCAATTTTAGCATCAATATGGTGACCTCCCCAAAGTGGGGGACCACCAAGTTGCCTAAGGAAGGGTGAACTGGCCCACGTCAGAAACTGAGCAGGTAAAAATTCTCAAGCTAATCAGTGGTGGGATCACACCTGTGAATAGTGCATAGCCACTGCACCTCCATCTGGGCAACATAGCAAGACCCTGCTTTAAAAGACAGAATTTTTTTAAAAAGAGAAAGAGATAGAGAGAGAGAGACCAAGCTAAGCAACACAGTGAGACATCATCTCTATAATAAAATTAAAAATTAACCAGGCATGGTGGCGCATGTCTGTAGTCCCAGTCACTTGGAAGTCTGAAGTGGAAGGATCGCCTGGACCCAGCAGGTTAAGGCTGCAGTAGCTATGATCATACCAATGCATTCCAGTTTGGATGACAGAGCAAGACTCCGACTCAAAAGAGAGAGAGAGAGAGAATTCTAAGATGGCAACTGCGGAGCATTAAATCAAGCCTGGGGTCCTTCTAAATGCAGGCCTTCTGCAACAGCACAGGTCACATGCCCACAAAGCCAGCCCTGAAAGTACAAGTAAATGAAGGAGCTTCATAACCCGACTCATCCTCCATAGGAAAAGTCATATATCTGTTGTGTACTCACATGCAATGAGCGGAGATGAATCGAATTATGCTTGTAAGTGTTTGGGAGGTAACTCTTCTCTGCCCTACAGGTTAAACTTAATAGAGACCATCCCAGGGGAAGGTGGTTTCCATTGTCTTGTCATTGGCATGGTGGGACACTGCAGCTGGTGGGCTGCTAGCTCCCTAACAATCCAGATGTGTAGCATCTTGCCTTCCTCTCGCCTCCTTTGGGGTCCTCCTTTCAGTCTGTCACCGAAGCAGCAATAATCATCATGGTAATTTTCTTACAGCCTGAGAGACTATCGGGACTGGGAAGACCTTAGAAATCATTGCCAAGCGATTCTCCAGCATCTGCTCAAACACCTCCAGCGTCAGGGAGCTTCCTACCTCCCAGGCAGCTCCTTCTGTTTTTGACAGCTCTGCAAATGGAGTTCTTCCTCAAGATGAGCCAAAATCTACTTCCTCGTGACTTCCACCCTCTGACTCAGAGCCACATAGGGGAATTGGAACAGGATTCCTGTGCCCTTTGAGTGTCTAATGGCCACTAATGTTCACCTGAAAACAGAGGATGTCAACGAGCAGCACCGAGGTGGAACACGGGACACAGATGTATTATGTTTGGCCAAGACAGGAGCTAAACTTTATTTTCTTGGTTGGTTACCAACAGTAAAAAATCTGGAGAGTTTACCTAGAATTCAAGCCTCCAAAACTTGGAAGCTCTGGCAATACTAGGCTCATGATCCCACAATCCTATTTGCCACTAAGGACATTGAGAATTGGTATTGGGTGGCCAAATGACATTGTATCACAGCCTGTTGCTTTGATACTTAATATCCATGTGTTCTCATTTAACTTGAGGTCAGAACCCTTTATTAATAAATGTGTGAAATGTACTTGGCCTCCCTACCATAGGAGTAGCCAATGAGTTGGAAGCCAAAGGCAAACCCAGGTCTTTAAATTGGCTTCAAGGGAAAGTTGTTCAATGAGATGACTCCCCTTTTGCCTTTTCTTCTCCCTGCTCAGAATGCAGAGGTGTTGGCTGGTGCTCCAGCAACTACACTGTGACCATGTTAGCCTTGAAGATAGAAGCCACATGTAGAAATGTTGAAGCAAACAGATAGTAAGTAGGGTCCTGAGTCAATAATGATTAGAGAATCGCCATATCAGCTCAACCTACCTGTGAACTTTTAGTTAAAAAATATATATATACATTTTGAGTTGGAGTCTCACTCTGTTGCCCAGGCTGGAGTGCAGCGACACAATCACGGCCACCCCAGCGTCATCCTTCTGGGCTCAGGCGATC
Organism: Cephalopachus bancanus; assembly: GCA_027257055.1. Classification (NCBI taxonomy): domain Eukaryota; kingdom Metazoa; phylum Chordata; class Mammalia; order Primates; family Tarsiidae; genus Cephalopachus; species Cephalopachus bancanus. The sequence continues at coordinate 5,898,844 of JAPVLO010000052.1, forward strand.
CTTCCACCTTAGCCTTTCAAGTAGCCAGAACTTGCCTACCTACTTTTTAAATTTTATTGTAGAGATGAAGTCTCGCCAAATTGCCCGGGCTGTTCTCGAACCTGTGGGCTCAGGCAATCCCCTCACCTCAGCAAAATAAATATTTTTAAAAGCAAACATAAAATAAGAATGCTTAAGCCACTCTTCTTTTAGGTAGTCATTATTAGGAATTAAAAGCAGTTCCTGGCCAGGCATGGAGTCATATCCCTGTAATCACAGTCCTTTGGGAGGCCAAGAGGGGAGGATTGCTTGAGTCCAGGAGTTTGACACCAGCTTGGGCAATATACTGAGACCTCATCTTTATGAAAAATAAAAATAAAAATAACTTAGTCCAGAATGTTACTTGGAGTCTGATGCAGAAGGATTACTTAAGCCCAGGAGTTAGAGGCTATGGTGAGCTTGGCAAGCTGAGGAGTTGGTAAACTGTGATCATGCCACTACACGCCAGCCTGAGTGACAGAGTGAAACTCTGCCTCAAAAATAAAAATACATTTTAAAAAATTTTTAAATAAATTTTAAAAAGCAATTCCTTCTTGGTATACAATTTCTTTGTCATTGCCTTTTCTTAAATTTTTATATGAAAAAGTCTCAACAAACACAACCACAGAGAGATTAATATCCTCATGCAAAATAATGAGTCGGGACCCTTACATCATACACAAAAATTAATGCAAAATAGATCATAGGCCTATATGTAAGCACTAAGACTATAAATCTCTAGAAGACAACATAACAGTACATCTTCTTGACGCTGCTGTAGGCAATGATTTCTTAGGATACTAAAAGCATAAGCAATAAAAGAGAGATTTTTTTTAAAAATTGGCCTTAATCAAAATTAAAAACTTTTGTGTTTCAAACAACACCATTAAGAAAGTGAAAAGACAATTCACAGAATGAGGAAAAACATTTGCAAATTATTTACCTGATAAGGGATTTACGGTACGAATATAAGTATTACAACTCAATTACAAAGACTTTTAAAAACAATTTTAAATGTGCAAAGGATTTGAGCAGACATTTCCCCCAAAGAATATACACAAATGGCCACTAAGTACATGAAAAGATGCTCAACATCATTAGCCATCAGGGAAATGCAAATCAAAACCACAATGAGATGCCACTTTACACCCACTAGGATGGCTAGAATCAAAAATAACAAGTGTTGGCAAGGATGTGGAAAAATTGGAACTCCTGTGCGTTGCTGGTGGAAATGTAAAATGGTGCAGCTGCTGTGGAAAACAGTTTGGCAGTTCCTCAAAAAGCTAAACATAGAATGATCATATGATCCAACAATCCCACTTCTGGTTATATACCCCAAAAACTGAAAGCAGGTACTCAGAGAGATACTTACTGTCTTAGTCCATTTGCATTGCTATAAAGGAATACCTGAGGCTGGGCAATTTATAAAGAAAGGATGTTTATTTGGCTCATGGTTCTTCAGGCTGTAGAAAAAGCACGATGCCAGCATCTGCTTCTGGTGAGGCCTCAGAAAGCTTCTACTTGTGGCAGAAGGCAAAAGAGAAAGGGCATCACATGACAAGAGAGGATGGAAGAAAGAGAGGGGAGGACCAGACGCGGTGGCTCAAACCTGTAAGCCCAGCACTTTGGGAGACTGAGACAAGAGGATTGCCTGAGTCCAGGGATTCGAGACCAGCCTGGGCAACTTGGCAAAAACTCATCTCTCCAATAAATTAAAAAATTAGCCTGGCGTAGTGGCACACGGCTGTAGTTCCAGCTATTTGGAAGGCTGAGGAGGAAGGATTGCCTGAGCCCAGCAGGTCAAGACTGCAGTGGCCATGAGTGTGCCACTGCACTCCAGCCTGGGCGACAGAGTGAAACTCCAACTCAAAAAAAAAAGAAAGAGAGAGAGAGAGGAGAAAGCTGCCAGGCTCTTTTTAACAATCAATTCTTGTGGGAATTAATAGAGTGAGAATTCATTGCCTCAAGGATGGCACCTTACCTTCTTGAGGGATCAGCCCTCATGACCTAAAAACCTCCCACCAGGCCCCACCTCCAACACAAGGGATCAAATTTTGACATGAGAGTCAGAGGGACAAATATCCAAACTATACCAAGATACTTTTAAACCAATGTCCATAGCGGCATTATTCTCAATAGCCAAAAGGTGCAAACAACTTATGTCCATCAACAGATGAATGGATAAAACGTAGCATATACCTAACATGCAATATTACTCTATCATGAAAAAGAATGAAATACTGATGCATGCTACAACATGACTAAACCTTGAAAACATTATGCTTAGTGAAACAAGCCAGACACCAAACAGCAAAGATTGTATGATTCCACTTATATGTGGGACCTAGGGACAGAAAATAGAGGGACTAGGGTGAGAAGGGAATGAGGAAATATTGTTTAAAGGGTAGAGCATTTTCATTTGAGATAATGGAAATATTCTAGAAATAGATAGTGTTGACTGTTACACAATATCATGAATGTATTTATGCCACTAAATTGCATGCTTAAAAAGGGTTAAAGTGACCAAGCATGGTGGCTCACACCTGTAATCCCAACACTTTGGAAAGTCAAGGAAGGAGGATCACTTGAGGCCAGGAGTTTCAACAACATAGTGAGACCTGATCTCTACTAATAAATAAATTGCAAGACATGGTGGCACACACTTGTAGCCCCAGCTATTTGGGAGGCTGAGGTGGGAGGATCACTTGAGCCTGGGAGGTCAAGGTTGTAGTAAGCCATGTTTGTGCCACTGCAGTTCAGCCTTGGTGATAGAGACACTGTCTCAAAAAATAAAAAAAAAAATTAAAGAGGTACATATTATGTTATGCACATTTCACCACAATAAAAAATTAAAATTGAAAAACTATTATAACAAGTGTTGGTAAGAATGTGGGGAAATTGGAACCCTCATGTCTTACTGATAGGAATGCAAAATGGTACAGCCATTGAGGAAAACAATCTGGCAGTTCCCCTAAATGTCAAACATAGAATTACTACATAACCCAGCAATTCCACTGCTAGGAATACTCAAGAAAAATATTAATAAAATATTAATAAGCTGGGTGCGTTGGTTCATGCCTAAAATCCCAACACCCTGGGAGGCTGAGGTGAGAAGATTGTCTGAGCTTAGGGGTTCAAGACTAGCTTGGGCAACTTGGCGAGACGTCTGCAAAAAATTATAAAATCATAAAAATTAGCCAGGCATGGTGGTGCACGCCTGTAGTTCCATCTACTTGGAAAGCTGAGGAGAAAAGATTGTCTGAGCCCAGCAGGTCGAGGCTGTGGTGGCTGTAAGCATGCCACTGCACTCCAGCCTGGGTAACAGTGAGACTGTGACTCAAAAAAAATATATATATATGTGTATGTATATATATAAACATATGCCCACACAAACATCTGTACATGAATGTTTATAGCACCCTTATTTATAGTATCCCCAAAGAAGAAACAACCTAAATGCCTACCAGTTAACAAGTGCATAAACAAAATGTGACATACAACTGAATGTTATTCAACAATAAAAAAGAATAAACCACTGATACAAGCTACAAAAAAGGTGAACCTAGAAAACACATTGTAAAAGAAGCCAGTCATGAAAGACCACTTTTTTTTGTTTTTGTTTTTTTGGGGTTTTGGGGGTTGTGTGTGTATGTGTGTGTGTGTGTGTGTGTGTGTGTGTGTGTGTGTGTGTGTGTGTGTGTGTTTTGAGTTGGAATCTCAATCTGTCGCCCAGACTGGAGTACAGTAGCCGCTCCCGGCCACCGCCGCCTCGACCTTCTAGTCTGGCGATCCTTCCACCTCAGACTTCCAAGTAGCTGGAACTACAGGCCCGTGCTACCACACCTGCTGGGTTTTTTTGTTTTTGTTTTTTTGTTTTTTTTGAGTTGGAGTCTCTGTCACCCAGACTGGAATGCAGTGGCATGCTCCCAGCCACCGCAGCCTCAACTTGCTGGGCTCCTGCCATCCTTCTGCCTCAACCTTCCAAGTAGCTGGAACTACAGGCGTGCACTACCATGCCCGGCTAATTTTTTTGATTTATTGTAGAGATGAGGTCTTGCCAAGTTGCCTAGGTGGGTCTCGAACCACCGGGCTCAGGCAATTCACTCACCTTGGCCTCCCAAAGCGCGGGATTACAGGCTGAGCCACCGAGCCCTACTGGTTTTTGTTTTTTTTAAATCAGATTCTCACTCTGTTGCCCAGGTTGGAGTGCAATAGCATACTCATGGCTACCACAGCCTTGATCTCCTGGGCTCAGGCCATCCTTCCGCCTCAGCCTTCCAAGTAGCTAAAACTACAGGCACACGCCACCACACCTGGCTATTTTTTAAATTTACTGTAGAGGTGAGATCTTGCCAAGTTGCCCAGGCTGGTCTCAAACCCCTCGCAATCCTCTCGTCTCCATCTCCCAAAGTGCTGGGATTACAGGCATGAGCCACCACACCCAGACAAAAGACCACATATTATATGATTCCATCTATATGCAAAATAGGCTACTGTACAGGGACAGAAACTAGGTTAGTGACTGCCCTTGACTGGGAAGAGGAGGAATGGGGAGTGACTGCTAATGGGTATGGGGTTTCTTTTTTTTTTTTTTTTTTGAGTTGGAGTCTCACTCTGCCACCCAGACTGGAGTGCAGTGGCCGCTCCCGGCCACCGCCTCCTCGACCTGCTAGGCTCCGGCGATCCTTCTGCCTCAGCCTTCCAAGTAGCCGGAATTACAGGCAGGCGCTACCATAGCCCAGCTGATTTTTTTTTTTTTTTTTTTTTTATTGTAGAGATGAGGTCTCGCTGCCCAGGCGGGTCTCGAACCCGCGGGCTCAGGCAATCCACTCACCTCAGCCTCCCAAAGGCGCGGGATTACAGGCTGAGCCACCGAACCCGGCTTTTTTTTTTTTTATTTTATTTGTGGATTGTTTTGTATCTCAATAGCCTTAGGGAGTACAATTAGTTTTTGGTTACATGGTTGCATCGTGGGGTTTCTTTTTGAGGTGATAAAGATGTTCTAAGCTAAGGTTGTGGTGACAGTTATTCAACTTTGTAAATACACTAGAAATAATTGAATTGTACACTTAAAATGGGTAAATTTTATGGCTTTTAAATCATACCTCAATAAATTTTTTTAAATAAAATAGTCTAATAAAATGAATTCTCATGCACCTGTTCCTGCTTCAACAAGTATTAACCTGTAGTTGATTTCTTTTCATCTATATCCCCCCAATTCCCACTCCCATGTTATTCTGAAGCAAATCCCAGATATCTCCTAATACAGAATTTTTTTTAGAGAATTTATTTTTTCCCCTTTAATTTTTTTGTTTGTTTTTTGTTTTTTTGTTGGAGTCTCATTCTGTCACCCAGACTGGAGTGCAGTGACATGCTCCCAGCACCGCAGCCTCGACCTGGTGGGCTCCGGCAATCCTTCCACCTCAGCCTTCCAAGTAGCCGGAACTATGGGCGCGCGCCACCACGCCCGGCTAATTTTTGATTTATTGTAGAGAGGAGGTCTCGCCAAGTTGCCCAGATGACTCTCAGACCCGCGGGCTCAGGCAATTCACTCACCTCGGCCTCCCAAAGCGCTGGGATTACAGGCTGAGCCACCGAGCCCGGTTTAAAACTTTTTTTTTTTATTTTAAAGATGTGAGCCGGGCTCCATGGCTCAGCCTGTAATCCCGCGGCTTGGGAGGCAGAGGTGAGTGAATTGTCTGAGCCCGCGGGTTCGAGAGCCGCCTGGGCAACTTGGCGAGACCTCGTCTCTACAATAAATCAAAAATTAGCCGGACGTGGTAGTAGCGCGCGCCTGTAGATCCGGCTCCTTGGAAGGCTGAGGCGGAAGGATCGCCGGAGCCCAGCAGGTCGAGGCTGCGGTGGCCGGGAGAGGCCACTGCACTCCAGTCTGGGCGGCAGAGTGAGACTCCAACTCAAAATAAATAAATAAATAAATAAATAAATAAAGATGTGGGGTACAATTTAGGGTAGGTATACAAATGTTCATTATGCGGATACCCTTGTTGATGAGGCGTGCCCTCTCCCTTCCCCAGACAGATTCCCACTACTGCCACTCCCTTCCCAGCAGTTTCCCACTGCTTTTTCTTATAGTATTATGATAATTGTTCAAGGTCCACTTATGAGTGAAAACATGTGATACTCAGTTATTTGTTTATGTGAAAGATCACTCATCACTCAGTATTATAGACTCTATATCCATCCAGGGTTCTGTGAATTTCATGATTTTGTTCTTCTTTATGACTGCATAAAATCTATCATGTATATGTCCCACATTTTTTTTTTACTAATACAGAATTTAAAACCAGAAAAATTCTGCAGTGTGGTTGGCTGCCTGCATTGTTCTTGGTCATGTGACATTCAAGCTTTGTTCTCCAGCTTCCTGGAAATATTGCAAATGGTACTTGATAGTAAATCCTTTTCTGTTTAACCTTTTCTGCAACTAAGAACCTTAACTACCGTAACCACAGTTAACATTGAATGTATTAGTATATATTCATTCAAAGGGGTGTTTGGATGGAGCTGTGGTATCTAAAAAATAGCATTAGAGAATTGTCCATCCATAATAAAAACCTCCTTGGAAATCCAGAGCCCTCTGGTCATACTAGATTTGAAATTAGGTCTGTGCATGGGTGGGAATGAACTGGAAGAGGGAGCATTCCGTCCTATGGGAAATTCCAGTAATAAAGAACTGATGCCTATTAATAAATTCAAACATATTATTGTATTGGTTCTTTAATATCTTGGATTCTGACCCTGATCTTCTAAGGGGAAACTGGCTTCCTTTCCGGAAAGGTAATGGAGGAAAACACCATTTCCAGCTGGGCGTGGTGGCTCACGCCTGTAATCCCAGCACTTTGGGAGGTGGAGGTGAGAGTATTGCCTGAGACCAGGAGTTAGAGATCAGGCTGGGCAACATGATGAGGCAATTACAAAAAAAATTAGCTGAGCATGATGGTACGTGCCTGTGGTTCCAGCTACTAGGAAGGCTGAGGTAGAAGGATCGCCTGAGCCCAGCAGGTCGAGGCTGTGGTGGCCATGAGCATGTCACTGCACTCCAGCCTGGGTGACAGAGTAAGACTACTAAAAAAAATAGAAAACACCATTCCCTCACCCATGGCGCTGGCTGATTTGCTGGTTCCTCTTGTCACATCCTCTACAACCTGGGCTTACCCGTCAGCTTCTTCCTATATCGCAAGTAAAGTAGGTAGGCTTTGGTTAACATCTCCACTCAGCCATGTTTCAAACATAAAATAGGATCAGAGGTATTTTTGAGTTGGAGTCTCACTCTGTCACCCAGACTGGAGTGCTGTGGCACACTGCTCATGGCCACCACAGCCTCGACCTGCTGGGCTCAGGCGATCCTTCTACCTCAGCCTTCCAGGTTGCTGGAATCACAGTCATGCGCCACCATACCTGGCTAATTTTTTGATTTATTGTAGAGACGAGGTCTCGCCATGTTGCTCAGGCTGGTCTTGAACCCCTGAGCTCAGGCAGCCCTCTCACTTCGGCCTCCCAAAGTGCTGGGATTACAGACTTGAGCCACCACGCCTAGCAGGATCAACGGTCTTTAAGAGATTTGGGGCTTAGCCGGGCTCGGTGGTTCAGCCTGTAATCCTGCGCCTTTGGGAGGCTGAGGTGAGTGGATTGCCTGAGCCCGCGGGTTCGAGACCTGCCTGGGCAGCGAGACCTCATCTCTACAATAAATCAAAAAATCAGCCGGACGTGGTAGCGCATGCCTGTAATTACGGCTACTCGGAAGGCTGAGGTGGAAGGATCGCCGGAGCCCAGCAAGTGAGGCTGCGGTGGCCGGGAGCGGCCACTGCACTCCAGTCTGGGTGACAGAGTGAGACTCCAACTCAAAAAAAAAAAAAAGAGAGATTTGGAGCTTCGGAACCCAACTTGCCTGTGTTCAATTCCCGATCTCTTATTAACTGCATGACCTTCAGCAACATACTCAACCTTTCTGAGTCTCTGATGCTCCATCAATAATATGGGCAGGCCGGGCTCGGTGGCTCAGCCTGTCATCCCGTGCCTTTGGGAGGCTGAGGTGAGTGGATTGCCTGAGCCCACGGGCTCGAGACCCGCCTGGGCAGCGAGACCTCATCTCTACAATAAATAAATTTTAAAAATCAGCCGGGCGTGGTAGCGGATGCCTGTAATTCTGGCTATTCGGAAGGCTGAGGTGGAAGGAACGCTGAAGCCCAGCAGGTCGAGGCTGCGGTGGCCGGGAGCGGCCACTGCACTCCAGTGTGGGCCACAGAGTGAGACTCCAACTCAAAAAAAAATAATAATAATGTGGGCATAACAACTCTATCTCACATGTTGGTTGAAAGGATGGCATGGAGTTAGCTATATAAGGCACCTAGGTCGTTTGACATGAAGAAACCCTTCAACAATTGTGGTACCTATCCTGTCTACCACCCTTTATTAGTAGTAAATATGAAATTGGGTTAGATCTTGAATTGGCATCTTCTCACTCATAAAACGTTAGGTTCTTGTTGCTGGTGTTATTGATTTAATTTTAAGCAATGCACTCATTTTTTAATAAATATATTACTTTTATACAATAAGAATCATAACAATAATAAACATTTATTGAGTGCTTGCTCTATAGCAGACACTATTGAGAGATTTTAGTGCCCCGTTTTGTCTTCTAAGTCTCACTGTTAATTGAGGATTATCTTAGAGAAGAGTAAATTGGGTAAGGTCAATTTTCTCACTCAATGTCATACAACTGGTAAAACAGATGGGTCAGGATTCAAAGTCCCCCTGTCAGTTTCTAGAATCTTCCCTGTGCTGCTTCCCCATCTGCTCTGAGCTCTGCCTCTAGGCTGCTCAATTTCCACAGCTTCCTTAAGAGGGTCATTGCTCCCATCTCTAGGCCCTGGACCCACCATTATCTAGTTTTAGAATCTTCCTGCTCCCTTGACTCATCTCTGCTGCCTGGGCTGCTTGGCCAGGGGTGGCTTCCGGGGTCCTGGGCATTTGTCTTGAGTTGACCGACAACCTTGCAGATCCCTGATTTTGTGTCACCTTCCTGGTCCTGACCATGGTTTTGCCTCAGAGACAGGACCCAGCTGCTTGCTCAGTTGCTGACTACCCACCCTGCCTAGACCACCGATGGCTTGACTTCGTAACCTGCATGTTCCCTGGCTTCATCTTGACCACCATGGTAGGCAGCTTCTGAAATAACTTCCAGTGATCCTGCCTCCTGCCATCCACGCCCTGTGTAATCCCCTCCCCTGAGTGTCTCTCGCTTCTAAAGACTGTGATTTCTGTCTTGCTCACATATTCTCTCTCCTTCTTTCCCACTGCTTCTCTCTCCAACCCTATCTCTTTCTCTCCTCTCTCCCTCCCTTTCTCACTCACACTGATGAAGCAAATTGCCATGTTGCCAGCTGCCCTGTAGAAAGGCCCAAGCGGCAAGGAACTGAGGGCAGTCTGCAGATGACAGCCTATGAGGAACTGTGGTCTTTAGTCCAATAACCTGTGAGGAGCTGAGTCCTGCCCATAACCACTGAGTGGGCTTGGAAGCAGACCCTTCCCAGTTCAGCTGACAGACACTTCGATTGCAGCCTGTGAGGGACCCTGAGCTTGAGGACACAGTTAAACGTCACCAAAAGTTCTAACCCACAAAAACTGTGGGATAATGTGTATGCCACTTAATTACAGGGTAATTGTTATGGAGCAGCAGAGAACTTATCCAGCCACTGACTTAGAGGGCTTCCCTAGGTGTGTCTTTCATCTGTGCCCTAATGTTCCAGCAAGTCATGTCACTGCTACACCACTAAAGTCACCAGACTAAAGGGATCAACTAAACACTCCCCAGAAATAATTCAATAACTTTACACAAAGATGTGTTAGATCAAAATTCATATGTTGGCACTTGGACCCCAAGATGATATTAAGAGGCCTGTGGGAGGTGATTAGGTCACGAGGACTCTGCCTTCATGAATGGGATCAGTGCCTTTATAAAAGGACTTAAGGGGTTCTGACTGCCCCCTTTTTGCCCTTCTGCTATATGAGAATACAGCAACAAGGTACCATTTTGGAAGCAAATAGCAGCCCTCACCGGACACCAAGTCTACTGATGCCGTGATCTTGGACTTCCTAGCTTCCAGAACTCTGATAAATAAATTTACATTATTTATAAATGACCCAGTTTGTGGTATTTTGATATAGCAGCAGGAATAGACTAGGACAATGCCAAGAACAATTAAGTTGCCAATCAGTGGAAAATGAAATAATTCTTTTAGAAAGTACATTCTCAACAGGGGGCAATATTGCCAACAAAGGTGCCGAAATGGATTCATGAGAAGTGAAAAATCTTACACTTTTTGTGTACAAATCACAGACATATGTATGATAGGTAAACAGATATGCAATATCTCTGTGATATTAAAATTTGACAGATGTGGGGGAATAGTGATCTTTTTCAAAAAAAATATTGAGAAAACTCTGATTCAGAATGACAAACCTGGCTGCCTCATGCAGATTGAAGTGCTGTAGGGAAGAATGAGACAGCAGAAGCTTTAGCAATACCTAGTACAAGAGGTTAGGCATGAATTAATAAGAAGCTTCTGGCACTTTCTCCAAGTGCAGGTAGGGTCCTGTTCCTGGTGGAGGTACTCTCAGCACCCTGAACTTCCCCCATTTTGGAGCTTAACACACCATTTCTTTTTGTTTGTTTGTTTCTTTTTTTTTCTGAGTTGGAGTCTCACTCTGTCATCCAGGCTGGAGTGCAGTGGTATACTCACGGCTACCCCAGTGTCGATCTGCTGGGCTTCGGCGATCCTTCCACCTCAGCCTTCCAAGTAGCCGGAACTACAGGTGCATGCTACCATGCCCAGCTAATTTTTTTATTTATTGTAGAGACGAGGTCTTGCCAAGTTGCTCTGGTTGGTCTCGAACCTGTGAGCTCAGGCAATCCACTCACTTTGGCCTCCCAAAGTGTGGGATTACAGGCTGAGCCACCGAGCCTGGCCAGCACACTCTTTCTTGGTTTCCTTTCACCTGTCAGAAAATACGTTGAGGGCACAGACCCACTAGCACAGTGCCTGGCACACAATTGAAGGTCAAGAAAAGACCTTTGTCTGCAACTGGTGGTGCGCCTTGGGCTGTTTCTCCTCGAGCAGCGAGAGACTCCAGTCAGCACCAGTGACTGCCCCACTCCAAGGCATCACCCCAGGTCTGCTCTGCTCTGCCATGGAATGCTGGATTTGCGCTTATTCTCCAGAGCAGTTTGGAAAGGGCCTCCCCTCCTCACCCTTCTACTCCCTTGGCCCTGGGGTCATGCAGTCAGAGAGCTTCGGTTACTCAGGAACAGGCTCAAGTAAGAGCCAAAGAGCCGCACCCAAACCTTCAGGCCCTCTGGTCCAGCTCCATGTGCCAGGTTCAAATTCTTTCCCAAGGGCCCCATGGTCTGTGTTTGGTGCCTTCCTTCCAGTAGCCTCCCTGCCCAGTTAACAAGACAAGCCTGGGCATAGTTAAAAACCAGTTGCAGGCCAGGCTTGGTGGCTCAGCCTGTAATCCCAGCACTCTGGGAGGCCGAGGTGAGTGGATTGCCTGAACCCGCGAGTTCCAGACTGTCCCGGGCAACTTGGCGAGACCTCGTTTCTACAATAAATCAAAAATCAGCCGGGCATGGTAGCACGCGCCTATCATTCCAATTACTTGGAAGGCTGAGGCGGAAGGATCACCGGAGCCCAGCAGGTTAAGGCTTCAGGGACCAGAAGCATGCCACTGCACTCCAGTCTGGGCGGCAGAGTGAGACTCCAACTCAGAAAAAAAATAGTTGCAGGCCTGGTTCAGTGGCTCAGCCTATAATCCCAGGACTTTGGGAGACCAAAGTGAGTGGATTGCCTGAGCCTGTGGGTTCGAGACCAGCCCGGGCAATTTGGTGAGACCTCATCTCTACAATAAAAAAAAAAAAAAAAAAGATTATCTGGGCATGGGTAGCGCACGCCTGTAGTTCTGGCTACTTGGAAGGCTGAGGTGGAAGGATAGCCAGAGCCCAGCAGGTTGACACTGGGGTGGCCGTGAGCATGCCACTGCACTCCAGCCTGGGCTCCAACTAAAAATGAAACTCCAACTAAAAAAATAAAATAAAATAAAAGCCAGTTGCGACCACAGCTTGCCATCCCCATCTCTGGAGATCATCTCGCAGTCCCCATGGAGAGTGATGGGGGCAAATCAATCCTAGGATGGGACGAGATCGCTGACCTCACAGTCCAGGTGAATCTGACCATGAGGCCCCTATTCCCCAACAATGACCACCGTTAGAATGTATAAATTCTGACACCGTTTAAGAGCTCTCATTACTTTATAGTAATGTTTCCTGAATATATTCATCACTAAGATAGATAGGTAGATAGTCAAACCCACTCGAACTCGAGGTGAGAATCAGAACATACAAGACCTTAGAAGTGAGAAGGGCATCCACTTTTGTCTAAGTTGAAGAGTCATCCTGCTCTGACTCAGATTCAACTGTCTTTGCCCCAACTCACTAGTTGTGTAGCCTTGGGCTAGTTTAGTAACGTCTCTGTGCCTCAATTTCCTCATCTGTAAAACAAGGATGAAGCCGGGCGCGGCAGCTCAAGCCTATAATTCCAGCATTTTAGGAGGCCAAGATGAGAGGATTGCCTGAGCTCAGGTGTTGGAGACCAGCCTGGGCAACTTGCTGAGACCTCGTCTCTACAATAAATCAAAATAATGAGCCAGATGCGGTAGCACATGCCTGTAGTTCCAGCTACTTGGAAGGCTGAGGTGGAAGGATTGCCTGAGCCCAGTAGGTCAAGGCCGCAGGAGCTGTGAGTGTGCCACTTTGCTCCAACCTGTGCAACAGTAAGACTCCAACTCAAAACAAAAGGATGACAGTGGTATTTTCTCATAGGATTGTTGATAGAATAAAATGAGGTGATGCATATAAAAGACTAGAAACAGGCTAGGCTCACGCCTGTAATCCCAGCACTTTGGGAGGCTGAAGCAGGACGATTGCTTAAGAGTTCGAGTCCAGCCTGAGCAACATAGTGAGACTTTGTGAATACAAAAAAACCAAAAAATTAGCCAGGCATGGTGGCACACACGTGTTGTCCCAGTTACTCAAAGAGGCTGAGGTGGAAGGATTGCCTGAGCCCAGGAGGTTGAGGCTATAGTGGGCTAGGATCATGTCACCATACTCCAACCTAGGTGACAGAGTAAGACCCTGATTCAATAGTTGTGTAGACTTGGGCAAATTTATTAACTTCTCTGTGCCTCAGTTTCCTCATCTATAAAACAAGGATGATATTATACTTTCACATAGGTAAGTTCTCAGTGAATGTTGCCTTCATTGACTAATGGGGCCTATTTGTCTCACATACATTCCATGGCAGACCCAGTGTGTCTCCTCCCCAAAGTTTTCTCTCCTTTTTTCCTTGCTGCTAGAGGTAGCTCCCCATGTTAGCTTTTGGGAATGCTTGATATTCATTTCCCAGGCTCCCTCCCAGCAAAAGACAGCTGTGGTTTGTGGGGCGGGGGGTTGCTGGGACCAGACAGCCGAAGTCATGGGCAGAGAAAATATTCATCTAAGTCAGATTAGAGTAGAAAAACAAGTTTATTGAATGCACTGCTAGAGAGCACCAGGCAGAACAGCGACAAGTGAGTTGTCCACCCTAGAATAGTGACCTGAGGTTCTTCCCAGTAGAGTTTGACCTTCCTTTTGGATAGGGTGAATTTGAGGATTCCTGTCATGCATTAGGGTTCTTGCCATGCAAATGAGGCAGTTCTGACTGGTGAATGTTTGACTTTGATTGTAGGCTGCTTAGGGGCCAGCCAGAGGTTAACACAGGGATGATGCATGATATTACACAAAATGGCTTCCACAGTTTGGTTCTTGCCAGTGAGATGTAAGGAAAAAAAATCTGTGGAAGGTGTCTGAGAAATGTCTCTTTGATAAGAAGGATATGTGAAAATACTCCTCTCCTTTCATGCTTTGGGTACTCTGGTGTGAAGATGTGATGTGATAACTTGAAGCTGAAGCAGCCATCTTGCCACCATGAGGGAAGAGTCATATGAATCGCAGAGACTTAGGCCTTTCTTTCTGTTATTTATAACTAAGAGTATCTTAGTAATATCACAAGCTAAGGAATCCTTACAAAAGTATTGTTCCCATGTCACAGGAGAAGAAACGGGAAACTAGGGGAAAAGTATTGTTCCCATGTCATAGGAGAAGAAACTGAAAGTAATGTGGCAGGAGATTTGATAATTTAATCCTCATAATAATTCTGTGAGGTAGGTTTGAATATTAGTTTACATAAGATTTCTGCATAAGTTTAGGGGATTAAATATTGCCCAGTCTCACAGTGCATACATGGACAAGCTAAGACTTGAACCAAGGTCTCCCAACTCTAAATGCAATTGTCTTCCCAACAACTTTAGATGCTTTTGTTCAACATCAAAATCCTCTTGGACATTTTACTTCACTGATGATGTTTAATAAATAAAAATTCAGCAACTCTAATTTAGGTCATGTCAACCTGAACATAATTGTGTTTATTGCTTAGAAAGTCAATTTGCTAACTAAATATTAGTCATAATGAAAAAGAACGGTGGCTACAGATGGATGAAATTCACAGTCCTAAGGTCCATGTGCCAATGTATATTTCTGTCTTTAGGCTCCCAGAGAATTTATATTCCCGACCCGCACTTCAACTGGTAATTGCCCAGCGTCTGTTCTTTTTAAATCTTTATTATTTTTTATTCTCTCCCAGATGTTGAGTTGAGCTGTAGTGATTTCAGGATTTCAGTGAGAGGTCCAGCTGCTGGGTTTGGGAAGTATCCATGTTTTGTTTCTTTTCAATCCTTCAACTTGAATTTATGATGAGGTTTTGATGAATAGTTCCCTTCTCCCAGCCCTGCCCTCTTTGCATGTGTCTGCGTCTGTGATATCTTTGGTTTAATTATGCGGATGTGTCTCTTGTTAGAAAATTTATGTGATGGCTGTTGCCAAGATCCAGGAGCCAGGACCAGGGATTTGTGGTCTAAACATCCTCAACTCCACTCTCTGCAGTATATCCAACGTGAGGTTGGGGGGTCTAGGTAACTTATTAATTTAAGGCTCTATCAGGTTGAAAGTTTGAGAAGGTGTCAGACCGGTGAATTGCAGATATATGATGGGAAACAAGGATTTGAAGGGCCATGACAAGATTTGGGCAGAGGTACAAATAGGAATAGATGGGACAGGGAAGATGGGGGTGGATAGGTGAGTGTATTGACTGTATTTACACAGATAGGACCTTACAGTTTGGGTCTTTGCCACCCATAGACTGCTGGCACTGTTTAATAACCTTGGCTACATTTGCTTACTTCTTGGCTTTCCAATTAGATTTTAAATTTTTTGAAATCAATAACAATTCTAGTTATTTCTTCTGTGTAACAAATCACCCCAAAATCCTGTGGCCTAAAGCAACAAAAGTCATTTAATTATCTGTCACTGTTTCTGTGATCAGGAATTCGGGAAGGTCTCAGCTGGGGAGTTCTAGACAGTGGTCTCATGTAGTTGCAATTAGACAGCAGCTGAAGCAGCTAGGGACTGGCCGGGCATCTTTTTCTTCAAGTAGTATCAGAGCTTCTCCATGGAGGGGAGTCTGGGCTTCCTCACAGCACGGTGGACTCAGGAGCAGCCAGGCTGTTTACATGGCTGAAAACTCAGAAACGAGTATTCTAGAGTAAGGTGGCAGCTGTATTGTTTGTTACAACCTTTCTACTATACTCTATACTTTTTCTACTATATTGGCCAAAACAGGTGCAAAATATCACCTAATTTCTTTCTTTTTTTTTTTTTTTTTTTTTTTTTTTTGAGTCAGACTCTCACTCTGTCACCCAAGCTGGTGTGTAGTGGTATGCTCACGGCCACCACAGCCTCAACCTACTAGGTTCAGGTGATCCTTCTGCTTCAGTCTTCCAAGTAGCTGGAACTACAAGCGCGCACTATCACATTCAGCTAATTTTTTTATTTATTGTAGAGTCAAGGTCTCATTATGTTGCCCAGGCTGGTCTTGAATCCATGGGCTCAGGCAATTCTCTTGCCTCCACCTCCCAAAGTGCTGGGATTACAGGCGTGAGCCACTGTGCCAGGCTAAGGTCACCTAATTTCAAAGGACAAAAACATTGACTCCACCTCTAGATGGGAGGGATGTCAAAGTTATGTTGCAACAAGAGCTCCTGGGATGGGAGAGCCCTTGATGGCTATATTGGAATATGTGCCTTCAACAATTCCTAAACCTTCTGCCTGTTTATTGATATTCATTTTTTACTTCTCCCAGGATGTTTATCACTGAGCTACTGTTACCATAGTGCTCAATTCATGCTGACTGACACAAATCAATGCAACAAATTATTTATTAATTCATTTTGCCAACTGCTCGTTGAGCACATGCTAGTGTCAGGCATTAGGTCAGGCACAGGGGACACAGTAGTGGACAAAACTATCTTCCCTGATAGGTTCTCTCATATATTGAGAGGTAGGCAGTCCAGTGATTATTAAGTAATCAAAGAAATACATTGGGACAAATTATATGAAGGGAAAAAAGCCATGGAGTTATTTGTTGAGTCCTTAGCAGGGCAAAGAGCTGATCACAGTTAGGGGTAGGCAGGGCCAGAGATGGTTTTCCTGAGGAATACACTTGAGGAGAGATATTGAGAGCCATGTGCCAGGTAGAGGAACCAAAGAAAGGCCAGGAAGACTTGGGCATAGGTGGCCAGAGTGCACAAGGATGACTAACAGGCAGATGTCACGTACTTGTGAAGACGCTTGCATTGTGACTCATGAGAATTTTTCACATAGGAGAGTATGTCAGTCATAGCTCAGCCAGGAAAGTCAAGTCCACCCCAGTTATTCAGGGGATCAAAAAAGTTTATTTTATTTATTTATTTGTTTTGAGCCTGGGTCTCACTCTGTAACTCAGGCTGGAGGGCAGTGGCATGATCACAACTCACCGTAGCCTCGACCTTCTGGGCTTAGGTGATCCTTCTGCCTCAACCTCCCGAGTAGCTGGGACTACAGGTGCATGCCACCATGCCTAGATCATTTTTTTATTTTTGTAGAGATGAGGTTTCGCTATACTGCCTAGGCTGGTCTCAAACTCCTGGGCTCAAGAAAACCTCTAACCTCAGCCTCCCAAACTGCTAGGATTACAGGCATGAGCCACCGGGCCCTGCCCCAAAAAATCTATTAGATAGAAATAGAGTCTTGGGGAATGAAGGTCAGGAAGGCTACTTCCGGAAACGAGGGAGCGTGGGCATTATGAGGAATGATCTCATCAACATTGAGGACCAGTGAGGTGGGGGCGCTCCGGATGGTAACTTGGGAGTGATGAATGTCACTACCAAATGAGTTCAGTACTGCTGGATAATGATTACTTATGCTTTTTTCTCTTCCAAATCTCATGCCAGTGCTTCTCAAGGTACAAGCTAACCCAGCACCAGGCTGGCAAGGAATCTGGGGCATGAAGCCCCCGAGCTTGGTTTTCCCACATGTCTTGGACCATAGTCAGAGCTGGGACTAGGATGACGTGGGAGAGGCTGCCAGGGTGCAGAATTTAAGGGGTCACTCCCAAGCCACTCCTAACGCCTGCATGACCCTGAGAGTGAGTGCCTCCTGAAAGTCTGCAACCTCGTGCAAGACCTGTGTGAGATGGACTTGGAGCTGCCTCCTGACTGGGAGTGGCAGGCCCCAGCAAAGGCCTCTGGGTCAAGGGGCCTCCCTGGAGCTGTGTCTAAAGTGGGAACTGGATTAGCTGGTTGGGGGGGAAAGTATTCCAAGAAAAGAAAATAGTATGTGGGAAATTCCAGAGACCTTCAGGAGCCTGGCTTCTTAGCAGGACTGAGTTAGAGATGCCATTTTAATAGGATTATGAACTCTTCTGTCAGTCACACTGGCTCTATTATTTGCTTGTTGTCTTCTAACCGTTGTGGGTACATTGGGGACGCCAATAAGCGGGGAGAGGGAGGAGGATTAGGATTCAGAAACTACCCAAGGGACACAATGTTCACTATCTGGAAAATGGGCCACTTGAGACCCAAGCCTCACCACTATACAGTATGTCCACATAAACAGTAGCATATGTACCCTGGATCTAAAATAAATAAATGGAAAAAAAGGTGTTGTGAGTACAGAACTGGAATTCTTCTAGGTTCTGAGATAGCAGAACCATTGTCTACCCATGAAGAATTGAGTGAGGGGAGATAAGGTTGAAGGAGCCCCATCAATTCCACTGAATAAGGACTCTGGCTATAGCTGAAGGGATGGTAACCAGGGACCCTCTGCCTGGGTCAGAACAGAAATCAGGAGAAATGGGGGAGGGAAGATGCTTTGGACATTTGGGTTTAATTCTCTGTGATACCAGCCACTTCTAATCATCTCTGGTAACATCACTGTGGTCCAAGATACCCTCATTTCTCACTTGCATTAGAACAACCTCCTAGTGGGCCTCCGTATCTCAGCCCTTGGCCTCTACTGGCTACACAGTAAAAGAGATTATGTCCCTGGCATCCTCAAAACTCTGCAGTGGCTTCTCGTCCTCTCAGAGTAAAAGCCGATGTCCTTCAAGTAGCCTATAAACCCTTCCTACATGATCTGACCTCTCTGCATAGTCTGCATTATAATTTTCTTTAAATGTCCACTTCCAGGCTGGGCGCGGTGGCTCAAGCTTGTAATCCCAGCACTTTGGGAGGCCGAGGTGAGAGGACTACCTGAGCACAGGGATTCAAGACCAGCCTGGGCAACTTGGTTGAGACCAAATCTCTACAATAAATCAAGAAAAATTAGCCAGGCCCGTAGTGGCACGTTCCTGTAGTTCCAGCTACTTGGAAGGTTGAGCCCAGCCCAGCAAGTAGAGGCTGCGGTGGCCATGAGCGTGCCACTGCACTCCACCTGGGCGACAGAGTAAGACTCCGACCCACCCCTCCAAAAAAGTTTATTCCTGCATTAAACTATAAGTACCACAGGGTAGGGATTTTTGCTTATTTTGTAAACTACTCTAGCCAATTGTTGCCATGCAGGAGCATGAGTCCAAGTGTTAGCAGACTTCTGATTTTTCAAGAGAAATCACATATCTAGACTTTTGTATCAAATTTGATGTTTAAGTATTGACAATTAATAACATTTCTCTTTAACAGTGAGCTGGTCAAATAAACAGTGAGCTGGTTTGAGGCCTCTGGTTTTGTGAAAGGGAGTGGAGGCCAGGTTTGGAGGTGGGCTTGGAATGGACAAGTTCTTGAGGGCCACGTGTGGAGTAAGGGTGGGGGCAGGGGTAGCCACTGCCCTACGGGGTCTCTTGTTTATATGCTTGTTAATAACCACTAGGGGGAGCTCAAGGATACCTTCCCTCGGATCACACCTGGGCACCTCTACCTCCATGGACCCAAAGCCAGAAACTGTCCCTTGCAGGGCCAAAAGAGCCACATCTGGTGTGACAAGCTAAGTGGTCCAAGGCTCTTGGGTCCATGTGGCAAATTCTCTTTAGACTTCTCTTAGGATTTCTCTTGGGACTTCCCTGTATTGGAAATTGTTCTGGCCCCCCTGGTTGGATTCCTGCCTCTCAAACACTTGGTACCCAGATGCGCTTAGCAGAATCCACCTGCAGAAGTCAAACAGAGGCCGGGCTCGGTGGCTCAGCCTGTATTCCCGCGCTTTGGGAGACCGAGGTGAGTGAACTGCCTGAGCCCGTGGGTTCGAGACCAGCCTGGGCAACTTAGCGAGACCTTATCTCTATAATAAATCAAAAAAATTAGCCGGGCGTGGTAGCGTGCGCCTATAGTTCCAGCTACTTGGAAGGTTGAGGCAGAAGGATCGCCAGATCCAGCAGGTCGAGGCTGCGGTGGCCGGGAGCATGCCACTGCACTTCAGTCTGGGCGACAGAGTGAGATTCCAACTCTAAAGAAAAAAAAAAAAGAAGTCAAGTAGAAACAGGACAAGGCAAGAAAGGGAGCAGGAAGGCCCAAGCTGGGACTATGACCAGAAGCTTCGGGTGCATGTATTGAAGGAGATGGGATATCTTTTTCAAGAACCAACATCAGAGAGCAATCGAGAATAGGGGAGCTTGGTCTGCTATGGTCTGAATGTTAGTGCTCATCCAAACTCATATGTTGAAATCTACTTCCCAGCCGGGTGCCGTGGCTCATGCCTGTAATCCCAGCACTTTGGGAGGTGGAGACGAGAGGATTGCCTGAGCCCATGGGTTCAAGATTATCCTGGGCAACATAGCAAGACCTCATTTCTACAATTAAAAAAAAAATTAGCCGGGCGTGGTAGCCTGCACCTGTATTTCCAGCTACTTGGGAGGCTGAAGCAGAAGGATCTTCTAAGCCCTGCAGGTCAAGGCTGTGGTGGCTGTGAGTGTGCCACTGCACTACAGCTTGGGCGACAGAGTGAGAATCCAAATAAATAAATAAATAACATTTTTTTAAAAAAAGAAATCTAATTCCCAGTGTGTGTTCAGAGATGGAGCCTTTAGGAGGGGATTAGGTCATGAGGGCTCTGTCTTCATGAATGGGCTTGGTGCCCTTAGAAAAGAGGCTTGATTACAGAAATCAGTAAGACATTGACAAGGAACAGCCAGTGTAAAATAATTCTACTGAGTTTAATTTTTATTGTTTTTGTTTGTTTCAAAAGTTGTATCTTGAAAATTGTATCAATAAAAGAATCATAAACCAGGGGGAAAAAAGAAAATAAAGGAAAAGAGGCTTGAAACACTGGGGTGTCTGTAAGCGTTCCATTGCACTCCAGCATGGGCGACAGAGTGAGATTCCAACTCAAAAAAAAAAAGAAGAAAAGAGACTTGAGGGAGCTTGTTTGTCCCTTATGCCATGAGAGGACACACAGATGTCGTCACCTACGAGGAATGGGCCCTCATCAGCCACTGAACCTGCTGTCGCCGTGTTCTGGGACTTCCAGCCTCCAGAATGTGAGAAATACATTTCTGTTATTTCTAAATTACTCAGTCCAGCCAGGCACGGTGGCTCAAGCCTATAATTCCAGCACTTTGGGAGACCAAGGCTAGAGGATTGCCTGAGCCTGCGGGTTTGAGACCAGCCTGGGCAACATGGTGAGCCCTCATCTCTACAATAAATCAAAAATTAGCCAAGTGTGGTAGCACACACCTGTAGTTCCGGCTACTTGGAAGGCTGGAGTGGAAGAATTGCCTAAGCCTAGCAGGTCAAGGCTGCAGTGACCGGGAGTGTGCCACTGTACTCCAGCCTTGGGCGACAAAGTAAGACTCTAACTCAAAACAAACAAAACAAAACATAAATTACTCGATCTATGATCTTTTGTTACAGTGACCCAAACAGACTAAGACATGGTTCAACATCATTCAGTCTCATAATTACTAACAAACTCAAGAGGGAGGTGATAGTTGTGTTTTTTGTAGACAAGGACAACAGACACGGAGAAATGACAAACCCAAGGCCACACAGCTCTGAGTGGTGGGACCCAGGGCTATCTGATGCAGGAGACTGTGTTCTGTCCCCTCCACAGCCCTGCCCCAGGAAGTATGCCTCAGTGAATCATAAAAGTACAGATCACACTTGTGAAGCTGGAAGGGAACTTAAGTTCATTAAGTCTGATACCCATTGGCCTTAAGATCCTTCTTTGTTTCACCTAACTACTGGTCACCAGTGAAAGTTCTTGTAAATAAAACCAGCAAGATCTTCCTTCCCGCATGTCTCTCACCTACCTGGATCAGAATCTTTGTCTCTCCCCGGCCTGCAGGCCCAACTCCTAAGGGCTTTGTCCTCTCTCCTTGAGATCTGTTCTGCGTTTGACTAAAGACCCTGCTTCTGGAAGAAGCCTTACTAGCTTATCTAATAATGCATTTTTTTTAATTTAAAAGGACCTTGTTTTGCAAACAAAACAAAACAAAAACATGCTGGGATTTGTTTTGTGTGTGTGTGTTTTGGTTTTTGTGTGCTTTTTGTTTTGAGTCAGGGTCTCACTCTGTCACTCTGGCTGGAGTGCAGTGGCACTATCATGGCTCACCTCGAAAGCTCAGGCAATCCTTCCACCTCAGCCTCTAGAGTAGCTGGAACTACAGGTACATGCCACCATGTCTGGTTGATTTTTTTTTTTTTCTGTAGAAATGAGATCTTACTATGTTGTCCAGGCTGGTCTTGAAATCCTGGATTCAAGCAATCCACCTGCCTCAGCTTCCCAAAGTGCTGAGACTACAGACATGAGTCACTATGTCTGGCCCTATGCTGGAATTTGAATCAAGAGTCAGTGTGAAACCGGACTTGGGGGCTCAACCTGTAATCCCAGCACTTTGGGAGGCCAAGGCGAGTGGATTGCCAGAGCCCACAGGTTCGTGACCTGCCCGGGCAACTTGACGAGACCTCGTCTCTACAATAAATCAAAAATTAGCCGGGTGTAGTAGCGCATGCCTGTAGTTCCGGCTACTTGGAAGGCTGAGGCGGAAGGATCGCCAGAGCCCAGCAGGTCGAGGCTGTGGTGGCCGGGAGTGTGCCACTGCACTCCAGTCTGGGCGACAGAGTGAGACTTCAACTCAAAAAAAAAAAAAAAAAAAAAGAGTCAGTGTGAGCAGGAGGTGAGAGCGAAAATGATGGAAGTCCTTTATCTTGGATCAGAGCCAGCATCTCCAGCTGATCTAGTGAGGCCCAGGAAGCACATGTCAAAGAAAGGTTGTCAGGTCACACCTTTGGAGCACTTTGGACCAGATTTCCTGCCAAGGTTCTCCAGACATTACTCTGAGAAATAGCGAGCTCCCCCTCTGGCTCCTGTCCTCACCAGCTGCAGACTGGCATGCCTCTCTCCCGGAGCTTGCTGACTCCTTGGGTCTGCTCTTGTCTGCTTGGCCAAAGGAGACATCACCCGCTGGTGCCATGAAGTCAGAGCAACAACAGGCCTGTGCAGATGTGCAGAGGGTGGGCAGTGCACGTGGGGGTGGGGAGCAGGCGTGGGTCTCATCAAAGCTGATAGTGATATGAGATTTAGTTCCTCTCTCCCACTGGCTTCATTGGCACACTTTAACACCACTTGCTGAATTACATGAGTTCAGTTGATAAGCCCTCCCTCCAGAAAGGCTTCCAAGAGAAAGCACTCACTCACTCGCTGTGAATGCGCTAATCAGATCCAGCGAGAAACTGTTACAGCACCTTTCCCTGAAATGTGATAATCCCGTTTCTAATTTACTGATTATGCAACAAGAAAATGTCTTCGTTAATTTCATGAGAAAAGCACATTAGCCTACTTATAGATCTCATGTTTCCTCGTGAAATCATGAATAATATCTGCTCCCTTTAATAAATGAAACCCATAAAGAAAATCAAGAATAATTACTTTGTTTATTAACATTCGGTGATTAACATTTCAAAAGCAATTTAAACAAATACAGTGTGAATCTGAAATGGGGCCCCAAGGTAGTGATCCCTATGGAGTCAAACAACATTCATTTGAACCTGGGGCAATTTAAAATTCGTGTTTTCTAAGGTGACTGCCTATCACCAATTTATGCACCAGGGAATCAAATCATGTCCCACAATCCCAGGGGTCCAGGGTCATTCAAACAAGTGTTTCTTCTCCAAAGATAACGGGATCCCAGAGCACACACTGTTCGTACCCTGCACATCTGACTTCCCCAGTGTCTTCAGCGTGATAGAGGCAGAAGCAGAGGGCAGATTCCATTCTATGACAGTCAGTGGAGACCCTCAGATGTGGATTCTGGCAGCACAGAATCATATTTCTTCACCTGCTCTGTGCTTTCTAAACTTCCTCTGGCACTGTGGTAGGCTGAGTCCCTGAAAGATGCTCACATCCTAATCCCTGGAGCCTGTGAATGTATTATCTTGTTGTGTTGTGGAGGAGGGGGAGGGGAAGGGGTGGAGACTTTGGAGATTTGGAGAAGTGATTGATTTGGATTTGAATATTGAAATGGGAAGATTATTCTGAATCATTAGGGCTTTTCCTAAAGACCATCATAGATATCCATATAAAAGGGAAGCAGAGAGTTTTTTTCTAAACACAGAAGAGGGGGCAATGTGACCATGCTGGCAGAGGTTGGAGTGATGGGGTCAGAAGCCAAAGAATGCCTGCAGCCTCCAGAGAGGCTGGAAATAGCAAAGGATGGATTCTACCCTAGAGCGTTCAAAGGGACAGCAGATCTGCCAACGCCTTAATTTCGGCCCAGTGAAACTGATTTTGACTTTCTGGCCTCCAGAACTGTAAAAGGAAAAAAAAATGTGTATTGTTTTAAGCCACCAAGTTTGTTGTAATATATGATCGCAGCCACAGGAAACAAAAAGCCACCCTCATAATTTCTGCCATATCTGCATTTTTGTTTACTAATGTTTGTTTCAATCTATTCTGAGCTAACATAGCTACCTACTTTCATCTTGTCTTTAGCAATAATATTCATGAAATCATATAACTTTGATAAACATAAAATAAATATTCAATCAACATCATTTTAAATGTTCATCCCTATGTCCCCCACAAGTATCTGATGAAGATGAACCACTAAACCACCAATAGAAATGACCTCCTTTTTGTGAAACACCATCCCAGCTCCACACAGCTTGGGAAGAATCTATGGCACAGCTGAGCTTTCAAAACTGCTCTGTTAAGTTCAAATTTCACTTGAAAATGATAAGAAGAAAGAAAGAATCAGCCCCTTTAAAAATAGAAGACATTTCTCTTGCAAAATTTCACAGAGCCAGATTTTAAAATGCAGAAATGAGCAGAATCTTAAATCATTCTTAGTAGAGTTACTACCACACAAATAAGGACCCTTAAAGGGGAAGGAGGAGCCATAGAGTGTGCTAGCAGGGAGCTGGATCTAGTGGTAGAATCTAGATAACAGGAGCCTTATTTTCCCAGCCTGTACCAGTATTGTAGGTCTCTTTGTTTTTTTGTTTATGTTTTGTTTTGTTTTTCTCTTTTCTGCCTTGGGACACAAAAATATTAAGGTAAAGCAAGAATCACCATGCAAGAGGAGGTGCAAGGATTTTTAATGCTGAAGAATGATGAGGTGGTAGAATTGAAAAGGTTCCCCCGGCTGGAGAAGAATATGCCGATTTTAAAAAAAAGAAAAAATTTCAGCCGGGCTCAGTGGCTCAGCCTGTAATCCCGCGCTTTGGGAGGCTAAGGTGAGTGGATTGCCTGAGCCCGTGGGTTTGAGACCTGCCTGGGCAACTTGGCGAGATCTCATCTCTACAATAAAATAAAAAATTAGTCGGGCATGGTAGCACGCGCCTGTAATTCCAGCTACTTGGAAGGCTGAGGCAGAAGGATCGCCGGAGCCCAGCAGGTCAAGGCTGCGGTGGCCGGGAGCGGCCACTGCACTCCAGTCTGGGTGACAGAGTGAGACTCCAACTCAAAAAAAAAAAAAAAAATCCCATTATTCAAGCAGGGGAATGGGCAAAGCACTAACTTTCACCCCAAGAATTGGAGCTCCCAACATGGGCACAGCCAGGAGACATTTAGCTCCCAAAAGAGAGTCAGGCTAGTCCTACTTAAGCCTGGGAGTAGATATCCATAAGCAATGATTACTGGTAGTTGGTAGTTGAATTCTAAAAGGAACCAGTCCTGAATTTGTACCTACACTACTCCATTTCTTAAACATTGTTTCAGAATAAGGCATCATGGCACGTGGGATGTGCTTTAAACATGTTTGTGACTAGATTCTCTCCTTTAGAATTCCTTTAGATTCTAAAAGGCTGATAACTTAGATCACAAGCTTGTGCTATAAGGCTCCACCAGCCAAGCCTGGGGCAAACTGAGACCTCTGACCACACTTCAGGCAAAGCCACAGGTGTTCTCCTGTCCTGTACCCAGGCACTGGCCTGACCCATCTTCTCATGGTCAACCTCCACCCCAAGGTTCAAGGACTGTCTTAATCCATTTCCTACTGCCATAACAAAATACTACAGACTAGGTAATTTATAAACAATAGAAGTTTATTTGGCTCATGGTTCTGGAGACTAGGAAGTTCAAGAACATGGCACTGGCATCTGGCAAGGGTCCTCATGCTGTGTCACAACTTGGCAAAAGGACAAGTGAGCATGTACGGGATAGAGAGAGAAATGGGGGCCAAATGTAATCCTTTTATCAGAAACCCACTCCTAAGATAACTAACCACTCCTGTGATAATGGCATTAATCCATTCATGAGAGTAGAGCCCTCATGCTCTAATTGCCTCTTAAAGTTTCCACCCCCTAATGCATTACACTGGCAATTACATTTCAACACAAGTTTTCGAGGTGACAGTCAAAACACAGCAGGGATGAAACTCTTCCCTCCAGTGTCAGTTTAATGGTGACATGGGGCTATGATGAACCACTGTGATTTTTGCCTTTCTTCTTATTATTAATTTTTTTATTATTATTTTAAGTTTTTGTTTGTTTTGAGTTGGGAGTCTCACCCTGTCTCCCAGGCTGGAGTGCAGTGGCATGATCACAGCTCACCACAGCTTCTACCTCTTGGGCTCAGGTGATCCTTCTGCTTCAGTCTCCTGGGTAGCTTGAGTGCCACCAAACTAATTTTTTTTTTTTGGTAGAGACACAGTCTCACTATGTTGCTCAGACTGGTCTCGAACTCCTGGGCTCAAGCAGTCCTCTCACCTCAGCCTCCCAATGTGCTTGAATTACAGATGTGAGCCACTACACCCAGCCCTCCTTTTTTTTTTTTTTTTGTACCAGTATCCATAATGTTCCTTTTTGGGGAAAATCTTCTTCAAACTTGTTGGGTTAGAACTGAGCCAGTCCCATAGTCTAAGGGTGGCTGTACATCATAGACTAAAGCAATCAGCATATTTCATCTCCTTGGCCACAGGGAATGGCCACACAGGGAGGGATCAAAGAGAATCAGGTTCAGAATTTTTTATTCCAAATGCTCCAAGAAAGAATCTCTGTACCTGAAAGTCAGTAGCACTAGAATGGCTGGGTGCCATGGTAATAAGAGCTTTAGTAGAGTAAAGTTGACACACAGTTATAGCAAATCAGAGGAAGAAGTATAATATGAGAGAAGTCACAATCATTTGAGACCCTAGATTCAGCCATACCTGAAGTTTCATCTGCCCACAACCTCTAATTCTATGAATCAATACATTATTATATTTTCTATTTTTAAAGTTGGACTTCCTGTTACATACATTTGAAAGTATCCTGGTAAATTAGGGCTGAGGCACAAACTGTGCCTTGTAGGAACAGTGCATGTACCTCTTCTAGAGAGGCATATCATAAAACGGTGTCCCTGACTGGGCTCAGTGGCTCAGCCTGTAATCCCAGCACTTTGGGAGGCCAAGGTGAGTGGATTGCCTGAGCCTGTGGTTCGAGACCCACCTAGGCAACTTGGCGAGACCTCGTCTCTACAATAAATCAAACAAGTAGCCGGGCGTGGTAGCATGAGCCTGCAGTTCTGGCTACTTGGAAGGCTGAGGCGGAAGGATCACCGGAGCCCAGCAGGTAGAGGCTGCAGTGGCCAGAGTGTGCCACTGCACTCCAGTCTTCAGCGACAGAGTGAGACTCCAACTCAAAAAAAAAAGTGTAACTGTCTGCTTTGGCTGGGGACATGGCCAAACTATCAAGTTCAGCCTGGATTGCAGTTCCCACTTGCTGTCTGCTGAGTTTCCTTGTACAGGGAATCAGCTGTACAACCATACTTGGAGTCTCATAGCTGAGAAAGTATTTTGTCCTTGAAGTCACCGGCTTCCAAGATGGTCCCTGTGATGCTCACCTCCTGGTATTCACATTCTTGTGCATTCCCTCCCAGTCCTAGATAGGGCTAACCTGTGGAATCAATAAGATGTAGGAATAAGATATGTACCTTCTGAAGCTAGGTCATAAAAGATACTGTAAGCCAGATGTGGTGGCTCACGCCTGTAATCACAAGTACTTTAGGAGGCTGAGACAGGAGGATCATTTGAGGCCAGGAGTTCAAGACCAACCCAGACAACATAGTGAGACTAAGCTTCTTTTAAAAAAAAAAGCCGGGCTCAGTGGCTCAGCCTGTAATCCCGCGCCTTGGGAGGCTGAGGTGAGTGGATTGCCTGATCCCGCGGGTTCGAGACCTGGTTGGGCAACTTGGCGAGACCTCATCTCTACAATAAATCAAAAAATCAGCCGGGCGTGGTAGCGCATGCCTGTAATTCCAGCTACTCAGAAGGCTGAGGTGGAAGGATCGCCGGAGCCCAGCAGGTTGAGGCTGCGGTGGCCGGGAGCGGCCACTGCACTCCAGTCTGGGCGACAGAGTGAGACTCCAACTAAAAAAATAAAATTAAAATTAAAATTAAATAAATCAAAAATTAGCCAGGTGTGGTAGTGCACGCCTGTAGTTCCAGCTACTTGGAAGGCTGAGGCAGAAGGATTGCCGGAGCCCAGCAGGTCGAGGCTACAGTGGTCAGGAGCGGCCACTGCACTCCAGTCTGGGAGACAGAGTGAGACTCCAACTCAAAAAAAAAAAAAAAAAGTTAAGCTGGGCATGGTGGTTCATGCCTATAATCCCAGCAATTTGGGAGGCAGAGGCAAGAAGATTTGCCTGAGTCCACAGGTTCAAGACCAGCCTGGGCAACATAGCAAGACCTCTACATAAATCAAAAAATTAGCCAAGCATAGTGGCTCACACCTGCAGTTCCAGCTACTTAGAAGGCTGAAGTGGAAGAACCACCTGAGCCTGGCAGGTCAAGGCTGTGGGGGCCATGAGTTGTGCCACTGCACTCCAGCCTGGGCAACAGAGTTAGACCCTGATTCAAATAAATAAATAAATAAATAACCAGGAGTGGGGGTGCCACATACCTGTAGTTCCAGCTACTCAGGAGGCTGAGGTGGGAGGACTACTTGAGCCTAGGAGCTCAAGGTGACAGTGAACTATGCTTGCACCACTGCACTCCAGCCTGGGCAATAGAGCTTTTCAAATAAAACAAAATAAAATAAAATGAGAAGGCTGGGTGCGGTGGCTCAGACCTGTAATCCCAGCACTTTGGAAGGCTGAGGTGAGGGGATTGTCTTAGCCCACAGGTTCGAGAACAGCCTTAGCAACTTGGTGAGACCTCATCTCTACAATAAATTAAAAAATTAGCCTGGTGTAGTAGCGCGCACCTAGAGTTCCAGCTACTTGGAAGGCTGAGGTGAAAGAATCGCGTGAACCCAGCAGGTCAGTGCTGGGTGGCTGTGAGCATGCCACTGCACTCTAACCTGAGCGATGGAGAGTGAGACTCTGACTCAAAAAAATATAAATAAGAGATAGTATCTCCCTGTCTTACAGGTTCTGGGATCATTCCCTCTGTGGGATGCCAGCTGCCATGTCACAAGGACACTCAAGCAGTTCTATGGAAAACTTGTTGAGGAACCAAAGTCTCTTGCCCACAGCCAACACTAGCTTGCCAGTCATGTGTGTATGCCATTTTGGAAAAATCTCCAGTCCCAGTCAAGCCTTCAGATGACTGCAGCCCTGACTGATGTGTTGACTAAAACCTCTTGAGACCCCAAGCCAAAAGCACCCAGATCAGCTGCCACTGACTCAGGAGCCCTATAGAAAGTGCAAGATAAGAAATATTGCCTGGTGCAATCGTGTGTGCCTATAGTCCCAGCAAATAAGGAAGCTGAGGTGGGAGGATTACTTGAGCCCAGGAGTTGAAGACCAGCCTGGGCAACACATTCTATTTCTTAAAAATTAATTAATTTAAATCAATATAAACAAGAATAGCATACTTTTTTTAAAAGAAAGATGTATTGTTGTTTTAAGTCACTACATTTTGGAATAATCTGTTCCAGAGCAATAGATAACTAGTGTACTCTTCATCAGTCTTTTCTATACTGGATCCATTTTCTCCTCTAGACCAAATTCCCTACCAGCATTCCTCCAGGATTTCTTTATTAGGCTACCCACCCCTGCTCCAGGCAACCCTTGGTCTCATCCTCTGCAAATGCACTTTTCTAAGAATCATCCTTTGATGCCGCCACCATGCTTTCTCTCCTGTCTCCCTGTTCCTGCCTTCCTCGTCCACCTGAAGACATGGCTCTTTCTCCTTCCTACTGTCCCTGATCATTTTTCTCTGGACAAACGTCATGACAACAATGACAGCAGACAATCTTTGCTATAAGAAAATCTTCTTTACGTATCTCACTAAACTGGGAAAATTCAGTTTTTGTTTTGATGGTGTTGTTCCCTAATTTACTTCATCTTACCAAAGCACGGAGGGGAAGAAACCTCCCACATCCCTTTCCGGTGAAGTCCAGGCAGTCAGAAGAGCCCCTGTGAGTTCTGATTTTTCACGGGGCCTTTGCAGTGGCAGAGGGGGCTGGGGAGCAGTATGCTGCTATCGTCATGGCAACATGCTCCCTGGTGGGTCCTGGGCTGCACTCCCAGGCAGGGGAAGCAGCTCCCAAGTGTGTATCCCTCACAGAGTGGGCATCAGAGGTGGGGCTGCCCAGGAAACAAAAAGGGCTTTGGCAGGGAGGCTTAGCAGGTGTCTCATCTCTAGAGACAGGCAGCCAGGTGGGCAAAGGCAGCAAGTCCAACCCCAGAGAAAAAGGTAAGTTTGACCCATGACCTAGCCAGACTCATCTACATGGGCAGCTCACTGCCCTCTCTGTGCTGTTTCTACTCTCTGATGATACAGTCAGTTCCGGGCTACAGGTGACTCCTGCCTCTGGAGAGGAGGGTAAGCAAACTCTGTCATTCACTATGCCAGTGATTTCCTCACTCTATCACCCAGGCTTGAGTGCAGTGGCACACTCACGGCTACCCCAGCGTTGACCTGCTGGATCCCGGTGATCCTTCCCCCTCAGCCTTCCAAGTAGCCGGTGCACACTACCATAACCAGCTAATTTTTGATTTATTGTAGAGACAAAGTCTCGCCAAGTTGTCCGGGCTGGTCTCGAACCCATAGGCTCAGGCAATTCACTCGTCTTGGCCTCCCAAAGTGCTGAGATTACAGGCTGAGCCACCAAGCCCGGTCAGAGATATTCTTAAAATGGTGATGCCTGGCTCCCATTCCCAGACACTCTGAAATCTCCAGGTGAGTCTAACATGTAGCAAAGTGTGGGAAGCACTGCACTCCACCAAGGTTCTTAGCCAAGTTTGTGCATGGAAATCACCTGGGAAACTTAAGGAAATAAAGCAGACACCCCAGACGTCTTCACTTCAAAATCTCCTGAGCTGGGCCTAGGTACGTGAATTTTTCACAAGCTTCCAGTGATTCTGGTGCATGTCACTCATCCAGCATAACCTAGGGCAAAGCTTTGTAGAGTGGGTGGTCAGTAAGGATCGTGGCAGGAACTGGTGAATCAGAGGCTTCCATGAGCCTTGCTTTACTCCCTGGGGGTAGCTGAAGATAGGGATGTTGCATTAAAAAAATTTTTTTGAGTTGGAGTCTCCTTCTGTCTTCCAGGCTGGAGTGCAGTGGCACATTCATGGCCACTGCAGCCTCGACCTGCCGGGCTCAGGTGATTCTTCTGCCTCAGTCTTCCAAGAAGCTAGAATCACAGGAGCATACCACCATGCCCAGCTAATTTTTTGATTTATTGTAGAGACGAGCTCTTGCCATATTGCCCAGCCTGGTCTCAAACCCCTAGGCTCAGGCGGTCCTCTCACTTTAGCCTCCCATAGTGCTGGTATTATAGGGGTGAACCACTAATGCATTGAAAATATTAAGCTAAGGCTGGGCATGGTGGCTCAAGCCTATAATCCCAGCATTTTGGGAGGCCGGGGCAAGACGATTGCCCAAGCTCAGGTGTTCAAGACCAGCCTGGGCAACTTGGTGAGATATCATCTTTACAATAAATAAAAATAAATAAATAAATAAATAAGCTGTGCGTGGTAGTGCGCATCTGTAGTTCCAGCTATTTGGAAGGCTGAGTCAGAAGGATCACCTGAGCCTAGCAGGTCGAGGTTGCAGTGGTCATGAGGGTGCCACTGCACTCCAGCCTGGGCAAGAGAGTGAGACTCCAACTCATAGAAAAAAAGAAAAGAAAAGAAAATATTAAGGTAAACTATCTGTATAGACTGAAATGATCTGGCATTCATATTTTTACATGGTTCCATCTACTACCAACTCACTAGCCAATTGTTCCTATAAGACAATGACTTCTGTAAGATTTTCACCAAGGCCAGGGGTCAGAGTTCAAGGTCCCAAGGCACCCCACAGGGATATCAGGAGGCCAGCAGTTTCAACCACTGAAAAGAGGACACAGACGGAAGGCAGAACTCACCATAGGCTAAAGTATCTAGATCCTCTGAATAACCTGGTGAAGAGCTACAGGTACAAAATCTACGCTCATCATCTCCTTGTAATGAATACTTAATTCCTTTTTAATCTTTTTTAGATTGCAAAAGTAGCACCAGCTCACTGTAGCTAATGAAGCAGTGCCAAGATTTATAAGGAAAAGTTAATTCTCCTCCCACCTACCCCTCCATTCTCTGCCTCTTCCCCCAGGTGACCAATATTAACAACCATCTCATTTTATTTTAGCTAGAAAATGAGTTGTTCCACACAAACGAACTTGTTTAATAATCAAAATTGTTCCTTTTACACATGGTAAATAAAATGTAGAGGAGGTCATTGGTTCGCTCTGAGATCCTACTGTACTAGGCCCAACGTACCAAACCAAGATGGAGTCAGTCACACTAAAGTTCCATGCTACCAAGCTAAAACTAAGTTGTTTATTTTACCATTTGAGAAATCAAGAGAGAGAGAGATGATAGCCAAATTCCCAAACAAGTCAGTTTTAGCCAGCATGATAAAGATAAGCCTGTGTTTTAACTTTTGACTTTGAAATAACCAATCCACTTTTTGTTTCTGTTTTCTTCAGCTCTTTCCTGTTTGTAAAACCAACCTCTGCTCAGCAGAATCACAAATAAAAGCCAATAAAGATTTTTACGGCCAGGCACGGTGGTTCATGCCTGTAATCCAGCCCTTTGGGAGGCAGAGATGAGAGGATTGCCTAAGCTCAGGGGTTCAAGACCAGCCTGGGCAACTTGGCAAGACCTCATCTCTATAATCAATCAAAAAATTAGCCCGACCTGGTGGCATACACCTGTAGTTCCAGCTACCTGGAAGGCTGAAGCAGAAGGATTGCCTGAGTCCAGCAGGTCAAGACTGAGGTGGCCATGAGTGTACCATTGCACTTCAGCCTGAGCGACAGAGTGAGACTCCAACTCAAAAAAAAAAAAAGATACTCTGAATAAAAAAATAATACTCTGATATTATGAACTGACAAACTATATTAGACAGAATTGTTTGAAAACTGAGTTAATAAGCTCTAGCTGAGATTCTGAAGTTCTTTCAGAAGAGTTACATATGTGGAATAAGCTCAGGTAATTATGGAAAATTTCAAACCTATAAAAAAGTAGAGAGTATGTAACCCCCACGTCCCCACTGCCTTCTTCAACAATTAACAACATTGTATACATTTCTTGCCTTGCTAGTTCAAAATTCCTTTTGCTTTGTTGTCACTGAATTCCGGATTCCTAAAGCATCCAGATATTGGCCTCTGGGAATGGAAGGGCTTCCCTATATTATCTTCATCAATTCTGAATATCCATCAATTCTGAATACCCTTGTCATATGCCCTTTAGTTTCCAAGATGGTTCTGATGAACCCCTTTCCGCCCAGTCTCTAGGCTGCCCCATGGGCCCATGTGGATTAATACCTGCTTCTCAGGCTCCAACCTTCAGATAACCATGGGAAGGCTTGGGAAATGGGTCTTTGCCCAACAAGGAGGTCCTATTGCGGAAGTTCAGAGGAATGCAAATGTGAGTTCTATTACCTGAAGGCTCTGGAAGGAATTTTTATTAACCAGTGTGTCAATAAGCGCTACCTCTACCTCTTTAAGTTACCAGGACTGGAAGTTTCCATAGACCACTCTGGCTTCTCAATCTAGGGAGTGAAGTTTCTTCTGGTCCGAAGCCAGCTCTTTGCACAGGAAACTCTGTACATTCAATAGAGCTGGACCCCTGACCAAGCACATTTCCCAGAGGCCTCCCAGATTCCCTTCCCCGGCCCTGCAAAACAGGTACCACCACTCCTGTCCTGCAGATGAGGAAATTGAGGTTTAGAGAGTTGAGCCACTTGGCCTAGGTGTGTAATTAGCAAGCAAAACACTTGGGACTCAGATGAGCCTAATTATTGGAGTCTTCATTAATAAACAGAGAGCTAATTATAGTCACTGAAGAGACTGTTCCTTTTCTGTTGTGATTAATTCCGAATTTATTTTTAGTCTTCAAAAGAATAGAGACTTGTGCTGGGGATTTGTTCTGAGAAAGAAACAGGCTATTCCTGACAGTTTTCCTGACCAGCCCTTTTCTTTGCGAGAAAGCCATGAATTTGCAGCCAGGTCATTTATGTACATTTCCCATCTCCCCTCCCTGCCCCCAAACTCAAGATTTCCCCAGGGATTTGTGTCAACCTAAGCTACTTTTTTTTTTTTTTTTTTTTGAGTTGGAGTCGCACTCTGTCACCCAGACTGGAGTGCAGTGGCCACTCCTGGCCACCGCAACCTCGACCTGCTGGGCTCCGGCGATCCTTCCGCCTCAGCCTTCCAAGTAGCCGGAATTACAGGCACGTGCTATCATGCCTGGCTGATTTTTTGATTTATTATAGACATGAGGTCTTGCCAAGTTGCCCAGGTGGGTCTCGAACCCGTGGGCTCAGGCAATCCACTCACCTCAGCCTCCCAAGTGCGGGATTACGAGGCTGAGCCACCGAGCCTGGCTACCTAAGCTACTTTTAATGAATGAGAACTATTTTCACACTTTGATAGAGGGGCACCATCTACAAATGAACACTCCAGTTTCTGTGGCATTGCTGGGGAAAGAAATGAGGATCTGGCTTGTCTTTGGAGCAAGAAAAGCAGCAAAGATGTGGGGACCATGTGGCCCTGGGCAAAGGAGCTACCAGTAGGGAGAGAGACAATTCTCATAAACCTCTGTTCTAAGCTGTTCTAAGAGATACCAACCCTCTTTGGGTGAATTTTTCCATTCTTTAGATATGTTAATAGTGGCCATCAAGTTAAAGCTGGGTCTTGGCCCCGAGACTTTCTGTCTTTTTATGTGGCTTTGCTTATCTCTGTTCTGCTCCTCAGTGGATATTTTGCTGTTGTTTACTTCCAAAGGCAATCTCATTTCCATACTTCCCTGCCACAGTTAGGGAAGAGTGGGAATGGGGCCGGAACTCCTTTGCACACCCATCAGACAAGAGT
The DNA here is from genome assembly GCA_027257055.1 of Cephalopachus bancanus. NCBI lineage: Eukaryota > Metazoa > Chordata > Mammalia > Primates > Tarsiidae > Cephalopachus > Cephalopachus bancanus. Next base: position 5,934,055 of record JAPVLO010000052.1, read on the forward strand.
CGTGAAAAAGTGAACTGCAATCTCTCTTATTTCCAGTTCCACAACTTATTTCTTCTCCCCCCCCCTTTTCTTTCCTCTATACTGCTCTGCAAATGAAACCTTCAGCTTTCCCTAGGGAAGTGATGTCTGTGAATGAGGGGGAAGAGGTCCTAGAAGACCTGGGGGAAGTTGGGCTTTGGTTTATCTTCCCGCTCCACTCTCTCTTCTGTCCCGCTCCCTTTTTCTTATTCTATATTCTCTGTCTCTCCTGTTCCCCACAATTTTTCTTTTCTCTTTGATCTGTGACTGCTTTCTGCCTGCCTTTAACTTTGCTTCTTCTTCCTTTACTCTCTTGTTAAATGGTGGTGGGCCTGTCCAAACAAGATGCTGGCATACACCCTTTTTACTTATAAATGATAATACTCCAGCTGGGCACGATGGCTCAAGCCTGTAATTCCAGCACTTTGGGAGGCGGAGGTGAGAGGACTGCCTGAGCTCAGCGGTTTGAGACCAGTCTGCCTGAGCAAAATGGCGAGACCTCATCTCTACAATAAGTCAAAAAAATTAACCGAGCGTGGTGGTGCACGCCTGTGGTTCCAGCTACTTGGAAGGCTGAGGTGGAAGGATCACCTGAGCCTAGTAGGTCTAGGCTGTGGTGGCCGTGAGTGTGCCACTGCACTCCAACCTAGGCAACAGAGTGAGACTCTTGACTCAATGAAAAGAGGAAAAAAAAAAAGATAATACTCTGATAGCACATACTTGAAAATGGTATGGCAACTTTCAAAGTGCTAATGGAAAAACCAAATTATGTAAAATATATATATATTTTTTTGAGCTGGAGTCTCACTGTGTCGCCCAGGCTGGAATGCAGTGGCATGCTCATGACCACCACAGCCTCAACCTGCTGGGCTCAAGTGATCCTTCTGTCTCAGCCTTCCAAGTAGCTAGAACTACAGGCATGCACCACCACCACCCGGCTAAATTTTTGATTTATTGTAGAGACAAGGTCTTGCCAAGTTGCCCAGGCGGGTCTCAAGCCCGCGGGTTTAGGCAATCCCCTCACCTCGGCCTCCCAAAGCGCAGGATTACAGGCTGAGCCACCGAGCCCGGCCATTATTTTTAATTTTAAAGATGTAGGGTACAATTCAGGGTTAGGTATACAAATGTTCATTATACAGGTACTCTTGTTGATGAGGTGTGACCTCCCCCCACCGCAGATTCCCATGATTCCCAATTCTGCCTACTCCCCTCCCCCGCGGTTTCCTGCTACTACTAATCCTTTTCTTATAGTATTACAATAATTGTTCAAGGTTCGCTTATGAGTGAGAACACGTGCTACTCAGTTCTTTGTTTCTGTGATACATCACTCAGTATTATAGACTCTAAGTCCATCCAGGTTGCTGTGAAGTTCATGATTTTGTCCTTCTTTATGGCTGCGTAATATTCCATCATGTATATGGACCATATTTTTTTAAACAAAACGTTTTAAAGAGGCTTATTCTGAGCCAGTATGAATGACCATGGCCTAGGGAAAACACAGTCTCAAGTGGTCCTAAAAAATGTGCCCCAGGCAGTTGGATTACAGTTTTATTTTATAAATTTTGGAGAGACAGAAGTTACAGGCAAGTCATAAATCCATACATGGGGGTTATCTATTTATTTGACCCCAAAAGGTGGGATATCTTGAAGCAGGGGCTTAAGGGTCATAGGTGAATTCAAGTGTGTGTGTTGAAGTCTCACTCCGTCGCCCAGACTGGAGTGTAGTAGCCCGCTCCTGGCCATTGCAGCCTCGACCTGCTGGGCTCCGGCGATCCTTCCGTCTCAACCTTCCAAGTAGCTAGAACTACAGGCGCGCGCTACCATGCCCAGCTAATTTTTTGATTTATTGTAGAGATGAGGTCTCGCCAAGTTGCCCAGGTGGGTCTTGAGCCCGCGGGCTCAGGCAATTCACTTACCTCAGCCTCCCAAAGCGCAGGATTACAGGCTTAGCCACAGAGCCCAGTTGCCAGATATTCTTTAATTTGCAATTGGTTAAAGGAATAAAGCTTTGTCTACAAATCTGGCATCACCAAAAAGGAATGTTTAAGTTAGGAAGTCTGGGGACAGCCACAAGGTGCAGTGGCTCATGCCTGTAGTTCCAGTGCTTTAAGAGGCTGAGGTGGGAGGAACCCTTGAAGTCAGGGGTTCTATACCAGTCTGGGCAACACAGAGAGATTCTGTCCCTAGTGGGGGTTGGGAGGAAGGGAGACATTGGGCCACAGTGACCTGTAGGGGTATATGGCTTAACCCTTCTCTGGCATGGCTTTTGGTTCTGTTTATAATTTAGTGTCTTATTGTCACAATAGAGTCTTATGCTCTGTATTTTAACATTAATGCTGTTTAGTTGTTGTGTCTAAACTCCAAAAAGGGCCAGTGGCAGTGGCTTACACCTGTAATCCCAGTACTTTGCAGGGCCGATGTGGGAGGATCACTTGAAGTCAGAAGTTCCATACCAGCCTGGGCAATATAGCGAGACACAATCTCTAAAACAAACAAACACACTCCAAAAGGGAGGATATCATGAGGCATGTCTAACCTTTTGTCCTGTCATGGCCAGGAACACAAGTTTTTCAGGTTTTTCTAGGATCTTCTTGGCCAAAAGGGGTCTACTCAGATGGTTGGGGGTGGGACTTAGGATTTTATTTTTAGTTTATGGAAGTATGTCTGAAGACTACCCCAGGCTAATCTAGTGTTTTACTTGGTGATACCTCATCTCTACAATAAATCGAGAAAAATTAGCCGGGAGTGATGGCTCATGCCTGTAGTTCCAGCTATGTGGAAGGATCAACAGATCCCAGCAGGTCGAGACTGTGGTGGCCATGAGTGTGCCACTGTACTCCAGCCTGGGTAACTGAGACCCCAATTCAAAAAAAAAAAAGCAAAGAAAACACAGGTTCCTGGGTCCCATCCCTACCAAGTCAGAATCTCTGGGAGTGAGGTCCAGGAGTAGGTATCATTTCTAACATGCTTCTCTGGTGATTCTTATACACATTTAAGTTTTAGAAACTTCGGCTGAAACTCTGGCTGAGATTCCAGATGACAGGATGGGATGGACAGAACTCTTCATGCTTCCTCTTCCATGGAGGCCCATTGCCAGGTTTCTTCCAGATTCCATTGGAAGAACTGGACACACTTATTTCGCGAAAGTCATGATTCCAAATTGCTTATTTTCAGTACATGAACATTCTTTCCTTTCCCAATTCTTTCTTTCTTTTTTTGTTTTTTGAGTCAGGGTCTCACTTTGTCGTCCAGGCTGAAGTGCAGTGGCACGCTGCTCATAGCCACCACAGCCTCAACCTGCTAGGCTCAGGCGATCCTTCCACTTCAGCCTTCCAAGTAGCTGGAACTACAGGCATGTGCCACTAAACCCAGCTAATTTTTTGATTTATTGTAGAGACGAATTCTCGCCATGTTGCCCAGGTTGGTCTCAAATCCACGGGCTCAGGCAATCCTCTCACCTCAGCCTCCCAAAGTGCTGGGATTCCAGGCATGACCCACCATGCCCAGTCCCCAGTGTTTTCTTGAGACTGATTTTCAAGATCACTGATTCCCAAGAAGTACACAAAACATCTACTATGGTGCAGTAAGACATTATTAGAAACTCTACTTGTACATAATATATATTTCAATATAATCCTTTACAATGTTTGATTTTATTATGTTTATTAGTTTAGTGTCTCATGTATTATTTATTTATTTGTTTGTTTATTGAGTCGGAGTTTCACTCCATTGCCCAGGCTGTAGTGCAGCGGCATGCTCGTGGTCACCACAGCCTTGACCTGTTCAGCTTAGGTGATCCTTCTCCCTCAGCCTTCCAAGTAGGTTGAACCACAGTTGTGCTCCACCATGTTCAGCTAATTTTTTGATTTATTGTAGAGACAAGGTCTCACCAAGTTGCCCAGGCTGGCCTTGAGCCCATGGGGTCAGGCAATCTTCTCACTTCAGCCTCCCAAAGTACAGGGATTACAGGCATGAGCCACCATGCTCAGCCTCATGCATCCAATTTATAGATAATAGAAACACATATTTTGGGAACTTTTACAGATAGAGGTGCACAGCCAAAAAAGTTCAGAAAGTATCACTCTAGAACCTAGACTATAAATTTCTTGAGGTCAGAAACTATGATACTTCTTTAACAAACTGTATTAAAATGTAGTATTCATACGGAAAAAGTGCACAAATAAGTATATGGACTAGAGAACAGCTCTGTGTAATTAGCACCCAGATCAAGGAGTAGATTACTACCAGCATCCTTTCTTTTTTTCTGGGTTGGAGTCTCACTCTGTTGCCCAGACTGGAGTGCAGTGGCCGCTCCTGGCCACCGCAACCTCGCCTGCTGGGCTCTGGCGATCCTTCTGCCTCAGCCTTCCAAGTAGCTGGAACTACAGGTGCGCGCTACCACGCCCAGCTAATTTTTGATTTATTGTAGAGATGAGGTCTCGCCAAGTTGCCCAGGTGGGTCTCGAACCCGCAGGCTCAGGCAATCCACTCACCTCAGCCTCCCAAAGGAACAGGATTACAGGCTGAGCCACTGAGCCTGCCCCCCACCTTTTTTTTTAAGTAGGAGTCTCATTCTGTCACCCATGCTGGAGTACAGTGGTACACTCACAGCCACCACAGCCTTAACCTGCTGGGCTCAGGTCATCCTTCTGCCTCAGCCTTCCAAGTAGCTGGAACCACAGGCCACTACGCCTGGCTAATTTCTTGATTTATTGTAGAGATGAGGTCTTGCCAAGTTGCCCAGACTGGTCTCAAACCCTGGGCTCAGGCAATCCTCCCACCTCTGCCTCCCAGTGTTGAGATTGCAGGCATGAGCCATCGCACCTGGCTTTACCAGCATCCTTGATACCACCTGCGTCCTCACTAACTTTCCCCAAAAAAGCCAATAACTGACTTTTAGGAATTTCATATAAATGGAATCATATGGTTGGTTGGCACTGTTTTTTTGTTTTTTTTTTCTGAGTTGAAGTCTTACTTTGTTGCCCAGGTCGGAGTGCTATGGCAAACTCATGGCCACTGCAGTCTCGAACCTGCTGTGCTCTGGTGATACTTCCACCTCAACCTTCCAAGTAGCTGGAACCACAAGTGAGTACCACCACACCCAGCTAATGTTTTTGATTTATTATACAGACGAGGTCTCACCAAATTGTCCAGCCTGGTTTCGAACTTATGGACTCAGGCAATCCTGTCCTCTCCTTCGCCCAAAGTGTTGGGATTATAGGTGTAAACCACCACGCCCATTGGTACTTTTAGTGTTTGGTTGCTTTCATTCAACATGACATCTGTAGGATTCACTTAGATGTAGCAATGACTTGTTCATTCTTAAAGTGTAGAGTTTTCTATTGCATGAATATGTCACAGTGTATTCACTCTACTGTTGATAGATATTAGGTTGTTTTCAGTTTGGGGCTCTTATAAACTGTGTTGCTATGAACATTGTTATACATGTCTGTCAGTGTACACATTAACATATCTTGGTATATGCCTAAGAGGGGATTCGATGAGTTACAGAGAATGCTATGTTCAGCTCTACTAAGTGCTGTCAGTTTTTCAACAGGCTCTCAGAAGCAGCGTGTGAGAGCTCCAGGTGTACTGCATCCTCTCCAATATGTGATATTTTCTGTTCTGTTTTTACCTTTACCACCTGCTGAGTGTATATTGGTACCTCTGTATAATGTTGATTTGCTTTTTTTGATGATTAACGACATTGAGCTTTTTTTTTTTTTGAGTTGGAGTTTCACTCTGTTGCCCAGGTTGGAGTGCAGTGGCATACTCATGGTCACCCCAGCATCGACCTGCTGGACTCCAACAATCCTTCCACCTCAGCCTTCCAAGTAGCTGGAACTACAGGCGCACACTACCACACCTGGCTAATTTTTTTATTATTGTAGAGATGAAGTCTCACCAAGTTGCCCGGGTTGGTCTTGAACCTGCGGGCTCAGGCAATCCACTCATGTTGGCCTCTCAAAGTGCTGGGATTACAGGCTGAGCCACCCAACCAGTTGAGCATTTTTTGATGTGTTATTGGTTATTTGGATATTTTCTTTTGTAATATGCCTGTTCAAGTCCTTTGCCCATTTTTCTATTGGGTTGTCCATCTTTACTTTATTGATCTATAGAAATTATTTATACAAGCTGCAATATTTATCTCTATATCCCCAGGCCCAGCACATTTTCCATTTTATACTGTGTTTAATTGCTCTTTGGGTTACTGTTGAATGAACTAGCACACAAGTGGAGAAAAATGCCCTCTTTGGGTAAAGGAGGCCTTTAGATATTTTTTTGTTTTGTGGGTTTTTTTGGTTTCTTTTTTTTAGTTGGAATCTCACCCAGACTGGAGTGCAGTGGCAGCTCCCGGCCATCGCAGCCTCGACCTGCTGGGCTCCGGTGATCCTTCCGCCTCAGCCTTCCAAGTAGCCGGAACTATAGGTGCTCACTAGCATGCCCGGTTAATTTTTTATTTATTGTAGAGATGCGGTCTCGCCAAGTTGCCCAGGTGGGTCTCAAACCCGCGGGCTCAGGCAATCCACTCACCTCAGCCTCCCAAAGGCGCAGGATTACAGGCTGAGCCACCAAGCCCGGTTATTGTTAACAGTTTTATTGAGGTATATTTTATATATACCTCAATATATATACCAAAAAGGTACTTATTTTAAGTGGTACAATTCAGTGATTTACCAAGTTTTGCAATCATTACCACAATCTAATTTTAAAACATTTTCATTACCCCAAAAAGAAAGCTTATGCTTGTTTGCTTACTCCTTATTCCTAGCCTCAGCTCTAAGCAACCACGAATTTATTCACTGTTTCTATACATTTGCCTTTTCGGCACATTTCATATAAATAGAATCACATAATATGTGGTCTTTTGTGTCCAGCTTCTTTCACTTAGCATAATAACTTTGAGGTTCACCCATGTTGCAGCATGTTTCAGTACTTTATTCCTTCTCAGGGCTGGGTAAATAGTCCATTGTAGTGGTATACCACATCTTGTCTATCTAGCCATCAGCTGATGACCTTTTGGATTAATTCTACTTTTTGGCTACTGTGAATAGTACTGCTATGAACATTTGTTTTCATTTCTCTTAGGTTGACACCTAGGAGGAAATTGCTGGGTCACATGATAAATTTATGTTTAATTTATTTTATTTTATTTTTTGAATTGGAGTCTCACTCTGTCGCCCAGGCTGGAGTACAGTGGCATGCTCATGGCCACTGCAGCCTCAACCTACTAGGCTTAGGCGATCCTTTAGCCTCAGTCTTCCAAGTAGTTGTAACCACAGGTGCGCCCAGCTAATTTTTTTTATTTATTGTAGAGACGAAATCTTGCCAAGTTGCCCAGGCTGGTCTTGAATCCCTGGGCTGAGGCAATCCTCTTGCCTCGGCATCCCAAAGTGCTGGGATTACAGGCTTGAGCTACCATGTCTGGCTTATGTTCAACTTTTTAAGAAACAAAGACCCTTATACGCTTGTGCCATCCATAGGCTGATGAAAAGGAGTATTGCCAGGCACGGTGGCTCATGCCTGTAATATCAACACTTTGGGAGGCCCAGGCAAGAGGATTGCCTGAGCACAGGGGTTTGAGACCAGTCTCAGCAACATGACGAGACCTAGTATCTACAATAAATAAAAATCAGTTGGGTGTGTTGGTGCACACCAGTGGTGCCAGCTACTTGGAAGGCTGAGGCAGAAGGATTGCCTGAGCTCCGCAGGTCAAGACTGTTGTGGCTGTGAGCGTGCCACTGCACTCCAGCCTGGGCAACAGAATAAGACTCCAACTCAAAAAAAAAAAAAAAAGAAAAGAAAAAGAAAAGTAGTATTATTAGAGTATTACAACCATCTTGGGTAGAAATGAAATATCATCTTTCACCCCATAATTATCAAATGCACAGAGTCAAGAGAAAGCTAAGAGGGGCAAAAGCCTGCTCTCAGCAAGGATATAGTCTAATCCAGACATTCTCACCCATGTTTATAGAATAACTTGGCAAGATGGAAAATCTGAATATGAACAGGGGTCCAAACAATCTATGCAAAATGAGTTCAGAAAGTACTGAATGCATACTTTTTGTGAGACTCAATGTTAGGTTTCAAGAGATATGGATGGAAATTTAAAACAAAGATGCTATCCCTCCCTTGAGTTACTAAGAGTCTAACTATAAAACAAGAATTAATTATCAAAAACAGTGAAATAGCTACAGATTTAAATAAAAGATCAAGATAATAATAGAAGATCAAGGGAGGGAGAAGGTAAGGGGGGAAATTGATAAGGGAGGAACTCATCTTTCTTACGTGATTCCAGGAGAAATCAGAAACCCAGTGTGTAAGCCTTTTACATTTTTAGTATCCCAAAGATGTAAGAGTTTCCACTTCTATTATTACCCTGAAGCTCTTAGTTCAAAAAGAAGTATTAGATAATAAATTATCAGGACCATTGAACTAGATAGATGATAACATTTGTAATACTATACACTTAATGTGCCACACATTGCTCTAAACAGTTTACATACTTACACATTTAGTCTTCTTAATAACTCTATAATATAAATACTACTATCATCTTTTAGTGATGATGAAAATAAGGCCCAGAGAGGTAAAGTAAATAGCCCAAAGACACACAGCTAGAAAGTGACAGAACTGGGGTTTGAATACAAGCAGTCCAGGGCCCACACATCTAACCACTAACTACATTTAACCACCTCAAGACCCAAATTCCAGTTATTGTATTCAATCTCCAATCACAGGAGAAATAGGCCCAGAGGTCTTGGGGGACCAGTATGAGGCTAATTTGATAGATAAGAGATCAGAGACAGGAGTTCCACTAACTGCCAGTCCAGTCTTATTTCTATCAAGACTGACACTGGGGATCACCGGAGAGCCTTTCCTTAAGATGCTACTTGTGTGTGAGTCACTGGGGTACGGGTTTCTGGCAGGGTAGATTAGAGGAAGCGGCACACAGCGTACAATCAGCCTGAATGAGTTCAAACCTGATTCTGCTGTTGTCTGGTTATGATGACAGGCAAGTCATACCCTCTGAGCCAAGTAAACTGGGGCAATAGTCCCGTCACTAGCTCATAGGATTGCAGGAATAAAGTTAAATAATGAAGAAATTAACAGCCATTATCTATTTTGGTGCCGCAGGAAAGTTTGGGATGGGTAATTTGAAGTTCAAGTGTATGGCATTCTCTTTAGGTTGAGATTTCTAAAGTCCAAACTGGATTACAGGTTGCTCACTATAGGGGTTCTAGGGTAGCTCTAGATCAGTTGTCCTACCCTGATTCAGGCCTGATCATCAGATATGAAGCCTGAGGAGAGCCTGCGGAAAGTCACATATTCCCATGATACAGGGAATTAGGTCCCATTTAGTTATTTAATTAAGTTGGAGTCTCACCCTGTGGCCCAGGCTGGAGTGCAGTGGCAAGCTCATGGCCACCGCAGCGTCAGCCTGCTGGGCTCAGGCGATCCTTCTGCCTCAGCCTTCCAAGTAGCTGGACCTACAAGTGCATGCTACCATGCCCAACTTACTTTTATTTTTTTGATTTATTGTAGAGACAAGATCTCACCAAGTTGCCCAGGCTGGTCTTGAACCCCTGAGCTCAGGCAATCCTCTTTCCTTGACCTCCCAAAGTGCTGGGATTACAGGCTTGAGCTACTGTGCCCAGCCTCCTTTTACTTATTATATTTTTATTATTACTATTTTCTTGAGTTGGAGTCTTACTCTATGGCCCAGGCTGGAGTGCGGTAGCATGCTCACAGTCACTGCAGCCTTGATCTGCTGGGCTCAGGTGATTTTTCAGCCTCAGCCTTCCAAGTAGCTGGAACTGCAGCCTCAGCCTTTCAAGTAGCTGGACTGCTCAGGCAATCCTCTCACCTCAGCTTCCCAAAGTACTGGGATTACAGGTGTGAGCCATTGCACCCAGCTTAGATCCCTTTTAAAACTTGATTAGCCCAGTAACTTTGAGTGACTTTTTTTTTTTTTAAGACACGGTCTTGATCTATCATCCAGGCTGAGGTGCAGTGGTGCGATCATAGTTCACTGTAGCTTCAATCTCCTGGGCTCAAGCAATACCCCCACCTCAGCCTCCTGAGTAGCTAGGACTACAAGACATACGCTACTATGTCCAGCTATTTTTATTTATTTTTATTTTTGTAGAGACAGGGTCTGGCTATGTTGCTCAGGCTCGTCACAAACTCCTGGCCTCAAGGGATCCTCCCACCTTGGCCTCCTAAAGTGCTGGGATACAGGCATGAGCCACCGTGTCCAGTCTGTGACTGTTTTCAGTATCAAATTGTGTATCAAGCTCTGCTTTAAGGGACACTTAGAGGGGACAGTGGTCTAAAGATTTTGTCTCTTCATGTTTCTGGTTAGGCAAATATTGGTAAATTTGCAATGATGGAAAACTACTGCAATCTGCATTTGTCACTTTGCCCATGGCCAGAGACCAGGCCAAGCCTGCTCAGGGGAGATGACTTCAGTGCAGACTTTGACTCAACAGTGACTCTCAAAACTAAGGTGGGTCTGGGCATGAGCATTTTTAAAAAGTTACTTAGAACCGGGCTTGATGGCTCAGCCTGTGATCCCGTGCCTTTGGGAGGCTGAGGTGAGTGGATTGCCTGAGCCCGCGGGTTCGAGACCCGCCTGGGCAACTTGGCGAGACCTCATCTCGACAATAAATCAAAAAATCAGCCGGGCGTGGTAGCGTGTGACTGTAGTTCTGGCTCCTTGGAAGGCTGAGGCAGAAGGATCGCCGGAGCCTAGCAGGTCGAGGAGGCGGTGGCCGGGAGCGGCCACTGCACTCCAGTCTGGGTGACAGAGTGAGACTCCAACTCAAAAAAAAAAAAAAATTTTACTTAGGTGATTCTAATGTGCTGCCAGGATTGAGAACCACTGAACTAGGTGAAAGGCCCTGTGCCAGGATCTGATTCAAAGTATGGATGGGTGTGCAAGATCTTAAGCCCAGTCTGATTGGTTTTGTAATGGGTAGGCTAGGCAGGCTTAGTGAGAGATGAAGCCACAGGAGATATTGGGGAGGGCCTGAAATGCATAGGCTGAGAAATTTATACCGAATTTAATTGGCAATAGGGAGCCATAGAGGGTTACTGGCTAGGGAGGAGGCATAGTAGGTAGTCAGAAGTATACAGAGATATTAAAGGGTCCAGCTATTTACAGGTTAGGAATTGTACTTTAATTTTTTTATGGAGTAGACTAGAAAAGAATCCGAGCTTTTGTTGTTGCTGTTGAGTTGGAGTCTCCCTCTGTCACCCAACTTGGTTTCCGGCCACTGCTGCTTCGACCTGCTGGGCTCCGGCGATCCTTCCGCCTCAGCCTTCCATGTCGCTGGAACTACAGGTGCGAGCTACCACGCCCGGCTAATTTTTGATTTATTGTAGAGATGAGGTCTTGCCAAGTTGCCCAGGCGGGTCTCAAACCCTCGGGCTCAGGCAATCCACTCACATCAGCCTCCCAAAGCGCTGGGATTACAGGCTGAGTCACCGAGCCTGGCGAATCCCGAGTTTAAAAAACTGCTGTACTATTAGTTCAAGGTCAACTTCCCTCAGCACCCAGGCCCATTGGTCCCTCGAGAACAGGGACTTGTCCAAATGTCTTCGTAGTACCTGGCACATTGTATATAGAACATGGCAGTCTCTGACTAGTGTTTGCTGACTGACTCAGTGAGTGTAGACTCCTCGGCCAGCCCATCTCGATTTCAGGAGGGCTGGTACTCTGGGCCGGCTTTCGCTTCGCATGCAAAGCGCTGGGGACGGTTCCCCTCACCGGTAGCCTTTCCCCCTTACATCCCCATCCCCTGCTAGCCATTCTGCCAACTCCTACTCCGTCTCCGTCTCCTCCCCGCTCCGTCCCTCCGGTATGACACGCTGCCACCCGGCTTCCCAGCTCCAGCGTCAGGCTCCAAACCCGTCTTTCACCCATTGTTCAGTTTCCGGTGAGTCAAGTTCAACCCCAGGTTCAACCACTACAATGACGGCCACAAACACATACCCTCACAGACACCTCGAAGGAGGCGCCCGTCCGCCACCGGCCCCGAGGCCTACAAAACAGGGACGGGAGGAGTTCCCACTCCCGCAGCGCTCGATGGTGGGGGCGCGAGTGGAAACCCCTCTCCCCAGTGACCTGCCCCTCTGCGAGAGAGCGCCCAGCCCCCAGGGGCGTGGCCGCTCCGGCCCCGCCCCCGCCCGCCCCCTCGCCTGCGAGAGAGCCCCCGCCCGGCACCCGGCCGCCAAGCCCCGCTCCACGTACGTGCGCCCCTCCCTCCCCGGCCGCGGAGTCCTGCCGAGGGGGATGCTCTAGGTCCCCCCTCCCCTGGGAACTGCGCATTTCCGCGCGCCAGGGCGGCTCGGGCTCCGGTCGGCCCCCGCGGCGGCGGCCCGCGTTCCGCGTTCCCGGGAAGTTGTCTCCGGAGCCCGCGGCGCCTCGGTCTCCTCCCCCTGAGCCCCGCCCCCTGCCCAGAGCTGGGCTCTGCGAGCTGCCCGGCCCGGGGGCGTCGCCGCTCGCTCTCCGAAACCAGCACGTCTCAGCTGCCCCGCGCGCAGCGCGCGTCCCCCGCCCGCCAGGGGACCCCCGCGCACCCTCGAGACGGCGCGCGCCCAGAGCGCGGGAGCCCGGAGCGCCGGGCGCCTGGGACCCCGCGGAACCGCTGCCCAGCCCGCGGGGCTCGTCAGGGATGCAGGCTGCACTGTGAACCCGGGCGCCAAGGCCATGTCCGGCGCCCGCTGCCGGACCCTGTACCCCTTCTCCGGGGAGCGCCACGGCCAGGGGCTGCGCTTCGCCGCGGGCGAGCTCATCACGCTGCTGCAGGTCCCGGACGGCGGCTGGTGGGAGGGCGAGAAGGAGGACGGGCTGCGCGGCTGGTTCCCGGCGAGCTACGTGCAGTTGCTGGAGGTAAGGGGCCAGCGAGGGTTGGGGCTGGAAGACCCGGGGCTGCGGTCCTCCTTGCGCTCGCAGACCTGTTGCCCGCGCTGGGGATGCCGCCGCGTCCCTGTCCGGGGGACGCCCCGAGGGCAGCCGCTGCCGGTGCGACTGTAGCTCAGCGTTCCGAGGGCGGCGGAGGCAGCGGGCGCCCCCCGGGGCGTGGGCAGCGCGGGGTCGCTGGGAGCACTTCCCCGCGCCGGGCCTCCCGAGCACATCGTGGCCGCCCTGAGGAAGCGAGAACTTGTTGCCTGTGCGAGTTCTAGAGCGGGCGGGAGCGTTCCCAGCAGTGGTAGGGGCCGGAGAAGGGCTGCCGGAGGCCGCGGTCTTGGGAACATGCACAGAGGATTGGGGGTCCGAGAAGTGGCACTGGCTCGGCCCCGCAGCCCACTTCTCCATGCCGGCCCTCAGATCCTGGCGACCCGTGCGTGGACGGTCGTGCTGCCCCGGGTCAGGCTGCCGGGGCCACCCACTTGCTGATCAGCTGAGCCTGCTGGCCACCAGCAGAGCCCCAACAGCGGGCTTGACCCCGGGATACTGCAGCCTCCAACCAGCACCCCACATCCCTGTTCCAGCTCCCCCATGCTAAGGCTCAGATCCTGAAAGTGCCTTCCTGTGCCTGGGGTTCTGGCCTGGCCCCAGGGCTGCACAGGACCTGCTGAGCCAAGTCGGCTGGCTGTTTATTGTCTGGGTGACAGTTGTGAGGCCTCACTGTCCCCTAATCACTGAGCTCATGGTCACAGCCTGAGTGAGATCCGAAGTTTCTAAAGTCCTTTGGGGGGCAGGGGAGGTGACCTTAAAGGACATCCCCTTGACTAAAAGGCTGCCTAATCCCAGAGTTGTTGTAAAGACTAAACTAACCGTTACCCTCAGTTGTGTTAGTATTCCTCAACATTCTGGTAAAATACTGGCCAAATCATGGAAACTGAATTTATTTATAATTAAACCCCTGGCCTACTTCACAAAGAACAAAGTAGCAAATTCTGACTGAAAATGTTCTCTGCAACTCATCAGTAGGAAAAAGAAGGAAAGAAGGATAGATAGGAGTCAAATGATTATATGGTGAGTTTGCCTGAGGAAGTGTCCTGTGGCAACATTGTCAAAAATCGAGCCTGGCCTTATAAAGCTACATTCTGTATTTTTCAGGTCCAGAGAACAACCAAAATGGTAGCATGTAAGCAAGGTTCAGGGGGGCTGCTGGAATGAGCTGTCATGGACTGTCAGCAGAACATGTTCTGGGAAACCTCTTGGTTCTGTGTCTGGAGAAGCTGGAGAAGCCTGAGGTGTGCTCCTTGGCTTTCCCAGTTCCTTTCCTAAGATTCAGATGTAAAATAAAGCAAATGTATTACTACTTCTATGAAGACCTGGAGCCTCCTTGTTTCTAGCTCAAAATCCTTGGGAGAGATGCTTATTTTGGGAGTTCTTCTGGTGGCTACACTTTCCCAGGAAGTACTGATGTGGAAATTTGTCTGGTAGATGTCTGTCTGGTGAGGAGCATCACTGACTGGACTCAGCCAGCTTTGTTTTGGGTGGGGATGAGGCTGGGTGGGAGTTAACAAGAGTGGAGTGGCTTTACTTTTTCTTGGGGGGGGGAAGGGTGGACTAGGCCCAGGGGACAAGCAGGATTAGCAGCTGGGACAGTCTTAGGTGTGTCCGTCATATCCCCTGCATATATGCTCTTAGAAAAATCTCCAGTGATTAACGGCCTCCCAGACCACTCCTGACTAGTAACTTGCAACAGAACTGCCCAGCAGTGGGATGAACAGTATCATTGAGGGGGAACCTCTATTTGGGGAGCCTCTGCTTGGCATTGTACATACATTATGACCAGCCCCTTGACAGCTCTGTGAAGGATGAGGCGCTTTCCCTATTTTACAGACAAGTGAATGAACATGAGGGAGGCGAAGTGGCTCGGATGGCTGAATATTACCCCCTGTGCCTGTGCCTCTTGTCAACATGATAGCCTGGGTTCAACTGTGCTAACAGGCAAGCGAGAGAAAGATCTAGATCCATGTGGAAAAGGGCAAGCACAATCCCCGAGGTCAGCATGTTGGTGACAGCACCTCTAAGCGGAGGCTAAACTGCTAGAGCTAAAATGAGGGCTGCTGTATCGTGGAGCAGCTTGGAGTATCTCCTCTGCTCACCTGGAAGTGTAATTTTAGAGCAAGCTGGTCTGCCCACAGGTGGACGCACGTGTGGATCTGAGCCTTGTGGCTTAATACTCAATGCAACTCTTCTCAGGGCCAACGTAGATGTGGTTTCAAAGAGAGGATCCTGGGTCAGGAGCTTGGTGTCTGGGAACCTCTTCCATGAGCAAGCTGGACCTCAGGTTAAGGCCTGGGCAGGGTAGAGAATATGCAAGTAGAGTCCTTTGGATGGGGTGAGTCCTGAAAGACAACTCAGTTAGTTAGAGAATGCAGAGCTCCCCAGGCTGGTACAGAGACTGGCCAGCAGTTAGAATCATGAGACTGGAAGAGGGGACCGTAAATACTAGAGGTGGGGAACTCCATGGGATGTCAGCCTGGCACCAAGCTGCTGGGGGCATGGAATTCAAAATGCCAGGGCGGCTGTTGGGGAAACAAGTACAGATGGATGGACTGCCCCAGCCTTCTGGGGGAGGGATGGGATGGGAGTACACAGCTGAGAACGGCACCTCCAGTGCACACCCTGTGCTTGTGGACCTTTCACGTTCTGTTGGGAAAGAGTGTTACCAGGAACCCCATCTTAGTAGAGGAGAGTGAGGCACTGAAAACTGTACAGAATAGATATTCCCCAGGGATTTCTCCCTTGTTCTGATGAAGAAAGAGGAGCTTGGGGACAGTGGCTTTGCAGGAGGCACACACTGAGGAGGGGAGTGGGAGCTAAATCTGAAAGGCCACTAGGTCTGTCCTGGTCGCCAGCCAACCCCTGGGAGGAGGCCAGCTTGATGAGTCTTGGTTTTCAGGAATTTCTCTTTGATCGAGACTCCAGGGAAATGATGAGATGGTGTTGCACATAACTGGCTTCCAGAGCGTGGCTTCCAGAAAAACCTCAGCACAAACAGAGAAGTGTGGAGGGCGCTGGGAGGCCCAAGGACTCTGGCCACAAGGGTCTTCCCTATGCAGGGTGGTGCAGTCCTTCAAAGGGCCAGGAAAAGGGAGCCAGCTACTCATAAAATGGATGAGGCTTAAGAGCCAAGGCACACAGCTGGCTATAAGATGTAAAGACCGATAGATAAGAGCAACTAGAAAATCTTTATTGAGGGTTTCTTTAGCCATGAGAAGGGAAGGAAGCTTCTCATGAAGCATTCTAATATCATTTGAGAGATCGGGTAGAGGAAAAGATCTGAGACTAGGGCTAGGGGATAAGGGAACATGTTCTGCCAGCTCCAAGCCAGGCCCAAGATCACCTCCACATAGACCTGGGGTCCCACATAGGAGGAGATTTCCACCACCCTTCTGGGGTACATGGAGACTGAGAAACAGTTCCTGGGAAAGGTGGATAGGGGGGAGCCTAGATCTCTGTCCTGGGGAAGATTTGAAGAGTCAGATATGGTACCAGGGCAGGTCCAATGGCTGGACAGATCCAGTGGCTGGCGGGCCCCACAGGGCCCAGGAATTCTTTGTGGCCTGCACTTACCTTGAGTGAAGAGAAGAAATTAAGGAGCTGGAGGGGAATAATTCGGAGGGTAATTTGATTGGAATGCAAACAAAACAGCGCTTTCCTAGAACTAGGTACTGTCCTTAGAATCCAGGATCTGGCTGGAAGTTCTGGACTTCAGAGGTCCTAACAGAATATGACACTGCTAGGGAAACTAGGATGGGTGCAGAGGTCTCCTTGATCCTGAACTTGAGCTCTTTCTCTCTAGGCTCTATTTTCCCATTTTGTGTTCCTGTGATTGTGGTACAGGAGTTTGCAAGGAATGGTGAGGAGAGTGGGCTGTGCTGTAATTAAGGAATGATGTTTTACATATTTCTATGTAACAAGCCACTCCAAATCGTAGGGTCTCTGTGGGTTAATGGGGGCTCAGCTAGATGGTTTTTCTGCTTATCTGTTTTAGTTTCTGTCATTCAGTGCAGTCAGATGGTGACTGGGCGGGAGTCCTGGAGGCTCAGCTAGGCTACAGCCTACAGAATGGCATCTTCACTCACCTGTCTGATATGTTGGTGCTTTCCTATGTAGCCTCTCTCTCTGTGTCATCTCATCCCCCAGAGCTTTCCCATGTGGCTTTCTCTTCAGTAGGGTAGTTGGAGTTCTTATGTGGTGGCTGGCTTCCAAGAACACAAAGGCACAAATTGCCAGGCCTTCTTAAGCCTGAGGTCTAGAAGTGGCACTTTTGATTGGTAAAAAGAGTCACAGGACCCATCCAGAGTCAGTTTGGGAGGGAGGTGGATACAAAGGTGGTTACAAGGGAGACATGGTTCATTGAGGGTCGTTTTACAGACTAGTTTCCTCAGAAGGGGAAGGAGAACACACATGGGACAGATGATCCATTAGAGGAAAAGTGCCAGACCAGACGATGAGTGAGAGAGAGCCCAGAGAGAGAGAGAGAAAATGCAGAGACTTGGCAGTCTTGCTTGGAGATACTCTATTGCAATCCTTGGAGGGTTTTGTTTTCTTTTTTCAAGACTCCAGAAGTTTCTTTATAAAGGCCACACGATTAATGATGCAGCTGGAATTTGAGATCAAATTTGCCTGGCCCTGGGCCTGTCTACTAAGTCATTGACATACCAGTTCAGCTTTTTTTTTTTTTTAGGCCAGGGCTATTAGGTGCTGGTGATTAATAGACATTGTGTATCTGAGCTGCCTGACATCTAGTAGATGCTGTGTTACACAATAGATTTTTATTTTTATTTTTTTATTTTTTTGAGTTGGAGTCTCACTCTGTCGTCCAGACTGTAGTGCGGTGGTCGCTTCCGGCCACCGCAGTCTCGACCTGCTGGGCTCCGGCGATCCTTCCGCCTCAGCCTTCCAAGTAGCTGGAACTACAGGCGTGCGCTACCACGCCGGGCTAGTTTTTTGATTTATTGTAGAGATGAGGTCTCGCCAAGTTGCCCAGGTGGGTCTCGAACCCGCGGGCTCAGGCAATCCACTCACCTCGTCCTCCCAAAGCACTGGGATTACAGGCTGAGTCACCGAGCCCGGCCTACAATAGATTTTTAATATGGTGCCTTTTTTTCTGTAAGATGAAAATCACCTAAAATGGGTATGACCTTGTTCCTCATGCCAGTATTTTTTTCAGGCAGTCATTAACTGTTCACAAAAGGTATAGTTAGTGAAATGGCTTGTGTTATCTGTAATTGTGACCACAAAGACCAAGGTGCTTTCTAACATCTTCACTAAATCATCCTGTGCTTTGGTTTGGGGGCTGTGACCCATATTTGTAGCTCCTGCTGTTCGAAAATTGACCTTTGGTCCACTACTCTGTCAGCTTCGACTCGGGAAGGAGCCATTCCCCTCTCCATGTGTGTGTGCTGAGTTGGTCAAGTGGCCACCCACAGGACTTTACAGCAATGGGAAGGGCTTGTGGATTCTGTAAATGCAGGGCATCTTCACAAAAGTTCCCTTAGCAACAAGTCGGCAGGAATCCCTGACATCTGTTCGCCACTCTGTGAATCCCTGATGTCTATTACCACCTAGAAACATGAATGAGAGGCTAACCTTCTCGTACTATTCTCTGCCTGCAAAAGCCCCGCTTTTATCTGTATCTGATGGTGGCGTGGTAGACCTTATCTGTGATCACGAGTATCAGTCCCTACTTCACCTGTGAAAGAAAATGTTTGGTAAACCAGGAAGACTTGTATACATGTAAAGTATTGTGACTACTGTCAGGCCACCCCAGGGAACATTGTTCTCTCAGCTTGCTCCCTTATTACTCACAGTGGCACAGTGACACACGACAGGCTTTCTAACAGAATGTGAGGACTGATTCCTCTGTACTTAAACACAGAATTAGTATATTCTTTTCTCTGCCTGCATTGGCAAGGCTTCTGGGGTGGCATTTATACCTATGGTGAGAAGTGGAAGTAGTGACTGGTAGATGTATGACTTGTCCTTTGATAAACCAGAGCTTGGGGTGGCATTGTGAAAGTTCAGTTGCAGTTGGTATCTGAACTGTGAGAAGTTTCTATGGAGCCTTAAGGAAACCCACCCAACTTCTTTTTTTTACATTTAGTGTGTTCTGTTTATCATCTGATAAAAATTTGTTTTTCGTTTAACTTCCTGGTTCTCTTATCTACCTTTCTTCTCGAGCTACAAGCTGGTATCCAGATTCAGCCCCCAGGTCCTCAAATTTCACACATGGGAACTACATTCATCATCTCTCTCCTTTCTTTACTGACTTCTATCCCCACCCTCCAAACCGTAGTGAATGTCCCAGCAGCCATCTGTCCACCAAGTCTCCTGACACTATTTCCCTTACCTTTCCTCTCCTGTTCAGTAGGCTAGCAAGCCTTGTCCCTTCCTTCTCTCTTAGAAACATTTCTCGAAGCCTTCTCCTTCTTAACTTGCATTGGCAAATCTTTTCTATAAAAGACCGGGAAACATGTTAGGCCTTGCGGGCCAGGAAGCAAACTTGAGTTATAGCTGCTTCGCTGTGATTTGTAGTGTGCCAGAGGCAGTGAGAAGCGGTAAGAGCACCCCATATGGTCTCTATCACAACCACTCAACTCTGCTGCTGTAGTGCAAACGCAGCCACAGATAATCTGGAAACCCATAGGCGTGCCTGTGTTCTGATCAAACTTTATTTATGGACACTGAAATTTGAATTTGTCATAATGTTCATGGGCCATGAGGTATTACTCTTCTTTTGATTTGTTTTCAACAATTTACAGACATAAAAACCATTCTTAGCTCATAGGCTGAATGTAGTTTGCCATTCCCTGTTTAAATGTTGATCATCCATTCAGCTCTCACTCACTGAGTATCTGCATTGGGCCATGAGCCCTGTTGTAAGTGTTGGAGGTATAAACTAGTGACTGACACAAGAAAAACTAACCTAGTTCTTCCAGTTGGGGAGATGGCAAACTCGCGAACAATTAGATAATTTCAAGGTGCTATGAGGCCAATAAAACAGGCTACTATAATAGGGTGTGGGAGTGAAAGAGGAGTTCCAATAATGTGGCCAGATAAGGCCTCTCGGAGGAAGTGATGTGTATATATATATATATTTTATTTTTAATTTTTTTCTTATTCTTTTTTTGAGTTGGAGTCTCACTCTGTCGCCCAGACTAGAGTGCAGTGGCACACTCCCGGCCACCGCAGCCTCGACCTGCTGGGCTCCGGCAATCCTTCTGCCTCAGCCTTCCGAGTAGCTGAAACTACTGGGGCTCTCTACCACGCCTGGCTGGTTTTTGATTTATTGTAGAGGAGGAGGTGATATTTGACCAGAGACCTGAAGGATGCAAGGCAGCCAGGCGTGTGCCTATTTGGAGGAAAATACTTTGAGGCAAAGGGGACCACAAATGCACATAAACCTGAGGAGGGGAATGTGTTTGATATATGAGAGAAACACAATATTCCAGGGTAGTTAAGAGGTGAGCAAGGGCAAGAGAGGCTGGGGATGTGATGAGAAGGACACAGAAGCCAGAGAGTTGGAGTGCAGCAGAAAGTCTTTGACTTGATTGAAGTGGGTGCCATGTTCTGATTTATTTTGGGAAGCTCCTCTGAACTGTAGAGTGGAGAATGGATTTGAAGAGAGCAAGGAGGGAAACAAGGAGAGCAGGTAGGAAGCTTGGACCTGGGTGGGGGAGGTGGAGATGGTGAGAGGTAAATGGGTTGGAGTGCATTCTGCAGGTAGAGTCAAGAGGCCTTGCTGGCAGGTTGACTGGGGTGGGAACCTCAAGAAATCTCACCTTGTGCAGGTCAGTTGTGATGCACTTTCCCTTTTTTATCTTACCCATCCGTCAAGTGTTCATTCTGCCTGTATAAGACGGTTTCCTTAAAGAAATGGGTAACAGGCGAATAAAAAGTTGACGTCCTTTTTTCCTTTTTTTCTTTTCTGAGTTGAAGTCTCACTCTGTCGCCCAGGCTGGGGTGCAGTGGCATGCTCACGGCCACTGCAACCTCGACCTGCTGGGCTCAGACGATCCTTCCACCTCAACCTTCTAAGTAGCTGGAACCACAGGCATGTGTCACCATGCCCAGCTGATTTTTTTGATTTAGTGTAGAGATGAGGTCTCAACATGTTGCTCAGGTTGTTCTCTAAGTCCTGAACTCAGGCAGTCCTCTCACCTGTGTCTCCCAAAGTGCTGGGATTACAGGCATGAGCCACTGTGCCCTGCTAAGTTAACATCCTTAATGCAGAAAGTACTTTTATTCATTATTTATTTATTTATTTTTGAGTAGGAGTCTCACTCTGTCACCCAGGCTGGAGAGCAGTGGCATGCTCCCGGCTACTGCAGCCTTGACTTTGACTTGCCGGGCTCAGGCAATCCTTCTACCTCAGCCTTCCAAGTAGCTGGAACTACAGGTATGCGCCACTAGGCCCGGCTAATTTTTTTTTTTTTTTTTTAATTGGAGAGATGAGATCTCGCCAAGTTGCCTGGGCTGGTCTCGAACCCGTGGGCTCAGGCAGTCCTCTCACCTCCTTGGCCTCCCAAAGTGCTGGGATTATAGGCGTGAGCCACTGTGCCCAGCTTTATAAATAATTTAAGAGAAAAACCTCTGACTCAAAAAAAAAAAAAAGGCAAAGAACTTGGATAGACACTTTATAATAAAAGATATACAAAGTCCTTAACATATTTAGTCTTACTAATAATCAAATGATTGCAAATGTAATACAAAAGATAGCTTTAAAGAAAAATATCAAAAAATTGATACTGGTAGGGTGTAGGAAAATGGTTTTGTGCTTCATGGAGGGTAATTTGGCAGTGTACCTTAAAAGCATTAACAATGTATATTTCCTCTGATAGAGGTCATTCCACTTCTAGAAACTTCAGCTCAAGAAGCATCTGATAGGCAAGCTGTAAACATCAGTGTGCCTATTGTATTAAGCCTCTATTAGCACAAGACTGACCACAACCTAAAAGTCCACTAGGAGGATCTGGTTAAAATCAGGTTCACCTGTGCTTAGCACAAGATCAGACATGCAGGAGGGGCTTAATAACTATATTGAGACAGAATTTTAAAAATAAAAATGTTGGTTAAGGATGCTTAACATTTTTATGGAGTTAGCATAGTTCAGATTTCTCCCTACAGTGAGGCAAAAAAGAGATTGTATGTCCGGAAATGAATTGGTTTGTGAAAGCAGGGACTGTGAGGACTGAGCATCCTGTAAGTATCCTTTAGTGGAAAGAATAAGTTGGAAGAATACATGCTGGCCCAGGCCACATTCTGTTAAATATTCTCAGTAGCAACAAATCTTTGTCTTTTGAGGAGTCGATTTGATTTTTTTGCAAACAGCCAGAATTCACTCAAAGCCAAGTCTGGTGTTTCTGTTCATGTGACTATCTGTCTATCACCTTGTCACAAACAGGATTTAAGGCAGCTTACCAAAAAGCATACAGTGCAAAAGGATGAAAGCATAAATAAGTGAGGAAATTGGTAGAAAGGAGGAAATAAGGAAAAGGAAAATATCAGATGAATGTTGAAGCGAGGTTTGATGAGGAAAGAAGGTAATTGAGTTAAGTGATGCTGTTCAGGGCTTAAAAAAGAGGTCCTTCCCTCAAGCAATGATGGGTTTGAGCAGTTCTCAATGAGGAGTAATGGACCTGTTCTGAAAAGTATATGCTGTTTTAGTCAGGGTGGGTCAGATATGTTGCTGTAACAACTCTGAAATCTCAGTGGTTAAACAATGTGAGTTTGCTTCTTGCTCATGCTGCAAATCTGTTTTGAGTTGGTTTGGGGCTGCATGACCCTCCAGGACCCAGGATGACAGAGCAACCACTATCTGGAATCAGGCTGGGGACCATGTTTAAATAGCCCCTGATTTTTAAAACTTCTGCCCAGGAGTGACACATGACACTTGTGCTCTTATTTTATTGTCTAAAACACAGCCACATCTAACTTCAAAAAGGTGAGAAAATGTAATCCTACCATGTGCTTGGAAGGAGAAAAGGAGCAAGCCAAATCTTTTTTTTTTTTTTTTTAAGTTGGAGTCTCACTCTGTAGCCCAGACTGGAGTGCAGTGGCCACTCCCGGCCACCGCAGCCTCGACCTGCTGGGCTCAGCGATCCTTCCGCCTCAGCCTTCCAAGTAGCCAGAATTACAGGCATGCGCCACCACGCCCGGCTGATTTTTCTTTTAAATTTATTGTAGAGATGAGGTCTGGGTCTCGAACCTGCGGGCTCAGACAATTCACTCACCTCAGCCTCCCAAAGGCGCGGGATTACAGGCTGAGCCATCGAGCCTGGCTAGCAAGCCAAATCTTATGTGGACTGCCCTGTTGACCACCACATGGGCAACCACTCATGGGGATGCCCCAGTCTGGTCTTCAGTTGCAGTATTTTATCATCACACCTAGAGCAGTGCTTCTCAAACTGAATTCAATACTTCTAGACAAAGGCTTCTCAAAAACGAATTCCTTGGATCTTGTGGGATACAAATTGTGACTCAGGAGCCTTGGGGTGGGGCTTGAGGTTTTGCATGCCTGATGAGCTCCCATTTGCTGTTGATGCTGCAAAGAGTCCACAGTGCAGACTCTAACAGGTGTTGTAAGCTTTTAAGAGTCATGGTTAGCTTTTGTCTTCCTTCCTTCCTTCCTTCCTTCCTTCCTTCCTTCCTTCCTTCCTCCCTCCCTCCCTCCCTCCCTCCCTCCCTCCCTCTCTGTGGCCCTGGCTGGAGTGCAGTGGCATGCTCAAAGCCATTGCAGCCTTGACCTGCTGGGCTCAGGCTATCTTTCCACCTCAGCCTTTTAAGTAGCTGAAACCATAGGTGTGTGCCACCATACCCAGCTAATTTTTTGACTTATTGTAGAGACAAGGTCTCGCCAAGTTGCCCAGGCTGGTCTTGAACCCCTAGACTCAGGCAATCCTTTCCCCTCTGCCTCCTAAAGTGCTGGGATTACAGGTGTGAGCCACTGTAACTGGCCAACTCTTATTATTCTTTCATATTGGCTTCCTCCTTTCAAGTTCTCCTCACTCAACTGCTCTGGGCACATTAGTTATACTTTTTGAACAAATGTGGTCATTTCCTGATCCCAGGCTTGCTGTGATTTTGTTTTCTGTGTGGTTAGTACATTGAAGCACCTACTATGTGCCATGCTTTCTGCAGGACTCAGCGGATATAGCCAAGCCGTGGAACTGAGGTCAGTAGCTTTTCTTTGGGGCCACTTAGGGATGAGCTCCCGCCTCCAGAGTTACTCTGGCAGGTGACTTCTTTCAGGAGACTCAGGGTCATACTCAAGGTTTTCTGTTGAAACCTTTCAAACATTTAACACCCTTTGCTCTTTCTCAGGTGCCTTAATTCCTCCTCCCTTTTCATTTGCCATTTACTTGTTAAATGCACAGAGGACTCCAGGGTTAGTCAACAATAAAACTAATTAAGTTGTAAAAATTCTTTAGAGATGCTATTTAAAAAATTCTACAGAAAGGAATCTTTGTCCTAATTCCGTCATGGGAGAGGATCCCTATTTTTAGCCATGGCTCACAGAAGAGTGTCATTGAGCCATTTGTTTTTGATTTGTCATATAATTTAGGAATAGAAATAGGAAAATCTAACTTCGAATTGAGTATAAGTCTCCTGTTCTCCTTTAGCAAGTGTTTTATTGATAAATAGCTATACACATTTGTTGTTGTGCTTGGAGTGAAAATACAATCATGTTGAGTGGTAGTTGATAATCAAGGACATGCTCAGAGCAAAATCTGATCTGGTGCTCAGTCTAGTATTTTTCATACTGTAAAGAAGGTTCTGAAAACCCAGGGCCTGTCTTCTAGTGTGGGGACATCAGAACCTACCTGTACAATATTACATGCATGGTGTTAGACCAATACTTCTCCAACACGGATGTGCATGCGTATCTCATGGGGATCTGTTAAAATACAGATTCTGATTTAGTAGGTCTGGGGTAGAGCCTGAGTCTGAAGGAAAAACACTGTTGACACTCAACACTGTTTCTCTCCACTCACACAGCATCCAACACTTGTGACTAGTTGGAGTGGAGGGAGGTTTCTCCAAACAGTTCTCCAGCAGACACCAGCTGGGTCTCCTATAATTCAATTCAGTTGTGACACTGTCTACCTGGAGTTGAGTTAGATCCCACAAGATAAGGGCTCAAGACTGCCACCACTTCTCATGCCAAATAATATCACCTATACTTTTGGTTGACTGACTCTAAATTGGGGTTCCCCACACTCCCGCCTTTGGTTTGATTAATTTACTAGGATGACTCACAGAACTTGGGGGAAACATTTATGTTTACTGATTTATTATAAAGGACACAGATGAAAGGATGCATAGGTTGAGGTCTGTGGGAGGGGCATGGAGCAGGGCTCACATTTCAGCCCACCAACCAAACCACAAGCCCATTCTGGGCATGCCACTGTCCCAGCACCTTCCTGTGTTCAGCTCATCAAATCTTGTTGCTCAAGAGTTTTTTTGTTTTGTTTTGTTTTTGAATTGGAGTCTTTCCCTCTCTCCCTCAGACTGGAGTGCAGTGGCACGCTGACAGATACTGCTGCCTCGACCTGCTGGGCTCAGGTGATCCTTCTGCCTCAGTCTTCCAAGTAGCTGGAACTACAGGCATGCACCACCACACCCAGCTATTTTTTTTTTTTTAACTTATTGTAGAGATGAGTTCTCACCAAGTTGCTCAGGCTGGTCTGGAACCTGTGACCTCAGGCAATCCTCTCACTTCAGCCTCCCAAAGTGCTAGGATTATAGGCCCAACCTCCAGAGTTTTTATAAAGCTTGATCTCTGGACTCCACTCAGTTCCCCTTTCTTGGAGGTTGGCAGGTGGGGCTCAAAGTTCCAACCCTCTAATCTTCTAATAATTTGTTCTCTCTAGAGACCAGCCCCAACCAGGAGTATCTAGGGGCTCTCCACCCTAAGTCACTTCATTAGCATAAATTGAGGTGTGATCAGAAAGACCTCATATAAATAACAAAAGACACTTCTGTCACTCAGGAAATTCCAAGGATTTTGGGAGCTTTGTGCCAGGAACTGGGGACAAAGACCAAATATATTTCATATTATACCACACCGACATTCTGCATTTTCATCTGGCTCCCAAGTCATGTGGCTACTGCTGCTGCTGCTGGTCTGCAGGCCACAATTTGAGCAACAAGGCATTTGAGTACCCTTAAGGGTTTTAAAGTTTTTCTGCAAGACATGTTAAATCCTGGAATTAGGTGGGATTTAGTTTACTTTCTTTCTTTTTCTTTTTTAAAGTGGATTATAGGCGGATACACAGGGTCATGGAAAGAACATAGGTTTTGGAAATAGACCTCTTTTTGAGTATATTTAATCTGAGGACAGGGGTACTGGAAGAGGGGGAACCCTTTTCCATGAGCTCTTCTGAGGCCATAGTGCAAGACTGGTTGCAGCATCATGGTCAAGGCACAAATCACTTGTATTCAGTAGTCCTGGGGTGTGGCCTGAGAGTCTGCATTTTGAACACACTCCCAAGGACTGCTGCAGCTGCTGGTGTTGGGACAACCCAAGAAAGACTGTACAGCACTTTCTTGAGTGTTTTCAGGGCACAGGTCCTACATGTGAAAGCATGTGAAGCTGCAGCATCCGGCCACTGCCAGTTTATTTGGAACTGCTCATAATGGTGGCTGCCGCACAGACTGGGCTAATTAGTCTTAATTGTTTCTTACCTGACCTGATAGGACTCTGGCTGTCTGGACACCCCAGAAGAGGGTCTTCTTGTAATGAGGAAAAGAATGTTTATTAAGAAAGGTGAAAATCAAGAGGCTGCTGAAGGACTCAAGCATCCTTCATCATCTTTTTGCCTGTTCCTGGGACAAAGGAAAGGTTTATTTCAAGGGGCTGAATGAAAAATTTTAAAATTTTTGCTGTTGGAGTCCAGCATCTAATCCTGGGCCCATGTTTTAGGGCTGTAACCTGCGGATGGTGCTGATGCCACAAAGCCAGCATCTCCCACAGCCTCTAGGTGGAACTCTCAGGTCTTTTCTTTCCAAGAGTTAGCTTCTGTCTTCTGCTGCCTGGATTTCTGCTGTGGCCCGTAATAGGAGTGGATGTCTGTTTTATCCCCTAGTAACATCCATCCTCCATAGTGATGCTGCAGTGATTTTTCTAGTCAGTTTGATCACAAAACTGTTTTTGTTTTTTTGTTTGTTTGTTTTAGTCGGAGTCTCACTCTGTCGCCCAGCCTGGAGTGCAGTGTCATGCTTATGGCCACTGCAGCTTTGACCTGCTGGGCTCAAGAGATCCTTCCTCCTCAGCCTTCCAAGTAGCTGAAACCACAGGCATGTGCCACCACACCCGGCTAACTTTTTGATTTATTGTAGAGAAGAGGTCTCACCAAGTTGCCCAGGCTAGTCTTGAACTACTGGGCTCAGGCAGTCCTCTCGCCTCTGCCTCCCAAAATGCTGGGATTACAGGCGTGTGCTATCACACCCGGCTACAAAACTTCTGTTGAAGACTTTTTGTATGTTTTTCATTGTCTGTACAGTATAACATGCCTTACCTTTGTTTACAAGGCCCTTTATGACCTGGCTCCAGCCTACCTCTCCAGCTGCACTTTCAGCCATTATTTCATGTGTGTAATGATTATCAGAACCACATGGGGCTACCTAATTCTTGGATGCCACTTTGCTCTCTCTTGCTTCTGCGTCCTTGGGCTTGTTGTTTCTGCTCCTGGAAACCTCTCCCCTCCTCTCTCTACCCTCACTCCTTTTTCGTTCTCTTTTTGACAACTCTATTGAGATAAAATATACATGCCATTGAAAGTGTGCAAGTCAGTATTTTTTTTTTTTTTTTTTGATTTGGAGTCTTACTCCATCACCCTGGCTGGAATGCAGTGGCACGCTCATGGCTACCCCAGCGTCAACCTGCTGGGCTCCGACGATCCTTCCGCCTCAGCCTTCCAAGTAGCCGGAACTAGAGGTGTGCTACCATGCCTGGGTATTTTTTATTGTATTTTTTTGTGTGTGATTTATTGGAGAGATGAGGTCTTGCCAAGTTGCCAAGGCTGGTCTTGAACCTGTGGGCTCATGCAGTCCACTCGCCTCGGCCTCCTAAAGTGCAGGGATTACAGGCTGAGCCACTGAGCCTGGCCTAGTATTCTTTTAGTATATTCACAGAGTCGCACAGCTGTTGTCGTGATTAATTTTAAAACATTTTTATCACCCCAGAAAGAAACCCATGCTCATTAGCAGTCATTCTCTGTTCCCTCCAACCACTAACCTACCTTTTTTCTCTATAGGTTTGCCTATTTTTGACACATCACATAAATGGAATCATATAATATGTGACTTTTTGTATCTGGCTTCTTTTACTTAGCATCATATTCTCAGGATTCATCCATGTTGTAACATGTCAGAACTTCATTCCTTTCTATGGCCAAATAATATTCTCTATGGATATACCCTATTTGACTTATCCATTAGTCAGCTGATGGATATTTGGGTTATTTCTCCTTTTTGGCCATTCTGAATATTGCTCCTGGGAACACTCATCTATCACGTTTTTGTGTGGATATATGTTTTCAGTTCTCTTGGGTATATACTTGTAGTGTCATATGGTAACTCTGTTTAATAATTTGATAAACTGCTGGACTGTTTTCTGAAGTGGTGACACTATTTTATATTCCATCCAGCTGTGTCTGAGGGCGCCAATGTCTCTGTATCCTCGCTGACACTTGTTATCTGTCTTTTTAATTATAGCCATGCTGGTGGATGAAAGGATCTCTCATTGTGGTTTTGATGCATTTCCCTGATGATTAATCATGTTGAGTATCATTGCACGTGCTAATTGGAGGTTTGTGTATCATCTTTGGAGAAATGTCTGTTCAGATTCTGTGCCCATTTTTAAGTGGGTTACTTGTCTTTTTGCTATCGTCCTCCCTCCTTTTTTTTCCCTTTTCAGCCTGATGAACTTGTTCTCCTTTCTTGGCTTTGGGTGTTAATCTCCTGGCAAGGCTGCTGATATGTCCTCCCTGCTTTCTTCTTCTAGATCCTTTAACAATCCCCCTGCTGGGGTAGAGGCTGTTGCCCCAACTACATTGTGGATTCCTTGAGGATCTTTATAGACTCAACCCTTAGTGCACAACTAGGCATAAGCACTTGATGAAAAACAAACAAAAAATCACCAAAAATACTCCCATAAGGACTGTTTGTAGTTAGCCATTTAGACCATGATGCTGATGAATACAAGATTCTGAGTTTGCTACCCATCATAATTATTTGGCTGAACATGAGAAGAAAAAAATAACAATGAAGAGTTTGCAGAGTGACAGTCTTACAGAGTGTGTTTCCCATCCAGGAATCATACACATGCAGACTATGGGTAACAAGACAAATTGGGGAAGAGAGTGTGCATGACTCAAAGCAGTACATCCCCGCTGCAGGGCAAATAACTCAGATTCCATGAAGTTACCTTGTATATATAGGGCAGCAAACCATTATTATTTCCTGCTGGAGAGAAAAACAGGCATTGAGGAAATTGGCTTTCTTGGGACTGATTTGATTACTGGGGCACTCCTAGAATGGGAGTGTTCTCAGTTTGTGGCATCTTGGAAGGCAGTTTGGTGCAGTGATGAGCATAGTTAAAGTTGAATGGATGTGGGTTTGGTTGCTGGCTGTATGAGACTTTTGGCACATTGTTTACCTTACCTTGGTCCTCAGTTTCTGTATTTTTTTTTTTTTGCAAGGGAGGTGGGGATACAGGGTCTTCCTCTATCACCCAGGCTGGAGTACAGTGATGTGTCATCGTTCCCTGAAGCCTCGAACTCCTGTGCTCAAGCGAACTTCCTGCCTCAGCCTTCTAAGTAGCTAGGACTACAGAAATGAGCCACTGCACCAATCTGCTTTTTTAATTTTTTTATTTTTTTGAGTTGGAGTCTCACTCTGTTGCCCAGACTGGAGTGCAGTGGCCGTTCCCGGCCACCGCAGCCTTAACCTGCTGGGCTTTGGTGATCCTTCCGCCTCAGCCTTCCAAGTAGCAGGAACTACAGGCGCATGCTACCATGCCCGGCTAATTTTTTGTTTTATTGTAGAGATGAGGTCTCATCAAGTTGCCCAGGCGGGTCTCGAACCCGCGGGCTCAGGCAGTCCACTCACTTCACCCTCCCAAGGCACGGGATTACAGGCTGAGCCACCGAGCCCAGCTGCTTTTTTAATTTTTATTTTTGTAGGTATGGGGTCTCACTATGTTGCCCAGACTGGTCTCAAACTCCCCATCTCTGCTTTCCAAGTAACTGGGACTACAGGCACGAGCCATTGCACCTGGCAAATTTCCACATTTTAAGTTTTATTTATTTTTAATTTTTTTTTGTTTGTTTGAGCTGGAGTCTCACTCTGTCACCCAGACTGGAATGCAGTGGCCGCTCCCAGCCACTGCAGCCTCGACCTGCTGGGCTCTGGCGATCCTTCCGCCTCAGCCTTCCGAGTAGCTGGAATTATAGGCATGCGCTACCACGCCAGGCTAATTTTTTGATTTATTGTAGAGATGAGGTCTCGCTGCCCAGGCGGGTCTCGAACCCGCGGGCTCAGGCAATCCACTCACCTCAGCCTCCCAAAGGTGCGGGATTACAGGCTGAGCTACCGAGCCTGGCTTATTTTTAATTTTTTTATAGAGGCAGGATCTCGCTATGTTGCCTAGGCTGACCCTGAACTCCTGGCCTCAAGTGATCCTCCCAAAGTGCTGGGATTATAGGCGTGAGCCACCATAGCGGGTCAGCTGGGTTTCCACATCTTTAAATGGGAGTAATTATGCTGGGCGTGGTGGCTCACATCTGTTATCTTAGCACTTTGGGAGGTCAAGGCGAGCAGATTTCCTGAGCCTAGGGGTTCAAAATCAGCCTAGGCAACTTGATGAGATGTTGTCTTTACAGTATATCAAAAAATTAACCAGGCATGTTGACGTGCATCTGTAGTTCAAGCTACTTGGAATGCTGAGATGGAAGGATTGCCCAAACCTGGCAGGTTGAGGCTGTGGTAGCCATGAGTGTGTCACCGCACTCCAGCTTGGGAATCAGAGTGAGACTCCGACTCTAAATAATTAAATAAATAGGAATAATAAGGCCTACATCAGAGGATTGTTATGAAAGTTAGAATTGTCTCCTCTAACACAGATACTCTGCTGAGAGCCTGACATCAGTGCTCAATATGTGGTGATGGCTGCCACCATTATTTTTTCTTATTTCCCATTACTTGCTCAGAATGTTGGTCATTGCTGTCTGCTTTTTCTTCTTAAAAGAAACCAGCTTCCTTGAGAGTCCCTCCAGACCTCCTGGTCACCGTTTTTGGCGGTGATCTTGTTTTTCTGACCCCTGTCCACTGTCAACTTAAGTTGGTTTCAATCTTGGTTCTAACAAGTTCCTTTTTGTTTGGTTTTAGCATCATCATTGAAGATATTTGCCCAAGGAAGATAGGGCCTGTTAGTGGATCTTTACATTTGTTGTGGTGTGTTTGGACTACAAACTTAAGCCAGAAATTCCTTTGCAGTCTCATTCTCCTCCTGTCTGGATTCTCTGGTGTGCCCCCCCACCGCGCGTGCACGCACCTCGTGTGATAAGAATCTTAACATATTAGGTTAAGGGGCATTACAGGGACTCTTATTTTAGAGTAGATAACAGATAAACCAGCTTGTAAACACAGAGTTGGTGTGTCTTGTGACATGGCAGAGGGGATGTTGATGCCTTCTTTCAACCCGCCAACTGCAGTTTTCGAAATTCTTTCTGTACCCCAGTACCCATCTGTCCTGGCCTTATAATCTGATCCTCCAAGGTGGCACTTGCAGCGCTTTTTGCTTATTCTTTTTCTCCAGTGCTTTTCGTTAGCTGGGGAAGACAGAAAAAGTCTCCTCTGCGCTTATGACAGCCCACCCAGGGAAGAGGGCAGAGAAGGTCTTCCTGCTTCTGACTTCTTGCTTTGAAAAGAAGAGGCAATTTTTGGTCTTCAGTTAAAAAAAAGGAAAAAAGAGGGGAGTAGGGAGTGAATCTCTTTCAAAGATCTGCTTGTCTCTCTAGTCAGATTTCTAATGCATGCTGATTAGGAATGGGGGATCAGAGAGAAAGTGAGCTGGGCTTGAGGTTATTCACAGGAGAGGTATGAGACTGTGTGTACCCTTAAGGAGCATTGTGGGTGTGACTGCTAGAGATCCTGGTAGGGTTTAGAATTTCAGATGGGCTTCCTCTGTCTTACTGGGGAGAAAATAACCAGAGTGGAAATGAAGCTGGGCTCCTTCCTCATCTATGCAGAAAGAGTTCTCTGTGCTGTGGGGGGGGAGGAGGGTAGGGAACCCAGCCAGTGGGAGAGATGTTGGGGATGGGGCTTGGCCAAGGCATTGTCAGGCACTCCACGGGGACCACAGAACCAGCCCTGGCCTGAGCTCTGTGCTCCTGGCCCAAAAAGCCAGTGGTACTTCTTGGCATCACTGAATGGGAGGGAGGGAAGCTGAGCTTGTGGGATTCTCCCCTCTCCTGGCCCTGGTGTTCACTGCTGCTGGCTTCAGGGGCTTGGATATAGCACTGCTCCTCCAGCTACATACACCCCCAGGGGACTGTGCTGTGGGCTTTGGATCACTCCCTCCAGCAATCCCTCTGGTTCTGGGGACCCAGTTTGAAAACTCAGTCTTATGTGATGCAAAATGCTAACGTTTCTCTCTGCCCACCAGTGCCAATCTTAGTGTCCAGTGCCACCAGCGCCGTTATGGTTTGTTTTTGAATCATGTGCTGGGGTGGTTGGGGTGCTTTGTTACTCTGGGTGACTGGTCTGCTTGATTATTAGCATTGGGGAAATGATTTCTCTGAGAAGCAGGAGAAGGTGTAAATTATGCTTCACTGCAAATCAAGGCTATATATATATATTCAGCTACAGCTGTGAGTCTCTTGCAAATGAGGACCAATGTGAGATGTGGCCAAGTTGGAGAGGGTTATGGTGCAGACAGGCAACTGACATGATTGATAATCACAAGTCACCTGTACTTAGCCTTCTATGGTTTGTTGGGGGGGGGGAAGAGCAGCAGTTGAGCTTAGAGGCTATATTCCATCTGAGAAGGCTGGTGGGCAGTGGTGTGAATATAACCAATGCCCCGGAGGAGCAGGCACATTCTCCGTTAACCTGGTCCTTAGTAACTGTCTCTTTTGTGTCCACCGAGCCAGGGACCTCAGGCTACACATGGCCGTTAACAGTGTCCTCTTCAAGCTGAATCAACAGAGTCACCTCTGCTTAAAATCCCCACTGGCTACCCATTGCCCAAAGTGTGGAGATACTCCTTATCCGGGCCCTGCGCAAACACCAACCCTGTACAGACTGCACCAGTTTCCCTCTCCTGGGCATGGGAAAGCACCGTGACACCTTTGTGCCTTTGCACAGCCGCTACTTCCGGCAGGAGCCCCTTTCCCTTCATCCCTGCCTAGTGAATGGTGATCTTCATTAAGACCCAGCCCAAGGACACCTTCCTCTGTGTGGTCTTTGATCTCTCCCCTGGCAGGCATTTCTTCTTCCCCTGGCTTTCATAGGACTTCCTGCTGGGATGGCACCTACCGCATGGCTTGTTTGACTGCTTTCCCCCACTCTGCTCTGAGCTCCACAGAGTCAGGAAAGCTGCTTCCTAAACTTTTGTAACTGCTCTGGTCTGGCACGGGGTTTGGCATCTCTGAAGTCTGGCTCAGTAAGTACTTGATGGCTGGCTGGATGGAATGGCTGGATGAATCAGAGAGCATAAAGGAAGAGCTTGCCTTAGAGAACTGGGCACATCTTGTCTACTTTAGGCTCATGGATTAACCAACTTTTCTCTGAAAAGGCCTTGCTGTGAGGTGAAGCTTGGGGTCATGGAAGACCCAGATTGGAAGAGGAAGAGCCAGGTCAGCTCAGAGCGCTGAACATCAAGGTAAAGCCACTGGGTCCTGGAGGACAAGGCTCTTTGAACCCCAAGCCAGGACGCCCAGGTGTTGCTTGGAATGGTCCTCTGTCCTCCTCTCTGCTTCTTGGAGGGGCTGCTGCAGGGACGGTCAGGTATGGCTGAGGCTCCGGGTTCTGATTGTAGGATACCCCCCAACTCCCTCTCCCCTCCCCCAACTCCCTCTCCCCTCCCCCTCCCCCTCCTTTGTCCTCTCTGATTCATCCATAACACAGTTACTGGTTCTTTGACCTTGCAAAATTCATGTAAGGTCTCTGACCTTTAGTTCCTTCGTATTTCATAGGGATGCTGACACCCATTCTGCTGCCCCTTGGAGTGACTGGAAGGATTTTGAAGGTGGTGGTGAATGTGAACATGATTTTAAGCTCACGGGAGAGCTGGTGATGAACTCAAGTGCTGTTATGGGAAGCTGTGCAGGGGAGGAGAGCAGGGAACCTGGTGCTCATGGACCCAGCTGTCCTGGCTCAACTGGGGAGATCGCTCTAACCCCTCACCCCTCTGCTGTGGTCCTCCTTTCTCCACTGGCCCTTTTGAAGTTGCTTCTGAGGCCTCCTCCTGAGACCTCCTCCGCCTACTGCTCAGGCGATTAGAAAAGCTGTTGGAATTCTCTGCCCAGACAAGCTTTAACTGTTTGCAGCAAGAGCACCACCAATCTCACCACCTCCGTCATTCTTCTCTGCTGCCTTCGATTGAGCCCCTTTTAGGTACTAGGTGTGATGTGGTTAAAAATGGGACAGAGCCGGGCTCGGTGGCTCAGCCTGTAATCCCGCGCCTTTGGGAGGCTGAGGTGAGTGGACTGCCTGAACCTGCGGGTTCGAGACCCACCTGGGCAGCAAGACCTCATCTCTACAATAAATCAAAAAAAATCAACTGGGTGTGGTAGCACATGCCTGTAATTCCGGCTACTTGGAAGGCTGAGGCAGAAGGATCACCGGAGCCCAGCAGGTCGAGGCTGCGGTGACTGGGAGCGGCCACTGCACTCCAGTCTGGGAGACAGAGTGAGACTCCAACTCAAAAAAAAAAAAAAATGGGACAAAGTAGACAGAACTCAGGGTCCCTGAGGTCAGAGGGCTCATTGTCCATGGAGATCCAGGCAAGTGATCAGAGAGATCTGCCCAACATAGTGAAGGGCTCCAGGGGGCAGTCAGGGCTATGGGAAGACTCAGGGCCTGTGATGGGCTGAGTTGGGTTCCCCCCATTCATATGTTAAAGTCCTAACATAGGGTCCTTAAAGAGGTGAGTTAAAATGTAGTTGTAAGGGTGGTCCCTAATCCAGTATGACTGGTGTCTTTGTAAGAAAGGAGATTAGCACATAGATGCACCCAGAGGGAAGACAGTGAAGACACAGGGAGAAGTCAGCCTTCTGCAAACCGAGGGGGAGAAGTCTCAGAAGAAACCTTGATCTTGGACTTCTAAGCCTCGAGAACTGTGGGGGCATTTCTTCACAGTTGGGAACTCCTGGTATAAAGGACAAACAAGTGCATGCAAAGTATTTCTCCTTGTGACCAGCTGGTCTTCCTGTAGGGTGTCAGCCCCATCCCTCCAGTTTCCTTCCCCTGTGCTCATGACTCTGTTTTCCTCACCAGACTGCTGCTCCTGGATCTTTTTGGGGGTTTGCAGCCTCCAGGGAAGGGCAAACCCAGCATCCTGTTATGTTACCTCCTCAGAACTCCTGATTTCAGAAATCTTGTGACTTGCCTAGGACTCTTTGGCGACTTCCCATTCCTCCTACTCTGTGTCCAGTTTTCTCTTCGTTTTTCTCCCCATCCTCCCTCTCTCACCCCGGGGAGTCAGAGGACAGCTTGACAATTTTGGGAATGAGTGTGTTTTTCTAAGCATCATTTTGGCTATATAAATTGGTTTTTTTGGTTTTTTATTTTTTTTGAGTTGGAGTCTCACTCTGTCGCCCAGACTGGAGTGCAGTGGCCGCTCCCGGCCACCGCAGCCTCGACTTGCTGGGCTCCGGCGATCCTTCTGCCTCAGCCTTCCAAGTAGCCGGAATTACAGGCATGCACTACCACGCCCGGCTGATTTTGTTTTTGATTTATTGTAGAGATGAGGTCTTGCTGCCCAGGCAGGTCTCGAACCCGTGGGCTCAGGCAATCCACTCACCTCAGCCTCCCAAAGGCGCGGCATTACAGGCTGAGCCACCGAGCTGGCTACCTCATGCCTTTAAAAGCCACTCCCCATTCTTTTCTCTCTCTCATCCCCAGCCTCTGGCAGCCACTAATCTGTTCTCTCTCTCTCTATGCGTTTGCCTATTCTAGGCATTTCATAGAAATGGAATCAGAATATGTAGCTTTTTTGTGTTTGCTTTATTTTAGTTAACACGATGTCTTCAATGTTCATCCGTGTAGTAACATGTATTGGTACTTCATTCCTTTTTATAACTGAATAATATTCCATTGATCAGAATATCAATTGTTTATCCTTTTGTTTATCCATTCATCATTTGATGGACACTTGGGTTGCTTCCACGTTTTGGCCATTGTGAATAGCACCATCTACTTCTTTTTCTGTCTCCAGTTCTGCCTCTAAATGCTGACTCTTATCTATGTTGAAACTACGTGGGTTACTGGTGATGGAAAAAGCACTTGTTGTGAAATAAGAAGGTTGGCATACCACCCCGACCCTGGTCTTGGCTCCATTCGTGAGATTTTTGTTAAGCCTCAGTTTGCTCATTTCCTAAATGGGGATACAATTCCCTGCCTTGCTTACTCAGCCCTGTAGAATGTTGTAAGAGGCACAAGTCATAGAATGTGAGTTTAAGCCCCTCCTAAGCCAGAAGGTCAGATGTTAAGCGATAGTTATTTATGTTCCTCATTATTCCTTTTTTTCCATTTCTGATTTTTTTTCCCTCCACTTCCTCTTTTCTCCTTTTGCTAGTGCTACATTTGAATTCCCTTTTCCTTTCTCTCCTCTGTCTTCAGCTGGACCGGGATGTAGCAGAGAGGAGAGTGTTCTGCACAGTGTATGCTGGAGAGGAACAAGATGACTGGGGCTTCCTTGGGCAGAACAGGACATGTTGCAGAGGAAGGGGGTTGGCAACACTGGCTGGTGGGTGATGAGACTATGTGAGGTGGAAGTGGACGGGAGGAAGGGAAATGTGGGCTGCTATGGCATGTCATCCCATCTGGCTTGGATTTAGACTTAGTTTACAGACAGCTTTGAGGCCTTTTGCAGTCCAGGAAGTAGCCAGATT
This sequence comes from Cephalopachus bancanus, assembly GCA_027257055.1. Taxonomy (NCBI): domain Eukaryota; kingdom Metazoa; phylum Chordata; class Mammalia; order Primates; family Tarsiidae; genus Cephalopachus; species Cephalopachus bancanus. Next base: position 5,971,168 of record JAPVLO010000052.1, read on the forward strand.
GATGGATACTTAGGCAGATATTAGAATCCAAACAAGCAGACCCAGGGGACACTTAGGGGAAAGCAGCAGATGGAGGTGTGTGCTTTTCTTGGTATGTTGCTTTTGCGAATGCTAAATCTTCTGTGACCCTGTGTGTGTTGTTTTCCCAGCTAAAGTTGAAGCTTCTTGAAGGCGAAGATTATGACTGTCTTTTTTTCCTCCCTGTTGTGCTTGCTTATGGTGTGCTTCGTAGAGTTCTGACCATAAGTGACTTCTAATATATGAGATACAACTTCATTTGTTTAGTTCTATAACAGTTACAGAATACTTTCACGAAGGATTCCTCACTTAGGGGATTCCATGTCTCAGATAAAGACAGTTAAGACTAAGAGAGGTTAAAGAACTTGCTCAGGACACACAGCCAGCCAGAGGTTTCCACACTGCTTGGTACCAGCGCTTTCCACTGTTTTACCCCTCCCTCGCAAGGGCTGTCTGTTTTTTTATCACAGATAAAAACCATGTGGCTGCATTTATTTAGGGAGATGGGAAATGGATCCTTATGCAGTTGGATCTTGTTCATTTTGGATTTTTTTTCCCCCTAACATCTTAGAATTTTCAAGTCCAGAAGAAGTTCTATAAAGTTGCAGGTGGCCTTTCCTATTACTCAAGCGGTATAGATTCTTCTTGTCTCAACACACTTCAGAGACACTTCAAGGAAAGCCGATTTCCTGCTAAATTAGTGTGTTCCTCATTTACTACCAGAGGGCCTGATTTTAAGGAACTGTTGTCAACGATTCTTGGTGACAGGCAGCGAGCCAGCTGTGAATTGGGTTCCGGGTTTGCTGTCAAGCCCTGCTTGGACCAAGTTACTGAGAAGTCTGGCTCTGACTGGGTCTGGCAGGAGGGGTTGGTGTGTTGGAGCTAGCCAGCTCAGGGAAAGCTCGCCTGGAGGAAATTCGGTCAAGATGTTTGGTTTTAACACCTCTGGTTTTCTTCCAAACCAGAAGAGGAAAAGATTGTGACTTAAGGAATGAAGGGAAGTTTTAGGGTTTTCCGTGAATAGAACTCAGAGCTTGCTGGATCCTGGATTCTTTGTGGCTCAGGTGAAGCTATGGAGAGTGAAGTGGTGTCTAGAAGGAGTTAGAAGGACTTTGCCCTTGGCTGGGCCTTAGGCACATTGCTGAGTTTAGAAAACAATTAATCCAGTGGTTTGCTGGCTCAGCCACAGAAAGTGCCAGCTGGCTTTGAGTTGTTCAGGGGTGTGTGTGTGTGTGTGTGTGTGTGTGTGTGTGTGTGTGTGTGTGTGTGTGCCAGAGGGATACTTCTAAGCTCAGAGACCTCCTCTGAGGTGACAGAGCTGCTGGGCATAAGATGTAAGGTTAAAGGCCACTTTCTTTCTCATTGGAACTTTTGAACACATAAACAAGATAAGGAGTTTATTCATTGAACAAATGCATTGAACGCTGGCTGTGTGCAGGGCACAACCTGGGAAGCTGGTGCAACAGTAGTGAACAAAACCGGCCGACAATCCCGCCTTTGCAAAGTTTACATTTTAGTTGAGAGAGACAGACAGTAAATGAACCTAAGCAAACCTTATGGTGACTTAGAAAGTTTATAATTTTAAATCAGACAGGCAGAGAAGATCTCATTAGGAGAAGACAGGGAGCAAAGCCCTAGAAGATATGAGGAAGAAGCATGTGGGTTCTGGGAGAAGAGTGTTCTAGACAGGAGGCAGAGAGAACAGCATGTTCAAAGGCCCTGAGGCCGTAGCATTTTTGGAGTGGCCAGAGGACAGCAAGGAGGTCAATGTGGCTGGGACAGAGTTAGTGTATGTGGCATGAGAAATATTGGAAATAGGGACAGAGAAGTGACTAGAATGAAAAGGAGCCAGACACAGGGCACAAGGGCCTTGGAGACCCTCAGGAGGCCCTGATGTTTACTCTGAGTGCCAAGGGAGTTATTGAGCAGAAGAGCGATTTGACCCAACTTGATGTTTACAAGGATTACTCTGCTGCTTTGCTGAGAATGGATCATGGGGGACACAGTGGGGAACAAAAGGAGGAAGGAGGGAGACTCTGGTAAAAGTGTTATTGCAATAATGCATATGAGAGATGACTCTGACTTTTTTTGAGTCGGGATCTGACTCTGTTACCCAGGCTGGAGTGCAGTGGTGTGATCACAGCTTACCACAGCTGCAAGCTCTTGGGCTCAAGCAGTCCTCAATCCTCCTGCCTCAGTTTCCCCAAGTAGCTGGGTTTACAGGTGTGCGCCGTCATGCCTGGCTAGTTTTGTTACTTTTTGTAAAGACAAGGTCTCACTACTTGCCGCAGCCTCAACCTCCTGGGCTCAGGTGATCCTTCCGTCCCAGCCTCCTGAGTAGCTGGGACTACAGGTGCACACCACCACGCCTGGCTAATGTTTTGATTTTTTTGTCGAGACGAGGTCTCACTATATCGCCCAGGCTGGTCTTGAACTCCTGTGCTCGAGTCCTGCCTTGGCCTCCCAAAGTGCTGGGATTATGGGTGTGAGCTCCTGTGCCCCGCCATAGTTGCTGGTTTTAAAAGAGGAGGTGAGGACTGGAAGAAGCAGGGTTTTGGGAGATCAAGAGTTTGTTTCGGACAGGCTAAGTGTGAGATTCCTATATGTGTTTGAGTAATGATATTGAGCAGGCATTTGAAAGATCCCTCTAGTTCAAGAACATATAAATTTGCAGTCCTTGTAGTGTAGGTGGTCTTCAAGCTGCTGTTCTGGATGAGATGGAGAAGAGAAGAAGTCTAGGGGTGGGGCCTAGAGGCACTCCAAAGTAAGAGGAGTAGACACAGGAAACCAACTGCAACGAAGGGGCAGCTGAAGGGTGGAAGGAAAACCCTGAGACCCGCCAGTCCCTCTCTGGGTTCCGTGGGGGTAGCCACGGAGTCACTGGGGTATTCACTCCATTGGGGAGCTCTCAAGGAATAGAAAACACGTAGAGACACTTTGCATATCCTGGACAATATCTGAGATAAGGTTACAGCCACAGGGATGATATACATTCTCTAGTGTTGTCAGCATCCTTTTCAGCATAAACATAAGCTGACGCATGTTTCAAGTCTATGTTTTCATTTCCCTTGGCCCTACCCAGGCCTCACTGGCAGGCTCAGCCCACAAATTGTTTTGGAGAAGGAGATTCTGTCTACAAGGGTTCACATTGTGCTGAGTATAGATGTGCTTTTTAAAAAATTATTAATTTTTAATCATACAAGTAATATACAAATTAGACCGTGCATCCTCACTAAGGGCAATTTGGCCCCAAAGGGGGAGGAAATTGGTTCTGGGATGGCAAAAACATCCTAGGCCTTGCCCCCGATGGGCCACAGTATGTAAACAGATATATAGCATGTCTGTGGAATTAACATTTCATGGTAGTGGGGGAGTGATTAGAAAGAAACATCTTAAAAGGCTCCTTAGAGAGGACGCTATGAAAGAAGGTTGAGAAACCCAGAGTTATTCTAAAGCCCCCTTTAACTACTTCCCCAGGCCCCTGTGGAAATATACTTTGATGATTTGTGGGCTTAGTTCTTTCTTTAAATAAATAAAAGAAGCTATTATTTCTTAATTTCTTCTTTTCCCACACAATAATGTATCTTGAAGATATTTTCTTGTGGCCCATATATATCAGTTGTTATTTATAAAAGCTGGTACTCAGCCGCCTGCGCCTTTGGGAGGCTGAGGTGAGTGGATTGCGTGAGCACGCAGGTTCGAGACCCGCCTGGGCAGGCGAGACTTCATCTCTACAATAAATCAAAAAATTAGCCAGGCGTGGTAGTGCGTGCCTATAATTCTGGCTACTCGGAAAGCTGAGGAGGAAGGATCACCGGAGTCCAGCAGGTCAAGGCTGCGGTGGCCGGGAGCGGCCACTGCACTCCAATCTGGGCGACAGAGTGAGACTCCAACTCAAAAAAAAAAAAAAAAAAAAGCTGGTATTCTATAGTGTGGATGTAGCATAGTTTATTTTCTGTTCTTAGTTGATGGCTATTTAAAGTGTTTCTAATTTTTTCTTTTTTTTTTCTTTTTGCTATGAAAAGTACTATTCCAAAGAGCCGGTGTGGTGGCATGTGTCTGTAATCCCAGATACGCGAGAGGCTGAGGTGGGAGTTACTTGCTCCCAGGAATTTGGGTCCAGCTTGGGCAACATAGAGAGATCTTGTCTAAAAAAAAAATACCATTGTAGTGTTTTTGCACAAATGTCCATGTTTGATGACTCTTCTTGAGGGTGGCTGGTTATAGGAGTGGTCCTCTAAATAGGCTGAAATCTTATGAACAGGACATGGGCTAAACACTAATCTCACTTCAGGCTTGCTAACTGGTCCTTGAGGCATACTGTCTCCTTAATTTTTCTGACACCCACATGAGATTGATATTTCTTCCATGCTCTGCTCTAGCTATGAGAACCTGCAGTTTAAAGTTAAAACTTTAAACAAGTTAGAAATAGGCCAATTGAAACCATAGACTTGTTTAGACAAATTAGAAATAACTTGAAGGTGCCACAGTAGGTAGTGGCAGAGTGAGGGCCCAGAGCAGGGTCTCTGTCTATAAGCTCATGAGATGGCAAGTGAGAGAGAGGCTTTTGGGGTGTGAGAGACTTCACAGAATCTTCGAATGTGCTGGGGAGGCTGTTTCAGGGCCTAGCTCATAGTAGGCTGGGTCCTGGCGTTATCGACAGGCAGGACTTCTTTATTCAGTTAAGAGGTCTTTATTTTTGAAATCTCAAGGTGCTTTAAATTGTTTTTATGATCTTGTTTTTTCCCTGACTAAGCAACATAGGCAAAATTTTTCTTGAAAAAAATTAATTCATAATATATTAAGTAAAGTCTACAAAATATTATGTACAATAAAATTCCAAATTTGTGGGGGGGAAAAAAAACCTCATGTGCATATAAAAGAAAACCTGGAAGAAGATTCATCAAGAAGCTAATGATAGTTATTGTTGGATGAGAGGATTAAAGGAATGTTTAGTTCCTTGTTTAGGCTCTCTGGTCAGGACATAATACATGATAAACGAGAAGTGTCAGTAAATATTTCATTAAAAAGCAAAAGGAAGGAAACTAGAGCAAGAAGAAATATATCCCTAACTTGCTATGTGCAAACTCTGAGGCCATTTGTATAATTTTGAATTCTCCCTGGGAGTGAATGAAGGAGCTGGGTGTCTTTTGCTCTGAGAGCTCTGTAGGACTGGCCAAGGGCAGATGTCCTTCTGATGTAATAGTGGGGTGCCCCGAGGCCTGGGTAGGACCCTCTGGATGTTGACTTTGGATAGGGCAAGATGAAAAGGTGTCTGAACCAGCCCACCTGAGTATCCTGTTCCCAGGTGTTGAGAGCCACTGGTTTTCCTCCCAGAGAAGGCTCAAGTCTCACTGTGGGGATTGCAGCAAGGGTGGGTGGGGGGTGTTAGTGTTGGGGGGCTCTGTGTAGGAGGGGTAAGTGCAGTGTGAAGATGCAAGCAGTGGATCCTCTGCTTATATTTATTTTGAGGGTACAGTTCTGTTTTAAGATGCCAGAGGAAAAAGGAAGGTTTGACCTTTCAAAGGTACTCTTGGCAAAAAGCCAGTGGCTTTCAACCGCTGGACGAAGCTTGTCTACCTAATGAGCAATCTATGGAATTTGATGCATAAAAGACATTGCTAAGTAAAGAAGAGGCAGTGGAGATCGATGAGGACACTAAGTTGGTGCCACAAGGACTCTTCAGTGGGGTCAGAATAAATGTGCTGGGCTCCTTTTCTCTCTTTTTATTTATTTATTTATTTATTCATTTATTGAGTTGGAGTCTTACTCTGTTGCCCAGACTGGAGTGCAGCGGCACACTCATGGCCACCACAGTCTCAACCTGCTGGACTCAGGTGATCCTTCCACCTCAGCCTTCCAAGCAGCTGGAACTACAGGCATGCGCCACCATGCCTGGCTAATTTTTTATAAATTTGCTGTAGAGATGAGGTCTCACCAAGTTGCCCAGGCTGATCTCAAACCTGTGGGCTCAGGTAATCCTCTCACTTTGGCTTCCCAAAGTGCTGAGATTTTAGGCATGAGCTACTGTGCCTGGCCCTTTCCTGTTTTAGATGAAGCAAGGTAATGTCATGGCACATTACTAGAGCAAGATGAGTTCTACCTATTTCTTCTTTCTTCTTCTTCTTTTCCTTCTCCCTCTCCCTCTCCCTCTTCCCCTTCCCCTCCCCCTCTCCCTCCCCCTCCTTTCTTCTTCTTCTTCTTTTTTTTTTTAGAGATGGGGGTCTCACTATGTTGCCCAGCTGGAGTGCAGTGGCTATTCATGCAGCGGCTACTTACAGGTGCGATCATAGTTCACTGTAGCCTCAAACACCTGGCATCAAGTGATCCTCCCACCTAGCTTCTCGAGTAGCTGGGACTACAGGTGTTTGCCACTGAGCTCAGTGAGTTAAACCTATTCTAGTGCAATTTTCTCCCAGGAAAGACTAGCCAGGGTCATTTTTCTTTTTCTTTTTTTTTTTTTTTTGAGTTGGAGTCTCACTCTGTCACCCAGGCTGGAATGCAGTGGCACACTCACGGCCACCCCAGCATTGACTTGCTGGGTTCTAGTGATCCTTCGGCCTCAGCCTTCCAAGTAGCTGGAACTACAGGTGCACGCCACCACGCCTGGCTAATTTTTTTGATTTATTGGTAGAGATGAGGTCTCGCCGAGTTGCCTGGGCTGGTCTCGAACCTACAGGCTCAGGTGATCCACTTGCCTTGGCCTCCCAAAGTGCTGGAATTATAGACTGAGGCCCCTTGCCTGGCCCAGGGTCATATTTCTAATTCTGGCTGCACGTTGGGAATTGTAACTGGGCAGGCATGCCCAGGCCAATAAAGTCAGACCAGGTGAAGCTCCCCAGGTGATTGCAAGGAGCAACCAAAGGTAAGAAACTGAGAAAACTTTGCTGGGACATCACAGGAGACTGGGAGATCGTTATGACATCTGTCATATTCTGAGTGCTTTCTTTGTGCCAGACGATGTGCTAAGTGAGCACTTTATCTGCCTTCTCTAATTTTATCTGCACCCTATGAGGTAAGTGCTTTAAATTTGCTCATTTGACAGGTGAGGACTGGAGTAACTTATCTATAGGCACCCAGCTAGAGTGTGGTATCCCAGGTCTCTGGGACTCAACATGAACTCTAACCCTCAGTGTAAAACAGCCATGTGGGAAAGTCTAGAGGCCTGCTTTGGGGATGGGAATACCAAGGGTGAATCAGAACCAAGGGCTTATCAGTATTTGAACACAGCCCTTCCCCTCCACTGAAGTGGAAGGACTGAGGTAAGATGCAGGAGTGACAAAGGACAATCAACATTTAGCAGTTGCTCATTAAAAATGTGTGAGATGGCTGGACACGGTGGCTCAAGCCTGTAATCCCAGCACTTTGGGAGACTGTGGCAAAAGGATTGCCTAAGTCCAGAGATTTGAGACTAGCCTGGGCATTCTGGCTACTTGAAGGCTGAGGCAGAAGGATCGCCTGAGCCCAGTGGGTCCACGCTGGGGTGGCAGTGAGCATGCCACTGTACTCCAGCCTAGGTGACAGAGTGAGACTCTGACTCAAAAAAAAAAAAAATGTGTAAGATGCTTTTATTTCTTTCAACTTTATTCTAATCTGGGTATTCCTTTCTAAAGCATTTTTATACTTAGACATTTTTTATTTCTTTAAATCTTGTTCTTGTTCCAATCTGTTTCTCTTTCCAAAACTTTTTTTTTCCATATCCATTTTCTAATTTTTTTTTTTTTGAGTTGGAGTCTCACTCTGTCGCCTAGGCTGGAGTACAGTGGCATACTCATGGTCACCCCAGAGTCGACCTGCTGGGCTCCAGTGATCCTTTCGCCTCAGCCTTCCAAGTAGCTGAAACCACAGGCATGTACCACCATACTCAGCTAATTTTTTATTTATTTTAGAGATGAGGTCTTGCCAAGTTGCCAAGGTGCCTGGGCTGGGCTTGAACCCACAGACTCTGGCAGTCCACTTGCCTCTGCCTCCTAAAGTACTGGAATTACAGGCTGAGGCACTGAGCCCAGTCTCTAACTTTTTTTTTTCTTTTGAGTTGGAGTCTCAGTCTATCACCCAGGCTGGAGTGCAGTGGCATGCTCACGGCTACTGCAGCCTCAACCTGCTGGGCTCAGGCGATCCTTCTGCCTCAGTCTTTCAAGTAGCTGGAACTACAGGTGTGTGCCACCATGCCTGGCTAATTTTTTTGATTTATTGTAGAGACGAGATCTCACCATGTTGCCCAGACTGGTCTTGAACCCTGGTCTCAGGCAATCCTCTTGCCTTAAAGTCCCGGGATTACAGGCTTCAGCCACTGAACTTGACTGCGTTTTCTAATCTTTTAAACAATGGTAAAACACACTTAAAATTTACTCTCTTAACCATTGTTAAGTGCACAGTTCCATATTAAGTATATTCACATTGCTGTGCAACCGTCACCACCATCCATCTCCAGAACTTTTTTTGTCTTGCAGAACTGAAACTCTGAGCCCATTAAACAATAACTCCCCATTTCCTCCTCCTCCCAACCTCTAGTAACCTCCATCCTACCCATGAATGTGACTACTCCAGGTACCTCATATAAATGGAATCAGATAATACTTGTCCTTGTGTGATGGGATTATTTCGTTTAGCAGTCTGAAACACTTTTATTTTTCCCCCCCTTGATTTGTCCATGTGGAGAATAAGACATTTTTTATAGGCAAATAATTTATGCTATTCTTTATAGCAAGTTATGAATTCATATAAAAATGTGAATCGATCAGGCATAGCTCTGTTTCTTCTCACTTTATACATCTTTGGAAAAACAACATGACAAATGGTCAGCAACATGAAAAGCTCAAACTTTCAAAAAATGACTCAGAGCAAATTCAGACATCTTTAGTCTTTTGAGTAATTTTTTTTTTTTTTAGTCTTTAAAAAATCAGAAGATTGGAGCTCTCCCAGAGTGCATGTAAAGAATGAATGGGAGGGGGACCCCGGGAAACTTGAAGGATAAATTAAAGTCTTTAGATAAGTTCAGAAATAACAGCCAGGAGTGGTTCACACCACTCATAATATATGCAGCTCCCTACTGGGGTGGGGAGTGGGGGGGTGAGGGGGTGGGGGGTGGCAGAGAGAGAGAATGAGAATGAATTCAGTGTGATTTCTTTTTCTTCCTGAAATAAACCTTGCCCTGCCCTCTGAACACAGGCTGTGTGATTCTAACACTGGGTAGCTCCTGCATCCTCAGGCCTGGCTGCCAGGGCAGGGACGATCCCAAGCCAAGTCACTTCTCTCAGTACGTCTCTGGAGGGACTCAGCATGTGCCTGGAGATATTAACACCTTCAGAGTGGGAGCCCATGGAAGGGCCCTTCCAGAATGCTGGGAAGGCATTTTTATGAGGCAGATTGGCAAATTGACATTTGTATTTGGCTTCCTCATCTATCATTGGGTGTTTCTGGCTTGTCCTAGAGGGCATATTTGATTTAAATATAATACTTAATGACTGAGTGGAACAGCAGAGATCTGTCAAGATTAACTGTTGAGAGGTCAGCTGAAATGTGTGGGAACGGGAGCCTGCAGGAAGCTCAAGTTCAGCGTCTGCGACCTTCCCTTTCCGTTGACTGGGTAGCATTCTGTGGTAATGCTCAAGTTAGAGAACAAGATGACACCTACTATAGTAGATGTTTGTTTTTTGTTGTCTCTTATTACCCTTCTTCTGGTAATAACATCACAGTTTTTGCTTGGGGAACCAAAGATGCAGTGGATCCACTTTGAAATCAAATGGTTTGATTAGAACTGGTTTGCGTTTGGTTGGACTCAGGCTTCCTCTGAATCCTCCTAGTTGCAGCGAACCAGGAACAGATATGTGACCCAAGCTGGTTCGATGACAGTCCTCCCTCTCTGGGACCTTTAGCTGTACTTTTTGGGAAAGAGATGCTTTCTCCCCCTCCCTCCCAGGGTTGTTAAAGCTAGGAAGATTATAAACTTGGAGCTACTATGACTATCTTTGCTAATATTTGGGGAGCACCTGAGAATGAAGCTAGCAAAAAAGAAAACAGAGCTGAGATAATATTGTTTGAGCTCTTAGGTCTATCTGTGCCCAAAGGCCATGCACTCATGAGCTTCCAAGTTATATGAGCCAATAAATAATGCCATCCCCCTTTATTGTGTGTGTGTGTGTGTGTGTGTGTGTGTGTGTGTGTGTGTGTCCAGTTTAGATTTCTGTGGTTTGCAACCTACAGTGTCCTGTCAAAAACAGTGACATCATGGCCAGGCGCTATGGTGTGTGCCTCTAATCCCTGCTATCTGGGAAACTGAGGCAGGAAGATTTCTTGAGGCCAAGAGTTCAAGGCTGTTGTAAGCTAGGATCATGCCGCTGCACTCCAGCCTAGGCAACAGAGTGAGAGTCCCTAAAAAAATTAATTAATTAAAAAAATGACATCATGAACTTTCTATTGATATATGATAGTTAGAGGAAAGTACCATATTGTGAACCTGTGATGTGATTTGCCAGGTGGCAAGGACAAACCCAGGCAGTCATGATAAGATTGCAGAGGCTTGGTATGCATTGGAGAGACTGCTAGACAAGGAGTTGGGATGCACAGGCTCTAGGGCACTTTTGTCCTCATTGGCTAGGAAACTTGGGCAAGTCTCTTAACCTTTCTAACCCCCAACTCTCAACACGTATAAAATGATGGAATTAAACTAGGTGATCTTTGAAATCACTTTCAGCTCTATATGATCCTGTAATTGTTTTACTTAAACATGCATGTTTTAAATGACCAGTAGGAATCGGCATAAGACCAAAGAGAAAACCATTAAAAATACTTCTCTGACCTCCAGATCTCTACAGATTGCACAAAGATCCGTCCCTTTTTACACTTCTGTACACAAACTTTCAAATTGAAGTATAATCTACATAGAGGAAAATGCTTGTACTATAAGTCTATAATTTGATACGTTTTCATAAGCTGAGAACATTCATGTAATGAACATCCACACCAGAACACAGAATTTTTTTTTTTTTTAAGTTGCAGTCTTACTCTGTCGCCCAGGCTGGAGCACAGTGGCACACTCATGGCCACTGCAACCTCGACCTGCTGGGCTTACGCCATCCTTCCGCCTCAGCTTTCCAAGTAGCTGGAATTACAGGCACATGCCACCACTCCCAGGTAATTTTTAAATAAAAATTATTGTAGAGCCGAGGTCTCCCCAAGTTGCCCAGTCTGATCTTGAGACCATGGGCTCAGGCAATCCTCTTGCCTCGGCCCCCCAAAGTGCTGGGATTACAGACTTGAGCCACCACAACCGGCTCAGAACACAGAATCTTATGAGGACCTCAGAGATCTTTTCTCTAAGTTAGTTCTTGCCTCTGAGAGTGACCATGACCTTGGCTTCCATACCTTGGGTTAATTTTGTTTGTTTCTGAGTTCTATGTAAACACAACATAGAGAAAGTACTCCTGGTGATGGTGGTAGTAGTTGGGGTATCTGGCTTCTTTCACTCAATGTCATGTTTGGAGATTCACCCATATTGTGGGTGGCAGTAGTTCATTCTCATATCTGTATAGTATGTTGCCATATGAATGAAAATACCACCAACTGTTGATCCTACTCTTTGTAGACGTTTGAGTGGTTCCGCATTATTCATAATAATAGTGCTAACTTGAATTTTTTTAAAAATTAAACTATGTATTTTTTCTTTTATAGAGACAAGTCTTGCTATTTTGCCCAGGTTGGTCTCAAACTCCTAGACTCAAACAATCATCCTGCCTCAGCCTCCTAGAGTGCTGGGGTTACAGACATGAGCCACCATGCCTAGTTTTAACTTGAGCATTCTTGCACATGTTTTTGGTAGACAGAAGCTCTCATTTATGTTGAGAATGCACCTAGGAGTAGGATTGTTGAGTCACAGAGTATGCATATCATATATTTAGTTTTGGCAAATACACCAAATAGTTCTCCATTCTCACCAACAATATCTGTGAGTTCCTGTAATTCTAGATCCCTGTCTGTATGTGGTAGTGTCAGTTTTTAAAATTTTAGTCATTTGGGTAAATGTGCAGTGATCTCACATTGTGTGTATGTGTCTTATCTTTACCTTTTTAATTAAAAATTTTAAAAACATTTTATTATGAAAAGTTGTAAGAATTTTATAGTGCACTCTTATATACCCATCATCTAGATTCTGCCATTAACATTTTATTATGCTTGCTTTATCGCATATCTAACCCACTGTCCATCTATCAGTCTTATTCCAGAGTTGAGAACAGCAGTATACTTCATCCTAAGCACTTTAACATACAGAGCATTAACTAGAATGCAATGTTTGCAGTTATTTTATTTTATTTTACTTTTTTGAGTTGGAGTCTCACTCTGTCACCCAGACTAGAGTGCAGTGGCCGCTCCTGGCTACCGCAGCCTCGACCTGCCAGGCTCCAGCGATTCTTCCACCTCAGCCTTCCAAGTAGCTGGAACTACAGGCGCGCGCTACCACGCCCGGCTAATTTTTTATTTATTGTAGAGATGAGGTCTCGCCAAGTTGCCCAGGCGGGTCTCGAACCTGCGGGCTCAGGCAATCCACTCACCTCAGCCTCCCAAAGCACGGGATTACAGGCTGAGCCACTGAGCCCGGCTTGCAGTTATTTTTGAGGTGTAATTTACATACAGTCAAATGCACATATCTTAAGGGTCATTTACCAAGTTTTGACAACTGCATGCACCTGTGTAGCCCAAATCCTATCAAAAGAGCATGGCCATTACTCCAGGAAGCTCCCACCTATCTCCCCCCCACCAGAAGAAACCAGTCCTCTGATTTTTTTTAATACTCTAGAATTTTGATTTGCATCTTCTTGTTGACTAGTGATGTTGAGCATCTTTTCATATGCTTATTGGCCACTCGGGTGAGTTTCATCTCTTGTAATAATGTCTAAGGATTGCTTTTAAATTTTGAGGGGGTGGGACAAGGGGAAGAGTCCACTTGACTGATGGGAGGACCAAGGGTGTTTTACTCTGACAAACCTTTTCCAGGGTATCTGCTGTTAACTGAAGATGATTTCCACATCTGCAAGGCTTCCCAATGTCAGGAGCAAGGAAATGCTGATTTGTTAAAATTCATCCAAAAATTGAGTAGAAAAGTGAAATTTCTAAGCATGTTGCTTGAAGTCTTACCTTCTAATCATTTCCAGTTATGTAATGTTTTTTCCGATGAGTGTCAGTCTAACAGGAGAACTCAAAATCATTAGCAGATTTCTAAAGAGATTTGATCAACAGCTGCCAGAGGAAGTGTGACTCTGAGTTCTCTATGTCAGTGTCAGACTTGTCTTCATGTCGGAAGGCAGGGGTGTTGGTGCCAAGATGTTCTTGGGGCAGTTGACAGAAATGGATCTTTTAAAAAATTATTCCCCTTGTCAGCTCCAGAATTGGCAGGCCTTGCATTTTTAGGGCTTCATGCCCTATCCCAGCCCCTCCGTAGGCTGACTCTGGGTTTGCTGTGGGTTTGTGAGCAGTGGAAATCCTCTCTGTCTAATCCTGTGACTGGGCACAGGTGGCCTTGTCATGAAGAGTGAGCAGGGGTGGGGGAAAAATGGGCTCACCCACATCCTCATTTAGGTGTTTCTTCTCAGATGTCATTTTGTGAAGGAACCACTGACCAAGGTCTGGTTAGGGGCAGGTGGCCACCAAAATGCTGTGATGCCTGGGGATGATGCCCAAAGAGCTTGTCCTCAGTGGCAGTCATGTCTGAATTCTACCATTGAGGGTATATCAGTAAGGGTCTGCAGGGGAGCCATGTCTGGGAAGGTAGTGGGGAGTTTGGAGGAGCGACTGTTTATAGAGGCTTGGAGAGGATAGGAGGTAGAAAGTCACCCCCAGAGAAGACAAGGGGAGGGAGGTCTGCAGTGGGAGGGACTGACTGCTTTAAAGAAGCCACAACCACTGCCAACAAATAGCCAGTGGAGAGGGAGCTGGCAAAAATACCCCGACCTCACTCTCCTCCTGAACCCTCATCTCCCGCCTGTGGCTTCCATTGGCCAAAACCATCTGGCAGCCAGAGGGCGAGGGAGTCATTAGACGGAGTCTATGTTGGTTGGCTTCATGGTGCAGGAGCTGCAGGAGAAGAAGGTAGATTCCAAGGGGCAATCAGAGAGCAACCATCCCAGAGATGTTGCTAGACCTTTGTCCCATGTTAAAGTACAAAAACATTTGCTCTGGGAGAATATATTTAAAAACTCTCTGGGTGAGTTTGGAAGGGAGCTTTGGCTTGGGAACTGATCTGAAATCAAATGCAGACATACGGGATGGAGGATCTTAAACATAAACATCCTTCTTCTGCTTGACTTAAGTCAGGAAACAGGGAGAGGGACCCTCATGGGTGGTGGCACCAAGCGTTAGGAGAAACAGAATCCCTTTGGAGGAGTTGTGGGTTTAGAAGGTAAGGAAGCCAGATTGAGTCCTGGGGTGGAGGTACTAGAGAAGTCTGCTTACTAAGGAAATATCAAGGACCAACAAGAGATGGATAGAGAGGGTGATCATGATTGCAGAGCTAAGGGTGTATAGAGCAAGAAGAAAAAGTGAGCTCAGAGCTGGGGAGGAAGCTAGGTAGGCTGTGTGGTGGAACAAGTAAGGAAGTGGAATGGCCAGGAGCAAAAGGCTGCTGAATGGGCTGAGCCTGGAGCAGTTGCATGGCGGGACGAGAGGTTTTTCTCTTGTAATTTGACTGCTTGTGATTTGTTGTTTATCTGTGCCTATGTAGGATAGAGGTCCGGAGGGTGCTGGGTTTCAGTTCTGGCTCTGCGGCTTACTAGCTGTGAGACTGTGGGCAGATAACTTAACTTCTCTGTGTCTCATATTTCTCATCGGGAAATGGGACCCTTATAATTCCTATCTCGTAGGGTTGTTTTGAGGATCAAATGAGGAAGTACTCGCGAAACTTAGTCACCACTTTATGGTTTAACCTTCAGCATCTCTGACGCTGTCACAAAAGCTGCTCCTGAACTGGAAAGGACAAAATAGACTAGTTTTGTTGTGTGAGGGGTGGGAGGATGAGAAGAATGGTACCACCAGGGAAGAGAAAACGGGAGGGAAGCCATGATCTAAATTGATCCCTGACATAGCAGTGGGAAATGAGTCAAGGAAAATTGGCTTGAGCTAGCTTTTATCTGGAGGCTGGCCATTTGTCACAGGGACAGTTATTTGAAGCTTGCCAGTCATTCACACATTAGTACAAATAAGTTTATTAGGACTCTTGGGTTCTGAATAGAGCAAAGTTGGGGGAGAACATGAAGACATGGATATCAAAGGACCTCTGGGGGTTCTTTGAGTGCTGGGGGAAGGGAGGTGGAGGGAGGGGAATCGTTTTTACTTTAGTGTCTCTCATCTTGAGGGGTTATTGGTGTGGTAGGATGGGAGTGGAGGCTCCCATGAGGACGGTGAACATGATTTTTGGGTCTGTGTGTGTCTGAGTGTCAGTAGTCTGGGTTGGGATTGTTGGCAGCTTCACCTTTATGAAGCATTTCTCCATGGTGTGGCTTCCCTAGAACACAGTGCAATGAACGTCTCTTTTTACCAGTATGAACGTGTTTTTTAGCTGGCCTGGGGCATCACCCATAGGCAATATAGTACAGTTGTTAAGAGTACAGGGAACCCAATGGGCTCGAACTGGGTTTGAATCTCTGCTCAGTCATTCTGACCCATGACAAGCTACTTGAACCTTTTAGTACATCAGTTTCCTCATCTGTAAAATGGGCTTGATAATGGGACTTATGTCATAAAATAGTTGGGAGAATTAAGTAAATGATGTAATACCTGTAAATAATTTAAAAGGGTGATTTATATATTTTTTTAAAAAATTACTATTTTCTTACTGATTTCTTATAAGCGCCTTCTGTTCCAGCCAGATTTCTGAAGAAGTCTAACAAATGGCTACTCATGTACCTTGACCTGGTCTGCCTGGCCCTCCTAGCCGTCTTGCTGCATCCTGCAAGTCCTCCTCCAGAAATTCTTACTGATCATCAGTTCTTTTCTTTGGGAGGAAGCACCTAAGTGGCATCTGTCATAGGCCACCCTGATCGACAGTTTTGAAGCACTTGTGTTAAGATAGAGAGGTCCTTGTATGCAGGATCTCCTACTCTGCCATCTAGTTCTCCACCATAAAGTTTAACAGGTCCCTTGTATACTGCATGATATATGAAGCACTGGACTGGGGAGTTTATACTTGGGTTCACATCTAGGCTGCATGAGCTTGAATGAGTCACTCAGTCTTGATGGGTTTTCTTTTGCTGTGTGTAAAATTAAGCTAATAAATATTGGGGACTGGATGTAGTGGCTCACACCTGTAATCCCAGCACTTTGGGAAGCCAAAGTGGGAAGATCCCTCTAGACCAGGGGTTTGAGACCAGCTTGGGCAACATTGTGAGACCTCTGTCTCTACCAAGGGAAAAAAAAAATCAGCTGGGAGTGGTGGTGTGTGCTTGTAGTTCTAGCTACTTGGGAGGCTGAGGTGGGAGGATTGCTTGAACCCAGAAGGGCAACGCTGCTGTCGGCTAGGATCATGCCACACTGCACTCCAGCCTGGGTGGCAGAGCAAGACCCTGCCTCAAAATAAATAAGTGAAAGGAAGGACATGAAGAGAGATGTAAGGATTAAGAGATAATACATGCAAAATCAATGCTTCACTGGGAAGGGATGTTATACAAAAGTCACGGTATTATGATTAATCCTCCTGTATTCCACCTGCATTCCTTAGCCAGTGCCGAGCACATAATAGTTTACCAATTAAATTCTCCTGGGGAGTTGATTGCTTTCTAAAGTGGATTGCTATCGCTTTTGTTTTAATCTGCCAGTTGCAATGTTCTATCTCCTAATGTTCTATCTTCCGTCTTTGAGGGAGCTCCCCCTACTTCCACCCTGCCATGTGGTCCTGCTGAGGCTTGCCAACCAAAGGAGGTTGCTACGTTGGAGGAAGTTACCAGTTACCCCCCTACCCCACTTTGGGAAGAGTCCACCTGCAAGGGGCAGCCAATCAGAGGTGAGAGAGGGTGTCCTGTTGACATTGTGTGAGCCACCCCCCCCCCGGAAGCAGTCATCACTGAACTCCACCCAGGAATACAGGCTTATAAATCCCTCCTCCACCCTCCTTTCTTTTGGCTTAAACTTCTGGATTGGATTTCTGCCACTGGCAATGGAAAGTCCTGGCTCTCTTTTCCTTCCATTTTGGAAGGCATCAGTGATCCTTTCTTCCTCTGTTAACAAAAGGAAAAGAAAAGGGTATTGCAAGTAAAGAGTCAAGACTGAAAACTTTATTTAAAGTGTGTATATAGGCTGGGCACGGTGGCTCAGGCCTGTAATCCCAGCACTTTGGGAGACCAAGGCGAGAGGATTGTCTGAGCTCACGGGTTCGAGACCAGCCTGAGCAACATAGCAAGACCTCATCTCTACAATAATTAAAAAAATAAGCCAGGTATGATGGTGCATGCCTACAGTTCCAGCTACTTGGAAGGCTGAGGTGGAAGGATTGTCTGAGCCCAACAGGTCAAGGCTGTGGTGGCCGTGAATGTGCCACTGCACTCCAGCCTGGGCGACAGAGTGAGACTCTGATTTAAAAAAAAATACTGCACTTTAGGAGGCTGAGGTGAGTGGATTGCCTGAGCCCGTGGGTTCGAGACCCACCTGGGCAACTTGGCGAGACCTCATCTCTACAATATCAAAAAATCAGTCGGGCATGGTAGCACTTGCCTGTAATTCTGGCTACTTGGAAGGCTGAGGCGGAAGGATCGCCGGAGCCCAGCAGGTCGAGACTGCAGTGGCCGGGAGACAGAGTGAGACTCCAACTCAAGAAAAAAAAATACAGTGTATATATAATATCTTATACTCACATCCTATGCTGCCATTAAATTATGTAGAAGAATATTTAATAACAAGGTAAAATATCACCATGAGCAATGAACATGTATTAGTTTTACACTTAGAAAACAACACTTCCTGAGCTCAGGGGTTCGAGACCAGCCCAGGCAACTTGGCGAGACCTCGTCTATACAATAAATAAAAAAATTAGCCATGCATGATTGCATATTTCTGTGGTTCCAGCTACTTGGAAGGCTGAGGTGGAAGGAGCACCTGAACCCAGCAGGTCGAGGCTTTGGTAGCTATGATTGTACCACTGCAGTCCAGCCTGGGTGACAAAGTGAGACTCTGACTCAAAAAAAAAAAAAGTAAATAAATAAAAACATGAGCTCTCTTACACACTTTATCGTCTCCTTTTCCTTTCTCCCTTCCACCCATTCCCTTTTGCCTCTTTTCTTTCTCTGTTTTTATTTTCTCTTTTCTTTCTTTCTCTCCCTAAACTGGATAAGTATTCAAGAAAAAAATATAAATAAATACAGTTTAGGTAGTGGGCCTTTTAAATATAACTCTTCTCCTTGCATATAGCAGTTGTTCAATAAATACTGGAAGAGGCAGGCTACTGGAGTCATTTGGGCTTGGCAGTGAGGATGTTGAATTTTAAATCCATGCACCAGAAGGGTGTGACTGTGAGCAAGTCACTTTACTTCTGTGTCTCAGTTTCCTCACCTATAAAATAGGGATAATAGTAGAACCCAACTCATGAAGTTGTTGTTGGAATTAAAAGGGTTAAAACAATGTGTACCTCTGTACTCCAGCCTGGACAACAGAGTCCCCTGGCTAATTTTTTTAAAATTTATTTATTGTAGAGACAAGGTTTCGCCAAGTTGTCCAAGCTTGTCTTGAACTCCTGGGCTCAAGCAGTCCTCTTGCCTCTGCCTCCCAAAGTCCTGGGATTACAGGTGTGAGCCACCATGCCTGGCCTCACCTTTTAAAATACAGCATATCCACTGTCTAGTATATTCACTGACTCCAGAAAATATCCATCACCTCAGAAAGAAACCTTTTCCTTTTTTTTTTTTTGAGTTGGAGTCTCACTCTTTCACCCAGACTGGAGTGCGGTGGCCGCTCCCGGCCACCACAGCCTCAACCTGCTGGGCTCCGGTGATCCTTCCGCCTCAGCCTTCCAAGTAACTGGAACTACAGGTGCACGCTACCACACCTGGCTAATTTTTGACTTATTGTAGAGATGAGGTCTCGCCAAGTTGCCCAGGCGGGTCTCGAACCTGTGGGCTCAGGCAATCCACTCACCTCAGCCTCCCTAAGTGCGGGATTACAGACTGAGCCACTGAGCCCGGCTAGAAACCTTTTCCTTATTAGCATTCACTCTCCACACACTCCTCCTTTCACCCCTGACAATGGTTAATATTTCTGTCTCTGTGGATTTACCTGTTCTAGGCATTTCATATCCATGGAGTCATATAATGTGTCCTTTTGTTTGGCTTCTTTTATTTCACCCAATGTCCTCAACCTTCATGCATGCTGTAGCACTTCATTCCTTTTTTTTTTTTTTTTTTTGGTGAGTTGGAGTCTCACTTTGTTGCCCAGACTAGAGTGCAGTGGCACACTCATGGCCATTGCAGCCTTGACCTGCTGGACTCAGGTGATCCTTCCCACCTCAGCATTCCAAGTAGCTGTAACTACAGACATGCACCACCACGCCTGGCTAATTTTTTGATTTATTGTAGAGATGAGTTCTCACTATGTTGCCCAGGCTGGTCTTGAACCCACAGGCTCAGGCAATCCTCTCGTCTCGGCCTCCCAAAGTACTGGGATTATAGACTTGAGTCACCATGTGCCCGGCCACTTCATTCCTTTTTATGGCTGAATAATATTCCATTGTATGGATATACCACATTTTATTTAATGGTTCATCGATTGGTGAAAATTTGAATTATTTACACTTTCTGGCTATTATGAAAACTGCTGCTACAAACATTTGTGTACAAGTTTTGTTGTGTAGACGTGTGTTTTCAGTTCCCTTGGGTATATATCTAGGAGTGGAATTGCTGGGTCACATGGTGACTCTGTGCTTAACTTTTTGAGGAACCATCAAACTCTTCCTACCTCTTCAATCTCTAATCCTCAAATGTAATTTGTGGCAGTTGCAAAACTATAGTCTGGTTTTTATGTTCTTTGACTGCAGTGTCCTAAAATTTGATGAGGTGGGAAGTATGATACCCCTCTGTTTAGGCTGATACGCCGTGCAGCAACCTTCTGGAGCAGGAAGATGGCCTCTTGGTTCACAGGGGCCAGGGTTTCCAGCCCCTTTTCACCATCTGGTACACCTGAGCAATTTAGCGTTCTGTCAAAGAGAGGATTCTTGACCGGCAGTAAAGGGTTATCTGAGGGTTGCAGGTGAAGAAGGGTCCAGGCTAACCAAAACAACAAAGCAGTTCCTCACCCCACAAAAATAACCCCAAACACTAAAACGCAACCAAGAAATTTAAAAATGCAAAAATAAACAAAGAAATCCAGACACCCAAAGCAGGTTATGTTGACTTTCTCTTTCCCAAGCACCTAAATTAAAAAATGCCTATGCGAGGCAGAAATGAAGGTTTGTGTGTGCTTGATGCTTTATAATCAGGTTTTCTCACCTGAGATATATGATCGGCTCTCACACCAGCTCTGTGAGCTTGGACGAGCAGTTTCTATTTCCATCATCTCACATTTTCAACTGAGAATGTGAGAGGCTCAGAGTTTGTGATTTGTGGCCAGGTTAGGAAGTGGCAGTTAGTAAAAGACAGACTTGGCATTCAGACCTTTTGACTTGGAGTTCTGTGCTCTTTTTATTATGAGCTGTTGGCAGTGTTCACAAACTCGTTTTAAAATCTAGATAAAGGTACTCTGATTTTTTTCTTTCTTCCAAGAATCACGTTAGTAGGAGAGTTTGAGCTTAGCTTTGGGAAACTTCAATAAACATGCTTGGATCTTTGGCATGAGAGAGAGGAATGGCTGTGTGTACCCTTGATCCCAACACGTGTGTACAAACCTGTTATCAGTATATTTTTACAAGTGTATTTTCTGTGTTTATGCGTGTGAGGTTTCTTAGTCCCCTTGGCTGATCTAAAAGTCTTTTGAGACTTTTGAGCTGTAAGAGGAAATATTAGGATGTTCCTGTTATTTTAAATAGCTAGTAAATTCCAAACTAGTGGAGAGGCTCAGCTGTGGGATTGAAAACCATTTACAGAAACGTTGGGGTTGCTTCCTTTTGTCTGCGTGTTTTAGAAATCAGCTTAATTGAGGTTGTCTGAAGCATTTTGCAAGTTTCAGAGAAGTGGTTGTGTATTTATAATTCACTGTGATTAAACATGTAGACACATACATGCCACCCTCTGTCCCCACCCAAATCCCACTGCTGTGGCTTTGCCTGGAAGTGTGAAAACACCTATCTGTTTATTCATGAGCGCATAGTGAAACTTGTGCAAGTATGATTAACAAAATACTTTACAGTGCTTTAAAGCTAATTCAGTAGGCATGGATAAATATTTTGTAATTAACACATTTTTAAAAAGGTAAACCAGGTGCCTAAACATTTGAAGGGGGCTTTGACTTCTTTCTTGCATACTGTAATTCTTGACTTTGTAAGTAAACCACTTAGTATGCTGAAAGGAGTACAGATTCTGAAATAGTGGGCCTAGATGAAGGAATTGTTATTGTCTAACTACAGGAAGATGAGAGATCTTCAAGTCTTTAACCCTTGACTCTGACTTAACCTGTTTCATACCAGGTTTCGATCTGTGGCCCTTCAAAGCTGAGCCAGTGTCACCATCTCTTGGGGGTGTGTGTGTTAAAAACGGGTTTCAGGGTCTCAGCCCTAGAGTTTCTGATTTATTAAATCTGATTTAATAAATCTGGAATGGGGCCTGAGAGTCAGTTCCCAGGTGATGCGGATGCCACAGTCCTGTGGGCTACATTTGAGTAGTGCGCCTCTAGAGAATTCACTCCCTGACTCTTTAGAGGATTTTGCCTTATAAAGAAAGATGTGAAAAGTCATCATGATTTGGAAGACTTGGCTAGGACCTGTACCCCAGGACTTACTTTGGGGCATCTTTTCTAGGGTTGCCCCTGGAAGGGAGATTTGGTGGACCTGTGTGGGCACTGGGCTATAAAAGGTGAAAACATTTTTTTAATCCACGACTTTATTTTAATTTAATTTAATTTAATTTAATTTTATCTTATTTTTTATTTTTGAGTTGAAGTCTCACTCTGTCACCCAGGCTGGAGTGCAGTGGCTGCTCCCGGCCACCGCAGCTTTGACTTGCTGGGCTCTGGCGATCCTTCCACCTCAGCCTTCCAAGTAGCTGGAACTACAGGCGCGTGCTACCATGCCTGGCTAATTTTTGATTTATTGTAGAGATGAGGTCTCATCAAGTTGCCCAGGCGGGTCTCGAACCCTCAGGCTCAGGCAGTCCACTCACCACAGCCTCCCAAAGGCGCGGGATTACAGGCTGAGCCACCAAGCCCGGCTTAATCCATGACTTTAAATGAATACCAGTTTTGATCACAGATAGCTCATTGTTCTGGGGTTATATTACTCAATTCCTTAGAAGTTTAGGGTATCCTGGTATTTTGTGTGCAGTTTTACAAGTGGACTTCTGAGTTTGGAGGGTTACCAGATGCTTCCTTTGCCCTCCTTGTGTATATGCAGATGCTGTTTCTGGATTTGTCATCTGCAGTCACCGTTTTCCCAAGGCCTATCAGTGGAGGGACCGATGTGTGACAAGGGCCTGCTGGTTAGGGCCTGGGGGAGGCTCATGCTCTGGACTCTGTCCCAGAAGATCCTGGCTTTGGGACTACTAGGGCAAATTCTCTTTGTTGAGGTGGTTGTTCTTATTCCCGCAAAAACAAAATAATGAGCTGTTCCATTTCACTGAGCTCCAGGGTTACTTCCCTTTGAAGGCTGGGTGGTATCCCTCATTTCTGAGTGTCTGAGAAGGCATTGCTGTCTCCTTCCAACCCCAAGGGGTTGGTTGACTTCCTGGCTGTCCGTCCTGACCACTAAAGCTCACTGCTCCCTCCTGGCCCAGCCACGCTCTCTGCTTAGTGTCAGACATGGTGGTATTTCTCACAGGAACAGCAGACCCATTGGTTTCCCTTTTCCCCATGCCAGGATCCAGGTACAGATTGGGCTGCTGCACCTGTAGGAACTCAGACTTGGTCCTGGGGGTCTTGAGTGCTGTTTATCCTCAGTGCTGCATAGGACAGGTCACTGGGACCTGCCTCTTATGGCCTGATAAGGTTTCATCTGAGCCGCTATTGCTTCCTCCCTCAAGCTAACTTTTCTAATGAAGAGCTTGGGGGACTCTTCTGGTCTTACACGCTTCCTTCCCTTGACCTTCCCCAGTCACTTTTTACATAGATTTACCTGGATACAACTTGCTTCAGAGGAACCTAGTGGTGCTAGTGTTCTTTCGGCATACCTCTCCCAGTACCTCTCTGCCTCTCTGCTATACAGAGCTTGTTTTCTTTCTTTTTGATGTTCATTTGTGCGTTGAATGTGGGCGTTACTGTGGCTGAGTTCCCAACCAGTACCTGTTCCAGTGATGCTGGCTGTTGGCCCTGCATCACTGGGGTGTTTGCTGACATGTTTGCTGACGTGAGCTGAGTAAGGCTTTCTGCCAGTGTGGGGCTGTGAATTTTCTGTTGGTCTTCTCTCTGCCTGGGGTCACCAGCCTTTCTCACACCACATCCAGCCACAATTTAAAACACACCAAGTGGTTTATGTCATGTGCTTTTTGTCTCCTTCCTCACCCAGTTGCCTGTCTCTGATTATGGGTTTGGTTTCCAGAGGGTTCTGGACAGAGGCAGGCAGGAGCTATTATCTGGCTGGATGCATCTGCCATGCAATCTTTCTCATCTAATTTAAAGATAGAACAGACATTTTCTTAGAAATTTAGCATCCACAGATAAGGATTTACATAGTAATTGGCCAGACCCTTTTAAAGCTGCTACTGGGATGTGCTGAGATTGGCCACTCACTTTGGGGTGCTCTCACAACTTTGCAAGGAATTCAGGGTTATGGAAGTGCATCCTGGGGGCCTCTCCTGCTCTGATCGGAGTCCTTCTCTTTCACTTTGAAATGACATCCCTGACCCAGCACTGCCTAAAAGAGACTGAGGCTCACCTGTCCTTCTGGGCACCTTTTGACAGTTACAACCAGAACACACTCCTGGCTTTATTTTAGGGAGAGTGAAGAGTGCAGGTGGGCACAGCTGCAGGGTCCTCAGCTTTGAACAGGACCCCAAAGAGCAGTCAGTCACCAGCCTCCCTTGTCCCCTGGAGTCCTTAGAGCTGTCAGAGTCTTCTGTGACCACATTTCTCCAGCAGGCCCCTTCTGTTTCACCACTTTAGGCACCTTGACCTCTTCCTCCAAGCTGCTGGAGTCTGGAACCCACTTCCTGCTTGTGCCCTGACTGTTTTCAGCCCTTTCTGCTGACAACCCTGTGGCTCTGGAACAGGTGGGGATGGCCTACTTGAGCCACCTACTTGTCACTTCCATTTTCCTATATGCTCACCCTCTTGGCACCAACTGTGACACCCTCCTTACCCATGCAGCCCAGCAGACACGCATAAGCTTGCTTAGGCTGCCATAACAAAGAACCATCAACTGGGAGGCTTAAACAACAGAGCTAGTTTTCTTAAAGTTCTAGAGACTAGAAGTCCGAGGTCAAGATGTCAGCAGGGTTGGTTTCCTCTGCAGCCTCTCTTCTTGGCTTTTCTTCTCCCTGTATTCATCACATGGTCTTCTCTCTGTGTGTGTCTGTGTCTTAATTTTCTCTTCTTACAAGGACATCAGGCAATTGGATTATGGCCCATCCTAGTGACATGATTTAAACCTAATTACCTTTATAAATACCCTATCTCTAAATATAGTCACATCCCTAAGGTTACTGGGAATTTGGACTTCAACATGTAGTTTTTTTTTTTTTTTTTTTGCAGGGGGCAGACACACAATTTAGCTTATGACATATACCCTGTTATTCATATCTGGAACCCCCATAAGTTTAGCCTGCACCTGCATATTGAGCTGTATGGTTTGATCAGGTTTGCATGGAATGAAAATAATCATATAAACTTGAAGTATATTGGGGGCATCCCAGAATCTTTTCATATAAGAATTATGATTGGCACTTTGGGTGACTGAGATAGGAGAATCACTTGAGCCTAAGTGTTTGAGAGAGTTAGGGAGACCTTGTCTCTACAAAGAAGAAGAAAAAAAAAAAGCCAGGTGTGGTGGTATATACCTGTAGTCCCAGCTACTCCGGAGGCTGATGCAGAAGAATTGCCTGAGCTGACAAAGTTGAGGCTGCTGTGAGCTGTGATCATGCACTATACTCCAGCCTGGGTGACAGAGTGAAACTCTGACTTAAAAAAAAGAAAAAAGAAAAGAAAAAAATTACGATTGACTTTAGTGCTTTCATTTTATGTTTTCTGTCCTTTTTCTTTTGAGTTGGAGTCTCACTTTGTCACCCAGGCTGGAATGCAATGGCACACTCGTGGCCACCGCAGCCTTGATCTTCTGAGCTCAGGCAATCCTTCCACCTTAGACTTACAAGTAGCCAGAACTACAGGCATGTGCTACCATGCCCAGCTCTATTTTCTGTTCTTGAGCCTTTAAACATATGTTGCTTACTATATGGTATATTTTATTGACTTATTTTGTGTGTGTTTCTTTGGATAATTCTAAAGATGAAAAGATTTACAATCTGCCTTTAGTTGTAGTACTTATCTTTGTATTTATGATATAACTTCGGGATATATTCTATCCTCTATTTCTTTAGACGGTATTTACTAACTCACCACTATGAACAGTGACAAGATGATTCTGAAGAGTGTTAATGCTAACAAAAATAACTAGCTTTTATTATTAAAAAAATTTAGAAGTGGCCAGGTGCAGTGGCTATACCTGTAATCCCAGCACTTTGGGAGATGGAGGTGAGAGGATTGCCCGAGCCCAGGAGTTTGAGACCAGACTGGGCAACATGGAAAGACCTTGTCTCTACAAAAAACCAAACAAAACAAAAACAAAAACAAAACAGGCATGGTAGCATATACCTGTAGTCCCAGCTACTTTGGAGGCCAAGGCGGAAGGATCACCTGAGCCTACTGGTTTTAGGCTGTGGTAGCTGTGATTGTGCCACTACACTCCAGCTTGGGCGACAGAATGAGACTCTGACAAAAAAAAAAAAAAGAAAGAAAAATTTAAAAGTGGAAAGTTTTCCACAGCCCTCCTTTGTAAGGTATCTGTAACACATGTATTAAAGGTGAGGAACACAAAGCCCAGAGAGGTGCAGGCACTTGCTCCAGGTCATTGCGGTGTGTATCTAGTAGAGCTGGCATTTGACCTGGAGTCTGTGATTCCAAAGCCCTGGCCCCTAACACTGTCTTGTTGGGCCTGCATAGTTTAGGCAACTACTTCTACTACTCCCTCTCTTCTGTTTCATTTCTTTGGGGCTGGGCTCTTTGAGGGGCAGTAATTCAGAGCTGAATGGTTTGGAGGGGCTTGGACCTGCCTGGGAATCCGGGGGTCTGTTCTGGGCACTCATTCAAGAAGTGATTCTAATGTCCCCTTGATGTGGCCTGTGAGAAGCCTTCCAAGACAGGAAATTTCAAAGGTAAGTCAAGACCAGACCCTGGAGCCACATCCCTGGGTCTCTAGAAGCAGCCTTTCTGTGGCTATCAAAGGGGCATAGCTGGGTATAGACTGGGGTGGGGTCAGCCCTGCAGCCAGCAGTACTGATGGAGAACCCTGTATGTGTCCATCCCCAACACTCGGGAGAGCCATTGAGCCACAATGGGTGGGGCCCTTCATCTTTAGCATTTTTGTCTGCAGTACTGTGCACATAGAAGGTACTCAGATATTCTTTTTTTTTTTTTGAGTTGGAGTCTCACTTTGTCACCCAGGCTGGAGTGCATGGCATGCTCACGGCCACCGCAGCCTTGACCTGCTGGGCTCAGGTGATCCTTCCACCTCAGCCTTCCAAGTAGCTGGAACTACAGGCGCATGCTACGACGTCTGGCTAATTTTTTGTTTTATTGTAGAGACAAGGTCTTACCATGTTGCCCAGGCTGTTGTTGAACATGTGGGCTCAGGCAAGCCTCTCACCTCGACCTCCCAAAGTGCTGGGATTACAGGCTTGAGTCACTGCGCCTGGCCTCAGACATTCTTTTTATGTTCATGTGATAACATAGAGGGAAAGAATGGCAGACTAAGTCTCTACTGCTTTTCACTACTCCAGCATTCGACATTCCATCTTCAGTTTCTCTAGGGACACCCCCACTCCATGACCACCTGTTCTCTGAGGGACTTCTGTTGAGGAGCATCTTAGCACCTACATCAATCAGGGCCCACCAAGAGAAGCAGAACGAGTAGGAGAACTATGCATAGACATAGATGGAGAAACATACATATACACAGAGATATAGACATACACATAGACACCAGACACATAGATATAGATGCCCGTGCAGACATAGGTATGTATATACACATAGACACATGTCTAGACATAGATACTCATGTAGATGTACACATGTAGACATAGACATAGACATATGTTCGAAGACATATAGACATACACCTACATAGACACATGTATACACAGACATAAACACACTTAGACATAGCCACACATGTACATGCACGTAGACAACAGACACACATAGATGCCCATGAAGACATAGATATGTATATGCACATAGACACAAATGTAGACATAGACACATACACATAGACATCTAGGCATACACATCATAGGCATCTCTCAAGATGATCATATATTTTGTCATTTTTAAAACATCAATATGATTAATATTAGTAGACTCTCTAGCAGAATAGAATACTGAAATCAGAGGTGACTCAATGGAAAGGGCATAGAACAGATTGTCTTCAAACCTGGATTCTGGATCTTGTTGGGTTTTTTATTACAGAGTTGACCTTGGACAAGCCAGTAGGTTGTATTATATCCTTTAACAAATATCCCACGTACATAGACACATGTATACCCAGACACAAACACACAAGACACACATGTACATACATAGAGATACATTTTTGAAGAGAGTCTTTACAGAAAATTGCTCTTATGCCATTGTGGGGCTAGCGGGCAGTCTTTGCTAGGCAGTCATTCATATCTGATGCTGGAGCTTGAATCCATATGGAAGGTGCAGTTAGGAAGGGAAAATCATAACCAGGACAGAACCTGCAGGCATGAGCTGGAACTCCACATAGATGGAGTAAAATTGCCTTCGGCCTTCATGGTGTGGGTGCCCTACAGAAGCTGGGGCCCTGTCATGGAGCTAACCTCTTGCCCCTGGCCCAGGAGTCAGAGAGGCTGAAGAAGGTACCATGGGATGGTGGAGCAGTTGCAGGCCCAGCTGCTGCTTCACACCACTGAGGTGAGTCAGCCGATAAGCAACAGTGTACGTGACCTACAGAATCCCTGCCACTTCTTTTTCACCCAACAAATCTCCCAGGAATACCCTTGTGGTCTACCCTAACCAGAACATACAAAGAAAGGAATTCTGGGAACTGAAGTTCACCCTAATGAGGTTGACAGGTTGGAAAACCATCTCCAGAAGATTGGGTGAGCTGGTGGGAAGACAGCAGGCTGAGGAGTCAGAATGATCTGCATTTCAGTCCTGACTTCCTTGCTGTGGGAAATTATCTGATCTGTGCCTCTTCCACTAAAGGGGAATAATAATACTAATCTATTCTTTGCAGAGAGTTATTAATTAGAAGGATTAAGTGGAATTAAGAATGTTGCGTGTCTCACTTTGCTTCTAGTCCTGGGGTAAGAAATCTCAGACCTCTTAAAATTCTTGATATTAACCAAGAACATGATATCTCTACATAGTTAAGTTTGACCTCCACCCCTGGACAAATGGTTTCTTCACAAAGGGCTTGTATATTCCTTGCATTAAATTCACTCCTAGGATGTTGATATTTCTTCTTGTTATTGTGAGTGAAATTTAGTTAGGTTTTAAAATTGGTTCTTGATGATATATAGTTCCAGAAGGATGCTAATAAATAGTCATGTTCCTATCTTGAATGGGAATTCCTCTGGAGTTTCCTTATAACTCTGATACTGGCTGTTGGTTTTAGATAGCATTTATATTTTCTATTTTGCATTTTAATATCATTTTTATGTCTATTTTTCTGTGTCTTTCTAGAGAGTATAAGATTAGACTGGCCCTAATACCAAGAAGAAGTGTTTTTAAAGCCACAAATAGAAGTGGACTTTTATCAATTAATACCTTTTTGGCATCTCTCAAGATCATATATTTTTTCATTTTTGAAACATTAATATGATCAGCAATATTAATAGACTCTCTAGCAGGATAGAATGCTGCAATCATGGGTGACTCAATGGAAAGAGCATAGGACAGAGTGTCTTCAAACCTGGATTCTGGTTGTTTTGGGGTTTTTTATTACAAAGTTGGTCTTGGACAAGACAGCATGTTGTATTATCTCCTTTAAAAAAAATCCCACATTCATAATTGCTTATCTGTACGATGGGAATAATTATGGGTACCCTTCCTTCCTTACTAGTGAGTTTGAAGGAAAAGATGAATCAGTAGTTCCTTCCTTTACATTTAAGTGTTTTCACATCTGTAAAAGAACCATGAAAAAGGTATACAATGAAGGGGCATGATCTTATATATTGTACCTTAGTCAACCAAGAATTCATTTGTTCATTTATTCATCCAACAAATATTTATTGATTAACTGCTGTGTGCTAGCAATTGTTGTAGACACAGAGAATACAGTTACAGAGTAGACAGATTCCCTGCACCTTGGAACTTACTTTCCAATAGACAAACACTTTCATATGGTGTGTCAGCTAAGTGCTGCATACTGTGAAGGTAAAGTGAGGGAAATGTGTGGAATGAGGGCCTGGTTGTGGGGGAGAATTACTTTAAGTGGGATGGTCAGAGAAGACTTCCCTGAGGTGACATTTGAGCAGAGAACTTAATGAAGAGAGGAAATGAGCCATATGGAGGGTTGGGGGAGAATGTTCCAGGCGGAGGGAGGGACAGCAAGTACAAAGGCCCTGAGGAATGGCAGCGATGCCCATGTAGCTCGAGTTGGATGAGAAGGTAGGAGAGGGCAAAGATTTGAGGTCTGATAGGTTGAGGAGGGTTAGATAATGCAGGCCTTTGTGAGCTCTCCTGGGGACTCTGTTTTTTCTAAGTGTGAAGGAAAGCCATTGGAGAGTTGTGAGCTGTGGGTGATGTTACAGAATTACTCTAGCTGCCCCGTGGAGAATAGATTGAAGCTGGTTTTGAGCTGAAGCAGACAGCCAGATCTGAAGGGTAGTTCAGTCTGGGATGGTAGCAGTGGAGATGGCGTGAAGTATAGGATTTGGGTCCAGTTTTGCAGGAGGCACTGACCAGATTTGCTTTGAATTGTGGGTCTCAACTTAGAGACAGCGACTTGGCTTTCCCTGTGAGAAGAGAATTTGTCAGCTGCCCTGCCTTCTACAGCCTGGGGAAATCTGGCCTGTGTTTTCCAGCACCATTGTGCGGAGTCAGGAGAAACGCTGAGGACCCCCAGTAACTCCAAACCTCTGGCAGGACTGAGGGACAAAAATCACTAAAGGGTGTGGATGTTCCCCAGAGAAATTCTGTTCTGAGGCCAAGTTCAGAAACATATTCCTCGGTTTGAGCTGATAACCAGAGGAAGTGGCTCCCTATATGCCCAGCCTCCCCTGGGTCCTGGGAGGGAGGTTCGTTCAAAAGGAAGATGAGCAAGTTGGCCTCACTCCACACAGTTACAGTTTGCGTTAGTCATAGGACACTTCTCTGTGGGGACATAGTGATTCATTAATAAAAGACAGAGACAACATTTGGGAGGCATTTGCTTTTATTCAGGATTTCTGGGCCCCTTCATATGGCCCTTTGGGCTGTTACAGGCTGATCCGAGCCCCTGTTCAGTAAGGCCAGCTCACTAATTGATGCTGTTGCTCTTTAAACTCTCTCCCCAACTCAGAACTCAGAAAAAGTCTCATCTCTCGCTAATATGATAGCCTCAAGTCTTCCCCTACTGTTTTCTGCTAACTTGAGTTTCCTTCTTTGATCTTTTGCTGCCAATTTATTTCCTTCCCAGAGCAGAAGTATTCAGGCCAACCATGGAAAAACTCCCCTCCTTGGCTGGTGGGCATTCCCCCACCTCTACCTCAGTTCTGAGGCCTGTGGATGTCTGCATTGGGTATCATGTACTTATTGGTCAGAGAACTCAGAGGTGGTACCAGAGCTATGAGTGGATAGGACAGAAAAATAAAGCATTGTGCTCTCTCTGCCGGCTTATTCCCACCATGTGGAGATGGGAAAGTACACAGCAAAAATAGTATTAGAAGGCAAGATCGGGAACTTGAGCAACTGTAAACCAGCAGAGCGTGGTGGTGTATTTATAACTGCTCACCTCCTTACTAAAGGATAAATCTTTCAGACTGGCTCAATCCCTGATGTTTATGGTAGAGAGCCAATCTGGTAATGGGCAGAAGGACAATATTGTAGAGGTCTGGAAGACTAGTTTCAGGAAGAGAGAAAGGGCTGATCCTTGCAGAGAAAAGGGACCCCTTGCACACTGTTGGTGGGAATGTAAATTAGTTCAGCCATTATGGAAAACAGGATGGAAGTTTCTTTAAAAGTTAAAAATAGAACTACCATATGATTCAGCAATCCCACTACTGGTT
Organism: Cephalopachus bancanus; assembly: GCA_027257055.1. Taxonomy (NCBI): domain Eukaryota; kingdom Metazoa; phylum Chordata; class Mammalia; order Primates; family Tarsiidae; genus Cephalopachus; species Cephalopachus bancanus. The sequence goes on from JAPVLO010000052.1 coordinate 6,002,748, forward strand.
ATATATCCAAAGGAAATTAAATCAGTATGTCAGAGGTATCTGCTGTCCCATGTTCATTATATCAATATTCACAATAGCCAAGATATGGAATCAACCTAAGTGTCCATCAATGAATGAATGGACAAAGAAAATGCGGTACAGGTTGAGCATTCCAGATCAGAACATCTGAAATCCAAAATGCTTCAGAGTCCAAAACTTTTAAGGCACCAACATGGTGCTCAAAGGAAATGCTCGTTGGAGCCTTTTGGAGTCTTTTGGAATTTGGATTTGGAATGCTTAACCTGTATATATACACAATGGCAAACTATTCAACCTTCAAAAAGAAGAAAATCCTGTCATTTGTGACAATATGGATGAACCTGAAGTTTATTATGCAAAGTGAAATCAGCCAGGCATGGAAAGATAAATACCATATGACCTCGTTTATTTGTGGAATCTAAACATTTGGACTCATAGAAGCAGAGAGTAAAATGGTAGTGACAAGGGGTGGGGTGGGGTGTTGATGGTTGGGGAGAAAATGGAGAGGTGTTGGTCAAAGGACACAAAATTTCAGTTAGACAAGAGTAATAAATTTAGGAAATCTGTACAACATGGTGACTATAGTTAATAACAATGTATTATATTTTCAAAATTGCTTAGAGAGTAGATTTTAAGTGTTTTCACCACAAATAAGTATGTGAAGTAATGCATATGTTAATTAGCTTGATTGAGCCACTCCACAGTGTATAAACATATTTTAAAACATCATGTTGTATACTATAAACATATGCAATTTTTACTTGTTAATTAAAATATAATTATAAAATTAAAAACAAAACACAACAAAGAAAGGACTTTGAAGGGAGGGGTGTGCGAGAGTCTGTCTGTTGGTCCGTCTGGCTGGCTGCCTGTCTGTCTGTTGGAGAAGGATGCCCGCGGGGTGGGGAAAGACCCAAGTCATACTGACTTGGAAAGAATTTAAAGTCCTTTAGGAGAAAAGGAGGAATGGAATTAGGGGAAGAGGATACAGCTACCAAGCCTGTGAGTCAGATTGACAGATGGGGAGAAGATTTTAAATTTTGCTACATTTTATGAATGAAACTTCTCTGCCCCCACCCTTTTAAAAAGGACACTTTAGTTAAATGTTAAATTGCTTTTCAAATAATTTTCGGATGCCTGAGTAATGTTTCTTTGACTGTGATACCATGTGGAGACTGAGCCACCGCTGTGTAGACAAAGACTGAGGTGATGGGTGTGCACGTAGGGTAGGGTGGGGTTGAAGATCAGGAAGTCAGAACCAGGCAACAAGGAAGAGGTATTCTTCAGAAGGAGAAGGTACCAGCAATCCTGTTGGCATCTGAGCAAAGACTTAGAGGTAAATCTAAGAAGTACTGAGTTATGGGCACCAGATGTTTAGGAAGTGAGAGAGGCAAGAAAGAAGGAATTGTGAGTTCATGAGCATGTATTCATGAGTTCATACATTCACGAGTACGTTTTCACACGTTCACAGTTACGATGTGTTTTCATACATTTACGAGTATGTTTTCATACATTCATGAGTACATTTTTATACATTCATAGTTGCATGTTTTCAAAATTCACAGTTAAATATTTTCATATGTTCATGAGTATGTTTTCATACACTCATGGGTATATGTTTTTATGCATTCATAGTTTTCATACATTTATGAGTAGATGTTTCAATACAGTCATGAGCATATATTTTCATACATTTGTAAGTATATGTTTTCATACATTCATGAGTATGTTTTCATACATTCACAAATGTTTTCATACGTTCATGAGTTTATGTTTTCATATATTCATAAGTACATGTTTTCATACATTCATGAGTACATGCTTTCATACATTCAAGAGTACATGTTTTAATATACTCATGAGTATACATTTTCATACATTTATAGTTATAAGTTTTCATACATTCGTGAACACACGCATTCATACATGCAGGAAATACATAAGATTTCGCTATCCTCATTGCTGGCCCAAACAATGTTGGCTGTAATTAGGCCCCCTTGGGTTCAGAAACTTAGGAGTTTAGGTGGGAAAGCAGAACTCAGTAATCACAGGAACCAGAGAACAATCAAGCACTACTCTTACAGGCCTAGATGTAGCTGTGGCAAGAGGTGCTGGAGGAGGAAGAAAAGTTTCGAGTTAACGTGGAGGGGTCAGGGAAGGAGAGTTTTAGAATTTAGTTGTGGCCCTGGTTTGGGTATGGAAGTAATAGCAAACTCAGCAAGATACCTGTTACTTTTTTTAAACTGCTTTATTGAGATATAATCCACCTATCATACAATTTGCCCATTTAGAGCCTACCATTCAATGGTTTTTTTCACAGAGTTGTACAATCATCCTCATAATCAATCTTAGAACATTTTCATCACTTCAAAAAGAAACTCCATGCCCATGAGCAGTCACTTCCCATTCCTCCCCAAGCACTTCTTCCTTAGGCAACCATTTCTCTATTTCTATCTCTATAGATTTGCTTATTCTGGGGATAATGTATAAATAGAATGATATAATATATGGCCTTTTGTGTCTGGCTGCTTTCACTTTGTAGGATGTTTTTAAGGTTCTTCTGTGTTGGAGCACATATCAGAACTTCATTTCTTTTTATTTCTGGATAATCCTTTGTTAATGAATATATCGCATCTTGTTTATCCGTTCATCATGGATGGTGGACATTTGAGTTGTTTCTTTTTTTTTGATTATTTAGGAATAATACTGCTGTGAACATTTGTGTACATGCTTTTGTGTGGACATATGTTTTTGTTTTTTGTTTTTCTGAGTCCAAGTCTCACTCTGTCATGCAGGCTGGAGTACAGTGGCATGCTCATGGCCACTGTAGCCTCGACCTGCTGGGCTTAGGGGAGCCTTCTGCCTCAGTCTCCCAAATAGTGGAAACTATAGACACTTGCCACCACACCCAGCTAATTTTTAAAAAAAATTTACTGTAAAGATGTGGTCTCCCCAAGTTGCCCACACTGGTCTCGAACCCTTGAACTCAGGCAATCCTCTCGTTTTCACCTCCCAAAGTGCTGGGATTACAGGTGTGAGCCACTGTACCCAGTGGGCATACGTTTTTTATTTTCTTGGAGATATACTTAGAAGTAGAATTGCTGGGTCATATGGTAACTATGTTTAACCTTTTGAGGAATTGCCAGACTATTTTCCAAAGCTGCCATACCATTTTATATTCCCACAACCAGTTGTATGAGGTTCAAATTTCTTTATATCCTGGTCAACATTCGATATTATCTTTTTTTTTTTTTTATCATAGCTGTTTCTGGCGGGTGTGAAGTACTGTCTCATTGTGGTTTCCATTTCCATTGATTTGCATTTCTCTGAAGACAAATGATGTTGGCTCTCTTTTTATGTGCTTACTGACCTTTCATATATATTCTTTTAGAGAAAGGTCTGTTTAGAGCCTTTGTCCATTTTGTAACTGAGTTAAATTACAAATATCTTTTTATTATTGATTTGTAAGTATTCTTATACGTTGTAGATGAAAATCCCTCATCAGATATATGAGTTGCAAAAATTTTCTCCGATTCTATGGGTTGTCTTTTCACTTTCTTGATGGTGTCTTTTGGCGCACAAAATTTACTAATTTCGATGAAGGCCCATTTACCAATTTTTTGTTCTTCTGGTTGTTTGTGCTTTTGGTGTCATGTCTATGAAACTGGTGTTTAACCCAAAGTCCTGAAGATTACACTTATGCTTTTTAATAATCTTATAGTTTTAGCTCTTGTGTTTAGACATTTGATCCGCTTTAAGTGAATTGTATATTGTGTGAGTAAGCTGTTCAGCATCATTATTTTACTTGTGGATGTCTCTTGTCCCAGCATTGTTTGTTGAAAAGACTGTCTTTTTCCCTATTGAATGGTCTTGGTATTTTTGTCATCAAGATTCTTTTTACTTCTGTTATTTATTTATGTCCAAGGGTAAGGAAACTTCTCATATCCGTCTGCTGACCCGCAGAGAGAAATCAGATCTATCAAGGACCATTTAAACTTTGCACTAAAATTGAAAACAGGCAATGAACAATGTTGTTGCATAAATATAAGTAATAAAACACTGAATTTTATATTTTGGCTCAGTTAAGGGTGAGACGGGGAGGTGCTTGGCCTCATCTTACTCTGGAATTTGATGATCTGTGGATTGATAATCAGAGCTGATTGCATCAAGTGTGGGAGCTTGATCTGTGGGTCTGTGAACACAAGGGACCTCGTGTCCTCCCTCCTATCCATTCCTCCCGTCCACTCCCTCTAATGGCTCCTTAGAGCGTCTCCTCAGCATCAAGAGGTCAGCTCAGGGACGGCCAGGCAGAGGGAGCAGTCATCCATGGACTCTCCACAAGTTGTTTCTTGGCCTTGATTTAGTAAGGGGATTAAGGAATTGTTTCCTCTTAAAACCTCCACCACAGAGTGGAATCCTGGAGCAGTGTGGAATCCTGGAGCAGTGTGGCCTCCGCCTCCCACGTGTGGGTTGAGCTGTGGAGCCACCCCGGAACTGTTGGTGTGAGCCTAGGAGGATGTGCTTATGGCCTCTCTGTGGGACTTGGGGCCCCAACTGGGGCAGGCGAGCGCTTGGCTCCCAGTCCTGGCTGGGCTCCCTGGAAACAAGACCCGAATTCCCCGCTGGGGCTTCTTCTCCTCGGAGTCCACCCAAGCTGAACGCCTGGGAGCAGGGGATTAGCTAAGCCCCAGATGTTTAGAAGTCTGACTCAGTGTTTGTTTGTGCTCTGTCAAGGGCTTATGTGGCCCGAGAAGAGGTCCTGGAATTTGCTCAGATCTTTGCGCCGGTTCTGGTGTTTAATCAGCATTTCTAGGGAGATGCTTAGGGTTCCAGGATATATTCAGAGCTTTCTTCTCTGGGCCACTCCTCCTGTTTGGAGCTTGCCCAGTCTCAAGGGTCTAGGGGACAGAGACTGGTGTTAGTTCACACCTTGAAGGGGGCCTTTGCCTCTGCTTTCCATCAGCCCTGGAATCAAGGGATTCTCTGCAGCATCTAGGGTTTCCCTGGTTTAGGTTAGTGTCTTTAAAATAAAGTTCTCGAAGAATTGTATCCTCCAGTGCTGAATTTGCCCCTCTGTGAGACCACGACTGAAATACTTTCAGGGTTGCTGGGTGGGACCGTGGATGATGAGGTTCTGGGGCAAAGGAAAATGGAGTGATCCCCACAGGAACTCAAGGCCCTGTCTCCTCCAGGCCATGACACCTGTGTGCAAAAACCTCCGCCCCCTGGCCTTCGGGCCCACAGGCAAACTCACCTCCTTGGCCATGTTTGGTCCAACTTCACATTGCAGGCTGTGCAAAAGTGAGAGAGCCACATGGTGGTGGCCCCCGGAAACTAGGGGTCCCCCAGATGCAAGTTGGGGCTGTGTCCCAGGAGGAACTCACAGAGGCCCTGTTGTCTTCTTTCCAGAGCTCAGTTAACCCCACTGTTCAAAGCAAAGATGATGTCTACAATCACGGAAGGCTGAACCATTTCAAGTTGGGCTTATGGAGACAGATGTCAGTGGACACTCAGCTCACTGAGATCTAAGGAGCTGCATGCCTTTGGTAACTGGCAGCATCGACCAGTCATTGGCAACGCATGACCAGCTAGAAATCCACAAACTACCAATCTTGTAATGTTGTTGACTGATTTAAATAAAATAACAGGAGCAAGCAATGCAGTATGCTGGTCTACACCTACCAGCTGGCTGGATCCTCCCTTCAGGTTGCAGACTTCTCAATGCATGGGAAATTGAGTTCTAGGCACTTGTCACTAGTCATTCTCTCAAAGTCACAAATGCAGTAAGTAGCCTTCACTCACACCCAGGTTTCTAGACTCCCAGTACACCTGGTGCTGTCTCCCTTCAACCATACCAGGACTTTCTAGGTGATGAAATAGAGACCCAAAGAGGTCAAGGAAGGTCACACAGCTTAAGTGGCAGAGTTGGAATCTGAACCCAGAACTGGCCCACTCTGTCTGCTCTCATTGGGACTAGAATCAGAGTCTGCTTGGTTCTGGAACGTATTCTTTTTCCAGGGCCCCACACTGGGATTGGCTCCTAACCCTCAAAAAAGGGCTGTTCTTAGCAAGCGAGTGGCTTCCCAGAATTCTGGGGACTTATCAGGGACAGGAGGAGGATATCTTGAGGTTTTTTTTGTGTGTGTGCGCGCGCGCGCGCATGCACACACACATACTCATGTGCATGTGACTTTTCTCTCCCTTTTCTTCTCCCTCTACACCCGTATTTAAGGGTTTCCTCCCTGAGAACTCCAAGGAGTTGCAAGAGAAGGGAGAGAGTTGGAACAAATACTTTTCCCTGTCTGGGAAGCAACTCCTCCTTGCGAGAAAGGCCCGCTTAACCCTTGCCATTCCTTGAGTCCCTGGGTCATTCACTGCTGGTGATGTGCTGGCCAGGGAACCCAAAGAGTGTACCCATCCTTAGCCCCTGCTGTGGGTGCCCTGTGGGTCAGAGAGCTGTGCTACGGCAGTGGGCTGGGGAATTCATCAGTGCAGGCCACAGATGAACAGCACCCACCGCAGTCAAAACGCACATGGCGTCAGCCTGGTCCAGTTTTCTCTGGCTCTGCCTGTTCTGAGTCTGTGATAGAAATTGGAGTGGGAGATTGGATGTGTGGAAGGGTGGAGGAGAATGGAAGGAGAGTGTTAATAAATAAAGCAGGGTGGAGGGGATTCTCAAAGATTTACTAGCTAAATATTTTCCGGATGTTTTCATAGTCTTTTAAGGCTGATCCAGGGGAAGTCTAAACAAGACTCAGTCTCACCCCTCCAGTGGCTCCCACCCGCAGCTGACCCCCTCACAGCCTGGCCTCATTCCCCACACCAACCTAACCTCCCCATCCCCATCACCCTCATCTTTCCCTCTTTTGTCTTACCAGAAAAGAACAAGAATTTCCTTTTTTCTTCTTTTGTAATCATATTGTACACACAATTGCTTGACCTGTTTTTTTTTAAACTTAATGTTCTTTGAGTATATATCTGTCAGTAAATATATCTATAGCATCATTTTTAGTGTTTTCTATTCATAGTTTGGGTGAACTTTTAAATTTTTATTTATTTTTTATTGTAGAGACAAGGTCTTACCGTGTTGCCCAGGCTGGTCTCGAACTCCTAGGCTCAGCCAGTCCTCTCACCTCAGCCTCCCAAAGTCCTGGGATTGCAGGCATGAGCCACCACTCCCGGCCATGGATGAACTATTAATTTACAATCCCCTGGTGATGGGCACTGAGGTTGCTTCCTTTTTTTCCCTGTTGCTGTTATTTTAAAATCACTGAAGGTAAGACTCCTTGTGGTAATGTCTTCTTTGCACTGAGATTAAATTCCAGGAAATGTATACCCCTCAAGTGCTACTGCATCTGAGTGGTGTCCATTATTTTGATCCATGCTGTCATCCTGCTTTTTAGAAAGGTTGCCCCAACCTAGAGTCCTTGAGGAAACCTGATGTCCCGTTTGTTGGCCAAGACTGGGATTGGCAGGCCTAAAGAGAGCTCTTAGTGAGATCTGTTGCCACCCACCTGTGGCATGCTGGGGGCGCTAGGTAGGCAAGTGGTGGGGATTTGTGTGCATGTGTGGGATTTGTAGGATCTCTGGGCTCCTTCCTTTGGGGTTTAGTAGGGAACTGTGTCGAGGCTGTGCTTTCCTTTGGGAACCTGTTCTGCTGATTTCACTGGGGAGTGAATGTGCGAGTTTCTGGTCTGGTCTTCCTGGCCCAAGCCTTGCAGAGTGAGAGAGGGGCAGTCTGCACAGGGCTTGGGACCATCCATTTCCATGTCCACCTTCAGCTTAAACTTTCCTTGTTGGAGGCTTGTGCAAGGCCCTGCCACGAGGGGCTGGTTGGAACCGGGAGCCTTGTGGGGAGCCCTCTCAGGCACAGTGACGACTCTGTTTCCTTCTCTGCCTTGCCAGGGGCCCCCATTCACGAGAAGGAGAGTCACACATTCCCCCTTGAGATAAGAATAGAGCCTGACTGTGCCCCAGTACAGAGTCCAGCTTCTTCAGCTGGGCCTGCAAGGCCTGGCAAGGATTCCCAGATGGTACTGGCATGAGTGGGCCCTGGCTGCCTGCCCTGCTGGCCTCTTGTGCATTGTGTGGCCTGGACACTGGGTGCAGTGTGTATCCTGCCCAGGCCCCCCGGGAAACCCACTGTCTCCAGGCTCTGCTCAGGATGGAGAGACTTGTCCTCAAGTCAGCTGTGCCAAGGATCTGCTGTGTCCTCTCCTTACCTGTAGGCCTCGGATTCCAACCTTCTGGCCTTGATACCTCCAGGGATCAGACGCTGCTGTCTATTCCTGGAAGGGCAGGATGGAGTCCACACCTGGAGGGGAAGTGAGTTCTAGGAGAGGGTTGGTGGCTGAGTGTTGAAGGCAGCAGGCTGGGGACCTCTGAGAGTCTTTCCTTCAACCCAGGGATGATAAACAGGACCCAGTGTGGCCACAGATTGTGGAGTGATGAATGGGGTTTGGGGGATTCCACCCCAAGCTCTGCATGTGTCTGAGATGCAAGATGGAACAGCTGAGTCAGTTCAACACCAGGGATAGACCAGATGCCGTTGACCAGGCTAGAGGTACAGAATGATCCTCAGTGTGCTTTCCAGCCTTTTGAGGCCAGGCTTTTCGGAGTGTGGTCCCTGGACCAGTAGCAACACCTGGGAACTTGTTGGATGGAGCTGTACTTTAAAGGTTCTAAGACTGGGGCCCAGTGGTCTGTGTTTTAAATGATCCCTGGGGGATTCTGATGCATAAGAGAGGAAGCTCTGAGACTACTGCCCTAAGTAAGATGTTAGAAAAAACTTTTGGCTGAGTGCTATGGCTCACACCTGTAATCCCAGCACTTTGGGAGGCCGAGGCAGGAGGATTGCTTGAACCCAAGAGTTCAAGACCAGCTTGGGCAGCATATCAAGACATCATCTCTTCAAAATAATAAAAATCTTAGCCAGGCCTGGTAGTGTGCACCTGTAGTCCCAGCTACTTGGGGGACTGAGGCAAAAGGATCGCCTGAGTCCAGGAGTTTGTGACTGTAGTGAGCCGTGATTGTACCATCACTGCACTTCAGCCTGAGTAACAGAGTGAGACTTCAACCCAACAAACAAACAAACAAACAGCTTTCAGTGATTTCCCAAGTCCAACAGGTGATTCTAGTGGGTGTTGAGGACCCCAACAAACTGGAGGGTGTATGCCATATCTCAAGGCATTGATATGAAAAGAAAAAATTTTTACTTGTTTAGACATGGGGTCTCCTAGCCAGTCTTAAAAATAAAAAAAAGATCTCTAGCCTGCACTTTTTTAAAAAAACATTTCAGTTACTGCTATAACCATGTGAAGCTGTGATTTGGGTTTTTAGGTCCATAGAGGTAAATAATTTGCCATAGAGGAGCAATGATTGAAAGCTGATGTTTTTCACCATGAACCAGGGACCTTCATCCTTTTCTCTGATGGCTGTTAACCAAACCAGCCATCAGCCCCAAGGCCAGGGGAGTAAGGCTACCCCTGCTGGTGGGGAATTGTTGATGAGTCAGGCCCCAGGTAGTCTTTCTCACTTGGTCTGAGAAAATGGGTTTTTGAGCTTTTGAATAGGGGCACACATATAACCCCAAGTGTCCAGGAACGTGCCTCAAGTGGAGGGCATCTGGGTCCCTGTCTCAGTATGCATGTGCCTAGGGGAGAGGGGTAAGGGTTTCTACAAGATGCTAGCTTAGGCACTGGCTAAGGACAAAGCACTACTGGCAAGTCTTCAGTGGGAGGGAAGGATGGATAAAAACATGTGAATGGCCTTAGGAGTTTCTAAAGCATGGTCTCCTGGGTGAGCCTGGGAGGACAATGTGGTAGGTACAGAGGAGAAAGTGTGCTTAGGTCACTGTACTGCAAGAAGTAAGTTGTGTCCTCCCTCCCCTTGCTGCCTCCTTGGATATGGTGCAGATGCCATTTTGAGAAGGTATTGTTTGAATGTGGAAGTTGTATGACAGACTTCAGGGTTGAATCTCAGTGCTGAGAGGTGAGGCCTTATGGCAGGGGCTACTGTGACCTCCATGAGGACTTATAGCAGGGGTTACTGACCTCCAGATAGCCGTGGACACCTACTTCCAAGCCCCATCATGAGAATAGTCTCAGTGGTTTCTGAGATGACTGTGGGAGAGGATGCCTCATTCCTTGCTGGAGTGCTAGTGGCACCCGGAAATCTTCTGAGCTTCTGAGTCTCAGTTGGGAGGAATGGGGCTAGGGAAGCCCATGGGAGAGGTTGAAGAGGAACGAGAAAGCACTCTCAGTGGTCTGAGGTTACATTTTCCACAGCAAATGGGCATATGTCCTCATGGATGGATAGAATATTTTAAAACAGGTATGTTGATACAGGAATATTTAATAATAATAGACATTTATATAACACTATTTTCCAGGCACTGGTCTAAGCTTTTGGTCTTTATCCACTCATTTAGTCTCATAACTGATCTATATGTGTTACCACGCCAGTTTTACATATGGGGAAACTGAGTCACAGAGATGTTTAATAATGTCCCCAGTGTCACCCAGCCAGCAAGTAGCAGAGCCAGCATTTACACCCTGGCCATCTCTCTCCAGAGTCCAAATTCTGTTTTTTACTTTTTTTTTTTTTTGAGTTGGAGTCTCACTCTGTCACCCAGACTGGAGTGCAGTGGCCACTCCCAGCCACCACAGCCTCGACCTGCTGGAGCTCTGGCGATCCTTCTGCCTTAGTCTTCCAAGTAGCTGGTACTACAGGCTCGCACTACCACACCCGGCTAATTTTTTTGATTTATTGTAGAGATGAGTTCTCACCAAGTTGCTCAGGTAGGTCTCGAACCAGCGGGCTCAGGCAATCCACTCACCTCAGCCTCCCAAGGTGCGGGATTACAGGCTGAGCCACCGAGCCCAGCTTACATTTATTTATTTATTTATTTTTGAGTTGGAGTCTCACTCTGTCGCCCAGACTGGAGTGCAGTGGCCGGCACCGCAGCCTCGAACTGCTGGGCTCCGACGATCCTTCCGCCTCAGCCTTCCAAGTAGCTGGAACGACAGGCGCGCGCTACCATGCCCGGCTAATTTTTTTATTTTTATTGTAGAGATGAGGTCTCGCCAAGTTGCCCAGGCAGGTCTCGAACCCACGGGCTCAGGCAATCCACTCACCTTGGCCTCCCAAAGCGTGGGATTATAGGCTGAGCCACCAAGTCCGGCCTACATTTATTTTTGAGCTGGGGTCTTACTCTGTCGCCCTGGCTGGAGTGCAGTGGCACGTTCGCAGGCACCCCAGGGTTGACCTGCTGGGCTCCAGTGATCTTTCTGCCTCAGCCTTCCAAGTAGCCCGAACTATAGGCATGCCTTACCACACCCGGCTCATGTTTTTTGATTTATTGTAGAGACGAGGTCTTGCCAAGTTGCCCAGGCTGGTCTTGGACCTGTGGGCTCATGCAATTCCACTAGCCTCAGCCTCCCAAAGTGCTGGGATTACAGGCTGAGCCACCGAGCCCAGCCAGAACCCAAATTCTTAACCACTGGCTGCTGTACCTTTATCCTTCTACACCCCATTTTATGGAGAGTACACGGGGGACCCCTTTAGCTCCCACAGCTCTGTCACTACTGCTATCATAAACTTATCCTGAACTCCTCTGCACACCCAAGCTGGGGTCCCTGCAGGCCTTTGCTTTCCTGTGGCAGTTATAAAGGGGGCACAGGATGAGAGTGGGAGGAAGCGTGGGGAGAGGGGTACCTGTAGCTACCCTCCTTCACCCTCCCTCCCTGCCATCGCCCCATCTGGGAAGCTGTTGGCATATGCAGAGTCCTGAACTGCTTTCCTAAGAACTCTTGCTGTGGTTTTAAGAACAGACCTACTCGTGGTCTTAGGATTGGGTCCTGGTCTAGCAGAACCATTTGGGGGAGACTTGGTAGTAGGATGGGAAGGAAAAGCAATGCCCCCCACACCCCATCTTCCACAGCAAGCATTCTGGCTATCAAGTCCCCACAACTTTGAGGGGAGATAAGAGTGGAAGAGTTTCTGGAAGGATGGGGGGAGGTAGCCAGCAGCTGGCCTGGCTGTTGGTGGCTATGTCTTCTACTGGGGCCTGGGACCAGCACTGGTACAGCCAGCTCCCAGCTGGACATAAAGGGGGAGGAGATGGGCAGGTCCAGAGCCCAGAAGTTGGGATATGCTGTAAGACCAGCCTTCCATTTCCTCCCAACAGGAAAGCCATCTTGCTCAGCTCATGGTTAAGCACTTCCTAAAAGAGGGTGCCAACTTGTGGTCAGAGGCTTGAGCTGCCAAACAGGTTTGGCCTTCCAGTGCACTGGGGTGTGACATCCTCCGCTGCTCTTCCTCTGTCCCAGGCTGCCTGGCTTTGGGCGGGAGCAGTCAGGCGAGAGGAATCAAATCCATCCTTTAGGTATTTGGATCAGGACTGCCAGGAGGTGGCAGCCTGAAGGGACCACTTGGTATTGGGGTTGGTGCTTCTAGAGGAGATATGTTGGTTCTGAAGCGAGGAATGCCCAGGTAGTTGAGAAGGTCTAATACCAGTAGACACTTTGGGGCAGTACCAGGCAAGGTGTCAGGACTGTGGGTGGATTCTAGAGAAACCACCAGAGTTGTGGTTTCCAGTAGCTGAGAAGACAACAGTTTCATCTAAACCAGGTCGTGCTGCGGGGGAGGAGGTGAAGGAGGAGAGAAGTGAACCTGGGGCCCTGACCAAGAATCAGTGACATGCTTGAGAGGGTCCCTCAGCTTGTTCCAGTGTTTTGTGTGTCCTTGTGAATGGCACGATGGTAGGAATCCCTTGAGACTGGGAACTGTGCTCCTACATGACCCTTCTATAATTAATTGTCTTAACCTCAGTCTCTCTGAATGAAACTTCAGCTTCATAAGAGTGCTGAGGGCCTGGGGCAAGCCCTGGTGAGTACTTAATTACTATGTGATAAGTGAATGAATGAATACAGTGGGCAGAAGAGCTAGAAAGATCTTCAACTGTGACTTTGAGATGTTTAAAATTGCCACCCACCCCCGAGTCTGCCCTGGACTCCCAGTTGTCCTTACCTTCTTTGTGTGTGTGTGTGTGTGTGTGTGTGTGTGTGTGTGTGCGCGCGCTTGTGTGTGTATGTTGTTTTGTTTTGTTTTTTTGAGTCACAGTCTCACTCTCACTCAGGCTAGAATGCAGTGGCATGCTCATGGCCACTGCAGCCTTGACCTTCCAGGTTCAGGAGATCCTTCTGTCACAGCCTTCCAAGTAGCTGGAACTAAAGGTACATACCACCACGCCTGGCTAATTTTTTGATTTATTATAGAGACGAGTTTTCACCAAGTTGCCCAGGCTGTTCTCAAACCCTCTCACAATCCTCTCGCCTAGGCTTCCCAAAGTGCTGGGATAACAAGTGTGGACTACTGTACTCGGCACCCCTTACCTTGTTTTATCTCATACCCTTCCCACCTTCTAACATTTGTTATACTTTCCTTATTTATTGTGTTTATTTTCTGCTCCCCTCACTCACTGCCATCTCATGTTGGAACAATGTTCCATGAAGGCAAAGGTTTTCTCCCTTCTATTTGTTCACCAATGTTGCACCTCAATACCTAGAAACAGTGCTTGCATTTGGTATATGCTTTATAAATATTTGTCAAATGAATGGATGGATGAAAGGGCCCAGGAAGCACTTCACTTGAGCCATCTGTCCCAAGGAATCCCCTCGCATCGTGCATCACCCTTTGAGCATGGTGCGTGCATAGCATGATGTGTGTGGTGCTAGTGTCTGGTAGGAGGGGGAGACCTATCTCCCTTGGGAAATGCTGCATAGTCTGGCCACTTGCCCTTGACCCTGCTTTGCCCTCATGGTTTTCTGGGCCCCTGGGGTAAGACCACCCTGACACCTCATAACAGCTCAGAGACACTAGGGCTTTCTGGCATTGACTGGCAGGGCAGCGAGGGCCCCCAGGGCAGGCCAGAGAGGCTGACCAGGTAGTGGGTGGAGTTGTTCACAGAAAAGCACTGGAGCCTATGGTTGGACCGCATTCCTGAATCCTGCTCTGCTCCCATGACTCAGTTCCCACCCTGTGTGCTGTGAGAAGTGGAAAAATGCCTGGTTGAGCAATTGAGGGCTCAGGCGAAATTCCTGTTTACTCCGGCTCTATCCTCTTGTCTTGCAACAAGTACCTGGCCTAGAAATTTAATCTTGGGTGGTCATTGCTGTCCCACACCCCGAAGAACAGCAGGGCCCTGGTGCTTTCTGTTAGCCTCAGGGTAAAGTATAGACCCAAGGGTATCCAGCTGTGTCTTTGACACCTCCACTCTACTTGACCAAAATGCAACCGCCTGGTCTTCTCCACAGGTCTGGGCCACTGCAGCCATCCCTAGCTCAGTGAATGGCTTGTTTATTCTTCCAACTGCTCAAGTCAAAACCCTCAACTCCTCTTTCTCTCTCATGTCCCACGTTCAACATGCGAGGAAAGCAGGTCGGCTCTTTTAAAAAATTCGAACATGTCTCACCACCCCACTGCTGTCACCTTGGCCTGAGTGAGCTGCAGCCACCATCACGATGCCCTTGGACTGTTGCAGGCACCTCCCGGCTGCTTCACCTACCTGGTCTGTTCCTTTCGTGTGATAAGTCTGATCATGTAATACTCCTGTTTGCAACACTTCCATGGCACCCTGTGTCTCTACGGAGTGAAGCTGAGGAAGCCCTCACACTGGCTGATCAGGTGCTACCAAATCAGATGCGCATTGCCACCAGAACCTTTGTACCTACTCCTCCCCACTCCTCTCAATCCTCCGCCCTAGCCTCTGTTGTCCATGATGTCTCTTCAGGTGTTCCAGACATGCTTCCTCATCAGGGCCTTGACAGCCCACATGGCTAACTCCCTGTGAAGGCTGAGTAACAGTCCTCTGAAGATGTCCACTAATCCCTGGAGCCTGTGGATATATTACTTTATAAGGGCAAATGGGACTTTGCAGAAATTGAGGATCTAGAGATAGGAAGATGATCCTGGGTTACCTAACATAAGGTCAGGGTCCTCATAAGAGGGAGGCAGGAGGACCAGAGTCAGTAGTAGGAGGTGTGATGATAGACACCAGAGGTTGAGGGATGTGAAGGAGGGGCTGCAAGCCAAGGTATGTGGGCAGCCTCCAGAAGATGAGAAAGGAGAGGAAATGGATTCTCTGCTTGAGCCCCCAGGAGGAACCAGCCATGCCAGCACCTTGAATTTAGTCCAGTGAGGCCTGTTTCAGACTTCTAGCCTCAAGAATTATAAGAGACTATGCTTGTGTTGAGGGTATTTGTTTTTTGGATCGAAGTCTCATTCTGTTGCCCAGGCTGGAGTGCAGTGGCATACTCATGGCCACTGCAGCCTCAACCAACTGGGTTTAGGCCTCAGCCTTCCAAGTAGCTGGAACTACAGGCGCTTACTACCACACTTGGCTTATTTTTTGATTTATTGTAGAGACGAGGTCTCATCAAGTTGCCCAGGCTGGTCTTGAACCCCGAGCTCAGGCAATCCTCTCGCCTCGGCCTCCCAAAGTGCTGGGATTACAGGCTTGAGCCACCCATTTGTGTTGTTTTAAGCCTCTTGTTTTGTGGTAGTGTGTTGCAGCAATACAGGAAATTAATAGGCCCCTTCATTTCCTTTAAGACTCTCACACTACCAGGCCCATGCCTTGACTCTGCTCTATTTCTGCTTTTCTCTTCATCATTTATCACCTTCCAACAAAACTGGAACATTGATCTGTCTGTCAAGCTTGTGGGTTGTGCATCTCCTTATTATATGCTCCCCTAGGGCATGGGTTTTTGTCTTGATGACCAGTGCATCCCAGCACCTAAACCTGTGTCTGGTATATGAGAGGCATTGAATAAATATTTGTTGAATGAATGAATGAATGAATGAATGGTTGCTTGGCCTGGAATACCCTTTCCCCCCATCTTTTCTGCCTGCTGTTCTCTAAGTCCATTTCAGTCTCCCTCCCCGCACCTGAGATCTCTCCCGTAAGCAGCTTCCCTCACAGGTTGTGGATGGTGCTTCCTGCTGATCACAACCCTACTGAGCACCCAGTGGCTGTGAGTGGCCTGGTCAGTTACCCAGACCTACTCTGCTAAGGGCACTCCCACTTGGCATGAGTTCTCTGGGGGTAAGTCCCTCAGCAGTCAGATGCTCTGGGGAGCATTCGAATGTTTTGTTTGTGAATTTCTTTGTTGTTGTTGTTGTTGTTGTTTTGAGTTGGAGTCTCATCTGTTGCCCAGACTGGAGTGCAGTGGCACGCTCCCAGCCACCGCAGCCTCTACCTGCTGGGCTCCGGCGATCCTTCCGCTTCAGCCTTCCAAGTAACTGGAACTACAGGCACGTGCTACCACACCCGGCTAATTTTTTGATTTATTGTAGAGATGAGGTTTCGCCAAGTTGCCCAGGCGGGTCTCGAACCCGCGGGCTCAGGCAATCCACTCACCTCAGCCTCCCAAAGCGCGGGATTACAGGCTGAGGCACCGAGCCCCACTTGCTTTGTGAATTTCTTACAGATGAGCATTGTCAGAGTCTAAGAGATCCAGTTGATCTCTAAACCCAACTTCATTTTGAAGACGCCCTTGAGAGGTGAGGGATCTTACCAAAGCCTACAGGTTGCTGCGCTTATTTCTAGAGCCTCCAGGATTCACAACTCCTGGTACTTCTACTTCTGGCTGAATTATCTGTTTTGAGGGACTGCTTCTCCCTACCACCATGCCCAGGGACAGTGTGCCTCGCTCATAGCAGGTACTGAGAACTTGCACGGAAATTGGAGGTTTGGAATTTACTGTGATGGTGGAAGTTGGGGAATGGGGCAAGGCTTTAATGGAAGGTTTGAGGTGCTTTCCAGGGACTAGGGGCAGAGGAGGCTGAGGGATTTGTTTTGTTGTCAACAGCAGCTTGTGTGGAGGTTGGGATATTTAGAAGAAAAGATAAGAAATGGTTGTGAGTTTGGGCAGGAAGGTGGGGCAAGAGTTGTATGTCCATGATGGACACCTCAGGCTTGAGGACCGCAAAAGAGTATGGCACATGACCAAGGAGGAACCAAGAAGGTTGAGGGAAGCCTTCTCTCTGGGCTGAGGGTTGCTTCTCCGGGGCACAGCGGCAAGCTGTAAGGGTGACCGGTTTGCTGTTAGGAAGACTCCTCTCTGCTGTCTTCTCTGGGGAGGACACATTTTGAAACACTTCCTGAGTTGAGGGGGAGGTGACACCTTGCTCTCCACCCTCCTTCGGACTGCTGATGAAGTGTGGTTAGTTATGAACCCACAGCTGTGTTTTTGTGCCACTCCCCCCACTGATACACCCGCCAGTCCCACTGGGGGCTCTCCTCCCTCCTTCCTCCCCTGGTCCTTCCCTCTGCTGGCTAGTGACTCAAGCAGCTCTTGTGCAATAGTGCAGGCTCTCCCTCTCCGAGAAGAGCTGTTTTCCTCTCTGCCATAAGCTCGCGTCCTGATTTATGGATTTTCATTTGGGTTAATGCTTTCCACATTTAGGTCTGGAGATTAGTGTGTGGCTCATTGCTGTAACCACCAAAACCCCAGTGCCAGCTCGGGTCTGGCACAGAGAGGCAGCCAGATAGACCCACGGAGGACAGCTTGGAGTGTCACCCTCAGCCCTGCTGGCCTCCCTGCCTCCGAGGCAGATTCAGAGAAGGAGGCAGCCCCTATTCCTGGCTTGCTGGGACTCATTCTCATGCCAGTTTCCTGTGAAGGGCACACATCTTGGAATGGTGTGAAGAAGAAATTGCCCAGAGCCCGTGACTTCCCGCTGAAGAAGCTGTTGTGTCAGGAAGTGAAAGGCACAAGTTATAGGTTGTGAAAATATGCTATCTCTGTGGCTTTAAAGCTGTCACATGACAATGTGTGTGTGTGACTTTTTCTCTTTTTGCAACAATAATATTACCTTTGTTGCTATGGTGTTGTTATGGGGGTGGCTAATTGGATGCAGCCCTTGATGCAGGCTGGTGTCTGGTGTCCATAGTGATTATCAGACAGCAGCCATGGGACTTGGTTTGATTTTCTTCCCTGGACTGAGAAGCTGGCAGAGGATCCTTCAGTGGTGGCTATGTATGCCCTGCCCGGGGTGTGGTGGCATCCCAGTCAGAAATGGGACTCCTATGATGGAATTTAGGTGGGGAGGGGATCACATTCCCTGGTCATTTCCAAAACTGGATTATAGCCCAGATTTGCTGAAGGCCAGGTGTTTGGGAACTCCTCTTCCGAGGCCCTGGACCACAGGGAAAGGCACATCCTCAGTAGGGAAAAGAAACCGAGGGTCCTGTGGCACCCTGGGAGCTCAGAGCTGCCATGCAACTGGTAACCTGGGCCCATTTGCCTGGCAGTTGCTGTTTTCCTTCCCATTGAGATTGTAGAGTCAGTGAAGTGTGTGTGTGTGTGTGTGTGTGTGTGTGTGTGTGTGTGTTGAATTGGAGGCTCATTCTGTCACCCAGGCTGGAGTGCAGTGGCATGCTCACAGCCACTGCAGTCTCAACCTGCTGGGCTTAGGCGATCCTTCCGCATCAACCTTCTAAGTAGCTGGAACTACAGGAGCGTGCTGCCACACCAGCTTATTTTTTGATTTATTGTAGCGACGAGGTCTCGCCAAGTTGCCTAGGCTGGTCTTGAACCCCTGGGCTCAGGCAATCCTCCCCAAAGTTCTGGGATCACAGGCTTGAACCACTGTGCCTGGCCTTGAGGGTGTGTTTTAAACTTCTTGTTCAATAGATACCCCCAAATATGTGTTTGTTAGTTTTATACTTATTGAATAGGCAATATGTGCTCAGATCTGATATTTGAAAGGTATAAAGGAAAATAGGGTGAAAAGTTGGTCTCCTCCCACTCCTGTCCCCAACTTGTCAGTTCTCTTCCCCAGAGGCAAACAAGTTACCAGTTCCTTGTGGGCACTTCCAGAAATAGTCACTTGTGTTTTCAATGCAGAGCCCAGTGCCTGCTGTGCATATCTGTGGATACCAAAATCCCTCGACAGAGGCCTATATACCAAGTTGGAATTTGGGACACCCCTTGGTGGGCCTGGTAGCCTAACCCCAGTTGTGTTTCCAATAAGGGAAATACAGATGTTCCAAAATTACACTGGATGCTGAACTTGCATACTCTGATGAAGAACTTCTAGTGTATTCTGACAGCAGGTTTGAGGAAACCTAGGCCGGATATACTCTGCTGCTTAGACTCCTATTTTCACCCTAAAAGTAGACAGCTTAGAGCTGTGCTGTCCAGTATGGTAGTCACTAGGCATATGCAGCTATTTCAATGTAAATTAATTAAAATTAAATAAAATTAAAGACCCAGTTCCTCTGTCATACCAGCCACATGGCAAGTGCTCACTAGGTGTGTGTTAGTAGACTGATGACAATATTGGGCGACACAAATGTAGAACGTTTCCATCATTGTAGAAAGTTGTATTGAACTGTGCTGACTTAGGGCATCTCGCCAAACATTCTTGGCCCCAGCTCCACCTCCAGGCCCCTGACTAGTAAAGCGTAGGAGGAGAGAAATGCTGCCACCACACCCAGTTCCAACCCGGAATTCATTCTTGAGCACGTGTCCTAGGACAGCGCCTAGGAATAGTGTCCAGAGGTATTTGCCCGTGTCTGACTTTTTACTGAAAAGTGAGAAGCAGAAGACACAGGGTGAGACACAAGAAAATGAGAGGGTGGACTTATACAGGGATAAGGTAGGGGCAGACAAATTTGAGAGGGAGGAAGTAGGAAAAGATCATGGGAGTTAGCATGGAGAAAATGGAGTCTCACAGTGTTATCTCAAGTAGAAAATTTGAATGTTGAAAAGGAGTCCTCCTTTGAGACTTGAAAGTGTGTGAAGCAACCTGCCAGCTTGCAGAGAGGCTAGACCAAGCCCACTGAAGGATCTGTAGGACAGAGGGTCCTCTCCCTATGACCCTGGGGAGCCACGAGGAGCCCCATCCATTTATTGCCTTCATGGGAGGCAGCAGTCATGTGAGGGAGCCAGGGGGAGAGGAACTACACAGAAAGCAAATGCAAATTTTTCCAAACAAAATTTTTAAATCTGAAAATGCACTATGCTGGCAAGATTGTAGGGAAACAGGCACTCCTACACAATGTGGGAGAAAGTGTTCTAAGTCTCATTGGAGGCAATGTGGCCCTTTCTGTCAAAACTACAAACACATTTACTCTTTGCTCCAGCCTTTCAACCTCAGAAATGTACTTACCCTTCAGGGACACTCACCTGCAAGCAGAATGAGAAATATACAAGGTTATCCACAGCTGCAATAGATTAAGGCAGCAGGAAAAGATTAGAAGCAACCTATATGCCCATTGGTAAAATGAACTGGGCAGGTGTTCAAAAGAAGAGAAGTAGGGGCAGGTGCCGTGGCTCATGCCTATAATCCCAGCACTTTGGGAGGCCAAGGCAAGAGGATTACTTGAGCCTAGGAGTTCGAGACCAGCTTGGACAACATAGCAAGACCTCATCTCTACAAAAAAAACTAGCATGTCTGTAGTCCCAGATACTTAGGAGGCTGAGGTGGAAGGATCACCTGAGCCCAAAAGGTCAAGGCTGCAGTGATCATGCCTCTGCCCTCTAGCCTGGGTGACAGTGAGACCCCAACTCAAAAAATAATAAATAAAATAAAAGAAGGAGTAAGCTGTTTCTATTGACTAAACTCCAATATACAATACACAATTTAAAAAGCAGCAGCAAAGTGCAGCAGTATAGAGAGATTACTTATATTAAGGAAAATAACATCTGGGTTAAGGAAAGTAAAGGGACACATTCAGTTGTTTTGATGGGTGGACTAGGCACTGGTGTTGGTGCATAGCTTCCCAAGGGGAGTACTTTGAAGATGACCATATTGATATTCAGCAGCTTTTTTTCTAGGATGAGTTTGCGAGCTTAATTGTCAGACCTGGTATAATACATACACATAAGGCAAAATCCAAAATCTTAAGCACTTCTGGTCCCAAGCATTTCAGATAAGGGGTACTCAACCTGTACATGAGTTAAATATAAAATCTTGATCCTTAGACACATAGAACTTTATTTTGTAGTGTTATATAGGAGGAAGTATGCTTTTTTCCTATTGCTTCTGTAACAAGTGTCACAACTGTAGTGGCTTAAAACAACACTTGTTTATTCAGTCATAGTTCTGAAGGTCTGAAGTCTGAAATTTTTATAGGCCTAAAAATTAAGATGTCAGCAAGACTGGCTCCTGATGCTCTGGGGAGAATCCATTTCTTTCCTTTTCTGTCTTCTAGAATCTCCTTCCTTGGCTCCTGGCTCCACATCACATTGCTTTTTTGCCTTTTTCTATTGTCACACAGCTTCTTTCCTCTTTGACCTTGTCCTTCTCTTAGAAAAACTCTTGTGATTGCATTTACAGCCTACTCAGATAATCCGGGATGGCTCCTCATCTCAAAATGCTTAACTCAGTCACGACTTGCAGTGTCCCATTTGTCATATAAGGTAATCTTTGCAGGTTCTGGTTATTAGGATGTGAATACGTTCGGCAGCCATTTTTCAGCCTACCACAGGGAGTACCTTTTAAAAGTTAAAGAAGAACAAGTTTGTGTGAGAGAAGGTTATTAGCCAAGGCAGTCACTTCCCAGGTGTTCTGAGTTGATGGAAATAGGCAGAACTTTAGCTCCTCATTTTGAAGGGCTGATGTACCAAAGCCATGATGGATCTCAGAATCACCTAGAAAATGTGGGAAAAGTACAAAGGCTCTGGCCTCAATGAGCATGGACCTGTGTGTTCTTTACTAGCTCTCCAGCTGATTCTGAGCCTCAGCAAAGTTTGAGAACCATTCTCTTGGGCATGATCTCAGGGATTATCTGTGTGCCTACACGTGGGAGGTGGGACTTGCCTAAGTGCCAAAGCCAGGCTGTAGACAGGAAGAGCTGCAGAAGATCAGAGGAGGGCCCAGTGTCTGTGGAGCAGCTGACACCTGAGCCACACCTGGAAGGCAAGAGAAGGTGTGGATTTCCCCAGAAGCAGGGCAAGTGCTCCAAGCAGAGGAAAAAGCCTTGCCAGTACTGAGGTAGGAATATGCATGGCACATATGGGGACATGGAGGCCATTTGGGACCAGAAAGTGTAGGGACAGGGAATTCACAAGAGGAATATTAACAGCAGTAACCTGCTAGTATTTGCAGAGTTGACTGGAGGGCATAGGCGCGATTCTGTTTGTAGTACTGCCAGGGTGAAATGGATGAAGGCCCGGTCTGGGTGGTGACAGGGAAAATGGGTAGAAGGCAATGGTTGTGAGAGATGCGAGAGGAAATACAAACATGATACGATCTGACAACTCACTTATACTTATTGAGCAGAGTGTGTCGGGCAGTCTGCTCCACCAGCACAGGATGAGGAGCTGGAATGCAGTGGTGAGTAAAGTCGACAAGTTCCTGGCCGCTAAGTATACTTTGGGGTGGGGTGGTGAGGTAGAGTTAGGCAATAAGTAGGCAAACACAAACAAACAAGAAAGGCATAGGCGAGTTGGAAATGCTCTGGAGAGTTACCCAAGCCCTTGTGATTGAGAGGAATTGGGTGGCTTCTTTGGATTGGATGCTTAGGGAAGGCTTCTCTGAAGAGGTGACATTTAAGCTGATGTCTGGATGACCAGAAGGAGCTGGCCACGGGAAGAGGTGGGGGTCAGCACTCCAGGCAAAGATGACAGCAAGTGCAAAGGTAGGAGGCAGGCTCGAACTTGCCTCATGCCAGGAGCAGCTATAACAGCACTGTCCAGTAGGACTTTCTGTGGAGATGAGGATATTCTAGATGTGCTCTATCCAGCAAGGTAACCATTAGCCACGTGGGACCATTGTGTGCTTGCAAAATGCCTGAATTTTTTGTTTTATTTGAGTTTGAGTTAATTTAATTTTAACTTTATTTTATTTTATTTTATTTGAGTTGGAATCTCATTCTGTTGCCCAGGCTGGAGTGTAGTGGCATGTTCATGGCCACCGCAGCCTCGACCTGCTGGACTCAGGCAATCCTTCTGCCTCAGCCTTCCAAGTAGCTGGAACTATAGGCGCATGCCACCACGCCTGGCTAATTTTTTGATATATTGTAGAGATGAGGTCTTACCAAGTTGCCCAGGCTAATTTTGAACCCCGGGCTCAGGCAATCCTCTCACCTCCGCCTCCCAAAGTACTGGGATTACAGGTATGAGCCACTGTGCCCAGCAATTTTAACTTTAAATAGCCACATGTAGCCAATGTCTCCTGCATTGGATGGCACAGAGCTAGAAGTTCAAGGTGGCTGGAGGGGGAAGACTGAAAATGGTTTAAGATGAGCTTGACAGAGGCCAACTTTATTGCTTTGTGAATTAGGGTAAATGAATTTTTTTCCCCCTAAGAGTAGTACAAAGTCTTTGGATGATTTTAGTTAGAAGGTTGACATAATCCAATTCATTTTTTCCAACTTCCCTCTGGCTGTCACGTTGAGAATAAATTGCAGAGGATGAAAAATGGAATAATATTGAGAACAGCATGGCAGCAGTGGAAAAGGAGAAATGTGATGATCTGGATGAATTTTAGAGATAGAACTGACAGGAGGTGAGATGGTTGGATGGTTGGATAAAAGGTTGGATGTAGAAGAGGGGAGGACTTGAGGATGGATGGTGTACCATTCATGAAAATAGAATAGGACAGAGGATACCTGGTCCTCTACCAAGGGGAGAGAGAGCCAACTAGAAGCCCAGACTTCATCTGCATGCAGCCTACTTATGTAGCAAATCTTCACTTGTACACCACCACTCTAAAACAATTAAAATAAAAAAATTTAATCTAATTGGTAATTATGAAAGGGACAACAAGGACCCTTGCAATAGTTTACCAGAGGCCTCACAATTGGCACCAACACATTTTAGAAACAGGCAAGCAGTATTTTAATTCCAGGAATTTTGTTGCCAAAAGCCATCCATAACTAATTTTGCAGTCAGATTCCACAAGACCTATTCAGTGTTTGACTAAATCTGATGGAACATCTAATATCCCTTCAATTTTTCATGAGTTTGAATTAAAAATGAAAACGCTAACAAGCCAAAAAAGAAAAAAAGAGGGTGTGGAGAGCAGGTTTTGTTTGCTTTTAGAAGTGAGAAAAATGAGTTCTTTGTTGGATTTGTTAGATTCCTCCTGAGTGTCAGAGAAGAGATGACAAGTAGCCTGGTGGCCATGGGTCTGGAGAGCTGGGAGAGAACAGGGCTAGAGAGGTGATTTTAGGGTCATTGGGAGCAGAGGATGTCTAAAGCTATCGGACAGACTCAGGCCACCAAAGAGAGTGGGTATATAGAAAAAAAGGGAGGAGCAGGAGAGGGTCCTGGGGCACTCTGAGTTTAAGTCATTTAAGTTTGAGCATAGGAGGATGATCCCGAAAGGAGACCACTTGAGAAAGCATGTGAGATGCCACGGAAGCTCAGTGAAGTTAAGGTTTCCAGAAGAAGGGGATGTTGAATACTGCTGGCTGGCCAAGGACTGTAGAAGAGACAGGTGCCCCTGGAGTTGGTGACAGTGTAAAGGTCTTTGGTGACGGGGAGAAGGGTGGGCCCAATGGCGTGCGTAGGAGACAGTTAGAGGCAAAAAAGCCAAAGCTGTGACTATAGGAAACACTTTTGGTGAAAATTTTTGCTGAGGAAAGCAAGGGACTAGAGGACTGGGGCCAAAGAATATGTTTATCTCTAATTTTTTTTTTTTTTTGAGCTGGAGTCTCACTTTGTCACCCAGGCTGGAGTGCAGTAGCATGCTCACGACCACCCCAGCGACGACCTGCTGGGCTTTGGCGATCCTTCTGCCTTAGACTTCCAAGTAGCCAGAACCACAGGTGCGTACTACCATGCCCAGCTAATTTTTGGTGTATTGTAGAGATGAGGTCTTGCCAAGTTGCCCTGACTGGTCTTGAACCCATGGGCTCACCTCAGCCTCCCAAAGTGCTGGGATTACAGGCTGAGCCACCGAGCCCAGCCTTTTTTTTTTTTTTTTTTAAAGATAGGTGTTATATGCTAATAGGTAAAAAACAGGTAGGTTGCCTTTGGTAGGAGCAGTGACTGTTATGGGAGGGAAGGCTGAGCTTGGTCACTGATGCGAGTGGCATGGAATTTGGGCAGTGGGTTGATGAGCAGCTCCTGTAGGGTTGCCCCTGTCTAAATGAACTGTGAGGCAAGGTTACTATCTGAGAAATGAAGTCATTGTTTGGGTAAATGGAAAACAGACCTATTGGGTAGATGTAGTAGTGTTGTTAGATGGCTTGAACTGTGCTTCTCAAACTTGAATGTGCAAACCCATCGCCTAAGGATTTATTAAAATGCAGATTCTGCATTTTTAACAAGCTCTCAGGTGATGGTGATGCTGCTGGTGCCTGGTTCCCACTTTGAGTAGCAAGACTCCATAACACTTCTTCAATGGGAAGTTTAGAAAGATACACAGTTTCTCAAAACGTGTTCAGGATATGCTTAATTACTTGCCCAGTCCAGGTGCGGTGGCTTAAGCCTGTGATCCCATCACTTTGGGAGGCCGAAGTGAATGGATTGCCTGAGCCCATGGTTCGAGAACAGCCTGGGCAACTTGGTGAGACCTCATCTCTACAATAAAAAAAAATCAAAAAATTAGCCGGGCATGATAGCACGCGCCTGTAGTTCCGGCTACTTGGAAGGTTGAGGCGGAAGGATCACTGGAACCCAGCAGGTTGACAATGGGGTGCCTATGAGTGTGCCACTGCGCTCTAGCCGGGTGACAGAGTGAGACTCCAACTTAAAAAAAAAAATACTATTTGCCCATTGAACTTACCATTAGGGGAGAATAGCAAGAGTTGAATGCCTATATGAGATTTGTGGTCATCTATTCAAAGCAAGTCTAGAATTGTCTGAGGATCTAAAAAAAAAAAAAAATCCTGAAACAGAAAACAGAAAGGGCCCAGGCATTATTATTATTATTATTTTGTAGAGATGGGGTTTTGTTATGTTACTGAGACTGGTATCGAACTCCTGGCCTCAGGAAATCCTCCCACTTTGGCCTCGAAAAGTGCTGGGATTACAGGTGTGAGCCGCTCTACCCAGCTGGTATTTTGATTTTGATTGAGATTGTTAGTTCATTGGTATGGGACGGATCCCAGGGTACCCTACTTTTTAAAAGCTCCTTTGGTGATTCTGGTGTTCATCCAGGCTTGAGAGGCACTGATTTAAAATACTGGGTCAAGGGGATGACCGTGGGTGTAGATGAAAACAGGAAAATCGCCGAGTGGCTTTTAAATGAAGCCTAGGGTGGCATGGTTGGGAGGTAGGATCAACTCCATCCTTACCACCTGAACTGAGGAAGGAATAGGGGTGGTAGCAAAAGAAAAAGTAAAGTTGGCAGACACAAGAAGGAAGAGAATGGATGTTTACCAAAAATGGTAACTAGTGAGGTACAGAAGTGATGGGATTATTGATGTGTTCCTGGATAGTATTTGAGAGATCTGGTCCGGCTCTTTGGCAGAGAAGGAAGCCGGATGGTTAACATGAAAAAGTAGATGGAGAAGTCTCCAGGTGAAGGCAAAAGCTGCATGGAGACCAGAAGGAATGAGGGCAGAGAAGAGGCCCATGAGGTGAACTCTGTGTTGCGAGTACGTGTGCTCGTGTCCACACCTAGGACAAAGATGGTGAGGAAATCAAGACAGACAGGTCATCTGTGCTAAATAGGAGATAAGGTTGCAGGTTGGTCTAGAAATAGAATGAAATCAACCACAAAGAGTCCAAGATGCAAAGAACCAGATACAAATTACTCATTTCAGCTATCTGTTAAACCTGAGTACCTCCAACAAGCCTTCTTTTAACCAAAAGCTTCTATTTCCTCCTTCTCAGCCTTTAGAACTTCTAAGGAGGAGGGGAAGAGATGATTCCCAGCCTCTTCTTTTCTTGTCCCTCTTTCCATTCCTGGTCTCTTATGTAGGTGCTAAGGAGCTGGACTGAGAAGCTAAGAATATTCCTCAGGCTCAGCAGGAAGAGAAGAGAGTTCTGGCCCTTCACTGTCCCCATTATATGCGTTTAGGTAGGAAATGGAGGTTGAATCAGTCTTCAGTGAGTTTGGAAGGAAGTTAACTCATTGTGCTCTTAGGCTTGGGGTACATTTGGTTGGCATTTGTATAGCTTTGGGGAGAAGCACTGGGCAAAGGGCACCTGAGGACTAGCACACTTAGGTAGTGTACTCAGGGTGACCTTGCAGAAGTGACAGAGATTCAACTTCCTTTTCAAAGTGAAGCAGACACACTTACATTGCTGTAACTGGCTGTGGCCCGCCTGGGTTGAGTCTCTTTCCTATTGTATTGGGTGTCTCCATCTATTGTATTGGATCTCTCCATCTATTGTATTGGGTGTCTCCATCTATTGTATTGGGTGTCTCCAAAAAATAAATACATTGGAGGAGAAGTTAAGAAATGTAATTCATTCCTCACTCTCAGTACCCTTGGTGCAGAGTGTCCCGCCAGAACCACCCAGGGCAGTGGAATGATGCCTCTCTCAGATCACTTAACACCATGGCCAGGTTTAAACTTTTCTCAGGTCAGAAAGGTTTGCAAAGTCCCTGCCTAGTCCAGCTGCACCCTGCCGCAGGCCGATCTTCCAACTTCAGCGTTTGTGGTGGAAGCCTAGCAGGGCCATGTGGAACCTGTTTTGGGGATTTTTGCAGTGGGTTTGTTGTGTAAGCCTGTTTGGTAAACAGGGGTGTGGCAGAGGGAGGGGTTGGATGGCCGTGTCCCCACCTCCCACTGAATTTTCTGATGACTCACACGCTGCTTTGCTGGAAGAGCCCTGTGTGACAGATCAAGTCCAGCAGGCTTGTTTCACAAGCATGAGGAAATGGGGCTTACTTAGACAAGGTCCTGGTACTAGTTAATGAGGAGGTGAGCGTCAGGTACCCATCTCTCACCACCACGCCCATGGCCACAGCTCTGCCCCTCAGTTAACTTATTTTGATTATCTGTATTCAGAAGGAGGGGAGTACCTGGCTGGGGGATGTTCTTACTTCTCACAGTACTGAGCTGACCCTCTTACCTCCTGTTATACCTATTGTCAGATCTAATCCTACTTTATCTTCTTTCTCTGCCATCTTGGTCACTGGGACAAGAAGGCCTGGCTCACCTTTGGCAAACAAAGGGTTCTTTCCTGCTTGGAACCTGGACCACCACATTACCCAGTTCTTCCTGTTAGATTCATTCTGTGCAGTGGATGTAGGGTAAATAAACCGGGAGAAAGAAGTCACTACAGGGCAGCATGGAAGAGGACAAAGGCCAGCCCCACCTGCATGGGGCAGGTGAGAAGTTGTGGTGGCATCAGCTTAGGAAGCTACCTCCTGCTTTCCTGCTCAGGCTAGCCTTGGGGGGAGTCCAGGCAGCTGCCCTCACCTTGTGTATTCCTCACCCACCAGGTCACTCTTCATTCCTTAGTCTCTGGCTGCCCAACAACCCTCAGGAGTTTCCTAGAGAGAAGAGAGAGGAGCAGCATAAGACAGACAGCGGCATTGAATAGCACAGGAGTTTGGGGCCACCCCCAGGGTCTCTCTGGTAAGAGGAAGTATGTCCCTTGTCAGATATGGTGGCTCATGCATGTAGTCCCAACTACTCAGGAGGCTGAAGCAGGAGGATCACTTGAGTCCAGGAGTTCAAGGCTGTAGTGAGCCATAATTGCACCATTGCACTCTAGCCTGTCTCAAGAAAAAAAAAAAAACAGGGAAGCAGAGTCCCAATGTACATTTTTGTCCCCCCTTCCCCTTTCTGGCCCTGAGAGAGGGCAGAGGTTGCCATGTACGCTGCTGTGCCTGCCTGCAGATTCAAACAAGGCACAGTGCCCAAATGGATTATTACAGCTCTGAGGTCATGGGTTTGTGAAAATGTGGAAAACAAAGCTGACTGGGAGTCCACAGAGCTAGTGGAGTCCATGGTTTGCACTTGCACTCTACCAGTGAGAGCCTCTGCTACACTAGTGTCACCTGATCTATACGCCCAATGTGTTCTGGTTGGCCTGCTTTTTAGAGGTGAGCTGTGTGCCCAGGCTGTGCTCCTCACCCTGGGAATGTGGGTAAGGTCTACACCTGGGAGAGCCCTGCGTGAGCAACCCCAGGTGAGAGACTTCCTCTTCTGCTCTGTTGTCCTTCTCCCATTCAGGTGAACAATCACCTGGATAAGATGCGGGGATGATAGTGGTGGGCCCTGACCACTGTCCTTGTACCTGGCAGCCTTGTTGGGAAAGACAGGTTGTAAGCAGGAAACTGTTTTAAATGTATGCAGAACATTGTGGGGACTCAGAGAAGGGAGAGGAGAGTGAGAACCCTCACAGAGGAGGAGAAGACATTGGTCCTCCCAGAGGCCAGAGAGGGAAGGCAACCCAGGCCCAGGGATCAGCATGAGCAAAGGCACAGAGGCATCCAAGCAATTCTTGAGAATTAAGTAAGGCGACTTGCTTGAATAGTTTTGTTGGTATTTGTTTTGTTTCTGATTTAGAAAATGTCTGGCATGGCTGGGAGGTGAAGGGGTGGTGAGATGATGAGGGACCCTTTGATGGGATTCTTTCTATTTGCAAATGTTAGAAAATTAGCCCAATATGGCTTAAGCAAAGAAGGGACTGTTTTGGACTCCACTGTAGGATCCATAGACTACAGGGCTATGGGAGCCGAAGATGGCAGGATGTTCTTTCTCACTTGAGCTGCATGTTGAAGACTCTGGCATCCTCCCTGCTTTGAGGCCATCAGGAAAAGACAGCTGTTTTTTTTTCAATAAGATGAAGTCTCATGGAATTGACTGGCCTTTGGGAACCAGTTACTGAGGCCAGGGAGATGAAGTGTGCTTATTGGCTGGGTGATGGCCCTACCCCTGGGTCTGGGAAGTGGGTAGTGTTGACCACACCTGAGAATGGAGCGGTGTAGCTCCCCACAGGAAAAATGGAGTGCTTTCCCTGAAAGAAGGGGGCTGGGGGGTAAGGCAAAAGCAACTGATTCCCCACTGGTTCACCGCAATGTTGAAGGTCCTTGAAGGATATGGGGCTGTATTTTGCATGCTGTGTAGAGTCCATCAGAGGTTGTTTTGAGTAGGGGGTTACTCTCTTGGCAAATAGAAGAGGGGAGATATTGAGAGGCAGGGGGACTAGTGGGGGAAGACAACTTGGAGGAATTTTTGCAGTTGAATAGGTAGCTCTTGGAAAGTGATTGTAGGGAATTTGATAAATGGAAAAATCAAAGATCTGGTTTTTGAGGTTTAGGCTTCTAGGGGCATTATAATAAAGGGACTGTGTGTGTGTGTGTATATTATATATATATATATAATATATATATATATATGGCAGGGAGTGGTTGGGTCAAATAGAATTTGCTTTTGAACCTGCTGAATTTGAAGTGTCAGTGGCCTGTGATTCTCAGACTGAATAAGAGCCTAGAACAGACTTGGGAGTAATCTGTGGGCATGCTGCTGAGGGAGCAGATGAGGGACCTGGCAAGAGGATGCAGTGAAGGAGAAAGCAGCGCTGGGTGGATCCTCTGGGCACATCGCTGTAATGAGCAGAGCCAGGATGAGGACTTTAGAAGAGCAGGAAGGGGAGGAAGGAAGGGACGCTTGAGAATACCTCATCCTGCAGAGGAAGGGAAGGAAACAGGTCAAAGAAGTTGCGTTGTGTGTAGGGGATGGAGCGCATGGTCCAAGGTATCAAGATTTAACTGATAATCCTGGTTCCATGATGGCATATTTGTCAGTCATCAAACTGGACATTCACATAATGAATTTTATTGTCTATAAATTCTACCCCTATAAACCTCTATAAAATAATCTTCATCATAGCATAGTTTACAAGAGCAACAAAATGGAAACAACCCAATCATTCATCAACAACATAATGGATAAGTAAATTGTGCTCTGCTCACACCATGTTGTACTATTCAACAAGGAAAGAAAAATGAAGGAACTGGAGAGACATGCAGCCACACACATCAGTCAGAAATATAGTTTAATGAAAGAAGCAAGTCTTAAACATGTATATTTATCCCGGCAGGATTAAACTAGTATAAAGTTCAAAAACATACAAAATTTTACCATCTCATAGGGGGTCAGGAAGAAAAAGAAAATTGCAAAATTAATGTTCTCTATTTAGGGCTGTGTACATAGGTAGTAAAACTGTGAAGAAAGAAGGAATTTAGTCAGGATAGCAGTTACTTCTGGGATGAAGAAGGGCCAGATCAACAAGGGACACTCAGGAGGCTTCATGGAGTGAACTGTATCATTATTCATTATGCTCCACATTTATATCTTATGCAGTATGTTGTCTCATGAAAGTTTAGAAAACAAATGCCAGGGAATAGTAATTTGCATCAACAGCTTCCCATGTGCTAGGTGTAAATCTAAGCTCCTTAACACTTATTGGGATGTGCAGTCTTCTCAAGAGCCCTGTAAGGAAGGTGCTGTTATCATCATCAGTACATGAGGAAACTGAGCCACAGAGACATTAAGTAGCTTGCCCAAGGTCATAGAATCAGAGAGCCTTGCAGCTGGGACCTCAACCCAGGCAATCTGGTTCCAGAGCCCCTTCTGTTAACCACTGCATGGTGAGGTTGCATGTGGTGATCTGGAGGTACCAGGTGATCTTGGAGGAGAGGCTCACTTGAGTGGGAGGGGTAGAAATAATACTGCAGTTGAGAGAAACTGAAATGAAGGGAGAATAAGGTAGTGAGAAAGTAGTCAGAAGATGTAATGGGTCAGATGTGGTGACTTATCAAAAAACTGCATAAATCCCCAAAAGTGCTGTAATCCCAGCATTTTTTTTTTAGGAGTCTGAGGCAGGAGGATTGCTTGATCCCAGGAGTTTGAGACCAGCTTAGGCAACACAGCAAGACTTTGTCTCTACACACACACACACACACACACACACACACACACACACACACACACACACACACACAAAACTGAGCATGGTGGTGTGTGCCTGTAGTCCCAGCTACTCAGGAGACTGAGGCAAGAAGATTGCTTGAGCCCAGGAGATAGAGATTGTGGTGAGCCACTGCACTCCAGCCTGGGCAACAGAGTGAGAAACCCCGACTCAAAAAAAAAAAAAAAAGGATGTGATGGTAAGTCATATCTTGCTCTGCTTAAATGGTGCTTGCCAAGTCTTACTGTTTTATTGAATTCTGGTAATCTCTATGTGAGGTAGGTTTTTAGCATCTCCATGTTAAAGACCCAGAGAGCTCCTTCAGCGTGTTGAAGAGCACAGCTAGGTGGCTATGGAAGGAACCTGGCTCTCTGGAAGACCTATGCATTTTCAACTTTGTGTTGATGTCATGGCCTTGAGGCCCCTGACATCTGGCAGCTGAGACAATACCTTCAGAAATGACCTAGCTGTGCATGCAGAGAGACACCAGGTGTGTCTTCTCTGCTAAGTAAGTGAGTCCCACGCAGGACTCAGCTGCTCAGGTGCCTGTGAGGGCTTGCTGAGTGCCTGGGGACCACAAGCTGCTGATCTTGGGGTCATTGCCTTAGGTTAGCGATTAGCAGCCTGTAGCTCCTGGCTCATGGATTAAATTCTCCTTGTGTTCATAGCTGCTGTCACAGGTCTATGCCTTGGAAGAAGGATAGCCAGCAGAGTCATTCCACATTTGCAAGCTGGACCGATGGGCCCATATATCCATCACTTAGTCCATAGGTTAAGGACATTCCCACTTTTTCACTCTCAGTGCCAGAGGGGACTTTGATGCAACTCTTCTAAGAGGGCTCTGGTTCACATCTGATTTTAGGGGAATGGATAAGCAGCATAGGATTTAACATGAGAGGTTTTAAAAACATGATGAGATTTGTAATAGTGTTTAGTGAAAAATGAAGATCAGTGAACATATTGTTTGTCAACTATATTGTTTAAGAAGAAATTCCATGGAACACTAACAATGGGATTTGATTTTTTTCCCCCACTTTTTGATTATTTTTCCCCTATACCAGCTACT
Organism: Cephalopachus bancanus; assembly: GCA_027257055.1. Classification (NCBI taxonomy): domain Eukaryota; kingdom Metazoa; phylum Chordata; class Mammalia; order Primates; family Tarsiidae; genus Cephalopachus; species Cephalopachus bancanus. Next base: position 6,035,670 of record JAPVLO010000052.1, read on the forward strand.
TTTCAGGTTGCAGGGGGTGTGGAGGAGGGAAGCTTTGGCTCCTCTCTTCATGATAACTCCTGACTTTGATTCTTCTTTTAAGCCCTTGGCAAGTCCTTCAGCCTTGTTAAAAACTCCATATGAAGACTCAGAATATTAGCTATGAATGGAAACTTAAAAGTGACAGCTTCCTTATAAAGGTGAGATAATGGGGACTTGGTGGGGAGTTGGTCTTGCCCAAGGTCATGCAGGGTCAAGACATGGGTCTCTTCCAAACTCTTTTCCTGTAACACAGTCACAACACTGAGGTATATGAGCAGTGGTAAAGATAGCTAGCATGGTGGACTAACAGATGACCCCCAAAGATATTCAGATATTTAGGTCTTAATCCCTAGAACCTTGAATGTTATCTAACATGGCAAGATGGATTTTGCAGATGTGATTAAGTTAAGAGACAACTATTCTTATATTTCATACGTGCACATACATACACACACACACACTCACACACTCACACAGACACATGGTAGGGCGGGTGATGTGATTATGGAGACAGAAGTTGGAGTGATATGACCACAAGCCAAGGAATGCTGGCAGCCACCAGAGAATCCAAAAGAAGCAAGGAATAATTTTCCTCTAGAGCCTGAGGTTGTGTGGCCTGCTGACACCTTGATTCTGACTCAGTGAAACTGATTTTGGACTTCTGACCTCAGAATTGTAAAGAGAAAAAAATGTGGATTGTTTTAAGCCAACAGGTTTGTGGTTATTTGTAATAGCAGCCATAGAAAACTAATACGGTGAGCAGTTATCAAAGTCAATCTGTTGAACACTTACCTGACAAGATGTCCCTTGAGGGAAAAAATGATCTCTGGATGAGTAACTGAACTTTGAACAAATGAACATTTGCGTGAACATTCTTTCATTCATTTAACAAATTTTTACTGTGTATCTCTTGTGCGTTGGGCCTTATTCTAGGTGCTGGACATTTATAACAAAAGTTCCTTCCCTCAGTGTCTAGATCCTACTGGGGACAAGCAGACAATTTGGAAAACAAATAATTATGTAATAGAATGTCAGGCTAGAGGTGTACTATTTTCCTTCACAGAGCAAAGGGTGACAGGAGGTGCTATTTTAGATGGAGCTGACAGGGAGGTTCTCAGGTTGGTAACATATGAGAAAAGACCTGAATGAAATGTGGGAGCAGCCCTGTATGTATCTGATGAAAGAATGTTCCAGAGGGAGGGAAGAGTAAATGTGCAGAGGCAGAGAGGTGGACACATACTTGTCCTGCTTGAGGACCAGGAGAAGGCCATTATGTCTGGAATAGAGGGAGGGGTGGGAGACATTTCAGGCCCTGTAGACGTGGAATTTTACTCTGAGGAAGGTGGGTGTCCACTGGAGAGGTTGAGTCAAGGCCCATGATGTTTTTTAAATTGAGATAAAAGTCAGCAGAACATAAAAGTCACCATTCTAAAGTGAACAGTTTACTGGCATATAGTACATTCACCATGTGGTGCAACCATTTACCTCTATCTACTTTCGAAACTTTTCAGTACCCTCAAAGGAGACCTCATACCCATTGAGCACTTAGACCCCAGCCTACTAGCCCCTGGCAACCACTGTCTCTGTGGATTTATCAATTGTGCTTTTTGTGTGTGTGTTTTTTTAAAAAATCAGTGTCTCACTTTATCACCCAGGCTGGAGGACAGTGGACACAATTATGGCTCGCTGCAGCCTCGACCTCTTGGGCTCAGGTCATCCTTCCACTTTAGCCTCCCAAGTAGCTGGGACTACAGGTGTGTGCCACCACACCCTGCTAATTTTCTAACTTTTTTGTAGAGATGAGGTCTTGCTATGTTGCCTAGACTAGTCTTGAACTCATGGGCTCAAGCAATCCTCCCACTTTGGCCTCTCAAAGTGTTGGGATTACAGGTGTGAGTTACTGTGCCCGGCTGATTTTTGATGGGTCTTTTTTGGAAGAATCATTCTGGCTGCTGGGTGGAGAATGAATGGGAAGCGATGGCTACGATAAAAGCCCAGAAAGCAGTTAGGGGAGAGACAGGACTGACCTATGTGTGGACCTTGGTAGAAGTGGAAGAGGAAGGTGGTGAGGAGGGTTTGGAGTGAGGATGTGTCCCATCTTCGCCTCTGAGATTCCTGCAGTGAAGAAGCCTGCTTTACTTGGTTTGATCCACATTTGACAGTGGAACACCTTTTTTTCAAGTGTTCCAGAATGCACACTGATGTTGCGGCAGGAATACTGGATTGGAACTCAAGGGAATCAAGTTCCGAGGTTGCCACCTCGAAGTTTTGAGTCTTTGAACCTGTCACTTCATATGTGGGAACTCCACATCTTTATTCAAAAACTGAGGATGTTAACTGGCTTTGGTGATTTCATGTCCCAGGATAAATTGCTGTCATTTGTGAAATTTATCTGGCGTCTAGGGAAACCGGGTGATTTTATGACAGCATAACCCAGATGTTCTCACCTTTACCAAGCTTTGAAAGCCAAGAGTCAGCTGCAGAGAGAGCCGATGTGATCAAGTTTGAAAGTGGATGTGAGTTCTCAAGCAAACTGGATTTCTGTGCAAGTTCACTCATTTGGGGGGGGGTTCTTAAAGAGTCAGGTGTAGAAGACCTGGTTCATTACCCTCATCTGAATTTTTTTTCCTGTGTGTGAGCACCTACTCATGTAACTCATTCATAATTTTAAAGAGACTGCTTAGATTTGCAGTTCTTGACTGTGATGGTAGGGTACACGTGTGTTGTCTCTGTTGGATGTGAGGTGTGTTTCAGAGATCTGCTCTCAATAATTCTGAAGTTTGCGAGAATTAGAACAAACTCAAGGTTATCCCTGAAACTACACACTCTCTCATTTGCATTGCATTCTGGTATGCCTTCTTTCTTCATTTTCCATGCTATAAACTTAAAAGCATTTGTTTTTATTTTTAGCAAAAATAATAACATACACATGGTTAAAACCAAAATCAAATTGTTCTAAAGGGCTTTGGATGCAAAACAGCACACACACACCCTGCCCCTCCCCTTTTCAGCCACCCTTCTAAGGGTTTGTTTTTGGTTCTCTTGGTAGTTACCTCCAGAATTTTAAATGAAATAATTGTGTTGTTTCTTGATTTGTTAACTTTGAAACTGTCTATCGGCGTCCCCATTATGACAGAGGAGGAGATAGTTATTTATACTAAGCCCCGCCTTACCTTTTTCCTCAAATGTGATAGTTCTCCTCTTCTTTTTTTTTTTCTTCCCTTCCCTCCCCTCTCCCATTTTTTTTCACTCCTTCTGTGAGCAGGGACTTCACTAACAACAGGGTTGTAGGAACTGCAGCCAGAAACTGATACCCAGGGAGTGCTTCTTAAGGACTTAGTTCAAACTGGGGGTTCAAATAAACAGCCCTATGAAATTTTTTAAAGACTTTTTTTTTCTTTCTGCATGTCTCTTTTTCTGAGCCCTTAGAAGGAATTTCTTTTTTTTTTTTTTTTTTTTTGAGTTGGAGTCTCACTCTGTCGCCCAGACTGGAGTGCAGTGGCTCGCTCACGGCCATCCCAGCATCGACCTGCTGGGCTCCAGTGATCCTTCCATCTCAGCCTTCCAAGTAGCTGAAACTATAGGCGTGCACTACCACACCTAGCTTTTTTGATTTATTGTAGAGATGAGGTCTTACCAAGTTGCCCAGGCTGATCGCGAACCCGCAGGCTCAGATAATCCATTTGCCTCGACCTCCCAAAGTGCTGGGAGGCCAAGGTAGGAGGATTGCTTGAGCCCAGGAGTCGATGCTGGAATGGCCGCGAGTGTGCCCCTGCACTCCAGCCTGGGCAATGGAGTGAGACTCCAACTCGATGGAGTGAGACTCCGAGCCTGGCCTAGAAGGAATTTCTTTTTGTGTTAGAGCAGGAATGGTTGTGTGTCCCCTGAGCAGGTGGCTTCTTTTACCTTGAGGACATTGAGGATCTGGTAGCCAAGCACATTTCTTCTTCTGCACTGATTGCAAAGTTCTGTGCCAAATCTGGGGGCTTGCCTTTTGTGCTGGAGGATTGTACTGCAGAGGTCTCCTACTCACCCAGGCCTTATCTTTGTTTTTTTTCCTGCTGTTTCTGTTTTTCTGCTGTTTCTGATTCTTCATCTAGTTTTGTGCTGTAGGTGTCTGGATTAGGGGGGATGTTGCATGGGCACTTTCACGAGTTCTCTCTTATCCTGCTACTCTAAGAGAAGCTATGGTTCGCGGGGAGCCTTTGCCTTCCTCCCAGCCTGTCCCTGCTCTGAAATAGGACCTGCAGGTTTGACCTCCCTTCCCTGGATTCTGTGTCTACATTGCACTTTCCCTTCCTGCATGAGAAGCAACCACTCCAAAAATAGAATGGTGTGGCAGTTTGCCTTGTGTAATTAGGGGTAATTTACTTCCTTATTAAAGACACCAGGCCACGTGAGGATTTACCTTGAATTCATTCAGATTGTGGAGCTGAGCCTTGTCAAAAGATGCTCAGCAGTTAGTGCAGCATGGAACCCTCCCCCCACCAAGGCCTGAACAGGCTTAACGTGAAACAGAGTATGGCCAGGGAGCTTTATGTTGTGATGCTTGGGTCCCCCTTTCCTGAACCTCAGCCCCAGGGGCTCAGAGTACAGGAATGTTAGAGCCAAGAAGGATGGTTGCCCCCAGCTAGGAGACCCAGGCTCTTGTACCCACCCCTTTATCCCTCCTAGGATCACCCCACAACCCATATCATTGGTACTCTTAAAAGAGCCACAATTGTGCTAACTCACTCATTTATTCATCTATATGTTTTCAAAAGCAGCACAAGCCCCCTTTTTCCTTTTATATACTGAAATTGTACAGCACCCTAGTGTACATTTGAGGTGAAGTGTGGCTGCAGCGAGGTGGGGATGGGGTCCAGAGATCTTCCTGCTGGCTCCTCCCCTCCCAGTACGCAGCCAGCTCAGAGCATCCCTTCCCTCCCTCCAAATATGTCACATAATAGACTGCTGAGTTTCCTTATTTTCAGTTACTTACTTTATAGGGGACGCTTAGAGACTTATGGATCTTGAGAACTGAGAAAGGGCCTTAGAATTCAGCACTGTTTCCTCTTCTCTGGGACAGAGAGCTCAGAAATGTCCAGTCTCCCCCAAGACCCCGTTGTGGTCGTCTTTTCAGAGTTCAGTGGCAACAAAAGGACTGTGCTCTGGGACCTTGAGGCTTACTGCTTGCAAACTGAGGAAACTGTTCAGAAAGCCTCCCTCCTTCCCTCCCTCCTTTTTTCATTCAATAGTGACTTCAGTGAACCCTTCTTGACTATCTGCAGTATTTGAGCATATCTGCTGGGTGCTGTGGACAAGGTAGACACCCAGGAAACTCAACTTTCTACATCCCAGGAGCTTTGTAAGCTTGTCACCAACCTGGGATAAACACATATCATAATCCTGCCTAAGACCTTTCATGATGAGTGCTGTTGATCACGAGTATTTTTAAAAAGACAGTTCATCTCAGCCATCTCGTATTTGGGGCGAGGGATGCTTGCTTAGAAGAAATCCAGGTAGCTGAAGCCACGCGGTACTCTTGTGAATTTGTGTGTAGAGCTCCCCTGGCAAGGCCAGGCTAAATTCACTCTGAAGTCTGGGTCTCTTTACTTTGACTCTCTTGGTCTGATAGATTTTCCCTCTGGTGTTTTCCCTAGGCACACCAGAGCTTAGCTGTCTCTCCAGAAACTAAGTTGGAACCACAGGTTTTCACAAACTCTTCACAGTCTCTACTCATGCCCCGTAGAGGTCCTTTGTTAAATTCAGTCAATGGGGAGCCACTCAAGGTTTTCCAGCTTGGTGTGATGGGTTCCTTGCAGCTTCTGGGCTCTTCTGTCTATAGGGACACTGGAGTTGCTTTGGCATGTATAATATAACTCTTACTCCTCCCACCTCTACTTCCTTATGGGTCTTTATCCATGATATGTTCCCATGAGCTGGCGGCTAACTGGTATCTCTTCTGAGACTCCTCTGCCTCCTCTCTGGAAAAATGAACCCAAGTCAGTCTGAGATTATATCTGACCCACAGCAGGATTTTCCAGGAGTATTTCCTCCCCATGCCACCCTTTAAGAATTATTAACATGCTTTGGTCTGAAATCAGAGTTCCGTACCTCCCAGCAGTTCTTATTGATTGTAACAGCATGTGCAACCCCAGTTTCTTCCCTCTCTATGTCATGTTTAATTCCCTCTTCTACCTTTGGCTTTAACTCAAACTCTGTTACCATTCCCTCTACCTACTGAGAAAGCCCAGGCTCCTTACAATGAATGGTTGGTAACAGGGACTGTGCCAAGTATCAGGAATGTCATGTGAAAACAAAGGAGATGTACTTCCAGCCCTTAGAATTACAGAGACACACATGCAGACCCCGCTTAATCACCCCAGATATGATCAGCACTATTATGCACACATTCTAGGCTGATTAGCTAATGACTTTGGACTGGACTAGTGCACTGCCAAAAATGTGAGTCACTCAGTTACAGGTATGGACAACAGTGAGCATGCTCCGTTGCCAAGGGAACATGAACATTTATTCATCTCAAGGCAGAAAGAATTCACTTTCACTCCCCTGGGGTGAAGATGTTTCCTACACTGTTCCTCGGGTTCATGTGTTTTCCTTAAAGCTGCTTCTCACCCCAACTTTTGCCATCCCACCATGGTTGCTCTCACCTGGGTGGGTGTCCCTGCCCAGTGTACACAGTAGACCCCCTCCTTGCTACTTTATAGGTGCAGCCAATACCCAGTCATGCCTCTGATTCCGAATTTGAAGTCTCAGTGACTGATTATTTTATCGAGGCAAGGCAGGATGATGAGGTGACAAGAGCTAGGCTTTTCAAGTTAGACAGATTTGGCTCAAGTTCTGGCTCTGTCATTCATGAGCTCTGCAAGCTTGGGAAAATATTTTTCTTCCTCAGCTTCAGTGTCTTCATAGGTATATTGGGATAATCTCTGCGTCAGTGGGTTATTAGAAGGACTAAGTTAAAGTGTGTCAAAGCGCTTGTCACATCACTCAATAAGAGATGGTTTTCTTTCATTCTGTCTCTCAGAAGCCCTGAAGGAATTGAGGTGGAGAAGATGCTGAAAAGTTAGCTATGTGGCTGACACTCCCAGAGACAGTTGTCTGCAATCTCAAACTCTGGGCTGTTGGGTTGTTTTACCTTGGGTTGGTTGGGTGATGTGTCAATGAGGGCTCTTTGGTTGTAAACATCAGAAACTGATTCTGGCCAATGTAAGCAAAGTAGATTTATTGCATAGATACTAGGGGCTCACAGAATGGGATAGGAGACTGGGGAAACTTCCTGAAATAGACAGAAACCAAGGTGCTCAGCTGTGTGAGGCCAGGAAGTAGGAATAACAGGAACAATCTTGTAGCAAAAATTCGTGGTCAGGCATTTTGTTTGGGATGGATGAACTCCGTGCATCTCTTTCCTTGCTACTCTTGCCCATGATTTAAAGTATCAGAATGAAGCATCTGCAGGCAAGCATCAGTCACACACCTGCACCCTGTGAAAGAAGAAGGAACTCCCTGGGATCTCTGTGGTTTTGTCGTGGAAGGGCTGGCACCTGGATTCATAGCCTTACAGAGAAGTGCCCAGTGAAGGAGAGATAATTCCCCCTTTTTAGGAGTGGGCTGCTATTCAGATCTAGGGAAAGGATATTGGGCAGCTGCAACAACAGATGTCTGTTGCAGTGATCACAGGCAAATCTTACTTTGGGCTTCTTTTCTGAAAATGAGAGAGACTTGAACCAGACCCTTTGGTTTCTAATAGGATCACTCTAATTGTTACATAGACAACTCTACCACTGGGAAGAAATATGAATTAACATTATTAACCACCTTAGTTTTTTATTCTCCCCTAAAACTTCCAGCTCCCCCTTCTCCCACTTCACAGGTCATTACTAACCAATATTTTTTTTTTTTTTTTGAGTTGGAGTCTCACTCTGTCACCCAGACTGGAGTGCAGTGGCTGCTCCCGGCCACCGCAGCCTCGTCTGCTGGGCTCCGGCGATCCTTCCGCCTCAGCCTTCCAAGTAGCTAGAATTACAGGCATGCGCTACCATGCCCGGCTGATTTTTTTTTTTGATTTATTGTAGAGATGAGGTCTCGCCTCCCCAGGCGGGTCTCGAACCCGCGGGCTCAAGCCATCTACTCACCTCAGCCTCCCAAAGGCGCGGTAACCAATATTTTTAAAGCCTATTTAATATTCTTTTGTTAAGTCAGAGTCTTGCTCTGTTGCCCAGGCTGGAGTACAGTGGCCTGATCACGACTCACTGCAGCCTCAACCTCCTGGGCTCAGGCGATCCTTCTGCCTCAGCCTCCTGAATAGCTGGGACCACAGGTGCGTGCAACCACACCTATCCATTTTTTATGTTTTCTTGTAGGTCTCACTATGTTGTTCAGGCTGGTCTTGAACTCCTGGGCTCAAGCAATTCTCCCGCCTTGGCTTTCCAGAGTTCTGGAATTACAGGTGTGAGCTGCTGCAACTAGCTAAGCCTCTCTAATTTTTAATAAAATATTTAAGTCCATAGAAAATTATAGAGATGATAACATATGTATTTGCAATTCTTTTGTGTGTGTGTGTGTGTGTGTGTGTGTGTGAGAGTTGCACTCTGTCGCCTAGGCTAGAGTGCATTAAGTACTCTCACGGCCACTCCAGCCTTGACCTGCTGGGCTCCAGGGATCTTTTCACCTCAGCCTTCCAGTTAGCTGTGACTACAGGTGGGACCACCATTTTTTGATTTATTGTAGAAATGAGGTCTCACCAAGTTACCCAGGCTGGTCTCAAACCCATGGGCTCAAGCAATCCTTTCACCTTGGCCTCCTGAAGTATTGGGATTATAGGTGTGAGTCACTGTGCCTGGCCAATTCACGTTTTAAAAATTAACTTTACTGAGATATAATTTACCATAAAATAAAATTTTATGAATATGGATCAATGCCTTGAGGAATGTATACATCTTTGTAAATAACACTCCAATCAGGGTATACAGTATCTTCCCAGAAAGCTGCCCCCTTGTAGTCAGCTTTTCTTCTCTGCACTTACCTGTCTTCTCTGTTCACTTCTGATCTGGTTTCTATCCTATAGATTAGTTTTGCCTCTTCTAGAATTCCATAGAAGTGGATCGTGCAGTATGTACTCTAGAATCTGACTTCTTTTGCACAGGGCAATGCCTGAGATTCATCCATAATATTGTGCCAAAGCTTCACTCCTCTTTAATGCCGAGTAGAATTCCATTAGTTGAATTGACTATAATTTGCTTATCCTTTTATCGATGAATAGACATTTGGGTTGTTTCCATTTTTTAGCTATTCTGAATAAATCTGCTGTGGATAGTGATGTACAAGCCTTTTGGACGTGTTTTCATTTCTCTGACGTAAATACCTAGTAGTGAAAGTGCTAGATCATATGGTAAGTATACGTTTAAACTTTATAAGAAATGACAAGGCCGGGCTTGATGGCTCAGCCTGTAATCCTGCACTTTGGGAGGCCGAGGTGAGTGAATTGCCTGAGCCTGCAGGTTCGAGATCCGCCTGGGCAACTTGGCAAGACCTCATCTCTACAATAAATCAAAAAAATTAGCCAGGCGTGGTTGTGCATGCCTGTAGTTCTGGCTACTTGGAAGGCTGAGGCAGAAGGTTCGCCAGAACCCAGCAGGTTGAGGCTGCGGTGGCTGGGAACCTGCCACTGCACTCCAGTCTGGGCGACGGAGTGAGACTCCAACTCAAAAAAAAAAAAAGGAAATGACAAAAGTGTTTTTCAAAGTGGTTGTGTCAGTTTGCTCATCACTCACAGCATTGTATGAGCTTACAATTTTCTACCACCTTGCCAGCATTTAAAAATTTTGTTAGCCATTCTAGTGTGTATGAGGTAGTTTTCCACTGTGCTTTTATCTTGTATTTTCCTGATGGTTGATGATGTTGAGCATTTTTTCATGTGCTTATCACTGTCTCCAGATTTGAGAAGCATTAACATTACCAAGTGTCAGTCAGAAACAACACATTACTTGACATTAAAAACCCTTGTGTGTGTCCCCCAATTCTGTTCCCTTTTTCCTTCTCTCCCTGGAGGTAATTGCTGCTCTGTGGTTGGTATGTATTTTCCATGAGTATGTTTTAAATTTTTATTAATATGTGTATATCTAAAATACTATAAAGTGATGTCTTATTTGTTTTAAAACTTACATGACATGTGCCATACGGTATTTATCTTTTGCAAGTTCCTTTTTTCACACATTATGTTTTTGTGGGTTTTTTTTCATGTCGATGCATGTAGAGTAGTTCATTTTAACTGCCACATAGTGTTCTTGCATGTGCATATTCCACATTTATCTCTGTTGGCGGACATTTTAGGTCACTCTGAGCAATGTTGCAATGTTTATCCTTGTGCCTATCTCTTTGTGTACTTGTGTGTTTTGGGGGGGGCTAGATACTTAGAAGGAGATTATCTGGGTCTGAGAGCGTACATATGGACTTTGCTAAATAATGCCAAATTGTTTTTCAAAGAGGTTTTGCAAATCTATACTGCCACCCACAGAGCATTAGAATTTCCGTTTGCCTTGCCAGCACATCAGACTTCTTATTTTTGCCATCTGAGGGTGTGAAATATTGCACCTTAGATTTAACTTACATTTGCATTTCCTTCATTGCTGGTGAGGTTGTGTATGTTTTCCTATGTTTATTTACCCTTTGAATCCTCTTCTGGGTTTCCTGTGCATACTCTGCTCGTATTTCTGTCGTGCTGTCTTTTCATCATCGCTTTCTCTTTTCATTTTTTAAAAAATTTATTTCGTCTTTCATGATAATCTAGGAAAACATTAATTGATTATGTCATAGATTTTGCTTTTGTCTTGAGAATTTTTTTTTTTTTTTGCTGAGGTCATAGATGGTCTGAATTATTTTCTAAAAGCTTTAAATCTTTTTTGTTTGACATTTAGATCTTTGATCCATCTGTAATTTTCTTTTATTGTTTTCTATAAGGCAGAGGTCCAAATGCACACTTTCTTTTTTTTTTGAGTTGAATCTCACTCTGATACCCAAGCTGGAGTGAAGTGGCACATTTATGGTTCACTGCATCCTTGACCTCCTGGTCTCAGGTGGTCCTTTCCCTCAGTTCCCAAGTAGCTGGGACTACAGGCATGCACCACCATGCTCAGCTAATTTTTTTGTCTTTTTTTGTAGAGATGAGGTCTCATTTTGTTGTCCAAGCTGGTCTTGAACTACTGGGTTCTGTACTCCTTTTCTTATTAAATAGCCTGTCATCTCATTATTATTTACTTCAGAAGCCTCTATCCTCTCCTCACCGATTTGATGCATATTTGTGTGTGTGTGTGTGTGTGTGTGTGTGTGTGTGTGTGTGTGTGTGTGTGTATCTTACTCTGTGGATAATGCTGGAGTGCAGTGACACAATCATGGCTCACCGCAGCCTTGACCTCCTGGACTCAGGCCATCCTTCCACCCCAGCCTCCCGAGTACCTAGGACTACAGGTATACACCATCATGCCTGGCTAGTTTTTTTATTTTTTATTTTTGTAGAGATGAGTTCTCGCTATGTTGCCTAGGCTGATATTGAACTCCTGGGCTCAAACAACCCTCCTGCCTCGGCCTCCCAAAGTTCTTATAGGCACACGCCACCATGCCCACTTTGTTCACTATTTTAATTATTGTAACTTTGTAAGAAGTCTTATTATTTGATGGGATTAAGTCCTCATTATTTTTCAAGATTTCTTGGATATTCTTGGCCCTTCACTATTTCCTGTGAATTCTAGGATCAGCTCTTTGAGTTCTTTGAATAACTCTACTGCAGTTTTGTTGAAACGGTACTACATTTTGAAATTAATTTGGGGAAAAAAGGCTCCCTGGTAATATTGAACCTCCCATTTGGAAACAAGTCATATTTGCCCATTAATTTAGATTGTTTTTAAAGTATGTCAGTTCAGTTTCATAGTTGTTTTCATATAAGTGCTGTACTCTTCAGTTGCATTTAGTCATAGCTCACTTATAGTTTTGCTATAAGTGCTATTGTGCATGACATAATTTTAATTAATTAATTAATTAATTTTATTTAATTTTTTCTGGATACAGGATCTCATTATGTTGCCTGGCTGGTCTTGAACTCCTGGGCTCAAGGGATCCTCCTGCCTCAGTTTCCCAAAGTTGGTGGGATTACAGGTGTGAGCCACTGTGCCTGGCCTTATTTTTTCTTTTAAATTTGATGCTTATTTTTATCAAAGTAATAGAATTTTTTAAAGTAATGTATTCTTCTGTCATATTCCACACCCAAATCCTTCTCACAGGCCACCACTTTTAACACTGGGCTCTGTCTCCATTTTTCTAAATACTATTGTTTTTTATGCCCCTATCTACTGAGTTTATACATTGTCTTATAGAAGATTAGAGCTGGCTCTCCTGTTACTTTACTCTTTCTTTTCCCCCCCATACATAATCCCTTTCCTTACTTCCCAAAATAATGATACTACAATGTTTGGTGACATCAGAGTCTATTATTTACATTATTATGCCTATGTAAATTATAGCTGAGTTGCTTATTACTTTCTGCCTCTAATGTTGTGAAACATTAACAACAGAGAGAGTAAGTAAATAAGAACAAAAACAATTGTTTTTTATTTGTTTGGTTTCCTCTATCCTTTGCACTAATTCTTCCCTCAGATTTTTCACCAGACTTTTCCCCACATACTGTCAATACATGAAGTAATCTATGAGGTCTGTTTTTTCACCTCCCTAGAAGAATCTATTTGTTCAGCTTTGGTCTGTTGCTCTTCAAGTGTGACTAATAGCTGTCATCTTGAGATCTTCCTTCACCATCCTCCTACTCTTTGTTTCTCTTCTGCTTTTTGGTCTTTTCTTGGGTCTTACATCTTACCTTCCTTGGTTTCTCCTTTGTTTTGTTGGAGCTCATCCTTTAGTAGCTTCCTGAAAAGGAAGTGGGTCTGATCTTAATCTGAAGTATGTAAGCATTTGCCTAGTTTCAATATGATTTGTCACCTGGCTTTTAGGTGTCTCTGAGTCTAGAAGCTCAGGACTTGTTTGCTTCAAGAGTCAACCTGCTGTTTTCTGCCATTAGGATGGGGTAGTCACTTGGCTTTCGAGGTTAGTGAGGAATCTAGGAAGCTCTCCCTCTGCCTCCTTTTTAAACTCCACCTTATACACACTTTGTGCTGTGAGCCTTCCAGGCCTTTCTGGGTTCTGTATTATAAACAGTCTTATTTCTTGTCACTGTCTCCCTCCAAAGGCATATAGGTTTTCATTTTCTATGCTAAGTTTTTGCCATTTATCCTTTTATTTTTCATTGTCCAAAATTTTGTTGATGTGTCTTATTTGTTGTCAACTCTTATTTTCTTTTCTTTCTGTGGTTTTGTTGCCAGTCATATTTAATGGGGTTTCAGGAGAGCATGGGCATATACAACATGTTTTCAATCAGCCATTTTAGCCATAAGTATTTATTACATTTTCTGATGTTGTTGTTAGTTTACTGTAGTTTAGGGGAGCCAGAGATCACCTCCAACTCCATTGTTAACTCTTAATAGGCTCCTCAGCTGGATCCAGAAACCATATTGATTACCAGGCAGATTAACATGAGAAAAGCATGCACATTTGATGAGTTTTACATGTACATGAGGATCTTCCCAAGAGAGTGCAGTCCAAAGACAAGGCCAAAGCAAGATGCTTTTATACATTTTAAACAAAGAGTGATACATTCAGGAAGAAATGACAGGACAAAGAAAATCTGGCTAGAGCAGTACATTTTCTAGGGGAGTCACTAGCTGACATGGGAGGGAGTGTAAAACAGAAGATAAGGGTTACTTTGTTAAGAATGTTTATTCAGCCTTGTGTGGTGGCTCATGCCTGTAATCCCAGCACTTTGGGGGGTGGGGATGAGAGGATTTCCTGACCCCGCGGGTTCAAGACCAGCCTGGGCAACAATGGTGATTCATTTATTCTCTACAATGAATCAAAAAATTAGCAGGGTGTGGTGGCACACGCCTTTAGTTACAGCTACTTGGAATGCTGAGGTGGAAGGATCGCCTGAGCCCAGCAGGTCGAGGCTGCGGTGGCTGTGAGCATGCCACTGCATGCCACCCTGGATAACAGAGTGAGACTCCGACTCAAAAAAAAAAAAAATAAAGAAAGAATGTTTATTCAGGTTCATTGCAGCCTCCAACTCCAAGTCTCTGGTGATAAGGACTACTTTCTCACCCTGGAATGGGTAAGGTACCTTTCCCAACAGAATCTTTATTCTTTGCTACATGCAGGAAGAGACAGGTCAGCTCTTCCTTCCTGAAACTACAGTGTCTTCAGTGTTTTCAACCTGAAATAATCAATATAGCTGTCTGGCATATTTTAGGGTGGTGTGCCCTTCACTCACTCCTTCAGTAGTTAGTTGTTGTAGAATACTGTTAGTTTTTATCACTCGATCTTGAACTGCCTAGTTCTGATAGCTTGCAGAATTTCTTGACTCTGGAGTGAAGACAATTATATTGTATGAGGATATCAGCAGTTTCCTCCTTTGCAATCCTTGTATTTCTTGTTTGTTTTTGTTGCCTTTCTGTGTTGTGGGATCTTCAGTACAATACTGAAAAAGAAACAGTAGTGGTGAATAGCCTTGTCTTATTCCTGACTTCAACAGGAAAGCTTCCAGTGTTTTCCATTAAGTATGAAATTTATTTTAATTTTTGATAGTTATAATTTATTAGACTAATAAAATTACCTTCCACTTCCGTTCCTAGTTTGTGAGGAGTTTTGATCACAAATGAATAGAGTTTTGTTGGGTACTTTTTCTATATCCAAATTATCCTGTGTGTTTTTCTTGTAGTTTTTTTTGAGTCAGAGTCTCACTCTGTTGCCCAGGCTGGAGTGCAGTAGCATGCTCATGGCCATTGCAGCCTCGACCTGCTGGGCTCAGGCGGTCCTTCTGTCTCAGCCTTTCAAGTAGCTGGAACTATAGGTGTGTGCCACCGTGCTCGGCTAATTTTTTGATTTATTGTAGAGACTAGGTCTTGCCATGTTGTTCAGGCTGGTCTTGAACCCCTGAGCTCAGGCAGTCCTCTTGCCTTAGCCTCCCAAAGTGCTGGGATTAAAGGCATGAGCCACGGCGCCCGGCTCTTGTAGTCTTTTAATGTGGAGAGTATAACTAATGAGTTTTCTGATGTTTTAATATCTCTGCATTTCCAGGATTCACTAACGTGTATTTTAAATTTGTATACCTATGCCCTAAATGAGGTTAGGAGGTAGGCTTTTAATTTCTTTCTTCTTGCATTGTTCTTCTTTGAAGTTGGTATCATGGTATTATAAAAGGGATTCAGTGTTTTCCTCTCTATTTCTGGAAGAGATGACATAAGTGTTTTCTTTTCCTTAATGATTTGAGAAAACTTGTCAGCAAAACCATGCAGATTTGTTATAGTTTTGTAAGGTAGACTTTAGACCACTGAATTAACAAAAGGTTATAGATTGAAGGTTATAGATCTACCCAGGTTTTCTATTTCCTTTTGAGTCAATTTGGAAATTTTTATTTTTCTGGAAAATTGTCAGTGGCAGGAGATAAATAACCAGGGAGTTCCAGGGGCTTGTGGGAAAATGGCATCTCCAGCTAATTTCATGCCACAATACGGGGAAGGTAGGAGAGAGGAGATCGAAGTTACAGCATCCTAGGGTTTTATATTATTCAGAAGGAGAAAAAGAGCTATTGATTAGCTTTTTGCTTAAAGTCAAGTGTACCTGTTAAAAATACCAGTGTAACCACCTAAGTAGTATAAATAGATTCTATAAATGCAAAGTTTGTGGAGGGAGGGGAGAGAAAGAAAATGCAATCAGTCCAGCAGAAAGCAAGGCTGGAGGGAGTAGGAAAAGAAGAGGAAAGCTTTGGTCAAGAGAAAGCATGTCCTTACAATGACCTTTAGGCAGTGCTCCTTCCAGGAAGCCTTCCTGGACCCTTTCTGCTTTCTCATTACCCTCCTTTTCCCCCATGATCACACCACCACATGACTGCCTGCCTGCTATCTTTCTCTCTTACCAGAAGGCAGACTCTTCCTGGGCACAGGCTGGGTTATTTATCTGCATATTCTCTGTGCCTGGTGTATAGTAGGTGCCCAATAAATGTTTAAATAAGCATGATGCACAAATAAATAAGTGAACAGATGGATAAATAAATCCTGAAACATTACTTTACCAGGCTCTGTGGCCCTGGGAATACATTTTAACCTTAGATTGCCTTGGTTGATCAATGAGTTAGGGAACCGAGTAAGTAGCTGCAGCCTTGAATTCCACTGGGGAAAAAATTGCCTCAGTTGAAACTGCCTTTAAATTCCTCATGTGTCTCTGTGTAGCTGTTATGCACTTGATCAGCACCTAGTAGTACCTACAGATTCCCTTGTGCATTGGTAAAATAGCCCATAAGCTTTAAATTAGTGCCTCTCAAACATTAATGTGCTCACGAATCACCCAGGGGCCTTGTTAAAATGCAGACTCTGATGTAGGAAGCCTGGGGAGGGGCTTAGATACTGTGCTTCTAACAAGCTCAGTGTTGCTGGTCTATGGACCATGTTTTATATAACAGCAAGGCTTTATATAGCAAGGTGTAGGCTGTCACCTGCTCTCCCCAGGTGCTTGGGGAACAACAAAATGGCCCTGTACTTGGAGAACAAGCTCAAATGAAAACTCCTGACTTTCAGGATTGTTGCCAGTGAACGTGAAGGACGCAAGCCTACACTGACCAGGGCGAGGTGCCCCTTGACCTCAACCTGTGCATCATCAAACAGACCCCTCCCTGGCTCTGCCTGGGGCCCCTGGGGTAGAATTAATTTACTGAGGTACCTGCATGGTGATCACACTCATTCTCATTTTCCTGTTTCTCAGGCTGAGCCACATGGCATGTTGGGACATGTTGAATCCTGGGAAATCCTCATCTGTGTGATTCACATGTCCCTTGTCACTGTTCTCCAGCCCCGCCACACTCGATGTGTGCAATCAAAATCCCATTTCCTTGCCTCATGCCAGCAAGCCTTCGACTTGCTGTCACTTTGGTCCCCAGGTGGGGAGGCCCACCTCTTCTGTTTGCATAATATTGCCTGCCCTGGGAAGCCACTTTGCTTTGTACACTCAGAATGATGGCACAGACCTGGGAATGGTGACACCCACTTTCTTCTTTCTTTTTAGTTCCCTGTTTTTAGAGAAATGGCACAAAACCAGTGGGAAGTATCCCAAATTGCAGATAAGCCACTAATGCACCAATCCTGGGGCCAGACAGATCACGGGCGCCAGCTCTTCCCCAAACCTCTCTCCTCATCACGTCTTGGAAATGGTGTGGCAAGTGGTCCAGGCTCTTCTTTACCCTCCGTTAATACTGACTGCTATGGGTCAGGGAAGTCTTGTGGGCAGAAAGATGCTTCCATCAGTAAGTGATGGAACCTGGGGTTTTTAAGGCTGTGGTTTGGCTCCAGAGTTTTATAAAAATGTATTTGAAACCAGAAGAGCAGAACCTTTTTACATAGTAGGAAAATCTGAAACTCAAATGCTATCTGGGGTTGTCCTTGGGCCCAGAGGAAGCTTTCCTCAGCTCTTCCCTACGTACTTTCTTGGGCTTCTTTGTCCTTCCCCGGGTGAGCAGAGGTGATGGAGCTGTGGGAGAAGGAGGCGGGGGGGAGACAAGGATGCCAAGCCAGCTTCCATTTCCTCCAGCGAAGATGCTGTGGATTGACTATGGTTAAAACCAGGGTTGTGTGCGGAGGTCTGTGTGCTGGATTTTATTAAGCTTTTCCTTATTTCTGAATCTCACCTGAACCAGCTATCGGGCCAGGTAGCATCTGGGCCAAGCAGGTAACAGTGCTGAGTGGCAACAGTTGGAGGTGCTTCCCCAGGGCCAATGACATCAGAACAGTCCCTTCCCTACCTCCCCAGGCATTCTATATGATGGGTCAGGGGATTCCTGGACATAAGAGGATTTCTAAGCTCTCAGGTGGTTATCCTGGGCAGCTGGGGCTGCATACCACTGTGCTAGAGAATGGTGGAGATGGTGGCAGCATTTCTCCTTATCCTAACAGTAACACCTTTGGTATGACCTCTGTTTTTCAAGAGACTACTGGAATTTTTATTTATTTTTTTCCATGGGAACTTTTCTGGTTTTTATATGTTGGCAATTAAGCAAAAATATTTTTCGAAAGGTCTGTAGGCCAAGCGGAGCAGGGGAGCCAGTTTCAGCCCATGTTCCAGTTAGCGGTTTTGGGTTCACCGGATGAGCCCTGGCCTGTCTGATGCTGACTCCCATTGTGCTAGGCTTCCCATGTCTGGCTGTTCTCTGCAGCATATGGGTGCCTACACTCACACCCTGACATAGGCCTGTTTCTTGTTCTTGTTCTTGGCCCCAGACTCATAGCCAGTTCTATAGAAATATTGTTTATTGGACACAGACCCTGGTTGATTTGCATTATCCCACAGCAGCTCTATGTGGTATGTAATATTCTTGGTCCTATTTCTCAGATGTAGAAAGTCACTGAGCCAAGGGGATGGTCAATCCAAGATTCAAATGTAGGGCTATTTCCCTCATAAGCCCAAGCTCTCAGTAACGACACTGGCTTTCTCTGCTTAGAGTTCTTTGGGGTTCCACTGACTGGGAACACCCCACTGGATGACTTCTGTGTGGGACCCTCTGACCCAGTCAGGTGACTCCTTAGAGTTCATGGTTGTGCCAAGCAGATGTTCCTGAAGTCAGGCCAGAGGATTGTGTGGGAGCTGGATAGGAAGAGGGCAACGGGAATCCAAATGTAGTCCCTGGTTTCTAGAAAACTGGTACATTTCTGACTTCTGCCTTTTGTATGCTCTTCCTCTGCCCTACATTGTGGTCTCCCATTCTGCCTCTACTCCTTTCTCCTTGGCCACTTCTTGATTTTAGAACAGGGCTGGAGGCATGGTGGCATCTTTGCTGGTGTTTTCTCTCTGCAAGACCAGGCCAGTGGCCTGGCAGGCTGAGTGGAATCCATGGAAGCAGAAAGTAGGGATGAAGGGAGAGCAGGGAGCTGGGCTGGGAGGTTGGGACAGCTGATCCATGATGGTGGTGGGATGATCCCCAGGGTTTAGGGGCCACAAGAGCTGGAGAACGAGTGAGAGTGAGTGGGAGAGGAAGGAGCTCGAGCAAATCTTGGGACTGGGAATGGAGGAGTGGGGTACACAGGAAGCGGGGATTCCTGTTGGGACTAGCAGGCCAGTCAGGGGAGGTCATTAGTGCCTATGATATGGTGTAGCATTTCCCAAGGTGCTATGCCAAGATGGATTTAGATGGCCTATGGGCAAGACTTTCAGTGCCAGGGAATCACGTAAAGAGAAGGGTGTTCCTTTTGTAGTCATCTCTCTCTCTGTTTCTGATTATGTTGAGGAGAAAGTTCTGGGTGGTGCGAAGTGAGAGCAGGGCTCAGCAGGTAGCAGTACCCAGCTAGGACTGAATAACATTGCTTGGTGTTTGTTGTGGTTATATTTACAGTTACTATAGATTTCTGGCAAATGTTACTCATTTTCCTTTCAGACTAATATAAATTTTCTGTTCAGCACATTTTTTAAAGGAGGAAACTGAATCAACTAAAAATATTAGTAAACAAGAGAAAAAGAAGTATGAGATGATACTGGAAATTTTAATAGTGGGCAGTGCAGAATAGGCTCCCAGGAGTTTCTGGGTGTGAGGGTTCAAAGTTTCTCTGGCTGCAGGGTCAAATGGACCAGAGTTCAAACACATTAACAGTGTGACCTTGGGCAAGTTGTTTCATGTCTCTAAGGCATAGATGACTCTATTATAAAATATTAATATTAAATGAGCTCATGCCTGTCACAGGTTGGCCCAATGCCTGACCCAGAGTCATAGTGGTGGTGGTTGTTATGTGAAGTGTTCATCGACGTGAAATATTGAACTCAAAGGCCAGTATTCTTTTAGAGTACCGACCAGTGTGGCACAGGAGGCTGTAAACTCTCTGTCCACACTAGTATCTTAGAGGCTTGTCACCTGTCTAGGATTTGGTAGCAGGGTTCTGCCACTGGGTGAGCCTGGCAACAGGGGAGCTCCCTTCATATGAACATTCTACAGCCAGTGTGCAGAAAGCATCAATATAGCAGGCCCGGGTTGGCTCTCCTTAGAAAGGCTGGCTTGCGGTTGGCCATTAGCTGGTGTCTGGAAACTTGAATTTAGGAAGAATTCCCACTGTTCCCTAAGTGATAAGGGTGGCTCTTCTCTAAACTATCCGTATAAACAATATGGTTTATGCTGACACTCACTTTTCTTCTGGGAGTCTGCAGTTTGGATATATACTAGGTGGGAGGTGCCTATGTGACCAGCCCTTAATAAAACCCCTGGTCACTGAGTCTCTAATGAGCTTCCCTGGTAGACAGCATTTTACACATGCTATCACAGATCATGGCTGGAGGAATTAAGGATATCTTGTGTGACTCTACTGGGAGAGGACCTTGAAATGTGCCCCTGGCTTCCTCAGGACCTCACCCCAGGCTCTCTGTCCCTTCACTGATTTTGCTTTGTATTCTTTTGCTATTATAAGTCTTAACCAGGAGTATGAATACGTGCTGAGTCCTAAGTCCTCCTAGAGAAGCATCAGCCCTGGGGTGGTCTTAGGGACTCCTAACGTAGCCCATCTCAATCTTCATTGAGCAGGTTTCCTAGAGTCAAACTGAGGGCAGTGGCATAATAGGGTTGATGCTGCTTCTGGGAAGATCATATGGGGAGCCTGCACCTCTTTGGGGTGCTGGTATGACATCACTGCATCACTAAGCAGCTTAAAAGGCTTGAGAGGAAGTATTGGGGTGTTTTTATGTGTGGTCTCAACTGTGCCTCGCGTTAAATTTCCGAAGGACAGAACACAGCCTTAAATTATTTTCTCTGCAAAAGTGACCAAGGTAGAGACCCCACACCCTTGTTTTTTGCGGAATGTAACAGTGACCAAACCTCAGTGGCTGGTGTCAAGATTAAGGGATGTTGATACCAACTTCCCTCTGAGGGACCTGACTCAGTTATGGAATCTATTTCTACTAATTCGAGTTTCTGTTCAGATTTTCAGGAGATAATTTATGACTCGAATCATACCTTCCCAGAGTCAGGGTGGGGCAGGGTAGCAGAGTGGGCTGTAATGCCTCCCTCCCTTCCTCCCTCCCTCCCTCCCTCCCTCCTTCCTTCCTTCCTTCCATATTTTCAAAGAACTGTCATGGCACAGGGGTGACAGTTGAGGTGTTCACAGACATTCCTGCTTAAGGCTGGTGGTGTGGTGGCTTGCTTGTTCTATATGGGTCGCCAGGGAGGAACTGGTCCCATTGGCCTTCCTGTTTTACTCCTCGCCAGCCAGAGGAGGTGGAGAGGGTAGGACTGAGGTAAGCTCACAGAAGCAGGGTGCTTGTTTGTGTGGAGGTGGAGGGGGTAGGACTGAGGTAAGCTCACAGAAGCAGGGTGCTTGTCTGAGGAGTGAAGGGAGTTAGAAAAAAAATGGGAGGCAGAGGAGACTCAGCTGACATGGGCAGGAGGCTTGAACCCATCCAGATTGCATACATTTCATCAGGATGGTAGAACTAAGTAAGGAGTTGGAAGAAGAGCCTCATGCTTGCCTGTGGTGTTAGCAAGGACAGGCCAATTTTAAATGCCTTATGTGTTTAAACTCATTTAATTCTTGTGTAAGGCATTAATAATAATAATGTCTTTATTATTATTTTCATTTTCACTGGTATCACTGATTCCATAGATTGTCCATAGAGATCAAGCAATTTGTCTAGGCAGAGTGTGGATTTGAACCCAAGCAGTCTGGCTCCCAAATCCATCTTCTTCACCACTGTACCATGAGAACTTAGTGGCCTAGAAGTATTCTCTAACGCCAAAATTTATTGATCACAGGAGCCAGTCCAAGCAGATTATGGTCATGATGATGTCTTGCAAAAAGATAGTGACATTGCAGGCTATATGGGTTAGTTATATATATTTTTTTGTTTTATCTAGTTTTTGCCACTAATAGGCCTTGGAATAAATAGTTAACTATTTTAAAAGCTAACCTTAGCATGTGCACACCACCTGAAGGGTCCATTTGGGTGCTGCAAGTGTTATGGGAAGCTCTGCACTTTGGGAAACCCCCGCTTGGTGCCTTGCTTCTGATCCAGGTCTGCAGACCCCATGGAGGTCTGGAAATCCACTTTTGATCCCTGGAAGCCATTTCTGGTCTGTGTGGTGTGCATGTCCTGACAAAGTCCTTTCCTTTGGCACACCTGATCCTTGAGTTGTGGTCAGAGCTGAGCATCTTGCTCCCAGCTACAAGAGTCCCCTCTGGGAGTGACAGGGGCAGACACCCAGCTTAGATCCAGGTTCACGCTGACCCTTTTAGGCACGATTAGCCTCTGCTTTCTGCACCTTTAAGTGTTATGCAACATGACAATGAGATGGGCTGGAGTGGGCTGGTGTGACTATTCCTCCAGCCGACTGCCCTGCCCATGCCACCTCTGCTGAGTACCCCTGTATTGGCAAATTTCTGTTCTCTCAAGGGGGTCATCCCGGAAAGGTGGTCCTTCCCTTTCCTTCTCACTACTGTCACCTGCATGGACTACCCTGGGAAGGCCAGAGCTCTCTTCTACAACAGGCACAGGTAAGAATCAGTTAAGTTATAAGAAACAAGCTCAGCTGTCCTGCTCCTTATCACACACTCTTGCTGTCTGTCAATCCCTGCTTTCCCCTCTTTCCTGCTTCCAGTACAGATGGTGCCTCCTTACCCTACCCCACCCCCATCCCATAGCAATCTGGTCACTGGGGAGGTTGGGGTGTGGAGAGAAGTGTACTCTAATTCACCTCATCTCACTCCAAGGTCAAGCTACATTTTCCACAAGCATACTTCCCCTAACTCCAAGCTCCTCCAGATGTCTCTCTGGACAGACTTCCTCTGCAACTCCCAGCCTTGCTCAGTCTTCCTGGCACTCGGTGCTCTTGTACAGCTTTCACTCTGAGCCCAGTACTAATACTCTGGCCATTTCTTTGGGACTCACACGGTTGGCCCCAGTGGTCCCAGCCAGGAGGACCTTGAGAGGCATCAGAGGTGTTAACAGCAGTGTGTCTCGTCTGCTTCCAGATATTGGTCCGACTTGGCCTGATGATGGTTCTCAAAGATAAGTCTATGTCCTAACCCCCAGAACCCGGGAATGTTATTTTATTTGGGTCTTTACAGGTAAAATTAAGTTATAAATCTTTAGATGAGAGGGTTGTTCTGGATTATCTAGGCAAAGCTCTAAATGCAATCACAAATATCTTTGAAAGAGAGAAGCTGAGGAAGATTTGACTTTAGGTAAAAGAGAAGTATGGCCATGGAGGCAGAGACGGGAGTGACCCAGGAGCAGGGGGAGGCAAGGATTGAATTCTCCCCTCGAATCTCTGGAGGGAACGTGACTCTGTCATTACCTTGATTTCGAATCAGTGATACTGATTTTGGACCTCTGGCATCCAGAATTGTGAGATAATACATTTCTGTTGCTTTCAGCCACCAAGTTTGTGGTAGTTTGTAATAGAAGCCAAAGGAAGGTATTTAGAAATGTAGATATCTTTGGAAGAGGCACTTGCCTACAAGTTTAGCCTGAAGAAAGGAACAGAATCTCTAAACTACCCATTTTATGTTCTTTAAGCTTTGAGTTTTGCTGTTGGAATAGTACCTTGGCCTTTATCAGGGAAATATTAGCCAGGAATCTTTTCTATTTCATTTTATAGAAATCCCAATCAAATTGGCTTCACACTAAAAAGAAGTTTATGGGTTGGTGAGACGTACAAACTCAACCAAACATAAACTGAAACAGTCCCAGGAAGTTCAGCTTCAGGCATGGTTTGATCAAGTGGTTTTTAACAATGTCAGCACAGTCTGATGTCTCTTTGTCCCTGCTTACTTCTCTTCCTCAGTAGCCCCTTCTGCATTGGTTCCATTCTCAGTGAGCTTTCCTGTAAGGTACATCAGCAGCTTCAGTCTCACAACCTTAGTAATACTTCTTTTCCCCGGTAACTCCAAAAGCACTTTTCAAGAATTCATCCACAGATGACAGAGTTAGGCCCTATGCCCATCCCTGAACTAGTACTGTGGCTAGGGAAATGGGATGTGCTAATTGGCCAGACTGGAGCCACTTGCTCCCCACAAAGCATGAGGGCTAAGGATAGGGAAAGGAGTTTCTGCAAAGGAAAACCAGGGTGCTGTCTTCAGAAGCAGAGGTCTGCATGGCTGCTGTATGGGCACACATAGCATATAGATGCCACAGGTCGCTTCTGGCCTGGTGATTCCAGAAACCAGTATGATGCCTTGGAGCCCACTGTGGTTTCTAGGCTACAGAACTCCCAGAGAAATGCCAGATCGTGCTGTGTGACTTTCCCTCTGCCCCTGCCTTTGGCACAGGATTCCCTAGTGTGAAAACCAGACTCACAGCCTCCACAGGTCAGGGAGCCCAGGAGATGAAGAAGCTGATCGAGAGGTCCCAGAAGGGAGGGGATTGAGGGGCAGAGCCAAGAGGCTGCAGCAGCTGCCACTGCTGGACTCTTAGATCTGAAAAAAATCACACAGCCAGAATATCTCTGAACTCCCGTTGGCATGTACATGAGTAATGTTTGATTTGGTGAAGGCTGTGTTGGGAAATGGAAAAAGGAAGTGGGGACGAGCCCTCGTGCTACAATGGGGCTCTTTGGCAACGGTTTTTGTGGGGAGGTGACTCACTAGGGGCATTGAGGCAACAAAGAAACTGCTGTGGCTGGATGGAAAAAAAAAAGTGCTTCCTCTGCCCCTTCACCGCCCCTTGCTAGTGGGATCCCTGGTCCCGGGTGTCCTGAGGAGGCATTCGGCCAGGGAGGATGGCCGGCCGCTGAGCCGTACTGGATGGTGGTCAGGAAGCTGCCATGGAGAAGAGGTCTGAGTAGAGGTGATACCCCAGGAGGGCCAGAGCCACACATGCAGGGTCCAGCCCTTGTTAGCAGTGTGATCTTGGACACAAGACCCTCACCCCAACAGAGCCTCAGGACCACCCAGCTGCGATCTCAGTGCTGTTGAGTGCATGCACTCCCCTGGGTCAAGCTCCTGAACTGTCAGAACCTTGGTTTTATCCTCTGTAAGATGGGCACAATCATAGAGCCTAGATGATTTGTCAGGGCTTCCCTGGAGCCATTGCTTGCATGCTTTGGAGCAGGGATGGCGGCTTTCACAGATCATGGTGGATCATTGTAAATGAGAAGTTAAATAAGTGCTTTACTGTGCACAGCAGAGAGAGCAGGATGGCGAGGCCTTCCTGGGATGTACATGGGGACACGTGCGCAAACATGCACGCGCATGTGTACATACACAAACACACGCATGCATGCTCGGTGTCACCATGCTGCTGCGCATCATTTTGATGAAGGTGGGAGGGAGCAGGGAGTCCTTCTGTAAGAATGACAAAGAAGTGACATTAGCAGGCTCTGCCTGTCTGTTCCTTTAGGGGAAACCCCATGAAACCAGCACAAAGTCACTGTGCTGCCCTCTCTTGACACACTCTGCGAAACCCAGCCAGCACAGAGTAGAGACAAGGGTTGCCTTTCCTGGAGGGGTCTGTTCTTTCTTTGTGCCCCCTGATGTCTGCACAGGGTGGACAGGGCACCCTGAGAACCTCTGCTCTTCTCTGGGCTGTCCCACAGACAGCCTCACCCACATTGTGCAGGACTCCCCCAGTTACCCACAGGATCCTGGGGGCAAAAGGGCATTTGAGAGAGGACAGATCTATGGGGTCATTAGGAATTAACATCAGTGAATGGTGACTCAGCACTACTGGAGGAGAGAAGAAAGGGAAGAGAGAGAATAGGGATGTGAGCAGCTCTGACTTGCTGGTTCAGGGTTTTTTGAGACCAAAAAGCAACTCACCAGCAAAGCAGTATTAGCTGTTATTTGAAGTTATTTACATCAAGAGATATAAATTTTCCACGCCCACTGCGTTTGTGTGGCCTCTATAGGCAAGGTGCATTTTTTGTGTTTTTAAAGTCCGTTTGTCTTTTCTATATGTCAATAGGGAATCGTTGAAGGGTCAAATGATATCCTGATCTATTGTAGAATCTACTTTAAAATGCCAGAATGGTAGACATTCTTCTTTCCTGTGGGTCCAAGCTTCTCTGCGATCTCTTAAAGTCCCAAGATTGACCTCTCTGTGGAAATGGACTTGAGTCAGGGATGCCGGGAGCCAACTGAGGCCTGGTTGGTGTGTCCATACCAGGATTTTTCAGCCTTGACACTTTTGACATTTTGGGCGGGATGATTCTTTGCTGTGAGCAGGTGGTCCTGTGCATTGTAGAAGCTTTAACAGCATCCTTGGCCAGGAAGTGTCTCTATATATTGCCAAATGTCCCCTCAAAGGCAAAATTGCCCCTGGTTCAGAAACATGGGCTACATGTGGCGTACCATATTGTTTCCCTAGAAACTGGGAGAGGAAAGAGTTCCTTTGTTCTGGGATGAGAATGAGGCTGGGAGTGGGAACACCCAGCACAGTATGCTTCAGGAGAAAGGAGCCAGTGGCCTGAAGGGGTGTGGGTGCCACAGCTTCCCTGCCCCCAGCTGCCAGGAAGGGTGGCTCCCTCGAGGTTCCTGAAGCTGTGACACTGTTATTAATGCTACAGTCTTCCTGCCAGTGCTTGTGCATCTTTGAATGAAACTAGGAAAGAAGCTGAACTATCTTCAACTGTACCATAAAAGAGGATATAAAAAACTCAATAAAACACTAAAATGTCAGCCGAAGCAGGATTGCATGCCGAGACCTTGGGAAGGAGGGGCTGACAGCAGGCTGGGCACCCCGGTGCTGTTTGTGGGAGTGATGGGTGGAGAGGAGAGGCTGAGAGAACCCAGCTAGTGCTGGGGGCCACCAAGCCTGGGCTCTGGGCCAAACACACAGCCCCCTGGCTTCTTGGGCCCAGCCCTGATGCTGTAATTCTGTTTATTTTGTTGAATATGAAATCCATATGGTTCTGATTTCTTCCTTGTAATCCGTCATCTCTGTGTGGCTTCAGAGCCAGCAACCATGCAAAGTGGCTTTGAAGTTGTTATTCTGGGGTAAGTAGGAAGTTGTGTTCTTCCAGGGTTCAGTGGGGCAACTGTGAGGTTCATATTTGATTCAAGAACTGCTCCAGAAGGAGAGAGAGGGAAGCGTTGGTTTTGCTCCTGGCCCAGGAGCTTGGACCAGGTCAGACAGGAGAGAGTCAGCAGAGCCTGCTGTGGATTTGCACAGCCAAGGCCCTTCTTTGGTCCTCAGCTTAGGTCACACGTACTCTTGGTTCCAGGTGTCTTTGTAGAAACAACAGGTGGCTCCATCAGGAGCTAATGGTTCCCACCCAGCCTCTTCCACCTCCATTGTGACAATTGGTAAATGTGTCCAAAGTTTGCCAACTGTCCCCTGGGAGACAAAATCATCCCTGCTTCAGAAACATGGAGTGCATGTGGGATTGCTGGGTCATATGTTAAGCATATGTTTAATGTTATAGGAAACTGCCACACTGTCCTCCAGAGTGGCTGTACACTGTTTTTTATTCCCACTAGCAATGTTTGGGGAGCTCTGGTTGCTCTGCATCCATGTCAGCACTTGGTATTGTCAACCTTTTTAATTTAAGCCATTCTAGATCACACTTGATTTTAAAATCTATGAATAAGTCCCAGAAAGGTCCAAGATTTATCCAAGACCCCCAGTCCCTTAATGGCTCCTTGAAGATTAGAATCCAGACCTTCTGACTTGGGGACTGTGGGCTTTCTGGGAGGTGGCCGTACTGAATGAAAATCATCCCATGTGTCAGATCTAGGAATCAGTAGCTTCTGTGTGGCACTGGGACGTCAGCAATATCCAAGAGGAATGTAGGAAAAGAAGATGGAGGCCAGGCATATTGGCTCACACCTGTAACTCCAGCACGTTGGGAGACTGAGGTGGGACGACTGCTTGAGGCCACGTGTTTGAGACTGTCCTGAGCAGCAAGACTCAATCTCTATTTAAAAAATAAAATTAAAAAAAAAAAAGAAAGAAAGAAAAAGGAGGTGGCAACAAAGAAGAGACACACATGCTAGAATCAGAGGTAGAAGACCCTAGGCTGCTGCTAGGGTGTCCCACCCCCACTCCTGCTTGTTTTAAATTTGAAGCTCAGAAGGGAACGTAGCCTGCTACATGTCACTCAGCTGACTAGTTGACTCTCTGCTACGGCAGGCAGAAGGCCACCTTTGTTTCCAGAAGAATTCTTACTAGCAGCACCAGAGCCACAGTCTGCTTTCCCTTGGAGCTTTTACAAATTGCTCTACCTGGTTATGATCCTCGCACTCCCTCAGTGTCTTGCCCTTGGGTCCACTCCAGGCAGGAAGGAGCATGTGCCAGGGATGATGGCTACAGCTGAAAGCAGAGCGGGTGACTTAATGGGGAGGAGGAGGTTCATCAAGACCAGTCACTGCTCCGGAGGTCATCCCACCCACCCTCAGGGGAGAGGGGCCCAACTGCCCTGGAAGGCTGTGGACATGCTTTCTCTATTGCAGAATACTTCTCTTACGCTTTGAATATCATTTGTTTGGTTGCCACAGCAACGTCAAGTCTCTATTTTAATGCTAACCTGAGTGGCTGCAACTTTCTATATATAAATGCTGCTTTGCACAGTGAATTAGCCGATGCCACGGGGAAGCAGCGGATGTGGAGATGGTGGCAGAAAATGACCAGCGTGTCATATTTGCATGAGGACAGACCGCAGGGCTGAGGTGAGTTGTGACCAGGGCTCTGCTGGTTATTTCGGTACAGATGCTCGAAGCTAATTGGAGCAGGCTGAGTGTGAGATGGCCGCTACTCCTGTGGGAGGAAAAGCCTTTTTTGGGTGGCCTCATGCTGGGCTAGGGTTTGGCTTTGGAGGGGTTTGGGGAGAGTCTTCTATTCCCAGTATTTCTCTCCCTCTCAATCCTCCAATGAGTCTGGGTTGCATTGTGACCCATGACTCTGGAAAGAAGGGAAAGCCACTTGGGCAGGAGAGGTATCTGAGATGAACTCGGTTAGAAAGTTTTTCTTGATTTCCCTGGACGTATCTCAGTTTCCTGTCTTTGATCTTTCCCTTCTTGATTTTGTCTTTTCTTAATTCCCCAGTGTGGCCAGGTTTGGTAGTGACCAAATAGAGTCCTGAGGAGAAGCCTGGAAAGGCCTTTGGAAATAAGCAGGCACAGCTCCCTCAGGCTCTGGATGAGAGAGAAGCCCAGAGAGGTGACATGCTCTGCCAAACGTCACACAGCTGACTGAAAGAAAATGGGGGCGGGAAACCAAGTCCATACCGTCTTCTGATTCAGAAGATGTATGTGCCACATCTGTGCACCTTCTGTCTTGGCAGGGCAGTGTGTGGACACGCACATTAGTTAAAGGAGGGCAAAGAGGGCAGCATGCTCAGGATGTTCCTTTCTGGTGTCGCAAAGTGGGGGCATGTAATGAACACAGGATCAGGTAATGGGATTCAGGTAGATTCTGGAAAGAGCATAGATGTTCACATGTAGAAAACTTGGACCTGTTTGATTTCAGCCATGTTACACCTGTGTGACAACTTTGTCAACTTTTCTGAGGCTCAGTTTGAACTTGGGGTATGCTAAATATCTTCCCCTAGAATTTTGGTGAGTCAGCATCATGGTCAGTGTGAAGTCTTGAGGACCACGATGGCAGCCTCACATGTCTGAGGGCAGAGTGGATTGGAAACCATACGCATCCCATAATGTCAGGCCACAGCTCTGTTCTCCTGTACCTGGGAGTGGGTGGTGCTGGCATCAGAGGACGATGACAAACCAGAGGAGTTTTCTGAAGATTGGGTTTCCTGGTCTGGTATGCAATGCTGTACAATGTTATTGTCATCAGAATATCTCATTCAGGCATCCTCTCCTATAAAAGCAAATATTCAACAAGTTTTTTAAGTACGTTGGTTCCAAAGACTTGAACCCTGTTGTGGAAAAGAGAAAATTTGTGGGATTATAATCTGAGTGCCCTGTGGGGGGGTGCACAGTCTGCAGGGGCTGGGAGATTCAGAATTGGGAGAATTCACTGCTATGTGGGGGCATGTGGGGGAGCGTCAAGAAAAGTCTCATGAAGGAATCCTTTATAGGGATTTTTGAATGAGATGGAGGTAAAGGATAGGATTCTTAAAATGAAGCTAGGGACCAGGTAAAGCAGGGTTTCTTGAACCATGAGTTCTGAACTGTTCAGTGCATGTAATCATTGTCAACTAGCACAAAAAACAGAATGGGAAAATATCGAGGTGTGTTGTATATGACAAGGGTGAATGTTGTTAAGTGAAACTTTTGCTTTGGGTTTGAAGTAAATGTGTTTTTTACTGTGAGTCAGACTTTCAGAAAATAGTTTGAAAACTGATGTCTTCAAGTGGTGGCCAAATGGCCCTGGACTCTCTCTTGAAGGTGGTTGTAGATTGCCTTTCCGAGGAAAACCTAGCCAGTCTAGAAAGGGAATGACAGGTTTTCAGTGGGGGAGAATTAGGAAACAATGTCATTTTTGGGAAGCTGATGCATGGTGCAACACAGACAGGGTAAATACGCCAGTTGGGAAGTGGGAGGCCTGGGGATAGGGAGATAGCAGCCCCTGTTTCCAAGGCCTGAGGTCTATCATGATGGCTCCCATGGGCAGAGTGAGAAGGACACCTGTAAATCTATATTGCCCTGGTCTGGTATGAAATGCGGCCCCAGAGCACACATTTCCATGCTCCTGAGCCCTGCAGGTTTGGGTTCCTTGTACCTCCCATGAGGCTAATAACCATCCCTCCTTCCCGCCAGGCCCTATGTCCCCAGGGTGCTGGCTTCCAGCTGGTTGGTCTTGCTACTCATGGGTATCTCTCTGCTCACCACGAGCATCTCATCTTACCTTCAGACCCGTGGTGTGTCTGTCCTCCCCCAGGCTGCTGTGCCTGGCTCACCTTCTCCTCAGTTCTGATTCCTGCTCTTCTATCAGTTTGCTCGCTGTGTAGTATTGCTCTGACCACTTTCTGCTGGTGGTGCATGCCTCATTCCTTAGCTTGTTAGAGTCTCCTCACACATCCTGCCCTTCTGAACCTTCTCAGCTGCTGGAGTACCACTGTTTCCAGAGACTGAGCAAGACAGACTTTCCAGGACCCCTTCTGCCCCCAGAAGCCTTGTCTTGTGCTTCCTTTTCCAAGGGAGGTTGGCCCAGGCTGAGGGAGTACAACAGGGGCTAGTGGGGGCTGGCCACACGTTTGCAGCCCATGGGAAGTATGCACAGATCCCTCCAGAAGCTGGCATCCATTTGCACCCCCTAGTGTAAGGAGAGGTCCCAGCTAAAAAGATGAGTAGTGTCATTACCTTGCTAAACTATGGTGTGGCCATGTGCTCTTGGAGATATGGCCGTCGCCATGTTTCCTGGGTTTGGCCCCCTCCCCTACTTTGAGGAGGCAAATCTCTTTTTTTCCCCCTCTCTCTAATTTACTATCCAAATAAACTGTCTTTTCCAATCTAAAAAAAAAAAGATGAGTGGTATGGGGTGAATGTGCTGACTGATACTTTAGTCTAGGGGAGTGGTATTTAATTCTTTAGAAGTAGGGAACCCCAGGGCCTCCTCTTCAAATGACTGCTTATGCAGAGATCCAACAGTTATAATCAGGGGTTGCACACTGATGACCGGCAGGCAAAATTAGATGCAGAACTGTGGGTTCTTTTTTGTTGTTGTTGTTTTTTAGTTGGGTTTTTTTTTTTTTGCCCATGGTTTCATTTAAAACATTTTGAGTTGGCTGCCAGCATCTTAAAATCAGCAGATTTTATATTAAAAATTCAGATTTCCAGCTTCTCTTGCAAAAATGAGACACTCTGACAGCACTGAGTCTGCTGTCCTATGAGGCAACAATATGCTGATTATGAGTAGTAGGCTTCCAGTTTGCCGCAGACCCCACCCATCTCAGCTGTCACCAGCGCTGAGGCCAATAGTGGAACAGTTGCCATTATTCACTTCAGTTGGGTTCTTTTTCTTATGGTTAGGAAATATGTGAAATATTCCCTGCACCCATGTCTATGAAAAGAAGGAAAGTAAGAGGGCCTTTTTTTTTTTTTTTTTTTTTTTTTTAGTTGGAATCTCTCTCTGTCGCCCAGACTGGAGTGCAGTGGTCGCTCCCGGCCACCGCAGCTTCAACCTGCTGGGCTCCGGCGATCCTTCTGCCTCAGCCTTCCAAGTAGCTGGAACTATAGGTGCGCGCTACCACGCCCGGCTCATTTTTGATTTATTGTAGAGATGAGGTCACGCCAAGTTTCCCAGGTGGGTCTTGAACCCGCGGGCTCAGGCAATCCACTCACCTCAGCCTCCCAAAGTGCGGGATTACAGGCTGAGCCACCAAGCCCGGCTAAGTGGGTCTTTTTTAAAAAAACATGTTGAAGAGTCTACTTCATTCTGAAAGTGAATTTGTCAGTCAAAGAAAGATTAATTTTCTAGGTCCAGAGGTAGATTTAGAACAGACTTTGTTTTCCTCTCAAAATCAGTGGTTCTCAAAGTGTGATGCCTAAACTTGCATCACTTGGGAGCCTTGAGATGTGCAGATTGTTGAGTGTCACCCAGATCTACAGATGCCCAAACTGGAGAATAGACTCAGCGGCCTGTATCCTAATAGCCCTTCTGATACATGCTGAAGTTTGAAAACCACTGCTGTGGTGCTCAGAGTAGGGGCACCTGTTATTGTCACTTTCCATCCTTTTAAGACCCTGCCAGGAAGAGAGGGAAGGATCCCTAGGCAGAGAAAGAGTTAAAGGTCTCACACCCATGCCCCTCCGGGCAGAGTTCTATACATGAAAGGACTGGAGGAATCCTTCCAGCGTATGAGAGCTCAGCAAATCCCAGTCCCTTTTTGTTTAGTCTGACTATTCAGCACTTTTTTTTTTCTGAGTTGGAGTCTCACTCTGTCGCCCAGGCTGGAGTGCAGTGGCACACTCACGGCCACCACAGCGTCGACCTGCTGGGCTCCAGCGATCCTTCTGCCTCAGCCTTCCAAGTAGCTGGAACTACAGACACGTGCTATCATGTCCGGCTAATTTTTTATTTATTGTAGAGACGAGGTCTCGCCAAGTTGCCCGGGCTGGTCTCAAATCCACGAGCTCAGGCAATCCACTCGCCTCCGTCTCCCAAAGTGCTGGGATTACAGGCTGAGCCACCAAACCCGGCCTATTCAGCACTTCAATCTGTGGAGTCCACAGATGCCCCATTGCTGAATAAACCTGGTACCCCCAGCTACCCTGGAGAGATGATCGCTGGGCTCCCTTCTTGAGGGGCCAGCTGTATGTGACCCTACAGACAAAGCCAGGGAACTAATCACATCAAGAGGAACCAGGTTGGTTACTTAAGCTTATCAAGAGTGACTAGGCATTCCAGGGCTGGGGGTCCTTGGGTGAAAACATTATACCAGTTCTTTAAAATGCATATAGGCAAGAGCCAAGCACATATGTACATTTCAGATCTAGCATTGGCATCTCAGCTGCTGCTTCCTCGATGACCACTTGACCTCCTGCTGTATCTCTGACTAAAGGCTTTAATTACTCTTACTTTGGGAGTCTTTTCCAAATGTATTTACTTGGAGGACCCTAGGCCTTTGAGAAGCTTGTTTCCCAGATCCTGATCAAGCTCCTGATGATCTTTTTCCATTTGGCCCCTTTTACGTATTTGTTATTTGGGAGCCCATGACAGCATTTATGTAGCTAAGAACCCCTCCTAGTTTGACATAGATAAATGTATGGGCAGTGCTTCTGTCTTTACCTTCTGGTCTACCTTTTTTCCTCTGTGCTCCCCCTTGGTGCCCAGGTGACCCCAGGAAAGTAAGAAACCCACTTTCTATGTGAGCTGACAAATGCTACTCAGAGACTGGGGCGAACTCCATCTAGTCAATGTATATTTATTGGGTATATTGTCTGTGTCTGGGGACAGATTTGTGTAGGACACTATTGTTCTCTGGGAGTGCCAATGAGTAAGGGATGGTGGTGACCACTCATTGTAGACCAGTAGACCACCCAAAGGGGAGAGCAGCTGTGGAGGTAAGGCATGGACTGACTGCACATGAGGGAGGAGAGGGTAGACTGGAGTGAGGGCCACATTGCCCAGGAGACAGCTCCAAAGTGAGGAGCCTGGCCCTGTAGACAGAGCAGGGTGGGTCCCCTTCTGGGCTGGAGAGCGGAACACAGGCTTTCAGAGTCCAGACTAGATGGGAAGGACTTCCTGGAGACTGAGCATGAGTGGATCTGTGTAAAAGCCAAGCCTTTAGCTACCCTGCTTCTTGCTTTTCATGGGTGGTCAGGGGCTGCCTGCTGGGGCTCCTGGATCTGCCAGCTTGAAAACAAAATTGCTCACAGCTACTCAGTGTGTGGCCCTCAGACGGCATCTTTCTAGGGTGTCATTTCCCCCAGAGGTGCTAGTCAGGGCTCTTTGCTGTGAAAATGCTTACCTTGGAACTTTCCTCCTTATGCCCGCTCCCAGACCTGTTTCTCCCCCTGGGACCTCTCTCACCAGTTAATGAGGCTCCCCCTGGCAGTCAGTGGTTACCTTCTTTCTGCCAGTCACATTGACAATTAGGGGCTTGGCCAGTTATGACTTTGACTGAAACTCCCACCTCAGGTGTGTTGGAGGAATTGGGAACAGCCTCAGCGTGAGGTGGAATTGGAGCCAGCTTTGGAGATAGAACACAGGCTTCAAGCTAGTAAAATTATGGAAATAAGAAATACTTCCCTCCCAGTGTTTGTGTAAAGATCAAATAAGGTACTATACATCAAGTTACTGGTCCACAATAGACAGTCCTTTAGCAACTAAGAACAACAGAAAGATAAGATCTAATGGTGAGATACAGGCAGTGGAATTGACTTTGGGGACATCCATTGCTGAAGAAAAAGGGAAACCTAACCCTTTTTCCCCCAACTGTCTTATTTTTCAGAGCTGGAGTAAGTGAAGGGGAGTGTTCTCTTGAGGTGCCCTTGCCCATGGCACAAAAGTTCAAATGAAAGCATATGTGAGCCACTTTGGGAAGGTTGCCAGAGTCTTGGGTTCATTGGTTTGCAGTTCTTGGTCAAAGACAATGTTTGTTCTTGGTCTTGTTTCCTTTCACCCTGACAGCTTTTAGTGGTAGTAACCCTCATGAACTTGGGTGTTCTCAACCCCATGGGTTTTATTGGCCCCTTTGGATGGTCTCTGAATTCTAATCTTGTCATTCACATGTTCTTCTTCTTGTTCCTTTGATTAGCTCTGTCTATGTCAGAAAGGTGTAATTTTGGAGTTTCATCTGAGGTGTTGGGAAAGCCCGTGCAAAATGAGTGAGTCAGCGTTGGTGACCTCAGCTGAAGGCTTTTCTCAGGGTATTGGAAGGTACGAGGCGAAGCTATATATCTTTACAGTCATCTCTGCCCTCTTCTTTAATCTTCACAAAAATTATATGAAGTAGGTGATGCTATTTTCATTTTCATATGCGGAAAAGAAAAAAGGTAAGCTTCATAGAGGTAAAGTGCCAAGATTATATGACTGGTAAGCTGAGTTTGAACTTCCTCTCTGCCTGTCTGAAGGGTGGAATTTAGTTTTGGGGCCAAAACAGATGGATGTCCCTAGTCAACCGAGTGGTTTGCCGGCGCATATGTCTTCTGTTCTTAGTCCCACCCTCACACCAGTGTAACCATGCACACTTTCTTTTGGGAATCTCTGTAGCAGAATGGGTATTGTGGTTTCTGGAAGCCTCTGGAATCTTCTGGGACCTCTTGTTTGAATGGAGCTTTGCATCCCAATGAGTAGGAAAAAAATAAGCAGGAGAGGATTTGCCAAAAAGGAAAATCAAGCGGGCTTATGATTTCACTCCTCTTGTGTACACAGATGTTTCCTTCCTGGATCCCTTTCTTCACAGGGGCTCACTGGCCATGAACAGATGGCAAGTAGCTTGTAGCTGAGCAGAAGAGAGATGGGCTGTGTGAGAGGGTCACCTGTTATAGCAGCATTGAAGTCAGCCCAGGGAGTGGTCCTAAATGGGACTTTGGCTTCTGCTATGCTGTCTGACCAGGACCTATATCTCCAGTCGTAAAGAAGGGAACTTTGTGTTGGGACTGGGGACATTCAGTGTCCAATCCCAGTCTCTGGTCCTCAGTTTCCCCATCTATAAAATGACGAGATGTGATCAAATGATTGCTAAGTTTCCTTTTGTCTCTAATTTTTGTGTCAGCCTTGCATTGGTCGAGAAAGTTATTTGCCCTCTCTCTTTCATCTTTGTTCTCTTAAAGATAAAGCTCCCTTCCAGTCCCCCTACCATTTAATACAGTGATAAATACCTAATCTGATAAAGAATGGTCATTTTAGGAGATGGTGAGTAAGTTGGGATACGTTTAAATATTTTAGTATGGCTATATACATGCATTAGCTCACAATAAGTTAGCAAATTTTAAAATACAATAAAATTAATAGGAAAACTTGGAAAATACAGAAAACTTGGAAAATACAGAAAAGCAGAAACAAGAAAAAATTGGGAAAGCTCTTTTCCTTCATTTTTTTTTTGCTATGTATATTTTTCTATATCACTGGGATCATATGGTGTATTTAGAATTGTATATGCTAATTTG
Organism: Cephalopachus bancanus; assembly: GCA_027257055.1. Lineage (NCBI taxonomy): Eukaryota > Metazoa > Chordata > Mammalia > Primates > Tarsiidae > Cephalopachus > Cephalopachus bancanus. The sequence goes on from JAPVLO010000052.1 coordinate 6,072,257, forward strand.
TAAAGCTCCTGATTGTAAAAGTAATTTTTAAAACACATTTTACAACTTAAGAAAGCATTAAAATGTGGTAAAAAGAAATATAATTAAAAAAGAGGAATCTCACAACACAAAGATAGCCTTTGTTTGCCATTTTTGTGTCATCCTTGAGTACTTCATTTGGGGTAGGGTGAGCATTATTTTCCATATTGAGATCATACTGCATACTCTGATTTTTAAACGGGAAGAACTCTTATAGGGAGGATAATATAAAGAGGGTTTTGATGACAGGAAACATTGGCCACTGGGTGGTTTATTGCTCTTTCCTGATTTAAGGAGAAAAAAAAAAAAGACTCGGTCCATTCAATATGAGTTTTTAACATGCATAAAATCATTACTTAAGTTCCATGGCAAAGAACGTGGCCACTGTGGTGCTTCACATAGCACAGTGTTGCTTTGGTGGAGGCAAGAAACAAAGACTTTTTGTTTGTTGATATTCCCGGCATCATGTCCCCAGAGCTTGAATAGTCCTCCATTGTTGGCATGTGCCTGGACAGAAAAGGAACATCAGTTTTGCTTGCTCCTCACACATGGCCTGAGGCTTCGTCTGCACTGGCCTTGAACGATGGTGCAGAACAGAAGCATATCCTGGTTCCAGAATGAATGGGAGCAGAAGCAGAGCTGGATAAAATCCTCACCCACCTGAGCTGGAAATCCAGACAGCACACAGTTTACTGGATTTCTGAGCTGGGAATTTGTACACACTGAGCAGCAAGGATTGACTCACAGATGCATTTATACTGTGACTTCCCCATTGTCATCTTCCTAATTTTGATTTATCGCTCAGTGCCTGGAGGATAAGTGCCTCTAAGAGAGCCTTCCTGTTTTTTTTCATGCATATAATAAGAGCACAACTTGGTGGATGTATATGTCTTGGATCACAAACCTTTTGGGTAGAAACTGAGCAGCTCAGCTTCAACAAATATTTATTGAACATCTGCATCAGTGGACATAGCAATAACCGTGCCTTGCGATAACTTCAGAGTGTTTTGTCTGCTAGCACTTTCCAAGGTGTGATACCAGGCCCTGACGTACGCACCATGATACAGCGGTGAGCAGGACAAAGTCCCTGCAGCATGGAACTTTTATTCTAGTGGGAAGAGCTCTCTAGCCACGAGTAGGGTAGAGGAGAAATCTGAGGAAAATCTGATTTCCTGAGTAACCTTTTCTCTTTGCTTGTTTGTGTGCGTGTTTTTTTTTTATTGTTTATTATCTTTGTAATTGACTATTCATTTTAATCTATTCATTCTGGTCTTTTCTAGTGGAATACTTCTTAAAGTTATGTTGATTCTATATTTTTTTGGTTTTGTTCTTTGCTTGTTTGTGTGCGTGATTTTTTTTATTGTTTATTATCTTTGTAATTGATTATTCATTTTAATCTATTCATTCAGGTCTTTTCTAGTGGAATACTTCTTAAAGTTATGTTGATTCTTTATTTTTTTGGTTTTGTTCTTTGAAACTTGGGGACACTTTTCACATTTGTTCTGCAAGTTACTGATTTAATTTTTTATATTTGTAGTTATCCACAACTGCTAATACGGATTTAAATGAAAAGTTTTTATATAATTCTTACCCCATCCATTTTGTTCTTGTTATCCTTTTTTTTTTTTTCCTGTGAAGATTTGCTGTTCCTCTTTCAAAGAAGCCACAACTTCTTGCATTCTGGCTATTTCCTGACAATTTCTTCTGAATGATCTTCTGGCATGTGCTGTCCCTTTGAGCCTGTGTACCAACAGACAGACCTATAAACTGTGGCAGGCCATGGCCTCTGTCTGCATGGGGGAGAGGTTGACTATTCTTCATATTCCTTGCCTGGAGGTTGGATGATGCACACATCTCTTGATCCATTTCCTGTTTTCCAGGTGGCTTTTACTTGGGGAACTGCCATTTTACTACCTGGTTCTCTGATATTCTGAACCGATGGAGTACAAAAAAAATTCACAGTTCTCGGGGTCCCCTACCTATGCACTGCTGCCAGGGCATTGTCTTGGTTTGACCTGCTGGACCCATACCTCTTGGAGCAGTTAACACCCCTCCCAAGCCCCTTGCACCACCCTGCACTTCCTCCTCACTATTCTCTGGCAATTGTTGCACATAAGTGGATGATGGGGAGGAAAGGGCAGTCCTCAGACAGGATCTGTGCTGAGAGAGCTGGCTGCTCTCTGTTCAAGTCAGTGCAAATCCTGCATCTCAAATTAGAGACAGAGAGTGCTGAAGGCGTGAAGTGCTATTTCCCCTTTTACAGCTGGTCTCTGGTTTGTGAGGTTGTCTTCATTTGCTCCACTGGCCTAATAGTTTTTGACGTTTTTTCCTCCGATTCTGATTGTCCATCATTTTTGGTCTTGTTTTTTTAAGACTGGGTGATTTTTTTTTTCTTTTCTTCTCTTCCTCTTATTGCTATTAATAGTTTAATAGGCAGTGAACAGAGGCATCCCTGGGATAGCTGTCAGTTGCCTCTTACCATGGAAGCCCTCTACATTTTCTTTTGCTATCCTCCTTACCCTCTCAGTGATTCAGACACACACACTGGGCACCACATTCTTGCCATTGTGGGTATGTGGTTTTGGGGATTAAAAAAAAAATCTCCAAAACCATTTTGTAGATGTTGGTAGTATATCCAGAGACAGTGTTTCTCAAAGTTTACAACTCCAGTTTACAACTAAGGATCCACAAGATAACTTTAGACATGATAGTCTTAAAGTTATATTTATTTTAGTGTGTTATAGAAAGAAAACCTCAACCAAATGAAACCCATGATTTCATAGATATTATCGCTTAGGGCTAAGCTAAATTTCAGTTGGATATAAGTCAGTTCAAAAACATATTGAGTAAATCATAGTGCAGCTGGTACATAGTGATGGGCAAGACGTAACAGGGATAAGAATAAAGGCAGTCAGGAAGAACACTGAGCTACAGAATCCTCTAGAATCAGGTCTGTGAGGATACCTTTTAAACTTGATATTGGGAATCTTTTATAGAGTACGACAATAGAACTTTTATAAGAGGCCTTGGACTGTACCATTCTGCATACAAGAAACTGACTGCGGTCACCTAGCAGGAGCCACTGCCCACCACAGCTCTGGGCCCTGGAGCCAACCACCATCTGTGGCCTGTGCTTTTTCTTGCTTTCTTTTACAATGGCGTCCATCTAAAGCTCTTAATTCCCTTTGTGTCCTCATGCTCACAGTTTCTTGTGTGCCTGTGATCAATTTCCAGGCCCATGTCTCTTTCATGTTCCTCTTTCCAAGATAAACAGACACACCCTCTCTGTATTCAGTGAGCATTTTTATTTGGCATCTCACTTGTACACTGTTAACCACAGTTGACCCTTGAACAACTTGGGTTTGAACTGTGCAGGTCCACTTATACAATGGGTTCTTTTCAATAAATATACTGGAAACTTTTTTTGGAGATTTTTGGAAATTTAAGAAAACTCACAGACAAACCACTTAGCCTAGAAATATTGAAAAAAGTAAGAAAATTTTAGGTATGTCATAAATGCATAAAGTGAAAATATGTAGATGCTAGTCTATTTTATCGTCTATTATCATAAAATACTGTGGTATTATGCTGTAGACAGTGAGTTTTGTCCACAGTTCCCGTCTCATAACTCCCATATCCCTTGTTATAGTCTTTTGTTATAATGCTGGGGTGCTTTAGGCCTCAGGAAACAGAATCTCTCCCTCTGATTGTTTCCTGTCCTCCTTTCACCTGCCTCTTATCTTTCACCACCTTTCTGATTGTGGATCTTAAGACCCTCACCAGAGGAGGGTCCTGCCCTATACACTGGGAGATAGAGTGTTGAAGTCATAAAAACTCAAGAGGATGGAGGTTCAGAGAGCTTCTGGACAGTTGAACTCATGGAGGTTCCCGGAGGGTGGTATACCCAGGGAGGGCATGGAAGCTCCATGCGCCTTCCCCCATACCTCACCTTTAAACCTTTTCATTTGTATCCTTTATAGTAAACCAATAAACATTAAGTAAGTATTTCCCTGAGTTGTATGAACCTCTCCAACAAATTAATTGAACCCAAAGAAGGAGTCATGGGAACCCTAGCTTAAAGCCAGTTGGTCACAAGTTCCAGACACCCAGACTTGCAACTTGGTGTGTGGGGGCAGTCTTGGGGACCCTTAACCTGTGGGATTGGGCATTATTTCCAGGTAGATTGACTTGGAGGATACCCAGTTGGTGTCTGGTGCTTAGTGGTGGGGAAAACCCCCACATTTGGTCACAGAAGTCTTCTGTGTTGATGATTGTTGTGGTATAGGAACAGAATGAAACACATAGTTTGAGAGAATTTTTCCCCCCAAAGCAAATATACACAAATCTATTGTATAAAGTAAAAATTTATCAAAGTGTATGCACATAAGCACTTATAGTACATGGTGCCATTTGCAATAAAGAGAAATACAAAGGTAAGATGCAGTATCACACCATCATTGCACAAATTAACTGTAGTAATATTGTACTACTGTAATGATTTCATAGCCACCTCCTGTAGCTATTGCAGTGAGCTCAAGTGATGCGCGTATCCGTTGGCCCTAATCATCTCTACATGAGCAGTTCATCTCTCCAGTGAGTTGCATTTTGTAGGAAAAAATGATCTCTTGAGATTCTCACATATTTTTTGTCATATTCAGTACTGTAAACCTTAAATAACACCATAGGACCCACACAGTGTGCCACTAGTGATGCTAGAAGTGCTCCTAAGAAGCAGAGAAAAGTCCTGACATTACAAGAAAAAGTTGAATTGCTTTATAGGTATTGTACATTGAAGTCTGTAGCTGTGGTTGTTCTCTGTGTCAGATGCACAATTCATTTCATAAACAAACGATGTAAACTTAAGGGATTGATAAATAAGTACAGTACTCTAAATATTTTTCTTCCTTCTGATTGTCTTAACATTTTCTCTAGCTTACTTTATTGTAAGAATGCAGTATATAATACATATACAAAATATGTATTAATTGGCAGTTTGTTATCAGTAAGTCTTCCGATCAACAATAGGCTGTTAGTAGTTGAGTTTTTGGGGAGTCAAAAGTTATATGCATATTTTCAACAGTGCAGGGTGAGGAGGGTTGGTGCCTCCTAGCCCCCTGTTATTTGAGGGTCAGCTATACTTGTTTCTTATTAATATAATCCCCTCCTCATTTCGTTTCTATGACTGGTCCTCAGAATTCACATTCATTCATTCCCCACGTAGTTTTTGAAGGTGGACACTAAGCTTGTTAGAGGGGAAGGGGGCCTTGGAGAGGGACCCTGACAGTGTTGCATGCACTAATGAAAGGCACAGGTGAAGGAGCTGGACGCAAGGAGTATTGGAAGAATTCATATTCCCACTTCATAGGCAGAGAGTACACCCAAGGTCACCTCACGGTCCTTCCCTTCTTTGTGAACTCTGAGTCAACCTGTAGGAGTTCACACTATCTCTGTACAGATGCTTCTAGTTCCCCATGCCAGACTCACCCCCCACTGCCTACTTGAATACTTTGAACTTAGATATACAGCCCAGAAACTGTACCACACTCCCCAGACTGGCTTCCACCATGGCCAGATCTCTTTGGGTTACTGGTTCTAGCTTCTCTCAATCCCTTACTTTTTTTTTTTTTGAGTTGAAGTCTCATGCCATTGCCCAGGCTGGAGTGCGGTGGCATGCTCATGGCCACCACAGCCTCAACCTACTGGGCTCAGGCAATCTTTCCACCTCAGCCCTCCTAGTAGCTGAAACTATAGATGTGTGCCACCACACCCGGCTAATTTTTTTGATTTATTGTAGAGATGAGGTCTCACCAAATTGTCCAGGCTGGTTTTGAATCCCTGGGCTCAGGCAATCCTCTTGCCTCCACCTCCCAAAGTGCTGAGATTACAGCCTCACTGAGCCACTGAGAACCAAAGGCCCACTGGTCCTCATTTCCTTTCTAATCCACTTCACCTTCTCCCATTTCCCCATGTCTCATCAGTTACCAAGCCTTATTTTGCTTCTTACATCATACTTTTCGTGCTCTGGTCAAGGTCTCGCCAAGTTGCCCAGGCTGGTCTCGAACCCATGGGCTCAGGCAATCTACTCGCCATGGTCTCTCAAAGTGCTGGGATTACAGGCTGAGCCACTGAGCCTGGGCAAGACTTTCCTTTTTAACCCTGCTGTGAAATAAGTTCTGTGTCTTCCAGGAAACCTCCCTTGGCCATCCCAGCCAAAAGTGATCTTGCTCTCCTCTGGATTCTGAAAGCTCTTATTGTCTGCCGACTCATATCGTTTGGCACTATTATAGACTCTGTTGATACTTATTCCTTTGTTCACTTGTGTTTATGACTTCCAAATTTTAGAAGTCAGGTCTTACATTTAATACTCGCCTGCATCTTCCAAAGCATTCAGGAAAGGATTATTAGTAACTGTGAGCTGGTTGATTGATCATGTAGCCAAGGGGCCACATATGGGGGAGGAGGGTCCCTGAGACCCTGAACCCTGAAGACTGCTGAGGTTGATGAATAATTTTTCCCTTCATTACCATGAATTCTGTAGAAAAAGTGAGTCATCACTCTACCCAGATGTTCTTTCTTATTAATTCTCATTATAAAATACCACGATTCATCCTACAGAGGACAAAGGGCTAAAAGCAATTGTGGCCTATTTTGCCTGACAATTTTCAACTCAACCGATGACAAAAAATAATAACAAGAGGGTCAGTCTCATCTGACACTATTCAACTCAGGAAAACTCAGCTTGGTGGAAATGATTGTCAGTCTTTTAGCTTTTGGATCACAGGTTTTCTGCTGTCTCTTGTTTGTACATGTGACCCTACATGTAGAAACCTATCTATTTGCAGAGGCTAAATGGAGACACCAGTAGCATGCTTTTCACAACCAACTCTAGTGATAATAAAACAAAACTAAAGGGACTTCTGCTTTGAGATGCTAGAATGGATGCAAACAGTAAATCCATTAGAATGTATTTGTGAGTCTTACATACCCTGAGATACGAACTTTGGAGAATCCTAAAGAATAAAGTATCCGCAAGACCAGTATGTTCTGCTTAGCTCAGATCAGAGCAGATTAGCTTCCTGATTTATAAAGGCCCAGAAAGGTCCCTTGCATTGGTGGGGACCATACTGGCATTTGCAATGACAATGATTTCTGTGTGTTGCTTGGGGCAATGCATTGTTTTCTGTGATTGTGTCTGTTCAGCTGTGTGATGCAGTGTCCGAGTGGTGTCTGTGGCAACTGTTAATGCTTAATAGCCTTAAAACTGTCCCCTCTTTGCTACTGCAAAACTAAGAAGTCATGGGCTGTATGGTGGGCATGTCTTGTATACCCTGTCTCAAACATACCCTGAGAATGACCTTACGTTCCTTGGGGAATGTGTGTTCAGCGTCCCCAGGTATGGACTCCGGGATTAGCCCACCCAGTGTTTATGCCATACCTGTGAGAACACCTGGACCCTGGCCTATTCCTTAGAACACTGGATGTGCAAGGAACTGAGGCCCTTTTTTTTGAGCTAGGTGGTAGACTAGCAGGGGGGTTCAGCACAACATGGGCTATTAAAGCTTTCATGTTAATTCCACAAAACTGGAAGGACTAAAGGTGAGGGTCTTGACCATCTAGGTTCAAATGAAGTTTTGCTTTTATCTTCTCATGAGGAAGCCTGTTTTTTAGAGCAGAGACATACCTAGATCTTATCTGTGTATGTCTGTGGCATGTCTGACCTCAAAAGTAAGTGTGTAGATTCACTACCCAGCTTCTCTTCCCAGATCTTGGAGAGAAGATGCAAATAACTCAGCTGTCAATGGGGGACTCCCTACCTCTGGATGTGATGCTTACCTCCTCTTAGTACCTGGTATGGAACCATTTTACAATGTAGATTTTTTTTTTTTTTTTTGAGACAGGATTTCACTCCGTCACCCAGGCTGGAGTACAGTAGCATGATCCTGGCTTACTGCAGCCTTGACCTCCTGGACTCAAGTGATCCTTCTACCTCAACCTCTCTAGTAGCTGGGACTTCTGACACCTGACACCACACCCAGCTAATGTTTTGATTTTTTTTTTTTTAAATAGAGATGATGTCTCATTATGTTGCCCAGGCTTGTCTCCAGCTCCAGGGCTCAAGCAGTCTTCCCACCTCAGCTTCCCAAAGTGCTAGGATTACAGGCATGAGTCACTGCACCCAGCACAAATGTAGATTTAAGCATTGCATTTCTTTTGTTTGTATGATGGGAGAGGGTGAGAGTGAGAGCAAGTAGGGGGTAGAGGAAGTGTGTGTGTATGGGGGGGGTCCTGTGACCAGTTTCCTCTCTTTAGCCTTTCCCTTACATCTGGCCTAGATATACCCTGGTGTTCTGATAATTTCTACAAAGCATAGCTCTGATTATATTTTCTCTCCTGCTCAAAACCTGTTGATGGTTTCTTCCTTTTTTTAGAGTCTGAATTTCTTTCTTCTTGGAGCTCTTATGGCCTCCCATGATCTTTCATCCTTAGCTGCTGTTTCTCTCACCTTCTGTGCATCTTGAACTCTAATGAACTGATCCTCCAACTTTCTCTCACACCTCTGCCTGTGCTGATTCTAGGCCTTTGCTTGTACTGGCCACATAGCCTGGAATATGGCCCCCTCCAGCCCATCCTGGCTGATTTACCTTGCCAGCCTCTGTTTGCTCCTCTAATAAATGAGAATGATCACAGAATTTTCCTTGATCTGTTAGGCAGATTAAGTGACATAGACATGTGAAGCATAAACAGTGCCTGGCCCAGGGCAAGTGATCCTTGTGGACATTCCTGCAGCAGATTAGAGCCCAACAATTAGTGAGGGGAAGTAGAGTCCTCCAAGCAGTCATGACAGTGGCTTTGGGAAGGAAGAGATGAGCCCTATCACCAGGTGTGGAAAAGACCAGACATGGGACTTGGACACAGAAAGGAATTGATGTATCCAGGTGAGAGGCACATTGTCATCTCCTTCCAGGAGCCTCAGAGCATACCACACCCCTAAACAGTAAAGCCCATCATTGACATTAGGATGCTGGCTGTGTTGCCTCAGTTTCCTCAAGATTGAATACAAAATGGACCATGGTAAGTCCTGCTATAGATGCCTAGGCTCGTCTTCTAGTTGGGCTTTCTGGTCACTCTTGCCAAGATGCTGTGGTGATTTCCCTCTGTGTGCACATTTCACCTTCCCTAGAGAGTCTACTATTATGTATCTCATGATGTGGCCTGTGTGTCACAGGGTCCCTTGATCTAGACTATCTCTGTGGTTCTCAGACTTTGTTTTTTTAAATCATGGCAAAATATGTATCACATGAAATCTACCACCTTCATCATTTTTAAGTATACAGCTCAGCAGCACTGAGTCCTTTCACATTATGCAACAATTGCTACCATCCATCTCCAGAACATTTTCATCTTGCACGACTGAAACTCTGTGCCCATCACACAACAATTCCACATTCCCCCTCCACCCACTCCCTGGCATCCACCATTCTACTTTCTGTCTCTATGAATTTGACTACTCTACATACTTCATATAAGTAGAATCAGAGATTATTTTGTGTGTGTGTGTGTCTAGCTGTTTCACTTAGTATAACATCCTCAAAGTTCATCCATATTGTGAGATGTGTCCAAATTTCCTTCCTTCTTAAGGCAGAATAATATTCGATTGTGTTTATTATACCACAGCTTGGGTTATTTTCACCTTTTGGCTATTGTGAATAATGCTGCCATGAACAGGGGTGTATACATATCTCCTGAAGACCCTGCTTGCAGCTCTTTGGGGTACGTACCCAGAAATGGACTTGTCGGACTATATAGTAATTCTGTGCTTAATTTTTTGAGGAATTGCCATACTGCTTTCGAAGGGAGCTGCACCATTTTACGTTGCTTTCAGCGATGCATAAAAATTCCAATATCTCTACACCCTTAACAATGCTTGTTTTTCTCTGTGTTTTTTTTTTTATAGTAGCCATCCTAAAGGGTGTGAGGTGATATCTCATTGTGGTTTTGATTTGCATTATCCTAAAGATTAGTGATATTGAGCATCTTTTTATGTGTTTATTGGCCACTTTTACATCTTCTTTGGGGAAAGGTACTTTGCTCACTTTTTAATTAGGTTGTTTGCTTTTTATTGTTCAGTCTAGACTTTTTGGACCCAGGATAACTGCAGCACTTACTAAAAGCAATAATCCTAGCTTTTACTGTGCATTTACATCATCTACTGTGTGGAACATTTACATGGATTTTTCCCCCCTTTAATCCTCACAACAACCTTTTGCAAAAAATAGTGTGATCATCTCCATTTAACATCTGAAGCCTATGGCCTAGCCCAGGGTCTCACAGCTTGTAAGGGGTAAAAACAACAGTTTAACTCTAATCTGACTGTATCCTTAGACAATAATGCTGATTTCACCGCCCCTGCCCAAGGAACTCTTCATAAATAACAGGTCAGCTACAGGCTTGAGAGAAGTGATATTTTGTAGGAAGCCACTCAGATCCTTAGGATCTTGGTCTTTCTAGGAAACCATATTTAGTTCTACATAAAGAATCGGCTCTTGACTGGGCTCGGTGGCTCAGCCTGTAATCCCAGCACTTTGGGAGGCCAAGACGAGAAGATTGCCTGAGACCGCAGGTTCGAGACCCACCTGGGCAACTTGGCGAGACCTTGTCTCTACAATAAATAAAAAATTTGCCGGGCGTGGTAGCGCACGCCTGTAGTTCTGGCTACTTGGAAGGCTGAAGCGGAAGGATCGCCGGAACCCAGCAGATCGAGACTGCAGTGGCCGGGAGTGTGCCACTGCCCTCCAGCTTGGGTGACAGAGTGAGACTCCAACTCAAAAAAAAAAAAAGAATCAGCTCCTAAAATCCTGAAAGTTTGCATCTGAAAACAAACACAGAAATATGTGGCGTGTTGAGTGCTAAATCTTCAGCTGCTCCAAAAAGCATTCTAAATGGAATTATACGAGGTATTCACCAGGGATCAGATGCAGTCTTACTCTTGGGGTCAAATCATTTCTTCACTTGTAACTAATGACTTTGTGAGCCTCAGGTCCCTTCATCCGAGACACCCCATGACCCTATCTTTGTTCTCCTATCTTTCCTTTGGTAGTGATGAAGGCTACATCTTGCCCCTCTAGGGGCATGAGCTTTTCGACCCTGAACGGGTCTAACACAGTGGTTCTTTGCGATGACATTCTCTATTCTTTTTAAATTGGTTTTAATCTGGCCTTGGGCTCACGCAGCTGGGGCTGGGGCCAGGGCCAGGCCGGAGCCGTGACTTACAGTTGGGAAGAAGTTGGCCAAAACATTCCCCAGCAGCGCTTGGGCAGGCCTAGGGAGTCCCGCCTAAAGTACAGTGGACAAAGCTGCCCTTGTCCACAGGCCTGGGGGTGGGAGGCATCTGGTCAGTGACACAGGCTTGGCCATTGTTTGTTGTGACCTCAGCCAACTTTTTTTAGCTGAGAAAGGGAAAAAGGGAGTTTAAAAAAAAATGAAGGCCTCTAGAAACTTTGCATCTGGAAAGTCCAGAATGAGTTGTTGATTTCCCAACAAGCACTGGCGCGGATTTGGAAGGAACTGTGCAATGTAGTGGGTTCTTTGTGAAAGAAGAGCAGTGAGAAAAGCCACAGGAACATCCTCCGGGTTGTCCAGAGCACTGGCCCGGGCTAGCTGCCTGTCTCAGCCCCCATTTCCCGCAGAGATTGCCATGGAAAGGACGCTGGCTGAGGCCTGGCACTGAGTCCGGGGGCCCCAGGCAGGACCCAACATTCTCTCCTCTGAGATAGCAGCTCCTAAGAAGACTAGCTGTTCTCTGATGGTAAGAATCGATTCTTCTTGCCCACAGATGTCTGCTCAGCTTGCTTTTCTCTGCATGCTTCTAAAATATCTTTGACATTTTATAAAGGAAGCTTTGAAAACTCTGAGATTTGGGCTCTAGCTGCTGAGCTTCGAAGGTCTGGGGACCCTGTATGTCGGGGGCCTCTTCACAGACTCAAGCCATGAGCCAGGAGAAAGGAAGACATAGATCGTTGTGTGGGAAATCAGGAGAACCAGATGGAAGGAGGAGAAAGATTTGTGGAGGATGTCTGTGGAGAAAAAGGGAGTCTTGGCTCCCCTCGGTAGGCAGGGAGCAGTTGAGCTGGATGTGTGTGATGGAGAAACAGAGTGGCGATATGGATTTATAGGGTGTTCAAACCTTGCTTCCTTCATTTAATTTTTCCCTAATATGAAACTTGGCTTCTGCCTACCTGTCTGACTTATACCCAGTGCCCCAGTTTCAACTGGGGCATTGTAAGGTGAAAGTCCTCTAGGGACCATGAAGCCTCAACGAAAGTAAGGGGGAGCCTCTAAGGGACAACATTATCCAGAAGGCAGTGGCGCATCTTCCCAATAGCTTCCAGGCTTGGGTGATACTTCCTTCCAGTTTGGTAGTGGAGGCTGAAATGGTGATGAGAGAGGCTCTTCTGAGACTTAGGGGTAGAACAGCCTTATCTCGCCAATCTTTCTGCCTCCAGAAGTCAGACATTCCCTTTCTTTGGAAAATGGGGCCTCTCATAGCCTAAGCTTTTGGTGATCACTCTCTTGAGGTTCTGTGCAGCTGCAAGAGGGCCAGTTTGTATGGAAAGGCTAGTCTGTTTCTGCATATACTCTTCCTCCAGGATGCACGTCCCACCTCCCTGGACCAGTCAGCAGCTCTAATTTTGGCATTGCTTCCAACTGAGACCTGAACCAGTGCCAGGGAAAGGGAGATGGTGCTTGTTATCTAGAAGCACTCTCTAACAGGCCAGTTGGCTTCCTAGGTAATTCTGCAGTGGGGTTTCTCAGAGGTTAACATGCATTAAAATTGCCCAGGGACCGTTAACATGCAAATCTAATACTGGGGGTGGAACCTGAGACTCTGCATTTCTAGTCAGCTCCCAGAGGCCTCCATGCTGTTGATACGCGGACCACACTTGGAGAACTGCTGTTGTAAGGGACCCAGACCAATCGCCGAGTTCTGACCAAATTACGGCTGCTGGGATCTGACTGCAGTAATCTGGGCATTCTGGCAGGTCTGGCTATGCATAGTGACTGGGTGGTTCATGGGGACAAAGGTATCAGCAAAGAAGATTGAATACTGAAGGGCATACAAGGAGCTGGGAGGAGCCCACGTCAAGCTCTCAGGAAAGGGAGGATACAGGGGGTAGAGGTTGTTGGTGAGGCACACCCTAGTTGAAGTGGACTGTGTGTTTGGGGTGTAATGTGAGCAGTCAGCCAGAAGTGCTAACTGCTAACAGGCCCAGGAAAATTCCACTGGAACACATCTTTGGTATGTGTGGGGTGATACACAAGCCCAGGATGCCAGGGCAGAAATCTAGTTGCTAGGCAGGTAGAACTCAGACTATTCATGTGGCTCAGAGAAGTGACAGGGAAGAGGTAGACACAAGCCCATCCGGACAGAACTCACCGTGGTAAGAGGCAGAAGCACAGAACCCGAGGTGGTGAGACAGTATCCCAGGTGTTTGGGGCATGGGCAGTATTCCAGGAACAATTAGATGCCTCTGAATCCTGTGTCTACACTTGAATGTGACTATTTTTCTCCTACAAGAATGGCATGTCCTTAAAGCATATATGCAAATGCTGATATTTAGAATTATTCAGTATTAGCCATATATATATATATAAAACTAAAAACCCTTGGAGACCATCTGTTTCAACTTCTGTATTTTAGAGATGAGGAAATTGAGGCCTCTCAGCAAAGATGAAGGAGGTTGCTCAAGATCTCACAGCAAGACTCCAGCCGCTTCAGGCCTAGTACTTGTCCTCTAATCCCACTCTGTGTTCTTTGCATGGTGCCTCAGAGCAGTGGTAGGTCTCAAACCCTGATAACAAGATCCTTGGCTGTCACCATTTGTCTACTTTATATGCCTCAATAGCAGCAGCTCCAGAAATGCCCGCTGAAGTGGGTTGGTTGGAATTGCACCCCTTATTGACCCTTGGAAACTGTTCCAGCCCCTATTAGACCTCATTTCCCTCTGGTGCTCACAGTTCAGAACCAGTTAGGAACTGTCTCTCGGAGTCAGGATTCTTTGATTAGAATCACTTGGAACACAGGCCGTTAGCACTGCAGAGTCACTGGAATGAGTCTCCGTGGTGAGAAGACGAGCTGTTCTCATTTTCTTGTGGTGCTTGCGGGCCACTCCAGCCAGCAACTAGTGACCACAAAGCCAGGCCAGCTGGATCACAGGCATGAGTGAGCCGTCAGAGGCATCCACCTTCATGCCCTAATGAGCTCTAGTCTGCCTTCCTTTAAAATGGCATCAACTGGCAGGGCTTGGTGGCTCAACCTGTAATCCCAGCACTTTGGGAGGCCGAGGCTAGTGGATTGCCTGATCCCATGGGTTTGAGACCCACCCGGGCAACTTGGTGAGACTTCGTCTTTACAATAAAATAAAAAATTTTAAAAATGGCATCAACTCCCTAAGGAAGCCTGCCTTTGCCCCCAGTGCATCTGCAGGTAGCATCTGTATCACTTTTGCTTTAACTTCCTTTCCAGTGGACAGGTGGCTTTACATGAGATACCAAACCTATTACTAATTGAGCTTGCAACTTTCAAATCCCCTCTCCACTTCTGAACTTTTAAAATCTATTTTATTTTATTATTTATTTATATGTGCTTTTTTTGATTCAGGTTTTTGCTCTGTTGCCCAGGTTGGAGTGCCATGGGGCGGTGCGGTCATAACTTAACACAGCCTCAAACTCTTGGGTTCAAGGACTCCTCCAACCTCAGCCGCCTGAGTATCTGGGACTACAGGCACAGACCTCCATGCCCGGCTAAGTAAAAAAAAAAAAAAAAATTTTTTTTGAGAGACAAGGTTCTCACTATGTTGCCCAGGCTGGTCTCGAACTACTGGCCTTGAGTGCTCCTCCAACCTTGGCTTCCCAAAGTGCTGGGATTTCAGGTTTGAACCATCATGCCCAGTTTTATATTCATTTTAAATAGAATAGAATGCTTGATAAATTTGGTTTTCTACAGAGGCTTAACAACTTTAGAAAGTACCAGAAATGATGGCATCAGGCATCTGGGGGCTTTGCAGCTTAATGCTAAAGGGAGGCTAAGCAGGGTATTATATAGTCTCTCTCTCTCTCCCCCATACCCCTCCCCAAGGGGATGAACTAGAAATCATCTAGAGGCACCCTCACCCTACCAGGAGCTCCCTAGGGAAAGTGTTATAGGTAAACAATCACAAAATGTCTTTCAAACAGTCTTCTAGCGCAGGATCATTGATATCATTTTGATATAAACTGGCATATAAAAACTAGGATATATTTCAAGATCATTGACCTTTAAGACTAAGAGTAGTTGCTGAAGTCTAACCCATCTCCTTCCTATGACAAATAGGGACATTTTAATACTAATTGGCCATAACAGGGACCTGTGACAAAGGGGGAGAGAATCCCTAAGTGTTTGGTTTCCCTGTATAGACCTGTGATAATGCCCATAGTTTTGTGTCCTGGCTTAGGTGCGTATTTCATTTCCAATTTTTGTTGCATCACTTTCTTAGTGTCTCAGGCAGTGTTTTTATTTTGATTTTTCCCACCAATTCCAACCTGGATTTGATAGAGTAAACAAAAGGATATCTAGACCAAAAAAGTTTGAGACTTATTCCTCTATAGAGCCCAAAAGCATTTGGGGGACACATGCACCAAAAAAAAGTCATATTTCATGAAGGTGTGTAGTTCTCGTCAAGAGGTCTCTATCTCTTTTGTCTATGTGGCTGCTGTTCTTGCAAGCCGAGCTGGACATTTAAATGTCTTGAAATTTCCCTTGTGGTGGTTTTAGGGTCCATTATGAAAGATGTCCCGGGCACGGCTTGTTGGAACCACAGTGTTCGAAAGCTGGCAACCCCCTCATTTGACGAGGAAACAGGCCCAGAGAGGCTAAAGGAATTGCATGCATCACAGCTTATTGTTTGGGGATGCTGCGTTTGTTCATACCTGGGCCCGTGTGCTTTCTACAAATGCTTTTGACCTCCCAAGTTGGAGGCAGGTTATCAGAATGGCCCATGCTACTTTTTTTTTTTTTTTGAGTTGGATTTTCACTCTGTTGCCCAGACTGGAGTGCAGTGGCCGCTCCCGGCCACCGCAGCCTCGACCCACTGAGCTCCGGCGATCCTTCCTCCTCAGCCTTCTGAGTAGCCGGAATTACAGGCATGCGCCACCACACCCGGCTGATTTTTTGATTTATTGTAGAGATGAGGTCTCGCTGCCCAGGCGGGTCTCGAACCCGCGGGCTCAGGCAATCCACTCACCTCAGCCTCCCAAAGGCGTGGGATTACAGGCTGAGCCACCGAGCCCGGCTCCATGCTACTTTTATATTGCTAAGGAAGAGGGAGGAAGGAACGAAGCAACATTCCTCAACAGCCCATCAGGAAGTGGAGAGTCTGAATAAAGCATCTCTGTTAATTAGAAGCTGGTGAGCAGAATCATTCGGGTTTTCAGGCATGGAAGTCAGAAACTGGAACTCGCTCTTAAAAGCAGACTATTATGCCCTTTCTAATTGTGTTGAAGCATCAGGTCCAGAGAGACCATGACATGGGACAAAATGTAAGGGTTTTCTCTGGGGTTCCCCAGTCCCTTCCAGGTTTCAGGGTGGGGAACTTGCTTCCCTTCCTACTTTTGGAGCTGTTCTCTATATTTCGGGAGTGCCTGTAGGACCCCTCACCCCACTCTAAACACAGCCTCTTGCTCTAAAACACAGGTATCTGTTCCAAAGCTTTGTATGAGGCTGAAGGAATGACTCTGATATTCAGTGGCACAATTATGCTGGTTGATCAATGCTGAGACTCTACCAAAACATGCTAAAGAGTGGGCAACTCTTAGATCGCTGTCAGGCCATATGTCACTGGACAGATGCCATCAGCAAAGAGAACCAGCCATTTCAGAGACAGAATTTTTCTCATTTATTTTATCATCTCCTATGGAACCCTATTAATTGGCCCTACAATCTTGTCTTTGTACGGCAGATGTAACAACCATAAAAATCTCATCCTCCAGGGTGGGAGAAGTAAGGGTTCATGCAGGAATGTCTGTGAGGTTGGAGTGGAAGGCTTTTCTTTCCTAACCTCTATTGCTTGATCCCCAGACACTTCAAGACTGGAAAATGGCTTCTGACACAGGCGAAGCTGTCCAATTCACCCTTGCATTTTACAGTACCATTTGCAAATCATTTAATCAATCCTTGTCCCCCTGGAGACCTTATGTTTTCCAGCTTAGCAAGTTTTCCTGTGAGGGTTGACTTCCTGTATCCTTGTTGCATGGGCTACATTGTAATTATGTTCATCAAAATTCCGGGTTAACCAGATCACTCCCTTTCTCTATAAGGGTCAGAAAATACAGAGTCTATTGTTCTGTGTCCTCTCCCTGCCCAGTTTTGAGAAACATATCCAGTGAGTTGACTGGCCCTCAGGGAGGCCCTGGGGGCTTGCAAATAGATATTCAGGGTAGCTAGAACTCTTGCCAAGCCTGCTAGTAGCTAGATAGGTCTGCAGGGTCCCAAATGGCTCAGCCTCCAGGCCCTTTGGTTAGCAGCTGGGAGAAAATGCCCGTGGTCCTAATGTCCACCTTCTGTGGAGGGTGCCAGTGACAGCCAGAGTGAGACTTCTTCCTGCCACTTCGTGGATGAGGGACAGTGATGGAGTGGGGGGAAAGTAGCTGATACAGATGAGGAAGAACATGGCAGACACTCCATGGGGACTGGAGTTGCAGCCTGGCTGTGGTGCCCAAGTGAGTCACCATCTGAGGACTTTTCAGGGAGGCTTGGGGGGCATGTGATGTAAGCAGGTGGGGGATTTAAGCCAGTGAGATGTGGATTATTGTCACCTCATCTATTGTGACCCCATCCATCTATCCCCAGCACTGAGGCCTGAGGATGCTTGGATTCTACTAGGTTTGGGAGAGTCCTGGGGACATTTGCATTTAAGTGACTAAAGCATCATTTGGGAAGTACCTTTTATGGGCTCAAAGTGGCAGCCCTGCCCACCAGGTGATTTCTAATAAAAAGGGTCTGAGGATACACATAGACGGTTTTGGTAAAATCTCTGGCAAATTTTGCAAATAGAAAAGTGGAAGAAAGAAAGTCGACTCTCATGGCTCTCTTTGACTCCTTGCTGGTAAGAGCTGAAGGTGTACCTTGTACACTTGACTTCCTTTTCACACAGAGGGTTTCCAACCAGAGGATCTTGAGGGATGCAGACATGCTCAGACACAGGCCCAGAAATAGTCACACGCTTTTCTCTGTGGGCTTCTTTGAGCTTTGGCTCTGGGAACCTTTTGAGGGCTTTCAAAGCCAAACAGGTAGAACAAATGAGATCTTCTGAAAGCTCTAGTTTCCTACTGAGTTTTCCAGCCTGCAAAGTGCTCTGGTCCCAACCTATTCACCTTAATGGATTCCAGGGCTTAGGATTCCTTGTGGAAGCTGACTGTCCATGGGGCTAATAAAAGGTGGTGGAGGTAAGACTCCCAGTGCCAGGGACTTTGGTCTCCAAGGCCCCTCCCCTTGTTGTGTTCCCTTTGGTTGGGAACCTATCAGTCTCCAGGAAAGAGACAAGAGCAGGCACGAGATGCCAGAGGATAGAGGATGGGAACCAACTAGGCGGATGCCTGATAGCTTTGGTGGAAGGGAGAAGAGAATACAGAGAATGCTTCTTTATGGGACTGGGAGGCAGTATTCTGCTTCCACCCTCACAGTCTGTTTCTCCTGCCTCTTGACCTTCTCTAGTATTATCTGGAATTTGAGACCCAGGTTGTGTTTTATATTTTTTTTTAGGTTTTATATATTGATAATAGAGACATGCACACATTATTCTTTAACTAGATTTATACTTAACACATTTATACTTACACATTTATACTTATTTATACTTACACATTTTTGTAAGCTGTTTCAGTGTTTAGCCTTGGTCCTTTGTACCACAAATTCTTCATTCTTCTATTGTCTTAATCTTTCAGGCAGTTGGAGTATATCTTTTGAGTACTTTACTAAGGAGGACATGTGAGTTGGTATTTTCTGAGTCTTTATCTGTAGAAGAATGTATTTCTGTCACCTTGTGAAAGACAGCTGGGCTACTGATGAAGGTCTCAATATTTTTCCATAATACACTGGCAGTTACAGAGAACTTTTGAATCCAGCCTTATTTTGATTCTTTCATTGGTCTTCTCACTTAAATGAGTATAGGTCATTTATCCTTATCTCTGCTATGTAAATGTTCTATAATCATTTAAGTGGGATGTCCAATAAAATAAGATATTGTTAGGGTGTGTTTGCTTTTTGTCTTTTAAAATCTACTTTGAGTCTGGGAGCAGTGGCCCACACCTGTAATCCCAGCACTTGGTAGGCTGAGGTGGGAGGATCACCTGAGCCCAGGAGCTCAAGACCAGCCTGGGCAATATAGCAAGACCCTGTTTTGGGGAGCAGGGTGAAGGGCACATAAAAACAAACAAAGGTGGCATGCACCTGTAGTTCCAGCTACTTGGGAGGTTGAGGTGGAAGGCTCACCTGAGCCTAGGCTACAGTAAGCCGTGATTATGCCATTGCATTCCAGCTTGGGTGACAGAATGAGATCCCAACTCAAAAAAACGTGAAAATTCTATTTGCCTTAAACAGTGTAAGAACTCCCATCCTGCCCATCTCGGGAACAGATTTTTCCCCTATCAACCTTTGTTTATAGTTTCTTTTCTATTATAACTTTTCTTCTGGTCTCTTCTTCAGGAACACCCAGTACCCATATTTTGGCTTACTGTTCTGTTCTTCCTATTTGCATTTTTCCCCATTTTCTTTGCAATCTGGGGGAAAAAAATGATCAGGTTTGTTTTGTGCATAACTAAGTCACATTATCTTTGCAATACTAATTCTACTTTTTATTGCAACCAGTGTACATTTTCCTTCTGTTACAACCTTTCAAACTTCCCTGGAATTTTTATCATTTCCTGTTCTTTTTTTATATTTTATTTTTTTAAACCAATTTGCCTGGCTTTGCATTTTTGTTCTCTCCTTATGATATTTTGCTCTTGTATCATAGATATCTTCCTACCCTATATTGAGGTTGCTAAAGAGTTTCCTGAAATGTTACTTCTAGATATCATGAGATCATGATTAGAGGTTTGTGCTTCTCTTGAGGCGTCTGGATACTGTTTCTCAATCTATTTTCGGCAGTTAAAGAAATATTCCATATTACCTCGTCTCCCCCTGATTTGTACTGCTGTAACAAAATACCGGAGACCGGATAATTTATAAAGAACAGACACTTATTTTCCACAGTTCTAGGGGCTGGAAAGTCCAAAATCAAGGTGCCAGCAAGTTCGGTGTCTGGTAAGGGCTGCTGTGTGCTTCCAAGATGGTGCCTTGTTGCTGCATACTCCAGAGGGGAAGAGTGCTGTGTCTTCTATGGCAGAAGGTGAAAGGGCGAGCTTCTGAATGCTTTTATAAGTGCCTTAATCATATTCAAGAAGGGGGAACCCTAATGGCTTAATCACCTCTTAAAGGCTTCACTTCTTAATCCTACTACATCAGCAACACCTGAATTTTGGAGGGGCCACATAGCAGAGTCCATTCAGTAGATATAGTAAGAGCTGGGGTTTGTTCACAAGTGGGGCACACACCATCTCCTCTCTACACTGCCATTCCTGTCTACTTGTTTGATGAAATAGCCTCCTCAAATCTTTTTGAAGCCTATAGTTCTCAGTTTCCATTCATTTGTTCGTTCACTGGACTGACACTAAAGCTATGAAAAGGGGCCCTGCCTTCCTGAATTTTATAGTCCTTTTCTTGGTTGATAGGGCAGTTCTCCCAGCCCCTTCCCTCCAGGCCAAGTCGCTGAATCTCTGACCTTTTAAAGAACATGAAGGCAGGATGCAGTGGCTCAAGCCTATAAGCCTAGCATTTTGGGAGGTGGAGGTGAGATGATTACCTGACCTCAGTGGTTTGAGACCAGCCTGGGCAAGTTGGTGAGACCTCACCTCTACAATAAATCAAAAAATAAGCCAGGCATGGTAGCATAGGCCTATAGTTCCAGCTACTTGAAAGGGTGAGGTGGAAGGATTGCCTGAGCCCAGCAGGTCAAGGCTGCCATGGCTGTGTGCGCGCCACTGCACTCCAGCCTGGGTGACAGAGTGAGACTCCAACTCAAAAAAAAAAAAAAAAGAACATGAAGACACTGCCAGGGTCCAGCCTGTGTCCTATGAAACTACTTACAAAGACTACATTTCCCAGAATGCACTGTACCATTGCCAGGGGTCTCCTGCTCCTTTCCCAATTATTTTCTGTGCATTGAAATCTCTGAATACATATAGAAAGGCTGCCAGAACTAGGGAGAACAGTACTTTCACTGGTGAGACAGAGGAAGGATGCCCAATATTCTTGGAGACCTAGGCTCTGAGGCTAGTGACGTCATTGTGGGACATGGGGCTCTCCTTGATTTGTGTCTTAACCCACAGCCAGAGGTTATCATTCCTTGGGTAGCTGTTCACAGCTTTGTGTAGGAGTCTGCCTGCTTTACACATGTGTCCAGCAGAAAGGCATGAAGTGGAAGTGAATTGCCTGTCTCCAGCCCTACGGGGTCTTGGTCTTCCTGGTGGTCGTTTGCAGCCCTTTCAGTAACTGACCAACTCCCTGTTGAATGCAGAGCTAGGAGTAAGGGCCACCCCTAGCTGTTGGGTACAGGACTACTCAGGGCACACCAGTCATGAACCGGTTCCCAGGGACTGAGACCTCCCAGGCATTCCCAGCCATGCCCGGGCTGCTTCTGAGTGTCCAGCTGCCTCTGTGGTTGGGGAAGGGAGAAGTTGCTGGAGAGTCCTTTGTGGAGGAGCCTTCAAGCGGTGCCAATCACGGCACTGGGCTCATTAGCAGGCATTGCCATGGCAACGGGTCTGCCAGAAAGTGGCTCGTTAGGCTGACAACTTCAGAGCTGTTATATATAGATCTGGGTGTGGGGGGAGTGGGGGTGTAGGGCCCTGTGGATATGCTTTTCTTTAGACTAGTTCCTATTGCTTCTGGGTTTGGAGAGTGAGAAGACGCAGAGTGGGAGACCTTAAAACTGTCTGATCTGGCTGCTAAAGCAAGTGTCTGAAGACCACCCATTAACACTGGCAAGTAGCCTTTGCTCAACGGCTTTAGGAGAAGGTAAGAGTCAAGTGCTCCCAGAAGCCTTTGGAGGGGGGAAGAGTCCCACAGGTGGAGGTAGCTCCCAGTTTGAACTTGAAGAGTAGTGGAGGCTATGGGGAGTGGAGTAGAGGGGTAGGTACTATCTGGAGGCTGCAGATATAACCTTGTCTCATTCAGTCTATTTGAAGGGTCTGGGGCTAGGGAACGGGAACCTTTTCTTTGATAAGTAACCATGCAGCTCAACACTGTCTTCTTATAGATCATGCTTATAAAAATTTTACAATCTTGGTTTTCATTTCAGGATGTTTTCTCTCAGTTGCTGCCTCTAAAGCTGCAACGGAGGGGCTCCACAATACTGTGAGCATAGGACTCGCCCAGGGCTATTGTTAAAAATGCAGACTCCCAGGCTGCTGGTTGATTTGGGGGTTGAGTCAGGCCCAGGGACATGCACTTTTAGCTCACCTCCCAGGTGACTGATGAGGTGTCCCAGGGTGATCACACTTTGAGAAACACTGCTGTAGCAGCAGATTTGTTTTTAATCACTGGGTGACTTTGCCTACCTGTTCCACACCCCCCCCAGGGGAATTAGTTAGTAGCCTCCATTAAGAAGAAAATTTTTTTGACTGTATTGTTTTAAATAAGGAGACAAGGAAGTCAGCCTACAGCTAGGGAACGTGACGGCCTGGATGCGGGTGGTGATATTTTTGCACATCTCCGGGGAAGGCATATGCTCATTTGGGGACTGTGAAACAGGCAGGAGAATCAGGCCCAAGTTGTTTTCCTCCTTGGGTGGGAGCTAGGATGTCAGGAGGTACTGGTGAAGAAATTGAGCTATATGTAACTGGGAAGAGACACAGTTTGGATTTAGGTGACTGGACAGAAGTCTCTAGAACAAAGCTAATATTTATAAGGAGTTTGTTTTTACCATTTCATTAGCTGCACGACATTAGGCAAGTTATTAAACCCTATGAGTCTTGGATTTCTCATTTTAAAATGGGAATAAATGCCATGTATGAGGCAAGCTTGCTTAAAGATTAGCTACTTGTCTGAAGCACCTGGCCCAGTACAGGGGGCACTGAAGACATTTGGTAACTGGTGGAAGTCATTGTTGATGGGTACAAATAGAATCTGAGCTCAGATATTTCTTGAGTATCTTCTAGACTAGGGTTCTGAAGTGATCTAGGAACCTCTTCATATTACATGTGAAGTAGGGTGAGTGTGTATGCACACCGCATACCCATTTGGGGGGTGGCAGGAGATCTATAGCTTTCCTCAGATTCCTAGAGGATGAGCTTCCTCAAACTGTTGAGCAGGTTATCTACTGAACAAGGGGGCTCAGATGAGGGAGGAAAGAGAAAGATTGAAACTGAGTCTTACCAGGTGCGGTGGCTCACACCTGTAATCCCAGCACTTTGGGAGGTGGAGGCAAGAAGATTGCCTGAACCCAGGAGTTCAAGACCAGCCTGGGCAATTTTGTGAGACCTTGTTGCTACCATAAATAAAAAAATTAGCCAGGTGTGGTAGTGCATGCCTGTAGTTCCAGCTACTTGGAAGGCTGAGGTGGAAGGATTGTCTGAGCCCAGCAGGTTGAGGCTGCAGTGGCCGTGAACCTGCCATTGCCCTCCAGTCTGGGCGTCAGAGTGAGACTCCAACTCACACAAAAAAAGAAAGAAAAAAACTGAACCTTGCTCTCTGACCTAGGGATTGGCCCCTTGTAGAGGAAGAGGCAGCATTTTGTGATTTTCATAAAGACACCTTGTATATTAGGTTAAGAATTTCTGAGTTGAAAGAAACCAATTCATTTCCTCCCACCTCCACCTCCACCTCCACCTCCACCTCCACCCCTACTGCCTCTAATCTATTGTTCCTTCTAGATGGGGTCCCCAACCCCCTGGGCCAGTGTTACCTCTGCATCCAGTTCCTATTCCCATGGGAAAGTTACTGACAGAATAGAAGGGGGTAAACCACAGGACTAAGGAAGGGAAGGGAAGGATTTAACTTGGAAGGAAACTAATTAGAAGAGTGTATTTGGGAGAGACTTTAATTATTGGGTAGTCAGTCACCCTGTATCCTCGTGATGACTAGGGGGCAGCTCTCCCAGGAGGCCAGCTGTTCCTGCCCCTCCATGACCATGAAGGATGAGGTAATGTTGGTGCTTTTAGCCTCTTAAATGAGGGCTTGAAGGTGGGGAGGTCTAATTTCTGCCTTCACCACATCTTCAAAAAAAATTTTCTAATTGTGGCAGAATACACACAACATAAAACTTACCATCAGTGACATTTATACATTCACAATATTGTGCAACCATTACCACAATCTAATTCCAGAACATTGTCCGCACCCCAGAAGAAAAACCTGTACTCATTCTCCCCTTCCTGGCCCCTGAACTATGAATCTGTTTCTGTCTCTATGGCTTTGCCTATTCTGGACACTTCATATAAATGGAATCATCAATATGTAGTCTTTTGTGTCTGGTTTCTTTCACTTAGCATGATGTTTTCAAGGATTATCTATGTCGTAGTATGGATCAGCACTCCATTTCTTTTTATTTCTGAATAATATTTCATTGTACAACTGTACTACCTTTTGTTTATTCCTTTATCCATTAATGGGTATTTGGATTGTTTCCACTTTTTAGCCATTGATGAATGATGTTGCTGTGAACATTCATTTACCAGTTTTTGTTTGGACGTTTGTTTCCAGTTTTTTGGGTCTATACCTGGTTGTCTCCATGTCTTTTGACTTCCGACTTATTTGAGGTCAGCCGCCAGGAGGAGCTTCTTTCTAAGAGAGGAGGAAGGCAAAGAGACTGTGGCTGCCTCAGGAGATGATGGCAGAGCAGTGTGATGGTGGCAGCAAGCAGGACCCATGGCGGTGCAGGCGGGGGATGTGGAGGTCACCTTTGTCACGTCGGTTGAACCAGGAAATAGGTCAGGCTGGCCCAGGTGCCCTCCTCTCTTCTTTTGGCACCTTGTGGCCCCTCCTGGTTTAGTTTCGGGGTACCTCCAACCTTCTGTAGGTACCTACTTTTCCCTGTTGGGGGAGAGCTCCTTGGTCATCAGTGTCCTCACGTGTAAGCTGGGGCTGCTTCTTTTAGATAAATTAATCAGAGACATTCTAAAGAGAAATGCGGGGAAAGGACAGCATCATTATTTTCCTTGGGTGTGGCACTGAGGGTCAGTGCATAGGTCCACTGGTTCTTCAACCCCTGTGACGAGTGTTCTCCTCACATCTCAGCTTCTCACCCTTCTCACCAGGACGCATTAGCCAACGCCTTAAGGTGTTAACCTCCTCAGCAGGTGTTTGCCTTTTAAGTTGGGTAGTCTTGAAAACAGAAAACTCAGAATGACTGTTGATGGTGACCTTTCAGAGACCCTGATGGTCAGGTTGGGGTAGAGGTTGGTGTCATGATAGACAGAAACTGTGTGAAACCTGGTCTCAATCGGCATTTAAATGTCCCCCTTACAATGGGAACCCCCATTCATTGAGCATTCCTGGGGGCAGGCACCATCCTAGGTGCTAGGTTTATTATTGTTAATCTCCCCAATGTCATCCACGACTTGGCTCACATCATCATCATTTTGAGTTGAAGTCTCACTCTGTCATCCACGCTGGAGTGCAGTGGCATAATCATGGCTCACCTCAGCCTTGACCTCCTGGGCTCAGGTGATCCTTCTGCCTCAGCCTCCTGTGTAGCTGGGATTACAGGTGTATGCCACCACTCCCGGTTAATTTTTTTATTTTTTTGTAGAGACAAGATCTTGCTATGTTATCTAGACTGGTCTAGAACTCCTGGGATCAAGTGAGCCACTGTGCTCAGCCTTGGACTCACATTATCATCCTCTGTTGTATAAGTACAGAAATAGCCTAGTGCTTCATTTGCCTGTGGTCACATAGCTACAGGTGACCAAGTCAAGATTGGGACTGAAGGTGTTTTGAGCCTGAGGGCTGTTTTCATTGTTCCTCTGGGTCCCCCTCACTGAAGCCCTTTGCTGGCCTGTAGCAACTTCCCATTTCCTCCCAGGTTATTTGGACAAGCACCAATACAGCCTTCCCATATTTGACTGAAAGAGAAACTACAATATTTCACTCAAGGAGAGGGTTCCTGGCATCCTACCCTTCTGGTTCTAGAATACTTCTTTTTTTTTTTTTTTTGAGTTGGAGTCTTACTCTGTCGCCCAGACTGGAGTGCAGTGGCCACTCCCGGCCACCGCAGCCTCGACCTGCTGGGCTCTGGTAATCCTTCCGCCTCAGCCTTCCGAGTAGACAGAATTACAGGTGCACGCTACCATGCCCGGCTAATTTTTTGATTTATTGTAGAGATGAGGTCTCGCCTGCCCAGCCGGGTCTTGAACCCGCGGGCTCAGGCAATCCACTCACCTCAGCCTCCCAAAGGCATGGGATTACAGGCGGAGCCACCGAGTCTGGCTTCTAGAATATTTCTTTCTTCAGTCAAACACTCGTTATTAATCCCCCAATCCCCTTATGCCTACTTTACTCCCAAACCCACTGGCCAATATGTACATGTCTTGTACATGGGATATTTCACACACACAATAATGCACACACACCTCATTATAAGAATATTTCCTGACTGTCTTCCGATCCAGGAGAGACCAGAGCAGTGTGTGGAAGCCCAGGTAAACCTGCTTGGTGTGCGCTTGTGCTTAATGGATGTATTGTACTGGTGAAAAGGCAACCTGGGAGGACACTGCAGTGTGTTGGGCCTGGCTGCTGGCCACCTCACCATTACCTACTTGCTTAGAAGAGAAGACAATCATCCATATGGAATCAAAGAGGCACTGTGGGTTAGCAGGTGTAGGAGACAGACGCGTCCAGGGCATAGGGGAAAGCTTTTAATTAAGTTGTGAAAATTTATAATGAAACATACACTGCGGCTACACAGAGGGTAGAAGGGAGGCTGTGTTTATCCAAAATCCTGGGAGCAGCTTGGATTTACTCGTTCTCCCTGACGACACACCAGGGCACCGCAGGAAGCCGCAGCACATGACTGTGCAGCCTTCACAAAGCACAAGAGCAGCCCAGGAGCTCCTGTTACCTTTCAGTCTCTTATCTTCTTTTCCTAAGCAGGGGTCATCAGTGAGGAAAGAACCACTGCTGTGGGATGCTGAAGACATTTGGGAGCCGATTACCTTTAATGTGTCTGAACTGGCTGAGAAATTCACGGCCACTCTCTCTATGTGGCTGCAATTCTGATTTTCTTCAAAAAGCACAGCAATCGTGTAGGCTCATGTGGACCCTCTGTTTTTTATTTTTGTAACAATTTTTATTTTTGTATTTATTAGAGAAAATTTAGATGAAACCGATGAGTAGAAAGAAGGGAATAAAAATTGCCACAATTCACCACCTGGGAATCACAACTCTTTTAGCCTCTGTGTCTACTCTCTATCTAGTTTCTTTATATGCCATAACATTTTTCTCTGATTTTTAAACACGAAGCGTAGTATTGTGCCTGGTTAAAAGAATCAAACCACACGCAAACATATTCGATGTTGTCTCCGAGTCCTAGGTCTTTTATCCAGACTGATTCAGACACTTGGCAAGAGAAGCTCCATCCAGCTCTCCTAGATTCTTGGCGTCATTGTAGAATATTTTGCATCTCGCTCTGCGACAACTTGCATTAATTACTTCTGCTAGGTTTGCACAGCAGGCCTGGGGCGTCGTCTGCTGCTGGACTCTGTGGTCAGGGGATTTGGGACTTCAGATTCCACAGCGGGAGCTGGTAGAGTGATGGGGCCCCTGAAAGCACAGCACCCCTGTGAGTGATTTTCTGGGGAATCAACTAGGAGAAAGTTTAACTCTGCTAGCTGAACGGCATTTCTCCTCTAGGAAGCTGTCCCCTGTGCAGTGTCTCTGAAATCACAGATGCTTCTCACCCCTCATGTTAATACAGTCCTCGAGGCCACACATGTGCCGCCTGTGACCTCCCCCCAGGGGTGTCTGTGGACCATGCACTTCCCAGTGTCAAGTTATTCTGAGGTGACTTCATCAGCCTTTGACTTCCTGGCTTAAAAACACTTGCAGAAATGCCACATGAGTGTGACCTTCTCTTTCCTCTCCAACAGAAGCCTGGAATGGTCCCCCCTCCGCCAGGAGAGGAAAGCCAGACTTTCGTCCTTCCGCCTGGCTGGCAGAGCTACCTGTCGCCTCAGGGCCGGCGCTACTATGTCAACACGACCACCAATGGTGAGTCCTGCTCTTGGTACCTTTCAGGGAAGCATCCTGCACAAGCCCCCTGGGGTTCTGTCTCTCTGGAAGGGCAGTTTTTTCCCTCTCTCCTCTACCCCTCTGTTTTGGTGCTTTTTTTCCTAAAGTGTGTTCCCAGGACTTGCAGTAGAGTCTTGCTTTCCCCACAGTGCTGGGTGGTGGGATGCTGAGTCTGGCTCTATAGTTCTGGGAGTATGTTCTGAGGCTAGGCTGCGGTTCAATGTTTGGGTGGTCCTTGGAACCTTACATCTTATCTTCCCTGGCTATCTTTGTTGATTTAACCTCATCATCTGGGGCTGTGTTTTCCAAACACTATCTCAGAAGCTTCTATGACCAATAGAATTCTAAAACCAATAGTTTGAATAAAATTAACCAGTTAAGCTACTGCATGATTTCTTGGAATTTTGAAGGTACTGATGTTATTAAATCTTTGAAACAAGAATTGTAAATGTAAGACTTTCTAATTTCAATTCAACGTCTTTTTCCTTAAGTGTCTCTCTGGCTGACATTTCTCAGAATACTCTTTGGGAAATATCGCGGCTACCTATGGATTATCTATCCCATCAGATAGCATAGGCTCCATGTGCATTTCTGAGTTGAGTAGGACCACACTTGAATGCTGTGAATTAATAGGGACTTCCTGGGTCTTCAAATGACCTCAAGACCTCCAGAAGTAGGCTGAAGATGATCTATAAAAAAGGTTGCACAGTGCAGCAGATTATGTGACAAAGTGAATAAGGGGCACTGTTGCTGTGGTCTAGGGCAGGGCAGGGCAAACCAGCTAGTAGCCCTGTGTTCTGAGCTCCATGACTCCCCAAGGAAATTACCTTGGGGAGGTCATTAAAACAGAAGACTGAGCAGACTGAGAACTGAGAGGGCCCAAACCAAGAAAAGTTAGATTTGGTGGGAATCATAGGCATGCGTGCCAAAGGCAGAATGTGACGTCCTACCCAGATCCACTTGCTGACTCAGCCTTGGCCTCTTAAGTTCTTTCCTCTGCCCACCTGATTTCATGACCACCTCTTTCTACCTTGGGTGATCATTCATGTAGCTTATGATTATGAGCCTACACCGGGAGAGGTCCTGGTAACAGGAGAGCCAGCTGCTGTTTAGAGGAGACACAAAGAAGGCAGCTGACAGCTGCCATTCTGGGTGGCTGGCTTATTCATATCCCCTGGCAACCTGACCTTCTGAGAGCTCAAGAGGTGTGGTGTAAGTGAAGAGCTAACGGAGTTTCTAGGAAAAGAGAAGTAGGACTATTTCTAACCGTTCTAATCTTACGTTGCTCAAAACAAACACATGAACAGCTTTGCACTGTTACCCAAGACTCGAAGTTTCAGAGGAGAGTGTGTTTATATGCAGCGCCCATCTGCAAAACGCAGAATTGAGGCCATGGGATCTTGAGATCATCAAGTATTTGAATCCATTCTTGTCCTGAATTAGCTACTCTATCGTGAAGGGACGTGGGGGAGAAGGGCTTTCTAAAATCAGCATCTGTTTGTCTTTTTTTTTTTTTTTTAAATTAGAGAATAGTATATTTTCAGGGTAAAAAAATTCAGTACGTACAAAAGGTTTGTAAGTAAAAATCCTGGTTTCATTTCCCCAGAGCTATTTATCATGCATATCCTTCCAGATAATCATATTCTTGCACATTTAAACATATGTGCACTTTTTCTTTTTAAAATAAATTAGAAAATATCATCTATATGTTCTTTAAATTACTTTGACAATGTGTTGTAGATGCCTTCCTATACTTAGTACTTTTTGGTCTAATTCATTCTGTTTATTTATTTATTTTGAGTTGGAGTCACCCAAGTTGGAGTGCAATTGCATGATCACAGCCCCCACAGCCTCAACCTGCTGAGCTCAGGCAATCCTTCCAC
This sequence comes from Cephalopachus bancanus, assembly GCA_027257055.1. Taxonomy (NCBI): domain Eukaryota; kingdom Metazoa; phylum Chordata; class Mammalia; order Primates; family Tarsiidae; genus Cephalopachus; species Cephalopachus bancanus. Next base: position 6,102,518 of record JAPVLO010000052.1, read on the forward strand.
CTCAGCCTTCCAAGTTCATGGGACTACAGGCACGCACCACCATGCCTGGCTAAGTTTTTGATTTATTGTAGAGACGAGGTCTCACCATGTTTCCCAGGCTGATCTTGAACTCCTGGGCTCAGGTAGTCCTCCTGCGTTGGCCTCCCAAAGTGCTGGGATTATAGGTGTAAGCCACCGTGTCCAGCCTTCATTCTTTTAATACCTATGTAATAATCCATTGCATGAGTATGCTACCATTAAGTTATCTAGCTCTCTATTTATTCATGGATACTTAAGTCACATTTTGCATCAATAGACACTGTTTTTCTGGAACTCAGACCTGAGTATATGCCACTGGGTCAGAACTTGCTTCAAGGTCCTGGATGTAGTGAGCCCATGGAGGCTCCAGGCCAGGGGTCTGCAAATTTTTCCTGGAAAGGACCAAGTAGTAAGTAGTTTTAGGCTTTGAGAGTCATATGGTCTCTGTTACAGCCATTTGACTTTACTGTTATAGCATGAAAAGAGCCATAGATGCTTTGTAAATAAATGAGTGTAGCTATGTTCCAGTAAAACTGTATTTATGGATACCGAAATGTGAATTTCAAGTAACTTTTATGTGTTATGAAATGTCATTTTTCTTTTGATTATTTTTCATCTGCTTAAAAATGTAAAAGATGATCTTAGTTGGCAAGTGCCCTGGGCCATCTGATAATGGGAGTGGGCTGGGTTTGCCCACAGGCCGTGACCCCTTCTCTGGGTTATCTTTCGGCTACCGGAGGACCATCCTTCTCCTTCTCGTTTATGCTGAGGGCATGATCCTTGATCTTGCATTCTAGATACATGCCAGTTTTATTCATTAATTGCTTAATTCATTGTTTATCTGTCTGATTGATTGAATCATTCAACACATAGTTACTGGGCCTCAAATATGTACGGTTGAGAGAGTATTGAATATTGGGGATATAATAAGAAGAGTGAAACATCCCTGCCCTCAAATGACTTATCTTCTTATAGTAGAAGCAGATTTTAAATGAATACCTATTTGATTACAATCATGAGAAAGGCTGTGAAGGAGAAGTACCCCTGGGGGCTCAGGGGTGACTTCCTGGAGGAGGAGGTATCTTTCAGCTAGATGGGAAGAGTTTGGGATAGGAAATGTCTCCCTGACAGCAAAGAGCCTGTCATGTTTGTAAGGGTCATGCAGGCCTTGAACATCATATTAAGGATTCTGCTCAGTAGTCTAAGAAAGAAGCAAGCAGCTATCTTTCTGACTCTCCTCTGGAATCCTTTCTTAGACCTGTTTTGTTTGGCTGCTAAGCTATTTTTATGATTTTTGAATCTGACTGCCTTTCTGCAGGAAAGTAGCTATCGGAACAGTCACTCATTCTTCTCATACCTGTGTTTATCTTACTTCTAACTCCTGGAGGTACCTAAGTTTGTGTCTCCTCACTGCTGGACCAGCTGCATCTGTTTCTGCATGGACTCTTGCTGAAGCACTCTTCCTCCTCCCTCTCCAGCTGGCAGTTCATCAACATGCCAGATTAGGGATTAAGGGAGGAAGACTAGAAGTGTTTGAAAGAAATGTAGATAAAGAGAAAAGATGAACGTCCTGCCTAGAACAGGGACGGTGCTTCCACAGCTCTTCCTCTTTGTCTGTCTGCCTTTCTTTCTAATGCTTCTAGTCTTCCTTCCTTAATCCCTAATCTCTTCTTTCTCAGAGGGAATTTGGGCATAACAGTGTTCTGTCCCGATTTTATACCACATACAAATATAACCAGGTGGTAATTTAAAGGTTTAATTTTCATTTGTATCATCTTGGCTTGGCTACTCTGTTTATTTTCGCATCCATTTAGGATTTTATGGGTGAGGTTGTCACAGTGCTAGCCACTGGGCCAGGCTCTGGGGATGCAAAGTCAAACAAAGTGCCATCTCTGCTTTCAGAGCCTGCAGTTTAAATGCGGCTAGAGAAACGTATAAACCTGTAAGTGTTATGGATATTAGCGTGGACATCGGGGGGCTCAAGGAAAGGTTTAGTCAGCTTTATCTGGGTAATCAACCAAGCCTTCAAGGAGGGGCCCCTTGACGCAGGCATTCCCAACTGAGGTTACAGCCTGAGCAAAGGCAAGCTGATATGTTGGCACTGGCCAGGAACAAAGAGGTGAGAGGGAGTCAGGATCCCTTGGGGCATTTTGAGGAGTCAGGTCTTTATCCTGTGGGCTGCGAGAAGTCATGGAAAGTTTCTAGACAGTGGCATGACATGATCAGAATTTTGTGTCAAGGTTGCTTGTGCAGCAGAGTGAAGGCTTTTAGGACAGGAAGCAGGGAGCCCAACGGACTAAATGAGAAGAGAAATAATGAGGTCAAATACCAATTCTACAGCAGTGGCTGGAGAGAGGGTAGGAGCTGATCTGTCAGACAGGATATGGCAGGTCAGGGACAAGGAGCACTCAAACTCCTCCCGGTTTTCTGCCTTGTTGATGGAACCATGCAGTGAAAGTAGGGGACACAAGAGAGGCACAGGCTTGAAAGAAAGAAAATGAGTTCATGTTGCACATATGGCTCCTTGGGGGACATTCAGAGAGAGATGGCTAGCATATATTTGGATGGATGGATCTGTGACTCAGAGGATGTCTAGGTTAGAGATGGGAACTTGGGGAGCCACGTGGGTCCACGGCTGGCACGCAGAGCAGAATGGATTTCATCCTTGCTTGGCCCCTTTGCCTGGTCACTGTTGCATAGTGACCAACCTGCCCAGCCACACGTGGTGGCCCAAGATTTATCCTTCATGAACAGAGAGATAATTGGGAGGATGCAAAGATCACCAGGGCAAGCCCGTAGGAGGGAGACTTGCCACACAACGTTTAAGAGAAGACCCAAGGAAACTTTGCAGGAATTGTCAGGAAAAGGTAGTGTCATGAAAGGCAAGGAAGAAAAGACTGTCAAAGAGGAGAAGTCAGAGATAGACTGAAATAGAGATCAGACTTATGGTAGGGACGCTATTTTAAATCACTGGGAAAACACAGATAATTTAGTAAACAGTATTGGGCCAGATGACTGACAGGAAGTTTCCATGGGTTAATGCACAAATGCGGTTGCTTTGTTATAAACTCACCAACATCATCAGCACGTGCTCCATGAGACTTCGGGAAGTCCCCATATCACTTGTTCCCCCACAGCTTGTGGTTCTCCAGGGGATTTCATCATGCAGAGTGGCCTTCACTTCAACCTCAGGAATTCCAGTTTCTCCGATATCATCGGGAAATTGCTTGTCCTGCACTGTCTAGGAAATTGTTCCATTCCCATCCAAAGTTGACTCTATTATGAAAAGTTGGGATTGTGTTTAGTTCATGGATAGTGAGTTATTAGCAGAAGCCTACCCTGTCCAGGGACCTGAGCTACTGAAAAGTTAAGCTAGTTAAGTCTTTGTCTGTGTGGGTTGCTATAACAAAATTACCATAGGCAGGGTGGCCTATAAATAACAGAAATTTATTTCTAATAGTTCTGGAAGTTGAGAAGTCCAAGATCAAGGCACTGACAGATTTGGTGTCGGGCGAGGTCATGCTTTCTGGTTCATAGAGGGCTACCTTCTTCTGCATGGTGGAAGGGCAGATAAGCTCTCCTGAGCCTCTTTTATAAGGGCACTAATCCTTATATTTTTATAAGGGTACTAATCCTTTTATGATATTTTATAATACATGAGTCTGGAGTCCTCATGACTTAACTACCTCCTAAAGGCCCTACTTCTTATTACTGTTACATTGGAGATTGGATTTCAACACATGAATTTTGGGGGGACACAAACATTCAGACCATAGCAGTGGTAAGAGGGACCTCTTACTTACACAACTGATGATTAGATTCCAAAAGACGTAGCACAACTTTGTTTGTTTCATTTATAATTGGGAGGCCAGATATGCATGCCTAATCACTTACCAGTGAGAGGTCATGGGTATTCAGATCCTCTTTTTGGAGAGATGCTGACCTATGTTGTTTAGGATACATTTTTGACATTTGGACATTGTAGGGGTATTTAAAGCTAGTATTGAAGGCCAAGATTAGTTTTGTTTAATGTGTAAGTCAGTATTTTACCTTATATTAATGACTCTTTGTACACTCTAAGTTCAGTAGTTTTATTTCTTTTATTTTATCTTTATCTTTTAATTTTAAAGGAAGAGGATCATTTGAGGCAGCATCTTAATCCTTTTTTGATAGAAAGCAGAACCTGAGGCAAGGATTAAGTATTAACACCTTATTTAAGAGATACTCACCCAGAGCAGTGAGGGTGGATATGAAAGGGAACCAGGGCTGGGAAGATGCCACATGGTGCTGGCTAGTGTTTGCAAGTGAGTTGCTGAGAGACACATCAGGCTGTCCAGTAGGTGTGTTCACTTCTCAGGAAGTGCTGTAAAGAGGAACTGGGCCTTGGAGTAGTTGGTAGGAAAGCAGACCTATTTTGTCTGCTCATCTCCCTCTTGTCTCCTATTTCCCAATGGCCAAGCTTATCCTCTTAGAAAGCTATTTCCCTACATATTTGGGTTGTATTATCTGACTCCGAGCTGCCTCTCAGAAAGCTTGATTCTACCCTCTGGAGTAATGCTTCATCCAAGCCCAAGGTGAGAGGTCAACAGAGCATGAGTGAGGTACCAACCAAAATAGAAGGTGGCTGTTCAGGGAAGTATAAGAAAGAGTCCAATTTCTATGTCCCAGTACAGAGACTCTCCTAGAACTAAGTGCTGTGGTGCACATGTCTCCAATGTCCAGATGACTTAATCATTTTGTTTTTTGTTTTTTGGTTTTTGGTTTTTTTTTTGAGTTGGAGTCTCACTTTCTCGCCCAGACTGGAGTGCAGTGGCCACTCCTGGCCACCACAGCCTCGATCTGCTGGGCTCCGGTGATCCTTCCGCCTCAACCTTCCAAGTAGCCGGAATTACAGGCATGCGCTACCACACCCGGCTGATTTTTTGACTTATTGTAGAGATGAGGTCTCGCCAAGTTGCCCAGGCGGGTCTCGAACCCGCAGGCTCAGGCAGTCCACTCACCTCAGCCTCCCAAGCCACGGGATTACAGGCTGAGCCACCAAGCCCGGCGACTTAATCATTTGTAAAAGTGGGTTTCAGTGGCCAGTGACTCTTACTTCATAATCATCTGGGGGAGACCTTCGAAGTCCTCTAACACAGGGTTGGTAAAATACAACCCATGGGCCAAATTTAAGTTAAAGCCCATTTTTATAAATAAATCTTTGTTGGAACACAACCATGCCCTTTTGATTATATATTGTCTATAGCTGGTTTTACACTGAGATTGTAGAGTTGAGTCCAGACAATCCCCAATTTGAGAAGATTGTACTTCATTATTTTTTTTTTAACTTGGTATGAAAGTAAAATGAAATATTTTGGTATGAAATATTGTATTTAAGTAGAAACCATACTTCAGTACAATATTCAAAAAATTACACGAGCTATTCAACACTTTACTGTTTTTGCCCAGTGTAGGCTAATGGGAGTGTTCTGAGCATGCTTAAGGTAGCCTGGGCTAGGCTATGATGTTTGGTGGGCTAGATGTATTGCATGCATTTTCAACTTGACATATTTGCAACTTACAATGAGTTTATTGAGATGTAGCCCCATCATAAGTCAAGGGGTATCTGTAGTTGCAGCAGAGACCATGTGACCCTCAAAGCGAAAATATTTACTATTTGACCTTTGACAGAAGACATTTGATGATCCCTGGTCTTCGGATTTCCACATAAGGAAATGGAGTCAGCCACATGGTAAAAAGACTTGCTCCAAGTTATCTAGCCATTTACAAGGAAGCTGGGTGTGGTGGCTCAAGCCTATAATCCCAGCACTTTGGGAGGCGGAGGTGAGAGGACTGCCTGAGTCCAGGGGTTTGAGACCAGCCTGGGCAACTTGGCAAGACCTTGTTTCTACAATAAATAAAAAAATTAGTTGGTAGTCCTCACCTGTGGTTCCAGCTACTTGGATGACTAAGGTAGAAAGATCACATGAGCTCAGCAGGTTGAGGCTGCAGTGGCCATGGGTGTGCCACTGCACTCCAGCCTGGGTGACAGAGTGAGACTTACTCAAGACAAAGCAAAACAAACAAACAAAAAAGCCCTGCTATGATTAGACCCCCAGCCTTCTAATCTCCTTTTTGCCTCAGTATTCGGAAGGAGGGGCATGGGTAGTGGTAACTTAATTTAGAATAAGAATGAGTTTATAGGTGAGTAGATAAAGAAAAATAATCTGAAATAAAAATTATTTTTAAGGAAAACCTACCCATCTTTTTCAGCCAGATCCCAGGAGTGCTGGGAATTGTTTTTAAGGACTTTTGACAAAGAATCTATGTCTATAAATGTTTTGTTATGTTTGTGAGTGAAGCTTGAAGGACTAAACCAGGCTTTGAGCTTTGAATTCATTTGCCAAATAGTCAACAATTTTCTTGATTTCTTGTTTCAATTTTTTTTTTTTTTAATGAGTAGATTCCCATTTAATTTTATTATGCCAGGAACTAATGTGAGTTTCTGGGTAAGTTTTCCAGTAGAACACTTTTTAAAAGGGTTTTTTGAGCTTTTCCTTGTTACAAATAATTGGATCCTTTTCTAACTCCCCAAATAGAACAGCTCTGAAAATTCCTTGTTAATAAAAATTGCCCTCAGAAGGTTCTACACCCAGAAGCATTCGTCTATTTTCTTCTGTGCATCTGTGTTGAGTAAATGTGAGACTAAAGAAATGTTTGCATCGGCCACATTTGGTTGATTAAATTTGTGTGTGTGTGTGTGTGTGTGTGTGTGTGTGTGTGTGAGAGAGAGAGAGAGAGAGAGAGAGAGAGAGAGAGAGAGAGAGAGAGAGAGAAACGAGAACGAGCACACCAGCCTAATTTATATGAATCCTGATTTTGGCTTCATTATTTTTCTTTGATGGAAGGCTGTTAGACCTTAAAGCTTACTATTAATCTGCTTTTGTGTGGGTTTTGTTTTCTCTTCTAGGGCATCCATTCTAATTTGTAATGTTTAGGTAGTATTTAAGTATATAACACACCCCTCATTTTTCACTAGTTTTGAAGACCGATACTCTCTCATTTGTGACAAGTGCCAAGTGGAGAGTCATTCACACTACCAGTGACTTGAAGACCCACAAATGTACAAAGACAAAAGAGACAGATTTATTGTTTACTCTATTCTGGGAAGTTGAATTACTTTGCAAAAGATTGCTTATTGGTAAACAATGTGAGAATGTTCCTCATTGGCTATTAGCAGTATACAGCTCAGATATAGAAGTGGAACAAAAAGGAATGTATGGAATATGACCCAGCAGTTCCACCCCTAGCTCTATACCCAAGATAACAATTGAAAACATATGTCCACTTAAAAACCTATGTATACACAAGAGGAGACCCCAAAAAACCCAGAATTTATTTATAAGAAAGTGTGTATTTATCCTTATAATCACCTTCAAAGTACTCTTTGATACAATACACCTATCAAGGTGTTTTTTCCACTGCTCAAAACAGTTTTTGAACTCATTAATTTTGATGCCTTTTAGTGCTTCTGCCATTTTTTGTTTTAACTCTTCTACATCAGCCAAATATTTCTCTTTGAGGACATTTTTCATCTGGGAAACAAACAAAAAAGGCACTTGGGATGAGATTGGGTGAATAGGCAGGGTGGAGCAAGGGGGTCATGCCGTTTTTGGTCAAAAAACTGCTGAACACTCAGGGTGGTATGGGCAGGTGTGCTCATAAATCACCCATCATGAAATGGGCCAATGCACTGAAAGAATCTTAAAAAAAAAAAAAAAATTTGGTGAAGCTGAATGCAGCCTCTTAACAGCAACGCTAATTGGCACACTGATGCCAATGGGTTCCTAGAATACTTACTTAGTGGGGGGAAGCCTGTACTACGAGGGAACTGTCCTCCAAAAAATAATTCTGTGTTTTCTGGGCGACATCCCCCTATATGTTCACAGCAGTATTATTCATAGTGACCAGAAATGACTCAAATGCCCATCAACTGATGAATGGATAAACAAAATGTGGTGTATCCATATGATGGAATATTATTCATCAATAAAAAGGAATGAAGTACTGATTGATACATGCTAAAACATGAATGAACCGCAAAAACATCATGCTAAGTCAAGCTAGACACAAAAAGCCACATCCTGTATGATTCCATTTATATGCAATGCCTAGACTGAAAAAATCCTACAAGCAGAAAGGAGATTAGTGGCTGCCAGGGTCTGGAGTCTGGGGTGAATGGAGAGTGACTGCTCATGGGTATGGGGGTTTTGTTTTTGTTTTTGTTTTTTTTTGAGGTGATGAAAATAGTCTAAAATTACATAGTGCTGAGGGTTATACAGCTCTCTTAATATACCAAAAACCACTGTATTATATGCTTTTTGAGGGTGAATTTTATGGTATGTGAGTTATATTGCAATAAAATTGTTATTAAAAACAGGCATGTGTGGGCATGGTGGGCAGGCAAGTTTGTGACTTTCTTGGCATCCTTCAAAAACTGTTCCTTAGATGTCAGGGAGTCCTTCTGCCTGATTCCCAGACTTTGGGGAGTATCAGATGCACCTAGGAAGTGGAGTTTGGTTAAAACAAAGAAACAAGCAAAAACAATACACAGATCTCACCACAGATCTACTGAATCAGAATCTGCTATTTGGAAAGAGTAAAAAAAATTTTACTTTACATTGTTAAGTGTTTTCTAATGGTTCCCATCTACTTTTTACTTGCAAGGACATTTAGTAAGAACAAAATGGGTAGAGGCAGAGTCCATGGATCAAATATTATAAAATTGAAGAGCAAATATAGATCTAATTTTCTCTTGTACAAGTGTAATGAGAAACTACAGTTTTCTTTAAACAGGTACATACGCACTATAGTCCCAAGGTTATAAAGGTTATATAACCATAAACGATTTTAGAATCTCATGGAAGAGCTACCTGAAGACAAATAATAACTCAATTTTATGGTGACAAGATTTAGAATGAGTATAAAACTGCCAAGAAAGGCCCTTTACCTGGCTGGTGTTTATATTCTTAAGTGTTGTCAGGGTAGCTGACTTGCGTGTATTTTCTAGCCTTTATTCTTATTTTTATAACATGATGTAGAGGCAGGTCCTACATTTTCCAAGCTTTTGAGTCAATAGCTCAAAAAATTGTTTTGATCTCAGCATTTTTGCTATTTAAAAAAAAGAAATACCCACAGACTTTTAACTTTGTTTCTAGCTAAGCCTAAGTCAAAGAATTAGGTTTTACACCATGTTCATTTGTGCATTCTGCATGTGGACAAGCCTCGCTGCCTTCGAGGAACTTAGAGTCTAGGGTGAAACAGTTCAGGCCTTGGGAGTTTGGAGGAGTTGTCAAGTTTTTTCTTTCACCTTTCTCTGGAGACCTTTGGACTGGGGTATCCTAACCTCTGCTTGGGTTAGGAAGAGTGTACCAGCATATAGTCACTGTCTCTTTACCTTGCATTGCACTGAAGAGACCCGGTGGCTTAGTAGAGTCCAGTGGGAGGGGTCTGCCAGCGAGGAAAAGCTAATTTGTAAGGATCTCTACCAGCCATTTAGATCAACCAGTACTCACTGATTAAAGGCCAGAGAAAATGCAGGCCGACTATGAATTGTGTACCCATAAGAAATACTGTTTGCGTGGTTTGAACTCTTTTTTCAAGAGTGCTGGTCTGTGATGACTGACTCCCTAAACAAATGACATTATAATGTCTCAGGAGGCAGGGAGAAGGGGAGAGAGGAGATGGCAGTCGGGCAGGGTCAGGACCTCTGGAATCCTGGTGAGCTGTCCTGCCAAGACACAGATAGATGTCACACGCTGTGTTGTCTTCAGGCTAAAGACTCTTCACAGAAGCATTTTATTCTGTGTACACAGTACTTTAAAATGTTCAATTAGTTGCTAACATTGTAAATTTGTTTTCTGTTTAATAAACATCTGAATACCTGTCTTCTTTCCAAGAATCGTAAGATGTGGCCCCACCTGGCCCACCTTCCTACCCGCACACAAGGCAGTTGAGAAGGTTGCCACTACCTGCGATGAAAAACAAAACAAAACAAAAGCCACAACTCAGCTGGGCTTCATGGATGTATTTTCTGTGTCCAGCTCTGTAGGTGAGTTTTGGCCCTGTGTTAGAGGGAGCCTCATGGTTCTGCATCCAGTATTGCAGGTGAGGGGCAGGATCACACAAGATCAGAGAAATACTTTCTGAATGCACTTGGAAATGGAAGTTATGAAAGGGGACCAAGCAAGAAAATAAAAAATCTAGGGCGAAATGACTCACTATCAACAGTTATGAAGTATCAGTTTCAAGAGGGATCTTAAAACTCATCCCACTCTCTGGCTTTTTCTTGCGCTCTCCTGTGTGTTTGGTATATTTGTGGCAAGAATTGCCTTTTTGAGGTTTGTGTGAGCCTTTGGTTGTAGCAGGACGTTCAGACTCCAGGAAAGGGCAGTCTGTTCAGATATAACTGCTGCAGCTGTTTTTAAAGGGTTAGATTCCATGGAGTCAGTGAAATGCCTAGCACGAATGGAGATTATCTGTAGGTTATATTCTAATGAGTGAGTGGGCAAGGACCATGTGAACTGATTATCAAGCAACAAGTGTTTGCTAAATGCCTTCTCTGTGCCCGGCTCTAATTATCCACTTGGATGGCTTCTTACATGGGTGGTGTGGGCGAACACAAAGCAAATGGCTACTTGTTTGCAAAGACTAAGTGCTTTCTGAAGTGGATATGAGATTGTTAAAATGAGACTTTCCTTGTGGTCTGGAGTCAATTTTTTTTCTTGTTTGAATGCACCCCTGCAAGTCCCTTCTGGCTCTAAAAACTTGAGGAAACCAGGAGTCACAACCCCAGGGTTTTCATCACCCATGACTGTTTGAGATTGTGCTTCCAAATGTAAAGCTGGCAAGATTTCCTGTTGATGAGATCTTTATTGTTGGAGGAAGACCACAGAGTGGGGTAACAGCTTTTTTGTTATTTCTGTCTGAGCTGGATTCCAAAGTAGGCAGTACTCATTCAAGAGGTGTGGGAGGAAGAAAACAGGGTGAGAAGTTAGTCATGCAAGATGCCAGTGTTTCCTGCATGCCCACTCCCTGTGAGTGCTGTGCCTGGCAGCGCAGAAGGTGCACTGAGACCCACAGAGGGTCTTGTCATCCTTGGGCAGATCATGGACTCTGTTGTGCACAAAGTAGGCATCCTGGAAATTTCTGTGGACTGAAGTGCCTGCCCTTTCGCCGGCTGTAGTTAACACCTATCTGTACACCCAAAGATACCCTCAGCCCCAGGAGAACCAGCTCCTGTCACAACATGGTCTGCCACTGGCATGGATTATGGGACTGATATGCTAGAGTAAGGGCCTGTTCCTTCCCCTAAAACTTGGCATTAACCCATTTGGCGGCCAGATTGTAGGGATCCAGTGGGGGGCCTTGGTGACTAGGGGCACTTGGGACAGGGAGGTTGGAGCGGAAGCAGCTCTTCTTTGCTGGCTAATAGATTTCTTGTTACCCCTCAGGGCTGTGCCAGACACTCTCTGTTGCTGAACCACCAGACTCCTCTGTCTCTTGTTTCTCCAAACTTTTTACCCCCGGATCAATGTCCATGTGTTAGCTGGACCTCCATCCCATTCTCCTGCCATCCCCAGCCAGATCCAGCCTTCTGCTTCCTCTTCCAGGTTGAGTTGTGTCCCTCAAAAGATACTGAAGTCCTAACCCCCCCCATACTTTTGAATGTGACCATATTTGGAAATAACGTCTTTGCAAATGATCACATTAAGATGAGGTCTTACTGGAGCATGGTGGACCCACATCCAATATGATGGGGTCCTCCTAACAAGGAGAAGTGTGGACTCAGACACAGACACACATAGAGGGAAGATGATGCGAAGACACAAGGCAGAGGGCACCTGTGAGTCAAGGAATGTCCACAAGCCAGGAGAGAGACCTGGGACAGATTCGCCCTCACATCCCTCAGAATGAACCAACCCTGCCAACACCTTGACTTTGGACCTCTGCTCTCCAGAATTGTAACACAATACATTTCTGTTTTTTTAAGCCACTCAGTTTGAGTACTTTGTTATGCCAACCCCAGGAAACTAATATATCTCCCCTATCCAGGTGTAACATGCCAATAGTGCTTCTTTCGGGACAGTTTAGCCAAACCAGTGGTATTGTGCCCTCTGTGATGCTGTGGAGAGGTTGTAGTCTGTCCATACATCTCCTTTAAAAAAAAAATACTAAAAATATACTTTTTTGTAGAGTGTCTCACTATGTTCCCAGGCTGGTCTTGAACTCCTGGCCTCAAGCAATCCTCTTGCCTCAGCCTCCCAAAATGCTGGGATTACAGACGTGAGCCACCACCACACCTGGTATGTCCCCTATATCTCAATTCCTGGCGTGAGGTCCAGCTAGCATGAGCAGTTGGAAGGGTAGCCTGCTTCCACACTGCACTGCCAGGCCCTCAGTGAATATGGGGTCTGAGTTCTTGCTTGAAAGAGCTGTCTGGGTACCACAATTATGGTAGTTCCAAGAGAAATTTATTCTTCTTTTGTTCTGATTTTTGTTGTTTTGGTGCAAGCTGCACTTCTAAAACAATTCTGCACTTCTAAAACAATTGATTTTCAAATACTTGGATCCTTCTCTTGGCTGCTCTTAATTATACTAGAAAGAACTTGGCCAAAGGTCCTGCCTGAAGCTCTGCTCTTTCCTGTTGGATTAAGTTCTTTTATGCATCTGCAGGATCCTGGGATCTCAGTTCCCCCATCTCTAAAGAGAGAATCTAGTTCTGAAAACCTTTCAGTCTCTGTGTTTTCCCCTGAGGCACAGACCCTGATGGCCACTCAGCTCCTGCCTCCACCTCCCTTCTCTCCTGATTGCTGCTGACTGGGTGCTCCCATAGCCCCATGAGGTGCTGTTGCACCAAGTGGAAGGTGCTCGCTCAGTGTTTTGTTCCAAGTCATGGGATTCTCTTTTTACTTTTCTGTGTTCTGTAACATTTCTTTTTCTGGGCCTGTATTACTTTTCTAAGTAGGATAAAAATAATTTCTCTGAAATAGAGGAGAGGACTTGAGCTTAGTGCTAAAGCTCTCTCTTTTGCTTCCCATTCCCCACATAACACTTCATCCTCCTCTGTCCTTCTTTGTTTCTCAACCTTCTTTTTCTTTTTTGAGTTGGAGTCTCACTGTCACCCAGGCTGGAGTGCAGTGGCACACTCACAGCCACCCCAGCATCGACCTGCTGAGCTCAGACGATCCTTCTGCCTCAGCCTTCCAGGTAGCCGGAACTACAGGTGCACGCTACTATGACTGGCTAATTTTTTAATTTTTATTGTAGAGATGAGGTCTTGTCAAGTTGCCCAGGCTGTTCTCGAACCTGTGGGCTCAGGCAATCCCCTCACCTCAGCCTCCCAAAGTGCTGGAATTACAGACTTGAACCAGCATGGCTGGCCTCAACCTTCTTTTTCTTCGCATACTCTTCCCTCTTCCCAGCTTGAATCCTCTTGTTTTATCTTTGGGCACTGCTAAGCTAAAGAAGTGGTCTTGTGTTCTGGGCAACAGGGATTTGCTCCAGGGCCAGGCTGCACAAACCTGAGACTTAAAAGACTCAGGTCTTTTTAATATGGTGTGAGGGGAGTCCAACGATGAGCTGGCTCATGTTCTCTCTGCCACCAAAGGAGGAGTGCACCAGGTTGGGAGGTGAGGAGACGACTCCTCCTTGTCTCAGATGGAGACTTCGCTTGCTTTCTGCTTCTGGTATATGAAAGCCAGAAGTGTGGATTGGTGAGGGGCAGGGAGTTGGGTGTCACTGCAGAAAATAGTACAGAGAGGACAGAGCAGAGGCAAAGCCTCGGGAAGTAGAAGGACAGAAAGGGCCCAGGGTACATGATGCTGTTGAACACCACGTCCCCACCCTCTTTCATAGGAAACGTGAACTCTTATTACCTTGCATGCAAATATGGGACTTAATTAACGAACAGGATTTAGAGGTAGCGATGAAAAACCTGAAGCAGCTTTTAAGACGACTTGAATATTTGTTGTATTTGTTTACTCTCAGGTAAGTCACCCTGTTGGATTCACTTTTCTTTCATTTCTTGGACCAACCTAACGTAGTTTCTGCAGTTTTCATCCTGTTATGTGGAAATGGCGGGAGCTTTCAAGTCAGGAGTAATTTGTGAGTTGTTTTGATTCTTGTGCCTTTTTGTAATGGCCCTACCTCCAACACCTGGATAAAGGTAGCATCTATTGCAGAAAGAACTTTGACCTTCCTTGTCTTCCTCTAGACCAGTTGTTCTCAAAGTGTGGTTCCCAGACCAGCAAGCAGCATCATCATCACCTGGGAAGTTGTTAGCTGTGCTATACCCAGCCCTTCCTTTTAGGCCCTACCCCAAACCTACTGAGTCAGAAACTCTGGGGCTGAGGCCCAGCAATTTGCATTTTAACATCCCCTCCAGACTGTGATGCTCTCTCAGTTGAAGGACCATGAGTCGAAACTGACCACCTCAGTATGAAGCAGGCTAAGTCATAGTAAAGGGTTAACAGCTTCAGTCTATGTTTTAACTGGCCATCCAAGGTATTCTGATGTGCTCAGAATCATTTAAGCCCACCTTGAAGACTGCCCCTGGTCCTAGCATCCTCCCATTTTGCTGAATGAATATTTCAGTCCTCTTTACAGAGAGGTTTTTAAACCTGCTCATGCAATTTCCCAAGGAATCTGATTTCATTCAACTACAAAATGCTACCTAGTTCTTCCCCATTTTGTGTGGTCTTCTGTATCCTGAATGCCCTTTTTGTTGTTTGAGAATTGCTTTGTTTGTCCAGAATTCCTGTACATGTTTTGCAGTGTGGATGATAAGGACTTTTCTTATGTGCCTGAAGGAGCCTCAGGGAAGCCTTTGAGTCTCAGGGCTGAGTGGTCTTCCTCTTCCGCAGGAATCCAGCAGATTTGCAATTGCTTTTGTGGCTGCACCTGAGAGATTATTGCTTATTTCTTTCCTAAAATAACTGTAACTCTTTCTGACAATTTTCCCAAGTCCTGCAAAAAACAACACTTGCAGTGATTTTGAGCATTATTTATAAATGTAAAGTCACACCTTTTACTGGAAAATCTCCATATAAGGATTAGCAATGTGGAGCAATTGAAGTTAATAAATGCTGAGTTTCTCAGAAAACAACAACAAAAAGATGATGTA
The DNA here is from genome assembly GCA_027257055.1 of Cephalopachus bancanus. Taxonomy (NCBI): domain Eukaryota; kingdom Metazoa; phylum Chordata; class Mammalia; order Primates; family Tarsiidae; genus Cephalopachus; species Cephalopachus bancanus. Next base: position 6,117,699 of record JAPVLO010000052.1, read on the forward strand.
TAAGTGGAAAGGACCACTTTATGGGAGGAGAAAAAGTTTTGAAAGAAGAAGAAATTGTATGGTATGATTTTCCATGGAGAGATTATGGAAGTTCTGCTTGAGGCGTATTAAAAAGCCAAAATTCAATATGGTCCTAGAAGACTGTTCCGTATGTCAGTCTAATGGCTTCTGGACTGGACTGGTATTAGCCATTTACAGGGCAGTGTGGTTTGGTGGATTTCTTGAGCAGGGACTGTCCTATTATGGTACTAGAAACCCACCCATGTTAACTTATGGAAAAGGAGCATTTATTAGAGGAATATGGGGGTATCTCACAGAAGTGCAGGCTCAGGACTGGAAAATCAGGTGCTGACGTTTGTCCCTTCCTTATGCTGTCTGATGCCACTTTTTTTCTCTGGGTTTGCCTCCTGCATCTCTCTGCAAGCTTGTCTTTTCTTCTTCAGAAGCCATTTGACAGAAAAGGCTACTCTTGGTGGAAGGTGGGTAGCCCCAAGCTGTGTTCTTTACAATTCCTGATAGGTCCAACTAGCAGTAGGCAAGTAGTCATGCACATGGCATGTGGGTCTACACAGCAGGAATCCTGGGGTTTGGACAGTTCTTAGAGAAGGGTTTTGATTAGGTATAGTGGGATATTGTGGAATACATATTTGGTCTTCTGTCTGGTTCCTGGCCTAAACCTTTGAAATATCCAGAGTTTTAAGAGTATATTTTGTATGCTAATAAAATGATTGGTGACTGGGGGCCCCTGGGTAGCTTCTGGATGGGGACTGGCCACAAAAACCAAGACACAGTTAGAGGATTAGGACTTTCAGCCTCCCCACCCCCAACCTCTGAGAGATGGAGAGGTGGAGATTATCACCAATGGTCAATAATAAAATTAATCATGCCTACATATTGAGGCCACCATAAAAACTTAAAAGGACTGTGTTCAGAGTGCTTTTGGGTAGCCGAACCCATAGAGGTACCTGGAGTGTATTGTGCCCAGAGGGATTGTGGAAGCCCTTCATTCCTTCCCACGTGCCTTGCTTCATGAATCTCTTCCATCCAGTTGTTCATCTGTATCCTTTGTCATATCCTCTGTAATAAATGGGTAAGTGGAAGTAAAGTGTTTCCCTGAGTTCTGTGAGCTGCTTTGGCAAGTTAACTGAACCCAAGACAAACCAGAATTTACAGCCGATCTATCAGAAGTATAGGTGACAACCTACTACTTGTGATTGGCATCTAAAGAGGGGCACAGTCTTGTAGGATTGAGCCTCCAACCTGTGAGATCTGACACTATCTCCAGGTAGATAATGCTAGCATTAAGTTATAGGACACCCAGCTGGTGTCTGCTGGAGAATTACCTGGTTGGTATGTAGGGGAAATCCCCTACAAAATTATGTCAGAGGTACTGAGAGTGGTGTTGAGTAGAGAGTAGGAGACACTGTTTAGTTTTTCCTGTATCATCAGATGTAGCAAATGATTTTAATTTTTTATGTTTTATAATTCAGACTGTGATTTTTTGAAAACTCCATTTTAATAGACAGATTAGCCAATCTTTTCCTTTTACTATATCTACCCTTTGAAGTCATACTTAAAAAGGTCTTTACCAGTAAAAGATGGTAATATTTTCTTCTGGAAGTCTTATGGACTATTTTTCCCCCTTTAAAATTTTAATCCATATGGAACTTAATTTCAGAAAATGTGTGACGAATGTACTTACCTTAATATTTTCTGAATAGTTTGCCCATCATTCAAACAGCATTGATTGGCTGATTCAGCCTTTCACCATTGCCCTAAGAAGCACCTCTTTACCATATGCTAAGCGAGTCTACTTGAGTCTGTTTCATGTTCATCTTTTTCCATGGATCTTTCTTTTTATTCCTGCAACTACACCATACAATTTTGTCTTCCTATTATGGAAATTTCTTGTGTACTCAAATGGGAATACTTTAAAAGTATAGTCTTCTTACTTTGGTTTCATTTTTAAGAATGAACCAGATCAAATACTTTATGAGTATTATTTCAGCAATTTTCCATGCATATATAATCATATGCAGTTTATTTATGCCTTTGTATAAGAATGAGCCTTTTGTAGGTCTTAGAGATCTTTTTCACATCAGCACCCACAGACCTACCTCATTCATTTTAGCAGCTTCTAGCCATCCTGTCAGTACAATATAATCAGTTTCCTGTGATTATGGACATTTAGGTTGTTTCCCAGGAGTTTTTTCCCTTTAACAAAAAATGCTCCACAAAATACCTTTATGCTTACATTATTGCACACTTAGAATGGTTATTAGGTCAAAGAATATGGGCATTTGGGATTCGGACAGATATTGCCAACTTGCCTTTCAAAGAGAGGTATTCCCATGTGCTTTTGCAGATCCTGGCTAACTAGGGGTTATCAGTCACAAAAGATCTTATTTATCCCACGGGTAAAAAAAATAGTGTCATGTAGTCTTAGTTTGTTTTCCTCCAATTTCAAGTGACAATGGGCATCTTTTCTTGTTTATTGATCGTTTGTAACTGTTTTTCTGCAAACCACCCATGTTTTTTGCTTTCTAAAAATTGGGCTACTCACTGATTTGTAATTTATACTATTTGAAGGAAATTGAGCTCTGTCTCCCTGGTCCCCTTCTTGGTCTTCCCCTCTGTCTCTTTATCTTTCTTTTTTTTATCTACATGCATACACGTGTGTATTTTTTAAAAATCAGCCATTGGTCATGTTACTGAACTTAGTTCTAATAGTTGCTTTGAGTCAAATCTTCAGTCATTCATTAAATACTTACTAAGCATACTCGGTGCCCAGGAGACAGGCACACATTCATTAATGCAGCCCCAGCTCTCAGAATACATCTGGTAGAAGGGGTGGGTATGAAATCAGGTGTGGTAGCTGAGGCAGGAAGGTTAATTCAGCCAGCCAGCCTATTAACTCCCCGGGAGCAGGAACGATGCTCTGAGCTCCCTGTGCCCCTTCCCAGTGCTCAAAAAGTCTCAGTGACATTGACAAGGAGTATAGGGACTGGACCATCAGGTCACCTGGGCTCTTTCCATGCTGGCTCTCATCTCCCTTCCCCCATCAGTTCTTTCCTACCAAGCACCTGGGAACATGATTGCTTAAAATTCATCTTTCCTGTCTTCTAGCTCAGGACTTTGCCCTCAAGGGTGTAAGATAAGACTTTGAGAAGGAGGCCGGCCCTGCTGGATCTCCCCTCACCCCTGCTGCTACCTGTGCCCAATCTCTAGAACTTTCTGCCTGGTACCTGTGCCCTTCTTGACTTCCCTCACCACAGTACTCACTGCTTTCATGTCTTCTCTCTCCTCTTCATCCTCATCTATTCTAGGAAAGACTCTAAAAACTCAGTGGTGCTAGTGGGTTTGTGGCAATCTCCTCTGGAAATTGAAATAGATGATACATTCTCATATCAAAGCATTTGCTCTCTGGGGACAGATGTTATGAACCTGATGTTTTGATTGGGGTGGAGACAGTGGGCAGTTGGTGGGGGGAGTTCATATGCCTTGCCTGATCCTAAGTCTGACCCACCCCCTGGGGCATTTGTCCAGTCTATATACCTCCTAATCTGTGGCTGGATTCCATGACTGTCCTACTATGGGCTATACCAGTTCTTCCCATATCTGGTCAGTCACTGAGATTGTGTGATAAAAATGATGTCTCTGAGTTCCTCCCCAAACCTACCAAACCAGCATCTCCAGGTGTGAGATCTGATAATTTGTTTTTATAACAGGTGGCCCAGGGGTTCTGATGAGTAACCAAGTTTGGGAAACAAGCCCAGAGCCTTGCCAGGTATCTGTGCTTAGGTTCTGGATCCTGAACATCCAGACTTTGTATTTGACAAAGCCTCTTTCTTAGCACCTACCTATGGTTTCTCAACTGTAAGATAGACTCATCCCTGTGAGTTGGCAGTTAGTTATTAGCACCTGTTGGCTCAGTGATGAGCCATGTTTTTCCAACATTCCAGTCAATCCTCACCACCCCTCAACCCAAGTTTGGGTTGGTGATCTCCTTTTAAATGCCCAGGGATTCCTGGTATGTCTGCATAGGTCTGCATTCTGTAAGGAGGTTAGTAAAAAAGTGATCTAATAAGATTGAAGGACAGGCTAGACAGCTCTGGATAGTCCCTCTGTCCCTACTAGAATTCCTCTGACCACCTCTGTCTCTGCTCTTTCCCAAGCCCTCTGTGCAAGTGAGCGGCCACTTCCCTGACCCTGCCTGAGTGAGAGAGACCCTTGGATCCCAGCATCATATTTGTTCTTGGAGGTGGAGGTGGTACTGCCAGGGCCATATGCAGAGTTGCAGAGGCCCCCGGATGACCCTACCCAACTCATGGCCATAAGCTCCCTCAGTTCTTGCTGTTCCTTCTGTGGGGTGTTAGGAAAGAACCTCAGATTGTCTCAACCTCTACAGAGACAGATGGGCAGAGAGAGACAATATCTACAAATGACACATCTGGGGTACCAGGCGTATTAAGGACAGGTGGTGGCTCAGTCCAGGATGCCTTCCGGGAGGTGGCCATTGAATCATGTCACTTCTCTGCTCTAAACCCTGCAGTGACTTCCCCTACATTCAGGCTAAAGCCAGAGTTCTTGCAATGTTTTTTTTAACTTCCTAGAGCAGTGATTCTCAAACCAGAGTGTATGCCAGAATCAACTGGAGAACACTCACCTCCACCGTTTCTGATTTAGTAGATCTAGGACTAGGCCTAAGAATTTGCATTTCTAACAATTCTAGGTAATGTTGGTACTGCTAATCCAGAGACCGTACTTTGAGAACTACTGCCCTGGATGATCCAATCTGACCCATGACCTCATCTTGTTCTATACCCTCCCCCATATCATCTTCAACCACACCATCCTCCTTGTTGCTCCTTGAAGATGACATATTTTTTGCCTCTGAGCCTTTCTGCTTTCTGTTCTCTCCGCCTGGAATTCTCTTTCCTTACTTATATGCAGCTTGCTCCTTCCTTTCTGTTGTGGGCAGTTTCCAAAATGGCCCCCAACACACGCATCTCTTGGTCCTCATGCCCTTGTGTTGTCTACCCCCGTGTTCTGTCAGGGGTGGTCTGTGAGGCCGGTAGATTTTGGCAGTCATGATGGATTGTACTTCTGAGACTAGGTTATAATATTGTGGCTTCTGCCTTCCTTTCTCTCAGCTCACTCATTCTAGGGGAAATCAGTTGCCATATTATGGCAAGGAACTTTGGCTCCGGCCAGACCCATCGAGTGAGCATTCTTGCGAGTAGCTTCTCCAGCCCCAGTCAGGCCTTCAGTGAGGCTGCTCCAGTCAACATCCTGACTGCAACCTTGTGGGAGACCCTGAACCAGAACCAACCACTTGCCTAAGCCAATCCCAGCTTCTTGACCCACTGAAACCATGTGAGAAAGTGAATGTTTGATGTTTCAAACTGCTAAGTTGGGGGGATAATTGTGATTCAGCAGTAGATACTCATTAAACTCCTTTCAGGTCTTTATTCAAATGTTCCTTTCTCGTGGGGTCTTCCTTGGTCACCTTATTAAATTACAGCTTCTTTCTAATAATACTTTTCCCCTTCCTTGCTTTATTCTCTTTAGCATGTATCAGCATCTTACCTAATATGTTTTGTTGGTTTAAATGTATTTCTGTCATCCCCATTAGACTTCCTCTCTCACCCCTAATAGAAAAATTGTTAATTTTCACTTATGGAAAATTTATATATACACACATTTATTTTAAAATACACTGGCGTGATAACCACCATAATTTAAGCTTAAGGAGGAGGAGTTTGATCTGTTTTATTCTCTACATTATTCCAAGTGCCCAGAACAGTGCCAGATACAGAATTAGCCTCACATATGTGTTGAATGAACAAAAAAAATAATAATATTAATTTTGAAGATGACTCTCCAATAAAGAGTGGTTTGTAAATTAAAACAGCATTGTTTTGCTACAGTTCCCATAGCTTAGCTGTGGCAAGCATAGCAGGCAAATGGTAGCCTTCGTTGTCAGACTAAGTTCCAGAAACACCACGTCTCACTGAGACCTCCGTTGCTTCTATTAAAAATGAAAATGATAACACTGTCTTTTGAGCCCATCAAAGGGGATGCCACATGTGGAGGGGCTTGGCGGGACCAGGCGTAAATGGTTGTTCAGAGAATAGTGGTTTCTTTCCTGCTGAGAGACTGTGATGGTAGTTTAAATTTCATTTACTTTTGAGAAAGAATTGGAAATGTCCTATAACCAGGGATGGAGGAAACCCAGTACACAGGAGGGGAATGAAGTTACCTTGAACTGCTGCTGCATTTCCCAAGGGGATGAGCAGGAGCCTCTGGACAAACCCAGCCTCTCCAGGGCTAGCTGCCGCTTGCCTTCAGAGAATGCAGCCCCATTGCAGATTCTGCACCAGCCAGATACCTGGACCAGGGCACTGGGACTCTGGTGATTCTCCTGACAGGGCCAAGGACTGCAGCTCATCCTGGGGGCAGATCAGCTTCCGGGTAAGGAGGGACAAAGGTTGAGAACAGGGTGGCGGGGCTGCCGTCTGTGTAGGAAAACCTGGCCCTCGTTGTGAGGCCTGCAGGGCAAGGAGAGAAACCATGGGTGGGGACACCACAAAACCAGGGAAAGAGAGAAAGAAAAGATGGAGGGAGGAGGAGGGCGAACAAGAAGTACAGAAGGATGACTATGAAGAGAGGCAAAGAGAGGACTTGTGGGAATCTCGGGTCAGAGCCTAGACCCAAAGCTGGATTCCCCCTGTGCTGCTGGTGCCTGCAGTTATTTTTACCTGATGGTCACTGGAGGCAGCAGAGAGCCAGCACTAGCTGAGAAAAGTGACCAACCCTGAGCAGGAGGGTCTGGGGGGAAGGGAAGCGAGGCTTGCATATGGGGCCATGGCCAGTGGCCATAACCAGTGGCTTAGGTCCAGGGGCTCCTTGTGGCTTTTCCACTGGAGACCAGTATCCCTAATGTAGGCAGGATGCAATCTTAAGAGGAAATGAAGTCCGGAAGTGATTGTTTAAAATTAGTAACTCCTACCTAGCTCACTGTTTAAAAAAATTTTTATTATTATTTTAAAAGGGGGGCATCTGTACTTTGAAACTAAGATTTATGTAGCTTTCAACCTTTCAACTGTACTCTCTCTTTACAAATATTTATTTATTTATTTACTATTTAGGCAGTGTCTTGCTATGTTGTCCAGGCTGGACTTAAACTCCTGGGCTCAAGGGATCCTCCCACCTCAGCCTTCCAAGTAGCTGAGGCTATAGGCACATGTCACCATGACTGGTTCTCTTTGCAAGTTTTATTCTACATGGGCATCCACTATAATCCGCTGATAAGAAAATTGACATCTGTGGCTCTTAGCACTGATACTAGAACAATAACCTCCCTTGGACTGGTTTCATCCATGGTCAGTTCATTTGTGTATGTCTGGCTGACCTCATTTCAGTGGAAGGACTCCAAAGCGAGTTCTAGTTGCCATTAGGAAAAAAATCATTTTGTGTGAATTGAGTCGGGTGGGAAGGAGCTCCCTGGAGCATGTCTCACTTCTTCCATTCTGATCTCACTATTCCTCCTAGAACCTTGGGGGCCTGCCTGGCTGTGACTCGGTTAGTAAGAGACTGGGAAGTCGCCTGGGTTGACCTCTAGGACTACATGGATGGAAGCCCAGAGAATGGAAACGAGCCTCAATACAGGGTCTCTTGGGCCCTGAGCTGCCACTTCAGTCTTGCTTTGGCTTGATCAAGGAGCCTAGTGGGCCATAAGCAGATTAAGGAGTTTTGTTTTGTTTTTGTTTTTTATCAGAAAAGACCTGGAAACAGCTTCCTCCCTGTGGGTGGTATGGTTATCTGGGGTGATGTGTCCTGCTGCTGATGAGGTCACCCATCCAGAGCCCCGATGACTCCTTCCAGATGTCAGCCTGGCCTGGTCTGGCTTGTCTTCATCCTTGCCCCAGGCTACCAGTTGACTCTGTGTTTGAGGTTGGTCAGATCTGGCCAAGACTAGGAGGTGGACTGGGCTGAATCCTTTGGCAGCTGTTTCGTCCCTGATGGGGCCCATTGAAGGCTGAGATAGACAGATATAGTACTTATGCACTTATGGGGACACCAGCTTCTGGGGGACCTGGGAGGGACCCAGGCCAGCAAGTATAGGGATAAGGGACTTCCATCGGGACCCCGCATGGAGAACAGGGTTCTGACTGCAGGCCAGCTTCTACCTGTGGTTTAGAGTTTCCTTCAGCAGCGACTTGAGCAGCTTGATGCTGTATTGGCTTCTGCTGCTTATAGTTCTGTTCACTGGAGACCTCAAGTGGGGTGGAGGTGGGTGGAGGAACAGGGATTGGCAGCTCCTCTGCTCAGTAGTACTTGTCTTAAAGTTAGGCTCTGAGTTTGTGTCCCCGCTGCTTGGTGGTGGCTTGCAGGTACTAAGTACCTGAGATGGATGAGTGGGTGCATGGATAGAAAGATGAGTCAGTGCAGGGATTGAGACCCTGCTGTAGCCAGAAGATAAAATGGCAGAGCCTGCATGTAAGCTATTGGTGCTTCCTTTTAAAGTAAGGTCAGTGGCCTCAGGGGGACAGTCATCTGGGACCTTTCCTGCTGTCTGTTTGCACATTAGGTAGGAATCTCCATTGTGTCGTCACAGCGTCTGTCTCTCTGTTGGCCCATCTGTCCATGCCTCCATCAGACAAAGTACTATGTTTGAGGGGGAGAACCAGCCAGCTTCAGCCCTCAAGGAGATTAGGTAGATGTCAAGGCTAAGGTCTGTGCTGTCTGAGAGGCGGATCGAGTGCAGATTTTCTAGAAGAAAGCTGGATGGAATGTGTGTGTTCGGGTGACTTAGGGCAGGTTCTCAGACACGTGAGGCAGATTTATAAGCAGGAGGTTAATAGGGAGTGTACTCCTTGGGGCAACTTCTAGGGAAGGGGAGGCAGCAGCATTGTAGTGCAGGCACCAGGAAGGTCTCGGTCACACCCATGGAGAGCTCTGAGCTGGGAGGGCCCTTCAGAATTGCTTGACTTGAGGCAAGGGGATTGGTGGGCCTTTGATCTCCCCCATGGCCATGAAATGTGCACCCCACATCCCCTACCCTGGCATGGCCTTGGACAGGGCAGCTTCTTTTGGCAGAGGACAGTGGCTGAGAAGGACTCAGCTATGATCCTCTGCCAGATGGAGGGAGCTGGGTGGTGCACTACAGCACTCACTCTAGAGAATTTGGGGGTTTGCCTGCAGGGAAGAAAACCAATCTTGGAAGGCTGCATGGCAGAAGAGGCATTTTCGTTGAGACTTGATGAATGTTCAAGATTGATATTCAGGGATAGCGGATGTAGGAGGTGGTGGGGGTAAGTGAACAATACAGGAACAGCATATTCAGAGACCAGTGAATCGAGTTAACTGGGCCTGGAGTGAAGCCAGTGGGACATCAGTCTGGACAGGCAGACAGGGCTCAGACCCCAGAGCACTTTGCCAGGAGACCTGTGGACATTGGAATTTATTCTGTGTGCCATGTTGGGAAGGAGCCAGCCAGGGATTTTCACTGGTCAGTAACCTCTGTCGAGAGCTGGGCTTCAGGGTGAGCCATCGACTAGTTGGATATGGATGGATTCCAAGAGGCAGGGAGACCCACTCAGGAGTGAGATGGAAGGGAGCATGATGGAGGGGTATTCCAGGCCCTAGAGCCAAGTAGATGTGAGGGACATAGGGAGGAGCTGGGTGGGTCTTGTCCCTAGGTCTCCAGAAAGCCAGGGAGCCCAGGAGGAGTGGTTTGGAGAGGGGACCCTGGGCTTGAGCCTGTGAGAGGCTGCAGGGTGGCCTTCCTGTGGGGCTGATCCAGTGGGCTGAAGAGAAGAAAAGCTCTTCCTAAGGAAGAAGGAGCCTGAAGCTGGGTGGGGGGTTTGCCCCCTGGGGTCACCTCCTTCCTTTTTCTGAAGGCTGTTTGCTTGTCTCAGCTCCCACATTGCACCCTCCAGCTTGGCTTGTCTCTTTGTTTAATGCTGATGAAGTGCTTGCTGTGTGCCTCGTGTTATCCTAAGCTCCTTACACATGTTGACCTACTTAATGCTCTTCATGGTGCTACTTGCGTGCCATTTTCATTCCCATTTTAGAGTGGAGGAAAACAAAATACAGAGTTTAGGTTGCTGCAGAGTCACTGAGCATATGAATGGCCAGTCCTTGAATGCTTTCCAGGGCCCTTGGGCCCTAAGCAGGGAAGTGGTCTTCAGGTCAGTTCTCCAAGTCCTGTTCCTCTCTTCCAAGTCACGGAAGCCCCTCCACCCATTGGTTGGCCCCTCCTTGTCTCCCTCATAGAAGATCCCACTACTCTCTTGTTTATGTTCACATCCTCTCATCCACTTTCCTGACCCACCCTCAGTTCCTAACACGTGAAGGAACCGTATAACCACTGCTACACCCTGTCCCTGAAGCCCTAGGCTCACTCTTCCTGAAACCCAAACACTGGCTTTGAAAACTACTAGTCAAAGCTAGAGTACTGGGGACCAAGAGACCAGTGAGCCCAGCTTCTTCATTTTGGATGAAAATCAGAGGACCAGAGAGGTGGTATGACTTACTCAGGGCTTACTAGGAACAAAGCTGAGGCAAGAACCCAGTTCTCTTGAATCTTGAGAGAAGCCGTTGAAAGGGTTTTGTTTGTTTTTGTTTTTCATGTTTGAAACAATTGAATTTTCAGTGATATAATTTTTGATTAATTAATATTATATCCATGTGTTGGACTAACTTTAAAAACAACTTTATGCTGGAAGCTTGTATATGGGCATCTGGGCTCCTCCCTATGACCCATATCTTGGGTAGAGACCATTATTGGGCGCATTTTACAGAGGAGGAAACTGAGGCACCGAGAGGATAAGCAGCTTGGCCAAAGTTATACTGGTGGTAAGAGGCAGGGTTGGGATTCAAACCCAGGCAGTCTGGCTCTAGAATCTCCTTCTTAAACAGAGCCTAACTACGGTGCTATCCAGCTCCCTTAATGATTTTGTGAAGATATTCACAAACGCTGATATGTGAAAAGAATGCACAGTTTGATTTGTTTTGTTTTAAAGATGAACATATGCTTAGAAAACAAATCGACATATGGGTACCAAAATGTTGATGGTGATGACCCCCGAGTGGTGGGATGATGGGTGATACTTATTTTCTTCTTTGCAATTTCCTGCAGTATCAAATTGTATATGGTGAGAAAGTAGTATTTTTATCACTAGATAATTTTCTAAGAAGTCTGCTCATGACAGTGAGATGGGTAAAGCAGTGTTTGGAGGAAAATACTGTGTTTTATTATATTTCTGACTGAGCATGTCTCTGGGCATTGGGAGAGGGGGAGGTAGCTAGGCAGGCATGGCAGTTATGGTTCAAACAAGACATAGAGTTGTAGAATCCGGAAGTTCCTTGGAAGTCACCCCCATTGACAGAAGGCCCATGGCTCTTCATAGACCTCCAGACCAGCACTCCTTCCTCTCTGCTTTGGAGTTTCAGGTGACAGTGGGCATCTGAGGAGAAATATCCAGTTGGCACCAGGGTTCCAGGAGTAGAGTTGGGAGACCTTGGGGTAGAAGATGGAATGAATGCATTGGCAGCCTAGGCAGAGGGGCAGAGGTAAGAGAGGTACCCAGAGAGACATTGGAGCATCTCAACTGAAAGTCCACCTGCTCCTGACCCTGGTCCCATGGACACAGGAGCCCAGCAAAGAGCAGCTCTGTTGTGGGGTGAGAAGGGAGATGGTGTGGAAATAGAAACAAGCTTCTATCTGGCCAGGCGTTGGGAGCACCGGTCAAATCTCTGTTTTCTCCAGCTCTGACTCTCTCATTCTGCACTGTGACACCCTGGGGTACTGCCCTGTGAAATTCTCAAAGTGATTTTGTTTGTTTTTCCCTTGACCAGAGACCACCTGGGAACGTCCCAGCAGTTCTCCTGGGATTCCAGCCAGCCCTGGCCCTCACAGGAGCTCTTTGCCTCCAACAGGTACTGTGCACTCTCCAATTTGGGGCAACGGGGAGGGCCCCCATACCCACCTCCCATGGAAAGGCAGAGCCTCTGGGTACTGGGGTCTGAGATCTGGCTCCGGATCTTACGGCCTAAACCCAGGGAGGGTGGGCCTAGGAGATCTCAGGCCTGTTGCTCAGCAGGTTTATATCTCCTTGGCAATGGCAGCAGCAGATCTGGTGGCCGAATGTTGTCTCCCTCTCAGGCACTGAGGAGGAGGAGATAGCCGGGGAGGTGAGGCATCAGAGCTGGTCCCTGTCTATGGGGGAAAGGGGGACTCGAAGCATGGATGGAACTGCTCCACGTGGCTCTCTTGTAGACTTCAAGGAGCAGAAGCTAAAGGGAAACAGATTTTTGCAGGGCATCTTTCAAAGAGAATGCCTGGAAAGGTGTGAGGGAAATCCTGTGAGCACATGAGTTTTCTGTCTGCAAAGGTAATCAAGCCAAGGCATTCTAGGTAGCCATTCCAATAAAAGATGGGAGGTTTGTCTAAGATTCCAAGAGGCGGTTTACAGAACCCATTAGCAGGAGAACTACATCTACTTTCTTGTGGCTTAGGCCCTTCTTTAAATGTCACCTCCTCTAAGAAGCTTTCCATGACCACTCAATTCAGAGCCCTCACCCAGTCACTTCAGATCACAGCCACGTGCTGTTTTATTGTCCCCAGAGTCCTGCTCCTGGTTGACTTTCCCTCTCCCTCACTAGAGTGTCAGCTCCCCAAGGGTGGAGTTCTGTCTGTTTTTCTTTTTTGGGATATCCAATCCTCAAACAGAATCTATCTTCCATGTTGCATGAATTCACCAATGTCGCCACCATCGTATGGCGTGTAAACTACATTTGTCAGTTTTCAACTTTAGGATTCAACCTGGTGCAAAAGCACTGAAGTCAAGGCTGTAGTTGCAACTGGGAATTTAATCCTTAATAGCTTAAGAATATGACAGATTGTGGAAGACGGACAGAGTTGAGGAGTCAGAAGGAGCCATGACATCCTTAGCCTCTGTGGAGGGGAGGTGAGAGCCTCTGTAAAGTTCTTGGAACAGAAGCAGTCAGAGGCCTAAATAGTTGACCTAAAGCAGCACAGGTAATCCAAGGAAGAACTAAAGCAGGACTCTTAGACGGTTGGGAAGAGGGTGGCAGTATATTGTGCGGTTGGCCAGAACCTTGCCTTTCAGAGCGGGGAGCCTTTGGCTATTGTCTGCCATCCATCCATGAAGACATAAAAGCTTTTCATCAGATACATGATTTAGGGATGTGGAAGCCGCCAGCAGAAGAACTCAAAACTGGAGATGGCGGGAAATTATGACCTCTGGAGATTCACCCAAGGCATGGGAGAGGTGACATTTAGGGATGGTTGTTTCTTAGGAAAATTCTCCCAGGCTTTTAAAACATTTTATTTATATTTATATTACTATTTCAATACATTTTTAAAAGAAATTCTCTGTGGGGGAGAGACATGGGGCATCTCCTGATGTCCTCAGGAGATGTGAGATGGGCATTCTTAGACCAAGTCCCCAGACCTGGGCCTGTTCAGCCTTAGAGCTGCCTCATCACAATTCCAGCCTTCACTTTCACTGTTGTTCTTGTGGTTTTTTTAAAAAAACAATGAGAATGCCAGTGTGAATACTGTGAGGTGTGTCCTCTTTCCTGAATGGCACCAGGCCAGGCAGACACTGAAAAGAAGACCCAGCTGTCTTTTCCAGCCAGAGTGATTGTGGAGGAAGACAGGACAGCAACATGGGCAGAGGGAGGCTTGTTTGACTGGGCGTGTAGCGCTGGCAGGTATGACTGCCACGGCCTGCCATGCTGGGGGGAGGGTCTGGTCAGTCTTTCCCTCTGAGTCACAGGGTCATCTTTCCAAAGCCTGCTCTCCTGGCACCAGCAGTATCCTCTACTGTCTGTGGGGGCTGTCCCCCTGAAGGAGGGCTTGAAGAATCTAGCTGTGGCCCCTAGCTCAGAGGCCTGAGTTTGACAGACTCTCTTTTTCATCCAAACAAGCATATCAAGAGCCCTCTCTGGCCAGCCTAGCACTGGGTTGGGTGTTTGGCCCCTGAAGGGGGCTGAGAAAAGCAGGGAGGTGGGTGGAGCAGGTCAGATCCAGAGACCAGAATCACCAGGTGGTAAACGAATGTGTGGATGATGACTTTCCTCCCTCGGCCCCACCCTCAGGGTCCTAAGGTAAAGTCCTTAGAATTCCAGGTCTATCAGTTCTCTGCAGAAAGGGGCTTTGTGCTCAAATACCTTTGGGAGACCTGCCTCTTCTATTCCCCTTGGAGAGTCCATGTGCACATCAGCATTCTGAAGGCTCAAGAAATGAAGAAGCCTGCTTAACTCCCTGCTTCCACCCTTTGTTTGCAACATACCACATACTGTTATGCGTTCCTCTCTCCACAGGGTGATTTTGCCTACTAAGGGACACTGGGCAATATCTGGAGACTTTTTTTTTTTTTTTTGAGTTGGAGTCTCACTCTGTCGCCCAGGCTGGAGTGCAGTGGCATGCTCACGGCCACTGCAGCCTCGACCTGCTGGGCTTCAGCGATCCTGCCACCTCAGCCTTCCAAGTAGCCGGAACTATAGGTGCGCACTACCATGCCCAGCTAATTTTTTAAATTTATTGTAGAGATGAGGTCTCGCCAAGTTGCCAGGGCTGGTCTCAAACCTGTAGGCTCAGGCAATCTACTCACCTCAGCCTCCCAAAGTGCTGGGATTACAGGCTGAGTCACCGAGCCCAGCTGTGGAGACTTTTTTGTTGGAGTTTCACTCCGTTGCCTAAACAGGAGTGCAGTTGCACAATCATATCTCACCACAGCCTTGACCTCCTGAGCTCAGGTGATTCTTCTACCTCAACCTCCCGAGTAGCTGGGACTATGCCACCATACCTGACTAATTTTTTTTAATGCTATTATGCCTTGCTATGTTGCCCAGGCTGGTCTCAAACTCCTGTCCTCAAGCAATCCTCCCACTTCAGCTTCCTAGAGTGCTGGGATTATAGGTGTGAGTCTCCATGCCCAGCTGAGGAGACATTTTTGATTGCCAGAACTGGGAGGAGATGCTACAGACGTTTACCCATTACCTGTCTCTAGTGGGTAGACACCAGAGATGCTAAGTGCCCCATAATGTCCAGGCCAGTCCCACAACACAGAATCATCCAGCACTAAATGTCACTGGCACCAAGGTTGAAAAATTTTGCTCTAGTGATTCAGAATGTCATTCCAGCAGAGCTCCAGGGTCCCTGGGTCACAACCCACTGAAACCAGAAGCCACAACATTTTATGTCAAGCATGAGAAGTCCCATGTCATTAATTCTAAGACCCCCCCCCCACATTTTAATAACTTGGAAATCAAATGCATCCTACAATCAGTATATCCTGGATGCATCTTCTCTTCTTTGCTAGTGGTACTTAAGAGTACCTCTGACAATCTGTAGCATCTTAGATTTGCAAAATTCAGCTTGTTAAACTGGGGCCTTGGGCATAGGGCTCCTCCATGCCAGGCCTCACTTTCTCCCTTCATCAATTGAGGGCCTGGGGGAAGATCATTATGGGAGGGCAGCCCCATACTTGCTTGCTTTCTTTTTTTTTTTTAAAGCAGGAGTTATTGAGAGGACAGAAAAGCTCCCAAAGGGGGAAGGGACCCGAAGGGGTTGCTCCTCTCTGATTCTTGATGCTTCCTACCCTGGGGTCTAAAAACATCAGCTCTCCATCCACTCTCCAATGGGAGCAGGAAATATCCACCAATGAGGCTGTGGGAGGATCCAGGATAATTTGACATCATTTCCAGTTTTTGAATCCATAGCTCTTAACTAAAATATAAAATAATCACCACATTGGTATTTCTTTCTACAGAGAAGCACTCGGTTTTTTTCCCAGCTCCTTTTCTCATTCAGTTTTACAAATAGCTTTCAAGATACTGAGCTTTATTGTGGGAGAAAAATAGACTCAGAGAGGATATAAGGTTGCTTCAAAGCCCGCCCTCCCCCCCATCCTCAGGCTCCTGAAGTGGTTCACTCCTCTTCTGGAAACTACTCAGGACCCTGGATCTCAGCCCCCTTTGTTCTGTTCCTGCTTCTGCAAAAGTCACAGTGATGGAGTGTCAAACCATCTCATTCAAAATGTGCCAGCTACTTCTCTCAGTACGGGGGACATAGCCGTGGACCCAACAGATACATGTGGTTCCTGCCCCCAGGGAACCTGTGTTCTAGTAGGGGAGTTGGACAAATAAGCAAGAATGAAATATGTTAGATATTCCTTGCACGTTCTCATGCAAGGAATTAAAGCAGGGCAGTGTGTCAGAGTGTGACTGAGGAGTCAGGAAAGCCTCGATGAGGAAGTGACATTTGGGTCAAGATTTAACAACAATGAGAAGACGGAGGTGGGGGCTTGATTCTGGGCCAGAGAGTAGTTAGTGCAAAAGCCCCAAGGCAGGAATAACCTTGGCACATTTGAGAACAGAGAGTAGGCCAGTGTCTCTGAAGAGTGTGAGACAAGCTGGAGAGTGGTATTAGATGAGGGGGAGGGTCGTCAGCAGGGGTGGAGCCTGCCAAACCCTTATGCCAGTGAGGGTGTTGGGATTTCATGCTGAGTGTAATGATTGGGGAGGGGGGAGGTAAGCTGCCAAATGCCACAGATGTGTGTTGTCGCTGAGAGAAGCACCTCCTCGAAGCCCACCAGGCAGCACTTGGCTCTGTTAAGACTGCTCTTGGTTAGCAATGATGGCGGAGTTACCGGCAGAGTGGACGGTGAGGGCATTGTGGAAAGCTCGACCACATTTCTTGACCACACACATCTCCTATGGTCACTCTTGAAGATGAACATGGAAAAACAGGTCAGGAAGAATGTCTGGGGGAACCACAAATTAACGCAGCCAAGCCATGCTTCATGGAGGCAAAGGGGTGAAGATCAGTTTTACTTTTGTGTTTAGCTTCCTGAGCTTCTGGAGAGGGTTTGAAGGGCCACCCACGGACAGAGCTGGTTCATTCTTCTTTGTGCAGGTTTTTTGGATGCTTGTCAGCACAGCCAGCCAGGTTAGGTTGCCAGCTGGGGAGAGAGATCTAGAAACATCCCCAGAGCCCCCTCACAAGTTAGATTCCACTCTTTGAATGTTGGGTGCTACTTAGAGTCAGCTCTGGGCTGGGGACATTTTCCGGCATTGCCTCTTTTAATGCCACCACAGTTATGGGAGCTGTGTTAATTCAGTAGCTCTACTAGAGGGATTTCTTGCCAGGCTCTCTGGGTGGGGACCACGGAAGTAAGAAGTAAAGTTTAAACCAAAACAGAACACCTAAGACGCTATTCAGTAACTGCCACACATATTAAAAAACCCTCTTTGGGCTCATTTAATGTGCTGTGTGGAAATATTGATTTGTAGAGAGCGAAATAGTAACAGGCAAAGGGAAAGAAAATTTGAATGAAAATGGAGGCTCTGGGAGTTTCATATATGAGTCACTGGGTAAATGAAGACAGGGTAGAGCAGCGTTGTCCAATGGAAACCTCTGTGACAATAAATACATTCTGTCTAGGCTTTCCAATATGGTAACCACTAGCCACATGTGGCACTGAGTACTTGAAATGTGGTTGATGTGCCTGAGGAACTGAAGTTTTCATTTAATTTAACTTAATTTAGTAGCTTTATAAGAACTTTGGAATAATTTTAAATTTACCAAAAAGCTGTAAGGACAGTACAGAGAGTATACTTGTTTGCCTGTGTACCCTTTACTTGGTTTCTTCATTAATGTCTTATATAACCCCAGTACATTTGTCAAACTCTGAAATTAACATCAGGCATGACTGTTAACTAAGCATTAGACATTATTTGGATTTTATGAGTTTTTCCACTAATGCTCCTTTTCTGTCCTAGTATTCAGTCCTGGAAACTATATTGTGTTTAGATATTATTTACATTTGGTTTGTTTTATCTAACTAGCCACCTGTGGCTACTGCATCCACAGTGTAAATGTAGAGAATGAATTCCTTTCTGAGCCTCTGGGCCTGGTATGTGCATTGAAATTGTATTTACTTTTTTTTCTTTATAAGGATAGAGGAAATCTGTTATTTATTGAGGGTGCCCTGGCAGGGATTGGGGAGGGGTACTTCAGGAAGCTTGGGTTTAGGATCTAGCTTTACCCATCCTTGGGGCCTGAGCCCACCCTGGGATCATCCTTAGGCTTCCAGCAGTCCCACGGAACCCAGATTAAAGGAGAGGGATCGAGGGCCTTTGCAGAGGTCAAAGACCAAGGAGAACCCACCTTGGAGCCTGAGGAGCTAGCTAAGCATGTGTACCAGTAGGCAACTGTGCTCTCAAGCAGGGGCTCTCTGGGGAAGGGGTTCCAGAACCCAAGGCCTCGCCCTTACCCACACCTTCTTCCTGATTCAGGAAGCCCTGAGCAACTCTCTTCTTCCTACACAGGAGCAGAGGAGGACCTTCTCTTCATGACAGAATTAGCAGTCACCAGGCCCAGGGCAGCTTCCACAGTCCTAAACCAGACCTCCCCATTGACTACAGGGAAGGTCATGGCACCCCTTGTTGGAAGGAGGTGTGTGTGTTCGGTTAGAATCAGTGGTTTTGTAGGCAGAGGCTCCAGGGACCTTACGAAGTCCTGTTTAACCTTTGATGCCCCTGGAGAACACCACATGTGTTTAACCATTCACAACCACGTGGGGAAAAGTAGTACTAGTTCCATCTCTGGGAGCACAGTGTGCATCTTAGATAACCAGAAGAGACAGTGAGGACCAGGTGGTCAGAGAGATATTTCTGGAATATAAGGCTATTAAACAGACCTGGTCTGTTTATTACCCCATAAACAGACCAGGGTAGATGCTGGATACTCCTGAGAGGTGTATATGATGACAGAGGAACCCACCAGGCCTTCTAGGGTGCTGTGGGAGGGGAAGGAGGAAGTGACTGTGCCTTTGGGCTGTCAGAGCTGCTGAAGTACAGAACTGCCTGCCTTCAGAACCTGTGCGTCTATGGCCACAGAGCTGTGTTTCCCAAAGTGCGTTCTGTGGTAGTCGTGATGTACGTAAAGGGATTCTATGTCCATGCATGTGTAGAGATGCAGGATGGTATTGCCTTGTTTGGGATTTACAGAGCATATCAGCATATTTTTAAAGGCCTTCTGTAAATAAACGAATATAAATCTGAATAATGGGAGCATTTGACCCAAATTATTTGAACCGTAACATCCTACTCCTTCCTTCCCTTCTCTGCATAACATTACAGTAAACATCTTGCAGAATTACTGTTCTATATAACATGGCTGGGAAACATTATGTTGCACCATGTTTTATGGGGAAAGAAGGGAGGAAGGAAGGGAGGGAGGGAAGAAGAAAAAGAAGGAAGAAAGGTAGGAGACAGGGAAGGAGGGGAGGAAGAAGGAGGGAGAGAGAGAGGGAGGAGTAGAGAGGGGAGGGTGGGTGACAGAGAGGAAGGGAGTGAGGAAGGATTTCAAGAACCAAGGCCTCAAGGATCCCAGGCTTCTTAACCTTAAGGAATGAAGTTACTATGTTTATTCCAGAAAGAAGGGATATTAGGCTACACCTGAGGGAGAGAGGAGGGAGTGTCCAGGGCTGATTTTCTTGTATTCTTTCAGGCTTTTCAGGGAATGGGAACCTGGACATGATGCTCAGAGGATGGAACTTTTTATGTCAGGGATTGGAACTGAGAAGTAGAAGCAGACCTACCAGGAGGATGGATTCTGGGTGGCAGACATTGCTGGCTGTTCTTTGTTGCTTGATCTTTCTCAATAATTTTTCTTCTTCTCCTTTCTTCTCTTTTTTTATCCACTTTCCCTACCCTGACCTCCTTTTCCTCCTACCTTCCCAAATGTCTGTCCCCTTCTCTTGTTATACACCTCCCAAGCCCTCTCTTTGTCTGTTTAACTCCTGTAAGAGAAACAAAATGTGTGAGTGCCTGTGTTTATATTTATATTTAAAAGCTACTAAGATTACGAGATTAAGCTTTTGGTTCCCGTTTTTGAATCATAAAACAGCTGAGTTCTGCATTTGTGGTGAGCTATGATTGTGCCATTGCACTCCAGCCTGGGCAGCAGAGTGAGACCCCAACTCAAAAAAAACACCAAAAACCAGCTGAGTTTAGCATTTTACTTTTTTTCTTTTATCTCCAAATTGGATTATGTTTCTGTATGGTTATGAGTGATCCTTGACCAGTGTTACTTCCCCCATGCCTGAGGCTAGCCCAGAAGCACCCACTTCTGGCCTCCTTTTTCTCGTGGGTGACCCCTGGTGAGCCAGGAGCCCAGAGGATGCGTAATGCCAACAGAGAAGGCTCGTGGTGAGGTTTGCCAAGATCTCGTGGGCCATCATTGCCCAGATCTCCATTGAGAAGTGTGCTCGGTGTGCCTGGGAAATGCAGCCGGACAGGGTGCCCAAGGAGAGCTGCTACGTGGGGAGAAATGGTCGAATGGAAAATTATTTTTTCTTTCCTAGTAATTGTTTTGACATGAGCATAATTAGCCAACAGCTGACAGACCAGAACTGAAGTGAGAACAAGGGATTGGATCAGGGACAGAATGCCTCTGCATTAGTGAGTTCCTGGCTGCTGTGATCCTGGGGGGTATTGGGTCCGAAGGGATAGCAGGAATTGAGTGGAGGGTCTGGGATAGAGTAAGTTGCAGTCCCCTGAGGAGCTGGGGCCATGCTTGGTTTACAGGGACTCAGCATCATCAAAGATAGAGACTGATTAACCACTCAGGTAAAAACCCATGTGTTTCATTGTTGCATCAGACTGAATGGTAATTCAGGTTTGTGTTGTCTTTGTTTATTTTAGGATCAGGGTAATGTTGGCTTCGTAAAATAGGCTGGGAAGCCTGCCACATGTTTCTGTGCTTGGGTATTTCTTTCTTGAGAGAGTGAATGAATTTACCCATAAAACCATCTGGGTCCAGTGCTTTTTGTGGGGGGTGGGAAGTGGGAGCACACTTTTCAAAGGTTTTGCCCTTTTTGGCGTTTTGGGGATCCCTTGAAACTATTTTGATAACTTGAGTCTTATGGAAGGTTTGGTGCTTAATAGCATAGAATTATAAGTTATATGCTCTTGCATTAAAAAAAAAAAACCTCTACTTGTTGATTGTGCTTGTGTTTTCATTCTGATTCCTAATTCTGAGCATTTGTGTTCTCTCTTACTCTCAAATTACTCTGGATTATCTGCTTTTTTTATTGTTGTGATTCCTATCTCCATCCCCCATCACCCCATGTGCGCGCACACAGAACCAGCCCTAATTGGCTAATGTTATCCTATTTCTTCACTCATTAATTTCTATTGCCATATTTATATTTCTTTCTCCTGATTTTGTTTGTTTTGGGGGGTGAGGGGGCTTTTGAATTTTTTTCTCTAAAATCTTAAGTTGAATGTTTAGTCCATTTATTTTTGTTCCTCTGGGTTTGGTAATGAAATAATTAAGGCTATGGATTTTTCTCCAAGTGTAGTTCAGTCCTTATTCCATTTGTTTAGGTATGCTCTTTTTCTTATTCCCTAAATATTGTGTAATTACCGTTTTAAATTCCTTTTGACCTGAGATTATCTAACAGGGCATTTTCTTAAATTTCCAAGTGCTTGGGAGTTGGGGGAGGGGGAATGTTGTATATTTATTCTTCTATTATTCATATCTACTTTTATTGCTTTCTGATCAAAGAATGTGGCCTGTGTTATTTATGCCTTTTGCCATTTATTGACAGTTTACTTGTGGCTTAAATATGGCCAATTTTTTTAATGTTCCCGGACTTCCTGGCAGAACATGTTATCTTTGTTTGTAGATGCGATGTTTAATGTATCTCTTGTTTCAGGTTTAATTACTCAGGTCCTCTTTGATCCTTGCTTTTTTCTATGAATCAGTCCTACACTGAAAGCAATGTGGGGAGGTTTTCTACTGTTGCTTTTAGATTTTTCAGCATTTGTGTTTCATCCATGTGGATACTAAGATGTTGAATAAATAAAATTTCTTGAGTGTTATGCCTTCATCGTGGGATGTATTTATCATCAATCTAAGGCCTTTCTTGGCATAGCTTTAGGCCAATCTGAGTCGATACTCCCTTGCCCTCTCAGCATTCTCCTGGATGCTGTTACATCTTGGTCTTTGCTTTTCAGCTGCCTGTATAATGGGTGGATATTACCAGCACTTGGCTAGCTGCCCAAGAGGCGTGGGTGTGGACCAGGCCTGTAGCTGGCCCTGCAGGGCTAATCTGTTGTGCCTTATTGCGTCCCCAAGCTTCCATGGCACGAGGGACCTGCTCTGCACCTGCTTTTCTGTTTTCTTGGTATGTATGTGCCCACCTTCTTTTTGGAATGGGGGCCAAACTCTATAGATTAAGGAGAAGCCCAGCTGCCCACAGGCACTCTGTTGAGTTGGCTGTGTTCGCAGATGACCCTGGATTTTTCACTGCAAGTGGTGGAGAGTGGGATACATCCCTCAGCATGAAAAAGGTTCTCCATGGAATAGTCCTCATCACCCCACTGCCTGTTGCTTGCTGCCAGCCCTTGTCACTCTAGATGAGTACATGCTGGTGACTTGCAGCCATTCTCTCCTTTGCTTCCCGCCACACTATAGAGCCGTCTCCAGAAGGATCATGAGTTGGACATCAGTGTGTGTATTTTCCTCCAGACTGACCTGCACTGTGTATATGTATTGACAATTCCTCCGAGCCTGAGGTATGAGGGTGGCATGCTTTCCTGGTCTCCAGAGATCATGCAGGCCTGTGGCCCACAGCACCTCAATTCAGGAACAAAAGCAATGGCCCTCCTTTTCTCTACCCTTCCCATTTTATAACAAAGTACTTTACACCTTTGCATACTTTTTACAATTATTTCCTGTTGAATTATGATACCAACAAAGACAGGTCAGGAGACTAGATGGAATTATGCCCATTTTTCAGGTACAGAACCCAAGGATTACTGAGGAGAAACTACTCTCATAAACTCATGTAGTTATGGATATCTTCATATGGGAGCAGTACCACCTCTGAGAACTGAGTTAACGTGGGTCCCAGTGTGAATTCGTGATGTCAGGAGCATGCAGTGGTGCTGGGGTCTTGAAACTGGCCATAGCGGGAGTATTTATGCCCTCCTTTTCTCTACCCTTGTCACTCTAGAGAAATCGGCAGACACTGCAAATTAGGGCTCCCTCTGCCCCTTGGAGAGCAGGTTTATCAACATGCATTGGGAGCATGAGTGAGTGTCCCCCAAGAGACATAAAGTTCTAGGGGTTTAGAACTAGAATTTTAGAGCCTCAGATTATTATTTTTTAATTTTAGGAAAACCGTGACTTGAGAATGAAGTGCAAATGATCACTTAGCTATAAACTGGCAGAGCCAGTAATACATATATTCATGGCAACCAATAATTCCAGTCCTCTTTCCACGATACCCACATTATACTGCTCTGAGGGTTCCTTAGAGAGAGGTGGAGAGAATTGTAGGAAGGTGGTGGATGGATGCCTGACTGTATGGCGAGAGATCGAACCCTTGATTGGTACCTGTGACTGTAACTGATGCGGTATTTGCAGCGATGGCAGCAGGATTGTAGTGACCTCACTTCCTGTTAAGTGCGTTCCTCTTGCTTGAGAAGAAACTCAGTTCCCTGAGAGTTCAGCAGTTTGGGGGCTAAGGTTTAGAGAGTTGCTTTCAGCACGTTTCCAGCTCTGCAGATACTAATAAGATCCTGAGGTCTAATTCTATCCATGCAAGACCTCTCAGAGCCAGGGAAGGAGGTGGGAGAGGGGGCTGCAAAGGCCAGCAGGCAGGGGTGCCCGTCTGTGGCCTACACAGCATCTGAGCCGTGTCTCTGTCCCTGCAGTGAATGGATACCACGCGTCAGGGACCACAGCGCACCCTCAAGAGACTACCCACATGAGTCTCCGAAAATCCACCGGTGATTCCCAGGTAAGGGGTCCCATTAAGGGAGGTAGGGGTAGCTGTTTATGTAGGCCCAAGAAGGTTTCATTAGAGACACATCCAGGGCCAGGCTCACAGTGGCTTATACCTATAATCCCAGAGCTTTGGGAGGCTGAGGCAGGAGGATCTCTTGAACCCAGAGTTTGAGACCAGCCTGGGCAACATAGCAAGATCCTATCTCTCCAGAAAATAACAAAAAAGACAGGTCTATCATGGGAGTCCAGGTGAGCAGTGCAGTTTTGCCCCCAAGTAGAATGGTTGGTGTATCTGGGTTGTTCCAGTGTTTTCTGATGGGGAAAGGGTTGGATGATTGTGGCTTGTTTGTTTTCTAGAAGTTGAAGGTGGTTTGGAGGAGGGGATGATGCTATGGAATTGTAACCCTTAGGGCAGAGGTTCCCATTCTGCGGTCTGGATTCCTGACACATGCATCTAGGTTTCCCCATCACTTGGAAAGTGTGGATGTGCCAGGCCATTTTCCTTTTCTCTACCTTACCCCTTTGACCCCCAGACTTTACCCAGAATGGAATTTAATAAAATTTGTGAATCTTATTTGATAGGCTAGCAAAGAGATAGCTATGGATGGAAGGAGGTGGGCATATGTTTTAAGATTCCCAAACTGCTTTCTCAGTTGCTGTCCCAGTAGACGCTTGTGCAGATGTGTGAGGTAGGTGTCACTACCATTCCCATGGTATACATGAGGTCCCTGAGGCTCAGACCAGTTAAGGGACTTGTGCATACTCACATAATGATTTGGGGGTCACACTTGACCTTGATGCCAGTTCCCGTAGTTTTTCCAGTTCCATTAAGCTGTGCCTAAGAAACTGAGGATGAGTCTTATTTAGTCTACCCTTACATTATCAGCAAGATGTTCTTAATGAACGAGCTCCACCACCCTTTTCTAGGAAAATGCCAGAATTCTGGGGTAGTGGTGATGATGACAATCGTGATAATTGATGATGATTATGATGATAATATTGCTGAAGTTGGTGCTAACAATAGTCACTTGTGCAGTGGGTTCTCTGTAGCAGTCACTGAAGGAAAGACCCCGTGACCTGTTTGTATAATCGGCTGAATTGTGACACTCAGCTTTAATACAGACAAGAGTGTTAATTTTTGGAAACATTATTAAATTGTTCTCTTAGGAGCCTGAGTATTGGGCTCAAGTCCAGTTCAGTTAACTCTGGAAAAGAATTTGGATGTGAGTGTAGATTGGGATTTGTTAAGTTTTGATGGACTTGTGAGTCACCTGGGCCTCTTGGTAAAACGCCAGTTCTGATCCAGGAGGTCGCCAGCCCTGAGGTGAGGCTGATGCCACTGGTCTGGGGATCATGCCTGAGTAGTGGGGCTCTAGGCACAATCAACAGTACACAGCTGGATTCTCTGTCCTCCTCTATCCCCTGCTCATGCCACCCATCATGAATCAGCCCTGAGCTCTGTGTGTTTCCTGCTGATTCCCCAAACAGCCTTCTCAACATAGCTGCTGTCAACCTGTTAGAAGTGAAACCCAGCTGGGCTTGGTGGCTCAGCCTGAAATCCCAGCACTTTGGGAGGCTGAGATGAGTGGATTGCCTGAGCCCGTGGGATCGAGACCCACCTGGCCAACTTGGCGAGACCTCATCTCTACAATAAATCAGAAAAATTAGCCAAGCGTGGTAGCGTGCGCCTGTAGTTCCAGCTACTTGGAAGGTTGAGGCGGAAGGATCTCCTGAGCCCAGCAGGTCGAGGCTGCGGTGACCGGGAGCGTGTCACTGCACTCCATTCTGGGTGACAGAGTGAGACTCCAGCTAAAAAAAAAAAAAAAAAAAAGAAGTGCAACCCTATTTGTCACCTGACTTGGGAGTGTTTTTGAAAAGGTCACCCTCAGTTCTGATGTTTTAACAACAGCAAGCTGGTGCTGCTCTGGGTATCATCAAGAAGTATATTGGAAACAACTTCCCACCCTCAAAATTATTCTTCCTTCCCAGTGACTCCCCCTGCCTCTAAAAATACTGTGAAGTTGACACTCAATCATTTAAAAAATATTTACTGGTATCACTTACATCTTAGAAGCTGATTTAACAGAGTGTATCATAAGCCATTGACATAGGAATTTCTCTTCCAGCGTCTGTTCTTGGAATATTATATCCAGGGATTCTGATTTATGTGGAAGGCTGTTCACTCAGGAATTATTTATAGCACGGTAATAGTGTACCCAACCTAATTGTCCAGCAGCAAGGGATGGGTAAAATGGATTATGGCGCTGGACATCCAGCCAGTCAATGATATTATGCAGCCATTAAGAGGCATTCTTTTGAAGAAAACTTAGTGATTTGGGGAAATGCTCACAACATAATATTGAGTTGGAAAAGCAGAACACCAAATGCATGCATAGTCAGTCTTATTTGGGAGAAGGAAATCTATACTTAGTTGAAGAAAAATAATTGGAAGGAAAATAAACCAGTGCATTTATGGTGGTTCTATCTGCATCTAAAACTGTAGTTCTCAATCAGGGGATATTTGATAATGTCTGGAGACATTTTGATCATCACTACTGAGGAGGTGGTGCTCCTGGCAGCCAGTTTGGAAAGGCACGGGGCATGTCACTAAATACTCTGTAGTGTGCAGACAGGGCAGCTCTCCACAACAGGAATGATCCAGTTTGAAAATATGAATTGTGTTGCGGTTAAGAAACCTTGGTTTAAGATCATGGGTAATTTTTATTTTCTTTACAATTTTCACTATGTAAAAAACTTCCTAAAGTGAACACATTTTGCTTTTATAGGCAACAGATACAATTTCTTAATTTTACAGAATAAAAACTAGAAGGGAGGAACTGGTATTAGGAATTCAAGGAAGGCCAGCTCTGGAGACTCAAGTCTGGGTAGGCAGTGCCTGATGTCAGGCGGATTTCAGTGATACTCTTTTCGGATGATAACCTTGGGAGTTGAGGTATCATCAAAGTAACAAAAATAAATATGTGGTACATGGAGAGGGTAGAACACCAGTTCCTCACCAGTTTCCAGGACTCTAAGGTAGAATGTTATTCTTTTAAACTGTGAAAGGGAAACATTTGGATACAAAAGCTACCCCTTAAAAAACATTATACATTTTTAAGTTTTGTAAGGAGAAGATGTTTCCTTACATTGCCCAAGTTGGAATGCAGTGGCCATTCACAGGCATAGTCATAGTGCACTGCAGCCTCCAACTCCTGGCTTCAAGAGATCTCCTGTCTCAGTCTCCCAAGTAGCTGGGACTACAGACATATACCACCCGGCCAGGCTAGCTAACTGCTTTTTATCCTTGTTAGTGAACCTGCGGGCTGGTTATTCAACAAAGTGCTGAAGACTAAACATAGAAATGTGTTAAGAAGGTATTTATGGGGGTACTCTTGACGGTGGGTCCCTAAGTATATGTGACATTCTTTGGCATGCTTGTAAGAATTCCACTTAATTATAATTGAAACATGAGTGAATGAATGAACAATGAACACATGTCTATGTGAGATTCAGGGTGTGGGGTGGATAAAGCGGTTTGTTCAAGGTCATAGAGACAGAACTCTGGCTGAAAAAGTTCACATCTGAAAACCCCTGTTGTGTTCCCTAGCTGCTAGCTGTCCTCCTTGAGTAAGCTAATTTGGAAGATTAGAATGTTGGGGGTTGGGGGAGGACAGACCTAACTGTCATGGACACCAGGAATGTGTCCCCACTGTGTTCTGTTGTGGGTAGAACTGATGTCTGGGTGCCCAACACTTGAGGGTGCCTGTGTCCTCCTTCACCTAACCCTGGGAGACCAGGCAGATGGGTGCAGGTGGTGATGATCTGGTGCCACCCAGTGGAGGGTTTCCATTCTGCATCCCTGGGCTGGCTATCTGGGTACTGAGTAAATGGAAATCACCTGATAGAGGGGGAGGGAAGAAGGATCCAAGGCTGGGTAGTCTTTGGGGCCTTTGCAGAAGCAAGTTTTAGCTGGCCCCCTTGCTGCCGGTCCACCAGTGATCCATCATCTTTCAAGTGTTCTGACTTCCTATGAACTTTCCAGGAAGACCTGCTAGACATAGGAGAGAGCAAAGTGAATGGGGACTAAAGGGCTTGGAAACTTAAGAGACCCATTGGACTTAGGGAAGAATGGAGTTTAAAACAGAGAAAGAGATGAGATGCTGAATCTCTACCACCACCCCCTGCAATTCAATGACATTTGTTCTACTGAGAATTTGCATCTTTGCCAGGTACTGAGACATAGGCAGATACAGCCCCTGCCTTGATGGAAGTTTATAGCTGGTATGGGAGAAAAAGACATTAGATAAGTGATTATGCAGTTTCAGCAGTGATAAGGGCTGGAGGAAGAGCATGCTCTGAGGACCTAACCTGGTGATGGTGGTGTTGGTAGTAGAAATGTCAGGAATGGACTTCTTAAGAAAAGATACTTATTCTAAGACTGGAAGAATGAGCAAAGGCTTAGCTTGGCAAAGAGGCGGGGAAAGAAAAGCATTCCAGGTAGAAGGAACAGCATATGTGGATGCTTGGAGGCAGAAAGGAATGTTGTGTTTTCAAAGAACCCAAAGAGGTGGCTGTGGCTTACTAAATTAGCAGGTGCCGGAAGGGTAGAGATGAGGCTAGGAAGTCTGCACAAGCCTAGCATGAGGAGCTTGGGTTTTATCCTAACAGTCCTGGGGAGCCATCAAAAGGGCTTTACAGGATCCGACCTGCCAAAGGGACAGGACCCAGAAGATTATTTGCAGGGGGAGAAAATGGCAGCTAAGAAGACATGGCTGGGGGGTGGAAAGCTTACTGAGTCACTTGTGAATGACCCACTACAATTTATCAAGCACTTTCCACATGGTACTACCGTCCTTTCGTGCTCAGGGTGACAGTCAAGCAACCCAGGTGGGGCCAGGACACTAGGCTAGGAGGGCTTTAAAAGATAACTGGAGAAAGAGTTATCTGGAGCATAGAGAAAGGAAAGTTTTTAAAAAACACTTTTCTGGTAGGCATTTGCAAGTCTTTACAAAAGAAGAGGGAATGCTGTAATGAAGTACCACAGATCCGTCATTCAAGTCTAACAATGACCTTCATTCGGCCAGTCTTGTTCATTTGTGTTCCCATCACCTCCCTTGAGGCCCCATCCTATTTTAAAGCAAATTCTTGACATATTTCAGAATGTGTATCTCTAAGGTGGGGAGACATCATTATAATGCCATTACCATACATAAGAAAACATTAATTCAATAATATCTACACCTAATATCTATATATTAATATATAATAATATTTATGTATAGATTCCCCAAGTAATTCAATAATATATCATAATATATAGAGATATAGTGTGTGTGTGTGTGTGTGTGTGTGTGTGTGTGTGTGTGTGTGTGTGTGTGTACCCCAGATGCCTTTTATAGCTGCTTTTCTTCCCAATCCAGGATCCATTCAAGCTCACACACAGGGACATCTGTTGCTGTGTCTCTTTAGTGTCTCTCTCTCCCTCCTTCCCTCCCCCCCTCTCTCTTTCATTGTTTTACAGAGATGCAATTAAAATAACCATATAATTCACTCACTGAAAATGTTCAATTCAGTGGTTTTTAATATATTCACGGAATTGTGCAGTCATCAGCACAATCAATTTTAGAACATTCTCATCACTCCAAGAAGAATCCCCTCAAGCCTTAGACAACTACTATTCTACTCTCTGTTTCTATGGAGTTGCCTGCTTTGGACATTTCATATAAATGGAGTCATACTATGTGTGGTCTCTTGTCACCAGCTTCTTTCACTTAGATTAATGTTTCAGGCTTTATGTTGTAGCGTGGGTCAGCATTTCATTCTTTTTGATGGCTGGGTAATATTCTGTTGTATGGATAGTCTATTTCATAGAAATTATTGCATTAGTCGTTTGTTTCAACTTAGACTCAATCCCTCGCACATTTTTTTCTTTTGTTTGTCCTCACACCAACTATTGATTTATTTATTTATGAAGAATCCAGGCCAGTTATCTTGTAGAATATCCTACCTTCTTGATCTAATTAATTGTTTTCTTATGCTTAGAACCAGGTTAAGCAGTTTTATCTATTTATTTATTTATTTTTTAAATGTCAACACTTTGGAGGATACAAGTGGTTTTTGGTCAGGGCTTTAAGTGTACCCACCACCCCACCTGTGCACATTGAACCCAATAGGTAATTTTTGCTCCCTCCCCCTTTTCCCTCCCCCTTCTGAGTCTCCAATGTCTATTACACTATTCTCTATGTCTTTGCCTATCCTTAGATTAACTCACAATTATAAGTGAGAACATGGTGGTATTTGGTTTTCTCTTCTTGACTTATTTCACTCAGGATGATGTTCTCCAATTCCATCCAAGTGCTGCAAAAGACATTTCATTCTTTTTGATAGCTAAATAGTATTCCATAGTGTATATACACCACATCTTCATTATCCACTTGATAGGTATTTAGGTTGATTCCACATCTTTGTAATTGTGAATTGTGGGTGCAGGTGTCTTTTTTATGTAATGATCTCTGTTCCTTTGGGTAGATACCAAGTAGTGGGACTGCTGGTTCAAGTTGTAGAGCTACTTTTAGTTGTTTGAGAAATCTCCATACTGATTTCCATAGTGGTTGTACTAATTTACACTTTCACCAACAGTGTCTAAGTGTTCTCTTTTCTCCACAGCTACACCAGCATCTTTTAAAAAAAATTTTTATAAAATAATGGCCATTTTGACTGGTTTAAAGTATCGCATTGTGATTTTAATTTGCATTTTCCTGATGATGACTGATGTTGAGCATTTTTTCATTTGTTTGTTGGCCATTGTTATATCTTCTTTTGTGAGATGTCTGTTCATGTCATTTGCCTACTTTTTAATGGTGTTATTTGCTTTTTTCCTTGATGATGTGTTTGAGTTCTTTGTAGACTCTGGATGTTAGTCCTTTGGCAGATGCATAGTTTGTGAATGTCTTTTCCCATTCTATAGGTTGCTTATTCGCTTTGTTGATTATTTCTTCTGCCATGCAGAAGCTTTTTAGTTGAATTAAGTCTCACTTGTTTATTTTTGTTTTTGTTGTATTTGCTTTTAGAGTTTTAGTCATAAATTCTTTGCCTAGGCCGATGTCCATAAGAGTTTTTCCTACGTTTTCTTCTAGGATTTTGGTTTCAGATCTGACATTTAAGTATTTAATCTGTCTTGAGTTAATTTTTATACATGGGGAGGCATGGGGATCAAGTTTCATTTTTCTGCATGTAGCTATCCAATTTTCTCAGCATCCTTTGTTGAGTAGGGTGTCCTTTCCCCAGTGTATGTTTTTGTCTGCTTTGTTAAAGATCAGTTGGTTGTAGGTATTTGGATTTATTTCTAGATTTTCTATTTGTGTTCCACTACTCTGTATGTCTGCTCTTGTACCAGTACCATGCTGTTTTGGTTACTGTAGTTTTGTAGTATAATTTGAAGTCAGGTAATGTCATGCCGTCTGCTTTGTTCTTCTTGCTTAGGGTTGCTTTGTCTATCTTGGGCTCTTTTTTGGTTCTATATGAATTTTAGGATTTTTTGTCAAATTCTGTGAAAAATGATGTTGGTAGTTTGATAGGGATTGCATTGACTCTGTAGATTACCTTGGGTAATATGGTCATTTTATCAGTGTTGATTCTTCCAACTCATGAGCATGGACGGTTTTTCCATTTGTTTGTGTCTTCTATGGTTTCTTTCATCAGAGCTTTGTAGTTCTCCTTGAAGAGATGTTTCACCTTCTTGGTTAAGTATATTCCTAGGTATTTTAGCTTTTTGACTAAATAGAATTGAGTTTTGCTTTGATTCTCAGCTTGGTCACTATTAGTGTATAGCAGTTCTACTGAGGTGTGTGTGTTGATTTTGCATCCTAAAACTTTACTGAATTCATTTATCAAGTCCAGGAGTCTTTTGGAGGAGTCTTTAGGATTCTCTAGGCATAAGATCATATCATTGGCATACAGAGATAGTTTGATTTCTTCTTTTCCAATTGGATACCCTTCATTTCTTTTTCTTGCCTGATTGCTCTGGCTAGGACTTCCAGTAATGTGTTGAATAGGAGTGGTAAAAGTGGGCATCTTTGCCTTGTTCCAGTTCTGAGGGGGAATGTGTTCAACTTTTCTCTATTCAGGATGACATTGGAAGTGGGTTTGTTATATATGGCTTTTATTATTTTAAGACGTGTTCCCTCTATGCCTATTTTGCTGAGAGTTTTTATCATGAAGGAATGCTGGATTTTATCAAATGCTTTTTATATATCTATTGAAATAATTATATGATTTTTGTTTTTAATTCTGTTTATGTAGTGGATCACATTTATTGACTTGCATATGTTGAATCACCCTTGCATCCCTGGGATAAAGCCTTGGTCATGGTGTATTTTTTTTTTTTTTTATGTGCACTTGGTCATGGTGTATTTTTTTTATGTGCTGTTGAATTCGGTTTGCTAATATTTTGTTGAGGATTTTTTGGCGTCTATGATCATAAGGGATATTCATCAGTATTTTTGTTGTTGTTGTAACTTTCTCCTGGCTTTGGTATCAGCATGATACTGGCCTCATAGAATGAGTGAGGGAGGATTCCCTCCTCTCCAGTCTTGTGGAATAACTTCAGTAAAATTGATAACAATTCTTCTTCGTAGGTCTGGCAGAATTCAGCTGTGAGTCCATATCAGGTTCTGGATTCTTTTTTGTTGGGAGTCTTATAATTACTGTTTTAATCTTGCTACTCATTACTGATCTAGTCAGGGTTTCTATTTTTTTTTTTGATTCAAGGTTGAGGGATTGTATTTTTCCAATAATTTATCAATTTCCTCTAGATTGTCTAGTTTGTTTGCATAGAGTTGTTCATAATAGTTTTGGATGATCTTCTGAATTTCTGTGATATCAGTTGTAATATCTCCTTTTTCATTTTTGATTGAACTAATTTGAGTCTTCTCTCTTTGTTTCTTAATTAGTCTAGCTAGCAGTCTATTATTTTTTGTTTGTCTTTTCAAAGCATCAACTTTATTTCTTTTCTCTGCTAGCTTTAGGTTTGGTGTGTGTTTTTCTAGTTCCTTGAAGTGTGATGTTAGGTTGCCAATATGCAATCTTTCAGTCTTGTCAATATAGGCTTTAATTGAAGTGTTAGAAATTTTTGTCTGAGCATAGCTTTGGCTGTGTCCCAGAGGTTTTGATAGCTTGTTTCATGGTTGTCATTTGTTTCAAGATATTTTTAAATTTCCATCTTGATTTCATTGTTGACCCCAGGATTGTTCAGAAGCAGATTGTTTAGTTTCCATGTTTTTGTTTGGTTTCACAAGTTCTTCTTGGAGTTATTCCACTGTGGTCTCAGAAATTATTTGATATGATTTTTATTTTTTTTTTTTACTTTATTGAGGCTTGACTTGTGGCCTATCATATGGTTTCTCTTGGAGAATGTTCCATGTGCTGATGAGAAAAATGTATTTTCTGTAGTTTGAGGATGGAATAGTCTATAGACGTCTGGTAGTTTCATTTGTTCTAGAGTCTAGTTAAACTCCAGTGTTTCTTTGTTGACTTTTTGCCTTGATGATCTATTTCTGTCAGTGGAGTGTTGAAGTCTCCCACTATTATCGTATTGCTGTCTATCTCTTTTTCTAGGTCTAGTAAATTTGTTTTATAAGACTGAAGGCTCTAATGTTAGGCATATTCGTATGTAAAATTATGTCTTTTTGATTAATCCCTTTATCATTATATAGTATCCATCCTTGTCTTCTTTTAATTGTTGTTAATTTAAAAACTGTTTTATCTAATATGAGAATGGCTATTCCTGCTCATTTTTTATTCTTATTAGCTTGAAATATTTTTTCCCACCCCCTTTACCTTGATTCTACAAGGGTCTTTTTGAGTTAGGTAGGTCTCTTGAAGGCAACAGATATTTGAGTTGTATATTTTTATCCATTTTGCCAGTTAATATCTTTTTAGTGGGGCATTGAGACCATTAACTTTCAGAGTTAATGATATGTATGGTACTATTCTGTTCATCATACTGGTTATCTGGTTGCTTGCTTGCTTTATTTATTTATTTATTTGTTTGTTTGTTTTCTCTGTGGTGTTATTGTTCCATAAGGTCTCTGAACTTTATGATTTCCAGCGTTTTTCTACTGGTGTGTTTTGATCTTTTGTTTCAGTATTTAGAATTCCTTTGGGTATTCCTTGTAGAGCCAGTCTAGTGGTGGCAAATTTCCTCAGCGTTTGTTTGTCTGTGAAGGACATCATTTCTCCTTCATGTATGAAATTTAGGTTTGTGAAATACAAAATCCTTGGCTGACTGTTATTCTGTCTGAGGAGATTGAAGATGGGGTCCCAGTCCCTTCTGGCTTATAGGGTTTCTTCTGAGAAGTCTGCTGCTGTTGCTCGGATAGGTTTAACTTGGATAGGTTTACCCCCCCCCCCTTTTAGTTGGAGTCTAACTCTGCTACCCAGGCTGAATTGCATCGACACGCACACTCACGGCCACCCCAGTACTGACCTGCTGGGCTCAGGTGATCCTTCCACCTCAGCCTTCCAAGTAGCTGGAACTACAGGCACGCACTACCATGCCCAGCTGATTTTTTATTTATTGTAGAGACAAGGTCTCACCAACTTGCTCTGGCTGTCTTGAACCTGCAGGCTCAAGCAATCCACTTGTCTTGGCCTTTCAGTGTGCTGGGATTACAGGCTGAGCCACTGATCCTGGCTAGGTTTATCTTTCTAAGTTATTTGTTTCCTTTGTCTTATTTCTCTTAAAATTCTTTTCTTCACATTAACTTTGCATAACCTGATGATTATATGCCTTGCAGATGACCTTTTTGCAATGAATTTTCTGGGGGTTCTTTGGGATTCTTGTACCTGGATGTTTAAACCTCTGACAGGGGCAGAGAAGTTTTCCTCCATTATTCCCTCAAATAGGTTTTACAAACCTGTTGTGGGTTCTTCTTCCTCAGGAATAACTATGATTCTTAGGTTTGGACATTTTATGTAACTCCCTACTTCTTGGAGACTTTGTTTTATTCTCTTGATTATTTTTTATTGTCTGGTTGGGTTGGATTCAAAAGCCTTGTCTTCAAGTTCTGAAATCCTTTCTTCTGCTAGTTCTAGTCTGGTGTTAAAACTTTCCACCACTGCATTTTGTGCTTCCCTGAGTGATTCTTTCATTTACGGAATTTTGACTTTCTTTCTTTTTTTTTAAGGTATGTATCTCTTTGGAGAATTTTTTATTCATGTCCCGGATCAGTTTTTAAAAAATTTCTTCAAGTTGGTTTTCAATTTTCTCCTGAAGTTTTTTGATCAATTTTATAATCAACCTTTTGAATTCTATGTCTGGAATTTCAAAAATTTCATTTTGGTTAGGGTTTGTTGCTGAAGAGTTGGGGTGGTCTTTTGGGGGTGTTGGAGAACCCTGTTTTTTCATATTGTTAGAATTATTTTTCTGGTTTCTTCTCATTTGGGTTAGACTATTCTTATTAGAGGTTGGCATGGGGCTGCCATAGGCACTGTAGGGGTCCCTTGGTTATGTATAGCCTTGGTGTGAGGTGAGTTTCTCAATTGCGAGCTGTGACAGTTTTGTGCTGGGTACCTGCACTGACTCACAGTGTCCTGAGTGGCCAGAGTGGCCTAGAAAGTGGTGTTAGCTGGGGTTTGGGATTAGGCCTTCTGAAAAGCTAAAATATTATATCCAGTGTGGTGGGCTATACTGTTGACCTCCGGCCAGGAGATGGTGCTTGTGGGAGAAAGCTGGGTACGATGGTGCCTGTAAGGTTTCTCCTTGGTGAGTGTTACCTCAAGAAAGTACCTAGCCAGCCTAGGACATGGGAGGGGTTCTGGAGATTCCCCAAGTTCTCTGTTTTGGGCCTTCAAGGGGAGTGCAGGGGAAGGGACCTGAAGCACCCCACAAATGTGTACTCTTGGTTACCCTAGTGGGGATTGGGAAGGAGTCTCAGGGGCACTCCCCCTTCCCAGCGCACTGCTGTGCAGGGTAAACACAGAAGAGTTCACAAATGGAGTGAGAGATTGCTATGGCAGAGTCCCACCCTGGCTCCCACCTTGGCCTCAGGCAATCTATGACCTAAATGTCAGAGTTCAGCCAGCCTCAGGGCTTCAGGTGTTCTCAGGCAACCCACCCAGCCAGGGACTGTCTGCAGCTGCAGAGTTTGCCCTTGGGACCATCCCCTACAGGCTGACTGGAAGGCGGCTGCTCCACCCACAAGGGTTGAGTTCCTGGGAAATGGTAGCCGGCACTGCTCAAGGCTTTTTTACTGCACAATTCCACAGCAGAGCATGGCTGTGGGTAAAGCATTTTCTGTGAGGGACTGGAGTCCTGGAAGGCTCAGGGAACCATGCAAGTTCAAAGCAGGATCTCAGAACTCCTGAATTCCCCTCACTCACCTTTCTCACTGTGTCCATAGGCTGTGGTGGACTATGTTGATGCAAGCCAGAGTCTGGCCAGTTCCAGCCCAGGTCAATGAATTTTTTTCTTCCTCTTTGCTCTGAGTGGTTATTATCTCTCTTTTGGAAAGTCATGGGATGTACTGCTGGGTCCATTCCTCTCTGAGTGCTAAAGAAACTCATATCTTGGTTTATTCTGTAGGAGAAACTCACTTTAACTGTCTCATGTCGGCCATCTTAATCTTATCTCCAGTTTAAGCAGTTTTGACAAGAATACCTTACAGGTGTGTTGAGTCCTTCTTACTGCATTTCATCTGGAGGCACACCCTCCCAGGTTAGCACCCTGCTGGTGAGATTCAGTTTGTGCTCTTGGTTATTGGAGTGACTACCAGTTTTCCCTTTTGTGCAGGTACATTTTCCCTTTCTAATTTGTCAGTAATCTGCAGGTGCTTGTGTGAGATCATGTGAACATCCTGTTCACCAACAGTCTTTTCATCCAGTGTTGAGCATCCATGATGGCCATAGCCTGAATTTCTTTTGATACTGGGGTTTGCAAGGGATGATCATCTAATTCCTTGTAAGTTTTTATTAACATTCTTCTGTAAACAAATGGCCTCTCCCTTCCCCTTTGGAGTTAATCATTTGTAGTTATTATTCATATTTGTGCTCAAATTATCCCCAGATTTGGCCTGTGGGAATCCCTTTAAGCTGACTGTGTCCTTTGTTATCACTCCATCATTCTTGGAATACTTTCTCAACTGCCGGCACAATAGGATATTCCCAGTATACCTTGCATTTGGAGTTAGCAAAAAGGAACCTGGGTTCCTTTAAGTGGCAAATAGTATTTAGAAGCCAATTTCTAGCTGGTAGATGTTGTCACTGTGATGGGGTGTTAGTCCTTCTAGGCTCTTTGAGTGGAATGTTATGAGTGTGTGTGTGTGTGTGTGTGTGTGTGTGTGTGTGTGTGTGTGAGAGTGTGTGTGTGTTGCATGTTTTTTTATATATATATATAAAATATATATACGAAGTTGGAATAATAGGCATGGTTCGTCAACAGAGCCTGCCTGTGACCCACCCTGGTCCACAGTGGTTGAAGTCAAACGCTGCTGATAGAGCAGAGATCAGGGAAGGTGCTGACATTCACACATAGAGCACCTGCCCCCAATATTATCACCTGTATTCCTATCCTGGCCAAGTCATAGGGAGGAGGTGTGACTCCATGTCGAGCCTCATTCTATAGAGCCTTCCACTCAGTGGTCCTAAAATATATGTTTGTGGATGATGGAACTCTTTTGCCCTACTGCAAAGACACCTGGAAAACAAGATATTTTCCCAGATCTCAAAGTAGAGAGAAGGCATAAGGTGGAGGAAAGAGTTATACAGGCTTCTGTTTACTAGCCTTGTCACCCCGGACAATTTGCCTTCTCCAGGCCTGTTTTATGACCTGTAAAACGGAATTGATGCCATTTAACTGGCTGCAGTTGTAAGGATCAAATGAGATTAAGTATGTCAAAGGGCTAGCCAGGTGCCTGTCGTAATAACCAAGCACTCAATGGATGGTAGCTCTTGAATCGTGTTCCCCCTCGTGGCTGTCTTCCTCATCTCCTCATCACTGTCATTATCAGCATTAATATGTAGACTTGAAGGCTGTTACCAAGGCTGCAGGAGCACGAGTTGCCCTCTCTGGGGTCTACAGCAGGAATATGGTGATGGTGGTAGTGGTAATATGTGCCCGTGACAGGGAGACTTCTGAAGACTA
This sequence comes from Cephalopachus bancanus, assembly GCA_027257055.1. Classification (NCBI taxonomy): domain Eukaryota; kingdom Metazoa; phylum Chordata; class Mammalia; order Primates; family Tarsiidae; genus Cephalopachus; species Cephalopachus bancanus. The sequence goes on from JAPVLO010000052.1 coordinate 6,155,681, forward strand.
CAAGATCCATCCCAGAGCTTCCCCTTCCTCCTTCCTGGCATGAATTTGCATGGCCAGTGTTTCTGCATGAGGGAACCTGTGGAGAGACTCCTGTGCCCATCTCTTCTTGGTGCCTGGCACCTCCTGCCATGCAGCATTTGTCTACCTCCCTCTCTGGGCAGTTTAGGCAAGTGCCCTGGGGCAGAGCTGATAGTTTAGAAGGGCTACAGGGTGGGCCACCTGGATAAGTTGTAGTTGGCCACAAGCTTGACGGTGCCCAAAAGCCTGTTAGAGTTGCTAGAGGAGTTGCAATAAGTAGAAGCACCCCAAATAATACCATAGAGGGGATAATCAGATTATTGTGCTTCCAAGTCAGGTCCTCGGGTTTTGCATCAGAGGTGCTGTCACCACCCAGGACATGCTGGATCAAGTCCAGCAGCTGGGAGTTGCTGCTGGGATTCTTGTTTTGGGCACATTCCTCAGCTGATTCTGATGCACCTCAAAGCTTGAGGACCAGTAATAGCAATCAATTTTACAGATGGTGAAACTGAGGCTTAAAGAAGTAAAACTCCTTGGCCAGGGTCTCAAGGCTAGTAATCATGTTCTCATCTGTGAAAGGGATGCTCGATAAGGTTCCTCTGTGCTGGACCCTCTAAAGATACTAGTTTTTATGAGTTGACTTTACTTACCAGTTCAAGCAAAGCTGGGTGGGAGGAAGGGAATGAGGCCTTAGCGGAGACTCAGTCAAAATCCCTGTTTTATCTGATTTGCTGATATGTGACTGCCCCCCACCCACAGATGCACATTCAGCCAGGTGTCCAGAGTTGTGCTGGCCTGAGAGTCAGGGGGAAGCGGGGGCGCTGCTGGTTCCCCAAGGCTTGCTGGAGAAGTCACTCCATGCGTTTTCTGGCCTTTATCTATAAAGTGACAACCACATCCTTACATTCCATCAAGGAAAGAGCAAGACTGTGTGTAAGTCCTGGGGCACATGCAGGATGGCCATCTGCAGTGCCTTAGAGGTAAGCCTGCTTCCCAGGTCCTTGTGTGGCTTGGGACAGGAAACAGGGACCTCTGATATTGAATCCCTACCGTAATTGCTAATACAACAACAAAGACTCAGAGCTGAACATTCTGTTTAGAGACATGAGCTTTCATGACAAAAGTGTCATTTCTGCTGGCCATCCTTAACTGTCTCGACCAGAATAATCCTAGGACTTTGACAAGCTGCTGAGGACTTGAGGTCTTGGAGGGACTTGGGACTCTGGATTTCTTGCTGGCAACAGGAAAGATGTAAAAAGGCAATCTAAAGATTGAATGGAAGCTGAGCCTCGGCTTGGCTGAGAAATTCCTCCTGGCTCATGGAGTAGGGTGGGGGCGGTGAGTCAGGGAGTTGATGGAGCAGCGCCCCAGTGCACATTATGTGTATTTAGGGTTTGATGTTTTGGACTCGGGGGTTTCCGAATAAAATGTCATGTGCTGAGTTCCTTGGTGCCAGGAGGTGGTGGCCTGCCATCTGCCTTAACTCTCCTCTCCCCAGTGGGTTCTGTCGCTTCAGGCAACAAGCAGCACGCAGAACCGTTTGCCAGCAGAGGGCAGCGGAGGGGTTAACTCCCCAAATCACAGACTGAGAGGAGAGGACGGGAGACCTGGTTTGGAGCAGTTCTCTCAGAGCCTGTGCAGGAGGCTTTCTCCTCTTCGCCTTTAGCCTCAGACAGGCATGGGAACAGTGTGGGATCGGAGATACTCCTGCCTGCCCTGGCCCAGAATATGGTGACTTAGGAGTTAACGGCAGGCTAAGCATCTCTCAACTTCCCCAACACAGGGCTTTTAAGCAATCGTTTCACTCTCAGGGAACCTGAATGGGGGAAAAAAAACCTGTCCAATATGGAGAACAGCTTTGATGATGTTTCTTGCCTCTCTCCCCAGAACCTGGGATCCTCGTCACCAAGCAAAAAGCAGAGCAAAGAAAACACCATCACAGTAAGTGGCTCCTGGGGCCCTCCCAGGTTGGGCTGCAAGTTGGGGCATTTGGCCATGGCTGGGCTGTTGCCATGGTTATGTGGGCCGCCAAGCAGAAGTGATGCTCAGTTTGGAAATGGGGAAGTTCCAAAGATTCGATTTCGCTGAAGTTCCTCCTCCCCCCTCCCCCACCTCCCATTCCTCTGTCAATTTCCCATTTCACTTTTTGCTTTCTGGTGAAAGAGTGGAAGGAGGGTGGCTGGAATGATGCCGAAGCCATTTTTGCTGGGCGGGCAGGGGAAGGTGCAAGCGCGGGAGTGGGTTGAAGGGGGTGGACTGTGCACACGGCAAGTGATGTGACGTGCAAATTACAGCCACAGCAGGGCTGCTTTTGTGCGGGGGTAACTTCTAGAAGATGTCAAAGTTAAAAGCAAGAGAAAGCACCCTAAGAATAGGGTTCCTGGGAGTTCCTGATAGAAGCAGGCATCTTCTGCCTAGAGTGGCCAGTCTGCCTCCCAGATGCCCCCAAGTCCCCATGTGGAGGTTGAAGAGGCGCCCCACCCCCCACCTGCCTACCTCAGCCCTGTGCTCTGGGAAGGTAGGGGCTGGGCACCGTTGTCCCCACAGCCCACAGCGTGGAGACCTGAGAAGTGTGGTCCTGAGTCTGCTATTTTGCCACACGTGCAGGAGAGCAGGGAGCAGGGAATCACTCATTCAGGCTCCATCTCTTTCGGACTACCCCCACAGAGGTGAAACCAAGAGTGGGTGCATTTGCCTGGTTCACCCAGGCCGAAAATCCTGCTTTGGAAGAAAACGAGGGTCGGGTAAACAATAACGATAACAATTATCACTGCCAATTTTGTGTGCATTTGTTATGCACAAGTAGTGTTTAAAAGGCTCATTTCACTGTATGAGGTGCAGGTGATAGAATCAGTATAGTACAGCGATGAGAAACCGGGACTCTGAAGCCAGAGTGTTATTTATGTCAGTTACTAGCTGCATAATAGTGTTCACATTTATAAAATGGGGACATGGGAGGTGTCTGTGCTGTAAGGATGGTGTAAGGTTGACACGGGTCCATTGTGTAAAGCACTGAGAACAGAGCCTGGCATGAGTAAGTGCTCTGTACACATTAGTATTATCTCACTGTTTACAAGTGAGGAAACTGAGGCACAGAGTAGTACCTCGCCCACAGCCATCTGGCTAGGAGGCATCAGGATTTGAAACCTATGCTCTTACCTGCTCTTCTGGAGCTGCCTTGGGTTCCTTGGGTCGGGACTCCTGTTGATCTCCCTGTGCCTGTGGCGTGTGCCTCCTGAGAGCTGAGCAGAGCAGCACAGCCTTCTTGGACCATTCCGGTGGTGCTGATGGAACCAGTAGGGCATGGGCGGGCCACAGGAACAGATTTCCCAAGAGAACAGCCCCCACCTCAAATTGTCACAAAATGACCCAAAATGCCGGGACAAAGCAGTAGCTCCCAATAGTCTCCTGATATACATGAAAAGGAAGAGGAGAAGAAAGTATGTGGGCGGGGGAACATATAAATAATAGAATTCTAGATGAAAAACAAAATGCAAAGCAAAAAAGCAGAGTGTTATCCGTCCAGAGTTCCCTTAAAGGCTTCTAGTGACGGTGCTCAGGCCATGGAGTGGGACAGCTGCTGGGCCCTGTCTTTCAGCCAGAGCTTTGGGGTTTGCCAGAGTGGGCTGCGTGTGGCCCTGGGTTCTCAGGGCAGCACACCTTGTCTATCCCTGCTTCGTGCCCTCCCACTGACCTACATCAGTGTTTCTGCACAATGTAGTTGGCATTTGAGGCCTCCAAAATCCTTGTTTAAAGTGTAGATTCCTGGGTGGTACCCCAGACCTACAATGGATCTCTCTGGGACCGGATTGGGAAATCTGCATTTCAACCAACACCCCCAAAGGTTTTTAATAACATTCATGCCTTAGAGAATTTTTGCTGGGAAAACCAAGCAAGAGAGGGACTGGCCAAAGGTTGCAGACCACATGAGGAATAAAGCCCAGGGCTTGAACCCAGGTCTCCTGGTTGCCAGCCCAGGAGATGCCCCCCGGTGTGACCACCTGGCAACCATGGCCCCACACATCTCCAGGATGGTGGACTTTCTCATCAGCCTTGGTGCTGAAGACTTCTGCCCTGCCACTCTTTCCCTTCCACCCAGCCCTTGGTCTCCTGTACCCAGCCTCCTCCTTTTGATCCTCGAAAATGCATGATTTCCCAAGGAGATGCTCAGAGGGAAGGGTGAGCCAGCTCCCAGGAGACTGGGACACCAGCTTCCCTCTCCATGCATGTGGATTCCACACTGTTCACTCCCATGGAGCTGAAATTTCCAAGCCTGGGCAGCAAAGGGCCGTACGTCCAGGGCGAAGGTGGTGCTTGACTATGAAGCTCCTGCTTCCCTGCCCGGGACCTGGAGCTTGTTTTGAAGGGGCAGACTTGTGGGTTCTTTGACAGCAGCGGGCAGGGGCTGGCAGCCTTATTGGATCTCATCCCACTGTCACCCGTGCAGAGCTGGCAGGTGGAGTGTGCTGTGTGATTAGGAGTGACAGGTGCTCATGGCAGTTCACAGCCTTGGGCAAAAGCATGATATGTCACAATCTAGAGGATTCGAGGAGAGAAGATAACAAAGCCACATGGCCACACTCTCCTGGGAAGAGGAATTTGGGGACTTCTGTGGTCCTCAGCCCTGGCTTCGCAGCACAGTCTGTCCTCCCTGGAAGAGCCAGTGGGCTGAGATGAGCCCTTGGGAGCATGTCTTCTCTGTCCCACAGAGCCCTGGCACTGACCCTTTCCTCTCCCACATCCTCTGAGATCAGCTTTTCTCCAGGAGATAGTTCAGGGTCTGCTGGATTGGAGCCCTCAGTTGTCAAACCATCTTCTTTTCTCTGCAGCAGGCAAGCTGGTCAGACAAGCCAGGCAAGGGGACTGTGGTCTCTCTCCCCAACACAGGCTCCTGCTGGACCAGGATGTGGGTGAGGGGTACCTCAGGGCCTCCTCACATCAGATCCTTAGGTGGGTCACATCACATGTGTGTTCAGCGGCTGTCATGGCCAGGTGGATTCCCGGGTGCTGCCACCCCCTTAGCACCCCTAAGAGAGTTTCTGGGAGGCAGCCCTAGTGGTTCTGGCTGCCCCCAGGCAGAATGGCCCTGACAGGACCCTCAGCTGCACAGTGGAGGAGGGTTGGGGGTGTTACTCCATTTATGTGAGAATTGGAGGAAACAGTTGGTGTGAGAGGGAAGATGCAGCTGTTTGAGGATGGTGACCTCAGGGAGGTGACAGTGGAGGGAGGTGATGGTGGGACTGGCTACTGGAACTTCCTCTGAACAGCACACATGGGGAGATGTACCCCCTCTCTTATTTGTTCTTGAACACCCCTTCCTTCTTGGACCCCTGCCTTGGGTGGGGACATGACATATTTATGCCTCAGTGTATTGGAGAGGTAGTGTGACAGGAGTTAAGAGCCTAGACTGTGGAGCCACAGCACCGGGGTTCAGACTTTGGTACCACTTTTATGTGCACAAGCTGTGTGATCTTGCATAAGCTACTTAACCTCTCTGTGTCTCAGTGTCTGCATCTATAAAATGAGGATAATAATGGCACCTGACTTTTAGGCCTGTACTAAGAACACTAAATGGTGGCTGATACATTGTTAGCTTTTGTGGAACATACAGAAAGTGTATCCTTAGGAAGTATCTTGTGTTTGTAAGGTGGAGAATGGAATTGAGGCTCTAGCTATGCCCAGGAGGCCTTGGGACGAGGACAAGATCTTTCCAGAGACACAGCTGGACCCTGTTATAAACCCCTAGAAGATGACACCCGTGGAAAGGCCTGTCCCACCTTCTGTACCCTCCTTGGGCTTTGGAGCCCTGCAGGATGAAGTTGTATGGACCTCCCAGCCCTTCTTATCCAGGGGCACTAGAGCTTTGACTTTGAGGTCTAGATGTCATAGAAGGACAGAGCAAAGATACGAGTAGTTGCCCATGAGTTAGGAAGCTGGTTTGAGACCCTGCTCTGACACTTATAGTGGGCTGGAGAGTTATGCTGTCTGCCTCAGTTTCCTCATCTGTGCATGAGTTTGCACCAGGCCATTGCAGCTAAACACTTCAGCTCTGAATGTTTCCTGGACATCTGCACACACATAGCTGTCTCCATCCCTCCGCTGCTACCACCTCCCTCTCTCTGCGTCAACCTTTCTTCCCTCATCTCCCATCCCAGTGGGTGGAAATGCTCATCCTCCCTACCCAGCCCAGTCATCCCAGGATTTCTCAGCCTCGGCACTATGGACATTTTGGGTCCATAGCTCTTTGTCATGGGGGACCATCCTGTGCATTGTAGGGTGTTTATCAGCTTCTTTGGCCTCTACCTACCAGAGGCCAACCACAACTACCCCCATCCCAGCACAGCTGTGACAGCCAAAAATGTCTCCACATTGCCAGATGTCCCCTGGGATGAGGGGCAAAAGTGCCCCTGAATGACAGTCACTGAATTTACTTCATGACGCTGTTAAGTCTATCTGCCAAGTGTCCCAAGGTTCCACTTACCCCTCTTGACAGTGCTACCCCCAGCCACCATCACAACTCCTCCAGGTCACTGCAGAGACTTCCCCCCCAGTGGCCATGGTCACGTTCTCCCTCCAGTATATCCTCTATGCTGCAGTGGGGGGTGCTCACCCAAGAGAGCAACCCATTCGATCATCCCTCTCCTGCCAGACACTTCCATGGCTCTCACTGTCCCGCTACCTTCAGGATGGACCTGAGGGGGCCTGGCCATGCCTGCAAGGTCCCCTCTCACCTCAGTCTTATCTACTCCCTGACTCTGAACCCCAGACAGCCTGAGCAATGCATTCCCCACTCGTGGGCATATCCTCACACCCCGGTGCCCTTTTCCTTCTTGCAACACTCTTTTCACTCCCCACCCTACTCTCTGCCTGAGTCCTACTCTTACTGCCTAAATCTCATTCCCTCTAAGATTCCTCCCCTGAATCCCTGGTCCTTCCTGCCACCTCAGCACCCCTGCCTACACCAGGGGTAGATTTCTCCCAAAGAATTGCAGTGACTTATTATGGACCCATTGAGGGTACAGGCTATACCTTACATCCCTTGCCTCTAGTCGTTGCACTAAGAAACATCTACCGAGTACTACTGAGTACCACCATGCGCCTGATATTGTGCGGGTTATGAGGGAGACAGCAGGGAAAAGATGGCCCCCTGCCTCTCATGGAGCAGGCTGTCTGGTGAGGAGAAAAATAAGCCATCATCAGAAGTATCGTTCCAGATGTGTGCATGTCAGTTGCTGGGAAGGTCTAGCGTAGCACATGCCACTGGGAAGCCACTCAAATGTTTGGATGGGAGTGGATGAACAAATAGTCCATCGAAAAGCTTTGTGGTCCAGGGCTTGAATACTGCAGTCTGCCAGATCTGGATTCGAATACCAGAACTAGCTTCTGGGATCCTCGGATTCCTCATATGAAATGAGGCTTCTGTTTCCTGCTTGTGGGGTTGCTGGGAAGATGAAATGAGAATGCATGCAAAGCCCTAGGGAGGGCGCCTGAATAAGGTCTCCCTGGAGGATTCTCCATCCCATAAACTGCCTCCCAAGAGGAGGCCAGGGAGGTGCAGATCTCTAGGTGCTCACCAGGGGATGCTGAGCTCTGTGAGGATTTGGGGGAATCTGTGTGGGCTGGCTGGGAGAGAAATCTTCAAACCAGGGTGGACAGAGGCTGTGACAGGCACCCTGGGCAGCCCCTGGCCAGTTCCTCTGAGGACCAGTGTCCTCACAGCGTGGCAGAAGCAGCAGGGGGATGAGTCCTTAATGAGACTCTCATCCTGCTACCTTTACTCCTCTCCCCAAACCAGCTGGCACTCCTTCAGTGATTGTTACAAGGCCATCTTTGAGACCCCTCACCTTCTAGCCCCCAGCCCCCCTTCTAGTTCCTGAAGTAGGCATCTCTCTGGAAGGCCAAGCAGGGTCTGAAGAGCAGGGCTCCGTGGCTTGTTCATCTTTGGGTCTTCTGTGGAGGTGGGTACAAACCCTCCCTCACGGGCTGCCTCCTTCCCTGCTGAATGCATCGTGAACACTGGTTATCAAAGTGTGTTCTCCAGAGGGCCGGCATCACCTGGGAGCTCAGATCTCACCCAGAGCTCCTGAATCAGAAACTCTGGGAGGGGACCCAGCAACCTGTGTCCTCCAGGTGATTCTGAGGCATGTTCAACCTTGGCTCCAGAACAGAGAAGGGGATTGAGTGGTACCTAGGAAGGGTCTCAGCCCTCTTCAGACCTTCCATGGCCTTTCGGATGGTAGGGTTTGGAGCCAGCCAGGATTTGTCATTGGCAGGGCTGCCCCTGGTACCATCCCCCCTCCAGGCCAGCAAGATCTGTCTCCATGGGCATCCTGGAGTGGGCAGTAGCATCCTGTCTTCAAGCGTGGATCATCTCAAAAAGATCCTGGAAGATGAGGCTGGGCAAGACCTGTTTCTCCCTCCTGTCCTACCCCACCTTTGGCCAAGCCTCCTCACGTCATGCTAAAGTTCTTCTTTTGTGGGAAAATATTTCCCCAACAAGAGGCCAAGGTCCCTGATCCTCCCTGTAGCTTCGTGTTTCTATCTTGAGTGGGGTCCCCAACCCTTGCCTCTGTCACATGTCAGGATCTGGGAGGGGAGGACTCCTTACTTTGACTGGCTTTCTTCCCAGACTGCAGGTGATGCCTGTGCCCCTGATAGTCAAGGAGGGGATAAAGATAGATGTACTTCAAGATGCCCTCAAGCTCCTAAACCAGAGACCTTGACTGGAGGTCCATGAGCCTAAATTCACAGACTGAAGAGTTTGTTGGGCTTACATGGTGTCTTTTCAAAATTAGGATTATTAATATTTTAAACTTTGAATTAATTGCCAATACTTAACAATTGAAACATTTCACATAAAAATCCCCATTTTAGTGGGGTTTGGTGACTCAGCCTGTAATCCCCCTCTTTGGGAGACTGAGGTGAGTGGATTGCCTGAGCTCGCAGGTTCGAGTACCGCCTGGACAACTTGGCGAGACCTCATCTCTACAATAAATTTAAAAAATCAGCCGGGCATGGTAGCGCGTGCCTGTAATTCTGGCTACTCGGAAGGCTGAGGAGGAAGGATTGCCGGAGCCCAGTAGGTCGAGGCTGCAGTGGCCACTCCCGGCCACTGCGCTCCAGTCTGGGTGACAGAGTGAGACTCCGACTCAAAAAAAAAAAAAATTATTTTAAACTTTGAATTAATTGCCAACACTTAACAATTGAAACACTTCACATAAAAATCCCCATTTTAGCCGGGCTCGGTGGTTCAACCTGTAATCCCGTGCTTTGGGAGGCTGAGGTGAGTGGATTGCCTGAGCCTGCAGGTTCGAGACCCGCCCGGGCAACTTGGCAAGACCTCATCTCTACAATAAATAAAAAATTAACCGGGCGTGGTAGCACATGCCTATAGTTCCAGCTACTTGGAAGGCTGAGGTGGAAGGATCGCCGGAGCCCAACAGGTCAAGGCCACAGTGGCCACTGCACTCCAGTCTGGGTGACAGAGTGAGACTCCAACTCAAAAAAAAAAAAATCCCCATTTTTAGCTTCTCTTTAGTCACCGCATAATCTGACAACAGTTGGCAAGAGCTGAGATGAATCTACCCCTTGGACGTATCTCCACAGACCCTGACCCCTGCACTAAGCAGAGGCTGTTCATCCTCCCTTCTGAGCTGCAGTTTCTATGGCATAAGGATGCCCCACTGGCTGGTGTGTCCTGTGTGGCATGGATTTTGTGTCCTGGTCCCAAAACTCAGGGTTTTCTGCACTGTTCTTTAACATCTGACATCTACTTCGGCAGGTGCTTTAGCTGCGAGCAGGGGTTAAAGACTCATAAGGCTTATGCCTTGCTGCCACAGAGGAAACAAATTAGCCAGCTCCATAGGAGAGGGAGGATCTGGGGCTTGAAGCCATGTCAGCAGGAGTATTAACAAAGCCACCTCCACAGAGCGGGCCGGGGCCACTTCCACAGAGTGGGGAGAGCTTGGGAGCACTACAGACGTGTTTGAGCAGAAAAGTCCAAGACAACCCAGAAATTTCTGGAGTTCACTCTCCTTAGCTATGTCCAGCCTCAGCATGCACCCTGATTATAATTTTAAGCTGTATTTATTCATATAATACATATCATGATATAAAATTTATAAGAAAACCTCTCACCCCTGGCCCTCACTCATACAATTTACTCTGTACATAAGTAATCAAACACGTGTACAGTTGATTCTTGAATAATGCAAGAATTAGGGGTACAGACCCCCTGTGCAGTCAGAAATCCAAGTATGACTTGACTCCCTCAAAACTTACCAACTGAGAGCCTACTGTTGACTGGAAACCTTACCTGTAACAAGCAGTTGATTAACACGTATTTTGTATGTTATATGTGTTATATATTGTATTCTTACAATAAGGTAAGCTATAGAAAAGAAAATGTAATTAAGAAAATCATGAGGAAGAAATATATTTCCTGTTCACCAACTGGAAGTGGATCATCATAAAGGTTATCCTCTTCATTGTCACATTGAGTAGGTGGAGGAAGAGAAGGGATTGGTCTTGCTGTCTCAGAGGTAGCGGAGATGGAAGAAAATCCACTTATATATGGACCCCCACAGTTCAAACGTGTGTTGTTCAAGGGTCAACTATATGTCCCCTCCTTGTTTAAAAAAAAAATAGTAGCATATCGTAATACTCTTCTCTTGCTTTTTTTTATCCCCGCCTAACTGTTCTGGCATCCTTTCCTTATCAGTACAGATCAACTTTATCACTGTGTCCTTTAAAATTTCTATAGATGTCCATCTGTCTCCTACTTTGTTTAACCATTTCCCTACTGATAGACATTGGAATTGTGTTCTAGCCTTTAGCTACTATAAGTAGTGCTGTCGTGAAATGCAGCACTGTATCTGTAGGTCACTGTACATGTGTGCAAATAAATGTGTCCATAGGAAAGACTCTTAGTAGTGCAATTGCTGGGCCAGGAGCACTGGACATTTGCAAGTTTGAGCCTGTTAAACACCATCTAGAGGGGTTGCACTGATTCATAGCCCCTCTGGAGTGGGTGTCAGTGCCTGTTGCCCCTCGTGTGAAATGCTTGCTATGGGAGCTTGTGAGCATCCCCGAGTGGTCCATCCAACTGGCCCTATAGGGGGGTCTCCTCACTGCTGTGTCCTGTGAGCAAGGCATCCCCGTTTCTTCCCACCCCCCACTGAAGTTGTGTGTTTTTTTCCTTGTTCTGTGTCCTACAGATAAACTGCGTGACATTCCCTCACCCAGACACAATGCCAGAACAGCAGCTGCTGAAACCAACCGAGTGGAGCTACTGCGACTACTTCTGGGTATGTGGTGATTCAGTTTCCCCTACACTGTGGCCGCCATTGACAGGCGTAGACACCTTAGAATGGGTAGGAGGGGCCTGGCACTCAAAGCATAGGAGCCTTGTTGAAGTCTAAAGGAATGGCAGTAGACTTAGCATTGGAGACGGAAACTCAAGACTCTCTTGGATTCTAGATCATTCCAGAAATCTTAGAGAGTCAGCAGGGTTTTTGTTCATGGCAAAACAGAAACCCCAGCCAGGATGTAGGGTAAGCTGAGGGTCATTTTCTTTGATATTCAGTGAAGGCAGGACACTAGAATCAGCCTCAATAAACGAATCTGGTCTCATACTTGCTCTGTCACTGATGCGAGTGACCTTGGACATGTGCTTCATCTCCTTGGGCCTCACCGTTCCCATCAAAATCATGAGCAAGGATCTACAACAACCTCCAGCTTTAATAATCCCATGACTCCAAAACTTTTACATAGGGTTTAATAGACGTAGGGTTTTGGTTTTGCAAGAGGAACAAAAGTTTTGTGCGTGGATGATGGTGATGATTGCACAACAATGTAAATGTACTTAATGCCCCTGAACTGTACACTTACAAATAGTTTAATGGTAAATTTTATGTTGTTTATTTTTCCACAATTTAAATAAATTAAAAAATATATATTTTAAAAATGCAGTCTTACACCTCAGAAACTCTGGGGAACATCCTGGGTATTTGCATTTTAAAGTCAGCTATGACTTTCAAAATTAGATTACCTCTTTCTGGAATCAGATAGTAGTGATGGTTGCACAAGCTTGTGAACATATTAAAAAACACTTAACTGTACACTTCAAAAAGTATGCAAAGACTCTGGGAACAACAAATACAGTAAATAAAAACTTGTTTTCACCACCATGCAGAATGGATTATCTTTTTTTTGATAACCCAAGTACTAGACAAAAGTGCTTTTTTTCTTTCTACCAAATCACTTGTACCTTAGAAAATATACGTCTATAATCTCAGCACTTTAGAAGGTCCAAGCCGGAGGATTGCTTGAGCCCAGGAGTTCAGAACCAGCCTGGGCAATATAATGAGACCTCATCTCTACAAAAAAGTGCAAAAATTAGCTGGATGTGGTGACATGCACCTGTAATTTCAGCTATTTGGGAGGCTGAGGTGGAACGATCGCTTGATCGCGGGAGGCTGAGGCTGCAGTGAACCAGGATCATACCACTGCACTCCAGCCTGGGCGATAGAGTGAATTTCTGCCATCCCCCCAAAGAGAAGAAGAACATATGCAAAGATTCCTCTTGCCTCTCTGCCAAGGGACAATCCCTGGTGCTCTGTTGCTTTCAGGACAGAGATCTGTGCAGAGCTTGCAGTTAAAAAAGGGTCTGGCTCTGACATCAGACAGATCTGGGCAGGTGACCTCAGAGGCAGACTGAGCAGGGGCGAGTGTGCAGGACTCTCTAGGCCCCGGTAAGGGTGTTGAACTTTATTCTATTTGCAGTAGGAGGATGTTGGAGGGTCTTAAGCAGAAGTACAATGTGAGCTGATTCACATGCATTGTGTAGGCAGGAGTGGGAGTGGACAGGTGAGTGAAGGAGACTAGAAAAGACAGTGGCAGCAGCAGAGACAGAAAGGCATAGCTAGGCTTGGAAACAGTATCCCTAAAAAGGGATGCAGTAAGTGGCGTGTTCAAAGAAGGGTGGGTTGAGCTCTGGTAATGGGCATCCCAGGAGCTGCAGGGAAGTGTGTGGGATCTGGAGCCTTGGAAAGCTGGAGGGAGTGTGTGATTTCACCCACGGGCCCATCCAGGAGAGCAACGCTTGGGTTTCCATCATAACTCAAGTTCTCTGGGGACTCTGAGACTTAATCTTCAAACCACTTATCTCCCTCACCATCTAGGCCTTTTCCTCGAGTAGAAATCTTCTCTCTACTGACACAGTCATTAAAGCCTATTTCTTCTGACTGGTTTTCCTGAGGGTGGACAGATCCCTCAGCGTATCCATCCTTGTGGGAACAGATTGGGGCTCAGTATTTGGAGTTTTCCTCTTGCTTTTTCATCAAGATGTGGCTTTCATAGAGTGACGTGCACAGATCTTCAGGGTAAATGCGGACATTTTTAAACTGTAAGAGCAGCCCAGGAGGAAATAGTTCACCCCATATGGTGGTGGTCTCCCTGTCATGAGAGGCATTAGCAGAGCAGCCTGATGAATGTTGGGCAGGGGAAGGTCAGAAAAGGGGTGTTAGGTGTGCTCGAGGAAGTACAGGCAAAGTGAAACAAAGGCAATTATTTTATTTTGAAATGTTAAATGAAACAAATGAAATATTTGTTTGCAAAATTAATTGGGTCCTAAGTCCTCATTTCATTGACGAGGCCATCTTCCCCAGGTCCTGACTTTTATTTAAAAGAAAGTAATAACAAGATGCCATTTATAGAGTACGTACTATGTGCCAAGCTGTTTACTATGTCATTTACCCTGAAGTGACCATATGAGGTAGGTGCCATTATTTCCCCAGTTTTGCAGCAGGCCTAGAGTGAGGAAAGAACCTGCCCGAGGTCACCTTGCCAGGATTTCAAGGCAGCCTGCCCTGTTCTGTCTTCCCTTCAATCCACTTTCCCGCCAGCAACCTGTTGGATCTTTTTTTTTCTCTCCTGTGATCTTTTATGAGTGTGTGATAGAGCAGGGGGTCTGTGGCCTATTAGGAACGGGGCCACACAGCAGGAGGTGAGTGGTGGGCCAGGGAAGCTTCATCTGTATTTACAGCTGCTCCCCATCGTTTGTATTACCGTCTGAGCTTCACCTCCTGTCAGATCAGCAACCGCCCTCGATTCTCATAGGAGCTCAAACCCTACTGTGAACTGTGCATGCTAGGGATCTAGGTTGCGCACTCCTTATGAGCATCTAATGCCTGAAGATCTGTGGTGGAGCTGAGGTGGTAATGCTACCACTGGGGAGCAGCTGCAAGTACAGATTAACATCCTTCCCCCTGCCCCCCAACCCCTGTCCATGGAAAAATTGTCTTCCTGATGCCCAAAAGGTTGGGGACCACTGCATTAGAGGATGTCACTGCCCAACTAGTGCAACAAGCTGGCAGGAGAAATGGCTAAGGCTGGGGCACCTGCCTCCGAGGTCACACACAGACAGCTCAACTGGGTGTCAGAGCAGCAAGAGTCCCCAAGGGTCAAGCCAGCCTCCACAACCACCTGGTTGGAAGTCAGAGACCACTGGGCTTCAGAACCAATGCTCATGACTCCATGCCCTTCTTCCTCTTGGACCCTGGGTTGGGAAAGTTCGGGGTGGCAGCAGCTGCAAGTTCCTAAGCATCAGAAAGCACCGAGGGAGCGGACCACCACAAGAGATCCAAGTCAGGGCAGCAGAGTTAGCTGCTCCCGTTCCCCCTTCTGTGCTGTGCTTGGGGTTGCCAGGTGCACCTGGGAACTTTCAGGGTTCTATCTTTTCTCTAATCCATTCTCCCTGGCTGCAGACATCAGGCCATCCCCTAAACTCTTGGGCTTCTGTTTCCTTTGCAGGCTGATAAGAAGGACCCCCAAGGCAATGGCACCGTGGCTGGGTTTGAACTGCTGCTTCAGAAACAACTGAAGGGCAAACAGATGCAGAAGGAGATGTCAGAATTCATCCGGGAAAGGTGAAGCCTGGGCCCCTCCCCAGCTCTTAGGCCTGGCGGACAGAACCCATCTTGACCTCGGGCCTGAGGGGAGTCAGCAGGACTTAACACTGCACAGTCAGCATTGGGCTGGTTAGCACTAAGTCACAACTCATGGCCCCAGGGAAAGATCTAGCCAGCAGGTCTGTAGCTTTGGCCTATGTAGTGTTTTTAAAGATTTGCACCAACATTTTAAGAACACCGGTAGATTTCACATTGAAATCTAGATATCTAATATGTCTTGAGAAAGCAGAAGAGTTGGCAGGATTGTCTCCACAACTCTCATACAATGCTTGGCTAGAGCTGAGGAGCAGCTACTCCTGTAGAGGGGCTGCGTGTACCCATTTTGCCACAGTCTCTACTACTCCCTACTGTATTCCTCTATGGACTGTTTTACTCCTTTACTTAGCTACCTAACCTTTATTTGAAGCACTGTGCTTTACCATAACCAAAAAGGGGATTGCTACTTTTCAGTTCCCCTTTAGCCAGGACTATGTCCCAGGGGAGGAAATAGAGCACCCACCTCCACCTTTTTCCTGCCTTCAGGGATTGTAACAGTGTTTTATCTAGAAAGCTTGGGAAAATAGGTGAAGAAACAATAAATTCAGCCTGATGCAAATAGAGAAGGCTACAGAGAAAAAGCGGAAGTTCTTTTTTCATCTCCCTTCTCCTCTCTTTTCAAGTTCTGAGATTGTATCAGCACACACATACACACACGCCTGCACACACTCACCCAACACACACACACATACGCACACACAAAACCTTTCATCTGGAGTTTTCAAGGCATACTGGAAATATTTGTAGCAAAAGGCACTATCTTTTTAAAATATTTCTTTTTTAATGATAGTAATAGTAATTAAGTAATAGTGCTTTGGTGTTTTAAAGCACCCCCTTCCCTTAGGGGGCCTATTTTCAATGTGTGTAATCAATTCCTTGTTTTATGACCCATTAAACTGGTAGGACATTGAAAGGTTGCATAGCTTGGGTGCGAGAAAACAATAGTATAAAACAGACATGTGGGAAAATGACTGTAGAAGCCAAAACTTGAACATGCTAAAGTTTATACTTTCATAGCAACATCTTATTAGCAAATGAATGGAATCTGTCATTTCAGGAAACCTGGGGCTTCACAGAGAAAATGCAGATACCTGTAACTTCTCTCAGTCCACCTTGGGGCCTCACAAGGAGGGCCTTTCAGAGTCGGGGAGGCCAGAGCTGAGGCACAGAGGTGGAAGCAGTCTTCGTGTGGGGACAGACACTACTGGCCCGTTTGCTGCGGCCTTGGCTTAGGAAAGTGGGGCAGGGAACAGACGTGAAGCAGTTGCTGGTTCTGAAGGTGAGGCTCAGGAGACAGACGGTGTATGTCCCCCCTGTGCCTGGCACATGCAGTTGGCATTGAGGAGCCAGGAGCGTGACATGGATAGATCAGCTTTCCAAGAGATCTCTTGGCCACAGTCTGGAGGTAGAGGCTGGCTGTCCATGTATCTCAGGGAGGGCTGCAGAGAAGGCTGGGGGAATGGAGAGGAAGTGACAGAGGCAGGTCAGGGATTAGGTTTGGGAGGACCTAAGACTGGCCAGAGGTGAAAACGAAGCAGTGAGAGAAGGGCTGATACTGGGAGTCTCCCAGTGCTTAATTGTGCGATGATTAATATGCCAGGTGCCACCGCCAGACTCTCAGCTGCCCCTTCTCCTTCATCACACCTTTCAGGCACCAGTTGCCAGAGTGGCCAGGAAACAAATGCTGCAGCGTCCCTGGGGCTTCTCTGCTCACTAGGTAATAGCTCAGGGGCTTTCTGAAGGCCCAAGCCCTCTGATTGGCATAAGCACAGCTTCTGTGTCTCTTATCGCGGCCCAGAGGTCTGCTTGGGCGGTGAATGATATCCTCTGACAACATGCTTAACATGGATGTGCTGGTTAATACAGAACACCCCCCAGAGAGTTTCCCTACAAATGTGTCAAGGGCCTGTCTGCTGGAAGCCACATCCAAGGCAACTTTCTTCTCCTGGGAAATAAAATCGAGCTGCTGCTCTGGGCACTGCCTGGTTTCCATGGAAATACTTATGCCCAGCAGGCTTGACAATTAGAGGCATGGTGGGGGGGTGGAAGACGATAGGGAGATGCACCGTTCCAGCTTCCAAGAGACTGCTGCCATCTGGGAGTTCTGGGCCCCAGAAAGGAGAGGAGGCCAGTACTGGGTGTCCCTCGTGGTCCATCATGAATTGCATTCATTCATTTAAGGGCCTCTCATGGGTCTAGCTCTGTGCCAGGAGCTGTGAAAATGACAATTTCTGTCTTCACAGTCCTAGAAGATAGTTGGAAAGATCCCACTTTTCAGATGAGGAGATGGAGACTCAGACAGTTTTGTACATTCATTTATTCAACAGATATATATTAAGCACCTATTATGTGTCAGGTAGACAGACAAGAGCCATACATTCTCAGAGCTTGCAGTCTAGTGGGTTTCTTCACACAGCTGATAACATACAAGGCAGCAGGGCAGACCCACAATCTAGCACTGGAGAGCTGACATGTTGGGTTTTCTCCCTTTGCAGGATAAAAATTGAAGAAGAATATGCGAAGAACTTAGCTAAGCTCTCTCAGAGCTCCTTGGCTGCACAGGAGGAAGGGTGAGTTGGGAGGAGAGTAATGGGAGTGGGGAGGACAAGGGACACAGAGGAGGAGGGATCCCTTTGTGCCCTCACTGGTCACTGGCATGGCCCCACTTTAGATGGGGATATCTCTATAAGCCTGACTCAAGGTAGGCGCTCATGACTTATAGGGTGCTCTCATATTTCAAACTGGGGACCCATAACTCAGGGTGGGCAATCATGGCTCAAGATATGAGCATCTATGCTCTGGGGACCAAGGGGTCTCCCATCTCCCCTACTAGAGTATGTCAGAACCCCTGTAGCCTGACCTCTGGTAGCTGGCAGCAGTCTCTAGATGCCCACCTCAGCTGGGAGGATACTGGATATGAGAGGATTGTGTCCCTGTTCCTTTGGTTAGAACTCTCTCCCGAGGGCCTGAGATCCAGGCTCCACCCCCTACTCCAGCTGTGACAGTCCAGACCTCCGTGGATGGGACCTGGTCTGGGGGAGGTTTAGCCTAACCCTTCCAGCCACAGAAGGATTCCTAGTGGGTGGAAGAGTCTCAGCCCTTGTGCAACCCTGGTGGGGATGTAAAAGGGTGCAGCTGCTGTGGAAAGCAGCCTGGCAGTTCCTCAGAAAGCTAAATGTAGAATTACCATATGACCCAGCAATTCCATTCCTAGGTTTATACACAAAAGAATTGAATGCAGGCACTCAAACACACACATGTACAGAGCAGAACTACTCCCAATGGCCAAAAGGTAGGAACAACTTAGATTCCTTCGAGGGATGAATGATAAGCAAATTGTGGCATTAGGCACAGTGGATGTCTATGGATAGATGATGGAATGTTATTTAGCCATAAAAAAGAATGGAATATACATGCTGCTGAGACAGAAAGCAGACTTGCTTGCCAGGGGTTGGAGGAAGAGAGGGATGGGGAATGACTGCCTAATGAGTATCGGGTTTCCTTTTGGAATATTTGTCGGCGCAGGCTGCTACAACAAGATGCTGGTGGCTGGGTGGCTTAAACTACAGATATTTATTTACTCATAGTCTTGGAGACTGGCAGTCTATTAATAAAATCAAGGGTTGGTGTCTGGTGAGGGTTTTCCCAGAAGGTTGCAGACAGCCGCCTTCTCACTGTGTGCTTACATGGCCTTTTCTTGGTGTGTGTGGGGGGAGGAGAGAAAAAGGAGAGAGAGAGAGCACACGTTCCGATGTCTTTTTTTTTTGAGTCGGAGTCTTACTCTGTCGCTCAGGCTGGAGTGCAGTGGCATGTTCATGGTCACAACAGCCTCGACCCGCTGGGCTCAGGCGATCCTTCTGCCTCAGCCTTCCAAATAGCTGGAACTACAGGCACAAGCCATCACATCCAGCTAATTTTTTGATTTATTGTAGAGATGACGTCCTGCTAAATTGCCCAGTCTGGTCTTGAACCTGTGGGCTCAGGCAGTCTTCTCACCTCAGCCTCCCAAAGTGCTGGGATTATAGGCGTGAGCCACCATACCAGTCCTGGATGTCTATTTTTATAAAGACAGTAAGCCTATCAGATCAAGGCCCCACCTCATTTAACCTTAATTACTTCCCTAAAGGCCTCATCTCCAAATACAGCCACACTGGGGCTTAGGGCTTCAACATATAAATTTTGGCTGGATACAAACCTTTAGTCCATAACAGGATGATAAAAACATTTTGGAATTAGGTAGAGATGATGGTTGCATGACATTGTGAATGTATTAAATGTCCCTGGATTGCTCGCTTTTAAATGGTTCATTTTTTGTTGTATAAATTTCACCTCAATCAGAAAAATAAATAAATAAAGACTCTTAGGAGGTTGGAATTCAAAGAGTCCCCAGTGGTCCCCACTCTCTGCCAATCTCCCTCCAGTGCCAAGTCTCTGTTTGAATTCTTCCTACAAGGGGAAGTGAACCCTGAGGAAGGAAGACATTTTGTCGTGGGATGGTTGTGGTTGTCAGCGAGCTGTGATGTTAAACAAGTCCAAATCTGCCTTCATGGCTTGCAATCCTTCAGGGGACAGGGATTTTGCCAACCAAATGTGGCTTTGATTAAGCCCTCCACATGGGCTGGCTGTGCAGCCAAGCAGCCTCCTTTGAATGGTTTCCACCCACCTACCAGCCACAGAGCACAGGGTGGCCCAGCAAGGCCATTGTCCACTCCATGAGGTTAGTTTGTCCTCAACCCCCTTCTGCTCTGAGCACTGGGCCTGAGATGGGGGTAAAAAGGGAACAGGTAGATGGAAGGGGCTACCTGGGAAGGGGCTTTCCTATGTGTCCCTGTGCCCTGTATCCACTGTGCCACTCCGGAGTCTTCCGGCTTCCACCTCCTCAGCCTGGGCTGCTGCCAAGGACTCTGTGTCCTGCCAGCATACACAACATATGCTCCTAACCCAAGCGGTCCAGCTCCACAAGTCAGGACTGCACCACCATGCCGTACACACATGCACATGGAGACATGGGGACACACACAACACAAGCCCACATACACGCATCAATGTTTCTCACCTGGGCATGCACACATACTCCTCGCCCTTGCACATGCGCACGGCAACCCCATGCACATACTCCTCCAAGCAGGCACTGGTGCTTGAGCACATGGCCTCCCCCCAACCCCTTCACACAATGTGCAACAATGCTGATTTGCATTTACCCACAGCTTTGGACATTTAACCCGGTCCACCTGGAAAACTTCCAGCATGTGAAACTGGAGCCTAGAAATTTGGGGCACTCTGGGAAGATGCTGATCAGGGAAGCTTGAGCTGCTTTTGCAACTCAAGTGCTGTGTCCACATTAGATTTCATAGGACATGTGCACATTGGTAAATAAACAAAATTAGGTTATTTATTCTGCCTTCAGTTTTTCTCTCCTGTGTGGAAAGGAAATGCGATTTTGGTCTTTCCTGGTTGGCAATTGTGACAATAACATGAATTTTGATTTGACATGCCTCAAGCTGTATGTTGGAACAGAAATATATCTCAGATTTTGTTTGTTTCCATTAGCCTCTTATCAGATGAAAAATCTCTTTTCGAATGACAGAATTTCTTTTTTTTTTTTTTTTTGAGTTGGAGTCTCACTCTGTCGCCCAGACTGGAGTGCAGTGGCCGCTCCCAGCCACCGCAGCCTCGACCTGCTGGGTTCTGGCGATCCTTCCGCCTCAGCTTTCCGAGTAACCAGAATTACAGGCATGCGCTACCAAGCCCAGCTAATTTTTTGATTTTATTGTAGAGATGAGGTCTCGCCTGCCCAGGCAGGTCTTGAACCCACGGGCTCAGGCAATCCACTCACCTCAGAGAGAATTTCTAAATGACTTTTTTATAAACTGAATTGGCTCAAAGGGGCCTGAAAGATAGGGGAGCAGGAAGGGGTCTATGGGGGGTATGTTAGCTCAGAGGGACTCTGGACATTTGCAGTGATGTCTTCCCACCGGGGAATGTCCAGCCTGAAGTGGAGGTGGGGCTGGGGACACCTTCTTGGCTGGAAAACCATGTTCTTCTTTTCCTCCCAGTAGCCCTGAGATGACATTCTCTGGCCACCACGGCTGTCCCTGGGGCGGTTACTCACCGTGCACTCTGCTGACAGCAGACTTACAGCTCTAAAGATGCCTGCACTCACACAGAGTCTAGGCACCACTCAGGGCCTCTTTGGCTTCTGTGACTCTTGTTTGTACCTCCTGCAGACTGCTGTGTGTCACTCAACTGCAGGGGCAAAGCCCTCCCTCCTCCCTTTAATCAAATTCCCATTCCTCTCAGGGCAGCTTCTGTAAGTTTTTTGTAGTGTTGGTTCTCACCTTGGAGCTAGGATCCATCTTGAGATAATTTGTGTGTATGGCATGAGATAAGGATCAAATTCCTTTCTTCCCCTACGGATATATAGTAGTTGTTTGTTAAGACTGTCTGTTCCTCCCATTGAGATACCTGATATCTCTGCAGGTCAGTCGACCCTATCCATATGACTGTGCTCTGTTCTGCTGATCTATGTAACTGCCACACTACTTCCACCATCCCACCACCCCCAGACCTCCCACCCACCTGTTGAATTGATTGTGGGGGTGTGGGGAGGTTTGGGGGGTTTGGCCACCCAGAGGGTGTGTAATGTCCCAGCACAGCTTCCTGCCACTCAGACCCTTTAGGCAGAGACAAATGTTAACAGCTTAGATTGTCCCATCGCAACATTCCAAGTGTGCTCCCCAGCTTGGATCGCCCGAGGGGACCTTTCTTTGCCAACAGACTCCTAGATAAAATCGGCCAGTCATTTCCCATAAACACCCAATTCAGCCCAAGCAAGCACAACCACCAGACAGGCCTGGACTGTAACCAGAGGGGTCTGCTCCGTTCTACTTAGTAATTCTTAGCTGCTGGCTTTTCTGCTCAGACCCAGAAGCCTCACAGCACGCTGTCTTTTAATCAGCTTTTGCCACTCGAGTTTAATGAATTCTCTGGGGGTAGTGGCTTTTTATGATAGTAAGTCAACTGAACGATTCAGCCTGGATTTACTGGTTGGGTTGAAGAGATCATGAGCAAAGAAGCAGGGGTATCATTTGGAAGGTCAGCGAGGCTAAAGAGTTTCACATCACGGACAATGTGGTATGGGGCCTGCACTGGAAAGTCGTAGTGAATTCAGGAGATTTCTTCCATGTGAAGCCTCTCCTTGGAGTGGAGAAGTGATTCAGCTGAGAGGACTTGGCCATTCTCCAGTACATTATGGGCAGTGTTAGGGCTCACAGCTAGAGAGTCAGTAGTTGAGGGGAGCTGCAGTCCTAAGGATGGCCTCGCCCCTCCTAGAAGCCAAGCAGCAGGGGTTTGCCCATAAGCTGGGCTGTGTGGTACCGTCAGTTTGTGAAGGGCTTCTCCCTGGAACGGAATTTGTTTTCCTTTCTTGATTTCCCAGCATACCCCTCGTCAGCAAACCTGTGGGGTGGGGTCATGGGCCAGGTAGCAAGGCCCTCACTGCAGCTGGGGCTTTGGAACTGCCCCCACCTGCTTCCTGCATCTGCTCCTGTCCTTGGGAGCCTCTGGGTTCCTGGATGTTTCCCCAGCCACTCGGCTGTCTGCCACAGTCTGCTCTCTTCGCTTCAGAGGTAGGGTTGGCTCACCCTGGCCTTAGTGGCTCTTCCGGCCCTGTGGGCTGAGACATGATGCTCATGTTTGATTTGAGCCTGGCCTCTGCCTCACCTAAGTCCAAAGCCTTGGGTGTCATATACCTCCCGGAGACATGGGGTTGAACTCTGCCTCGGGAAGTGCTGAGGCTTCTGACCTGACGTCGGTGCAACTCCCACTGGAATCCCCAGAGTCTGACAGCCTCCTTCGTGTTGCAGCTCCCTGGGAGAAGCGTGGGCCCAGGTGAAGAAGAGCCTCGCTGATGAGGCAGAAGTTCACCTCAAGTTCTCTGCCAAGGTAACCAACCCTCCCTTGTAGCCTCTCTGGGTTTGTCCTACCCAATGGGGTGCTGGTAAATGGTTAACAGCTATTTATCTGGTTTGTGTTTTTGCTATTTTCCCCAGTGTAAATTTCAAGCTACCAACATGAAATCACTAAGAACAGAATTAGGGAGAAACGTACAATAGCACACCATGAAACAAGTGTTCTTATCATGTAGATAGAGTAATGCAGACAACTCAGTATCCACCAAGAGCATGGGTAATAATCACATGTAGTTAGGAAGTCATAAGTGCTAGATGTTTATTGCCTTTGTCTTAATAATTTATTATAAGTTTATATTCTTTTGTTTATTATTGTTGTTATTTAGTTGGAGTCTCATTCTGTTGCCCAGGCTGCAGTGTAGTAGCACAATCATGGCTCACCTCACAGCCTCAGTCTCCAGGGCTCAAGAGATCCTTCCGTCTCAGCCTGCTGAGTAGCTGGGACTATGGGCGCATACCACTGCTCCCAGCTAATTTTTTGACTTTTTTGTAGAGATGAGGTCTCACTATGTTGCCTAGGCTGGTCTTGAACTCCTGGGCTCAAGCAATCCTCCCATCTCAGCCTCCCAAAATGCTGAAATTACAGACATGAGCTACCATGCCCAGCCTGATTTTGTTTTTCATAATGGCTGTGTTTAACAACTAGCACATGAAATTCCTGAGAATTTAACATTTAGCTCTTGGGAGCCATTGTGAGCCAGACTAAGCACTCCCCAGCTTCTCAGGTGAACCCCTGAGTGATGAAAGCCTATATTCTCTCTTTGCCCAGCTTTTAAAGGAACACATAGGCACGTTCTCTCTCTTCTTGGTGTCAGGAAATACTAGACTATGCCAAAGGGAGAACTTTTTGGTTTTATTTGTTTTTATTTCAGAATTTCAGAACAATTAAATGACCCTTCTTTCATTTGGTTCTAAATACTAGGACTTGCTTGAGGACAGGGATGTTTCTGTCCTGTTCACCCTACCCTCAGGGCTTAGGATGGTGTCTGGCATGTAGTAGATGTTTAATAAATACTTTCTGAAGTAATGAATGAATGGAGCCCTCTGACTGTCTCCTCCCACCCCCTGTCATTTCAAGTCTACTTTCAAGATTTCTCTGTGTTTTCAAATGTCCCTCTCCACCTCACTTCCAGGCTCATATCTTCCCTCTCTTACTCTCAGCTACTTTTTAGGTGAAAAATAAGCTAAATATCTCAGTGAAATAATTCATACTAAGGTGTGCATGACTGGTAGGGTTACCTACCCATTAGCATGGTTGCCTTTTAAAGGAAGAGAGACCCTTGAGAGTGTCACCATCCTGGTGGCCTGGCCTACCCTCCCTTCTTTCTGCCCTCCCACTGTCTCCAGTCACACACAACAGGGCAAAGTGCTTAAACTCTGTGAGCCCCTCATCTTTAAATACTTTCTTTACTATTTGAAGGTAGCATCCCCGAAGATATTAGTAGTTGCTCCTGCCATGGGCTTTTGCATTCAGCGCTCACTGGGTCCATCTCTTTTCTAGCTATTCCCACTACAGTTGCAATTCCCTGCTTTGGGTTCCCATAGGGTGTACACCCTCAGAGGACAGGAGTGTCATTGTACCCAAGGTCCTCCACCCCATCCCACCTATCTGCTCTGCACATAGAAGGCAGAATGCATTACTCAAGTGGCTGAGACGCATGGGAGGGCTTCGTGAAGAGCTGGGTAGGAGGAGGGATCAGTGCCATTGTAGCTCCCCATGTCTAAATGAGGTTCGTGCCCCAAGATTGGGTAGACACCTAGATGTGAGTGAGAATTCCTGGCTAATAAAGGCACGCTCACGGACCTCATTCTACCAAACACTCCATAAGAAAATTGCTACTCAGACCCTGGCAGAGAAGGGAACTCCATGAATTGGTCTCTTTCCTGCTTTGCATACAAAGCAGTAAGTTATTTTAAGCTGCAATCATGAGCAGTGTTCCCTGCAAGGTCTCCCTTCCCCTGTCATAGCCCCTAGTAGCTCCATTCTCTGCCGTGGCAGAAACTTCCATTGACTGGTGAGATACATGGGAAGGTTGCTGTTCTTATGTAGTGGGGCTGCAAGCTTCTGAAAGGCCGCCTGCTGGGTCCCCAGGAATCCTGGTGGCATTCTCGATTGTTTAGAATATTCAACAACAGGTGACAAAACACTCTCCAATGCTGTAGGGGTGACATAAATGTTCAGAATGGTTACATGCAGGATATAACTCATCATCATCAACCACTATGTGGGACAGCATCTCTGTTTCACAATGAGAAGGGACCGGAGGTGAAATCGCAGCCCCTGGTCACACAGCCGAGTGGACTCAGCTGTGGAAAAAGCAAAGGAGAAGGCTAAGCAAATGGGCGACTTGATCCCTAGGCCTTTTTTTTTTTTTCTGACAACGACCTCTCTTGGGCAGATCAGTGGCATTTAAACTGCACAGCCCTGTTCTTGAGGGACACACTGTCCTCCCAGGGGATGCCAACAGGGTGGTGCAGGCTGACCCCATGCCACCAAATATTCAGAACAGTGTAAGTCAGTGTTCAGGAGGCAGGGTGGACTTCACCGTTCAGCTGACAGGAGGCTTATGAAGGCAGGTCATACAACACAGACGTCTACGAGAACTTCCTTTTTTTTCAGCCTACTGGTCAGTGTTGGTGGCCTCCAGCGATCCTAATAGCAGCCTAGTGGTTTGATGGAGTTTCCTGGAGAAGAAGGGGAAGGATTTACTTGTCTGCCTTGAATGATAGGCTCCATATACTCAAACCCCATTTTAGTGTCTGCTCCAAAAGGCTTATTGAAATTCTGCTCTGAGGGTTCTGTGTCAGGAATAAGAGCTCCTTAAGAAATGCAATTTTGTTATGGCAATTTTTCTGGTTTTTCTATTCTGCCAGCTCAATCCATTGCTACAGGTTGCTAAAGAAATAGATTGCTCTATACAAAAGAAGTTATACCTGACTGAAGAAGGAAGAGAGAATTTTCTCCTTCCGCTGGGAGAAAATCTAAATTGTGCTGTATAGGCTAATGCATTCAGTCAGAAGATTTTGCAGGGCAGGGGTTTCAGGAGACATGAGTTTTATTTCAGTGCTAACAAGCTCTGTGCTCTTGGGCAAGTCACTTAGTGCCCCTGGGGTTGCATTTCCATATGTGTGAAATGAAGAGTTTGGACCAGATAAACAACTTTAGACTTACTTGATGGTGACTTACAATATTACATGGGCACTCAGAACACACAGTATTACATGTCTCCACTTCCATGACCACATGTAGATATTCATGCATGTGTGCAGCAGAATAAATGTGCCATGAAACAGTATTTATCCTTCTCCCTAAAATATGCTCTGGTATTTTCTACTCAAGTCTTGTCTATTCTCACCACAAAACTGATCCTGAACCATTAAATTGACTTCACAATTCTTGGTCACCCATTGTTTGAGAAACACTGAACCCCAGGCCATCTCTGAAATTCCTTCCAACTCAGGGTGTCTCTTATTCCTGGTGTGTGAGGTGGGAAGGAGTCAAAGAGAGCAGGAGTTTGGGGAAGGCAAGCTGAGGGGCTCCAGTGACCAAACCTGTTTGGTATGAGACAGGCCAACCCAAAGGTCCACAGAGGCACACTTTCAGGAGGAACTTCTAACTCACAGTTAAACAAAGATGCTTAAAAGTTAACAATGAGTTATGAAAAGATGCCAAGCTAACTTTTTTAAAGAACAAAAATGTGTGTCTTTAAAAAGTACTTAATATCTGTAGAGAGATAGAGAATCCATGGGTCTTCATCTGTGGAATTGAATCGCTTATGACAACTAGTAGCATTATGTTCCCAGAATTATGCCATTATGTCATTTGAATTTGGGGAACGCCTTATTAGAACCTGGGGCTGGGGCCCAGGAACGCTTCATGTTAGAAAACTCCTCCAAGTCACTCCTGGGCACATGAAAGTCTATCAGTCACTTGCCTTCCAGGTCCTTAGAGACTTCAGAGTTTCTGAGTCAACAAACTTGAGTTGTCCCTCGTAGACCCTCAGTCAGGAGAAGTTTCTACACAGCTAAGCTGTGGAGATCCTGGTATTTGGCAAATGCCAAATCTACTGTATGTGGCAAAGGGATTTACTCATTCTCATGAGGTCTTCTGTAGCATCTTACAAACTGCCACCAGATGGAGATGTTTTCCTATTCAACAGAAGTTCCGGGAACTCAAAAGAGACCCAAGAATACGCATTTACAACTATTGTCAGGAGGAAAGGGGTGTTTGGATGGCCAGCTCTCTGTTCATGTTGAATGGCATCCAACAGCAAAGCTGTCTTCTTGTCACCTGGGTGACTGAGCACTGAAGAGTTTGTCATTCTCTCCACAAATAGAGAAGGGGCACCCTTCCCACACCAACCCTGGTCAGACGCTGAGGACAGCAGTGGCCAAGTCAGATGAGGTCCCTGCCTGCTTGGAGCTTATAGCCTAGAATTGGAACACCTAAGTCCTGCTGGTCTCCAGAGAAGACACTGAACCATGTAGCAAAAACCTGGGTAAAGGAGGGAAGTCACAGAAGCTCAAAGCAGGGATGTCATCTGGCCAGAGAAGTTGGGCTGTGTATTCCAGAGGCACCTCTGGGACAGATGGAGGCTGAATTGGGAGACCATAGGTCAAAGTAAGGAGGGAGTGACCCTGGGAGGCTGAGTCGAGAGGGGAGGATGCAGTGCTAGGCTGCCCACCTGGCTTTCACCAGAGCAGGGCCACATGGATCTGTTTTCTTATAAAATAGATTTCATGCTCAGAACCAAAAAGAGGACGCTTTAAGGAAAAGTTATTTTTAAAAAGGGGTGAGTAGGAAAGAGGGAAGGAAACACAAGAGGAAAAAAGTCTTGAAGACTTGTCCTCTCGTGGCATGAATTTTTCTCTGGCCCTAGGAATCCAGGGGTATTTCCCTTTGGTGGGGATGAGTATGGTGCCTGTGCCCCATCCTGTGCCCCATCCAGCCCTGCGAGCTGGGAAAACACAAGAGAGTTGCCCTTGGGAGTTTCCAGACGGCCTCAAGCAGTTCCCACCGTGAACTCCTCAAGGACTGGACCCTGTCCAGGTCACCTGGCATGTAGCAGATGCTCCATTTGTCGAACTTAGCTGAAGCCATCTAATTGAATGGCATCTGTTCCACAATTATTTATTGAGCTACATGCAGCAGTCACTATGCTAAGTGTTCAGGAACACAGATGATGACATGATTTCTGCCTCCAGAAAACTCCTAGTTTGGGAGGGAAGGGAGAGAGACTCCCAGGCCAAGTTGTTCAGGAAGCTGTGGAATACCAATAAGTTTGTGAGGTCATAGATACGTTCACCAACTTAATGTAGCCATCCCACCATGTAGACATAGTTCAAAATATCACACATACACCATAAATATAGGAAGTTTTAAAACTTTAAAAAATAAATAAAGATGCCACTGTGGAAGCTTAGAGGAGGGAGTTAGCTGGCAGGGGGATCAGAAAGATCTAGACACGAGCCACTTATCCTGTAGATACCCATTGGGGCCTCCTGGGCTGAGGTGACGCCTAGACAGAGATGTAATAAACAGTCTCTTATAGAGGGGAGGAGGGTCTCTTGCCCTCCTGCCAGACCACTGCCCCAGACTCATCCTTACCTGCCAGGGGAGGTGGAGGGTGCCCCTCGCCCCTCGCAGCCGATGCCCTGGATCCTGAGTGGGCTTCTACCCTCTTCCACAGCTTCACAGCGAGGTGGAGAAGCCTCTGATGAACTTTCGTGAGAACTTCAAGAAAGACATGAAAAAGTGTGACCACCACATTGCTGACCTCCGCAAGCAGCTCGCCAGCCGCTATGCCTCGGTGGAGAAGGTGAAAGGCCTAGCACGCCGGACTTGGGGTGGGGGGTGGTGGGGTGACGTGCAGGGGCCTGCTGGAAGAGGATGGGCCGGGAAGCCATCAGTGGCTCCATGCACCAAGGTGGGGTCTTTGTTCCTGTGCTGGACCTGGTCAGGGGGGAGTTCTTAGCCTCGCGCCCATGCCTGAGGACCCCAACCCATCCAAGGGGCAGATAGGAGCTGCCTCCCTGTGGTGCTCAGACGACTGCCCAGAGGGCCAAGGGTAGTGTGGAGAGGCTGCAGCTGCAGTGGAGGCGCTGAAGACTATCTCAACCCGTGGTTTGGGGATCCAGAGCCTGAATGTGCTGTTGGTCCATGTGTGGCCCCTGCATCTGGGCCTTACCTAACAGAGTCTCTCCTACCTTCATAGCCCTTCTCCCATCCCCCCTTCTTGCTCAGCGACTAGGCAGGGCTGTGGGTGGTCACACCTCAGGGAGCTGCTGATTGCCAGCCCTGGGGGGAAGAGTGCTAACCCCAAAATGCCACAGAGAGGATAAGCAGGTTTGTACTGCTGTCCGCACCCTGCTCTGGACTTCCAGCCTGTTAAGCACTGCTGGGAGGTGACACAGGTGACCTTTGTGGTCCCTTCCAACCCAAGAGGCATAAACCCCAATGGGTATATGCCCCAATGAAAATATGGTCTGAGAGATTGATTGAGGCTGAGCCCAGATGTCACTGGAAGAGACAGGGATGACAAGATCCAGGTTGCAGTCTCTGTGTTGTCACTAACAGAGGGTGGTTTCCCTCTGGCTGCTTGGCCCCTCTGAGCCACTGTGACAGCACCCACACAAAGAGAAAAATCAAGGACTCCTATGGAGAAAAGGGAGCCCAGGCCATGTGGCCCATGTGGACCCTGGCTCCAAGCTTTGTGGACAGCTTCTCTGTGTTGTTGGACCCCAGGCCCGGAAAGCCCTCACAGAGCGGCAGAGGGACCTGGAGATGAAGACGCAGCAGCTGGAGATCAAGCTGAGCAACAAGACAGAGGAGGACATCAAGAAGGCACGGAGGAAGTCCACACAGGCTGGTGAGTGTTAGGGTCACTGACCACAGAAGGTGAGGGCTGGAGATGGGGTGAACGGGAAGGTGCCTCTGCAGGATTGCAGAGAGGAAGTTTCTTCCTGTTTCCCAGGAAGTGCACCCCACTTCTCTCCTCTCCACCCCCACCTGGGGATCTCAAAGAAAGAGACTTGGGGAATGGGGGGGGAGGGAGCAGACCAGGCTGTTTCCAAGCCCTGGTGGGGACTAGATTTCTCATTCTTTCCCCAGTGATAGCTTTTTTTTTTTTTTTGCCTAAGCCCTGGGTCTCTGACCAGGAGGTAGACAAACTCTTCCATGCCCCCAAGAACTTGGGGCCTTGTCCCTGCTCAAAGCCCACAGAAGTGCATATCCACCCAAGCTGCCCACCTCCCCACGAAGTTCCCTTATGAAGATGGGCTTTGCCCCAGGAACAGGGGGTCGATGTTTTATTTAAAGAAATAACCTGATTTCAGATTCTCTGCATGTTGGCTTTTGCTTCCACCTAGTGGTAAGAATTAGCTAATGCATGAGGAGAGCGGGAACAATTTGAATGAATGAAAAACTCAGTAGCTATAAAAGAAGCCAAGTTTTACTACATGCAAGGACATGCATATTGCCTCTGGAATTCGAACGTGTGCTGTCACAACAGGCTTTGGAGGTTTTGAGGTCCCTTTCACCTCAACTTTTGCAAATTAAAAGCATTAGTTAATTTCATTATAAAAGGAAGCAGCCACCTTGCAGATATTTTGAAATAAGATTGGATAGAAATAAGTCAATCACAAATAATGTGATATAACCATAACATTTAATATACAGACTTATAAAGCACAATAATAAATTACTTAATTCAGCCAGGTACTACCATTGGCTCATGCTGGTAATCACAACACTTTGGGAGGCCAAGGTGGGAGGATTGCTTGAGCCCAGGAGTTCAAGACCAGCCTAGGCAATGTAGTGAGACATTGTCTGTACAAAACAAAACAAAACAAAATCAAAAAATTAGTGGGGCATGGTGGCATGTGCCTATAGTCCCAGTTACTCCGGAGGCTGAGACAGAAGAATTGCTTGAGCCCAGGAGGTTGAGACTGCAGTAAGCCATGATTGTGCCACTGCGCTCCAGCCTGAGAGACAGAGTGAGACTCCTGACTCTGAATGAATAAATATTCTGCTGAATGGTCAAGGGAGAAAAAAACAGTAATAGCAATAAAATAAGTACATTATTGAATTCAGAAGTAGAAAGCATATATTTATTGGGAGAAGGAAGGGGAACCTAGACAGGGAAGAGGTATATTTAAATTAATTTAATGTATTAAATTATTTACAAGTAAATTCTATTGCAAGAACAGTATTGGTATGTGGCAAAATATTTTAATCAGCACACAAGAATATAAATTGCTACTCACCAGAAAGAGTCACCATTATTTCCTAGTGTTTTAGTTGTTAAAATACTACTTACTTATATTTAAAGTGACATAAATTGAATCCTATAGCTTATCTCCTGAGCTTATTTTTTAGGTAATATGCCTTTGAAATAGCTTATTACCTATAAATTTATTTACTCATCCATTCATGCACATCAAACTTTTGGATGGTTGATCAGTGTCCAGTTGTTTGATAGTACTTAAATTTATTTCATCATTCCCCTAACTGATTTTCAGAACTTTTAGGTTGTTTCAAAGTATCTGCCCATGCCAGCGGTTCTGTGGTATCACCTGTTACGTCTTGCACACAGATCCAGATCTACATATAGAGAGAATATAGGTGCTGGGTCAAAGGGTTTTATTCATCTTGATGGATGTTTTCAAATTATTTTCCAGGGAGAGTACCCACCAGTAGCATCTATGAATGCCTGTTCCCTAAATGTGTACTGGCATTGTGTGTTATCCAAGATACGAAATCATCAGAGTCTGGTGACAAATAATATTTTGTTTTTAATTTGCATGCCTTCATAAACATGAAGTATATTTTAAAAATACATTTATAAGTAATTTTTGACTTTTTTTCTGCTCATATCCTCTCCTCAGTTTTTTGTTAGGAGGCTGATCATAGATTCTTTATATATTAAGGAGATTAACCCTTCATTATTTCAGTTGCAAATCTTTTTCCTAGGTTGTCATTTACCTTTTAGTTTTGTGATTTGAAATTATTTATGCTTGTTTTGTTGGGTTTTGCTGATTCTAATTTTTTTGTATCGTGGTCTTTTCCCTTGTGGAGTCTAGGTTTGGGAACGGACTTAGAAAGTCAGTCCAGCCAACCAGGCACAGTGGCTCACGCCTGTACTCCCAGCACTTTGGGAGGCAGAGATGGGAAGATTGCTTGAGCCCAGGAGTTCAAGACCAGCCTGGGCAACATAGCAAGACCCCCATCTCTACAAAAACCATTTTTAAATTAGCTGGGTGTGGTGGCATGCACCTGTAGTCCCAGCTGCTCAGAGACTGAGGAGGAAGGATCACTTGAGCCCTGGAGTTTGAGGCTGTGGTGAGCCATGGTCATGCCACTGCACTCCAGTCTGGGTGACAGAGTGAGACCCCACTCAAAAAAAAAGAAAAAAAGAAAAGGAAAAGACTATCCCCTTTCCAATATTTTGTTTGTTTGTTTTATTCACCTGGGGGTTTTTCCCCCTTACTTTTTGGTTTTAGGTATTTCTTTTTGTTTTTTAAACAGTGAAATGTTTAATTCTGGATATTTATTTTTCCTTACACCATTGGTCTAACCATATTCGGCAGGTTCTTACACCAGTGGTCTAATCATATGCAGCAGGTCCTTACTTATCGCATTTTCATTTCTGCTATTTCTAAGATATTTTGCTATTTGAGTTTTGATTTCATCCTTGAGTTGTTTCACAGGAAATCTTAACATTTTTGTGAGCAAGGACTTTGCTATTGTTATTTTCTAATTGTGCTGTTTTTTCTAGTTTTATTGCATTGTTGTTAGATGATATGGTCTCATATTCCTCTAGTGTGGAATTATTTTGTGATGAAAGTGGCTAGTCCTTCACCCTAGCTGTAGAAAATACCACCTCTTGTGAGCACTTACTGTGTGCTAAGCACTAGGCTACATGCTTTAGGGCATCATCTCTTGTGATCTGCACAATAACCTCATGGGAAGGTATTTGTATACCCTTTTCTAAGTGAGAAAATGGGTGACCAAGAGGATGAGAAACTCCTAGTGTCCTTTGTGGTGGAGCAGCAAAGCCAGGATCCTGTCTCCTCTTATTCCAAACACTGCTTGCTGTCATTTTGCCGGAGAGCTTATTGCTCAGAAAAATGCCACCTGTTCTTTCTTCCCCTTCCCTCTCCTCCCTCTTACTCGTCTTTTTCAAGGCAGCTGGAAGGAAGCGCATCTGGATCCTCCGGGGGTCATCATCATCATCCTTATTGTTACCATAGCTTATATTAATAATTGACTCTCTGTGTCCGTCTGCATTCTAAGCAGTTTGCATATATTGACGTATTTATCCTTAACAACTTGGGGAAGGCATGATTGTTATCCCCATTTTACAGATGAAGAAACTGAGGATTATGCAGCTAGTAAATAGTGGAATTAGGATTGCAACCCAGGCATTCTGGTCCCAGAAGCCATGTTCTTAACTGGTGCTGTTCAGAAGGGTCCAGTTTCAAGCCCTTAGATTGCCAGAGAGAAGACACGCCGCTTCACCTACTCTGTTTCCTTATGCGGAAGTTCCTGAAGCAATTTCTCAGAGTCAGGATGGACAACTAGGGTTCTGGGAGTTTCATATTGTACATTCATAGGATGATACACTGACCTCATCCTTGGTTGGACAGGAGCTCTTCGTGGAAACCCATGTGCAATGTGGTGTCCACTGTCTTTTCTTTACTTTTTTTGGTCCACTGAGATATTTTATTTGTACATATACAAATTGCATCCCTAGAAAAAGAATCCCAGAATTTTCCCTCCTGTGTGTTTCCATCTTGCTTCTTTGTGGTCCATGATGCCAGCTGAGGTTGTTAGTACAATGAAACCAAACTGGTGGGAGGGAAGCAGATCATTCTGCCACTTTTCTAGAACCTGTGAGGTTCACAGCAATTTTCCAGCTCTGTGATCATCAATGATTTCAACTTCGCCAATGTATCCATGCTTCCTTCTTAAGATCAAGGGTCCAGTCACTGGCCTTGGACCAAGAGCAAAATGAACAAACCCCTTGTCTGGGCTCTGTGACTCAAAGCTCAGCACTTGTGGTGTGCAGCCTTATGTCCCTGGTTGTGATGCCACTGGCGATGTGGTTCACAGGGTTGGGGGAGAGGGAGACTGAGCTTTGGGTATGTGGGCATAACTCTCCTGTTGTCTTTCACTCTCCTATCAGAATATACATGAGCAACTATGGTGTTGCTACAGGAGTCATTTTTTTTTTTTTAGTTGGAGTCTCACTCTGTCACCCAGGCTGGAGTGCAGTGGCACGCTCATGGCCAGTGCAACCTTGGCCTGCTGGGTTCAGGCGATCCTTCTGCCTCAGCCTTCCAAGTAGCTGAAACTACAGGCATGCGTCACCACACCCAGCTAATTTTTTTATTTATTGTAGTGATGAGGTCTCACCATGTTTCCCAGGCTGGTCTCAAACCCGTGGGCTCAGGCAATCCTCCTCCCTCTGCCTCCCAAAGTGCTAGGATTGCAGGCATGAGCCACTGCTCCTGGCTTACTTTTAATCTGTTCAAGTTACCAGGCTCTCCTCTAGAATTCTACTTCTAGAATTACTAAGTTTTACTCTAGACTTACTATTGTAACTCAGTTCACTTTTGGGTTTACTCATGAGCTTTTTCCCATCATGAGCAAAGACTAGAGCCCTGTGTTGACCAGGAAGCCACAGTGAGATGAAGCCATGCATGAGAGTGATGCTTCTTCAGCTGTAATGTGCACATGCATCACCGGAATGTTGTGAGAATGCAGTTTCTGATTCAGTAGGTCCCAGGTCTGTCCTGGGTTTCTGGAACTCCTGATTCAAAGACTGGGATCTGTCTAGGGAAGTTCTGAGGTGCTGGTATGCTTAGCAAAGTTTGTAATTACTTTGCAGTTTGTTTTCTAATTTAAAAATGTAATGGAATATACATATAACAAAATAATACACTACTATTTATAGTATTTATACTATCATTTATAGTATTTATACAATACTATAAAGATTTAATAATTATGCTTGCCTCAGTCTTTCTCTGATGAAATAAAAGGCTGTAGAAGGTGCTAATTCCTACCTACTCACACTTTGATTCCTGAGGCTGAGGCTGGTGTGCATCACTGCAGTGTGTGTTTAGACTGTGACTGCACAATGAATGAACCATAAACCATCAGACATATTATTTTGTGTTTCAGAATGACACTCTGTTATGTGTACACGTGCATGCATGCACACACACAAGGATATGATTTGCAAACCTCTCTTCCTTAATTCTCATTAGTACCAAATTGCATGTGACATATGTTTTAACAAATCTGGACTCTGCAATGTAAAATAAAACTGCCGTATTTAGAGAGGGAAGCATTTCTTGGGCTCATGTTAGAATTAGGGATCCTAGGAATACCTGCCCCCCTCGCCCTAGCCCCACCACACACACATTGAGAACCCTCGTCCTGAATTCTTGGTGTCTAGGGGGTCAAGTTCAGGTGGAAGCACTGAAGCTGGTCTCCCATGGTGCTTGCCTGCCCTCCTCTCTTCCTTTGCTCTGCTTTCTCCTCCTTCCTACCATCCTCCAACTTTCCAGTGGCCACCATAGCCCCAGGAAGAGGAGAGGGCTTGGCTGTGGGGCACAGGTTGGGGAGGGAGCCATGGCAGGGACAGGATGGAGTGTGGTAACTGTTGTTCTTTTTCAGGAGACGACCTCATGCGCTGTGTGGACCTCTACAACCAGGCCCAATCCAAGTGGTTTGAAGAGATGGTGACTACCACATTGGTAAGTGGTCAGGGATGTGTGGGCATGGTAGTGTAAGCACTGGTGCAGAAGAAGCCCCGAGTGGACAGTGGTGGGCAATTTGGAGTGATGAAGTGGAGTGACCCTAGAGATGGGCATTAGATCTGCTCCAGTGTTGGGCTCAAGACCTCAATTGGGGCCAATCTATGCAGATTCAAGTCTCTGCTAGAGTGCTTCCTAGCTATGTGGGCCAGATATGGCTATATCCTCTTGGACTGTCCCCTGAGAGGCAGGGTCAACCAAGGACTTCAACCGAGGGGACAGAGGCCCCTTTAAGACTAATAGCCAAGCTGTAGGAAGAACCTCCTCCACCACCACCACTACACGCAGAAGAGTGGCAGGTCCTTAATAAGATATTCTTACAAAATGGATGAATGGGTGGGGTTGGGGAGCTGTGCAGGAGGAGACTTCTGACCAAGGGTGCGGGCAACAGGCAGCAGAGTCCATGATGCTCTCCTGAGTATCTCATGTAAAGGAACAGCATCTCTTTGTCAGTAAACACCCACCTGAGTGGGACAGAGAAGTGTGGCTGGCGCTTGGACCACTGGGCCAAATGGGACAGGAGACATCATACCAGGTGCTCATCGGGTCATCCCACTGCCCAGAGCCACCCCCTGTCCATCCAACACAGGACTAACCAGCTGTCTTACCCAGTCTCAGCCCACCAGAGCAGCTTAGAGGCCTCCACCAGGGACAGTGACCTAGTTTTCCTTCTGGTTAATCTCCTAATTAAGTCCCCTGCTTGCCCCCCCCTTTCCAGTTAATCACCTGGGCAGTGACCTAGTTGTACACAGAACAACAGCCTGATCCCCTAAATTCCAAAGATACAGAACCATCTAGAAACCAAAGGACAAATCCTTTCCACTCTCCCCTTTGATAACGACTTATCTACTCCCAGTCTTCTCTGCCTCCCCCGGCCTGGTCTCTGCTCCATCCCTCAGCACCAGAGATGGGCAGACGAGAGAAGGATGCTCATCAGAGGCCCAAAGACAAAGTCCCGAGAGTATGCAGCATGGACGCTCCCACACGTGTCCACTTGTTCCACCCCATCAGGGTCCTGGGGCTGGGGCTGCAATGGTGCAGAGTCATGAGTAAGGGCCCAGTGGACTCTGGTTTAAATCCTGCTTCTCCCATAATTCTGTGTCCGGGCAAGTGATGTTACCTCTCCAGCTGTTAGTTCCCTTGCATGGTGACTGGCAATAATTACTGTCTCTCAAAGTTAGAATAAGGAGAGTCAAGTAATGCATATAAAGCCCTTAGCACCGTGCCTAGGAAGGCAGGATCTCAGAAGGCAAAACCTAGATACTGACCACATTCTTCATGAGACCCCAGAGAGTCAGATGGGGCTGTGTAGACACAGCCAGTGGCTTGTGTTCTGTGGTCTGGGGTCCACTTGGTGGGAAGATCCCCAAATGGAAGGGACATGCCCAAAGGTCTCTGGTCTTTGCTTCCTCCACAGGAGCTGGAGCGGCTGGAGGTGGAGAGGGTGGAGATGATCCGGCAACATCTGTGCCAGTACACACAGCTGCGGCACGAGACGGACATGTTCAACCAAAGTGTGAGTTCTCAGCCCAGCAGGGCCCTGGGTGACACAGGGCCTGGGAGAGCCACCAGGCGCTATGCCATGGCAGATTAAGTGACCATTGTAAATGAATCTGTCCTGAAGAGGCAGTGGGCAGATGCTGTGGCCTCAGGGTGGCCTCTTGGGATGGGCTTGTCAGGATTGTCCTGGACATCCATGAGAATCCATCCCTGGTGCTTGAAGTAGACACACACGTGAGCTGTTACCCTAAGGAGAAAGAAGCTGGTGATAGTTACAGTAGCTGAAGATATTACTGAATTCATTCAAACACACACACGTACACACACACACGCAACTTCTAGAAATACTCAAAATACTGAAAGCTGAAGTTCCATTTGTTCTGTTCTCTGGCAGTAAATGTGGGACAAATGGAGAAAGAGGTCATAGACCTCTAGTATTTAAGACTCCTGCCCTCTCATCCAGGCCTGGGGTGAGAAGCAGAGTTGAGACATGTTCCGGGCTCTCGGCTCTCACAGCCTCTGCACGTTCTATCCCTAAGATGGGCCTCCCCTGGGACCCCAGAACCCTCCAGAGAGGCTGCTCTGAGAAGCACTAAGGCGAGGGCAGTGTGTCTCGGAGGGGACCTCCCAGCTTGGCTACTGCTTCTGACAATGCTCCCTCTTCTCTGTCCCTTGCAGACAGTCGAGCCTGTGGACCAGCTGCTTCGAAAAGTGGACCCAGCCAAAGACAGGGAGCTGTGGGTCAGAGAGCACAAGACGGGCAACATTCGCCCTGTGGACATGGAGATCTAGATGGGCCTGCGCAGCTTTGGGGGCGGGGGGGTCCTGCTGAGGAGAGGGGCTGGGGATCCCATAGAGAGGAGATGGCGGCTCCTGCCGTGGGGCCCACTGCTGGGTGGAGCTACCCCCCACCCACTCTCTTAGTCCACTGAGGAGAGGGGAGAGAGCTGGTGATCCCAGAAGGGTGACCTGACAGTCCAGCTGGGAGCTCCCCAGTATTCCCAGGCTAAGAAGACGGACCCACAGCCCTGCCCTTGTCTTCAAGGCTGAAGCCCCCCAACTCTCATGCCATGCTTGCCACTCTGAGAACAAACTGAGGCTGGAACTTTGTGGTCCCTGCTGAGCTTTGTAGGGGTCACCATCATACACTTGTGTCCCTGGAAGCCCCAAGGTCCTTCTTCCAGCTGGTTCCCTTGTCTCTAGGGCTTTGGAGGGTCAGGGGAGGGAGATCTCTGTCTCAAAGGCAGGTGTCAGGATCAGAATCAATGGACAGAAAGTACCATTCAGCTCCCAGCTGTACCCAGAATCCTCTGCAGCCCTTCCTCTTTATTTTTTCCCCTCCATTGCATTCTGAGAGTCCACATCTGACTCTTCTCAGCCATTATTCATCATCAGAAGTCTTGGGAGGAAGGCCTGGCTCCTGTCTTCCCAGACCAACCCTGCCTGGAGAGGTCAGGATGGAACTACCTCATTTGGCAAATTAGCCCCAAGTGGGAGCATGAAATCATGTCTCCTATCAGATCAGGCATCATCTGTAGTGTCCTCTGAAAATGCCAATCCACCCCTCCCTCAGCTGCTTCCTCAGGGAAGCACCCTCACCCCCACCCCCACCCTCACCTTGCTATCCCATCCCAGTGTCGTTAGAGGAAGCTTTTCAAAGTTCTCAGCTATCAAGACCTCATCTAGCTTGTCCAGAGGCTTCAGGGGTGGAAACGACCAGCTTATCTCAGAGGTCAGCCAGCTGGCCTGTTTGCCAAGGTGTCCACTGATGGGCTGTCCTGGCCCCCGCTCCCCAAGGCTACCCACTGAGGGCTCTTAATGGGGCTGGGTCAGTCCCACAAGGGAGGCGGGTCAGGGCAAGTCTTTGTCATCCCCCAGAAGGCCCTGTCTGCTAGTGCACACTGGGGCTAGGACTGCTGTCCCTTTATAGTTTTCTCTCACTGGCAGGTGCTAGACGGGCATCACAGATTCACAGCCCCAGTATGTTACCACCTTCCAGGTGTGTCCCACTACCTTGGCTTCCAGCTCCTTCTGCATGTTCAAGCCCTGCACTGAGCCCTCACTTGGTGCTGGCACCTCCTTCCCCTCTCTTCATCTTCTGATCCCTGGGAAAGCCTGGTCCAAGTGTGACTTGGGAAGCTTTCAGCACTGCCATTAGGTCTGGCTTATCACTTTCTCCACTACAGCACACACGTTCTCCGCCATGTCAGTCTAGAGTCAGCCTAGGGGCTGGGAGAGGAGCAAGTGAGGGACAGATTCTAGCCAGGGGGCCATGTGCTGGAAATCTATCTTTCTTCGTCTTTTCCATTGATTACTTTGGATATGACCCAAGCATCTCCCACGAGGGCAGAATTCTACAAGCACAATTGGCTGGTGTTTCTGTCAGTCTTCTGTGCGAGTAACTGATAACTTACTAATCCTGAATCTTTTGGCACTTTTTCATTGGGTCAGAATTGCTTTCTCATAGTTTATGTTAGTAAGATGCCTAATATACTAAAGTAAACCAAACTTTGTCACGCTTTTCTATTCTTATTGAAACATCACAACCAAAAAAGGCTAGCCCAAAGGCCTTCACCAACATGAAGGGCGCAAAAGGGATCTGCCCATGGGATGAAGAACCACTCCTTCCGGCTTGGGCCATGACACCAGCTACCAGTTTTTGAATACTATTTCTTGGTTTCTTTATTAAAAACGGGTGCTAGTGGTAATTGCTTTGTGGCTTAGTAAACTAATTTGTGGACAACTTTCAAGCATTCAAAGCCAGTCGCCTTGTTATTAACAGGTATTCCGAGTGCAATATGGCTCATGACTTTGTCTTCTCATTCCTGTCTGAGGATTTCAGA
Organism: Cephalopachus bancanus; assembly: GCA_027257055.1. Taxonomy (NCBI): domain Eukaryota; kingdom Metazoa; phylum Chordata; class Mammalia; order Primates; family Tarsiidae; genus Cephalopachus; species Cephalopachus bancanus. The sequence goes on from JAPVLO010000052.1 coordinate 6,195,842, forward strand.
GTCCTCTGTTCAGCCCTGGGATGAAGTGAACTCTCATATCTTCCAGGGTATCCAAAGTCAGCCCGGTCTGGACCTGTCCATTTTCTGAGATCATTATTTCTCCCTCATCCCCTTACCTTCTCTTTAGCTTCTTAGCCTGCTTCTTTTTTTTTCTTCCTTCTGTTATTCATTCATCAAGTGTATTTAGTTAAAGCTAAGTAATGTGCTAAGATCTTTCTGAAGACAAGCTTATGGCCCTGTCATTTGGGGAAGCCCATAATCTCTCATTTTGAGTAGAGTTGTCTTCTCCCCAGGGGCCTTATGGGTTAGCAACCTTGGCACTCACAGATAGGTACTCACTACAGAATTAAGGTTTTCAGAGATACTGTCTGTTGTGCTGATTGATCTGTGTCCATTCATTCACTCACTCATTTATTCAGCAAATGCATTGGATAAGCCAGGCATTGTGCTGAGTGGTAGGTTGTAGTTGTGTATAGACTGGCATTCCTCCAGCCCCATTCTCCATGTAGACAGAGGGATGTGTAGACCTTTCTGGAGAGTAAGAGCCTTGCACCTTTTCCACATTTAATCCTCTGGGATTTCAAAATTACATAAACTACCACCATGAGGCATTTGCCTGGTGGGTAGAAGATAGACAGCAAGAAGATTTTAATCACCTGGTCACCAGACCGTCACAGCCCATGTACAACTCCAGTGTCAGAAATTTCTTGTTTGTCTTAAATAATTCCTCACTTTACAGATAGGAAGAGTGAAGCTCAAAGAAAGCTAGTGAGTGCAGTGAAATGGCCCATAAATTAAGAGAAGGCACCCTGTCCCTGTTAGCAGGGGCTCCCCTCTGGGTGAAATCAAGATTAGGATGAAGTTGAGAAAATCTAAAAGTACATTTTGGAGTAGCAAGCACACTATTTGGGTTTTGTTTTAGGTTTGGGTGCTTAGGTTAGAAGAGAATGTGGCTGGATTTATTCAGGGTGGGTGAGTCTGGGCTATCCGTGAGAACATCTCAATGGATGGTCAGTTTCTGAGAACAAGGCATCCCCTTCTATTTGCCTTCACCTGGGAGACGCTGATGCACAAGATTGGTCTGTGAAAGCCTGATTTAAAAAAAAAAATCTCTAAGACAAATAGTGTTCAAAGGGAGTTGGTTGCCATGACAACCTCCGGGAAGAGTCACTTGTTACCCTCTATTTTTTCTAGTGTTCTCAATCCGTGCTGCAGCACACAGTTGACTTGAGCCATGTGAACGGTGGCCCTGGGGTTCTGTCAATGGGACCACCTTGGACCTCCTTTCTACCTCCACTCAACACCCTGTTCACCAAGGAGAATTTCTGCAGAGGGAGACACTTCTCCACCTGTCAGGGCTGATTAATGACCAAGCAACCAGAAACATTGTACAAATTCACGAACCAGGGGTTTGTTTCTATACTCTTGGTGAAAACTAGTCAATTACTAGATTAGTGGATGGGTGCATCGATATCTTAACAAGCCAAAGTCCCTTCTCGGGAATATAAGTCATAAAATTCAAAGGACGTCAAAGACCTTGGCTTGTTTAGGTGATTTTACTTCCAGCTATGAGTATCCTTGACAAGGAGAGTTTAAACAGGAGGTTGAAGACCTGTTCGTGATGACGTAGGTGGGGGAAAGCGATGTATAAATGTTAAGTGGGGTGCAAATCAACATCCTGCGTGCTTAGCCTGGACACCATCTTATTCCTATTGTCCTTCCCACACTTACAAGGCCCCCTGCCACCACCTTTCTCCTGGCTTATTGAGTTATAAGTGACAGTGAAATTCTTTGGACGTACACATTTCTGTGAATTGTAAAAAATTTATTGTAACCACCACCAAGATCAACTCCAAAGATGCCCTCCTCCCCCTTCCCCTGGCAGTCCTAATTGATTTTCTGACCCTCTAGTTTTGCCGTTTCTAGAATGTCCTATAAATGGAGTCTCCCTGACATAGCCTTTTGAGTCTGGCTTCTTTCACTCTGCTTAATGCTTTGAGTCACTCATGATGTATGTGTCAGTAGGTTGTTCCTTTTCCTTGCCGAGGAATCTTCCGTTGCATGGGTACACCACTCCACTTCCTTATTTTTAAAATAAGCCCTGGAAGTTCCTGGCCTGGGATCTTCAACTTGTTTGCACGACCACTCTCAGCTTGCTGCTTCCTACAGCTCCCAAACTTCCTTCTTCAAGCGCCAGCTGTGCTCACAAGGGGCTCTTGGGGGTCACACACGCCTTTTGGGTTCACATTTGGTTTTTGATGTGCAGAAAGCAGTCTGGAACAGGAGGGGAAGGGGCAGGCAGGGTTTCTGTTGCCACCCCCTTCTGCTGCATCCTGAAACTTGTAGCAATCTCTCCCTTCAATCTGCACAGTCCTTGGCATCTATTGAGTGTCAGGAGTTGTGAATGCAGGTGGACACACCTTGGACAAGAAAGCTGGGGCTGCCCTTGGGCTCATCATGACCCTTTCCTGGATCTGTTGGCTCATCCACAAATTGAGAGTATTTGTTCTAGATGGTGTTTCAGGTCTCCACTGCCTGCATTCATCTCCTCCCCTTCTCATTTCCAGTTTTGTACCCTATACTCATAGTCATGCCTCCTCTGGGTCTCATCTGCACAGTTGTGCAGAGAGTTGCCTAAAATCCTCTTGCAAGAGATACCCTGGCGCTTCTCTGTTTATACTCAAATGGAGTTAAAATTGAGAGTTTCATGAGCTGTTAAAAATGAGGTAGTTCCTCCTAGGACCCCTGAAGAAAGCAGTAAGTCATTGCCTTTTGGGTCTTGTCCACTGATTTTTTTAGTATATTCTGGAGTCTACTCCCCAGGAGCCAGAACAGGCATGAAGACGGAGCCATCTCCCACCGAGCCCTTGAAGTTGCTGGAGTCTTACTCAGCTGGTGGTCACACTGAGCCTGGCCTGTGCCAACATGCCACTGGGTGATGGCAGAAATAGGACCAAACCCAGTCAGGCTATAGATGTGACTTCCAAGGTAAATACTCCTCTAAGATATGTCTTGTTCATGCCCTGCTCAGTGACAGGTGAGCCTTGAAGGCAGTTGGGCTCCTCTCCAAGCGAACCAGAAATGTTCTGGATCCAGGCCAGATGAAGATTAGGGCCAGGAAGACTGAGCCCCCAGGGTCCCAAGGTGGGTAGCAAGGGTCTATGCTGCCAGGACTCTACTGTACTGAGTCTTGCCAGGGAGGGCTTTCAGTATCTCTCCCACAGGAGTATTCTATCTGCTGGGGCTTTCCGGAAGGTAAAGGACCAACCCCTGTTGCAGTAGGTTAGGTTGAGAATAGGGCAGATGGAGGACAAAAAACAACACTCTGATTCTCCCAACTTTCTGGATGCAGGGTTGTGGTTGTCCTGAGCCTTTGTTGGGAAGTGTATCAGGAGCTGGGTGGGGTCAGGACAATGACCTTTGGAGAGACTCTGTGTGGTGCTGGGGACATTGTTCCTTTGTGTCTGAGGGAAATTTCTGATGGGATAGCCGTGGTGGAACACACAGGTCAGGGCACACAGGTACTCTCATGGGGATGGTGTGACGAGGAGACCAAGAGGGAAAGCCTGTTGTGCACAGGACTGGCCCTGCTCTGCTGCCTCCTTTGTGACCTGAGGATAAGTCACATCCCCTGGCCGGGACCTCTGTGTAGTCCCCTGGACTCCCCTGCAGCAGACTGGCTCTTGGGAACTGTGGGTTCCAGGCAGCCGTGTGGACCCAAGGACAGACATTCAAAGGGACATCAGCCATCCTTGGTGACAGGGGCCCCAAATTTGCATCTCTTCCCTTCCCTTAGGAAGGAGATGACCAGAAACATCCTCTTCACAGACACAAGCACATTAGCAAACCCTATGAAAGTGGAATTTTCTAACAAAATAAACTTGCTTGTTTGGTCTGTTTTCTGTAACTTTTGCTAAATACTTTATACATTTTTAGCGTTAAAAAGCTGTGTCTCCTGCCAGCATTCCTCACCCCGGTATGAATGTGTTTACTCCACATTGTATATCCTTCCATCCTCTGGCTGCCTAGATCAGTAAATAAAATCGATGTAATATAATTTATAAGTAACACTGTTGAAACTCTGATCCCAGTGGAGGCTGTAACCCACCCTTCCCTACTCCCCACCCCTCCTGGTCCCCCGTAATAGCATTTGTGTGTATTAATGCTAAAGAATTAAATGTTTAAAGAGTTTAAATTTTGAAGGCGTTTGCTATATATAATTGTCCTGCATTATTATAAAGAGTTTTCAAGAAGTTAAATCCTATCTCATTTTTTTCTTCGGCTCAGTGTGTACTCTTGAGATGCTTAGATTTATCCCACGTAAAATAAACTGTCCCGAAACACTGGGTCCTGCTGGGTGACCCTTCTTCCTGGAGGGCTGTCAAATTCTCCTTTTTATGACTGGTCTCAGCAATCCTCTCAGGCTCTCAGGACTGGTGGCGATTTTATTCCTGATGACTTAGCAGAGGGACAAAGAACACTCGGACGTTGACGCCCCGATGGATATTATGCTGCTGGTCCCAGCCCCTTCCACCTTTGGGACCCCTGACAACTGTTTCTTTTCTCATTCATTCGTTTGTTTATTCATTCACTAATCCTTGAGCATCTATTATATACCAGACACTGCTCCCGATACTGGAAACACATCAGTGAATGAAACAGAGCCTGCTCTCAGGGATCTTACATTCTAGCAGGGAGACAGACAAAAACAATAGACCTAGTAACTGCATTATGCTCTGTGGATCTGGTTGATATTGTGTGTCATGAAAAAAGAGAAATGGCATGGTGAGGACAGGTAAGTCGCAGTATTCAATAGAGTCGTTGGAGTGGCCTTGCTGAGCAGGTGACATTTGATCAAAGACAAGGAGACCTGGCAGGTCACTGGGGAAAAATGTTGTAGGCAGAAGGGACACCCAGATGTTTGAGGCCAATGTGTCTGGAACTGAGGGAGTGAGGAGGAGAGAACAGATGACCTTCTAGAAATGGTGGGGCAGGGCTGGTGCTTCCAATCACAGGTCTTTGACTTGGACTCTGAGGGAGTCAGGCAGCCATCATGCGTAGCCTGACTTGGTGGCTGTGGGGCTCTGTGCTACAGGGGAGCAAGAGCAGAGGCAGGGAGGCCTGTTAGGAGGGAGAGGCGACCCTGCCTGCAGGAAGTGGGTGCAGTGGAGACTGGGAGAGTGGTCAGACTCTGGGTGCACTTTGGAGATACAGCCAAGGTGATTTCTGGACAGATTGGAGTGAGCTGTGACAGCAAGAGGATGACGCCAAGGATTTCAGTCTGAGCAACCCAAAGGATGGATTGCCATTTTCTGTGACAAACAGCTGTGGGAGGAGGGTTCTTCCCCATTCTCCATCTTCCCCGTCACCTCCATACCTCCCTTTTCTCTGTCAACACAGGCTCCTCTGCAGATGTTGGCTCCAGGCCAAGGGGTCATCCTGGCCTTCAGCTCGTAGCAGGAGAGGTAGAGGAATGGAGAAGGGGTGAGGTCTGGGCCCCAGCTACCAGCTAAGATGAAGCTCCTACTGGAGGGGACAAGGCCAGCCACTGGGAAGCATCAGCCCCCTTCAGTTCAGGCAAGGCTGAGAAGATGAGACACAAGCTGAGATTCTCTGCCTGGAGGCAAGGCCTTCTCCCCAGCATTCGGGAGAGTTTATGGCCCCAGCTCAGACTTAACAAATCCATTCACAATACATCATCAACAACTTGTTTGGCATAAACTCTCCCTCTGATAGAAGATGTTTATGCAGGTTTTCAAACAAACCTCCAGGTCATGACCCCTCACTCTTAGCAGCATCAACACAGCTGCCTGCAATCCCCTCCTGCGGGGCCCTCCTGGGCACAGCAACCTGGAGAATGTGGACTATGCCAGACTTCTTCCGACCCAACCCGGGTCCAACTCCTTCCTCCTTGCCCCTGGAAAGGGCAGAAGAGACCGGCAGGCTCTGGTGCCTGCCTCCTAACCCAGGGACACATGTCTCCCTGACCAGGGCCTCTTTCGCTATCCTGGCACCTCACTTCCTCACCTACGGACGTGGAGGTTCTTGGCTTCTCAGCTGGGGCCTCCTTGAGAAGGGAAGAAACTGGAATGTGGAGAGACGCGCCCCGAGCTGGAGCCTGGAAGCCCTGGGCTTTGCTTTCTCCTGGCACTGCCATTTAGCAGCCGTGTGACACGTGCCTTTTGGAGCCTCTGTGTCTCGCCTGTAGCATCAGCCATACCTCGTCTTCAGGTTTGCTGTGGATGGGTCTGCGACCCAGTGGCGACCCAGGAAGCACTTCTAGCCACCTCCCACTCATGTGTCAGAGCAAGGGGCTGAGGCCTCTTGCTCCACTCTCTTTCTGTCCCCCAGGATGCATCAGGGCTGCGGGAAGCTCTAGAAGGGAATGCGATTCCAGGGTGTGTCCTGGGTTGGCTTGCTTGGTTCGTTTCCTATCCTGTGTATGACTGCTCTTAAGAACATTGTTGCCTGCAGCAGGAGAGCGAAAGTCTAGAAGAAGAGAAAGGACTCTTTTAAAAAAGAAATAACATTCTCTCGCAAACTGATGGGGAAATCAGGAAGTTTACACACACACACACACCCTCGTAACATTAAGGTTTCCTGAGAGACACTGGAACAGGCCAGATGTGGTACCTCACACCTGTAATCCCAGTACTTTGAGAGACCGAGGCAGAAGGATTGCTTGAGTTCAAGAGTTTGAGACCAGCCTGGGAAACATAGCAAGACCTCATCTCTTAAAAAGGAAGGGAAGGGAAGGGAAAGGAAAGGAAGGGAAGAGAAACAATGAAATAACAGTGGACAGGGAGGCAGAGGGGCTGGGAGGGATGGGTCAACACCTAGGTACCTGAACTTCTTGCTCCTTCCTGAGCAACATCAGGCTGTGGGGCCTGCCTTTCCCCTGCTGCTAGCCTGGTGGGAAGTAGGATCCAAACCCCAGCTGACCTGCCTGGAGACTGTGAGGTTTCTTCATAATTCCCATCCCTGGGCAAAGAGAGGCAGCTCTCCCATCCCTGGTGGCAATGCTGTGGTTCGGGGACTGAGTTGTCCTCCCACATTGTGCTTGCCTAAGCAAAGGGCACTGTTCTCCCTAGGGGTGGCAGGAATTCAGGTGTGCAGCATACTCACTAGGGCTCTTCCTCATGTTCTAGACTCGTACCTGACGGTGGGAATGCAAGACCTGCCTCTACATACCTCCCTGTCTCCAGCCATTCATTTATTCATCCACTCACTTGGCAAACGTGTTATTGCCCACTCACTCATGGCACCATGTTGAACTGCAAACAGAAACTCTGCAGGCTGCCACTGAGTCACAGATATATTGTGTTTGTCCTACACCATATTTTCTTTAAATTTTGAATTGCCAATGTTTAAAAGTGTGAAAATGTTAGTGATCTATCACAGAATCAAAGAACCGAATGTCACATGTTCTCACTCATAAGTGGGACCTGAACATCAATCACAATAGCACAAGGGAGGAATTGGCTGTCACGGGACACTGCCAAGGGTGTGGGGCACATAACAACACCAAGGGTACCTAGTCCCAAGCCAGGGAAAGTGAGGACCAGATGGAGTCTCAAACTTCACCTGCCCATAGACTACTTATGTACCTAATCCTGACATGTACCCCACATCTCTATAATAAAATAAAGTTATAAATAAATAAGTGTGAAAATTGCATCTAAAACTCTATTTCTGGATTTCTCTTGGATAACTGAAGAATCCCACCATCTCCTGTGACCACATTCACCAGAAGTTCCTCTGTGTGTTCTACAGACCTCACTTCTCCCTGCGTTTCCAGCCCACCTGCCTCACTCCCTTGGTCTACCTGCTGGCCCCTGCAGGCAGTTTATCTTTGGATCCCTGTTGTTGATGAGTAATAACAAAAACTAATATGAATTTAGCCTTAATTATGTGCCAGGTTCTATTCTGAGACTGTTACACATGTTAACTTATTTTAGCCTCCCGATGACAATGAGTTCAGCATTATTATACCCATTCATTCCAGAAATATTTACTGAGGGTGAGGGCCCAAGCCTGTCAGACTACTATTCTGGCAATGGAGATGCCATCGGGAATGACACAGACAAATCCCTTCCTTCACGGAGGTTTTATTCTGTTGAGGACACAGATTGGGGCCTGCCGATGGCGGCGAAGGTTATGTTATTGTAAATAGAGTGGTCAGTATTGGCCTTGCTGAGAAGGTGACACTTAAGCAGCGACATGACTGAGGTGAAAGATTAGGAGACGAGTGCCCCAGGCAGATGGAGGAGAAACATGTCGGGGAACACACAGCTAGTTAAGTGGCCATGCTGGGATTTGAACGCAGGCTGACTTGAGAGCTTGTGTCCCTAACCACTGCATTCTGGGGGTCAATGTGAGAAGCCAGTCTTGCCCCAAGAGTTAGCACAGAAGACAAACATTGTTGCCCTTAGAAGGCTGGGGCTTGGGCTGGGGAGGCCTTGGCCCAAGACTTCAGCTCTGAAGGTTCCAATCTTCTGTCCTGTCCTTCCAGTATCTTCCCAGGAGGCCAAGATGAATTGACCGCCTGTCCTCGGCTCTTTATTTTAATCTCAGTAGAATTCTGGGAGCCCTCCCCCGCCCCGCCCCGACACACGCACACAAAGCTCCCCGGCTCCTCCTCCCTCCAAGGACTGGGAAGAACTGGTCGCAAATCCTCCTAATACGCCAGCATCTCCGTCTCCATCTCATACCAGCACTGAGCCCCAGCAGCCAGGGGACCACGCACATCCCACCCACCCAGCGACTGCCTAGCCGCTGCCCACTCTCCCTCACCCATGGGGAACAGCAGAAGCGGGGCCCTGTCCAAGGAGATCCTGGAGGAGCTGCAACTGAACACCAAGTTCTCAGAGGAGGAGCTGTGCACCTGGTACCAGACCTTCCTGAAGGAGTGCCCCAGCGGCCGCATCACCCAGCAGCAGTTCCAGGGCATCTACGCCAAGTTCTTCCCTGACGCTGACCCCAAGGCCTACGCCCAGCATGTGTTCCGCAGCTTCGATGCCAACAGTGATGGCACCCTGGACTTCAAGGAGTATGTCATCGCCCTGCACATGACCAGCGCAGGAAAGACCACCCAGAAGCTGGAGTGGGCCTTCTCCCTCTACGACGTGGATGGCAACGGAACCATCAGCAAGAACGAAGTGCTTGAGATCGTCATGGTCAGTCTCTCCCCTCTCCCCTTCGGGCTGGGTAGGACCAGGGTCGCTAGCGCCCAGGATACCCTGCTGCTGAGACAGAAGGAGCGGGGTGGCGAGGGGTAGTTTCAGGCCATCAGCCCTGAGAGCATGGTAAAAAAGGATCTCCAAGATGTCGGCATTAGTAGAGAGCTGGGTACACGCCCACAGCTTTTTTTGCTTTTTACAGAAGAATCTGGGTGTTTCCTAATACAATCGTGTGCCGCATGAGGGCGTTTTGGGCAACAGCGGAACACATGGTGGTCCCGTAAGATTGTAGTGGAGCTAAAAAATTAATAGTGATGTCATAGGGCAGTTACTTTATTTTTTAAAACAGGTTTAGTGTATTCTAAGTGTCCAGTATCTACAAAGTCTATAGTAGTGCACGGGAATGTCTCAGGCCTTCACATTCGCTCACCACTCACTCACTTGCTCATCCGGAACAATTGCAGTCCTGCAAGCTCCGTTCGTGGTAAGGCCCCTGTAGAGGGGTACCATTTTTTATCTTTTATGCCATATGTTTGCAGTATGGTTTCTATGTTTAGATACAAAATCCCTTCCATTGTGTTACAGCTGCCTACAGTTTTCTGTAAAGTCACATGCTGCACAGGTTTGTAGCCGAGGAGTGATAGACTAGACCATACAGCCTGGGTGCACAGTAGGCAGTACCATCTTGGTTTATATGAGTACCCTGTGAAGTTCACACAGTGAACTCGCTTGATGATACATTTCTCAGAAGATATTCCCAACTTGAAGTGGTCATGACTGTGTTTACAGTTTTTGTTTCCTTCCCTCCTTCCTTTATTATAAGCTTCTTCAAAAATTTCAGCAACACACATTCAAATGTTGTCATTATTAATTCTGAACATACAATATGCTTCAAACATAAAGTAGAAAGAGATCAGAGTTGGGGGGCACGAGCTAGTCCTGATATTCTCCCTGACATCGGGCAGGTCACCGCACCCGTGAGCCTCAGCTTCTTGTTGTCTCATGATCTAAGTTTGCTCGCTGCGTCCTCGGCTCCTCATGGCTTCCCTGAGAGAACACACACTTCCACCTGCTTTCCCACACACTTCTACCCGCTTTCCAACATGTTTTCCTCTGTCCTTCTTGCCCTCCTGCCAGGCCCTTTGTTGTAATTATCTTAGGTGCCTTGAAAATCATTTTTATCTAATACATAAGTGATTCATGAAATTTAGAATTTTATATAAGAGAAAATAAAAATTACCTTTAATTCCTGCATCCAGAGAAAACGTCTCTTAACAAAGGGGTATATACCTTTTCCAGTCTTTTCTCTATATAACCTCAAGCAATTTTAGAGCCATGACATATTCACATATTATTTTTATCATACATTTTTCAGCGACCCTTTTATTGTGTTTTTCATATTCTTTTAAAACATTAATAATTGCCTAGAATTCTATCTTTTGGAAATGCTGTAAGTTTTTTTTTTAACATTCCTTTATTTTTTGACACTAGGGTGTTTCCATTTCTTTCCTATTAGACCAGTTCTAGTTTCCTTTATTTAATGTTTTTTTACTTATTCTTTAAAAATTTCCCCACCTCATGTCAAGTGCTTTGTTTTTCTAATTCCATTCCTGAGATTAAGGGGAATGTTGCTCATATTTTATATAATTATTGTGCATTTGTAATGGTGCTTTCACTTTCTGTGTTCTTCCATTCTTATTGGGAGAAACTGTGAATAAAATAGCAAAGCATATAGTTTGTGGTCATGGGCTTATCCTCAGTGCTCAGCTTGGGCCTCCTGTCAAGAGTAGGCATATGTCACTCTCGTTGTTATCTTGGGATAGCCTGCAGATCAAGGTCGCCTGAGCTGGCTGTGGGGTCTCTGGGTGGCCTGGGATAGGGACCAAGTCTTCAGAGCTATGTTAAGCATGCTGGGCCCAGAAGACAAGTTGGTGCTTCTTGAATAAAAAGAGGAAGGGGAGGAGAGGGTAAGGAGGGAAGGAAAGAGGGAAGATAGACGGGAAGGAGGATGTAAGAAAAAGAGGAGGGAGGTAAAGGAAAGAAGGAGAGACAGAAAGAAAGGAAAGGGGCCAGGTGCAGTAGCTCACACCTATAATCCTAGCAACTTGGTAGGCCGATGTGAGAGGATTACTTGAGCCTAGGAGTTCAAGACCAGCTTGGGCAACATAGCAAGACATTGTCTCTACAGAAAAGTTAAACATTAGCTGGGCGTGGTGGCGCGTGCCTGTAAATCCTAGCTAGTTGGAAGACTGGTGGGAGGATTGCCTGAACCCAGGAGGTTGAGGCTTTGGTGAGCCATGATCATGCCATTGCACTCCATCCTGGCCAACAGAGTGATGAGACTCCAACTAAAAAAAGAAGGAGGAGGAGGAGAAGGAGAAGAAAATGAAGAAAGGAAAGAGATGGAGGGAAAAGGGCATCAACAGCTGAGGCTGTGCAAGGTGGCAGAGGGCTCTGCTGTTCACCAGATCACAAGGCCATGGGCAGAGAACTGGCCTGGGAGTCAGAAGTCAAGTGTTCCAGTCCCAGCCTTGACACCTACTAGCTGTGTCACCGTGGGAAAACCATGTAACCTCACTGGGCCCATGGCAAAAATTTAATGATTTTTGCGGCCTTTCCCATGGCCCTAAAGGTCTGTCCCTCCTACTTTCCCTCTCTCCAAGCATTGAAAGTAGGTTGGGCAGGCAGTCAGTCACTCCCAGCATTTAGCCAACATGTCTGCACAAGATGCCCACAGCTCAGGACAGAGAGCTATGCGTTACCAGAGCCACCTCCATTTGCTCCACCTCGGAGCTCTAAGTGCTGCCAGAGAGACTATTGCCCTGAGCTTCTGGGTTTGATCTCCTTGTTCCTTTTGTTATAGCACCAAGGGGCTGACAGGGACTTCTCAAAGCTGTTGACCTTCCCTCTCAGCTAATTTCACAGGCTTCACTGCCCCTGCCTTCCTGCTCTCAGATGTCTCCAGGGAGGCAGAAGGCTCTGGCCTACACTCCAAGCCTGCCCCAATGCCTTGAGTGTCCCCTCTGGGCCTGGCCAGCTCTAGTGTTCATGAGCTCATAGAATCCTAGAAACTTGGATCTGGAAGAGTGCATGGAGCTACCTTGTACCTTTTCCTGGTTTCCCAAGGCTAACGTTGCACACCCGACTTCTTTATTAAAGAGGAGAGGGAGGTGAGAAGGATCCTTGAGCCCAAAGCTAAGCTTTTCTCTGGCTCCCTCCCTGAGCAGGTTAAAACAGGGGCTTCCTGTGCGCTGGAAAGACCTTTGGGAAGTTCTTGTTGATGCCTCCTCCCTCTTTTCAGCCTCATCCAATGTTCTTCAAGGCAATTCAGTGATAAGAAGGTGAGCAGTCTATGACATAACCCAAGGATGCCAGTTCTAGAACCAAACAGCCTGGTTTAGAATCTTTGCTTTTCTACCTCTAGCTAGGTGACTCTCTGCAAGTTGGTTGTCTCAGTTTCTTCATCTGTAAAATGGGACCAATAATACCTACATTATAAGGGTATTGTGAAGATCAAGTGTAAAAATGTTTAGAAAAGTGGCATATATTAAGTGCTCAACAAATGTTAGCCATTATTTCCACAAGGCAGTCCAGCTGGGCAACCATGTTACCATATGGACCTGGAAGAAGATGTTTACTATTCTAAAACCTCTGGACAGTAGGGTCTGAGGTAGTGATTCTCAAACTCTAACCTCAGGGCTGTCATGGGATTTTCGTCAGGAAGTCTGTCATTATTTTCAATTTTGTAATAAATGAAAGTATTATGTCTACATGGTCAGAAAATTTAAAAAATACAGAAAAGTGCAACATAAGAAGTGAAAGCCTTCTTTGCCCCTTCCCCACATTCCCTGTCCCTTATTAGTATCTTAAAAATACAAATGCCCAGGCTCTACCCCCAGAAAAAAAATTTTTTTTGTCAGTATCTCACTGTGTTGTCCAGGCCGGACTGCAGTGGCATGGTCATGCCTTACTTACCACAGCCTCCATCTCCTGGGCTCAAGAGATCCTTCCATCTCAGCCTCCCAAGAAACTGGGACTACAGCACATGCCACCATGCCTGTCTAACTTTTTTTTAAAAATAGAGACAAGGTCTTGCCATGTTGCCTAGGCTAGTCTCGAGCTCTGGGGCTCAAGCAATCCTTGTTCCTTAGCTTCCCAAAGTGTTGGGATTTCAGGCATGAGCCACCATGACCGGCTTCCCCCAGGAATTTTGAATCAGTAGATGAGCATCTTGTTAAAACCACTGTGTTAGAGGACGCCTGTTCCCCTAGACTGTCTGGGTACTGAGAGAGGTGTGCTGTGATAGAGGGACCCAAAGTCCCCCGTGTGTTTCCATAATGGCTGTGCCAATTTACATTCCCACCAACGGTGTGCCAAGGTTCTCTTTTGCCTACACCTGTTCCAACATCTGTCATCTCTTGTCTTTTGTATGACAGCCAGTCTAACAGGTGTGAGGTGATGGCTTGTTGTGGTTTTGATCTGCATTTCTCTGATGATTCGTGATGCTGAGCACCTTTTCATGTCCCTATTGGTTATTTGTATGCCTTCTTTGGAGAAATGTGTTTGCAGGTCCTTTGCCCGTGTTTCCATGGGGTTATTTATTCTTTTGCTATTGATTTTTAGGAGTTCCTCATACATCTTGGACATTAACCTTTTATCAGATGTATGGCTTGCAAATGTTTTCCCCCTTCCCATGAGCTCCTTTTACATTTTGTTGTTCCCTCTGCTTGTGCAGAAGCTCTTTAGTTTGATGTAATCCCACTTACACGGTTTTGCTTTTATTGCCTGTGTTTTCCATGTCATATCCAAAAGCTCACTATCAAAACCAGTGTCAAGATGCTTTCCTCCTGTGTTTTCTTCTGGGAATTTTAAAGTCTCGGGACTTACGTTTAAGTCTTTAATACCTTTTGAGTGGGTTTTTGTGTATGGTGTAATGTATTTTTTTGCATTTTCCCAGCATTGCCAGCCCCTTATGGTTCCTTCTAACAAGTTCTTTCTCTTGATTTGGTACAGGCTATTTTCAAAATGATCAAGCCTGAGGATGTGAAGTACCTTGCAGATGATGAAAACACGCCCGAAAAGCGAGCTGAGAAGATCTGGAAATTCTTTGGAAAGAAAGATGATGGTGATTTTTTTTTTTCCTTCATTGCTTCTGATTTTACAGGCTTGGGCTGTTTCCTGGGGACCTCTGCAAATTTTACTCCTCTGAGTCACAGTGCCCAGGCAGGACTGGGGACACCTCATTTTGTCATGCATTTCCAGAGCCATCTGAAGGGTCTAAGTGGGGAATGGACATTGGGGTCAGCAGGGGCCAACACTGAACTCACCTGACCTGAAAGCGAGCGCCTCCTAAAATACTATGCCCATGCACTTCACTGGCCTTACCCTAGTCCAGCCCTGACTGGCACTGCTCCTTTGAGCACCCTCTCCTCATTTGACCCTGGCAGCTCAAGATGTCCTCCTTTGGCACTTCACCCCATTGGCTCTTTAATTCCCTCTGTACGTCACTCGGGGTCTGTTCATGTGTTGAGTCCTGTGTCCTGCTGCTTGCTAATCTGAAAACTGATCCAAGTGAACATCCCAAGAGGGGATGGTGTTAGAGGGCTGATGTGTTACTCCTGCAGGTGATGTGTGTGTGTGTGTTTCCATGGCCTATTTGCAAACAACGCCTCACAGCAAAGTTGGGCTATGACAGTGGAAGTTTCAAGTTCTGTGTGAGGCTGATGGAACAGCTCAGACTTTAAAACCCAAATTTTACCACCCAGACTTGTGCAGAGAACCATCCTGGATCCTGACCCAGAAAAGAATAATCAAAAGGCTCAGAACATAAGTCAGTGGAAATCAAATTCAGTTTAGCAAAGCTTTGTTGAGTACCTATTTATTATATGCTAGGTACTACGAGCATACACCCATGAGCAGAAGGGAGCATCTGTCTTATTCTAGAGTTATTTCTGTCTTCCCTACCAGATCAAGTTTCCTGGGGGAAGACTTTTCTCTCCTGGGGAAAGATTTTTCTCTCTCTCTCATCTATTGTACACCCCAACTCTACTCCCTGCAATGGCTTCGACCCCAAGCATGATGGCATCTGGGCTCAGAAACATGCATTTAACTGGATAGATATGAATACAGTAGGCCACCTGGTTTAAAAAAAAAAAGTGTATATATATATTTGCCTGGCTGCAGCAAAGTTGTCTCTCAGTCCTGATCCCAAATGAGAAGATAGATCAGATCAGGGAATGTGGGGATGGATGTATAGGAAGGATTCACAGATGAGTAGTCAGTTGGGAGTCACGGGGCTGCCTGTGTGCTGTGGGGGCCAGAGAGACCTCTCTGCAAGCCATGCTCCCCCGTGCATTCCATTGGAGAACTCCCCTCTCACTCCCTACTCCCCAGGGAGAACATCATGCCTGCTTCTCAACTGAGACTCTGGAGGTGGCACACAGGTCATTTTGCTTTGCTCGGGCCCCCAGACGTTCCCCCAGAACTTGAGGATTGACACTTGCGATGATATTGAACATAATAATAATAATAATTCTTATTTATTGTTAAATAAATTATTAAATATTTAACAACCAGCAAGGCAGGGATCTCCATCATTAGAAGAGACACACAGCACAAGATTGGTCTCTTAGTGACCCCCTGCAGTGCCAGTCATTAACCTTTACTTGCAGGTTCATGGTAAAGTCCAAAGGGAGGAGTTGGATATCTGGATCAGGGTGAGGGTGCCCTCGGGGACACTGAGTAGTCAGTATTTTCATAATAGATACATTCATACTGGGGATGCTGGCTGGATGTCAGCCTCATTGCAGCTTGATTGGCTATCAGTCCTGACTGGTGTTTTTGTTTGTTTGTTTTTCCCAATGCACAGATAAACTTACAGAGAAAGAATTCATTGAGGGGACCCTGGGCAATACGGAAATTCTGCGACTGATCCAATTTGAGCCTCAAAAAGTGAAGGATAGGCTAAAGGAAAAGAAACCCTGATGCCAACTGCTCAGCTCTCCTCCCTCCGCCCACCCTTCACACAACACCTGTGAGTGTACCTCTCTCTCTCACACACACACGTACACACACCCCAGGCCAAGAATGTGCGTACACACACACACTTGTGTACCCACACCCCAGAACCACTGTGCAGCTCCCTGCCAAACAGAAGCGTCTTTAACAACCCACCGGTTCCTTCTTCCCTCAGATCTTCAGTGCCCCTCCCATCATATCCTGTCCTCTCCCCTCCCTCTGCCCCACCAGCCCCACGGCCCCATGCTAATCCTAGGATTAGGTCGTAGGCATCCTAAATGTCATCCCCGTGTAAGCTCCTTATGCAGTGCTGGGTAAGCAGGTTCCAATAAACGCAAGAGGAGCTGGACACGCAGCTGGTTGGTCATTCTTCAACTGCAAAAGGAAATGATTTCTGTCGACCACACCTCAAAGACAAGGACATGCTGCGATGGCAGTGCTGGGCCAGGGTGCTGAGCCTGCGGTGCCAAATGGGCCTGACGCAGTCCTGCTCTCATAGAGCTCACAGGCTAGAGGGAATGATGGACCTGGAAGGAGCCGCGACCAGTGGCCGAGATTACCACGGCGACGCGTAGAGCACTGGGGATAGACATAACAGGAGGGGCTGCCCTGTCAGGGAAGGCCAGGGATGACATTCTTGATGAAGAGACATTTTGGTTATTTGTGTGTCTATTTGTTTATTTATTCAGGAATTGCATTCCTGATGAAGGGACATTTTGGTTATTTATTTACTTAGTTAGTTAGTTATAGGTGGGTCTCATTCTGTCGCCCAGGCTGAAGTGCAGTGAGTGGTACAATCATAGCTCAGTACAGCCTCAGCCTCCTGGGCTCAGGAGATCCTTCTGACTCAGCCTCCTGTGTAGCTGGGGCTACAGACATGCATCACCATGTCGAGCTAATTCGTGTGTGTGTGTGTGGGTGTGTGTGTGTGTGTATGTGTGTGTTTCTAGAGATGGGGGTGTCACTATGTTGCCTAGGCTGGTCTCAAATTCCTGGGTTCAAGCCATCCTCCCACCTTGACCTCTCAAAGTGCTGGGAATACAGTGGTGAGCCACTGAGCCCAGCTGAGAGTACATTCAAATTCAGACCCAGTGGAACATGGTGGGAAACAGGGGAATGGGGCAGCTCTAGTCTCAGACAGAGGGCAGCAGACACAGAACTGCTGAGGCAGGAAGAAGCATCTCAAGTTCCAGAACCGTGAGAAGGCCAAGGTGGCAGTAGGGTAGAGGGACAGGGAGTACGAACTGTGAACTGAGCCTAATAGAAAGGTGGAGACCAGGCCACACAAGGCCTTTCCTGCAGCCCATGGTAAACATTTGGGGTATCACCATGGGGTAAGTAGTTTCCGTTCGTCAGAGAAACCCCTAGCAGGCTAAAATAAGTCAGAGGGGCAAAGACTGGGGGAGGGAGCCTAAAGATTAAGCTTTTGCAGGCACTTGGGTGGCCTGGACCAGGGGACCGGCAGTGGGATGGGGGGGACTGGACACAGGAAGGACACATTTAGGGGGTAAAATCCACCTGACTGTCTGTGGGGGCAGGAGGAGCAAGGAGCAAGGATGGCAGTCTGTTCTGTGGCTTGGGTGCGGGTGAATAGTGATGCCATCTACCTAGATGGAAAACGAGAGCGCTACTGATTTCAGGGTACCGTGGTGAGTTCAGCTTCAATATGGCGAGTAGGGGAGACAGAATCTTCGATGTCCCTGAGGCCCCTCATTTTAGAAAGGAAAGGGAAGCCCGTGACAGGAAGCATTTTGCCCAGGGACAGTCAGATGATAAGCCGAGGTTAGATGAAGGTTACTTACTGGCCTTCGCTGCCTTCTCAAAATTCCAGGACCTTCGACACCCATGACTTCCATCAGTGGGTTCTTTAAGATCCCTGGATTCATTGCTGTGCAGACCTATTTATTCTTCAGCGTGAGTTCCAAGATGAGGTCAGAATAATATACTCATGTCCTGGACCTTTGACTGACCTATGTGCACCCTCCTGAGGCCAGGGAGTCTCGGGGGTGTTGCTGGTGTTGTGAGTGATCCCCCCCACCTCCCCAGCTTTAGTTGCAGTGATGGAACAATCACCACAGTCAGAGAGCACTCCTCTTTGTGGAGAGTGAACATGTGAATCAATGAATGAGCCAGGCATCATGCTAGATTCTCTGCTGGCGTGATATCATGGATGGAGGCATTATTATCTCCATGAGATAGATTGAAAACTGAGGCTAGGAAGTGAGAGTAGGATTTGGTACTTAAACTGAGTCCCCTTGATTACACCAGGCTGCCCAATAGTTTTGACCTGGACACAATAAGACAGAGAATTCTAGGATCACACATTGTCGGAGCTGGAAGGTGGAGGGAGGCTACACAGCATCTAGTCCAGTGGTTTGGGGAGGAGGGTTATAATTGTTATTATTATTTTGAGTTGGAATCTCACTCTGTTGCCCAGGCTGAAGTGCAGTGGCACGCTCACGGCTCCCCCAGCGCCAACCTATCGGGCTCCGGCAATCCTTCTGCCTCCACCTTCCAAGTAGCCAGAACTACAGGTGTGTGCTACCACGCCCAGCTAATTTTTGATTTATTGTAGAGATGAGGTCTGACCAAGTTGCTCAGGCTGGTCTCAAACCCGTGGGCTCAGGCAATCCACTCGCCTTCGCCTCCCAAAGTGCTAGGATTACAGGCTGAGCCACTGAGCCCAGCCAAGGAAGGTTATTATTAAAATCTTCTGCCCAAGACACTCCTCTAGTGTAGACAGAGTGAACCACACAGGAGCCAGCTCAGGGGGAGATCAAGGACCTGTGTGTCCAGCCCAGAGTGTCCAGGATACAACTTTAGGGCTCAATGCCTTACTCCAGTGCTCTTTCCATCCCCCTCCATGAATGGACCTGGGTGCTTGGGATATGAAGCGGGAGATTTTTCACTTACCCCTGAGGTCAGGGTATCGTTGTCATGTGTCTAAAAGGACAAGACACTGCATAACAAAGTCCTTGATCTGTGGTTCAATGAAAGTCATAAGAAGCCTCCAGAAAGCAGTGGACAACCAAAGAACAATCACCTAATTAGCACCTCTCCTATTAGCTTAGGGTAGAAGGGGATTGTACTGCTTAGGCCGGGGCTCCCGGCCTCTGTATGAAATACAGACACTTTGTAGGAAATATGTGGAGAGAACCTGGGAGCAGCATCAAGTTCAACTTGGCAGAAGGGAAGAGAAGAAAGGAGAGCTGGTGATGAGCTGTGTCATCGAGACTCTTCCAGATGCAAAGGACAGAAGACACAGCACAAATTATTGTGGCACAAATAGAAATGTGTTGGCTCTTATAACTGAAATTCTAGGAGAAGAGCTGGTTTCAGGACTGGCTTAATTCAAGGGCACCAACAATATCTCTGGGTTTATTTCTCTCTCTCCTTGTTCTGCTTTCTGCTGTCACTGCCATTTTAAGACAAGCTCTCCCCGGACTGGTGAGACGGTCAACTGCAGATCCAGGCTGCCTTCCTCAGGGTTCCAATTTCAGCAGAAAAGAGAAAATGTCTTCTGTTGGGAGTCCCAGCCATATGGTTGGCTATACGCCCACTCCTGACTCAACATCTGGTGCCAGGAGGACTCCGCTCAGCCAAGCAGATTTTTATGCCCATTCTTAAGCTGAGAATGGAGTTGAGACAACTCAAATTTTATGGACTAAGAGTAGGAGATGTATGGTTCACAAATTGGGGTGCTAAAGGAAAGGTGAATTCTAAAACTAGATGTCCACTATAGACACCTTGGAGAAGTCATTTTACATCTCTGAATTCCTGCTTCCTCATGTACATGTAAATTCAAGGGCAGAAATGGTTTTCATTAAGAACAATATGCAAACAGCCCCAGGCCCTGTTGCCACCTGCTCAAATAGGATCTCAGCCCCTTGTGCCACACTCCTTGGGCATTTTTCTTAGCAACCCCAGGAAGTGTCTCCCACAGAGTCACCAATAAGGTCCTTTGGTGTCAGGCAAGGCTACAGTGGTCCTGATGTTCCCAAGCTGTGTGCCGATCTTCTGGGGAGACCTCTAGGTTAGAGTCTGTGAGAATGGCCCCATGGGAGGTGACAGGTATCATGGAAAGAGATTTTGTCATTGCCTCCCAGAAACCATTTTTCTAACTTTTGTCTGGAGCTTTTCTTCTCTCACCAGGCTCAGACACTGCCCATGGTGCCAGGTGGGGACAGACACCATGCTGCTGTTCACTCTACCCCCATTTCTGTCCTGTAGTGGTTACACAGTTTAACAGAGAAGTCCACATAGGTCTGTGTTCTAGGCTCCTAGGCTCTAGATGGGATGATCACTCCTTAAAAAAACCACAGGCTGGGCACAGTGGCTCAGGCCTGTATCCCAGCACTTTGGGAGGTCAAGGTGAGAGGATTGCCTGAGCCCACGGGTTTGAGAACAGCCTGGGCAATTTGGCAAGACCTCATCTCTACAATAAATCAAAAAATTAACTGGACGTGGTAGCACTCAATAATTATTGGAAGGCTGGATCGCCTGAGCCCAGCAGGTCAATGCTGGAGTGGCCATGAGTGTGCCACTGCACTCCAGCCTGGGCGACCACATGAGACTCCAACTCAAAAAAAAAAAAAAAAAACCCACAAAACTGGGCCAACCACATCTACATTGACTATCATTTAGAATTGTGAGAATCAATTGAGTCTGTCCTTACAGAAGAATTTCTGAGTTCTAAATGCTACATGGGTGAAAGGCTCAGTTTATTTGGACTTTGGCAAGGTCTTTTCAGTTTCCAGAGGAGGTTTCATCTCCTTCCCCTCTGCCTTATCCAGTGTTCTCAACTTTGGTCACATACTAAAGCCATTCAGGTGACTTTGATACCAAAAGCACAGGCACCAAAATTAAAAATTAAAAAAGCAAATAAATTGGGCTTCATCAAAATTTAAAATTTTTATACAGAAGAGGGCACTAGCAAGAGAGTAAAAAAACAAACCACAGAATGAAAAAAGTTAGCAAATAATATATCTGATAAAGTATTAATATCCAGAATATATAAAGAACTCTTACAACTTAACAACAAAAAACAAACAATCCAGTTTAAAAATAGGCTGAGACTTGAATAGACATTTTTCCTAAAGAAGACATACAAATGACCAATAAGCAAGCACATAAAGATGCTCAACATCATTAGTCATTAAGGAAATACAAATCAAAAACATAATGAGATGCAATTTCACAGCCATTAGGATGGCTATTATCCAAAAAATGGAAAATAAATATTGGCAAGGACATGGAGAAATTGGAACCCACTTGCATTGCTGGTGGGAATACAAAATGGCACAGCTGCTGTGGAAAATATAGAATCACCATATGCTTTAGCAGTTCCACTTCTAGGTATACTCAAAAATTGGGAAGCAGAAACTAAAACAGATATTTATACACTATCCATAACAGTGTTATTCACAATAGTCAAAGATGGAAACCACCCAAGTGACTATCAATGGATGAATGGATAAACACAATGGGGTTCATCCATACAATGGAATATTATTCAGCATTAAAAGGAAAGAAAGCCGGGCTCGGTGGCTCAGCCTGTAATCCGCGCCTTTGGGAGGCTGAAGTGAGTGGATTGCCTGAGCCTGTGGGTTCGAGACCTGCCTGGGCAGCGAGAACTCATCTCTACAATAAATAAAAAAAAATCAGCCGGGCATGGTAGTGCATGCCTTTAATTCCGGCTACTTGGAAGGCTGAGGCGGAAGGATCGACGGAGCCCAGCAGGTCGAGGCTGCGGTGGCCGGGAGCGGCCACTGCACTCCAGTCTGGGCGACAGAGTGAGACTCCAACTCAAAAAAAAAAAAAAAAAAAAGAAAGAAATTCTGACCCATGCTACAACATGGATGATCCTGGAAGACATTATGCTAAGTGAAATAACCCAATCACAAAAGGACAGACACTGTATGATTTCACTTATTGATGTATCTAGAATAAGCGAATTCACAGAGACACAAAGTAGAATAGATGTTACCAGGGGCTGGGGAAGGGCGGAGGGAGGAATAGGAGGTTATTGTTTAATGGGCACAAAGTTTTTGTTTGGGACAATGAAACAGTTCTGAGATGGATGGTGATGGTCATACAACAACGTGAATGCACTTAATGCCACTGAACTGTCCACTTAAGATGGTTAAAATGGTAAATTTTATGTTATATCTATTTTACCATGATTTTTTTAAAAATCACTCAGGAACTTATCAAAATACCAATTCTCGTTTCATTTGGACCAATTCAATCACAATCTCTGGGGTCAGACCCTGTTATTGATCTTTTTAAAAAGGCTCCCTGGGGACTGTAATGGTGGGAACCTTCAAAGCAGCAAGCACGTTGAATGATTAAGGGGCCCTCTAGAAAAAAAGAGACACTGTCCCTCCACCCTTTTGGCCTCTGACCTCTGCTTCTGCCCCCTCCCACTCTGCCCACTCCCCTGGTCCCTAAGATCACGTTTAAGACAATGGGTCACTCAGGTCCCTGGCTAAATGCCACAGTCCTTTTTTTCACTTCTGGCCAGGAACAGTGCACCAGATTCTTCAGGAGTGGGAAAAACTGTCACCTCCAGTGAGAAACAAAAGTAAAAGAATTGAAAATGCAAATCAAATTAAATAAACATGTTTTAATCGTCAGCAGGACAAGAGCAAGCAGTGTGTGTAGAGCATCCCCTTTGTGGAGTGAGGGATGGAGAACATATTGACGAATGCTTTGAAAAGAATATTTCTCCTGTCAGTGGCAAGATCCTGAATCACTTACTCCTGGCAGTCTCATTTGATGTATGTGTGCTGAGCATCTATCCTGGCCCGGCACAGTGCTGAGCACCTGCTGGGAATATGAGACGGCTCAGCTTTCTAGGAACTAATCAGTTGATGAGCCAAGTCAGAGACATTTACAGAAAGGAGAAAAATACAAGGACATATATCTTAATAATTGAACTAGGGATAATCTGGACACCAAAAAATAAGCCCTTGCTTACTAACGCTCTTGCTTCCAATCACATCCTGCAAACCAGGACTGGGAGTACAGGTGAGACACTCACCTCCATGTACACTATAAGGGGCAACACACGGGCCCGTAGTCAAGATAAATAGTATTTTAATGCAATCATTTAAAAATCAAAATTAACCTTAAAAAGTTCCCGCCCGATGAACACGACATCGACATGGCAGGAGTTGGCCTCACTGGCCTCACCCTTATCCTGCTCCTGATTCCAATAAAATGGTACGTCTATAAATGACCTGTGTGCTGCTTTTGAATTTGATTTTTTGAGACTATCACATTCAAATGTGATTGATTTTGGTCACTGAGTTTTTTAGAAGTGAGTGCCTCAGTTGCTTCACCCAAGTCCTGGTCCTGCTGCAAAGTATCCTTGAAAAGAGAACTGCCAGTAAAAGACAAGATGTGCGATTCCATTTGAATTTCAGATAAAATAGGTCCTGCGGGATAAACTTAAACAAGAAGATTATTTGTTTATCTGAAACTTAAATTTAATTGAATATCATGTGTTTTTTATTTGCTAAATATGACAGCCTCACTTGGGAAGTATCATATCGACACCCTTTAAGATATGGCGGGGCAACCCTTTCGGATCTCCTCCCACTGTGGGAGCTTTTCTGTCCTCTTAATAAATCCTGCTTTAAAAAAAAAAAAGATAAGGTGGTATAGGCCAGTGTAGTGACTCCCAGCATTTTAGAGGCTGAGGCAGGAGTACTGCTTGAGCCCAGGAGTTAGAGACAAACCTGTACAATATAGTGAGACCTCATCTCAAAAAAAAAAGCCAGGTGTGGTGGTGCATGTCTGTAGTCCCACCTACTTGGGAATCTGAGGCTGAAGGATCACTCAAGCACAGGAGGTTGGGGCTGCAATGAGCTGTAATTGTGCTACTGCACTCCAGCCTGGGGATCAGGGTGAGACCCTTACTCAATTAAAAAAAACAAAGGTAGTATTTAATCTCACAGCAACATCCTCCACCCACATACACATGCATTTTACTCACTATGAAAGTGACACCCTGGACATTAACACAGTTTTCACAGGATGTTCCTCCCTTGACCCTTCCATCATTCTCTTGCCTTATACTTTCAGTCACTGAACCTGACTCCAATTGCCTGAGCCCTCCTCAGCCTCCATAGGTCATGAGTCTGGCACATGACTCAGATTTCCCTTTGGAAGGATGAGTCCCATGTCCAGCCCATGCAGAGCCCTGAGTCTCTCAGCGCCACCCTGGGCATGTCTAGATTCAGTCAGAGTTCTATTGTTTTACCTGTGTCCCTCCTGTTTTCAGCATCCATTCCAATCTGGGCAGTAAAATTCTTACCAGTAGGGATACAGGTCATGGTAAACCTCCTGGAAGAGGAGGTAGGATGATCAATACATCAATGTCAACCAAAAATGGCGGGGCATTTTTTGCCCTGAGGCATGGTAGAGTAAGTTAGGCTTGTAGAAGCCAAGCTCGGCAAGGCAGATGTAACCAGAAAGGAGAGGAAAGAACAAAGAATGACATTCAGAGGGTCCCCGGGAACTGGGGCCAATCTGCAGAGGAAGGATAGGGTTGTCACAAATCAAACAGAACTTCTTCTGACCACGACCAGAGAATTAAGTTGGAGAGAGAAAAGCAAGACTCAGCAGAAGAAGAGTGGAGAGGCAGGAGAGAAGTAGGGTTCTGGTGGGTGACACGGGGTTACACACTGTCTGAGGAGGGCAGACGCATCACAGTTGAGCTAGGAATGCAGAAGACCTCTCACATCATCCTGCCATGGGCCATGTCAGGGGACATCTACCCTGCCCAGTGTTTTCCAAGGTAAGTTTGCATCAGAATTACCGAGATGCTTGTTAAACAGTTTCAAATCCTGGCCATTATCCCAGACACACTCTCTCAGAATCTTGGCCCTGGTTCTAGGATTCTGCATTTAAAGTGCTTCCCAAGTGGTTCGTATGCACCATAAACCCAACCTCAGATGGAAACTGTGTGCCATGAGGGATAAAGGAATAGATATTGGCTGACTTTTATGTAACCGAAAACCTTTCCTCATGGTGGGACTCCATTCCTCATAAAGTAGAGCTCGTTTGAATTTAGGGCCAGGCTCCAGGGTCTTGTGGTCATTCTGGAAAACACACTGATGGGGGTTATTAGGATGACAAGGGCAGGCAGAAGCTGTGAGCATTCCACAGCCTCTTTTATACAGAACTGAAGAATTTTGAGATCGACTTCTTGTCAGAGCGGCATGGTGCATGGGAGGAGAAGGATTGTGTGCCCAGCAACAATCATTTGCCTTCTCCTTCCTTGACCCTCTCTGGAGTTCCCAGGAGCAGAGCCAGAGCAGTGGGCCTCTGCCCTTAGATCTCACTCTCTTCCAGAACCTCCTCCATGGTGTTGGCCAGGGTGACGTCCCCCTCGCTGCACTCAGACAGGCTGCTGCCCCGGGGCCAGGGTGCATGACCCTGGTGGGGCCGGGTGCCCAGCTCCCCAAGACCCCGCATGGCGAGGCGCAAGAGTTGCTCACTGTTAAGTGAGGGCTGCAGCTTCCGAAGCTTCTCAGCACCATCTCCCTCTGAGAACTTCTTGGGACATTTGCCCAGGAACCGGAAGTTCTTCCCCAGGAAAAAGGCTCTGCAGCCCAAGTGGTGGGCTAGCAAGAAGCGGACCCAGTACTTCCACAGCTCGGCCTTCACCTGCCGGGTGAGACAAGGGCGGGGTTACAGCTTTGGAGTCATTGAGTTGTGTGCACATTCAGCAAGTAATTATTGAGTGGCTACCCTGTGCTACCCCTGGGAAACTGACTTTCTAACTGGGGAGATAAAGAGAAGTAAACAAAGACACATAGACATATTAGGTGAGAATGCTACTGTTAGGGCATTAAGCAGGACAACATGGTAAGGAGACAAAAACTTGAGATACATTGTTCAGGAAAAGACTCTGCCAAGGTGGCATTTGAACTGAAACCTGCCTGACGGATAAGGCCCCTGTGCGAAGATATGGAAGAAGCATCAGTGAGCGAAACAGAAGAGGGTTTTGCTGTCAAGAAGCTACACTCTGGTGGGAGGAGACAGCAATAAATATTTAAACCTAGAGTTGGGAGAGGAGAGGTTGAAAAGAAGTTAGAAATTCCACAACTAAAGACAGGAGAAAACATCTGTTCTGGCCTCTACCCCTCCTCTTTCAAGCCTTTTTCCAGGGAAGCTGAAAGCAGGTTGGGGTTATGCAATCATATTAATACTTTAAAGTAATCATAGCTCCCAGGTGTTGAGCCTTTACTGTGTGCTCAGCATGCCTGGGACAACACTATAAGGTAGGGATGGTGGTTGTTTCTATTTTACCAGTGAGGAAACTAAGGCTGAATGAGATGCAGTGGCCTGACTAGCTCACAGAACTCCCAAGTGTGTGAGCCAAGGTTAGAATCTAATTGTTAAACTCCAAAGTTCAACCTTGTTTTCTCCATCACACTTTAATATTCCTAACATGGTCAGGGTCAGGGCTGGGTTCTGAACTTCCTTACTCCCATCTCAACACTTCTTCCCATTGGCCTAAGTTGCCTCCTGTTCTCTCTACTGGAGACTCACAATACAAATTTGTCCCAACACATGCCTGTTATCACACATTCTCCCAAAGCACCATCAAATCAACAAAAACCTCCAAGGGCAGTAGGAGTCCAGCCCAGCCTCACACAAAGCCATGATGGCAGCATGGAAATCATACCTCTCCATTGGCGAAACCAAACAGCAAGGCCACTAGGAATCCCTGAAACAAAAGGAAGATATGACATGAAATTTGCCTCAGTACAAAATGTGTCTGAGAATTACTAACAAAGTCCAAAAGCCTGCCTTAGTCTGAGGAGACCCCAGAAGAGGTGTGCAACTTCATTGCTTACACTAACTAGACCTAATCATACTGCTTACATTAACTTGGATTTGCATGGTGTCCCTCCTTACTTTGACACACACCACCAACATCAGCATGGGTGTTTGCTTATGTTCTTGTAGGTACACATTGGTCAATGATTGAACCTCAAAGATTGCATGTCATTCATTCAACTCTACAGACACTGGCCAAAGCCATTGTTGCATTTCTGCTTATCCATGGTGGGCATTTGTGAGTGTGTGTGCCTGACTTGCAACCTTTCCTTTCAGAAACTGACCCTTGGTCAGCCTCGGTGGTTCAGCCTGTAATCCCAGCGCTTTGGGAGGCCAAGCGAGGGGATTGCCTGAGCCTGCAGGTTTGAGGCCAGCCTGGGCAACTTGGCGAGACCTCGCCTCTACAATAAATAAAAAATTAGCCAGGTGTGGTAGCGTGTGCCTGTAGTTCCGGCTCCTTGGAAGGCTGAGTCAGAAGGATCGCCGGAACCCAGTAGGTTGATGCTGGGGTGCTGTGAGCGTGCCACTGCACTCCAGTCTGGGCAATGGAGTGAGATTCCACCTCAAAAAAAAAAAAGAGAAAGAAAAGAAAAAGAAACTGACCCTGCCCTACTTCCTGAAAATCTGGCAGGGCTGTCAGTCATGTGATTCTCAAGTTCTAGGATGGCCATCACAAAGTCATCAGCCCAAAATGGACTGGAATCAGAGATGCTTTAGTTAATGTTTGTTTCCATTGTCTTTCCCAGACTCCTATACTTCCTGATTTGTCAGACAATCACCATGACAACTTAACATGCCCTGACTTTCCCTAATCAATGTGAGGGCCTGTGGAATTTGGTCTATGTCTGAGATGTTGGAACTAGATATGTGTGTGGGACACAAGTACCTGAGTGTCTGTGGGAAAAATCTCATAGAAAGCCCAACTCACAAGGAAGGAGCACGTTTTCAACTAAAGGGGTAGCTCACTTCCCCCATATCTCTTGATAATAATGAAATGAGCCGGATGCAGTGGCTCTTGCCTATAATCCCAGGACTTTGGGAGGCTAAGGCGAGAGGATTGCCTGAGTTCACAGGTTTGAGACCAGTCTGAGCAACAAGGTGAGACCTCATCTCCACAATAAATAAATTTTTTAAAAAATTAGCTGAGTGTGGTAGCACACACCTGTAGTTCTAGCTACTTGGAAGGCTGAGGCAGAAGGATTGCCTGAGCCCAGCAGGTTGAGGCTGCAGTGGCCGTGAGCATGCCACTGCACTCCAGTCTGGGTGACAGAGTGAAACTCCCACTTTAAAAAAAAAAGAAAGAAAGAAAGAAATGTATCCCTGGGGAAGGCTTTTCTGCTCTTCCTTATGTAAGCCTTGTTTAGCATGTCCTTATGGGAGACAGGGCAGGATCTCTATGCTGGCAATCACGACACCAACCAAATGCTTAGATTCTGCCCATAAGTGTGGAATTTCCCTTCTCTTATGGCTATAGCTTCTAAACAGGGGTATGGTGGGATCAACTAATAATTTTCACACATGCAACCCTGTGAGAGATTCACAGCTGCCCTGTGTGGTTGGCAGGACAGGTAATACTTTCCTCCAGGCACATGATATCAGAAGAGCTGGTTTTTAGTGTGCCAGAATTCTCACAAACCAGTTAGCTCAAATAAGATTCCACATGACAAATGAATGTGTCTTTTCACTTCCCTGCGTTCTTGCTTCACTGTTTTAGGAACATCCTAGAGCCTGATTTGCATTCTAGATTAAGCAAGTGTGAAGGGAATGGGTCCCACAGAACACATGGCTCTCACTTCATATGCCACCACCACTTGGCAGTCTCTCCAGAGCTCCGTGGATAGTAGGAGGCTAGTAGAATTCTCTAAGGAGTAATTCCTTGGAAGCGTGAAGGGCCCTCCAAAGCAGAAAAGAAGGAAGCTGTGAGGCCTAAGGCCTATTCTACTGATATCCGTGGTAGAGTCACTAACATGATCCACTGAATATGCTCCCACACATCCACCCACCTGTGCTCTCACCCTCTGCCTGGTGGGATGAAGGGGAACAGTGCAGGAGTATTTGGAAGGAGGGAGGCCTCTGCCAAAGCACAAGCTCTCTAAGTGTGTTTTCTGGCTCAATCCTGGTACAAAAAACCCTGCAGAGTCACATGGTTCCTCACATTTCTCAACAGTGCAAGATGGTGAGCAGAGCTCTCGCTGTCTGCAGGAACAAAGGATTCATGGTGATAGCTAGTCTTCAGAGATAGTCCTGATGACTTCTTCTCTCTGTAGGCTCATGCTGCTCCTAACATCAAGAAGTGGAAACTATTTTCCCTCCCCTTGATCTGGGATGAACTTGAGACTCTTTTTACTGATACAATGTTGTAGAAGTGACATTCTGGGACTTCTGTGTCCGTGTCTTAAGAGGCTGGAAGTTTCTAGTTCTTTTCTCTTAGAACATTTGCTCTGAGATGCTCTGAAAGTCCAGCTGCCATGCTATGAGATACCCAAGATACAAGAAGAGGCCACATGGAAGGAACTGAGGGTCCCTGATGGAAATAGTCTTAGCTGAGGTCCTGTCCAATAGTTAGCATCAATGCCTAGTCATGTGAGTGAACCATCTTGGATGTTCCAACCCAGTCAAGCCTTCAGAAATTTATAGCCCCAGTCAAAAATTACATGTATCAGTCAGGCTTGGTGGCTCAGCCTGTAATCCCACGCCTTTGGGAGGCTGAGGTGAGTAGATTGCCAGAGCCCGCGGGTTCAAGACCCGCCTGGGAAGCGAGACCTCATCTCTACAATAAAATTAAAAAATCAGCTGGGCGTGGTAGTGCATGCCTGTAATTCCAGCTACTTGGAAGGCTGAGGCGGAAGGATCACCAGAGCCCAGCAGGTCGAGGCTGCAGTGGCCGGGAGTGGCCACTTCACTCCAGTCTGGGAGACAGAGTGAGACTCCAACTCAAAAAAAAAAAAAAAAAAATTACATGTATCAAAGGAACCACCCCCACTGAGCCCAGACAGTCCAGCCCACAGAATCATTAAAAATAATAAAATGGTTCTTACTTTAAACCATGAAGTTTTGGTGTGGTTTGTCACACAGCATTTGATGAAAAGAACATCCTTCTGTGTCAGCCTGTTGCCCAGGCTGGAATACAGTGGCATGATGACAGGCTAAAATTTTTTTCTCAGAAGAACTCTGACTTACAGAGCCTCACACGAATGATTGGTCTTCACTTGGCCTTGGGTGTGTGACATCAGGTGATCAAGGATTCACGTTGATTGATCATGCCCTCAAGGGACAAAAGGCCATCAAATACTACTGACATAACAGCTGCAGGTTTTGGCTTTTGTTTTGTTTTCCCATTTAGGATTACCTTTTAAAGAAGATTAAGGCCAAGAACATAAAAAATCCAAATTACTAAACATTAGCTTTTAAAATTCTCCAAAAGATTGCATTAAATTAAATATGTTTTCATAATGAAACTAAAATTACTGATGGATCCACTGTCTTGGTTCAGTTCTTTCATCTTTAGAATAGGTATAATAATTTCTCCTTCATAGGAATATTGTGAGAATACAGTGAGGTTGAATGTGTTTCATGTAAAACAGGTATTTTCTATTGTAGCATTTTAATTCCTTTTTTTCTTTTCTTTTTTTGTGAGTTAGAGTCTCTGTTGCCCAGGCTGGAATGCAGTGGCATGATCACAACCACTACAGCCTTGACCTACTGGGCTCAAGAGATTCTTCTGTCTCAGTCTTGCAAGTAGCTGGGACTACAGGCTCACACCACCATGCCTTGCTAATTTTTTGATTTATTGTAGAGACTAGGTCTCACCGTGTTATCCAGGCTGGTCTTGAGCCCCTGGGTTCAGGTAATTCTCCCGCCTTGCCCTCTCAAAGTGCTGGGATTACAGGCATGAGCCACTGCACCTGACTCCTTTGCTGGTATTTTTACTACATTTTAAATGTTATTTTCTTACTGTTTATTTCAGAACTTACAACATACATTTTAACTTATTACAATCTGTTTCATACTAATACTTAATTCTGGCAAAATACAGAAATTTTCTCCAATATAGTTCTATTTACTCATTCCTCTCTTGTGATATTATTGTCACATATATTAGATCTTTATATGTAATAAATGTAATGTAATTTATAATTATTATTTTATACAAAGTTATATTTTTAAAATCAGTTAAGAAGTAAAAGGAAAATATCTATATATAACATTTCTTTTTTTTTCATTGTCCTCAGATAGAGGACATATCAGATATTCAACTGATTAGAACAGATACTACACATGATCTTTGCCAAAAGGTTGAGAGGCAATAGCCTTTCATATTTACTTTTGTATCTAGATTTTCTGATTTTTTTAAAAAATGATTTCTTCATATGGATTTGAGTTTCTGTCTGTTGTCATTTTCTTGCAGCCTCTAGGACTTCCTTTGACACTTCTCAAAAGGGATGTTTACCAGCAATGAATTTTCTAAGTCTTTGTTTATATGGGAATGTCTTTATTTCACCTTCATTTTGAAATACAATTTTGCTGATTTAAAATTCCTGATTAACAAGTTCTTTTTTTTTTTTTTAGCATTTTGAATATGTCATACCATTGCCTTCGGTCTCCATTGTTTTGATGAGTAGTCAGCTATTCACTATTATTGGTCCCCATATCTAATGAGCCATTTTCCTCTTGTTGTTTTTAATACTTTCTCTTTATCTTGGGCTTTCAGCAGTTTATCTATAATGTTTCTAAATGTGAATTCCTTTGTTTTATGCTGTTTGGAGTTCATTAAGCTTCTGGGTGTATAGATTAACATTTTTCATCAAATTTGGAAAATTTTCAACCAGTATTTCCAAATATTTCTTCTATTTCTTACTATATTTACTCTCCATCTGAGATTACCATATGTTTATGTTGGCATTATTAATGGCATTTCATAGGTCTCTGAAATGTCATTATTTTTCTTCATTCTTTTTTTTTTAATTGCTAAAACTGGATAATCTCAACTGACCTATCTTCAAGTTCATGGATCCTTTCTTCTGTCATATTAAATCTGAGCTTTTCTCGTGAAAATTCTCTTTAGTTATTGTACTTTTCAAGTTCAGAATTTCCATTTCATTCTTATTTTATAATTTATCTCTTTGATTTGAGATTCTCTAATTGATAAATTATTGTCATCATACTTTAATTCTTTAAACATGATATCCTTTAATTCCTTGAACATATTTATAACAGTTACTTTGAAGTCTTTGCTGAGTTCAGAGATTTTCTAGTGATTGCTTTTACTTTTCCTGAGTAGAGGTCACATTTTTATGTTTCTTTGCATATCTCATAATTCTTTGAACAAAACTGGAAGTTTTCATAATATATTGTAACAACTCGGGATTCTGATTTCCCAGTCTCTACTCCTGGAGTGGTGGTGTTTGTTTAGCAACTTGTCTGGACTACCTGAGATATGGAATCTGTCTCTCTCCCCTGTGGTATACAGCCCCTGATGTCTGTGCTCATTTTTAAAATTTTGGTTTTTATTTTTAAATCTGGTCTCCTGCTCCAGTTTACAATAGCTTAATGGCCAGCCAAGGACAATCAGAAGTTGTTCTAAAACACCTTGCACTCATAAGGCTTTCATATCCTTTGCCAGTGTATCTGTGTGTCACTTGGGGAACACATTCAAAGTTCAGTTTACAAGTCTTCCTCAGCTTTTCCTTTCTCCCAGACCCTCATGTCTTCTGTTATTTGTGTGCAGAAACTAATTCAGCCCGAGATGTGTGGATACCCTCTCTGATCGCTCTTGAGTGCGTAGGTAATCTTCCACATGTGCACAAACTTCCAATCCACTGATGAGATATGTAGGGACTTGACAAGGCCCATTATGGCTTTCTCATCCCTCAAATCTCCTTGTTAAATTTCTGCCTAGCCTACCAGTCTGTTTCTTGCCCCAAATAGGATTATACCCTCCAGCTGTAACACTGTCCTTCCCCTGTTTCTTTTTCTTTTTTTTTTTCTGAGTTGGAGTCTCACTCTGTTGCCCAGACTGGAGTGCAGTGGCCGCTCCCAGCCACTGCAGCCTCGACCTGCTGGGCTCCAGCGATCCTTCCACCTCAGCCTTCCAAGTAGCCAGAATTACAGACATGCGCTACCACGCCCGGCTGATTTTTTGATTTATTATAGAGATGAGGTCTCGCTGCCCAGGCGGGTCTCAAACCCACGGGCTCAGGCAATCCACTCACCTCAGCCTCCCAAAGGCGTGGGATTATAGGCTGAGCCACTGAGCCCAGCTTCCCTGTTTCTTTGTCATCAAGATCACTATTGTATCTGGTAGTGTCAGCTTTTTTTGCCGTCAAATCCAAATCAAGTCAGCACCCCTCTGCAGTGAAGCTGTAGTTTTCACTAGAACTTCCTCACTGATGGAGCAGGGGTTGGAGAACAAAAGCAGTCCCAGACAAAAATGACATAGACTCCCACTGTTCTTAGTTGGGTTCAGTAATTTTTCTTTAATAAGCCTTTCATAATATTTTTATGTCTTTGGTTAATTCTAGGGTCCTAAAATGGTTGCTACTGACAATTGCCCAATTTTATCATTTCCTTTTGGAAAGAGGATTTGTCAAACTTCTCTTTCTTCCATTCCAGAAGTCCTGCCCTTTAAAGATGATTAATTCTAAGATTACTACTATATGGGGACTGTTGCTGTGTCTGTGCTGTTAGTGGTAATCTGTTGCGTTAGAGGTGTTCGGTATGCATGTTCTCATGCAGTACCCTCCCTTCAATCTAGGTTGGGTCTGTGGCTTGCTTTAAACAGCAGGATGCAGCAGAAGCATCACTGTGCCAATTTCAGGCCTATGTATTTTTTAAAGGCCTGGAAACTCCTGCTTTAATGCTCTTGGGAGCCTTGAGCTGCTACATAAAATGTTCAGATATCCTGTGGAAAAACCACAAAGGGGAGAACATATGGAATACCAGAGGCCCTAAGTCTATATGGAAGGAAGGAATGTAGTTGACAGTGAGGAATGAGGCTCTAGAAATTTGACTCAAATAAAGCCAACCCATCTCAGCTTAGACACCAGACATGTGAGTGAAGGAGCCAGCAGGCATCACAGAAGCAGAGGTAAGCCATCGCTACTGTGGTCTACCTAGAGTCCTACTTCCAGAATCATGAGGAATAGTATTTTTTTAAATTGCCATTTTAAGTTAATAAACAATTAATACAACTTAAGCAATGCATAGCCAAAATATTCAGGTAACAACCACAGCTGGCCTCTTATTCCTAGTTTCAGCCTCTATATATCTTTCAAGGCTTAGTGCTCCTGAGTCTGGACTCATGAGTCCTTACCCAAGTTGTGTTGTGTTCTGTGTATCTGTCACCAGAAGCACAGACAATGTTCATTTGCACAATGCTCTTTAGAGAACCCAGCAAAAATAGGTACTTAATAAAAGGCTTTAAGCTGACAGTTAATATGATCATGAGTCACACCATCTATTATAGCCCAGGAAAGAGACCACTTTCCTCTTCTTAGTCACTGAGTGAAACTGGCAGGATCAAGGCAACACTTCCCCATCTGCATGTCCTTCTAATGCCAAGGGCCTTTACTGATAAAGCCTGCTGATGCTAGAATTCTATTTTTAACTGTGGGTTCTCTAAAATTCTGAGCCCGTTTGGACCACATGCATTTCTGTTTTCTCTCCAAAGTCAAGGCATCACGGTTCAGACTCCTACTTACATGGAAGGAGCCCAGTGTTAGCTGAATGAAAAGTCGTATCAGTCTTGGAAATCCTTCAACTTGATCATCAGTGAGGAAAGAGAAGAGGATCTCATGAACACCCAATAAAGGAATGAGGACAAGCGTTGATTTTGCCAATCTGTAAACAACAACCAAGTAGGAGTCATGAGGGTCACATGGGGAACAGGCAACATTTTCTGCTCTTTGATGCATGCCTTATTGCAACTCTTATCATACTGATAGTTGGTTTTCTAGCTGGTCTCCTTGACTACACCTTTAATGCTTAAGGGACATCATGGTCCTGTTCAGGTTACATTCCTCCACCTGACTCACGATAGATGCTTAGGAAACATGAACTGAATGAATAAATGAATTCCCTCATGTACATTATCACATACCTACAGATCTTAATGTTTTGCCTAATAGATAGAGTCCCATGCAAGTGGCTGCCACTCTGGGATACTCCACCCCAAGCAGGTTTGACAAGTTTTCTATTGCCTGGCTGACAGGTGCCTCTATCTCTTTCTCTATTCAGGACTTTCAACATCAGTTCTTTCAATATCACCCTAAGAAGGGAGAGAAAACCAGTTGCCCAGGGTCACACAGACACTAAGTAGCAAATCCCAGCCTAGAAGTGGGGCTTTCTGACTTAACACCAGGACCCTGCATATTCCCTGCTGGGTGTTGCCATCAGCTTTCATGCTGCCCCTCAACCCTGGTGACAGCGAGGGCTGCAGGAAATGAAAAACTGATCCTCCTCATAAAAAGTGCTATGTGGAGGCTTGTTGGTGTATATGCACTACACAAAAAGACAAACATTCCTTTGGTACAAGGAATGTACGTGTAAAGTGCACAGCTGGGGCCCAAATGCTTCAAACTGGTGGTTCCCAAGCGTGGCTATTAAAATTCCTTACAGAGTTTTTAAATTATATATAGCTTCTTGAGCTCCAGTGTCGAGTCCCTGAATGCAAACCTCTGAAGGTTGGAACCTAAGAATGTGGAATTTTCAAGGAATTCCCCCATGAGATTCTGATAAGTAGACAGGTTTGGAAATGACTGCTTTTTACTTTTGAGGGACTTCTTGATTTAAAGCTAACTACGATAACAAAGGTGACTCACAGTCAGGGTACAAACAAAGCTACTGTGTCTTATACACATTGGGAATGAGGAACTTAATTGTAATGATTTTTTAAACCCAAGTCATTTCTCATAAAGGGTGAGATTAGGGGGAGGTTTCCCCCAAAATCCCATGGGGTTAAAGATGTAGAAACACAGTGTCATAGCAATTTATGGGCAATTTCTTAAGGAAGTGTTAATGCTATCCAAGAGAGTTTACCATGAATCCTGTGTCTGTGAGAGTCATTCAAATGTAATGTAATCAGTGAAACAAACAACCTCACCTTTGTGCCCTGAAAGGATCTAAAGCCAGGAAGAGGACAGCAGCAGCCTCCATAAAAAAAGGGCTCCACCTGGCCATGTGGCTGCATGGACCAGAGCCTTGATGGTCAAGAGAAGCCGATGGGAGGGGAGATGGACTCACAGGCCCTGACTGTGTGGGTGTGCTGAGCTGTGTTTGTCCACCCCCACATTCACCCCAGTGGAAGTCACTTTGCAACTGAGACTATTTCAAGGTTTGTTGTTGTTGTTGTTGTTTTTAATTTCCAGGAGTGTTTTTAAAGCCCCATGGTCCGTTATTAAGTGGAGATTTTTGGTGATATTTGATCTGCAGACGACTCTTGCACAGATCACAGAGTGATTTTTGCTATTGGAGCCTTCTGAAAATAAGAATAATATTTCCCACAAAGATGTCCAGGTTTCTAACTTCTTTTGAAAGAATAGGGATATCTGGCAAGACTGGCCCCCAATTCCTGCTTGGCAATCATTGGTTACAGCCAGGTGGTGGCTGTTCCTTTAAAGGGAACTCATGACCTCCAGCCCCCACCCAATCTGTACTACTCATTGTGTTACTTGCTTGTCCTTTGCAAATGTTTGAATGCGTGACTCTTGTTCTTGTTTATTTGGGTTTTATTAATACAGATTTACATACTTACATGCAGACCTGTGTCTTACCATCAACTCATTCTGGGACCATGTTTGGTATTATGGTTTTTTAAAATAAACTTTTTATTTTTAAATAATTTTAGATTTGCATAAAAGTAACAAAGGTAGTACACAGAATGTCCACATACGCATCACTCAGCTTCCCCTAATGTTAACACATTATGTAACCGTAGCACAATTGTCAAAACTAAGAAATCAACACTGGTGCATTACCGTAACTAAATGCCAGACTTTACATGGATTTCCCACTAATGTCTCTTCATGTTCCAGGATCCCATGTTACATTTAGTATAGGGTGAATTTTTTTTTTCCTTTGAGCTGGAAGTCTCACTCTGTTGCCCAGGCTGGAGTGCACTGGTGTGATCATGACTCACTGCAGCCTAAACCTCCTGGACTCAGGCAATCCTTTCGCCTCAGCCTCCTGAGTGGCCGGGACTACAAGTGCGCCAGCATAATCAGCTAATTTTCAATTTTTTTTGTAGAGATGGAGTCTCCCTATGTTGCTCAGGCTGTTCTTGAACTCATGGGCTTAAGCAATCTTCCTGTCTCAACCTCTCCAAAGTGCTGGGATAGTATAGGATGCCTGACTAGTATAGGGCAATTTTTAAAGAATAGGGCAACCCCCTGGGGTTCCCCTCCCACTCTGGGACCTTTTCTGTCCTCTCAATAAATCCCGTTTCTGGCCGTTGCTTTGTTAAACTCTGCAGTCTCCACATGGATCTTTGAGCTATGGCTGCCATGTTTTCTTAGCTTTGGCCCCCTCCCCTACACTGGGGAGGTGAATCTCTCTCTCTCTCTAATTTACTTTCTAAATAAACTTTGCTTGAAAACTTAATAAATAAATAAATCCTGCTTCTAAATACAATAAAATACAATAATTAAAGAATGACTCCCTTTTTATGAAGTTTTGGGCCATCTGACCTTCTGGATGAATACAAGGAAGGATTCTCTACTCCTCACCTTACCCTGACTTCTCCTTAGAGTACTATTTGTGCCCCTGTTCAGATGAAAATCTATAAATAGCAATAGCAGTTTACTCTTATGATTGGTGTTTATCCTGATTTTCATCCATACCCATTTGTTTATTTAAATGATTCTGTTTATTGCAGTCATTTCACTATTCACCAAATATTTATTGAGCATCTGCTCTGGACCCATGAGGGAGTACCATGAAAATGAGGAGTTGTAGTCAAAGGCACAGTAGAATGCAGGGAGAGTACAGGGGCCTGGGTTCAAATCCCAGTGTCACCAATTACTGGTGAAAAGACTGTGGGCAAGTGACCTAACCTCTCTGTTAGTTTCCTCATCTGCAAAAAGAGGATTATATGAATAATAGCATCTACCTGACAGAGCTGCTGTGAGGACTAAACAAATAACATGGGGGTAAAACCTCAGAATAAATAAGATCTGATACATGATAAGTGATCAGTAAATTTTATTTATCACTATTTGTAAAGAAGTCACCCTTGTCCTTAAGTTGCTTAAAACTTCAGTGATTTTGATCAATTTTACTTCCATGCGTGACATTTTCAGTCTTTGGTTGCTGGTGTGGTTCAGAACACACTACCCCAAAACATGGCACCTTGGCATTTTAAGCTGAAAAAATTTGAGAAAACTGTCGAAGTAGGAAGGTCTCTCTGACCTTCTCCCACCCTTCTCCCCTGAAGCAGGACATGAAACCTAGGAGGGATTTTTTAATCTTCTCCTGAAGCAGGTCATAAAAACCTTCATGTGAAAGGTATCCTCTCTATACCTGAAGGAAAGAAATGTCCTTTTATCAGAAGACATGGGGACACAGAAGACTGAACAAACAGGTCCTGGTACATTTGTACAAGTTTATTACCATTGGATCATACAGTTTTTGTCCAGTGATGTTTTTCCATGACAGTCTCACTTTTCATAAAATCCAGCATAAAAATACATAAGTTTGACCATTTGGGGGATCTTTATTTCCTTATGAAGGCCCCCGTGTCACAGAAAACTTATGAAAATAAATGTGTATGCTTTTTCCCCTGCTAATCTATCTTTGTTTGATTTTTAGACACAGTCAGGAAACCTAAGAGGGTCAAGGAAAACCTTCCCTCCCCTACCTTGCTCGCAAGAAAGACCTTTCAGATAGGACTGGGGTTTAGCACGCCAAGAAATGATTTTCCTTTATAAATGCATTAAGAGCTCTGCTCCTATGCATCACATGGAGAGTTAAGAGCATTTATCCAGGGAAGAAGAACTGCCTCTGTGCTGGGAACCACAGAGAACAGAGAACTCCGACTGAGCTGTTCTTTGGCAGCGTTCCAAAGGCATTGCTTGCCCTGTTTATAGCCCTGAAGTTCCTCC
The DNA here is from genome assembly GCA_027257055.1 of Cephalopachus bancanus. Lineage (NCBI taxonomy): Eukaryota > Metazoa > Chordata > Mammalia > Primates > Tarsiidae > Cephalopachus > Cephalopachus bancanus. Next base: position 6,234,987 of record JAPVLO010000052.1, read on the forward strand.
TTCACACTTGGCTCAGTTTTCTCTCTCCAAGTTAGACAAATAGGCCAGTTACTGTTTTCTTTCCTTGATGGTGGAAGCCCAGGGAGGAAGGCTAAGACTGTAGAAGGTTCTCTAGCTCCTAGCAACTCGCCTCTTTGGCAGAGCCTAAGTGTGTTCAATTTAAACTTTCCTAAAATATAATCCTGGAGGGAGGCCAGATCAGGGTTACATTCTGAAAGTTCTCAAAATCTTTGAGAGTTGGAAGCAGTCTGTACCTACTGGAGTTTGGATGAAATGCCCTGGGCTCCATCGTCCCCAACTCCTTAGCGCATTAGACGTATTTAAGGGAAAACAAGCGTGGAGGGGGATGAGGAAGAGGGGCAACTTTCCAATTTGGGAGAGGACAACGTGAGCTGAGGAGCTGAGGGGTGCTGGTGACCCATGGGGGTGACAGTGAGCAGCCCTCCTAGAACTTGGAAATAAGAGAATTAGCCCTGCTTTCGGAGAGCAAAACAGGCAAGTGAGTTCATAGACGCTGTAGGACTCCCCAGCGCGGGGAGTAGAGTAAGATGGCCTAGGTGTGTCCTGAGAGACAGGTCTCTGCCTGTTTGCTACTCATAAGCATAAGTGAATCAACTATATTGCACTCTACAGGGAGAAAGAGCGAGTAAACAGAAGTTGCCCACCAAAATGGCAGAGAAAAAAAACACAAGAGAGAAGTTCTCGGTATTTATCCCACCCTGATCTGCAGAGGATGCATTGGTTCTGGGGAATGAGCTTCCTTCTCAATAGGTAGGTGGTACTGTGGGCCAGGGGTGGTTTTTCAGGCCACCCTCAGGCATCCTTCAACACCAAGGACTCTTCACTGATGGCATAATCACTAAGCAACATTCCAGGGACGTCTTTGAATTTCTAGGTCTTCTAGTGCTGTGACTGGAAACTTTGGGAGGCGTGTGGGCACTAGAAAGGAATGCTCTACCGTGTCCCCACCTTACACGGACATTTAAAATGAAAGACAGTCTAGTTTATATACATTAGCCTCTTGTGAGTTCAGTTGGCATCAGGTAGCCCTCCAAAGTCTCAACTCAGATCAGTGACTTCCAAGTAGGTGTGCACACTCAGAAACACAGCACCATCCTCAGGTGGTGGCACACTCACCGAAGTGAGGTGTCTCGAAGGAGGACTTTGAGCAGACGTACACCCAAGTTCCTCTTCTTGAGCATTTTCCTTAAGTGAAGAGGGGGAAGAGGAAAAAGGAGTTTCCAGACAGTGTCATTCTTTCTACCCTTGAGGCAGCCAACCTGCTTAGCCATGAGGGTCTCTCTGGTATTTTGATATTTTGATTTACCCTTTCTCAGATCAGTGACTTCCAAGTAGGTGTGCACACTCCAGCGCTGTGCGAGACAATCTGCTTGACAGTAAAATAAAATATAAGCCAGGTGTGGTGGCTCACACCTGCAATCCCAGAACTTTGGGAGGCTGAGACAGGAGAATCGTTTGAGCCCAGAAGTTCGAAACCAACTGAACAATATAGTGAGACCTCATCTCTACCAAAAATAAAAACATTAGCTAGCCATGGTGGCATGCACCTGTAGTTTCAGCTATGCAGAAAGCTGAGCAGAAGGATTGCCTGAGCCCAGGAGGTCAAGCCTGCGGTGAGCCATGATTATGAACTCTAACATGGATGACAGAGTGAGACCCTAACACACACAAAAAATTTTAAAATATAGAATAATAAAAGTTCTACCTATATCAGTTTTTATCTATCCTTTTACATTTTCCATTTTTAGTGTATCTTATAATGTATTTATTAGTGCATTAGATCATGCACACACACTGATAGAAACACATGAGCAGACAAGTTTGGAAACCACTATCTTGAATAGAGGGGGCTCTAGAAAAGAGAATATTGAGACTGCCTTACATTTGTCATGGCCAGATCAGAAATTTCCATGTATCATTTGATTAGGTATCTGATCCAGTGATTCTCCGCTCTGGCTGTTTGTCAGAATCTCCCGGGGACCCTGTAGGGTTCCCTCTCACACTTACTGAGCCAGTACAGCTCACATGGCTGTACTTTTGACCGACTTGCAGGGGATGCCTACAATGGAAAACTATTATAAGGGTGGCTTCAGGTCTGGGGCCTGGGGAAGGTCCTGGGGGTCCACGTCAGGCTTTGAGGGCACCGTTGGGATTTGTCTGCTCCTTGTTTCTCTCTCCCTGGAGCACTAGCCTCTGTCCTGTTTCTGGGGCATCTTGGTTTTCCCGCCATCTTGTTATTGAGAGGACTGTCCTCCCTAAATGGACCCAGGCAGGGTGAGCTAGAGCAGGCGTGGAGCTCCACCCTCAAAGAGAGGCCAAGTCTTGGGAAAGGGGCCAAAGAGACTGCTCGGTCACTTGGAGGCTCGACTGGAGGCGCCAAGAGAGACAGTGTGGCTCCCTAAGGCCCAGGCAAGACTAGTTCCCCAGGGCTGGGGTTTTCTGTAAAATGTTTAGGCCAAAGCCCCAACGAGCAACTATAGTATATATTTGCCCAGTCCGGGTATGTTTACCCTTCTAGACCTCCAAGAGAGAAGATTTTAGGAAGATAAGATTTGGGATCTGGATCCAGAGCAAATACTGCTCACCATATCTGATTCAGATTGGGCCACCCATGTCTACCACCTCCATGAATCCTCTTAACAAGCAGGAGTTGGATCTGCCGCAACATTCCGCTTATACACACCAGGAAGCAGACCAAGGAGGCCAAGTCACTTGACTTAGGCCAGTCAGCAAGTTCAGGTCATGGCCAGCACCCTCCCTTCCAACTCCTACTCGACAATAACACCCCAGTCCTTAGTGAAGTAGAACACATGGGCCTTGAAGACAGGGTCCACATCATCATATTTGCCCTCTGTTCCGACTACAATGTCAGGTACATTGTAGACATCCATTAAATGTTTGTCAGATAAATGAAAAAATTACCTTCCCAGCACTGGAGTCAGGCTTAGAAAAGATGAGAGACAGGGCTGGGGCCATCTTTACCCATGCTCTCTTCCTCTGGCGTGCTGTGTGGACTACAATGCTCATCCTTGTCGCTTCTCTGTGGGCTAAAATACTCCCTCCCCAAGAGCCCTGCTGACTGCACATACCATGTAGAAAGCAAAGAATAACTGGGAAAGGACAGAGGGAGTGTTATTTCTCACTCACTCGCTCATTCGTTCATTTGTACAGAAACAGAGATCCATCAAGAGCCTATGATCTGATTTACTGATCAGATGGGACTGCTGTCATCACAGAGAGAAGGTGAGATGCAGCAAAGGCAAGTCAAAGGATGATGGTGTGAAGAATGTATTTTCTTAGACTCTCAAAGTGTATGGTCTTATTTCTCAAGGTCTCAAAAATACCCACATACTCTCCTCTGAGTTACGAATGGCTTTTATTCAGTTGCCTCAAATATTCCCTCAAGGAAGGCAGCTGTTAAACTTCCCTTCAGACAAGTCTTTCCTTTCCCCATAAATCACCCATTCTTAGGAACATTTTGATAGTATTTTGCTGAGGGAATGTGTGTGCCCTTGACTACTCACCACTTACCTCATTTCACTTACCTCATCAGAAGGTCCTCCTCATTGACAAAAGTCTCAAATCATCCTAAAACACCTTTTCCAGAGGTGACTCCCTCACCTTAGGAATAAATGTACCAATGCAACTTGTTCCTCCCTTCCCGGGACATTAAGTACAACAGCCAGAAGGAGTCAAACTAACCTTGGGTTGCTGAGTACCAACCTAAGGCCACTTACCTGTATTTGTAATCTCTGAAGCACATTTGGTGGGCTTTGAGCTTAGAAATGAGAAGCCTGAGGATTTTCAGGAAGATGAAAAAATTGACCTTGGGAAAAAAATAAGCAGATGTGAGTAAGTAAGTTATGGACTCCACATAGCTGTGGATATCAAGATCATTCCAGGGTTGGCCATTAGTTCCTTGTCTGTGTAAACCAGAGGCAATTTTGCAGTTAACTGGTCAGGTAATAAGTTCTTAACAATAATCTTCACTGTCCTGAAGGTCATCTGAACTGAAAGTCTGGAAGGGATCTCGGAAAATTATTTATTTTATCCTCTGCCTCAGAAGAGCCCACCACTAAAGCCATCTGAGAAAGGTGAATGGACGTTTACATTATTATTATTATTGCTATTGTTATTATTAACTAACATTTACTGAGTACTTATCATATCATGTTTCGGATTAAGAACTTTCCGCATATTTTTTTACTTAATCTTCACAACCCCCCCAAAGTAGCCACAACTATTTTTATCCCCATAATACAATGAGGAAACAGAGGCATAGACGAGGTAAGTATAATTCTTAGGTTGCACAGCTAGCCAATGACTAATCCATTAATTAAGCCCAAATTTATCTGATTACAACTCTCCCTTCACTTAAACAGAATGCCACTCTGCCTCTCTCCCATAAAGAATTCTAGTCCTATTGATATCTAGCTTGAGTTGTGTTGCTGCCATGGAATTCATTGGACCTCATATGTTTTGTTTTGTTTTGTTTTTGTTTTTGTTTTGAGTTGGAGTCTCACTCTGTCGCCCAGACTGGAGTGCAGTGGCCACTCTTGGCCACCGCAGCCTCGACCTGCTGGGCTCCGGCGATCCTTCCACCTCAGCCTTCCAAGTAGCTGGAACTACAGGAGCACGCTACCACACCTAGCTAATTTTTGACTTATTGTAGAGATGAGGTCTCGCCAAGTTGCCCAGATGGATCTCGAACCCACAGGCTCAGGCAATCCACTCACCTCAGCCTCCCAAAGGCACGGGATTATAGGCTGAGCCACCGAGCCTGGCTCATTGAACCGCATATGTTCTCCATTCCCTAGAACACTTTCCATGACTCTCATGTATTGGGAAAATCCAGTCCTTCATTATCAGCCTTGATAGCAATTTTCATACATGCCCCTGAAAATTCCTGGGCACTTATCCCTTCAAAAAGGCAGGGTTTAATTCCCTCCCCACCCCATCCCCACATACCCTTCCCCTCCGAAGCTGAGCTAGACTTAGTTACTTGCATCCAATGAAAAGAGTATGGTGGAGATGATGCTATGTGATTTCTGTACTGGGTCCTAAAAAGATGGCTTCTATCTCTCTCTCTCTCTCTCTCTCTCTCTCTCTCTCTCTCTCTCTCTGCACTAGGTCCTAAAAGGTTGGCTTCTACCTCTCTCTCTCTTCTCTCTTCTCTCTCTCTCTCTCATTGCTCACATGAAGGAAAGCCACCCACCATGTTGTAAAGACACTCAAGAAACCTGTGGAGAGAACCATGTGGAAGAACTGAGTACTCCTACCAACAGCACCACTCATCAGACATGTATGTATGTCACCTTGGGAACTGATCAGTCAAGCCTTCAGGGCGGACAAATTGGCTGCAACTTCGTGAGAGATCATGAGCCTCCTGGAAGTGTCGGAAAGCAAGTGATTGAGTGTGGGTAGGGCTTGGAAAACAAGGAAGGGTTGTGAGAAGTGAGACTTGAGAGGTAGGGATGGCCAGTTCCCGCAGGGCCTTTTATGGCTCTGCTGAGTAAGGAGTTTGGGTTTTCTTCTGAAAGCAATGGTGAGCCTCGATGATGAATTTTAAGCAGGCAAATGTCCTGACTAGATTTACTCCTTTGCGTTTCAGAGAAATCATTTTAGCAGCAGTCTGGAGAACGGACTGGACGAGGACAAGACTGGAGGAGGAGAGACCAGTCAGGGGTAGTTTCAGAGCTGGCGGGGGATAATGGAAAGAGATAATCATCACCAGCCCTAGTGCAGTGGTGGAGAGGAAGGGACAGACTTAAAATGATTAAGAAGTTTGAGTCAAATAATCTTTGTTACTGACAGGATGTGAGGTCAGAGATGACCGCCATGTCTCAGAGTAGATCTCAAACGTGTGGTAGTGCCATTCACCAAGAAAGGGAACACCCGGAAGAAGAAGAGCATCGGGTGGGCGAAGATAAGGAGTCCAATGGCTTTCAACACAAGAACTGTCCCAAGGCAATTAAATATTTATGTCTCGATCTCAGCAGAGAGACCTCAGCTAGAGCATGAAGCCATTGGAGTAGGTGAGATTATCCAGGGAGACTGTGTAGACTGGGAGAGAGAAAGATGGTTAAGATAATTGCCTTGCAACAAAGGGAAGGGTAGAGGAAGTGGAGACAACAAAGGCAATTGAGAAAGAGAAGCCAAAATGGTGGTGTGTGCCTGTAATCCCTGCTACTCAGGAGGCTGAGATGGGAGAATCACTTGAGCCCAGGAGTTGGAAATCAACTTGGGCAACATAGTGAGATCCCCCTCTATAAAATAAAGAAGTAAGAGTAGCTAGGGCAGTTGAAATGAGCCACACAGAAGGGGCATCCTGGAAGCCCACGAAAGAAAGAATTTTAAGAAGGTTTAATGCTACATAGAATTTAAGCAAAACAAACTGCATTTAGCAGCAAGAAACTGACTCAGAGAAACTGCAGTGCAGAAGTGTGAGCACAAGCTGGAATCCAATGCTTTGCTTTGTGACTAAAATGTGAAGAAGAGAGACAGTGTAGATAACACCGAAGGGGCTTGGCTGTGAAGGGAAGCAGAGTGACAGAACAGTAGTTGAAAGGGATACACAATGGAGATAATGTCTCCTCACTTTTATTTGAAGGGCTGAAAGAGATTTTTGGTTGCAACTGCTTTTAAGATTGAAAAGACCTAAAAATGCTTCCATGCAATGGAGAAGGTGCTGAGAGAGAGGGCAATCAGGTGACGATTAATGGAATAAAGTATCTACAGACATTGAGCCAGCATGGTACTAATGTCCCTGTCTAGAAATAAAATCCTTTAACTGCCTATGAGAACACAATCTATAGAATCCAACATGTGCCTATTATTACTTGGTTTTTTTTTTTGGCCTCAGGAGAATCAATACTCAACGTTAAAAGGCTAGAGTTTCAGGCAAGAAGCTATTTATCCAACCCTAAGCCAAAAGGAATGATGGCAGTTCTCAGCCAAAAAATATTTTGTAACAAAAAATTTAAATACAAGCTAAATGTAACCAAGTAATTTATCTCTTTTAATGGGATATCTGCTTTTCATCATAAAGAGAAAATCTTGTGTTCTTGGCTTAATGTTTTGTTGAACACAGGCATTTTTCTTACAAAGTAAGCTTAAGAGGGAGAAAGGCACATATTTCGGCAAATTAATTTCAATCAGGACTGTCTCCTAGGAAATGAAGGGTTTTTATGAGGAGGATGTTCATTTGCAATTCATTGTGCCTTCCAGAGACCAGACAAGAGAAAATGGGTACCAACCAATGGGCCATATGGAAGAAGCACTTCCTTACTGCCATGGATGAAACACCACCCTGGGGTACCATGGAGCCTCTGTTCATCTGGGCTTCTGAGAAGACAAGAGTCAGTAAGCACATTGGATGGTGCTATTCGTTTGTACACAAGCCAGAAAGCTCAGTGGAGAAATTTTTCAAGAACTCAGTCAGAATCCTTTAGGATTCTGTGACTAGATGCGGGCCACCTAGGACGCTAAATCTATGAGGTTCCCTTCCAAGTCCTAGATAGTACAGATGCATTCTCAGATGTAACATTTTGGTGACACTTTTTTGACATCCCAGCTTCCATGCACAGATCTACAGGTTGGCAGAGATGATTGCTTGCTTGGAGGGAGCTCAGAGGTAGGCCTCATCTACCCTTACACTATTCTGTCTATCCTCAAGTCTCTCCTTCTCTGGTCTGCTGCACGGACTAAAATGACTACATTTTGAGCTACTCCTTTGGGTCAAAATGCTCCCTCCTCTAGACTCCTGCTGCAATAGAAGGTACGGAATGGTTGGGAAAGCCGGGAGGAAGCCCTTTCTCTCACTCATTCATTTTTGCAATAATGAAGACTTTAATAAATACTTATGATTTTTATCATGGAAATCAGAGGATAGGGTGCAGCAAAGATGAGTTTTGATGGAGTGGGAAAACCCAGGGTATGGAGAAATTCCACTGTAAGTCTTCAGAAGAGGAGAGCATTGGAATGAGAAGATGACTTGGAAAACCAGAGCAGCAGAAAGCCCCTGGGTTTCTGAGGGGGCAGAGGACCCAAAGAGGGACAAAGCCAGTAAAGACTAATTTTACCAATTTCTCAGCTTTGTCAAGTACTGAGGCTATCAGAGAAGATTCAACAAAAGTCAATAAAAGCTTCTTTTGGAATTTAAAAAACAAAATTTAGATTCAGGGGATACACATACATATTCATTACATGGACATATTGTATAGTGGTGGGGATTGGGTCTCAGGTGGCCCATTCCCCAGATAGTGAATATTATGTCCTATAGGCAGTTTCTGAACCCTAGTTTCCCTCCCCTTTGCCCCCTTATTAGTGTCCCCAGTGTCTATTATTTCCATTCTTGTGACCGTTTGGCTCCCACATATGAATGAAAACATGCAGCATTTGGTTTTCTGTTTCTGAGTCAGTTTACTTAGGATGAGTGATCTCTGGCTCCATCCATATTGCTACAAAGAACATGATTTCATTCTTTTTTATGGTTGCGTAGTATTCTGTGGTGTATACATACCACAATTTCATTATTCACTGATCAGTTGATGGGCATTTAGGTTGACTTCACATCTTTGCAATTTGTGAATTGTGCTGCGATGAAAATGCAGGTGCAAGTGTCTTTGTTATAAAACAACCTCTGTTCCTTAGGGTAGATACTTAGTAGTGGAATTGCTGGATCAAATGGTAGGTCTATTTTTGTTCTTTGAAGTAATCTCCATACCACTTTTCATAGAGGTTGTACTAATTTACACTTCCACTAACAGTGCATAAGTGTTCCCTTTTTTCCGCATCTGTACCAGCATCTACTGTTTGTTTGTTTGTTTGTTTGTTTGTTTGTTTGTTTTTAAATAATGGCCATTCTGACTGGTGTAAGGTGGTATCTCATTGTGGTTTTAATTTACATTTCTGGCTGGGTGCAGTGGCTCATGCCTATAATCTCAGCACTTTGGGAGGCCGAGGTGAGAGGATTGCCTGAGCCCATGGGTTCTAGACCAGTCTAGGTAACCTGGCGAGACCTCATCTCTACAACAAATCAAGAAAAATTAGCCAGGCATGATGGCTCATGCCTGTAGTTACAGCTACTTGGAAGGCTGAGGCAGAAGAATTGCCTGAGGCCAGTAGGCTGAGGCTGTGATGGTTGTGAGTGTGCCACTGCACTCCAGCCTGGGCAACAGAGTGAGACTCTGACTCAAAAAAAAAAAAAAAAAAATTACAATTTCCTGATGATGAGTGATGTTGAACATTTTTTCCTATATTTGTTGGCCATTTGTATATCTTTTTTTTTTTTAGAGATGTATGTTCATGTCATTTGCCTACTTTTTAACAGGGTTATATGCTTTTTTTTGCTGATGTGTTCAAGGTCTTTGTAGATTCTGGACATTAGTCCTTTGTCAGATAGTTTATGAATATCTTCTCCCATTCTGTAGGTTGCCTATTTGCTCTACTGAGTATTTCTTTTGCTATGCAGAAATTTTTTAGTTTAATTAAGTCCTGCTTGTCTATTTTTGTTTTTGTTGCATTTGCTTTTGGGGGGTTAGCCGTAAATTCTTTGCCTAAGTTGATGTCCAGAAGAGTTTTTCCTAGGTTTTCTTCTAGGATTTTTATGATTCCTGGTCTGATATTTAAGTCTTTAATCTATCTTGAGTTAATTTTTGTATATGATGAGAGACAGGGATCAAGTTTCATTTTCTGCACGTAACTATCCAATTTTCCCAGCACCATTTCTTGAATAGGGTGTCCTATCTCCAGTGTATGTTTTTGTCTGCTTTGCCAAAGATCAGTTGGTTTATTTCTGGATTCTCTATTCTGTTCTGTTCCATTGGTCCATGTGTCTGCTCTTGTCCCAGTACTATGATGTTTTGGTTACTACAGCCTCGTAGTATAATTTGAAGTCAATTAATGTGATGCTTACAGCTTTGTTCTCTTTATTTAAGATTACTTTAGTTATTCTGGCTCTTTTTTTTTTCTTGGTTCCACAGGAATATTAGGATTTTTTTTCTAATTCTGTGAAAAATGGCATTAGTAGTTTGATAGAGATTGCATTGAATCTGTAGATTACTTTGGGTAATATGGCCATTTACATAATGTTGATTCCTCTAATCCATGAGCATGGGATTTTTCTTCATTTGTTTGTGTCTTCTACACTTTCTTTCATCAGGGATTTGTAGTTCTCCTTATAGAGATCTTTCACCACCTCCTTGGTTAAATATATTCCTAGGTATTTTAGCTTTTTGGCTGCTATTATAAATGGAATTGAGTACTCGATTTGATTCTCAACTTGGTTGCTAATGGTGTATAGCAGCACTACTGATTTGTGTGTGTGTTGATTTTGTATCCTGAAACTTTAATGAATTCATTTATCAAGTCCAGGAGTCTTTTGGAGGAGACTTTTTTGTTGGAGTCTCACTCTGTCACCCAGACTAGAGTGCAGTGGCCGCTCCCGGCCACTGCAGCCTCGGCCTGCTGGGCTCCGGCGATCCTTCCGCCTCAGCCTTCCAAGTAGCCGGAATTACAGGCGCACGCTACCACACCCAGCTAATTTTTTGATTTATTGTAGAGATGAGGTCTCGCCAAGTTGCCCAGGTGGGTCTCGAACCCGCGGGCTCAGGCAATCCACTCACCTTGGCCTCCCAAAGCACGGAATTACAGGCTGAGCCACCGAGCCCGGCCTGGAGGAGTCTTTAGGGTTCTCTAGGCATGAGATCATATTGTCTCACTCATAAGCAGACCTTGAACAATTATCATAATTCTATAAGAAAGGGATTGGCAGTAGTGAGAAACTGCCAGGGGAAGGGGGGTTGGGATTGGCAGTTGAGGGAAACTGCCAGGGGGATGGGAGGGCACACCTCATCAATAAGGGTACCTGCATAATGAACATGTGTATACCTAACCCTGAATTGTACCCCACATCTTTAAAATTTAAAAAAAGGTCATATCATCAGCATACAGAGATAGTGTGATTTCTTCTTTTCCAGTTTGTATACACTTTATTTCTGTCTTATCTGACAATGAAAGCTTTTGACTTCATGTCCTCCTAAAGTTAACAGATGGTTCATTCAATTTGTTGGCTCAGAAGAGCCATTCAACTGGGCATTCAATCTGTTAATTCCAAGGAGCAGGAAATGGATAGAATGAGTTTGTACAGTATCATCATTTTGTTTGGCTGTATCTAGATGGTTGAACCAATCAAGGCTTTGCCAATTTTCTGTTAGGGAAAGGAAGACTAGGATGTAAGAATATATCATGTTTCAATATGATTCAACTCTAAATGTACACTCAGGGGTGACAGGCTAATTTAAGTAATAAAGTCTTAAAAAGAGGTGGGAGTTCTCTAATTTCTATGTCTGGTAAAAGACCCAAAGAGCATCTGGATTATTTAGGTTGTCATATTATGGTTATTTATGAAACATAGAAATGTTTATACCAACAGAGCAGCAGATGAAGCTTGCTGATGTATCTGGAAATCCAGCAGGATGGGCATTCACATTAACACAGAGGTTGCTCAGCAAAATGCAGACCCAGTCTGACTAGTGGTGGGACAGACCTGATGATGATAACCGGGGATGCTCATCAGGGAGCCTGAATCTGGGGTGGAGACTTTCTTTGGTCTCAATGTTCTGTTCACCACACACAGTTGGCTTTTCCCAGACATTTCTGTTCCATGCTCTTGAAAATAGGACCCAGGTTCAAGTTTGGCAAAGGCAACAGAAAATTGTTCAGTACCTTAAAATGCCAAGTTCTACCAATTCAGTCTTAACTATTATGTTACTCCTTGGCACTCCAGTTTAAATAGAACATATAAGGTGTCTAAGGAATTATTTTCTTTTTCTTAACACAGTAAAGATTTTTTGTTTTTTCTTGCTTATATCACCATCTAGTACAGTGGGGAAACTCTATTCCATGCAGTCATTCAGGAACCTAATCTACTTCCATTTTGCAGTTCAAATAATTCTCCTTTAGAGTTGGGGTTATGTCTGTTCAGATGGGTGGAAAACTGTAACATGTGGACATATGACCAAACATGAAAGTAGATATTGGTTCAGGCATAGTCTGAGGAGTCTATGAGAGTGATAACTGTTAAATTCCCTGAGGATAGAAACTCTGAAAGAACTTAGCACCAAGCCAAGCACAGAGAAGATGCTCAATGAATGCTAAAGGAAGGTACAAGAGATTGAATAAATGAGATTCCGGTGCTAAGGAAGCTCTGAATGGCAGGAAGTTTGCTTCCATCAGTTTGAATGGAGACCAGGCTGAATATTTTTTTAAATGTCCCCAAGTTGTTCTAATGTGAAGACATTATCTAGTCCAGGGTTTTTCAACCTCAGTACTGTTGATATTTGGGGCAGAATAATTACTCGTTCTAGGGTCTGCTCTGTGCACTGTAGGATGTTGAGTAGCATCCTTGGCTTCCACCCATTCGATACCAGTTGTAACTCTCTTCCTCCATCCCCACCTCCACTTTGTAACAATTAAAAATGTCTTCAGACATGGCCAAATGTCCCCAGGGAGCAGAATCACCTCCACTTGAAAACCACTCATCTAGTCTAACTCTGATTTTACAAATGAAGAAATAGAAGCTCAGAAAGGTCAACTCACTTGGCTAAAAGGGCACATTACAAGGAAGTTATGGAGCCCAAGCTTCTAATTCCTTCCACTTCACTAAATAGACTTTCTTATCCCTTTCACATCTGGTAAGACATATAAATTTCACTCTCCTGGGAGTCTTAAATCCAGTGCACCAAATCATAGAATCCTAGAGAGGAATGGGTTGGGAACACATCAAGTTTAGCTCCCTATTGTTCAGGACAGATTCTCTTCCTGGAAACTGACAGAAATGAACAATCCAAAGTCTTTCTCTATGACCCATGTCTGTATTTTACCAGTTCATGATTGAATATTCTTCCTTGTGACCAAGGGAAACTGTTCTTATTTCTGTTCAAACCCATTTCCTCTTGTCCAAGCCTCTGCAGATACAGACAATAGTTTTGTAATGTCCTCTTTAAGACCTTCATAGACCTGAAATGTGAAATGGTCCCTTCCAGACATTCCTATGGACTATCTTTAACAGAAGAGATAGAGATTAATGAAAGACTTGGTTTTAAAGGAGATAGACAGTTCACCAGACAGACATGGAGCCATCATACAGGCATTCCAGACAGAGGCACAGCATATGCAAAGTCATGGGAGGAGTGAAACACCATGGCAGATTTGGAGGATTTTGAATTTCTCCATATAAGTAGAGCATAGAGTGCTTGTGGTTGGATGAGTAGACAGGGGACGACTCCGCACAAGGAGGTTGGAACCAGGTCTGAGGGCAATAGTGCCTCATTAAGGATTCACGAGTAGAAGAGAGACATAACTAAATTTTAATCCAAAATATCATTCTGGTTGCAACCGGAAGGTGGATTGCCAGGAGCAAAAATGAAAAAAGGAAAAACAAACAGGAGGCTTTTGCAGAGGTCTGCACAAGAAATCCCAAGGGACTGAAGAAAAGCAGAGATTAAGGAGAAGGAGATGGCTTGGAGAGATTTTTAGAGAAAGAACTGACAAGACTTGAAGTCTGAGCGGATGTTGCAGAGAGGAAGAAGATAGAAGCTAGGAGGACATTGCTGGGAGGGGTGAGCAGGAGGAGGAGAGGTCTGCATGGGAAGATGGAGCTCACTGTGAGCTGAGGTGACTGTAGCCCTTTCAGTGGAGCAGACAACAACTGGTGTTGTGGAGGCAACAACACATAGAAGTTATTTTATCCAAGGTAAGAAGATAGAGCACATTCTCTTGTCCTGTAGGAAATAATGTCACTCCAGGAACTAGGAAGCACCAGGAGAAACTAGCAAGCAGGTCAGCCGGCCACAGAAGGCCAAAGCAGCAAGATCCAAAGCAGTGGCTCCAGCACTGGCTGTCCTTTAGCATCATTTTAGGGATTTTAAAATGACAGCTGCCTGGCTCCCACTCCCAGAATTTCTGACATCATCATGGGTATAAGGTACAAGCCACCATGGCGTTTCCAATGCACAGCTAGTTTTGAGAACCACAGGTATAGACAAAGAGCTTCACAAACTTTACCGTGCAACCAGTGCCTGGGGATCTTATTACAATTCAGATTCTGAACCAACAGGTCTTGGGGATGGGACCTGAGAACCCAAATTTATAACAAGTGCTTGGATGGTGCTGGTGCTGCCCATCTGAGAACCACTTTTTGGATAGCAAGGGTGTAGTAACATGTTTTTCAACTCAGGTCATTCCTGATATCCATGAAACACAAATGTCTGGGGATAGGACTGAGGCAAAAAGAATTTTTAAGGACACCCAGTTGATTCCAAGAATGACCCAGTTTGAGAATCAATGATGTAGCTTCTAGAAGATTGCAAGGTCATCACTAGGGCTCCAGTCAGACCGAACTTCAGTTCCATCCTGCTGTATTCTTCCTGGAAAGCAAGAACCTTCCTGTGCCTGGAGTGTAGAGCACAAGTGTCCACTGAATAAGTTTACTGTCCCGTATGCCTGGGTTGAACAGAATATGGAGCTGATAGTAGCAGCAAATAGGTTTTAAACAAATACTTGAAATGAAGTTCGCTGGGGCTGGAGTAGAAGGCTGCACAGGGTCCAGGAAGCACAGAAGAAAGGTGTGGCCATTTCCACTTTCTGAGGTGGGTGTCCAGGTACAGCAGCACAGAGAGGTTGACGCTTGACCCAAGACTTGAAAGATGAGGAATGGGTCACCAGATTGACAAGATGGCAGGAAGGTGTTGGAGGCGGAGAGGAGTCTGAACCAAGTTATAATGTGTAGAAGAGCCTGCAGCAGTCAGACCCCAGGCACAGGGGCTGGAGGCCATAAATATCTACTGAGCAGTGAGGGACAGGGTGGTGTTGTTCCAGGTGCCATCTGTTGCCCAGTCAGACCCTTTGGACTGAGATCCAGCTCCCATTTACTGGTTCTATGACTTTAAGCAAGTAACTTCTTATCTTTTCAGTGTCCTCACCAATGAAACAATCACACCAACCTCATAGGTTGGTTGAGAAGATTAAATGAGTTCATACACATAAAGCACTTAGAAATGGAGCAGTTATGTAGGGGGTGCTCAGTAAATGTTCCCAGGCAGTGGTGGAGGTACCCAGGCGGGAGGTGGGTGCTGGGACCCTAGCCGGGCAGTGTGGCTGGAGAGAGGAGAAGACTGTGGAGAGATGGGGGATGTGGCAGGACTCACAATACCAAGCATGGGCTGTGTGTGCTCAGACTTCATTAGGAACACATGCTTTCAGTTGCATGTCCAATGACTGGAGGGAAGATACCACAGCATGTGTGCCACCTCATAGATTAGATATGATGCAGCCCTACAGATCAAGTCCTCTCCACTCTTGGTTTTCCTGCCACTTCTATGAACATTTTTCCCTCCAGGTCACACCTATGTCTAAGCAGAGAGTTAGTTGCCTTCTATTATTGACAAATGTTAACAGAACGAACCTTTCTCTTTCATAGCACCACAAACACCAGATTATTTACATAAAATGCACCAAATGGATCATTTAGCTACCCCTTGGAGAACAGGGTGAGCAGAGAACAGAACAGTGTCCAGTACTTGGTGGGCACCCAGAATTTGCAGCACTATGTCTAGGCAAGAAGACTTTCTGCCTCTCTCCTGAATCTTGCTAATCCTTCCCACTGCTTGCTAACTCCCTGCCATCTTCTCTCAAACCTCTTTGATATATTTTATTCTCACACTCTTTTGGATACTGGGTTGACCATCTTCTCCCTTCCCAAATATTCTGCACCACAGTTAAAGGCCCTTTCTCTCCAAGGTTTCAGTCTCATGTAAGTCTTGATTCTACTGCTCATCACAGCTTTAGTATGATTGATTTGGTATAATTGATTGTATGCTTTCCTCCTCTAACATGAACCCCTTGATCTCTTCCTCCCTCCTGCTAATGATGTTAAGAAACAAGCCAGTAGACTTGCCACTGCTAGGCTTCTCCAAGGCATCCAAAGCCCAGGGCCATGCACATATGCAGTCTCTTTACATAGTTTGAGGTCCCAACGAGGAGGTAGCTTCTAATGTAACCCTGAATCAAAATAAGAAGTTCCTAACTTTTACTCATTCAGCAGAAACTGCTCACAGTTCACTTCTCCTCAAGGGATTGAAGAATTTAGGGAGTGGGGGATCGGTTGGGGGTATTTCTCACAGATTCGCTGAGCTCAGAGGAAAAAAGAGTCAGTGGGATGGTCCTTACCATTATGCAAAGCATTATGGGTCCTCGGATGATCCACCAGATTTCCTTATTCTTATTTTGTGCCCAGCACCTAAGGGCAAAGAGCAGACAGTAGAAACAGACTTAAAACCCAAGAGTAGGTTGAATGTCAGAGTTTCATGTCCTCTGGAAGAGGGATGTTTGCTGTCAAGACTTACTTCCCACCAATCATTCCCCTGAGAAGTGGGAGGGGTGGAAGAAGGGACTAAATTCTCTTCCCTTTAGTACCAGTGTTGTTGATTTGTCTTACCACTAAATTGCTCTTCAATGTTAACAGCCTGGTGTGTATATCCTGCCACATTGTCTCCATGTTCATACAAAAATAAATCCTTAATTATATAGGTTTTTGTTTTTTGGTGGCGATTATTTGGAGGAAAAAAAAATAAGCTCACAAAATACACATGATTCAGCAATAGGCTTAAAACATGTTATTGAGCTGGGCACTATGGCTCACACCTATAATCCCAGCATTTTGAGAGGTTGATATGGGAGGATTGCTTAAGCCTAGGAGTTCAAGAACAGTATGGACAATATAGCAAGACTGTGTCTTCACAAAAAAGTAAAAAGTTAACCAGGTGTGGTGGTGTGTGCCTGGAATCCCAGCTATTTGGGAGGCTAAGGCAGAAGGATCTTCTGTGCCCAAGACTGAGGTGAGTCATGATCATGCTGCTGTACTCCAGCCTGGGCAACAGAGTGAGACCCTGGTTCAACAACAACAACAGAAAACATGCTATTGAGACTCAGTCCTTTAAAAGTCCCTATGAGAACTAACCTTTTTTTTAGTAGTCTTATAGTAATACACAATACAGGCATGCCACAATTTGTTCAAGTATTCCCATATTGATGAGCATCTGGGGATTTTTTTAGTTTGTTTTTGCTTTTTTTTCCCTCACTGTGACTGATGCTGTAATAATAATTCCTGTAATTTTGTACTTATATTCCCAGGGCTGCACCTAATCTATACAGTATCTTTGTGCTAATTTGCACATGTAACTAAGTTAACAAGCTAGTTACCATAAGATCCCTGATTAACTTATCTATACTCCTAAGAATATTCTAGATGGTCAAAATGTGAGAGAATAGATATTTTCTTTGGGAAAAATGGTGCAATTTCTTACATTTAGGCATATCTGGGAATGACTGGTTCATGGAAAAGTAAAGCCAGGTGAATTACCTACCCTGAGTTCTCCAAATGTGCACGGGCAAAACCCCAGGGGACAACAAATAGCATGGGGCAGACTGGGAAGAAAACACAGGAAAATGTAGTTAGGAGCTGGTTAGCCAATCCTGCCTGTCTCTTCCAGCTGATAGAGCTGGGCATGGGTGGTTAAAACTTAAAAAATCCAAATCACCATAGATTTGTGGACTATGAGAGCTAGAGAAACCTAAAATGGCACAGGACTCATCCACTGTTTTACCACTTGAGGAAACCAAGACCCAGAGAGGAGAAGGGACTTTCCACTTGTCACAAAGCAGCTTAAAGTAAATCCAAGGACATTAACCAAAATCTCCTGAACTGTGGGCCCAAGTTATTTCCTCTGAATCCTACATCATCAAATTCTCCTGGTATTATGGACTGAATGTTTTTATCCTCCCAAAATTCATGTATTGAAGCCCTACCCCTAACATGATGGTATTTGGAGATAAGGCCTTTGGAGGTAATTAGGTTTAGATGAAGTTTGAGTTTGGGGTTCTCATGATGGGTTTAGTGCCCTTATTTAAAAATACCACACAGCTTGCTTTCTCTTGCTCTTCACCATGAAAGAACACAGCAAGAAGGCAGCTGTCTGCAAACCAGGAAGAGAGCCCTCACCAGATCCCAACAATACTGGACTTCCCAGCTTCCAGAACAATGAGAAATTACTATCTATCATTTAAGCCACACAAGTATTTTTATTATGGCATCCTAAGCAGACTAATAAGTTGGAGATGGGAATAAAGGAATATCTTTGAATTCCATCCAAGACCTCAGTTTTTGAAGGTGTGCACATGTGCACACGTGTGCAAACACACACACACAGCCCTCTTCAGAGCTTCTTGTCACTGAGGACTTATGTGTCCTAGAAGCCACCCTCCAGTTGGGCTTCTACTCCAGTCCAAGACTCTATAAGGGTTCCATGTTCTGATGGGTGAGGAACAGGAGAGGAGAGGAGGCAGGGAGTCAGGTCACTCACCCCAACCCACCAGCAGGTATCTGGGCCACAGCCACCTGTTAGGGATCACTGTGGGCTCCAGCAGTGCATGCAGGTAATGGCCTTCAACCAGCAGCCATAAGTGATTAGTGCTCACGAAGTAGTGCAGGAGAATATGGACTGAGCGGCAGGAGGCCAACATCTGCAGAGGTCAGAACACCAAAAGTCAGTTCAGGCTTTCCCAACATTTGACCCAGAGTGGGTGGATAAGGGCCTCCCCAGGCACAACCCTTCCCTTTTTACTCCCCTCTCTCCTGGACCATCTCAGAAAGGTTGGCAATAATATCAGAACATGAAGGAATGAAGGCTTCATGCAGATTTTAAAGATCAGCCTCTTCCTTAACATTCTAGACATTTTTAGACAAACAAAAACAGAAAATTCATCACCGGCGACTGCTTTATGGAAACACCAAAGACAGAGTATGTTCTCTAAGCTCAGTTCCATTAAGCCAGATATCAGTAACTAAAAAATATTCATATAGTGATTAGAAATTAGAAAATCAACTTCTAAGTAACCCATGGATCAAAGAAAAAATGATAACAGAAATTAGAAATTACTTTTTAACTGAATGTAAGAAAAATACTGCATACCAAAACTTGTGGTATACTACTAATACCAAGCCCAGAATGAAACTTATATCCTTAAGTACATTTATTCAAAAAGAAAAAGGCCAAAAATTAATTATTTTAAACATCAAGTCAACAAGTTAGAAAAAGAATAGCAAATTAAACTCAAAGAAAGTACATGGGAGCAAATAAAGATAAAAGAAGAAATTAATGAAATAGATAACATAAGTAAAAAGGACCAACAATGCCAAAAATGTGTTCTTTGAAAAGTATAATAAAATTGAGAAACTGCTGGAAAGAATGATCAAAAGATGAAAAAGAGCAAAGATAAAAATAATATCAGAAATGAAATTGAGAGCATCACTACAGATCTAATGGACTTTAAAAAGATCTAAAAAGAATATCTCGAACAATATCATGCCAATAAATTTGAAAAGTTAGATGAAATAGACACATTTCTAGAAAAACTATAGCTGACAGAATAAATAGAAAATCTGAATATAAGATTTATAACTGACTAGGCATGATGGCTCATGCCTATAATCCTAGCACTTTGGGAGGCCAAGGCAGGCAGCCCAGATAACATAGCAAGACCCCATCTCTACAAAATTTTAAAAATTAGCTGGTCATGGTGGTGCACACCTGTAGTCTCAGCTGCTTGGGAGGTTGAGGTGGGGGAATCATTTGAGCCCAGGAGTTTGAGGTTACAGTGAGCTATAATCACACCACTGCACTCCAGCCTAGGTGACAGAGTGAGACTCTGCCTTTTAAAAGATTCATAATTAATCCATAATTTAAAGCTTTTCAATAGAGAAAACTCTGGGTCTAAATGGCTTCATTGCATAATCTATCAAACTTAAGGAAGAAATAATACTAATCTTAAATTTTTCTAGAGAATAGTGTAAGAGGGAACAAGTTTCAATTTGTTTTAAGAGATCAGCACAAACTTGATACCCAAATCTAACAAAGACATTACAAGGAAAGAAAATTACTATCCAGTTTTTCTCATGAATGCAAATGAAGAAATACTAAATAAAACAGTATTAGCAAACTGAATCCAGCATTGTAAGTGAAAGAAATAATATATCAAAACCTAGTTGGGCTTATTCCAGGAATGCAAGGTTAATTTAACAGGGTACTGCATTATTAGCAGGATAAAGGCAAAACCATCTCAATAGACACAGATTAGAATGTAGAAAAACTCTGCTGTTTAAAAAAATAGTACGATCATCCCTCGGTACCCACGGGTTATTGGTTTCAGGACACCTGTGGATACCAAAATCTGAGGATGTTCAAGTCCCTGATATAAACAGCATATTATTTGCATATAATCTACACACAGGCCAGGCACAGTGACTCATGCCTGTAATCCCAGCACTTTGAGGGGTTAAGGTAGGAGGATTGCTTGAGTCCCGGAGTTTGAGACCAGACTAGGCAATATATGAGACCTCCTCTCTACAAAAAATCAGCTGGGCCTGGTGGCATGTGCCTATAGTCCCAGCTACTTGAGAGTCTGAGGCAGAAGGATGGCCTGAGCCCAAGAGGTTGAGGTTATGGTGAGCCATGATGATTATGCTACTGTGCTCCAACCTGAATGACAGAGAGAGACCCCAACTAAAAAACAAACAAAACAAAACAAAACTACACACATCCTCCTGTATATCTTAAATCGTCTCTAGATTACTTATAATACTTAATGCAATGTAAATGCTGTGCAAACAGTTACGTTGTATCATTTAGGCAACAATGACCAAAAGTCTGTACATATTCAATACAGATGCAACCATTCTTTTTTCCCCCAAATATTTCCATCCACAGATTGTTGAATCCATGGATGCAGAATTCATGGATACTAAGGACCAGCTACAACTGCAAGAAAAGTGGATCTAGTCTAATTCTTTCATTTACAGATGAAGAAATTTCCCATACAGGGACAAACAGCAGCCACAGTAAACACTTCTGCCTCTGGTTTCCTTTACCCGGTCAACTCTCAGGAGGTGGTTGTTTTACATCATATGCTGCCTCTCTAACCAGAATATCTTGGACACCGCTTTATTTCCTCCTTCTCCTCCTCAGTCCCACCTGCCTGCCCTCTCATTCCCAGGACTGACCCATCACGTGGGAGAGCTAATTTAAATGGTAGGGAAGGGGATTACCTCTGGCACGTAGGACATCCACCCACTCTCATTGTTGGGCCTCTTGGAGTAAGAGTTGTGGGAAACGACATCCTTCACTAGTACAACCAGGGCTTTCAGGATGAAAGAAGCAAACAAATTCATATGGATGTAGTTGCGTGTGCAGTGGAGTTTTCTGTGCAAGGAGAAAACCAAATGATTTACCTTAGGAAAGAATGGTTTGGACCAACAGATCTATGTCTGTCATGCCTGTGTATCTACCACTAAAGACAGAGGATTATAGTTTAGGCTTCAGAGATGGAGATGGACTTCTGTGTTATGTATTGTCTCTATGCCTCATTTTCCTCATCTGTAAAGTGGAGGTAATAATAACTATCACGTATACAACATGTTCAACATACCAGGTCATCTTCCAAACCATTTACATGTGCATGTACTTAGGAATATTCTTACTCCTTACCACCACTGGAGGAGTAGGCATTATTATCCTGATTTTTGTAAATGAAAGAATTTAAGCAGAAGGATTAAGTTACCCACCAAAGGATTAAGTCACTTGTCCAAAGTCCCAGAGCAGTAAGTGGTAGAGCTAAGATAACACCCAGAAACTTGGAGACCAAAGTAGAGTTCTCCAAGGATCTGCTGCCTCTGAGAACAAGTGCACTTACCACCAAGGGTTTGGGGATGATTAGTCCATTAAATCTGTGTAAAGAGCACATAAAAGTGTCATCTCTCATTACCTCTCTCTCACCCACCTGGAGTCTCCTGTGGGCTTTTTGTCACACTGGCTGATGTGGCACTGTGTGTCCTCAGTCTGTAGCTGAAATGACCCTTTTCTTACCACTGTGCTGTCTCTGCAGCATATACCCAGTCCTACTTTTCTTTAGAGTAATCATTCAATTTTTAAGGGACTTGAGGCAGATCTTTGTGTTTTGTGATTTAGGCATCCTTCTGCCTAACTAGACTAGGGACTATTTAAGGGCAGTGACTGGGCCCCACTCTTCCCTGAGCCTGAGACATTGCTTGGTTGACCCAGACTTAACTGATATTACTTCCTGCAGGACTGGATGATTATTTTCTCCAGGTTTGGTCCTGAGACTTTGGAAAGGCTCATGGAAGAAGGAGGTCACAGATGGTTAATGGGTGCAGGCTGGGGAATTCACCCCTAGGTCAAGAATTGCTCTCCCAATGGAGTAGATGGTCATGATTCAGCTCCAGGGCATCCTGGAATTGAGGAGTCAAATGGGGTCATACCTAAAGCTAGCAGAGCCCAGGTTGGGAGCTGCTCTGGAACCAGCATCCAGGTCTCTTGCACTTGTGCTAAATGCCCATTCTGTCCCATTATACTTCCTTATGTTCCTGAATGGGCTGAGACCGAGAGACGTCCTTGGAGGCCTTCCTAGTAGGTCCATAAATGTCTCACTTGGGTGAATTCTAAAAAACATAATTTAGTAAAATACACTCTGGTTTGGATTCTGAAAGACAGTCTAAAGGGAGAAATGTTGGGATCCTGGACTTCTTGGTTGTGATTCTCTATCACCTAACAGCTGTGTGATCTTGGACAAGTTACTTCATCTCTCCATAATTCACTTAACTGATTTATAAAATGGGGAAAATAATAATGCTAGCCTCCTAGGATTAGAAGTAATCCTAATTTGGATTAGGATGAGATTTAAATGACTTCCTGCATGTAAAGTACTTACAAGTCAGCACTTACATTTGATAGTTAATTGGAGTCCAGCGGCCCTGAAATAAAATGTCAGCTCTTTCACTCACTTACATGCCTTGAGGACAATTCTTAATCTCTTCTGTAAAAAGAAGGCCCCTGATAGACCTGTGGTGAGCAAGGGTTGTGATGGTAATTGGTGTGATTGGGGATTTAGACCAGAGCTAGGCACTCAGAAGGTGTCTAATCCAAAAGAGGGAAGGCACTCAGGAGTCTGAGATTCAAGCTGGTTGTGCAGCCAACTGACTTGAAGGCCAGAGACAATGCAATGCCTTTGACTGGGACTTTGCTATCCCTTTTTTCCCCTTCATCTGCAAAATGGGACAGGTGGACTCAAGACTTAGATCACTTCCAGCCCAGTCTTCCATTGCCTTCTGGAGGTAGACAATGAGCAAATTACACGATCTCATAGTCTCCCCTATGGTTTTGCCATGATTTTGCTGTCCACTGTTTCAATTAGCCCCATCAGCCGTGGTCAATGGTGGCTCAAAAATATTAAGTGAGAAATATCAGAAATGCATAATTCATAAGTTTTAAATTGTGTGCCATTCTGATAGTGTGATGAAACCTCACACTGATGTTCTCCATCTCTCCTTCATCACAAAAAGAAGGGTAAGTCAAATACAATAAGATATTTTGAGAGACAGGCCAAGCCATGTTCACATAACTTTTTTTTTTTTTTTTTTTTTAGTTGGAGTCTCACTCCATTGCCCAGGCTGGAGTGCAGTGGCACACTCATGGCCACCCCAGCGTCAACCTGCTGGGATACGGCAATCCTTCCACCTCAGCCTTCCAAGTAGCTGGAATTACAGGCGTGCGCTACTACGCCCAGCATAGAGATGAGGTCTTGCCAAGTTGCCTGGGCTGGTCTCCAGCCTGCGGGCTTAGGCAATTCACTTGTTTCGGCCTTCCGAAGTGCTAGGATTACAGGCTGAGCCACAGAGCCTGGCCCACATAACGTTTATTACAGCATATTATAATTGTTCTATTTTATTACTAGTTATTGCTGTTAATTTCTTATTGTGCATAATTTACTAACTTTATAATAGGTATGTATACAGTATAAGAAAAAAACATAGTATATATACAGAGAGTACTATTCACAGTTTTCAGCATCTATCTGGAGTCTTGGAATGTATCCCCTCGCAGATAAGAGAGGACAACTGTTCATGCTCGAACACATGTCTGCAGAAGTTCCACTCACCGAAGAAACAAGAGGAGGGTGAGAGCCAGGAAGAGGGAGATGAGAGAGAGGGAGTATCCCACGGTGTACATCAGCTGCAAGGTTGACAGCAAGGGATAATGGTCCACCTGAACACAGAGGAAGAGCAGACATGACCACCAAGCCAGGGGGGCTATGGCCCCCAGCCCCCAGCTCCATGCCCAGGGCCACCAAGGGTCTAGCACGGACTGAGACCTGCCTTCCCCCTCCCTACCTCCTCCCCCCTCCCCCATACTTTTAAACCTTTTTTTCTTTCCTTGTTGACACCTAAGTAGGGCAGCTTAGACCACTCTCTGGCATGTTGCAGAAGCCAAGGAGCCTCAGTGAGTAAAGAGCCCACTGTGGGCCTTCTCCTATGATTGGACCACAGCCCTGCATTGATACATCAAAAGCTACAATGTCATAAAGAAATTGTGTCCAGGACAAGAGGGTGCTTTGGGAAGGAGGGTAGGCTTTGTTTTTGTTTTTTGTTTTTTTTTCTGAGACAAGGTTTTACTCTGTAGCTCATGCTGGAGTGTAGTAACATAATCCCAGTTCATTACAGTCTTACCTCCTGGACTCAAGTGATCCTCCTATCTCAGCCTCCCGAGTAGCCACTATGCTTGGCTAATTCTTTTTTTTAATTAGTATTATTTGTGGAGATGAGGTCTCACTATGTTGCCCAGGCTGCTCTTGAACTCCTGGACTCAAGCGATCCTCCCACCTTGGCACCCCAAAGTGCTGGAATTACAGGCATGGGCTATTGTGCCTAACTGAGAACAAGCTTTTTGACCTGAGAGTGCTGTCCCTGGAGTCTAGGAGTCCTTCTTTCTGGAGGATGGGCCATATTGCTGTCTGAATGTCTCCCTTCTAAAGTAACTTTTCTTAGATGACATCTTGAAAGAAGACCCAGTGAAACAATGGAATACTATCTCTGATATGGCCTGATTGTAAATAGAAGATAAGAAGAAATTCTGTGTTATTAAGTAGGCTTTTGTTCTATATTTATGAGATATTTTGATCTTTAGTTTTATTTTCTTGAAACATCTTTGTCTGGTCTTGGAGTATGTTTAATGATGACCTCATAGACTGAGTTGGAAAGTATTTCCTCCTTTTCAATGAGTTTGTGTAGAATTGTTACTATTTAGTCCTGCAATATTTGGTAGAATTCACCATTAGAGACAAACAGATCTGAAATTTCCTATGTGAGTGAGTTTGTAACTACAATGCAATTTTATTAATAGAAGTAAGGCTATTTAGGTTATCTACTTTTTTAAGTGAACTTTGGTAGTTTGGTTTTTTTAAAAAGAATTTGTCCATTTTATCCAGCTTGTGAAAATGATTGGCAGAAAGATGTTCTTAAAAATCCTTTTTTATCCTTTTAATATCTAGAGGATCAGTAGTGATGTCTCATCTCTACTCTTGATATAATTCATGGCCTCCCACTTTTTCTCTCTTTTTTTCGGTCTCTCATCTCTAGTTCTTTCTCTTTTTGATAAATCTTTCAAGGAGAAAAGAAACAAGAGCAATTAGAGTCTTGATAGGATTATAGGGATCTTGATGAGGTCCCTATCAAATTTATTGATCTTAAAATAACTGAGTTTAGGTTTCATTGATTTTTTTCCCCTACTTTTCTGTTTTTGATTTAAGTAATTTCTGTTTCTTGCCTTTTTATTTCTTTTTTTTCTGCTTAGAGTTGAAAATGTTTCCTTTGCTAATTTTTAAGGTGGATGTTAAGCCATTGATTTGATACCTTTCCACTTTTCTATTACAAAAACGTTATATAAAAATTTACTTCAATCACTGCTTTAGTTGTATCACAGAATTTTTGATATATTGTACTTTCACTTTTATCTACTAAATAAAAATTTACTAATTTCCCTTATGATTTTTTATTTGACTTATGGGTTAGTTAGAAGTATATTGTTATTTTGAAAATGTTTGAGGATTTTTTTCTAGATATCTTTCTACCATTGATTTCTAATTTAATTCCATCATGGTCAGAGAACATATTTTGTATGATTTGCAAAACTTTAAATTTATTTATCTCTTAATGAGATTTTAAGAATTTACCCTCATATTTACCATTTCTAGTGCTCTTCATTCCTTTATAAAGATCAAAATGTTCGTGTGGTATGTTTTTCTTTCTGTGTTAAGGACTTCCTTAAACACTTCTTGTGGTGATGGTGGTCTGGATGCAGAGTTCTGTGTGCAGCTTTTGAATTTTCCAAATTAATCCCAACCTTATTTCCATCAAGAATTGTCTTTTATGGACCTCACGAAGATCCCTATAATCGTGCTAAGTCTCTAATTGCTCTTGTTTGTTTTTTTCTCCTTGAAGCTAAACTTATTTTCTAAGAGCAGTGCAAATCTGTTTCTTACAAGAAATCCTCCTCGCTTGCCTCTCTGCTTATTGTTAACTCTTATTGTCAAAGTACTGGTAGTCTGTTTCACCAATTGGGGCATCAATTATATTATTCATTAATGGTTTGTTTGCATTCATCTTGTCTTTTCAGATAGAATATAAACATCTTGAAAGTAGAGAAGTGTTTTGTGTTTTTACACAGAATTGTGTGGTTTCTTTAAATTGATTGTTCTGGTGGCATATCAAGACTTTACTGCATCATTTTAACATTATTTATTTTATTCTATTTATTGGAGATAGACTACCCAATTAAATAATCTATTTTTTCTGAATTATAATTTTTTAGAACATATGTTTGTGTTTTATGCTTTCTAAGGAACAAATTAGGAGACATTTTGTTGTTGTTGTTATTGTTTGTCTATGTCTTAGTTTGGGTTTCCAAGAAGCAGATCCTGAGACAAGAATTGGAATGCAAGTGGTTTATATGGAAAGTGAAAACATCATCAGTAGGGGAAGGGAGAAGATAAGGCAAATAACAGATGCATTATCAAGCCAGTTACCACAGTGGGAAGCTGGAGCTTAATCTCACAAGGAAGTTCTGGAAACCTCAGGGTGAACTACTGCAAAACCATGGGAGCTGGGGCATTTATATACCAACTCCTGCCAGGCACTGGTTGAGGGTTACTCCCAGGGGGGCATTAATTCCCCAGCACTTACAACTTGCATTTCAGCAAACAAAGTAGGTTCCAGGAATCAAAGAACTAGTAAAGAAATGCAGGTTCTAGGCCAGGCTCAGTGGCTCAACCTATAATCCCAGCACCTTGGGAGGCAGAGGTGAGTGGATTGCCTGAGCCAGCAGGTTCAAGACCCACCCAGGAAACTTGGTGAGACCACGTCTGTACAATAAGTCAAAAATTAGCTGGCCGTGGTAGCACGCGCCTGTAGTTCTGGCTACTTGGAAGACTGCAGTGCCTTGCAGGAGCCTAGCAGGTCGGGGCTGCGGTGGCCAGGAGCATGCCACTGCACTCCATTCTGGGCGACAGAGTGAGACTCCAACTCAAAAAAAAAAAAAAGAAAAAAGAAATGCAGGTTCTAGTAGTGAGAAGTTAGGCAGTTGCGTACTGAATGGATTAGGGTGAGGGGATACAGGCAGGGCATCAACAGCATCTACTACCGTTGGTTTAATTATGTTTCCTTAGAGGATTTTCTTTTTTTTTTCTTTTAAAGATGTGGGGTACAATTCAGGGTTAGATATACAAGTGGTACTTGTACAGGTAAAGCTTAGGCCTCCCTTTGGTCCCCACTTCGCTTGGTTTGAGATCAGGGTGGGCACCCTTATTGATGTTATATGCTACCCACCTCCTACCCCTCCTCCAACCCCCTGGCAGCTTCCAGCTACCGTCAATCCCTTTCTTATGGTAGTATGGTAAATGTTCTTAAAACATCCTCTAATTCAGGTCTCTGCCAAAACCTGGCTTCTTTCCTAGAGGCTCCAAAACATCCAGACAATCTCCAGCTCATTCTTGGTACCAATAGGTGAGTCTTAAGTCACTTAGACACCTTTATGAAAAGCTTGCTCACCGTTGTGTAATACACATCCTCTGAGGAAATAGATTGCTGAAGGGAGCACAGAAAAGTATACTCCCTATAGAGGGGACTTTGGCAATATGTAACAAAATTATCTATGCATCTATGTTTAATCCAGTGATCTCATTTCTAGGAGTCTTCCAAAAGATATACTGCCACAAATGTGAGACAACATACACATACAAGGTTATTCACTGTGGCGGTGTTAGGAATAAAAGACTGAATAACCGAAATGACCATAGGACAATGAACAAATTCTGCTAGATACACGGGGTGGAGTGCCATGTAGCTAGCTGTTCAAACAGAAGAGCATGTGCAAGAAAGAAAAGAAATGGATGTCTAGGAACTGACATAGAATGAGTTCCAAGATATGTTGTTAAATGAAAAAACCAAAATGCAGAATCTGGTATACTGCTTTTTTGTGTTAAAAAAATGGGGAAAACATATTTATAAATTTGCTTAGTTTTGCAAAAGGAAACATAAGACGCATATTATAATTCAATAAAAAAACTAGAAAGTATGAGCCAGAAAATAATAAAAATTACTATCTATGGGGGATAGGTAGGAAGAGGGTGAAGAAAATAATGGTGAGAGCAAAACTTCTCTGTTGTCTACCTTTTTATATAGTTTTGGCTTTCAAACCCTGTCAATACTCTAGATATTAAAAAATAAAATCAAAGAGAAAAGAGTGAAAGGGAAAACCCTCAACACTAATAGAAACAAATGAGTAAAATCAAACCTCTAGCTAAAAACATGACCATGTAGAGAAAATAATTATTTCAAATAACTATGAACACAATACTCTGAGCTTAGGATATAGTCTCAATACAAAAAAGAGTTGCAAAGAAATATTAAAATTTACCAAGCCAGGTTACATTTTCAGTGACTATTTTATTTTATTTTTATTTTTTTGAGTCAGAGTCTCGTTCTGTCACCCAGTCTGGAGTGCAGTGGCATGCGCATAGCCACCGTAGCCTCCACCTGCTGGGTGGGCTCAGGCGATCCTTTCGCCTCAGCCTTCCAAGTAGCCAGAACTACAGGCTCCGGCCACCACATCCGGCTAAATTTTTGATTTATTGTAGAGACAAGGTCTTGCCAAATTGCCCAGGCTGGTTTCAAACCCTGGGCTCAGGCAATCCTCTCACCTCCACCTCCCAAAGTGCTGGGATTATAGGCATGAGCCACTGCACCCAATTGACAATTTTAATATCTTAATTTTGAAACTATTTTACATGTATTGTAGGAAAACTTAAAGGTAAATAAATAATGATGATGATATTATTAGGAAACAAGATTTTCTCTGAAAGGGAAAAGATACACACAAAAGTAAAAGACGGTAAGTAAAAATTCTAAGTGTTAAATTTTAATCAGAATTATCAATATGGAGCTGATTTTAAATAATGTTTTTTGCTTAACTCTGTACACTAGAGTGAGATCTGCACAGTTGTGCTGGTAATGAGTGCACCTAGCACTCAGATCATGATTTCTAATATTCCTCCCAAGAATCCTTCAAAAAATAGTTGATCCCAGACCGGCAATGGGGAAAATCCAAGACGAGCTTGGACCATCTTGTTGTGCCAGAAAATAAGAAAGTGCTTGAAGACTAATGGAATTATAGCAAAAGGACACAAGAGCCATTTTAAAGGGATTTCACTATCAAAATTTAGAAAACTCTGAGCATCAAAAAGATTGATGAATATAACCAAATAAAAAAATCTGTAAGTCCATAGTGATGCCTAAAAAGGGAGGTAGGGATGGGGAGGAGGTCTTCTTTGAAGAAGAATGCTGGCTAATAAATGTAGAAGGAATGATAGAACTTGATTGATTCAGGCAAGTGTCATCAATGAAGGCTAGAACACAGATGAAAGTTTGTTAGGGAACAACATAAACACATGATACCAAAGTATCTCCCCACTGACTACTTATTAAATACAAAAGGAGAAATGTAACTTTACCACAGACCAATCTGGTTGTCTCTACTTGACCAAGTGATCAAATGTAACGTCATTACAGTGCAACACCTCCATTTTGGCCAACGGGTGAAATGCTATACAAGGTACACAGCATCTATGAAGATTACCTTGAATCTCATCAGGCTTCTTAACCTAACTTTCAGTTTACAGGAAATATGGGGTGGAGGAATGAGTTTAATGACAAACCAAGGAAATTCAGATTGTGAGACATCCTACCAAATAAAATCTTCCAATCTCTTCAAAAAGCCAATATCATGGGGGGAAAAGCAGAGAGGACTATTCAAGATTAAAAGATATCAAAGTGATATAAAATGAAATGCAATGTATGAACCTGGACTAGATCCTGGCCCAGGGCAGAAAAGCTGAAAAATTGGGGGAAATTTGAATATGGATGAAACCAGATGATATGATAAAGTCATTGTTAAGTTTACTCAGTTGGGATAATGCTAATATAGTCATGTGGAATAAAGTCATTAATCTTAAGAGGGTACCTGATGAACATTTTAGGGTAAAATCTCATGAAGGCTGCAAATTAGTTTTAAATATTTCAGAAAGAGAGACAGTGAGAAAGTAAACGTGACAAAATGTTAATATATTTTGAATCTAGATAGTGGATATATAAGTGGATATATTTTATTAAATTTTTCTCTTTGAATATTTTAAAATAAAATTCCAGAAAAATTATATAATCAGTTGATATAAATTATATTGAAAATTAAATTTTATTTTCATATTTATTATTTAACATATTTAGTATATTAAATTTGGTCCTATCAAATATATTAAACCTGGAAATTATATATAGAATCATAGGTTGCATATACTAAAATTATATATATATATAAATTGATATGTATGTGAAAATTAAATTCTGTATTTAAGAATAGTGAGCCTGGGCGCAGTGGCTCAAGCCTATAATCCCAGCTAAATCCCAGTTTTGGGAGGCTGAGGTGAGAGGATTGCCTGAGCCTGCAGGTTCCAGACCATCCTGGGCAATATGGTGAGACCTCGTTTCTACAATAAATGAAAAATTAGCCGGGCAGGGTAGCACATGCCTGTAGTTTCAGCTACTTGGAAGGCTGAGGTGGAAGGATCATTGCAGCCCAGCAGGTCAACACTGGGGTGGCCATGAGCATGCCACTGTACTCCAGCCTGGGTGATGGAGTGAGGCTCCAACTCAAAAAAAAAAAAAAGAGCACTTTTTAAGGACAAAGAAAAAAAGCTTAAAGTAAGGCAAAATAATTTATTTTCATACTAGTAAACACAATTTCATACCAAGAAATCTAAACATACTTATTAATGCTAATGTGTAGACACACGTATACACAAAATCTCCTTCAAAAGTACCATTTGACATATATAAGGTCCCCAGCGTTTCTTTACTTGGAAGAACATAACATATCTTGTTTGTCAAAACTCTGAAGGGGTTTGTCAAAACTCTGAAGGGTAAAGATTTACTAACACTGGCTTTTTTGGGGCAAAATTTCAACCCTCTGTTGGAAACACAGGTAAACATGGACAGAAGTTGTTGTTGTTATTATTGTTTTGTATTTGAATTCTTGGAAATAGGGCCATTTGCAGGAGGGAGGAGACAATGAATGCTCTTGTCCCTACTTTTCTAAAGAGAGAAATCTTTACTTCCTGTCTTTGAAAGTGCACTTTTCAAATCTTGTTCTGCTGTTCTCATGTACCGACTTGGGGATGGTGCCTCTGCAGACATAAGTCAAGTTCACACCTTCTAGTGAACTCCTTGGTTCTCAACCTTGGCTGCATATTAGAATCACTGGGGAACTTTGGAACCAGTATTGATGTCTAGGCCTCACCAACAGACCAACTGACTCAGAATTTGTGAAACTATTTATACTGTTTGTAAAGACTATTGTACGTCCCAGTCATAGATCAGAAGTTGAGGGTGATATTCAGTATGACTATGACTTTTTCATTGTTCTCAAGCAGTTTAGCCCAGGAGAAAGGATAAGAAATAGATACAGTTTATCTAATTCAAAGTATGCAATTAGCATGACTTCAGTGTGAAAAAATTGGATAAATTCTTGAGAGCCAACCAAATCCACTATAGGTATCATTATGATCCTTTTAAGAGGTGCGACCTCTTACACAGTAAAAGTGGATAAGAAACACAGAACTTTATCAACTCAAATCAGGTAATAAAGTTTAAAAGAGATTCAGGAAGAATTTTCTGTGAATATGGAGAACCCAGTGGAAGGCTCTTCATGCCTGATAGGAAGATAGGATAAACTTGAGAGTGCCAAGGACCGCTAGGCTCATAACCAGACGGCTCCTGTTAGACCAAATAATTAGGTATATGAACCTGGGAAAGGGCAACTCCCTCTAAAGAACATGGACTTGTGGTTCAATATGTTGACAGGAGTGAAAATTTAAAAATCATCCTGGTAGACCCAGTGGTGGGGTCATCCTGGCTTCTGGGAGCTGGTTGGCAATTTTTCAGTGAGCCAGTTGCAAAACACAAGCATTATTTAAAAAATTAGACTATGTAAATTTACAGTGAAATGTTAAACTAAAAGTAATAAATACCAAAAACTTGTCACTTTCTAATTATTTTTCTACATGTCTACTTTCAGTGCTATTGAGGTTATTTATGCTATTGTGTCTGCATAGTGAAAACATTGTCTAATGGTGTGCTATTGGGCATATTGCTCCTACTCTGCATTCAGTGACATCACACTGGTAGTTTGAAATTGGCCACGATGGGAGTATTTACACCACAGAAACTGGCAGATGTTACAAATCAGAGCCTTTCTTTTCTCAGGAGTGGAAACAGGGAGCCGATTGTTAAACATTTTCTACCACACCTACACCACTGGTATTGATAAACAGACCAAACAAATCTTTGGTCTATAGGCAACCTGAGATGGAAACCCCTACTTTCTTGGACAGTTTGTTGCTTTAGTGTGAAAGTTTTGTTTTGTGTCTTAACCTTGGCAAGGTTTCATTGAACCACTGTATTTATTAATAGTTTGTGTTTAATTCAGATATAGGATACTTTTCTTAATATTTATTATGAAAAATTTCAAATAAACAGCAAAGTTGAAGGAATGCTATAAAGCACACCTGTATACCCACCACCTAGATTCGACATTAAACTTTACTTGGCACCATCACATATCTATCCTCTTATCCATTGCTCATATAGAGGTTTTAAAAATTACTTGTACAATCTGTATGTAATTGGTATTACTGTTTAGAGGATATGGCATATATGAGGATCTAATAGAGCAATAATATGATTCCAATATTAAATATGGCAATAAGTATTTAGTGAAAACAGTATTGGTATATTTAAGAAAATTTAAGACTTACCATATCCTTTGTATTTTCAATGAATTAGAATTACTTAAGAATTAAGAAAGTGGTCAGGCTCAGTGACTTAATCTGTAATCCCAGCACTTTGGGAGGCTGAGGTGAGTGGACTGCCTGAGCCCATGGGTTCAAGACCAGTCTGGGCAACTTGGCAAGACCTCGTCTCTACAAAACATTAAAAAAAATTAGCCAGGCACAGTAATGCATGCCTGTAGTTCCAGCTACTTGGAAGGCTGAGGCAGAAGGATCACCTGAGTCCAGCGGATCGACACTGGGATGGCTGTGACTATGCCACTGTACTCTAGCCTGAGCGATGGAGTGAGACTCCAACTCAAAAAAAAAAAAAGAATTAAGAAAGATTTGCTTGTTTTAACAAATATTTAAGACATTTAAAATATTTAAAGCATCTCAAATGTATTAATGCAGCTTAAAATATAAAAAGATATTTAAATAACTATTTTCTAAGTGTCAACAAAAATTCATCAAAGACCTCCTTGAAATTATTCATACTTACTGGATTTATAACTAGAATAATAAACTATATAAATTGACCTTAATAACTTAACAGAAAGCTAGTTTGCTTTTTATTTTTGAAAGTCAAATGAAATACTACATTAAAAAAAAATAACGAGTGCAGAAAAGCCATCATCGCAGATACCAAAAATGTACATTGACAAGTAGACTGTGATCACAACCCTAGGAATGGACTAGAGAGAGGCCCAAGGAGGGAGAGAATTTTTTGTAGAGGACCAGGGAAGACATTCTAAGAAGAAATGAAATCATCTTAATGCCTGCGGAGAGGGTAGGTGGCTGAAGTCACATGGGTAGTGTTTCTAGAAACTGAACTCCCTGCCTTCTCCTGTTTCTAAACTTTAAATTTAAAAAATTTATGTTCAATGAGATACTATTAAAATAATTTAAGAAATCTAAGTAATTTTTTTTTAAAGTTAAATACAACTTGGGGGGACAGGGGAATGGGACTGGCTTGTAGGCTCAAGTTAGGACAAAGAAATAGGTAGCAAAATAACTAAAATCCTCGGTGGAGGCGGCGACGGCGGCACTCGCTCCTGCCTCTCCGCCCCTCCCACCGCGGACCGGTCGGCCGGCGGCGCTGGCGGGGAGGGGGGCGGCCGTCGCGGACGCCGCCCCTGCCTCAGAGAAGATACCACGTTGGATGAACAAGGACACCTTTTTACTGCTACATTTTGTAAAAGATATCTATGGAGTAGTATTATAGTCTGAGTAACAAAGGATCTCATCATGAGAGAGTCCCTTTTTGTCAACCTAATGAAGCATTCGAAGAAGACGCATGACTCTTTTCAAGATGAGCTTGAGGATTATTACATTAAAGTTCAGAAAGTCAGAGGCTTAGAGCCAAAGACTTGTTTCAGAAAGATGAGAGAGGACTATTTGGAAACCTGTGGGTACAAAGATGATGTTGATTCAAGACCCATACATAGAATGTTTGATCAAAGACTGCCACCCAAAGCCATCCAGACCTACCCAAGATCATGCGGTATTTCACAAACAGCGGAAAACAGGTTACCTCAGTGGTTACCATCTCATGACAGCAGGCTGAGACTACCTGCTCGGAACTACCGTCAATCCACCAGGGACTGTTTCTCAGAAAAACCAGTTCCCCTGAACTTGAACCGGCAAGAGTATAGTTGCTCATACAGTGCAGAAACGGGAGTTTCTAAGCACCTCTCCTCAGACAACAGTACCACTAGCCATCAAGCCAGTCATCCGAGAAAGAGTCACCCAGAGGAGGGCCGAGGAAAACCAGAGGAAGAGCGACCCAAGCATAAGAGGCAGCGAGGGTGCGAGGGGACTGATGTAGATGAACACACAAGCGTCCAGAGAAAGAGAACAGAGGTGGAGACAGAAACCGCACGGGTCGGAACAGAAAAGCCCAAGAATCGGAAGGAGAAAAAAAGCCGAGAGGTTACCTCTAAGGAAGGGGAGCGTAAGCGAAGAAAAGAGAAGAAGGAGCAAGGCAAAGAAAGGACCGAGGAGGAGATGCTTTGGGACCAGTCTATCCTTGGGTTTTGAAGCTTCCTCGCTGGTTCTTCCGAAGTTGAACTGAACATCAGTTGAGCAGCCTGGTGTTACGGTGTTTGTGTGTTTCTAGCGCTTTGCTTATGCAAACAGGGACTTTGGCTGCTAACAGAGACCGGGTGAACAGAAAGTGTTGAGTATGTTTGCTCTCCCACACGGAAAGTACTTTTTCTCATTTGTAAAAGCATTTTTACATTTTTCTTTCATATAATGTACTTTCCCTTAATGAAAGTGGCTCTGCTTTTTTTATTCATCAGATTGCTTTGATGGTGGAATTATTTTCCCCTGGGAGGGTATTTATTTGAAATTGGAGGAGTAACAGGCTTTGCAGAACCAGTTGCTTGATTGGGTTTGTTACAGTTTGGAGTATTTTAATGTTCCTTGGTTTTCTCTCTGAAGCAATTTTTTTTTTCCTTTGTTAGACCTACTTGCAGTGCATTTTCTAGGTTGGAAAGTGGAAAATACATTATAATAATTAAAAACTTAGATACATATAGTTTTAAAAGTTTCAAAGACTCTTGGTACAAAAATCAGTTTATATTCTGAAAATATTTATAATAAAGTGTTCTAATTTCTGCAAATAAAAATAAAAATAACTAGAATCCAAAGGGCAAGCCTCTTCCTGTATTCCCCCATTTCAGGGAAGGGCATTTTCTTTTCTTTTCTTTTTAATTTTTATTTTAAAGATGTGGGGTACAATTTAGGCTTAGGTATACAAATATTCATTTTGCAGATACCCTGGTTGATGAAGTGTGCCCCCCCTTCCTCAGGCAGATTCCCACTGCTGCCGATCCCGCTTCCCGCTCCCAGGGAGGGGCATTTACAAATCTCCTCAAAGGTTCGAGTGAGAATCCTGAATTCTTGTTGCCCTTGACTTTACCCTCTACCCTCTCATGCCCTTCAGTGCCTGGTTCTAAGATTCTCCTCCTCAAAAATCTATAAATCCACCCTCCCTCCTGCTTCTAACCCCACTGTCATTCTCATTTCTATGCTAAGTTGCTGAAATGGATTCTGTCTGTTCTCCCTGCCTTCTGCTTCCAGTTTGGCTCCATCCCTAACCTGTCTCCAACTAGCCAGAGCAAAGCTTTCACCACCTGAGTTGTGTTTCTCCCCTATTTGAACATGAACAGGAAGTCCTTAGTGGGGCACAGGAAGCCTTCATCACCTAACCACTCCCAAGGCCTCCACCTCTACCTGTGTCCTCCTCAGGTCCTGCCTCTCCTATTCAGCAGCACTCAAAGTGTCCCCAAAGCCCTGTGCGTTCTTTGTTCCTGGGTATGTTTTCCCTTCTTGCTCCCACTCTTCCCATGGCCAACTCCTTCTCACCCTTCATGGCCCGGCTTGAGCAGTCTTCCCCGCCACCCCGCCCCACCACCGCCATTCTGAGCCAGTTTCCCCCTCTTCTGTGGCCCTGGGCATCCGACACTTCTGTTCCAGCAGTGATCACACTGTCTATGCCCCATGAAACTCTGAGCTCCTCGAGGCAGTGTCTGTTAGTCTGTATTAATTCCCAGTGCCCTGTGCAAAAATCTAGCCCATAGTAGGTGCTTCATTAATGTTTGTGGCCTAACTGTGTAAATGAAAGAAACTAAGATGTGGCCTAGATATCTGATTCCCTGGCACCTGTTCCTGTTTTATGCTGCCTCTTGCACTTCATTTGGAAGGAAGGTGGGCAAGAGCCCAATGAGAACATACAGTAGAGAAGAATCCTGGAAAGAAAGCTTGTGGAGAGAAGCCTGAAGCATGGATTTGTTTGTTCATCCAGCAAACCTTAAGTGAGCAGCCATGATGATTTGTTGACCAGTTACCCCCTGGATTCTGGTGATAGGGCAGTAACTTCTACTTAGAGTGTGCTATGTGTTAGTTTTCTCTTATGAAATCTGTGTATTGACTCTCTAAATCCTCACAACATGGCATGCAGCAAAGACGATCCCATGGGATGAATGAGAAAGCAGGGACACGGAGAGGTGAAGTAAGTTGCACCAGATTCACAGCCAGGAAGTGAAGAGTCTGTACAAAGTCAGCCGTCTGATCCTGGATCCTGTGCAATGACACCCCCCTTGAGGCCCACAAATCCCCTGCTACGATTGGATCTACATTCTGGTGAGAGAGCTAGACAACAAATAAACAAACACATGAGAATCTCAGGGACTGACAGGTGATCTAAAGAGATATATTGGGCCGGGCTCGGTGGCTCAGCCTGTAATCCCGCGCCTTTGGGAGGCTGAGGTGAATGGATTGCCTGAGCCCGCGGGTTCGAGACCTGCCTGGGCAACTTGGCGAGACCTCATCTCTACAAGAAAATCAAAAATTAGCTGGGCATGGTAGCGCGCACCTGTAGTTCCAGCTACTGGAAGGCTGAGGCGGAAGGATTGCCAGAGCCCAGCAGGTCGAGGCTGCGGTAGCCGGGAGCGGATACTGCACTCTAGTCTGGGCGACAGAGTGAGACTCCAACTCAAAAAAAAAAAAAAAAGAGAGATATAGGGGGATATGGAAGAAAGTGACCATGGAGGCCACTGGATTAGTCAGCCATGGAAGATCTCTCTTAGAAGGAGGCATTTGGACTGAAACCTGAATGATGAGAAGGAACTAGCCACATGGGAGCTGGGAAAGGTGTTTCAGGCACAGGGAACAGCAAGTATGAAGGCTAGAACTGACCCTGGAAGACTGAGTTCACGTTTCACCCTAATAGTGAAAGAAGTGTCTTGGCTGTCACAGGAGTTGCTGCTTTGCATGACTGTGGACCTTCCCTAGCCAATTCTGGGGCAGACATGATGGGAGAAGGCTCTTTGTGTGGCCCTTAAAGCTGGCCAGTCACTCAGGTATCCTGCAGGAGGGTAGTTTGGGCCCCATATGCCTTATCACTGGGCCGCGCAAACTCACGTTTTTATTGAAGCTGTAGTTCTTGGAGCATTCGGAGTCATCCTGCCAAATATCTGTGGTGTTCTCTATCGTCTGCCAAGTCCCCTGAGCCAAGCAGTGTCGGTAGGCCCTTCCTGAACTCTCTGAAAGTAAACAAAGCTCTGGGGGAAAGGTCAGAACACACAGCCCATTCCCTGATCACGCCACAAAGCTGTGGAAAATCCCAGGGAAACGGGATTTTCATTTCCCCTTTTGGGGGACTCATTAGCATCCTTTCTGTTTATTTGGGATGGAAAGAAAAACACGGAAGCCTCTACATTTTGTAACAAACCATGATCCGCTAATGTCTGCTGTGTTTACTCAAAGTCTCTGGAGTTTGAACAGTCCCTGGTGACTCAGAGATGTTATAAGCCCTCCCAAGGTCCAGCCCAGCTGGGAGATGCTGACCTGGGCTCTTGGTGCTGGCTCGTGAGGCAGCTCTTCCTGACACCCGGGAGGCCGTGCCATGATAAAAAGAAAGTGGTGGGCACAAGGCAGACAGCTCCAGGGCTGAAGCCTGATGTGCCACTTAAGCAGGTTTGCATCCTGGGCCCAGCTCTCCCACCCTCTGAGCATTCTGGTTTCTTCATCCGGGACTGGGCTGATAATGGTACCAACCCTCTGTGGCTTGGGAAAGGATTAAATGGAAGAGAGTGTGTGCAAACGGTGGGTAAATTGCTCTGCCCATGGGGACTGCTATTGTGATTCAGTCACATCTATCCCAAGAGCCCCTCCCTGAAGCTCCTCCTACCTGGAGGAGCAGAGACTGGACTTGCAAAGAAGACATGGAAATTTGTTGGAACTTTCTGGTCTTGACCCTGCATGTCATGGGGCAGTAATAACTGTCTGCTGAATTTAATTGATGGATAACTATATGATACATCTACCTGCTCACTTGACAGTGTTACTAGTGTGTCTAGTTGACATCTCAAGCAACACGCCCCAAACCAAATGTTTCACCTTCCCCTCAAAATCTGCTCCACCAACAGCTTTCCCACCTCAGAGGATAGCAAATTCATCCTTTCAGTTCCCCAGTCTCAATCCTCAGTCATCTTTGCCTTCTCTCTGTCTCTTCTAGCTTTCATCTGACCCATTAGCTAATGTCATCTCTACCTTCAATGATATCCAGAATCTGACTGCTGCTTTTCACCTGCTGCTTCTATCCTAATTGGAACCATCATCTCTTGCCTGGGTTACTGCAAACTCCTCTGACAGTCTTGCCCCTCACATCTCTGGGTAACCCAGTGATCACAGTGAGCTGAATGAAATGTCAGTTGCACCATGTCATGCTTCTACTCAGAATCACTCAAGGATTTTCTGAGAATACATCTTATGGTCTTCCACAATGCCCTGTAACATCCAGCCCCCCAAACATTCTGTTCTAACCTTTTGCTTCTCTTCCCCCTTCACTCCAGCCACGTCTGTCTCCTTCACTTCATGGAGCAGACCAGGCATACTTCTCACATAGGGTCTTTGCACTGTACTCTCCCTTCCCTCCTGAACACCCTTCCCTTGTTGTCTAAAACCTTTACCTCCTCTGAGTCTCCACCAAAATGCCACCTTGTCACTGAAGTCTTCCCTGACTATCCAGTTTACAAGTGCATCTCATCCTCCCATCCCTTCCCCTTCCCTGTTTTGTTTAAAATAGATCATGTTAAAAAAAAAACTCTACATTTATGTAAATTATTTATTGATAATTATCTGTCTCCTGAGAGAATGTGAGCCCCATGAGAAGAAAGATTTTATTCTGATTTGGTTGCTAATATAGCCCAAGCACTTAAAAATAATGTCTCACATAAGACAGGTGCTTTAAAAATAGTTGTTGAATGAGTGAATGGCAATAATGTCACCTGACACTTGCATTGTCTGTGCCAGCCTTAACGCGCTATGCTGGGGATGCTCAGAGTCCCAGCTCAGAGTCTAGCTGGGAAAGTACAAATAAAAATGGGCTGGGCTCGGTGGCTCAGCCTGTAATCCTAGCACGTTGTGAGGCCGGTGCAAGTGGATTGCCTGAGCCTGTGGGTTTAAGACCAGCCCAGACAACTTAGCGAAACCTCATCTGTACAATAAATCAAAAAGTAGCCAGGTGTGGTAGCATGCGCCTATACTTCCAGATACTTGGAAGGCTGAGGTGGAAGGATTGCCGGAGCCCAACAGGTTGATGCTGGGGTGACCCTGAGCATGCCACTGAGCTCTAGCCTGGGCGACGGCGTGAGACTCCAACTCAAAAAAACCAAAAAAGCCATAAACAGTTATAAACACTGAGACAGAAGACTGCACAGGTATAGAAAAGGCCTCAGGAAGGCAGAGGTCCATTGTACTTGAGGGGAGAAGTTCAAGAAGTCTTCTAGAAGGATGAAGGAATCGAGCTGAGAATTCCAGTTGGGTTGATAGAAGAGATGGGCAGAACCTTTGAGGAGGCCTTCTGGTCAGACGTGCAAGCTAGGGTGCTGCAAGGCTGCAAGGGTACAGCTAGGCAGGTGCAGAGCCTGGGAGGTGTTCATCTGGCTGGCGTACAGGGAAAGGAGAGCTGGGAGAGAATGCTAGCGAGCTCAGCAGGGCCGGGTGGCA
Organism: Cephalopachus bancanus; assembly: GCA_027257055.1. NCBI lineage: Eukaryota > Metazoa > Chordata > Mammalia > Primates > Tarsiidae > Cephalopachus > Cephalopachus bancanus. Next base: position 6,275,868 of record JAPVLO010000052.1, read on the forward strand.
GGAGGCCTTACATGCCATTTGCAGGTGTCAAGAAGGGGGCCGATGTAATGCGACTGGCATTTTAGAAAGCTTTGTGGAAGACTGTTGAAGGGGGCCGGATCTGAGGCAGAGACTGGCGAGGAGACCAGGGAGTGGCAACAGAGGGTACTGATGGCTCACAAGTGATGGATGAAGGGGAGGAAGAGTCAGAGGACCCGGCTATCAACCAGGGGTAGGAGATTAAGGGTGGGGTCAGGCGAACTATGAGACCATCCCTGAGCTAGGGAATAGAAGAGGAGGGGGGGGAGCTTATTTTCCTCTCCTCCATTTTCCACTCCTCTCTCTGTCCCTCAGTTTCTATTCCAACTGAAGATGAGTCTTGACCGTTCTACCTCCAATAGTTTTTTTTTAATCTTTCCTGTCTCTCCAACCTCTTGCCTGAATCCAGACCCTTTTTCTGGACCACTGCAGTAGCCTCCCTGATTCTCCTCTGGCCCTGGCACCAATAGTCACATACTGTCAACATCATTCTCCCAAACTACAAATCTAATTTATGTGTTCTTTTTTTACTGCCTTAACACCTTCTGCAGTAACATGTAGTGTTTCTTTACAGAGGAAAGTTTAAAGCCCTTGGTGTCTAATACATAGTTTCCTTCACAATCAGCCCAGTTTCACTTGTCAGTTACATCAGCTGTTCTCCCTTCTCATGTCAGAATGCTTATTCCTCCATTCTTATCAGGGAAGATTCTTCTCCATCCCCTTGCATTTGTAGATGTTCTTCTCCACACCCTTTGGTGTCTCCACATTTTCTTTTTACTGCTGGGACCCATTTGGATTCTAAAGATTTCATGCACAAAATGTTTGCTGGAAGAGTAAATTCCCACCTTTTGCAAATCACACTCCCTTCACATTCCAGAAGCCCGGAATGCTTTTTTTTTTTTTTTTTTTTTAAAGAGCTTTAACTCAACTTCCCTGTAAATTCAGATTTTTTGACCACTTTTTTCTTCTTAAAGTGGAATAGACCTGGATTTTTAGCTCTTGGGAAGGGACAGGTGGATGGTAGACCTGGGAGGAGGTGATCTGCTCCACATGCCATTCAGAAGTCCATGGACATTTGGGCCTTAAAGACCTTAAGGAATCCAAGGGGCTAATCCCTGGACTCACCTTCAGCTCCCATTTATGAAGCACCTACTCTGTGACAGACTGTGTCTGCCTTCTCATGTATTCCTCAAAATTAGCTTAAGAGTCAGCTATTGCTCACAGCACTTCACAGATGAGGCAGCTACGGTTCACAGGGCTCCGGAAACTTGCTTGAAGTCTCCAAGTGTAAAATAGAGAGGCTGAGTCTAACCTTGAGACTTCTGACTCCACAACTGGTGCTCGGTGCCCCTCACTGAGCTGCTTCCATGGGGACTATTTGCCTGAGTCATTCAGATCCCTCTGGTCCAGCAAGTATCATCTCCTCCATCCTCCCTTAAATCCCACTTCCCTGGGCCTTCTGGATTGATTCCAACTGGATTTCATCAGCGAACACTTCCATAAAATAGGTCACTTACTCTCCCACCCAGAAATGTATCTTTCATCTAAACTCTCTCTCTCTCTCTCTCTCTCTCTCTCTCTCTCTCTCTCTCTCTCTCTCTGCTCTAAAGACCTAAAGAAATTGAAACCAAGTTGCACTGATGGGATAATTCACTGGGCAAAAACAAAATACCAAAGGCTATCATCTTACCTTATCGGAAACTGATTCTCAGCCTTGTTTTGCCTGGAGCCTTGTAACCACTTATGTTTCCTGAGAATAGTTTTAGCCATTCTTATATTTGCCTGTGGTCTGTGGTCAAAGAGTTCTAACCAGTAATTACTTCTCTCCCCTTCCAGAATAAAATAGTCAAGAGGTTGGGCTTCTGGGACAGGGAGGAATGAGATATTATCCTGTGTTCCTAAATAATATTCACTTTTTTAAAGCAGGATCAGTGCAAGCTAAGTGGTTTAATCTTCTGACCAGTCCCCATGGGGATTAAAAGCACTAACTCAATGGTACCTCCTTCTGATGCTTATGCAAGGGTAGTTTTAAAGTGCTTCCTCCTCATCTAACAACCCAAAAGTGGCGTGAGTATCCCAATCTTTCTCCCTGACATCTTTCTCCCCTCCATGGCAGTGGTCATTCTTATTCTCACTGCAGCCAAATTTTGTGGTTGCCAGGTCTGTACTTTATAATTTTCAAAGTAAGACAGCTATTATAAATGGAACATCCTGGAATAGAAGAATTACAGAAGACAAGAGGAGAAGGAAGACCTATTACCGAGAGTTTACAAGAAGACCTTTCACGGGGAAGAAGGTTTGAGAAAAGCACTTGGTTGGGACTCTCTCTATCTGGTTGGGACTCTGGCTGATCTGCCCAGGGGGGACCAGGCTTTAAAGGAGCTATTGAAAATTGGTTGAAAAACAAACAAACTTAATACCTTTACTCCACCAAGGTAAGTATGAAGGGCAGGGCACAGAGACATTTCCAGGAGAAGAATGAGGCCAGCACACATACCTATCAAATGTCCCGTTACAAAATTCACCTACGGAGAGAAGAGGGATCCAAATGAACACCAGTGTTTGAGCACAGGGTCCACTCTTGGAGACAAAGGCACTTAGGGCCCAGAGCCCACCTTCCTGGCATTAGAAGCTGGTGTAGCCTTTGTGGGAACTAGCATGGGCATCCCACTCTCTAGATAAGCCAGGGGTGGAGAACAATTTGAAGGGCACAGGAGCACTGAATACAGCCTCAAGCATCGTGCCATTGTCTATCCAACTTGACCAGCTGTCAATTATGTCACAGTACATGCCATATTGATTTTGATTCATTTGACATGAACTGACCGCTCACAGAATTACAGGATCAGGGGAACACGTGGAGGCTCAGCTAGTGACTTGTGTTCCATACTTAACTGTCAAATCTTCACCGATGAGATCCAAGAACACATTTACTCTGTGAAATGTGCAAAACAACCAGTGGATATGAGCGGATCTACAGAATCAAGGTTCTTGATTGCATATATCAGACACAAGTACCACATAGTCATATTTCTTCATTTGAACACCAGTTCAATGATCATTATGAGATATTTGGGCCATCTCAAGCTCGGGGGATGAGTTACACCCCATTGTTTGGCAATGGGAAGTTATAAACTTAAAACTTAGTCTTGTAGGCCTCCTAGAACCAAATGGAGGCATTTCAGGCTAGGCCCTAAACTTCCAAATTGCAAGCTTCTGACTCCTGGAAACTAAGTATTATCTCTCCACCCCCTACCATCTGCTCCTTATTAGGCAAGAGTGGCCAGATTCCTGGCATAGGAACCCTACAAACAAGGGTCTGCTAGGCTATGAGCTGACTTGAGGCACATTGTCAACCTGGCTGCCAGGTGTTGACACCTGGTCTGGGTGAGGAGTTGCTCACCTGAGTTGTGTATGGCATGGCTCCAGATGAAGAAGACCTGCCTCACCTTGACCTCAGAATTGCTCAGGGGATTCCCCGAGGTGAGTGGTGGTTCTTGTAGCTGATATCAATCAAGCCTTGTCTATCACCTGACTGGGCCAAGCGATCTTCAGAAGGAGTTGGAAAGGCTTGAAGCCTAGAGTGCCTTTGAGGCAAGAAAGGAAGAAAGAATTCACGGTATCCTGTCAATCTCCAGGCCACTGAATGAAATTATCTGAAAGAAGCCAGGAAGATGAGGAGGGAGCTGTGTTCACCCATTGTCCCCAGTGCTCAGAAACCAATGTATTTTCTTTTTTTCTTTTTTAAGGTGGGCATGGTACATGTGGATGCAACCAAAGAATCAGCATGCAGACAGGTGAGGCCATGGATGGACCAAACTATTACATACTTGCTAGAATGCTCTGAATTTAGTGTAGACTCAGCTAAGAGAAACGTTACTACTCAGATTCAGTTAATTCCCTGGGAAATGGGGGACCCCCGCCTCCCCAAAAGATCCCCAGGTTAATCTACAGCAGATACTCATGTAATGTGATTTGAGTGATAAATGTCCTGTGGCGGATGGCTTGTATCAAAGATGGCTGCACCCACATATATCCCATCTCACGTGCTCCTTTACAGTGAGTGCTGGGAGTCCATGTTCTTGTCCTTTGAGCCTGGGTAGAGCTTTGTAACTGACCCAATTGAACATGACAGAAGTGATATGCAACTATCAAGGCCAAATCATTACAGGCAATATGACCTCTGGACCCTTAGGAATCCAATCATCATACTGGGTGGAAGACCAGGTCATGTGGAGAGGCTGTGGGGAGTGTTCTGGCCACCAGTCTGGCTTGACTCTCAGCTGAGGGCCACTATCAACCAGTAGACATGGGAGTGAACAAACCTTCAGATGATTCCAGCCCCCAGCGTTGGAGGCTTCCAGCTAAACTCCAAAGCAGAAACAAGCCATCCCAAATGTTCCCTGTCTGAATTCCTCACCCATAAAAATCGTGAGAGAGAATAAACTATTATTATTGTCTTAAGCCATTAAACGTTGGGGCAATTTGTTACATAGCCACAGGTAACTAACACATGTGCTTACCAGAAGGTACCTTGAGTAAGCCTCTCAGACACTCCTCTTTGTACTGAGCCCACTTCCGAGTTGTCTCTTCAAGGAGAGATCCTGTAACCTGAACAGACAAAAACATGGTCAGCTCTAGTTAGTGGCAAGCACAAATGTGGCATTGTTGTCATCTCACACTGTGATTCTCAAACCTTCCCACTGAAGTGCCCACAACCGCCCACAGTAAGGAAATAGAATTTCTCTGGCATAAGAATACATAAGAATTTTACATTCACTTCATAATCTAAGCCTAATGGTTTTAAAACAAATATGAAATGTTTTTTTAAAAACCTTTAAGTAAAGTTGACATTTCAAGAGAAAGTAATATTTTTATCCTAAATTTTCCATACTCTCCCACACAGATAGCTCCTAAGACTATGTGGATCCCAAAGAGAGAAGCTTAACACTAGGAGAGACTCAATAATGTGACATAGAAGGGCCAGGAGAACTACAGGGGTCTGAACTTTGCATGAACCTGCATGACCAAGGTCAAAGACACTGAGTAGACAGATACTCTGCTACTCTACTGAGGGCTGGGGATTTTTTTCCTTTCCATTGACTATTCCATGGAACCTTGGAAATACACTACATACTACTTTCTGGGCTTCCCAGATAATTGGATTACCTAGTAACTTCTAACTGGACCTCTGTACCACTTCTTTAAGTTGTACAAGGGTCTTTCTCTTCCACTAGTCAATGGACTCATCTTCATCAGGCACCTACTGTGCCAGGCCTTGTGTTTAGGAGGAACTAAAGGAGTACAAAGATGAGTAAGACACAGATACTGGCCTGAAAAGGATTTAGAATGTGCTAAAGATAAGGCAGTTCTATAACTGGTTGGCATACGAAGTCAGTGACATTCTAGCCTGTCATCCTCAGCTTCCCTATGATCTCCTTCCATGGGGCTCAGTTCTCTCAGTTGCAAGCTGGAAACCAGGAGTCATCCTTAATCCTCTCTCCTCCTCGTTTAGTCAGACACCAGATTCCATCAACTCCACCTCCCTAATTTCTCCTCTGTCCAACCCTGTCTTCTGTTTCCTCCATCTCTGGCCTGGTGACACTGTTCACCCTCTACACTGCTCCAGAGTGATAGGACCACAAAATAGATCTGAGCAAAGGCCTCTCCTACCTGATGTTTTCCACTCATGGCCTGTTGGCTCAGGATTTAGTATCTCAGACATCCCTGTCTCAAGTCATATTTCTTCATGACTTACCATCTTTGCTCTGCCCATTGGCACTCCCTTCTGCCCTCATTTTCACTTGGCTAACTCCTATTCATCCCTCAAGCCTAGTGACTCCTGGCCACACTTGACCACCTCTCTCCCTGGGGTCTTGAGCTAGTAACCTTCCTCCTCAATGTGCTCCCCCACCCCCGCATGACCGATTCCTTCAGCCCATCACACTATACTGTCATCAGTGGGTCACTTTCCATCTCCCTCATTACCACTGAGGGTTGAGAAGTATCTTTCATCTCCGAGTACAAGCCCCAAGCAAAGGGTGGGAATTACTGCCCCTTTAATTTTCAGCTAAAGAAACAGAGGCATAATTGTGGGGTGGAGGGTGGGAAATGAACACAGGGGTTAAATAAAGGATCTGGACTGAGATCACCCAGTTAATCAGTTGGCTTTGAGGTTTTGTCTCCTCCCACAAGGGGTAACCAGTTCAAATGCTTTCTTGGGCTAGGTAAATAACCCAAAAGAGTGGTAGGACAGGGAGTGGAGGATCCTATTATAAACTGGGGAAATGTTCCATCTAAATAAATGTAGTTAAACACACACACAATCAGCGCTCCCCCCTCCCAAATTCATCTGTGAGCAGCCATCAATGAGTGGCCAGTTTCACCTCCTAAGTAGGTAGTCCAATCTACACTCTTCCTCTTCTGCCTACCATACCCCCTCACCAGGGCATTCATGATGGGGTCTATGGGTAATTTCTTTTCATCTTTTCCAGAAAATCACACAGCCAACTTTTTGAAGGAGCGCTAATGTGGTCATCATTAGATCATAGGTTCCCAAACTTACTGACTCAGTCATTTTTCCATGGCACTCCTAGGCCAAAAGATAGACCTAAAGTCCCATTTATTAGGTAGGTAGGCCCAGACAACTGCGTGTATATTTATGTCTTAATAACTTAGTGCCTCTTAGGCATTGATTCCCAAGTTTTAGAATCAGATTGGACACCACTACCTTCATTTCCTGTTCCAGGTCGATTTTTGTGCTGTACTTGCTGTTTATCACAGGACCTATGGGAAATCCAGCTTTGCAAAGATATTACCTCATCAAAAGGAGTGAAGTGTGATCTAACATTGTAACAATGACTACCTTGAGCTAGTATTTTGCACTGTCTGGCAAATACCATATATCGCTGTGCTTCCCTTAAAAAATTAAAATATCTCACAGCACCCCCTGTGAGTTTACAGTGGTTCCCTGGGGTACCTTAGCACATGGTTTGGGGACTGTTGGATTAGCCATTAAGTAATAATAACGATGATAATATCTATTATCATTATAATGAAAATCTCTGTTATTATTATGGCCCGAGAGGCAACATGTAAATTTATTAACATGTTTTAAAAAATAAACATCCTAACAGAACCATGAATGACTCTACACTTTCACAAATTCTTCAGATAAATTGCAAATCAAGTAATAGAGTTCCAGAATCCTCAAAATCATCAAAGTAATACCCTTTCTGGGACAATGTGCTATTTATGTCCTCACGGACTTCATTGGGACCTGATTAAGGAAGAGAGAATAACATTCTCCTGTCCCCCTGTTCTTTGCCATGGCTAATTGCCATGGTCAAAAGTAGAGAAACAGAGTAATACTGGCCTCGTAGAATGAGTTAGGGAGGATTCCCTTCTCTTTGGTCTTGTGTAATAGCTTCAGTAAAATTGGTACCAGTTCTTCTTTGAAGGTCTGTTTGAATTCAGTTGTGAGTCCATCAGGTCCTGGACTTTTTTGTGTGTTGGGAGATCTAATTACTGTAAGTGAACTAAGTCAGGAACAAAACATAGCATGTTCTCACTTATGAGTGGGAGCTAAGCTAAGGATATGCAAAGATATACAGAATAGTATAATGGACACTGGAGACTCAGAAGGGGTAGAGGAAAAAAAACTACCCATTGGGTACAATGTGCACAGGTGGGGATGGTGTGTACTCTTAAAGCCCAGACCAAAAACTATTTGTATCCTCCAAAGGTATTGACATTAAAAAAAAGAAAAGCAGAGAAACAAACTAAAACTAAAAAGTACTGAATTTGGTCAGTCTAGGGAAGCTGGACAAACAGACTGACTTCCCAGGTCCTTGCCTTAAAGACATCAAAAACGCAACAGGCCCATTCAAGTTCTGTCACAGTTAGATTCCCAGACAAATTCATGAGGAAAGAAGATATTTGAGTGGCTTTTTTTTCTGTCTGAAAAAGTCCAACTTGATCTTGATTCCTCTATCTCTTGCATAGACAACCAGCATCAATGACCAAGTAGGCCAAGAAGAAGTTAAGGAAAAGAAAAGGAAAACCCTTCTATTAGCTCTCATTAAAAAAAACTTTTTTATTTATTAGAGAAGAAATACACTTCACCACAGATAAAATGGAATCACAGATAAGCAAAAAAGGGAGGTGGAATGGTAATCTCATTACTCAGAAATTACCATGAGCCAGGCTCGTGGCTCAGCCTGTAATCCTGTGCTTTGGGAGGCTGAGGTGAGTGGATTGCCTGAGCTTGCTGGTTCGAGACCCGCCTGGGCAACTTGGCGAGACCTCATCTCTACAATAAAAATAAAAAAATCAACCGGGCATGGTAGTGTGTGCCTGTAATTCTGGCTATTCTGAAGGCCGAGGCGGAAGGATCGCCGGAGTCCAGCAGGTCAAGGCTGCGGTGGCCGGGAGTGGCCACTGCACTCCAGTCTGGGTGACAGAGTGAGACTCCAACTCAAAAAAAAAAAAAAAAGAAATTACCATGTACTTCCAGACTCTTCTCTACACACTGCATTGTTTTTCTCTCTTTCTTTTCTTTTCTGTTTTGTTTTAACCAAAAAGGAAATCATATTGCTTTGTAGGCTTTTATTTTTCACTAGAAGATACATTGTGAATATATTTCCATTTTAAGAAATAAATATTAAACACCCTTTTAATAGTGATATAATATTCTATGAAAAATGTGATAGAATTTAGTCTTTGAATCCTCTAGCACTGAACATCTAAGTTGTGTTCAGATGTTTGCTTATACAAATGATGCTGTGATAAAAATCCTCATGGTTAAACATTTAAGAGCCAACTTCATTTTCTTAGGAGAAATTCTTTGAATTGGAATTTCTGGGTCATAGAACATACACAGTTTTAAAGGTTTTTGATAATGTACTGCCAAACTTTCCTCACCACACAAAATTTTTAAAAATTTAAAATATGCACCATTTTACACTCCCACCAGCCATGTACGAAAGGTCCACAAATCCACATCTTGAAGAGTCTTAGTTTATGTTTTTTGATGCCAAAACAACTGCTAAATAACTTAAATGAGTGAGAGAGAGGGTGGGATGGAGATAACGCTATTTCCCAGCTTGAATTTAGAAACTAAACTATCCCTGAGAATTTCTCATTAAGTGGATTTTATGAAGACTTCCTGCCAGAAGACACAACAGGGAGCAAAATTCATCACAGAAGTCTTCACAAAGCCTTGTAATATAAACATCTGAAAAAGCATATGGGATTAGGACAGAGAACCACAGAGAGGGTTGTCAGAATGACAGACACACGCGGGAGGATAGACAATGAGAAAGGCCGTGAAAAATACAGACTGGGTGGCAAGGGCGGGAGGGGATACTGCCAGCAAGCACATTATTGATTACAGAAATTCCAGAGTGAAGGAACCAAGGTGTGGCTTTGTCAGTATGGTAAGCCAGCCTGAGGTTCTGCAGATTCTGCTGTTGTAACCTATAAATATTCATATGTCAACAGCTCCCAAGCACGCCAGGGAAGAAAGAACACAGGACTTCAAACACCCTGGGTAGACACCATGGCTCCTCTGCTCATGAGCTACATGATCAAAGACAATCATTTAACTTCTCTGAGGGTGAATTTCCCCATCTGTAAAATGGGCTCAGTGACAGCACTCTTCTCAAAAGCTTGTTGTAAGGATTAAGCAAGATGATGTGTGAAGAAGCCTTTCGTGATAACATGTTCAGTGCGGTGTCAGGACCTACCATGTGGCTGGCAAGCCACACATGTTTGTGAACAGAACTACACAATTAGCCGGATGTATTTGATTTTAATACAAGATATTCAGAGAATTGAAACACAGATGAGAGTTTCTGTATCAAGTCTCCCAACCATGGCCACACCACTAACAGATCGAAGAGCCGAACCAAAGGCAGGCAAAGGTCACCTGCCCCCCAGGAATGTTCTGGTTTCTTGGGAGAGGAGACTGTCATGGCAAGAATTCCATGAAACGATGTATTGGGCTTACACTCACAATCCGTGAGAGCTCGAAGGTAGCCTCTGGGAGAACTGGGATGTGGAGAATTTGGTAGGGGTTTTCTGCCTCTCTAGTCCCAAACTAGCACCAATGAAAGCTTGATAAGGTGAACACATGAAAAACCCAGTCCCACGGCCCTCCCTCTGTGGGGGCAGGAGGGACGTAGAATTCAGAGGCTATGAACAGAGACTAACCCTGCCCATGAAACAGCAAGGAAGAGAGCCAATCTCTCAGAGACTTTCTTTATTCAGACGAGTGGAGCTGGAGTTCTTTCCCATCATAGCCCAGTGTAAAAATGGAGCCTTCAAAAGAGAAGGGGAAAGGTCTCGTCTCTCAGATAGAATAAGGTGAGCTACCAGCATGCTCAACTATAGACGATAGTTAAAGTTAAAGACATTAGACTCCATCCCTAAAGCCCTTAAATATCATGCCATGGATCTTACTGACATGGAAAAATGTTGTTCAACCTCCCTGAAACTCAGTTTCCTCATCTGTAAAATGATTTTTTTTTTTTGAGTTGGAGTCTCACTCGGTCGCCCAGACTGGAATGCAGTGGCCGCTCCCGGCCACCGCAGCCTCGCCTGCTGGGCTCCGGCGATCCTTCTGCCTCAGCCTTCCAAGTAGCCGGAATTACAAACATGCGCTACCACGCCCAGCTGATTTTTTGATTTATTGTAGAGATGAGGTCTCGCTGCCCAGGCGGGTCTCGAACCCGCGGGCTCAGGCAATCCACTCACCTCAGCCTCCCAAAGGCTGTAAAATGATATTAACAAGAGACCCTCCCTCACAGGTTGCTGAGAACGCAAAATGAGATAATATGAAGGGAGGGGCATCTGGCACCCAATTCAGGACATAGTAAATGTTCAGTTAAAACGTTAGCTGTGAGGTCGACGCTGGGGTGGCTGTGAGTGTGCCACTGCACTCCAGCCTGGGTGACGGAGTGAGGTTGAAACTCAAAAAAAAAAAAAAAAAAAGCTAGCTGTGTTATTAGTGTATTTGCTTATGAAAAAAACAGATCACAAAATAAGACTTATAGTATGCTCCTATGTTTGTTTTAAGAAAACTATATGTAAACAATGACAGAAAAATGTTTGGATGTCTAAGCCCCTAAATATGAACGAGGGTGAGCAGGTGGAATTACAGTGATTTGTATTTACATGTAACTTCTTTGAATTGTATAGACCTTTTTTTTAAACAGTTCACATTTTATATTTTTTATAATAAGAAGGGGGGAAAAAAAGAAAAGGAAACTGAAAAGAAACCATTCAACTTAAATACTCAAACCTGAGAGAATGCTAAAGGCATACAGGAGACTATATGCCGCAATTCTAAATGCTATTTACAGAATTCACACTAACATGGGAAAATGCTTCTAATACAGTGCAAAGGGGCAATCATGATGCAAAATGTCTTGTGCTTTGTCATTTCAGCTGTGTTAAAAAAAATACGTAGAAAAAGGATTTGAGAAAAATATGCCAAAATATTAACAGTGATTACCTCTGAATGTTAGGATTATGGTCAATCATTGTTTTCTTAATACTGTTTTCTAATTTCCAAATTGCCTCAGGAAGCCTATAAATTGCTTCTATAATCAGAAAACATGCGCTAATAATAATAATAATAGTGATAATAATAATAATAATAATAAACCACTCTTACTTGCTTGATGGAAACCAGCAGCACCAGGGTGAGGAAGGGCCTTCCAGGGGCCCAGAGAGAGCACTTCCTGTGGAAGGGGAGAGGGCTGGTCCGCCAGGGAGCAGGGATGCCCATGGGCAACTGGGGGACCCCAGGCAGGAGTCCTGCTCTTCTTCGTCCAGGCCGTGCCCTGCTGGGTGCCGACTTCATCTTCCTCGTGCACTTTCACAAGTGGGGGCACATCTCCCTAGCAGTCCAAGATGTACCACAGGCGGCCTCTTCTTGCATTCCTCTTTGTCCAGAAAGGAAATGTTTGCACAAATCCTCTCCACGCCGCGTGGAGGGCGTCTGAAGCAGTCACGAGCGATCCACCAAATCTCCAGAGCTCCTCATCAGCCGTGGCTCATCCCCCGCTCCGGCCCCCCCAAAAGCAGGGAGAGTTTTCCCAGACCTTCCCTGAGTCAGCTGTGCTCCCTGGGACTCCCTCAGCAGGCCGAGGAGAAAGAGCAAGGCAGTCAGCAGGTTCCACCCAAAAGGTTCTACTCAATGCACCAGGCCAGGCTGAGGCAGACTCGGGTTCGAGCTGGTGAGGAGCAGCTGGCAAGGAGGCCCTGAGTCTCAAGCCAGATTGGAGTTGGGCATTGTTTTGAGGAGGGCTGCTTCTCTCTAAAGCATTAAGCTTGTCCAGGCCCGGCTGAGACCAACCACAAAGACAGGGTCTCTTCTGGGCCCTATTTATGCTGAGACTACAAGAGAGACAGTTGGCCGGCCTGTGAAAGAGCAGCTCCCAGCCAGGGCCTGAAGCAAAAACTCAATCAGGGGCTTGGGTTATGTCTACACAACAGCGTCCATCATTCACTCCTCTTGAATGCTCACTTGTTCTGAGCACTTGTTGCTCAGCCCACCTGGCAGATCCTTTTCTAGAGCTCAGGATTCTCACTTACTAACCAGCACACAATTCACATTTACAAGATCTTTTCATCCATCACTTTTTTCACTCATCCTCAAAATAACTCCATAAGGGTACAATGAACACTCCATTTGACAGCTGAAAAACATTGGGTTTCAGAGAGGTTAAGTTGCTTGCCTGAGGCCACACAGCAATTAAATGGAAAAGCCAGGTAGCCTGGTCTCCTAACCAGAGTCACCTGAACACAGCTACCTGGGAACACGCCCTCCCTTCCCTGCCCCTTCCCTCTCTGGGTGAGTTCCTCTTCCCTAACAGGCTCATCTAAGAGGCTCTGCTTAGCCCTTGTCACTCCACGTCTCCCTGGCCAGCTCCCAGCATCCCCTTCCAACTTCTCTCAGCCTCCCAAACTTGAGGCCCAGGTGGAAGATGTCCTGATTGGTTGGAATAGAAGATCAGCAAGAGGAAAGAAGAACGTGTTTTCACTTTTTTTCCCATTCAAATTGAACCATAGAAGCTCATATTGATTAGCGTATCTGACTGAGTGAATTCTAACAGTTGGGAAAAGCAGGTAAGCTTTACTTAATAGAAGTCTTTGGAAATCAAGACCTGGTGCAGTGGCTCACACCTGTAATCCCAGCACTTTGAGAGGCTGAGGCAGGAGGACCACGTGAGACCAGGAGTTCCAGCCCAGCCTGGACAGTGTAGTGACACCTCCTCTCTACAAAGAAAAGAAAAGAAATCTTTGGAAATCTAAAACATTCCACATGGCAAGATTTTAAAACTTAGCAATGAAATGCTCATTTGAAACAAAGATGCTCCCCCGCCCAACCCGCCTGCTGAGTGGGCAATTAGGAAACTGTGACCTCTGGAGTTGATTGGTCATCTCTTTGGGACAGCAGAGAGCAGGAGTGGCTCAGGGAAAGAAAGTGTTCAAGTGATGGACTCCAGACCCTAGAATATGACTGTGATGCTGTTCTGTGACTGCCCGTTAATTCCAAGGTGCACACTGATATGGAAAATGCTTGCTTTGTAAGAATATTCTGTCTTATTTCTTTGAGCTTTTTCTCAAAAAAATCCTTTTTCTGAAAGGAGGAGGCCTGGGGGGGGCCACACAGGACTTCCCCACCTGTTGGGTGGGTGCCCTCTAGTGATAAAACATGGTAAGGCTTTTCCCTAGAGACACGGCTGCCAACCAGGACAAGAGTACAAAACAATGTTCCTCAGGCTTTGCCAGCAGGAAAGCATAAACGGAGTGACATTAACCCAGGATCACGCTCTAGTCAGGCAGGTCAATTCTCCATTATATCGGGGGTCTTCAGGAGATGTCTACTATGCACTCAAGAACCTGTTTCAAATGCCTGGTGGAATTAATTGTCTCCTGCTCTCGCTCCTTCATCAATGTCCTGTGCCCTGAGAGCTCCTTAGGGATCTTCAGTGTCACCGCTCCTGCCGGCGCCCCCTTTGGTGAGGGCCTGAGTGATGGTGCTGAGGGCTCTGCCTGCCAGTTTCTGAGACCCCTGGTTCAGGACTCTGCAAGTGCTGATGGTGCTGAATTCTGCACTCAAGTGGGGTGCATGCCACCCTCCCCATTCTGCACAGCATCTAGACCCAGGGGCAGCCTGCCTGGACCTCACATCTCTGAGTCCCCGGAACTAGCAGCTGCCCTCTGTAGTCCTCTCCATAGGGCTGGGCAAGAAACAGGCCTGTGAAGTCCTCAGGATTCCCCGTTTCTGGAATCCAACACTGAGGACCTCGCTCGATGCAAAAGGTGAGGGTGGGCAGTCTCACTGACACCCAAACAAACAGCCCCTTGTCTTCAGTTAAAACCAGCGCCCTTCATAATAGTTGAAAGGTGGATAACCGGGCTTGGTGGCTCAGCCTGTAATCCTGCGCCTTTGGGAGACTGAGGTGAGTGGATTGCCTGAGCCCGTGGGTTCGAGACCCGCCTGGGCAGCGAGACCTCATCTCTACAATAAATTAAAAAATCAGCCGGGCGTGGCAGCGCATGCCTGTAATTCTGGCTACTTGGAAGGCTGAGGCAGAAGGATCGCTGGAGCCCAGCAGGTCGAGGCTGCAGTGGCCAGGAGCGGCCACTGCACTCCAGTCTGGGTGACAGAGTGAGACTCCGACTCAAAAAAAAAAAAAAATGAAAGGTGGAAGCAACCCAGGTGTCCACTGACAGACGAATGAATAAACAAAATGTCATACAATAAACACAGAGAATATTATTCTGCCTCAAAAAGGAAGGAAATTCTGACTCATGCTACAACTTGGATGAACCTTCAAGACATTATGATGCATGAAATAAGGCAGTAACAAAAGAATAAATACTACATGATTCCACTTACAAAGGGAGGATCCAAAAAACTTGTAATTTATTTATTTATGTATTTTTTAAATTATTTTGTTTTAAAGATGTAGGGTACAATTCAGGATTAGGTGTACAAGTGGTCATAATACAGGTAAAACTTGGATCTATCTTTGGTCCCCACTTTGCCTGGTTTGAGATCAGGTACCCTTATTAATGTAGCAAAACCTCAATTTCTCAAGCAACTCATCTTTGACAAAGACTCCAACAACAATCACTGGGGAGAGGAGAACCTATTCAGTAAATGGTGCTGGGAAAACTGGCTGACCATGCGCAGAAGAATGAAGCAGGACCCCTACCTATCACCATACAAAAAAAATCAACTCCAAACGGATCCAAGACCTAAATGTGAAATCCCAAACTTTAAGAATCTTAGAAAATGCAGGAGACACCCTTACAGAAATCACGATAGGCAACCAATTCCTGATCAAAATCCCAAGAGCCCATGCCATAAGAAAATTGTGTATTCTTTCATGTTTAAACTCCAGTCACCTTCAAGGTACTTTCTCTTTGATGCAGTACACCTTTTGAGATGCTTTTTCCACTGCTCAAAACAGTTTTTAAACTTGTTTAATTTGATGCCTTTTAGTGCTTCTGTCATTCTGCGTTTCATCTCTTCCACGTTGGCAAAACATTTCTCTTTGAGGACTTTTTTTCATCTGGGGAAACAAAAGAAAGTTGCTCAAGTCGGGCTCGGTGGCTCAGCCTGTAATCTCACGCCTTTGGGAGGTTGAGGTGAGTGGATTGCCTGAGCCTGTGGGTTTGAGACCCACCTGGGCAACTTGGCGAGACCTCATCTCTACAATAAATCAAAAATTAGCCGAGCGTGGTAGCATGCGCCTGTAGTTCCAGCTACTTGGAAGGCTGAGGCGGAAGGATCGCCGGAGCCCAGCAGGTCGAGGCTGCGGTGGCCGGGAGCGGCCACTGCACTCCAGTCTGGGCGACAGAGTGAGACTCCAACTCAAAAAAAAAGAAAGTTGCTCAAGGCAAAATCCGGTAAATAGAGAGGGTGGGGCACCAGGGTCATGACAGTTTTCGGTCCAAAACTGCTGAACACTCTGCTTGATGTGGGCAGGTGTGCTGGTAAATTACCAATCATGAAATGGGCAAACATGGTGAAAGAATCTCTCAAAAAAATTTACTGAGGCCAAACTCAGTCTCTCACAACTACACTAGCTGGTACATGGATGCCGATGTGTTCCTAGAACACTTACTTAGTGGAGAAAACCCATACTACAAGGGGCTCACCCTCCAAAAGACAATTCCAGGGTTTTTTGTGTCCCCCACACCCCTTACCGCCCTGTATATCAGGCACCTAGAGTAGTCAAATTCATAGAGATAGAAAACAGAATGGCAGCTGCAAGGGGTGGGAAGAAAGGGAATGGGGAGTTGTGTGATGGGTATGGAATTTTAGTTTTATAAGATGAAAAGAGGTCTGTCGAAGGAGAGTGTTGATGGCTGTACAACCGTGTGAATATACTTAGGACCACTGAACCGAATACTTAAAAACTGTGGAGAGTGTAAATTTTATGTGATGTGTGTTTTGCTATATACACATTTTTAAAAAACCCAACACCCTCTTGCATATCCACATCCTGGGGAGACCTGCAGGGCCTTGACAGGAAGATGTCCCTGTGCCTTGGGCTGTGGCTCGTGGCAGCACACTCAGATTCCCTAGGGAGACGTGAGAAGAGATTGTGTCAAGAGGCCAGATGGCAGGGCTGAGCAGCAGATACTGTGACGAGGCAGGAGGAGGGGACCCCACGGCTCATCCTGCCCCACACACCTCACTCAGCCATGGACAGGGCCAGGCGGCAGCAGGCACTGATCCTGCTCCCCACTTGCCTCGCCCTTTCCTTCTCCCTCACTGCCGTAGTCAGCAGCCACTGGTGTGAAGGGACCCGGCGGGTGGTGAAGCCGCTGTGCCAGGACCAGCCGGGAGGGCTGCACTGCATTCACTTCAACAAGGGTAATGGCAGTGATGGCGGCATGGATGCTGGCAACCAGGCTGTCCAGTACATTTGGGAGCTGGGGGACGACAAGTTCATCCAGCGCATGTTCCATGTGGGGCTCTGGCAGTCCTGTGAGGAGAGCCTCAACGGCACAGGTGAGTGTGGCCTGCAGGTTCTGGGGATGACAGGTGCAGGGTGGTGCAGGGGCTCTGGAGTCAGGCAGCCTGGGTTTGAATCCAGCTGTCCACTGACTGTCTAATGTATTCTTGAACAAGTCCTTTCACCTCTCCGAGCCTTAGTTTTCTCGTCTATAAAATGGAAATGATAGCAGTACTTATCTCCAAGGGTTAAGTAAAGACTAAATGACTGGGTTCATATCAAACACCTGCAACAGTGTCTGACATGTTTCAAATGTTTATTAAACATTGGCTTTTACCATCTGTTATTATCACTCAATGCCTGGCATTCAAAATCCTTTGGGAATCAAAGGTGGCCCCACTCAACTCTAAGATGCATCCCTGTTATTTCTCCTGCATTTGTAACAGTCTTGGAACAAATCTTTCAAATCAGAGTATTTTTTCACCTCAGAAAGACCTGAGGAGAAAAGAATTTGACTCTTTGATATTAGACAGCCTGGACGTAAGCCCATGCTCAGGGCCAGGATACTCTTCTCTTTCTGCTTAGGAAGAAGAACCTCTATGGGTGGAAAAAGGAGGACTCCCTCACCAGTCTTCATTTTTCTCCTGACCTCAGGTTTATGACATTAAATTTCTTGTACAACTTTTTACTTTTCCTGAAGTTTCTGGTTGCCTTCTATTTTCCCTTCCTCATAGCATTATAAAAAAATTTTTTTAAATGCATAAGTAAAAGGCAACAAGAACAAACCCTATGGTATGCTGCATGCCCTTTCCTCGACCCCTACCAGTGGTGGCCTCCAAGGGACTGTGCTCAGTCCTACCCTCCCATGCATCCAGGTCAATGCCTGTGACCTTTGCTTTAAGTGTGATGCACACACTGCAATGGTGCCTGAAGCTAAGACTACTTAAAGATCTCCCTGATTCCTCTTTTCTTAGAGAATGCTATTTTCCTATGACTCTATTCTCTACCTTCATGGACAGATGCAGGAGGCTCATGTCCCAGCATTCTGGAGGGTTCCCAAGAAAGTCTCAGATTTCTGGTTTGTAAACTGTAGCCACAATATGCATAGGCAAACTGCTTAGGAAATTGCATTTCCTTTTCGAGTCCCCATCTGAGAACTGCCTACAGTATTTCTATTTATAGCTATATATGTGTCACATCAGTTATCAAATGTATTGCCCAAAGAGTTTGTTAAAAAATCCAAGTTCCCTGTCCTAGAAGTTCTAATTTAATAGGTCTACAGTGGGGTCTAAAAATCTGCATTTTTAAAGTAGTTTTAACCAAAGTAATATTTATACATAGACAAGAGACACTCATTTTGAAAGGTTAATAAGAAAATTCAACAGTCTCCTGCCATTCCCTCTCCATAACTTAGTCCCACTTTACTCTTGTTTCTTCTGGTATTTGGTTTCCATGTCTTTTAAAAATATGCTGACATTGCTATGTCTTCATCTTAGACATTATCAACTTTGAGTAATAATAAATAGGATATAACTTTCTCACACCATGACATTCCACATGCCTTTCACCATTTAAAAAACAAATTTGTACTGCTGTATTATTTAAATCAACAGACCCAAAATTTACTTGATTATATCTATGTTGTTCATTATAGTGTCAAAATTGTTGCTATGGCTACATTTATTACTGTGTAGAGCTTTTTGCTTTTCCCGGAGTTTTTCATTGCCTTTTTATTTCCCATTCTCATAGCATTAGTATATTATTCCTCTGAAATCTATTCTATCTGTATTTCTTTTTTTTTTTGAGTTGGAGTCTCACTCTGTTGCCCAGACTGGAGTGCAGTGGCTGCTCTTCTGGTCACCACAGCCTCGACCTGCTGGGCTCCGGTGATCCTTCCGCCTCAGCCTTCCAAGTAGCTGGAATTACGGCATGCACTACCACACCCGGCTGATTTTTTGATTTATTGTAGAGATAAGGTCTCACTGCCCAGGCAGGTCTCGAACCCATGGGCTCAGGCAATCCACTCACCTCAGCCTCCTAAAGGCGCGGGATTACAGGCTGAGCCACCGAGCCCGGCTCTATCTGTATTTCTAATGTGCCCCCTTCATGATTAGGATACACACTTAAGTCAGAGAAGTATACCCCAGAGTACAGCAAAGCCCTCTGGAAAGAGGGGATTCAGCAGAGTGTGGAGTGAATTCACTAATAACCATTTCCACATCAGGCATAGGGTTAGGACAGTGGAAATACTCAAAGGAGAGTGAGCCCTGGTGTTGAAGGCTAAAGATCTAGTAAGAGAGACTTAAGAGTAAATAAATAAATGAGGAAAAATATGACAATGGTTATAATAAAGATCCCTCTGTGGTATGGAAATGGAAAGGAAGGAGAGGTTATTTACAGCTCGAGCATGGGGAAGGCCTTATAAAGGAGGCAGCCACTGTGCCAGGCCTATAAGTTTGTGATTTTAATAGATGAAGACTGGGGATAAGGACTTTCAAGGCAGAGGGAACTGAGTGAGTCAAGATCTGAGGCAGCATAGCTCAGATATTTGCATCAGAACACAAAGCAAGGGAGAAGAAGAATCCTTTCCAGGAAAGGGGTCTGGTTGTAGAAGAACTTAGCTCGAGGGGCTCTTTCATGTCAGAGATAGCTTCTCCTCCCTGCAACATGGTCACTCCAGTGCAAGGAATTGAGAAAGACATTTCCTAGAAAGGAAAGCCTCACTGGAGAAAATTGGAAGCTTACTATTTGTAATAAGAAAGGAAGGTAGGGTCAGAGTAGAACCTGAAATTGAGGACAAGAGTTAGCCAATTACATGTGGGAGTTGCTTCCTCCTTAACCAAGGAACTGGGTGGTGGTGGTGGGGGGGAGAACCTACATGGGCTGGACTTGAGGAATGGGTGGAATTGGATATTCATGGAGCACTAGAAGCAGCTACCTGCATATGCTGTGTGTCCTACATAGTCACACAAATACTACGCAGTTAGATGATATGAAGGTTCTCAAGGTTTCTGATGAAAAATTGTTATCCAGCTTGTGGCGCTGGCATGGTCTTTTCAGCCTAAAACAGGGGTTGAAAGCAGAGGTTTAAAAAAAATGTGTGAGACTCTTTATTTAAAAGAAGTCTCCTTGGCACTTTTGCTAACCCCCCGCGTGTTTATTTCTCTCTCTCTCAAACACACACACACACACACACACACACAAGTCTTCACCTGGATCACACTACTGAAGGGTTTTTCTTTTTCTTATATTGTCAGGAACACATGTTGAATTCTGAAGGTTGGTGTTCACAATGATTCATGGGTAATACCAAGGATAAATAAAGGATGCATTTCTTGACCTCTCTTCATTCTCTTTCTGTTGCTTATAACAGAATACCTGAAACTGACTAATTATAAAGAAAATAAATTTAGTTCTTACAATTAAGGAAGCTGAGAAATCCAAAGTCAAAGGGGCACAACTGGTGACAACCTTCTTGCTGGTGGGGACTCTCTGAAGAGTCCCAAGGTGGTACATGGCATCACATGATGACAGGGATAAGTGCTAACAAGATCTTTCAGGTCTCTCTTCCTCTTTTATAAACCACCAGGTCCACTCTCATGATAACTCATTAATCCATTAACCCATTAATCCACTCACAAGGACAAAGACCTCATGACCAATCATCTCTGAAAGTTCTCACCTCTTAACACTGCCACACTGGGGATTAAATGGAACATGAGTTTTGGTGGGGACATTCAGCCCATAACAACCCCTTTTTGATTTATGCACAACTATGTTCTTGATGTCAGGACAGAAAAAGACCTTAACAAGTGCCTCCCTGGATGTTTTAAGGATTATGCCACAGAGATGCATTTTGAGATGCTCTTTATAAACATAATCAAAAAAGAGTTTGATAGTCAAACAAATTTGGAAAATATTATAGTTTCTTCTTGGAAATTCACAATGTAGATTAGCACCTCGAAATCTCTGAGAAGTCCCACAATAAAGAAGTTAGTTTAATATTACATGTCCCTGTGTTTCTCAAAATATGTTGACCACAGAAGAAACTTTTTTAACATATAAAAGGGAATAATATTCTGTGAGACTATTGATCTGTGGAACATGCTTTTGGAAAAGCTGGCCTATAACAAAAGAGTCATTTTACAGGTGGGAAAACTGTGTTCTAGAGGTAAAAGTGCCCCTGGAAGACTATACAGATGTACTAGATACGATGGAGCTGGGCAAGGAACTCAAATTGCTTAACTCTTAGCCCTGACTTTTCCTGCTACCTCACAATGCACAAAACTTAACTGGAGGGTAACAACTCTTATAATTATCAGTGAATAATTCTGTACCCATCAAAGTGAAAAAAAAGACTCTCCTCACATTCTATATCTTACTTAACATAATAAGGTCATCCAGGTACATTAGGGTCTCTAAACATTGTTATCACTTTATTAAGAAGGAAGAAAGGGCTGGGCTTGGTGGTTCAGTCTGTAATCCCAGCACTTTGGGAAGCTGAGGTGAGTGGATTGCCTGAGCCCATGGGTTCGAGACCCGCCTGGGCAACTTGGTGAGACCTCATCTCTATAATAAATTTTTAAAAAAACTAGCCGGGCGTGGTAGTGCGTGCCTGTAATTCCAGCTACTCGGAAGGCTGAGGCGGAAGGATCACCAGAGCCCAGCGAGTCGAAGCTGCGGTGGCCGGGAGTGGCCACTGCACTCCAGTCTGGGCGACTGAGTGAGACTCCAACTCAAAAAAAAAAAATAAAGGAAGGAAGAGGGACATCTTCCCCACAACACCTTTCCCCACCAAAAGCATTATCACCTCCGTGTGTTGCAGGATGCCCCTAAAGCAAAAAAATTTAGAATTAAATTTTTACCCAATCATAAATAGATACCAAATATGTTAGATAGAGGGCAAAACAAAAGCTATACATCAGGAGTCACAAACTCCAGCGCCTATAGGAAGTAGTAACAAAAATGGGTGAAGCAGGGCTGCTGGGAATGCCAATGACCTTGAACCTTCTTGCCTCAGCTAAAGGGGTCAGCCTCTGGCTCAGCTCAGTTTTGTGGTCATGTGCACTTGTAAGCGCGATATAGCATGATCAGATCCTCTGATTTTTCCAGGGAAGTAAGATATTTGGATTTCTTTGTAAAATTTCTGAATTTTAAAATTTCTCTAAGATGTCACACAAGCCAAAGAAATCATGCCTGCTACAGGGTGTAACTGGGGCTAACGGTTGGAGATTGCTCTATGCAGATGTCTGCCATCTAGTCTAATTTGTCACAAATGCCTGGGAGATTTGGGACATAAGAAAGAAAAGCGTTCAGACTGGAGGTTAATGTGAAGAAATCCACACAATGCTTTGGAGAAAGGGTTGGGAGGGGCGGTGAGCTGAGTAGAGCTGGCAGTGAGGACGTCAGTCTGGAGAGCGTGATCCTCGCACTAAACAAGTCTAGGAAAGGGGCTTCTGGGTGTTCGCCACTCCAGATCTGCTGCCCCACAGTGCCTTCCTGGGTTTTTTCCTTCTGAATTGTCTCCATCTCCCTAAAACTGACCCTGCAGGGAAGCTCTTATCCGGGGTGTCATTTCCGAACACCCTCTGCACAAGCCACCTCCAGGAGTTCTGTCCTTTCTTCCCAATGTCTGGAACGCCCTTAAAAGGAGACCACGCCTTTTATTATACACTAGGAAATGAAGGTTTGACATGAAAATTCCTGGCCAAGGCAGTACGTAGACTAAATGTTTTTTTCCTTAGGTGAGCCCATAATCAACAAAATGTGTTGATTTCAGATTCTATGCTGTTCTGCTGAATTCAAAAAGTTCAAGGTGGGTGGGGGGTGGAGGTTGGGAGCAGGGGGAGAACAGGCAGATGGGGGATACCAGAGTGAAGCACACAGGACTTGGACTCCACTTCCTAGGGCGGGCTTGCTGTGCCACTTGGCCGCAGAAGCACTCAAGCTATGTAACACCCGCCTCTCTGGCTTCATGGGATTTATAAAGATTTTTTCACTTAATCCCACTGGCTTTATTCAAAAGGAACACTATTTCTGAGGATTCATATTAATCAAAGGGGTCACTGTGGTCTGACTCTCTGGGCCCAAGCTAAAATCACCCTTCTAAGCTATTGTGAATTCTCCTAATCTCCTTGCCTGGCCTCCACTGCCTTTTTTCCCAGCCCTGGTTCTGAACTGGCCTCATCTTTATTCCTGTTGAAATAAAGCTTTCTTTAGAGGACAAGCTAAACCCTCACTCCTCCGTGCATTAGCAGATGGTGTTGTGGAAAAAGGCACTGAGTCTGTCTCAGGTGGGAAACCCTGGTTTTCATTTCCTCAGTCTATTAACCTGTTTGATCCTGGCCTCCAAGTCGGTAGAGATACCTGAAATTGTCTTTATTGATAATTAAACACACAAAAATGCATAAGACAGTTCACAAAATACTTTTACAACTTTCTCATCAGAGAGCTTTTATTATACCCATTTTGCCGATGAAGAAAGTAAGGCTCAGAGAGGTCAGGAAACCAGGCCTTGTGGATTTAAATGCCATATGTTGCCCATGATATCTACCTGCTGCTTTTGCTGCAGGCCTGACTCAGGAGAGGATGGTTAGGACCTTATGTGGTCACGTGAAAAAAGGTGCTGACCAGCCCCAAAGTGCTCTGAGAGAGAGCAGGCTATGAGTACTGAGGTTTCCCAATGCTTTGGGGACTTCCCTGGTAGAACTGGGGAGACACAGATGGTTTTGTTACCACTATGGCCGCAATACTGCTGCTGCTCCTGACATCAGAGAATCAACCAGGAAAATCATCCAACCGCATTCATCCGAAGCCGACTTAATTAAGATGCAGGCCACTGTGACTGCACAGGAAAAAGCGGGTCCCTGATCCTGATGCCCTTGGCTGCAGGTTGTGTAAACACTCTTCTTCCCAAAGCTCAGCAAAAGTGTGGGGGAGTGAGACCAAGGGTACTTGGAATTTTACAAGTATGAGCACAGCAGGTCTTGAGGTTTATGAGCTCAGTAGACATGTACTGCCAAAAGCATGTGCCTGCTCATATGTGTGGTCCTTTCCATGTGTCATGGATGGAATGTTTGTGCCCCATCCCCAAATTCATATGTTGAAACCCTAATTCCAATGTGATGGTATTTGGAGCTGGAGCCTTTGGGAGGTAATTAAGTCATGAGGGTGGAGCCTGCATAAATGGGATCAGTGCCCTTATGTGTCTAGCTGGTTCTCTTTCTGCCACGTGGGAACGCAACAAGAATCTCTCTGCAACCTAGACAGCCCTCACCAGAACACAACCATGCGGGCACCCTGATCCCAGCCTTCTAGCCTCCAGAACTGCAAGAAGTAAATTTGTGCTGTTGACTAACCACCCAGTCTATAGTAATTTGTTATAGCAGCCCAAACCGACAAAGACAACATATAATTCTGATGAGGAGGAAGGAGAATGCTGGGTTGCACTAAGGAACCAAAAAGATGAGCTCTGTGTTGGAAGGTCAGGTTGATGGAAAGAGGACATAACAGCTAAGAAGAGGAAATAGGGAGCTATTGTGAGTTATTGGAGAGGAAAGAAGTTACCTGGGATTTTCCCTCCTATAAGAGAAAGACATTTTTGAGGTCTAAAGAGACTCCCCAAATTTCCTCCCATTCCTGGAAACTTCCGGCAAAGGTAGCTGATGTGATCCTTGACCTTGGGGTACTCAGAGTCTAGAAATTATGATTCCTGCTAACCACAGGCAAAAAGACCCCTGTAGAATTGATTTTATTTCAGTAAGTTTTAAGTGCTTATTAGCCATGATACTTGCTGTCCTATATATTGTTTCATGTAACCTTCAAAGCAAGGCTAATGTGGGAACTATCTAACCTATCTCAGTGATGAGAATGCCATTCCTTTGAAGAGTCCATGAAAAATGCGCCATCGATTTCACACCTTGCTCTGTTTTCACTCCTACCAGACTATTGGGAGCAGCTCCCTGCATCTCAGGCATCTTTGTATCCTCTGGCCCCTTTCCTGCTCTTTCCTGGATAGCATTAAGTCAGTGATGTAGCGAGACAGCATTGGGCCCGGCCACCGCAGACCTAAGCTCTAACACTGAAACTGCCTTCACCTGTGTTGTCTTGTGCAAGTTCATTTCCCTCCGAGGTCCTTGGACCCACTCTAAGGGATGAACCAGGTAATTTATCTGCCTCCTCCCACTTGACAGTTTGTGATTCTATTATATTTGGGGCTGATGTGTAAGTGGAGAGAGTGGGGCACTCCACTGGGACAGGACCCCAGAGGGTAACATACCATGGTCTCAATTCTCCATCTGTCACTCCAGATCAGAATCTGATTACATCTGCATATCAAGTGAACATCCACGAACTTAGCGCTTTCAAGAGAACTACATCTCTAAGGCACAAGCCTTTTCACAGGATTGTACAACATGACAGATGACACTCACATGCAAAGAACACCCCCCAACCCTGGAGCACGTAAACAAGTCTGGTGGTGGTTGGTGAGT
Organism: Cephalopachus bancanus; assembly: GCA_027257055.1. NCBI lineage: Eukaryota > Metazoa > Chordata > Mammalia > Primates > Tarsiidae > Cephalopachus > Cephalopachus bancanus. The sequence goes on from JAPVLO010000052.1 coordinate 6,301,363, forward strand.
AGTGGGTTCCACCCAATATCTGGTACACACATAGTGACTTCTCTTCTTTCAGAGTCAAAAAAAGCATGATGGAATGCAAGAGACAGGCCAACTTGCAATGCTAAGGGACCTGGTAACAGACATGGTTCTCAAAGCTGCTCTAATTCATTTTTAAAAATTGTTGCCAACTTTGATAATTTCCCTTTAACCATAAACAAATTATTTGAGACTCCCTGGTCTTAGACTTGCATTATCAGTTCAGATGGGCTAGATTATACCACAATAACAAACACCACCCCCTCCAACATCCCAGTGGTTTAAACCAACAAATTCACTGATAGCTCATTCTATATGTACTTTTCAGGTTGGAAGGGGGTTTCTCCTCATTGCAGCCATTCAGAGACCCAGGCTGGTGAAGCCTCCTTCTTGCCATATGCTTCTGTGATCACAGAGCGAGGGAACAAGAATTGGGTAAAAAATACATTGACTCAAAGCTGGGCCAGAAGTGGCCCTTCTCATGTCTGCTCCCAGTTCATTGGCCAAAGAAAGTCACATGGCCAAGCCAGAGTTCAATAGGCTGCTCCCACAGAATGAGGTACTTCATGACTGTGAGCAATAAAGCTGTCTGTCACACTTCACATTCCTTGTTCAAAATGAACTAGGAACAGTTAAGGGACTAGAAACACCACATGTCCCCTAATTGTGAAGTTCAACCCTACTTATGGATGTATTCTCTTTGTCTTTTAGATGAAAAGTGTAGGAGTTTCCAGAGTGTAGTACCAGCTGAAGAACAAGGTAAAGTACCTTACTCATGCTCTGTCCACCAGCAGTCTTCACAATTTGGGCAATTCTTATTGTTTTATTGAGAGTGGGAGGAAAATGAAGGTGTTAGTGATGGTTTTTTTCATTGTCAAGTCCAAAAGCTAGAATCACAGGCTCTTTGTATGTGCCCTACAGTCAGTGGTGACTGACAAGTGTTTAATAATCAACTTTGCAGAGGGAAGGGGAAGCCCTGATTGGCAGTGTTTGCCATTTTCTGTGGTGTAAATCTTCCCACTGTGGCCAACTTGTGACTCTCAATGCAAGGTGAATGCAGAGGTGGGAAGAGATAAGCTCTGGCACACCACTGCCTACCACAATTTTCCTTCTCTCCAACACTCAGAATTTGTAATTACTTGCTTAGTATCTGTTCTCTCAGTTGGAATAGAGGTTTGCTGGAGGCATGGGTTACATCCATTTCATTCATTGCTGTGTCCCCAGGACCTAGCTTGCCTCATAGTAGTCCTTTACAAATATCAGTTTCCCTTCCTGTCCTCTCTCTCCACTCCTCTCCCCATCCAGCACAGTTCCTTGAGGCCACGGGTGGGATCCCATCCAGAGGGTAAACAAATGGCTCACACAGAAACAAACGAGGTTTTGGTACTTCCAGACAGAGCTCTTCAACTCTCAGTCTCCTCTGCCCATGTTTAAGTTTGTGTATCTTTTTCTTTAAACAAGCAAATATAATGTCTTCTGGTAGAATCAAAACAGCATGTTAGCATTTGAACTGGGACATGGAGAACCCCTAGCCTTGCTCAAGTCCTCACACCAGGGTTTTGCAGAGTTTTTTTTCCCTCTCAACTATTAGCAATCCTTGCAAATGTCTCTTTCAGGTCTGAGGAGTACCCTTTCATTGCCAACCTTCCAAGATTCAGCAGAAGCACCTCTAATTTTTATTCCAAGGTGCCTGGTTTTTTATGGTTTGTTTTAGAAGTGAACATTTCAGTACTCTGAATGCCCAGCATTTCCATCATCCCTTTCTTTTGCAGGTGTTTTGTGGCTGTCCATCGGGGCTGAGGTCCTGGATATCCTTCTGATATTGATAAGTGCCATCCTCCTGGGCTCCGGAGTGAGTTGTTGCAGCTCTGGTTTAAACTGGCTCAAGATGGATGCCTCGGTGGCCATTCTCATGGTACTGGCAGGTACTGTGCAATGGCATCCTAGAGCAGGCTGCCCCACATAGAATGCAGAGTTCAGACTGAGCACACCCATCACCAAAGAACAGGCTGGCTCTTTCCTGTCAATGACCAGTTGAGCAGGACAGCTGGTCCCCCGAATAAGTCACTAATTAATCCCACTGGGTGGAGACAATGTTCTTCAGGTAACTGATGAAAAGGTAGACACAGATGGAAAGTGAAATTTTTCCATATGTCTTTATCACAACCAGAGTAGCAGGTGCACTGGCTCTGAGAACTGAAATTGCCTCATTGAATACAGTGGTTAGACGTGAGTCCCTGGAGGAATCCTACCCAGGTGCGATGTCTCCTTGATGATTGTGTGACTCCAGGCAAGTTATTTAACTTCTCCAAGACAGAAAGTTATAAAACATCTAAAAAAACTTTGGTGATTACTAAATAAGTGTTCACCTAGTATGTAATAAGTACTCAATTATGGTAGATTTAAAAAATTATTATCCAAGTTTGGTATAAATCTTCCATAAAGAACTCCTTTTTTTTTAGTTCTACTCCTATATTCTCCAAAAAACCTTTAAAGCAACTTAGTTTGGTCTCCTAAGTAGACCTTTTCACAAAGAAAGAATTCTGAACAAATGACTTCCTTCAGTTCATCTAGCTGGAGACACCAAGCTTTGTTAATACTATCTCAGTCCGATTTGTACATCATTTCTTGATAAGCATCACACATCTTTCCCAAGTCTTTTTTCTTAATTGCTCTTTTTTTTTTTTTTTTTTTGAGTTGGAGTCACACTCTGTCACCCAGACTGGAGTGCAGTGGCCACTCCCGGCCACCGCAGCCTCCACCTGCTGGGCTCCGGCAATCCTTCAGCCTCAGCCTTCCAAGTAGCTGGAATTACAGGCATGCGCTACCACACCCGGCTGATTTTTTTATTTATTATAGAGATGAGGTCTTGCTGCCCAGGCAGGTCTCGAACCCGCAGGCTCAGGCAGTCCACTCACCTCAGCATCCCAAAGGCTGGGGATTACAGGCCACCAAGCCCAGCTCTTAATTGCTCTTTTAATTTAATTTAATTTTATTTTATTTTATTTTTTGAGATGGTGTGCCTTTGTGTTTCCCAAACTGATCTCAAATTCCTGAGCTCAAGTGATTCTCCTGCGTTAGCCTCCCAAGTAACTTGGATTACAGGTGCACACCAACTGTGCCCAACTCTCCCAAGTCTTATGTCAGAGAATAGAATAAAATCCAATTTCTCCATCTTCCTGGCAAAGAACCAGGTCATGAATTCTTGGAGACTCCTGCCCAGATCCTGATAGGTCCTCCTGATTGTGAGAAGTCCTCTTTCTGGATGTCTCTTCAGTTCCAACTGTGGAAACAAAATGTCAGGTGGAATGTCTAAGAATGTATATGTGCAAATATATCATGAGGACTTTAATGGATGCTAGAGAGCTCCTTGTGGTCAACTTATGCACAGAAGAGAAGCTCTTCCATCCTGTTGGGTTCCCAACTGTGGCTCACATAGCTTTTTTTGCACAGGGCTCCTAGGCATGGTGGCCCACATGATGTATACAACCATTTTTCAAATAACTGTGAACCTTGGGCCAGAAGACTGGAAGCCTCAGACGTGGGACTATGGCTGGTCATATTGGTAAGTTTCCAGGTCATGGTGCTGAAGTCCTGATGGACCAGGAGAGTTGTAGCCTGTCTGTAGCCCAGTTTCCTTATTTGTAAAATGAATATACCTGCATCAAATGTTTTTATAGGGATTGAAAGAGATTCTGTTTATAAAATGCTCAGCATATAGTAAGGTCCTCAAGAAATGGAGGCGCTATTGTTCCATTCTTAAACACAACATGAGGGAAAGTGTCCTGATCTATAACTTCTATTAAATACTTCATGACGGGAAACCCAGACCATTTCTTTTTAAAAAAATTTTTGTAATTAAAACGTTTTTCTTGCATCAGGGTCTCACTCTGTCATCCAAACTGGTGTGCAGTGTCACAATCACAGCTCACCACAGCTTTGACCTTCTGGGCTCAGGCAATCCTTCTGCCTCAGCCTCCCAAGTAGCTGGGACTATAGGCATGTACCACCATGCCCAGATAATTTTGGGTTGTTTTTTGTAAAAATGAGGTCTCCTTATGTTGCCTAGTCTGGTCTCGAACTCCTGGGCTCCAGCTGGCCTGCCAAAGTGCTGGGATTACAGGTATGAGCCACCTCATCTGGCTCCAGTCCCTGTTTCTAATGCAAAGACAAGGTCATGACATGCAAGTTCTGCCTCTCACCTAAAGACTTGACTACATCATACAAGACCGTGGAGGGTTCTCCTTGATGTGGACCTCTGAAGTGTATTGTATCTTAAAAATAGATGTACATATAGTTACATTTTCATCTTACATAACAACCTCTTATATGACTTTCCCCTCTGTAAAACAGATAACACTTTCAGGGCTCACTCCCTCATCCTGCTATTCTAGGATTTGGTGAACACATCTGTGTTACTGTGATCCATATGCTTCATGATTTGTTAGATTTTGAACCTTCTTAGTCTTCATTTTCACAGTCTGAAGATGTTAATTTTTACAAATGCTTTGCTGTACACCCTTTCCTCCACCTGTTTGTCACTTCAGCTGCCTCCCTCTGAACTGATGCCACGGGTTCTGAGGGGTTATCACCAACACTGTGCACAGCTGAGCATAGGTGCAGCAGAACTTAGGTGAATGGTAGGTGGATTCTCAATGGTGGCCAATTTGTATGAGCTCCTATAGCTGTGGATGGAAGCAAATCCCAAACACCAAAAGAACCTGAAGAATGGTCTGTTTGTTTGCAAAATCGTTTTGGTTTTGTTTCCTATTAATTTTGATTATTTAATTTTTAATAAAAGAAATATATGCAACCAGTTTTTAAAAATCAAGTAGTACTAAGCATAGCAATCTATCGTTTCCATCTTCTCCTCACTGCCACCCTTCTGATACTGACCAGGTTCATTCTGCCCTCACAGTTAACCAGTCACTATGATGACAGGTTTCGCAAAAGAGACAAAATCTATTCACAGGGCGGCCCAGTGGGAGAATAGTTCTCGAATCTGCACCTCTCACCAAAGATAAAGTTTAGGGATTTTTATGGGTTACAGAAGCAGAGTGGCCTAAGGTCTAAGGCGAGGGGAAAGTTGATTGGCAGTGGGGGAAAATGAAGTCTATCGGTGATCTGCACAAGTGTAGTCAGGGTTCATGGCTATTCATAGGATGCACGTTCAGAAAATGGTGTCATTAGCATGATCTGAAGGTGGCGTTTTTGGCACTCTGACCTCAGAAGGCCACCCCTTAGGCATTTGCACAGACCCAGTTAAAGGGTTAGTGGCTTCAACCGGTTTGAACTGGACAGAAGCTTTCCCCCAAGTTCCTAAAAAATAATAATAATAACCTAAGCAACCATTACCATGATGACATATACACATCAGAAATGTTATCTGTAAGGAAGCCTGTGAAGGTTAAATTACAGTGTTTAGTAACATGGCTTTTAGCAATATGGGCTAAAATGATGACAAAAACAAGTGACCAAAAGCAAGCAGGCAGGTTAAATTTGGTGGACCTAATCAGAGTGGCCCCTTGGTTTTACTTCCAACCCTCTGAAAGCCTTCAGTCTTCCTGCGGTATTCCAGACTTACAGCTGTCTAGAGCTGTCATCATGAGATTTCCCTATGTTGCTTCATTATGTTGGAGCATATTTCCTGAGTCACATTTGTTATTTTACTTCATTTCTATCCACGCTTTGTGAGAGCACAACCCCCAGTAGCTTTGTAAGAAAGGATTCAATAAGAGATCAATTATTTTATTCCTTGCATATCTGGAAATACATTTATTCAACACTCTATACTTGATTGATTATCTGGAGGAGTGCAGAATTCACTGTTGAAAATAATTTTAGAATTCTGAAGGTGCTGCTCCATTTTCTTCTGGCATTTATTGTTTCTGTCAAGAACCTAACACCATCTGGATTCATATGCCTTTGAAGGTGGTCTTGTATTCTTCTCTTTATTACTGGTGTTCTGAAATGTCATGAGGATGTCTCTTGGTGGGGTCTTGTTTTCTTCACATTTATCTTTCCTTCGTGTGCTTGGAGAGCCCTATAATCTGAATATTCATGTTCTAGAATTCTGAGAATTTTTTTCTTGTATTAGTTCTTTGATTATTTCCTCTCCTCAGTTTTCTGGTCTCTTTATAGAACACTCTTATTAGTTAGACATTAGGTCTCTTGGGTTAATTATCTAAACATTGTATTGCTTTTCTTGTATTTTCTATCCCTTTCTCTTTTTTGTTATACTTTCTGAAACATGTCCTTGACTTGTCTTCTAACTTGTCTATTGAATTCCTATTTTGGATCTTATTTTAATTTCTTTTTTAAAAAATTTTTATTATAAAGATTTGGGGTACATTTCAGGGTTAGGTATATAAACACTGATCATGCAGGTACCCCCTAGCAGTTTCCCTCAACTGCCAATTCCACTCCCAACCCCCAACAGTTTCCCACTACTGCCAATTGCTTTCTTATATATACCATTATAATTGTTCAAGGTCCGTTTATGAATGTGTTTTCTAGTTGTTCCTTTTAGGTAATATCCTGATTTTGCTTTACTGATGCAGCATCTTTCATACTCTTCTGAGGATATTAATCAAGGGGTTTCTTTTTGTTGCTGTTTTCTTTTGTTCCTTGTGTTCTCTCTTTCCTTTAGAATTCTCACCACCCTCTCCCCCTACTTTATTGTTAAAACTTTCCCCCAAATGTTGGTGTCTGTGACTATCGAGTCACATTAAGGATAACTGGGAGCTTTGGAACAGGGTTGGAATATTTTTTGTATGTGATTGGACATGGTATCATCTATTTTACTGGGGATTTCAATCCACAAAAATATACTCATATGCCAGCTTGTAGAGGCTCTTTTTCTGAAACCTTTCAGTGTCTTCAGAGGGGAATCATCTAGTATCTGAGGAAGCAGGGTAAGCTTGTATGCCTGGCTGATAGTTCTCAAGGTTAGGTTAGGAAAGAGGTGGAGAGCTTCCCACTCTGTATGAAAATTTTAATGCAGTCCTCTGTTTTCAGCTCAGCCCCTTTCCCCTGCCTTCCACTGATCCTGCTGTCTCACAATCTGGAGGCTTTCCTCCTATTTACCTTCTCCAGAGAATAAACCTTTGCTCTCTTGAGAGAAGAGGAGATTGGGAGGAAGTGTTTGTGGTAATGAGGAGACCTGGGGGCTCAACCATTCATATACAGACTTTTAACCAATAGCCTGATTTTGTTGGCCATATTTGTGCCTCAAAATGTTGAACCTGTCAAGGATTCAGCGGGGTTAATACAACAGACATCCTTCTTATCTTGTCAGTAGCCCTCATTGCAGACACTTTCTGCCCCACATCCTTCACTCTATGAATTAGTCATCCCTCTCCCAACCATATCCATCCTCTCGTATCTCCTCTCCAGTGCTCTTTACCCTTGTGTGTTCACATGAGTACACAATCCCTTTACTCTCACTTCAGTGGGAGTGTGGAGAGACGCAATGAGCCCTCAAAGTCATTCTTCCATTTAAACCCAGAAGTCCCTCTCCCTCACTTTTTTGATAATGTGCAGCATTTTATCAGACTTGGGATTTGCAGCAGCAAATTTGGCTGATGCCACCAGAAGACACTTGGAGAAATTCTCCTTCTCTTATGCTACATTGTACTAATAGCACAGAATACAGCATCCCCTGTGGACAATGGGAAATTGTTTCCCCAAAAAGATATTTTCTCACAGTCAGGGTTTACTTTATTTTCCCATATCTGTCCCATTTAAGCGAGTACAATCATTCACTGATGAAAACATTACGCGAGGTCAGGCCCAACCCAGAATCCAGGTGTGTCGCTGGTGAATGTGTACACAGCATTGGGAGGCAGTGGAGTCTAGCAAGTAAGCCAGCTGTCTCTGGAGTCCCAGGGTCTGGAGCCAAATCCAGGATGTCCCACTTTCCAAGTGGCGACTGTGGACAAGTTATATAACTTCTCTGTGTTTTGGCTTCCTCATATGGACAATGAGGATAAATATGTTTTCCCCCTCAGGGAATAAGTTGTGAGGTTAAATTAGATAATTTAGTGTTCCTCACAGCATCTGGCATACAATACTGTTAATTATCATTATTATTATCCATTTGGAAGTGTCTGTTTACCTCTAAGTTTTGTTTTTCTTCTCTAAGTTTGCTCCTTGTTCACCACCTAGCCCTTCTCTCTATCTTATAGTGATGCAAACATTTGAACGTCTTTGGTATAAAGTAGATGCTGGCCAGGCTCAGTTACTCAGTCTGTAATCCCACCACTTTGGGAGGCCAGAGTGAGTGGATTGCCTGAGTCTGCGAGTTCGAGACCAACCCAGGCAACTTGGCGAGCCCTCATCTCTATAATAAATAAAAAAATTAGCCAGTCGTGGTAGAGTGCGCCTGTAGTTCTAACTACTTGGAAGGCTGAGGCAGAAAGATCGCTGGATCCCAGCAGGTCGATGTTGGGGTGGCCATGAGCATGCCACTGCACTCCAGCCTGGGCAACAGAGTAAGACTCCAACTCAAAAATAATAATAAAATAAAGTAAATGCTAATTACCATGTTCCCAACATAGCGCTGGGTTCTATGAAGGATGAAAATTGTAGACCACCATGTCAGAATGTAGTGATCTTCCAGTCTGGATAAGGATATAAAAACAACAGTGTCAATGCCAGTGTCCTGGCTTAGAACCAACTACGTCAACAACAGTAGGTAACACTTACATGTAGCAGATACTTTCTTTGCTGAGCACTTCCCATGCATTGGCTCATTGAATTCCTCATAATAATCCCATGTGGCAGCATTGATGTTATTCTAATTTTACAGATGAGGAAACTGGTTCAAAGAAGTAAAGTAACCAACTCAAGGTCACACAGTTAATATGAGGTGGGGCCATGGTGCAAACCCAGCACGATGACTTCAGAACTTGTTATCATTTTTTTTTCTTCTGGGTCGGAGTCTCACTCTGTTGTCCAGGCTGGAGTGCAGTGGCACAATCATAACTCACCACAACCTCTAACTCCTGAGCTCAGGCAATCCTCCAGTCTCATCCTCCCTGGTTGGAACGATAGGCATGCACCACCACACCAGGCTAATTTTCTTTTTTTTTTTAGAGATGAGTTCTCACTATGTTGCCTAGGCTGATCTCCAACTCCTGGGCTCAAGCAATCCTCCCACCTTAGCCTCCCAAAGTGCTGGGATTACAGGCATAAGCCGCCATGCCTGACCAGAATTCTTTCTCTTAAACACCAGGTTAAACAACACATTGGTTAGTCTCTGGGATTTTTTGACCGAAGATCCAAATTGGGTAGAACCAAGAGCTGAATTTTTATCAGACTGGCCCCCACTAGAAGCTCTGGAATCACAGCCTTAGGCCCTTCCCTAACTGTGCCTTCTTTTGACAGCCTTGCCTGGGGTTCTTTCGCCCTCTGCATGGCTGTGTCGGTCACGGCCATGAGCAGGTACACAGCAGCCCTCCTGGAATTCACAGAGAAGCAGAGGGCACAGAAAGGCAGTCGGCACTCTCAACACAAATTCCCAGAACCTGAGGCTTTGAAGAATGCTTGGGAAACAGGAGCTGCTCCTCGCCCTACTGGACGTGCCCTCACAAATATTTCTGGGCACCTGCCACCAGGTGCTCCAGGAAAGGTGTCCATGTGCTAGCCAGTGTCCAAATCTGCACAGGCAAGCCAGCACTTGTATTTCCAATGAACACTACTTGGGTGGGCTTCAAAAGATTATTGTCCAGAAAAACCCTCCATCTCCATCCCCATCTTGCCCATCACTAAACACCTTCAGCCTCTGATTTCTCTTAAAATGCCAGTATCTTTAAGTGAGATAACTCTTATAGAAGATAGTAGTCATTGACATTCTAGTATAAAGGAGCTTTTTAAGCTTTCTTGACAATGAGTTTAGTAAGGATACCAAAGAAAGAGGGAACATGCAAGTACTAAGTGAGAAGAGAAACTGAAGAAAGGGGAAAGTCTTAAACTACAATGGGTGCAAAATGTGTTGCCCACACATGCTTGTTGACAGAAAAACCCAGAAAATTTTTTGTTTGTTTGTTTGTTTGTTTGTTTGTTTGGAGTTGGAGTCTCACCTAGTCGCCCAGACTGGAGTGCAGTGGCCGCTCCCGGCCACCGCTGCCTTGACCTGCTGGGCTCCGGTGATCCTTCCGCCTCAGCCTTCCAAGTAGCCGGAATTACAGGCATGCGCTACCACGCCCGGCTGATTTTTTGATTTATTGTAGAGATGAGATCTCACTGGCCAGGCGGGTCTCGAACCCGCGGGCTCAGGCAATCCACTCACCTCAGCCTCCCAAAGGCGTGGGATTACAGGCTGAGCCACCGAGCCTGGCGAAAATTTTTTTCTTTATTGACACAATAAAGTATGCGTGGCTATCTCTTAACGTTCTTTTTTATTTTAATCAAGAAAACAGAAATTTCTAAATAAGTTTCCTCTTTTTTAAAAAATATTTTCTCTTTGAAATTTTGCAATTTCTACTTATAGTATAATCAGTTTGGGAGGATAGTCAAATGATAGAAATAAAAACACAGCCAAATGGAAGGACATCTTATCATAGTTAAGTGGAACAAATGTTTGAATTGTCCTGCTTAAGTTAAATTGCCAGGCACTTTTGCTTCTAAAAATAAACAAATATGCAAGTCTTGTTTGAGGCAGTGATATGCTGTGGGTTTCCTAACGTGCTCTGTTGCAATATTATATCAATTTATCTTGCATTTCAAGCTACCATGTTATTGAGGCCACAGGTTGTCAGACACATGATTTGGATTTTTGAGGAAAGAAAATAAGTGTCAAATTCTAACAATCTTAAATATGTCCCAGCTCAGATTTGTTTTTAAAAATTACAGTTCTCAAACCAGACAAAGTGGAGATCAAAAGGAAGCCCAAACTTTACCTGTATGATGTCCACTTGTATACCTAATCCTGAATTGTACCCCACATCTTTAAAGTAAAATATGTATATTTTTAAAAGTACATTTACATGTCTAGTAAACACACCATTACTGATTTAGAAACAAAACATATTTCCGGTAAAAACAGTCTATTTGTACTGAACCATAACACATACTGTCACGGAATAAATGAAAACACTCAGATATCCTCGTATTTGGGGCTCAAGTCAAGCACCTGCCCGGCAAATGTTAATCCCGTGGAATTTTGTGCCTCATTGCACCAAGCATATTTGAAGAGCTATAAAATGGATTTTTGCCAGAATAAGCCCAACCCAGAGAAGGTGTGTTGGGGTTTCCAGGGCCATCTGCTCACTTAGAGCAGATGGGTTGGTACCTGACAGGCTCTACCCTGCGCAGCATGTGGGTTCTCTTCTGTGGTTTGTCAAGCCTGTGTATTTGCAGATCCTGTGTGACTATCACAATGTCAAGTCAAAATCTGATCCTAGGGAGAAGGAAACTTACTGGAAAAAGACATTCACTTAGTTCTTTCTTTGAAAATTACTTATCTGTGGAAACTGCAGTAGAAGGTGCCAAGGAATCAGTGAATTTTCCAGAACCACGTGAGAGTAGCTTCACGTGGTATGTCATCCAATGGTATAATTGTCATCCAATGGTATAATTGAGCCAGCGACCAGTTAGTCACCGAACAGGACAGAAGGCGATCAGTCACTGAGGCTCAAGTCAAAATCAATTCTTCGCTACATCTTCTGAGCATCTAAGGCTCTTTTCTTCCTTCTAAATGTTTTAAATGTCCATTGAAATGGATGTATAACACATCTAAAGAAAAGTATACAAACCACAGATACACAACTTCACAAGTTTTTTGAAAGAGAACACACTGTCAACCTGAAATAATCAAAAGGATCAGAATCCAATTTTTATAGCGTTTGTTCAAGTGCAGAGTTTGAGACAGTCACCTGGGAAATACAGGCTCTGCAGGGATGGAGTCTGTGCTCCAAAGTGAAGAAACTTGTTTCATTTATGTAGACAGAAGCAAGAAGTTTAGCAGGCTTTCAACACTTTCTATACAACACTAGCTTATGAGTTAAAGCCATTTAATTGGTTACAGTTTGTTTCTTTTCAGGAAAGGTATACTTACCATTCCACCTTGAGCAATTTGATAGTCAAGTGGTTATTTGACATCAGGTCTGGGTCAGGTACGAGAAAAAGGAACTTAATCTATAACAAAGGGTCAGTAACTAAGAGAGAGGGGGTCTTATCTCTGGCACCACATTTTATAGGGCAAGAAAAACATGAAAAATAGTTAATCTGTAGTAGGAAAGGCAAAGGTTGCAGTCACACGTCCTTCAAAATAATTTAAAGTTCCAACAGCTTTCATTTGAATTACTTTCACAACACCCATGTAACCATGCTCCAGATCAAGAAACAGAACCAAGGTGTCTCATTTTTATCTATCTTTGCTATAAAACAGACTCAGTTGGATTTTAATTCTTCAGCATAATGAAATGCTCTTTTTATAGATCTGTTTCTCTCTATAGCTTATAAATTATTCTATGCAAGAACTGTTCTCTATACTACCCAGCATCTAGAATAATGATTGGCAAATAGAAAGTGTTATATATTTACATATTCATATATATACTTATGTGTGTATGTGTACAAATATGCATGTGTACATATACGTGTACACACACTACCAAGCAGACCTACTTTTAGCATTCTATGGGAAGTAATATAGCTCACGATTAAGAGCATGAACTCTGGAGCCAGACAACCTGCATATAAATCTTGGCTCCTCACTTTGACCTCAGTGCCTCAGTTTTCTCATCAGTAGAATGAGAATAACGTTCCTACCTATTTTAAGACCTATGAAGACTAAGTGTATTGTGTATTTGAAGATCTTAGAACAATGCCTGGCACTTAGTAAGCACAATGGGAGAATCAATTGCTAGTATCTGCCAGGTACAAAGCACTGTGTTAGGTCATATGGGTGACAGGGAAACCCTGCATAGTCTGAATTCTTGTCAATGATTTGGAGAAACAATAGTAGAAAGCTCAGTGACAATGTCTGGGAGACAGGATTAGGTGAATGCAAACCCGCCAACCATTTTTAGCCTGAAAGGTTGTCAGTCCCTAATTCAGCAGTCAGTGAATTTTATCAGGCGTTTACAGTGTTCTAGGCACCATGCCATTTCTTCTGGAAGAAAGGAATTAGAACTTCTTCCATTTGGGGGAAAGAGAATGCCTCTTGGGTTAGTTGTTAAAGAAGTGGTTCATGTGTACTGTCTACTCATTATACCAACAGACAAGGCAGTCTCCACGGTGTCATGGTTCTGAGCAAAAAAGTCCATCATCAAATGGAACCAGCTCTGGTCCGCAATGATTTTCCCCAACCAGGCTCAGGGAACTTAAGAGCAAGGGTCCATGTTCCCTCTTATGAGGTGGCAAAGGAAGATGGCAGCTGACTTGATGTGTTTGGGCAAGAGTGAATAAGGTGCCCCCTGGGTTAATGGAGGTGAGAAAGAGAAGGGTTCCTATGTGGGAAAAAAAAACCACTTTCAAATTATAGTCTTTGTTCTGTGTGTGCACTGTTGATTCAATGCTACTGTGTATACAGTAGAAAACTTAAGTCCTATTTGGAACATCGAGTCTTTCTAGGTGTTTAAAAGTGCACAACATGCTAAAAGTAGAGGACTACACCCTTCATGTATTTTTCATTATTTCACCGGAGTAGTTGCATTTGGGAATGGAATTGGTGTGCTGACAGGGTGGTGGCGGGTGGGTGGAAGAAATATGCACAGAGAAGGATTCTGTGCCTGTGAGTTAGATTAGTTGAGATTGTCTAACCATGGTTCTACATGTGCATTTTAGTTAATGTTGCTGTATATTAGAAGATAGACAAGTTCTAATCCTCGAAGTATGCTAAAAGTAGAGGTAGTAAAATGATCCCTTTATAAATGTCCTTTAGTTAGTTTTTAGGGAGGACTGTCTTCTGGGAGTGACCTTTGTTAATCCACCTCTTGAAGCTAGATATAGTCCTGTACTAAGTCGCTGGAATGGCGGAGGAGAGAGAAGAGGGAGGGTAAAGGGAAAGGCTCTCTCCTAGTATCTCCATATCTAGAAGATGGTTTCGATTATAACCATAGGTCTAATGTGAATTTATAGTAAAGTGCCTGTGTTTGTTGTGGACAAAGATCATTACTTTGCAATATGTAAGCTATAGAGATGACCTGGAGTGACAATGTATGATAAAGCGTAGACCTCATGAATTAGCCAATTTGTAAACATCCTTTTCATTATAATTTCTAGAAAAGAAGCATCATGGGTATACTATTGTCAAACCACCTCTTGGTAGTGTATATTGGGACTTGTTCATTAGGTTGACTGCAGAGGTGCAGAGGCACAGAAGGGAGAGATGTAAGCTGATATGTTCCATTTACATTTTGATTATAGCCACTGATGTATGTGCATCTCTTTGGGCTGTACTGCAGGAATATATTAAGCAACTAAATGTAAACATACTTTCTAACTAATATTTTAATGGTATAGATCTGATTATGAATTCTTTTAGATACATTATACTTAGTGTGCTCTGTTGCTTTATGTTTCATTTTAAATTAAGCATTTAGGGAATGCAGTATTTAAAAAAATATATATATATATATACACAGTCTCTCGCTCTGTCGCTCAGGCTGGAGTGCAGTGGAGCGATCATGGTTTACTGTAGCCTAGAACTCCTGGGCTCAAACAACCCTCCTACCTTGGCCTTCCAAAGTGCTGAGATTCCAGGCATGAGCCGTCATGCCCACCTGGAATGCAGTGTTTTAATAGGAATTCTGCCAACACTTTTATCTAGAGTTCTGTTGAGTTGGTGTAGTGTATTCTTGGTTATCAAAATACTTGTACAGCTTTGGGATTTTGAACTGGTAAATATTCATGATGTGTGAAAAAGCACAATACATATTATATGATCTCAATCCCATAAAATTGGATGTTGTGTCTGTATACACACAGGACCTAGAAGAACACGTCAGACTGTAAACTGCTTTTGATTGTGGATAACTTTGTTCTTTGCTTCTTGTGTGTTTAAGTTTGCTTTAATGCGCATATTAACTTTTTTAAAATAAAGGTTATTTTTAAACACTTAAAAAAGAAGAATGAACATGGTGTTCATAAACGAAGCACTGAGAAAGCGGCAATCCGACCCCAGCAAGCATTTTTTCCAGAATTAGTGAAGTCAGCCCTAAACTCACTAGATTGTCTCAGAGTCTGTTTTATCAACTGTTTTCATGGTGTTGACAACTTTGCAGCATTTCTGGTGAACCCCTTTGGGGAACCATAGCTCATTTGTCTGGGCTGAGAGAAACTTCTTCAAACACCAGAAAAAGATCTTAATGAGACTGGAATTTTGTTTGCTTGTGTAAATATTTTTTACTCATTAAAAACCTATGAAGAATCTGTATATATAAAGCACCATGTGGGAGCAATGGGAGATATAAGCATGACTGAGAATCCGTCCCACCCTCAAGGGGCCGACTCTAGAGAATCCAGTGTGGTGGGGCGGGAGGCTGGGGAGTTTGGAAAACATCCAAGTCATCTGAAGGTTAAAGGATATTTCAATCACTTAGATGGCTGGCCAACAATATCATTCATTCTCGTTAAGTCCATTGTGTTTTCCTAGAAAGACGGAATATAAAGGTGGGGCTTGAAGAACTAGTTTTGTTTGTTTGTTTGTTTAGTTGTCACATGAAGCAGGAGAGAGACATCGTCTGCCTAGTGAGAATGTTGAAGAAAAGAAAAATAGCAATCTGAAAACAATAGAATTTAGGGGGACAGATAAAATAGCAAGAATATCAGAGAGGAGCCATCTGCTTCTATCTTTCTTTCCCTGTTTGATTATTTTATTTTCTCTTCGATTATTAAATGTTTCAGTATATACAAAATAATGTAACACAAAGTAACTATGAAAGAAGTAAATATTTTGTCATGGTTGCCACAGATCTCTCTATTTAAAAAGAAAAGAAATAAAATATAAGAGATACAGGAAATGCCACACACATACATGCACACACACCTCATCCCTTCCTCCTTGCTGTCTCCCCAAAAGTAACCACCATCCAGGATTATGTGCTTCATTCCTTTGCATCGTTGTGCACATTTACTAAATGTATGTATATCCATAAACTACATAGGAAATTGTTTTGTACAATTTTAACTTCATAGGAACGGCATCATCTTATACTGGGTTTGACTCTTCAAAGGAAGTCAGACCATTTTTTTTTCCACTTTTTTTTTTTAACATGAAATGGATCACCTTAACCATTTTTTAATTTTAATTTTTAACAGACAGCGTCTCACTATGTTGCCCAGGCTGGAGTGCAGTGGCTATTCACAGGTGTATCCCACTACTGATCAGAAAGAGAGTGCTGCTCTGATTTTGACCTGCTCTGTTTTTGACCTGGGTTGGTTCACTCCTCCTTAGTTAAGCAACCTGGTGGTCCCCCACTCCCAGGAAGTCACCATATTGATGTTGAATAGGCATGGTGCACTACAGCCCAGATATCCTGGGTTCACATCTTAGCCTTCCAAGTAGCTGGGACTATAGGAACAGGCCACCACACCTGATGTAACCATTTTTTAAGTGTATACTTCGGTGGCATTAAGTACATTCACATTGCTGTGAATCCATTCAGCACTATCCATTCACAAGACTCATCTCATCTTGCAAAACTGGAAGTCTATACTGACTTCCCACTGAATTACTTTCATTCCTTCTCTCCCCAGCCCCTGGCAACCCCCATTCTACTTTGTGTCTCTATGGTTTTGATTACACTGGATACCTCATATAAGTGAAATCAGGCAATATTTGTCTTTCTGGCTTATTTCACTTAGCATAATGTCCTCAAAATTCATTCATGTTGTAGTGTGTGTCAGAATTCCTTTCTTTTTTAAGCCTGAGTAATATTCCAGACAAACATTTAAGATGGCAGGCTGGCCCAACCACCCACCATCTAGTCTCTTCCTTGCCTCCCCCTCTGTGATAGCCCTGCCACTTGGGCATTGAGTGACTCCCAGGATAGGTAGTGCCCATCCTTCTAAAAGCAGGTAAGGAGTAGATGCATCCTCATGCAGCAAAACAAGTGCTGGTGCTGGTGGGAAAGAAGATACAAGCTAACAGGACCTGCATTTTAGCCTAGAAAACACGGAGGGGGGAGGGGATTATGAGGCAGGGGATGATATTGGTCTAACAATTTACTGTTTATAAAATTATGTGCACACATGACCTCATTTAGCCCTTGCCTCCTTCACCTGTGAACACCATGAACATAACTGCACCTTGAAGATCTACAGGGAGTGGAACAGAGATATCATTTTTCTTTTCTTTTCTTTTGAGTTAGAGTCTCACTCTGTCACCCAGTCTGAAGTGCAGTGGCACACTCACAGCCACCACAGCATCAACCTACTGGACTCAGGTGATCCTTCCACCTCAGCCTTCCAAGTAGCCGGAACTACAGACACACGCTACCACGCCCAGATAATTTTTGGATTTATTGTAGAGATAAGGTCTTGCCAAGTTGCCCAGGCTGTTCTTGAACCCGCGGACTCGGACAATTCTTTCACTTCGGCCTCCCAAAGTGCTGGGATTACAGGCTTGAACCATCGCGCCCAGTCGAGATGTCATTTTACTATATCCTGTAAAAGCAGCCTCCAACTCCTTCCCCTAAACTTGTGCAGTGCCCTCAGGAATGGGGCTTGACTCGCATTGCAAGCAAACAATGAGAAGAACCAACTCAAACTAGATCAATGCTGTCAGAAAGAAGGGAGAGACTAAAATGATCAGCCCCAGTGAGAGGCCAGGCCCATGCAAGGTGTTGTACACACATCACCTCTTATATTCTAATTCTACACAATGGCGTAATGAGGAAGGTAATAGTATTAGTATTTCCACTTTTTGATGACTCTGAGATTCAGAAAGTTTAAGCATGTGCCTGAAGCCACACACACATCAGAAGCAGCACTGAGATGAGGACTCAGTGATGTCCCACTCAGGATGTCCCATACTGCTGCCTTCCTGGGGGACAGGGTGGGAGGCAGTACTTCTTTTTCTATGCATTACAAAAAATATACTCTTACGTTAGGTTATGTTTTGTTACCTAGAGGCTCAAACTGTGGAGACAGTCTCCAGCCAATACGCTCCTGCTCACTTAATTTAACACATCCACCCTGCTGGAAACACTTTCTTCATTTTACTCCTGGGACGCTACTCTCTTAGTTCTCTCCACCACACCCACCACTCCTTTTCAGCCTCCTTTGCTCTTTAAGTTGTCAATCTCTAAATGTTGGCGTGCCCAGGAGCTCAGTCCTCAAATGCTTCCCTGCCTACACTCATCCTTTAAAAGACCTGGGTGCTGGTCACATGGATGTGGTCAGTTTATGAAGACTTACCAAACTCTACACTTACAATATGTGCACATTTCTAATATGCATATTAATGTCGATTAAAAAATGGGTTTTTAAAAAGCGTTCCAGGTTATGTCTAATCTGTAGCATGGCTACAAATACTACCTGTGATAACTCCCAAATGTACATTACTAGCCTAGACTTTTTCCCTGGACATAGTCCAGACTGATAGACCCAACTGTCCATTTGACACTTCCACTTAGATTTAACAGGGATTTCAAAATTAACGTAGATAAAAATTGAACTCCTAATTGATACCCCCCCATCTTTGCCTCCTGCAGCCTTCCCCATCTCAAAAAAAAACAAACAAACAAAAACAAGTTGTATCCTACTAGTGCTTAAGTCCAAGTCTTGGGGTCAATTTTGAGTCCTCTTTTCTGTATTCTCCTCCATTCAACCCATGAGAAAATCCTATCTGCTGTACCGCTGTACCTTCAAAATATGTCCAACTCCAGGCACTTCTCATCACCTTGACTGCTACCACCTAAAAGCCACCCTCATTGCTTGTCTGGATTGCTATTGTGAAAGTATCCAACGGCTCTCCTGCCAGAGTCCAGCTCCAGCCGGGTTCAAGGTACCCCAAAGGTGGAGACGGCATCAGCGATTGGGGGGAAGAAGAGAGAAAGAAAGAGACTGGACTCCAGTCTAGTGCAGAAGCGAATGAGAATTATTGGGAATTACAATGGGTCTTTTATACACAAAGTCAGATGTAGGAGGGGTGTCCCCCACCCACCAGAAGCCTTAATCCATGAAAACTTAATCAATGATTGCCTTTAAACCCTTTTCATATGATAATCTTAAAATCCCATAACAAAGGATAACCTAATCTGTGACTGACATATTCTATAAAACTTTTTCATCCTAAGATGATTGATTTATGCCACGTTAAACAATTCTATAGAAGCTTAAGTATTTACTTTACAAACGAAAGTGGCCCATCTCAGAATGTTTGTAATGTGGCCCAGTCCAAAGTTCACAGTGGGCTACTTGCAAGTAACCTAGCCGCATTCTTTCAACAAAATGGCTGTCTTCTAAAACTATATTCTACAATTTACACCTTCAATAAATCCTAAGATCATGACCCAGAAGCCTGTGACCAATACTAAGGCTCTTAGATGTGACATGAGTTTGAATTATAAGTTGTGTGAAAGCCAAAACTGCAGTTTGCGGAAGAATGGGAACAATGAGCTTCTAAAGTTAGCTTGTGTTCGTCCCGGTCTCAGAGTTTTTATGTTTTGAGCTCACAGGAGCTTAATCTGGTTAGTGCTGAGTAGAAAGGGGGAGGAAATGGGGTCAATAGCTCCCGAACGCATCCTAGTGGTCTCGGGGTCAACGGCCCTTCCTGATCCCTAACGCTCAGTGGGCCTCCGTGGCCGGCTCCCAACACTCTCCCCACTTCCACCTTTGCCCCCTTACAATCTATTCCCTGCAAGTGGAAGTCAAATCATATCTTTTCTCTCCTCCAAACCCTACAAGAATTGCCACCTCATTTAGAGTAAAAGTCAAAGGTCTAACCACGACCTACAAGAGATGTAGACTCTCAACTACATCTTTAACCTTACACATTACCCTCCCATCCTCATCACTCTGCTCCAGTGCATTGGCCAGTTTGCTTCCAAGCACACTCTGCCTCAGGGCCTTTGCATTTGCCTACTTTCTGAAGAATGAGTTAAAAATGTGAGGCATGTTCACACAATGAAAATGAATGAACACCAACTTCACACAGCAAAATGGATGGATCTTGCAAATGTAATGTTGAGCGGAAGAGTGACAACTTTGTGAATCTATTTAACTAGAGTTAAAAAAAGAAAATATGGACACACAGGCAAAACTAATATATGTTGTTGGAAAGTTAGAAAGTTGTTACCCTTAGGACTGAAGCGAGGCATGATGGGGCATGTTGGCAGTGCTCTGCTTCCTGATCTGGGTGCTGGTCACATGGATGTGATCAGTTTATGAAGACTCACCAAGCTCTATGCTTATGATACATGCACATTTCTAATATGTATATTAATGTCAATAAAAAGTTGGGTTTTTAAGAAGTGTTCCAGGTTATTTCTAATTCCAAGAAAGAAATACCATTTCCCTCATTCCCCTCTACTCTGTTCTTTGCCCTACTCCTGGCCAACCCAATGGTCTTTACCAAACAAACTCTGACATTGTGACTGGCAGTCTAGTTTTTGAAGACTGGAATACTTGAACTGGATTTCTATCTCTCCCTATTCATTCCTACTGAGTCCCCTTACATGATTAAAATATTTAACATCTGGTCTGTTGCTGCAGCGACACTAGTGGGAACATCAGAAGCCCAGGCTTGGTGTGGGGGGCACCTTGGATTGTTTTAAGAAATTGATGGGCATCACGCCTATAATCCCAGCACTTTGGGAGGCCAAGGTGAGAGGAATGCCTGAGCCCAGGGTTCTAGACCAGTCTGGGCAACTTGGCGGGAACTTATCTCTACAATAAATAAATAAGTAAATAAATAAACAAAAGAAAATGGTGGATAAACTGGACGGGGGGAAATCACCAGCTTCGATAAGGCCAAAAACAGAGACACTGGAGACCACTCTGCCAACCAAAGAGACCACTGAGCAGGAGAAGCAGAGTGAAATTTTCCATCATCTTGGACACCCCAGTCATAATGTGGAGGGAGAGCCACCTGAAAGATGGACATGAACCACAAGCTGCACTGTGAACCTGGGCACTCTGAGCCGATGCCACCGGCCCAAGGGTCTCTGAGGGGACCCCCCCCCCATCGGACTACCAAATTCTCCAGTTTTCACTAGGATATTACAGAAAAATATTTGTATGATTAATGAAAATAAAACACCTCATGGCATGGCAAAAAAAATTAACATCTGGGTTAGTATTCTTAATTATTAATGATAAAAATGGTCATCTTCTTGTGGGCCAGGGTCTCTGTTAGGTTAACAATATGTGTACCTTTTGCCCTCTCAATGGTCCTGCAAGATAAGACTGTTATGCTTATTTTACAGATGAAGAAGCTAAGGCTCAGAGAGGCGAGAAACACTCCCAAAACTGTGCTCTTTTTGATATTTATTTATTGTAGAGATGAGTTCTTGCCAAGTTGCCCAGGTTGGTCTTGAACCCATGAGCTCAGGCCAATCATCTCACTTCAGCCTCCCAAAGTGCTGGGATTATAGGCATGAGCCACTGCCCCCAGTCCTCTTTCTGATATTTCATATCACACCTCCAAGTGGCTCATTCTGCAACAGGTTTCGTTGTATTGAACAGATTTCTGTGCTATTTATCCTCAACTAGAAAGTGAAGGCCAGGAGGTCCCCTGCAACATCTGTCTGAACTACCTGAAAGCTACTGGACTATGAGTGTTGCAGGAAGCAAGAGCAAAGATGTTTGTCATGAAAATCCCAGGTCCTGACCCCTTCTGCTCAGCCCCAAACTGCAGAGGAAACCTCTAATAGTCAGGCAAGCCAGGAGAGCTTTATAAGTCCTGGCAAGAATTCTGAAATCAGACCCGGCCAGCATGTGTTCTTGAATATCAGAATAGACACTATATTTACCCTGAAAGGCTTTTAGTGCAACTGAGAGCTATAAATAACCATTAGGGCCCAAGCAAGTGGCCTTAACACATGGGTTTTCTTCCAAAAATGCAGACCCATTTTAATTAAGTTTGTAATTAACCTTTGGGGAGGGCAGGCCCCCTGGATTCGGTTTGCTTTCAGAGACACCGTGAGTAATTTCCTATTTGTTAAACATTTGGGGATTAGCACGCTCACGGAGTGTTCAGCTAGGAAGCATGCACAGAGCCCAGCTCCCTGGAGAGGAGCCTCCGGGTTTAAAGTGAATGCATCCTGCAGCCTTGAGCCTCTCCCTGCCCTGGGTGCCCCGACCAGGCTCTCTTTGCAGGGCCAACCCTCTTTTACCCTGCTGTCCCCCAGAACAAGATGGGAGTTATGGCCGTGTTGATGCTGCCCTTGCTGCTCCTGGGAATCAGCGGCCTCCTCTTCATTTACCAAGAGGTGTCCAGGCTGTGGTCAAAATCAGCTGTGCAGAACAAAGTGGTGGTGATCACCGATGCCATCTCAGGACTGGGCAAGGGTAAGCTGGCTTCGCTCCCACTTGTGCCCGTTTCTGCCCTGAGGGACCGGTGGTGGCAGGGTGGTGTGTGGGCAAACCTGCTAGGTGGGAAGGGGTCGGTCGTGTATTCTCTCCTGGCATCTGTCATTAACCAGCAAGTTTCCTCTATTTTTGAAGGCTACAGATTCGTTGCCTGAAACATGAGGGGGCTGGAATACCTGGGATTGCAAACTCACAGCCTAAGGGTCAAAATTAAGCTGCCGATGTGATTTGTGGTGACTTCTTGGGGGTTCCTGAAATTTTGAAAGTGCAGAGCCCTTAGCTGGGGCAGTGTACTGGTTGTGAGCCCAGACCTAGGAGCAGGATTCAATTCCTGGCCCCAGTGCTGACCAGTTAGGCGTGTCACTTTGCTGCCTCAGATTTCTCATCTATAAAACAGTGATACTAGCAGTCTCCACCTCACAATGCAGTTGTGACAAATAAATGAATTCATAGATAAATAGTACTTAGTGCAGTGCCTGGCACTGCAGTGGGTACCACTCAAGTGTTAGTAATGATGATAATGTACACAGTTAGGCAAAACGTGAACACTCCAGGGTGCCACACACCCCACCAGTCCCTACTGTATCACACTTGGCCTGATTCTTTCAACCATTTCACACCCTGGCCTTGAAGGTACTTGTGCTTGCAGCCCTTGAATTAGAAAGTCTCAGAGGGCCCCTGTGCTAATGGCATCTGTGACATGAGGGATAGTAATTGCCCTTAGGTTTTCAAGATTCTGACTCTTACCTTTCCAAATGACCAGTGTATCAGGTGCCCAGGAAATATATTTCAGGAGCAAATTGACATTTTCAGAGGACTGTGGCCTAGTCTGTCATGACTACTGTCAGCATTCTTTTTTGACTATATTTCATTGACCTACCCAGGAAAGAAATGCAAATATGTTATATCATTTAGGGCAACTTTTGCTGTTGTGTTTATTATTTCAAATCAGGCATGGAACTTACACAGCCAAACGTGCGTTAGTCACTCAACAAGTATCCATTGAGGCCCCTATGTCCTGAGCATTGCCCCTTCCTAAGAGTACCTCCCGGAAGGCTGGACTGTTGTAAGAACACTTGTAACCTCTCTGAGAATTTGCTCAGAGCCTGTTGCTCACCTGCTGGAGCATCCCAATGGGAGCTGATCCACATGCTTTGAGGATGGTTTAGATTTCAATGGGTGATCAACTTTGGCCAACCGCATATGATAAGAAAACAAAGCATGAGGCAGATAGAATAAGCTCTCTATGTGGCCCCTACATGAGTCCCAGAAACAATTCCCAGAGAGAATAACTTGCATTATTAGAATCGGTATTCAAAGGGTGAAGGCATGGAAGACACAAACTCAAACTCTACCTTATACAGGGCAAGCCAGGTCACACACATTTGTCAGTCAGACACTAGACAACAGGGACCAGTGTCACCCTGGAGAACTGGAGTAGAGATGCCCACTTGAAGCCATACAGAATTGAAGGCTTTGGGAAAATCTTGATCTCCAGATAGAATGTGTTTGTCATGCTGCCAGACTGCCATGGGACCCTTGATATGGCTTCCGCCCTGGAGCCTTCCGTACCACCTTGATTGCTCCTCAGATGGTTCCTATGGGAGTGGCCTCTTAACTCCCGTGACCCCTTGCGTATGCATACCACCTTCAGCATATTTCTCATACTAACATATCCATGTGTTTCTCAGTCCACTGGATACAAGCTTCCCTGTGGTAAAGTCTGTGCCCTGTTCACTCTGGTATCCCAGCACCTAGGTCAACGCTTGGCATGTAGTAACTACTCACAAAGTGTTTATTTAATGAACAACCTCTAAAAGTGACATTTGGTCAGGGAAGATGCTTATTTAGATGTGTGTTCTTCTATATCTGTTTGGTGGCTTTCCAGTTGGATTTCAATATGGTTGGAGAATATGATTTTACTTATTTTAAATTTGTCAAGGCTTGTTTTATGGTCTATCTTGGTATGGGTTCTGTGAGTGCTTGAAAAGAATGTGCATCTGCCGTTGTTGGGTGGAATGTTCTACAAATGTCGATCAGATCCTGTTGGTTGAGGGCATCGTTTATTTCTTCTATAGTCTTGCTGAGTTTCTGTCTTATTTAGTAGAACTACAGTTCTATTGATGGCTGGATTTCTGAGAGACGCATATTTGTTTTAATAGTTCTTTAAAACTCATTCAGTTTTAGTCACACATTGTACAAATCAGGTGCTCAGAAAATATCTCAGGAGCAAAATGACATTTTGCAGAGGACTGTGGCCTAGTCTGTCACGACTACTGTCAGTGTTCTTTTTTGCTCGATTTCACTGACCCACCCAGGAAAGAAATGCAAAGCAGAGAAAAATACAGTCCCAGTATTTAGCAGTAACTTGAGAAGCTGGGTGCGTGTGACCTGAAATAAACGCCTCGCCTCCACTCGCTGCTGATGACAGTGATTCCGGGTTCCAACTGCTCCATTTCTCAAGTCCAAGGCAAGAAAAAAAAATTAGGGGCACTGAGTGGGATGATGCCGGCTGTGTAGCCACCACACAGTCTGGTGCCATGGAACCCACGTGAATCCTGTGGGTGGTGCAAGGAACAGTAAGGAACCCGGCATCCCATTGTCTCCCAGGGAAATCAGACAGACAGACAGAAGTCAGGACATCTAAACCTTCCCCCAGGTCCCACAACTGAGTCACGTTGGGAATTGTGTCACCTTGCACCCACTGGGTCTTCAACAACAGTGACAATCAAAATACCCAACCTCCAAACTTGAACTGTTTCAGAGAACACCTGCCGAATGTCAGTCCCTCCTGCCTGTCATCACTTCTAAGATTCAGTTTCCCTCCTCTAAACATTTCTAAAATCAGGCTGATTGTCTTTCAATCAATGGCATATTACAATCTCCCCAGGCCATCTTTTAAAAAGTCATTTATCATCTCTGAATCAAGCGACATCTTATAGTCAATGGCATCTTTGATTTGATGAAATGTAGCAAGAAAGGCTCAATTTATGTTTATTTGATGAAAAAGAAAAAGCCTGGTGCCGAAGTGCTTGACAGAAGATAAATGCTGAGCTGATCTGATAAAGAATAAAAACAAGGATACCTGGGTACACCTAAGGCCTGGCTTCAGCAGAAATGACTTCCGGGGGGGGAACCCCCAAAATGGAATTATTTGGGGCGGCAGGCCCCTCATAGTACAGGCTTCCCCTGCTGGGTAAGTGTTCTAGGAACCCATTGGCATCAGAGTACCAGCTAGCATTGTTGTGAGAGGCCGTGTTCAGCTTCAGTGAAAATTTTTTTTTTTTTTTTTTTGAGTTGGAGTCTCACGCTGTCGCCCAGACTGGAGTGCAGTGGCCGCTCCCGGCCACCACAGCCTCGACCCGCTGGGCTCCGGTGATCCTTCCACCTCAGCCTTCCGAGTAGCTGGAATTACAGGCATGCACTACCACGCCCGGCTGATTTTTTTTTTTTTTTTTGATTTATTGTAGAGATGAGGTCTTGCTGCCCAGGTGGGTCTTGAACCCGCGGGCTCAGGCAATCCACTCACCTCAGCCTCCCAAAGGCGCGGGATTACAGGCTGAGCCACCGAACCCGGCTTTCAGTGAAAATTTTTTTGGAGATTCTTTCAACACATTTGCCCATTTCACGATGGGTGACTTACGAGCACACATGTCCACACCATGCTGTGTGTTCAGAAGTTTATGACCAAAAATGGCATGCCTCATGCCCCGCCCTCCCCATTCACCCGATCTCACCCCAATTTTGTTTCCCTGGATGAAAAAAGTCCTCAAAGGGAAACGTTTGCCAATGTGGAAGAGATGAAACAAAAAATGGTAGATGCACTAAAGGGCATCAAAATGGATGAATTAGAAAACTGTTTTGAGCAGTGGAAAAAGCATCTTATAGGCATGTTGCATCAAATGAAGAGTACTCTGAAGGTGACTGAAGGTTAAACATGTAAGAATAAATGCACAATTTTAATAAATAAATTCCAGGTTTTAGAAGTCCTTCCTCGTATTTTGGAGTTGTGCCTCTAGGCACCTCCACGGCAGTGAGCGCACTATGGGCTCCAATCCTCCAGGCCCCTGGTGAAGGCATAGCGTTGGTGAAGAAAGGAAACAGTGATGGGGAGGAGCACTCCTGACTCCCTCTCCTAACAAGGCCGGGGCCAGAGATTTGGTCCAGCTCCAAATCGGAGGCCCCTCCCCTATCCCAGTGTCCAGCTTGTAAATACGCCACGAGAGGCTAGGAGTGTTTGGGTAGGCAACAACACACCCCCAGCGTGCTCCTTTTTCAGCATTGGGCAGTGGCCAAGAGCAGCCCATTGTGGAGTACAAGTGACCCCCAACCTGGACGTCAGGTCCCTTAAGTTCACGTCCTGGCTTCACCACTCACCATCTGTGGGACTCTGGGTGATTCATTTCAACTCACTGAACCCCACTTTTCTGATTTGTCAAATCCAACTATCATGGCTGCCTCCCACCCAGCATGGCTGCTACCGTCACACAGAATGCCAGCCTAAACACTGAAAGGTTAGGCTTTCTGCCTCCCAACGAAATTTCTTTAGGTGAATTATGTTATTGTAAAAGCCACATAAATTACAAAGAATTTTTTAAGTAAAAAGAAAATAAAACACACCTAGAACCCCCCCCAACTTGGAAATATTCTGTATGAATACATCATTCTTTCAAGGTTATAGTGTCTTTTTGTTTATTTGTTTGGGGGGTTTTTTTTGAGTAGGTGTCTCACTCTGTCACCCAGGCTGGAGTGGCATGCTCATGGCCACCGCAGCCACAACCTGCTGAGTTCAGGTGATCCTTCCACTTCAGTCTTTCAAGTAACTGGAATTATATAGGTGTGTGCCACCACACCCGGCTAATTTTTCAATTTACTGTAGAGACAAGGTCTCACCATGTTGTCCAGGCTGGTCTAGAACCCATGGACTCAGGCAGTCCTCTTACCTCTGCCTTCCAAAATGCTGGAATTACATGCGTGAGCTACTGCGTCCAGCTGAACACATCATTCTATTTCCTTTTAGCAACTTTACGATGCTATGTGCTTTAGCAGTTGTGAGTAAAGTATCCTTGTGAGATAGCCAACCTCAAATTTATGCAGAGGAGAAAGTCCTTCCTCTGCAGCTTGAGGAAACAAAACAAAACAAAACAGGTAGTCTCCTAACTTTCCTTATTACTAAAATATTTGGTCATGATGGGTATTGATTCAGAAATTGGGATGCCCAGTCTAACATTTAATAAACATGCCATTGTCACTGAAGTTTAACTTTATTTACCCTCTCAGCTCCGACCCCCAGTGAGGGCAAATTGCAGGGCAGCTTCCTGCTGATTCTGACTCTTCTGGGGGCTAAGGTGTGGGAAGGAGAGATAGCAGAGCAACAAAAACTCTCATCCGACTGTCAGTGTTACAAGATGGCTTCAAGCTTCACGGGCCTGGTTCATGTTTGAAACTGAGTCTGAATCCTTCCCCTGTGGGCACTTTTGTGGGTCCTTCAGAAGCCTCCCTGGGAATATTCACTAGCACGTTTGTGACGTGGGGTCATAGGGCTTTCTTCTCTACTTGTTCAATTCCCCCTGAGCACCTGGTTTTAGGACAGTCTACTCCACACAGACCCCTCTCTTTTGAGACTGGCCTTCTAAGAGATCCCCTTGGGCAGATTTTGGAAGGGTGTCCAGCCATCTCATCGCCTGCCCCTGGCCATTGTGCCGTGACTTCCTTGGCACTGCAGGCTGATGCCTATGGAGCACCCTCAGCTTTCCTTTCCTCTGTCCACAGGGCATTGGTTGGGCCCAGGCTCTTGCCCAGGGGATTTCTCAGATGTGACATAGACATCAGGCCAGGCTCCCAACTGCAGGGAACCACACTGCTCAACTGGTCCCACTGGCCCCTTTCCTCTAAGATGGGAGCAATGAGAAAACATGGCCCTAGCCCTGACCCAAGGGCAGAAACTCACGTAACTTTCTCTCCAGAAAAATCCTCCTTCAGAGTCCCATCTTACTTCTCTTCCTCAATCCATTTGTGTTCTATTTGTGGGTAAAGAGAGTTGAACTTTGTAAAAAAGGGTTTTGATGTTTCCTTTGAAAATCTGCATCTTAGCCAGGCTTGGTGGCTCAGCCTGTAATCCTGTGCTTTGGGAGGCTGAGGCCCAAATGTTTCATTTAGTGTCTGTCCAGTATCCTGGTTTGTATTCCCAGAAGTTAATATATAGAACAATGACTAAGTTATGAAATCAAACCATCACATTTGAAATCAAATCCCAGCTCCACCACTTACTAGCTGTGTGACGTTGGGTAAATCACTTAACCTCTCAGGATTTCTCTTCCTCATTGGTAAAATGAGGATAATTAGTCTACTTCAGCCGGGCTCGGTGGCTCAGCCTCTAATCCCACGCCTTTGGGAGGCTGAGGCTAGTGGATTGCCTGAGCCTGCGGGGCCGACCTGCCTGGGCAACTTGGCGAGACCGCATCTCTACAATAAATCAAAAAATTAGCTGGGCGTGGTAGCGTGCGCCTGTAGTTCCAGCTACTTGGAAGGTTGAGACAGAAGGATCGCCGGAGCCCAGCACGTTGAGGCTGCAGTGGCGGGGAGTGGCCACTGCACTCCACTCCGGGCGACAGAGTGAGACTCCAACTCAAAAAAAAAAAAATCTGCATCTTGGTCTGGCATTTGACTTTGGAATTTTATATCTATTTGATCTTAGTACCTCAGTTAAACTTGGAATTCAATCTCTTGTTATATATAGATACGTGGGATTTACCATCCTATTTTATACATAAACACACACACACACACACACACACACACACACACACACACACACACACACACCAGTCCGGTGTTACAGCATCGTATTCAACACACTGTCTTGACTTTTTTTTTTTAAACTTGCTCAATCATAAACTTCTTTCCATGTCAGTAGACCCATTTTTGCAACTTTTTTTTTTTTTTTTTTTTGAGTTGGAGTCTCACTCTGTCGCCCAGACTGGAGTGCAGTGGCACCCTCTGGGCCACCGCAGCCTCTACCTGCTGGGCTCCGGCGATCCTTCCGCCTCAGCCTTCCAAGTAGCTGGAACTACAGGCGCGCGCTACCACCCCTGGCTAATTTTTTGATTTGTTGTAGAGATGAGGTCTCACCAAGTCATTTTTAAGGGCTTCAAAATTTCCCATGTATAATTCACTTAACTAATTTCCTGCTATATTGGACATTTACAATGAACTCCAACTGTTTATTGTTATAAATAGGACTGAGATAAACAACATTATAACTATATCTATGCACATGTCCTTAACTACCTCCTTAGAAAATACCTATAAATGAAAGTACTGAGTCAAAGTCTTTACTTACTTGTCAAGTTTGTTTTCCAAAAGACTGTAAGAATTTATACTGCATCAGCAGTGAATGTGTGACAAACTCCTTTTCTCCTATCTTGCCAAGACTGAGTATTTCCAATTCTATTTTTGATTGTCTGATAAATTAAAGTTAGTTTCATGTTTAATTTGTACTTTATTATTGATATTGACTCCTGTACCCTGTATATTAACTCTGGGTACTTCCTTTATGAATCATTTACTCATCTCCTTAGACAATTTGTTTACTAGGGTCTTTATCTTTTTTTTTCTTATTGATTTGTAAGAATTCTTTGTATATCAAATAAATTAACTCTTTTCTGACGTATACATTATAAACACTTTTTCTCAATTTGTCTTGCTCTTTATGTTTTTTGTTTTTGTTGTATGGTTTTTTTTTAAAAGGGTGAAGTCTATAAATCATTTCTGCTGTATGTCATTTCTTCCTCCATTGCATGTTCAGAAGGTCTTGCCCTAACACAGAATATATATTCATCTCTACTGTCTTCTAGTTCTTTTACTGTTTTCATATTCAGTATATTTTGGTATAATGCATCTAGCCTTTCCCTCTCCCAAACAGATATCCAAATCCACTTTTTAAATAATATATTATTTTCCCACTGATTCAGTATGCTAACTTTATCATTCACTAATTTTCAACAATACCTGGCTCTATTTCCATGAATATTTCTATCTAGACTTGAATTGCTAATTCTCTGCTTGAATTTCTGTAGCTTTACAAAGTATTTTAATAATTAATTGCTTTTCAAAGTATTTTTTGCTTTCCTTATTTAGTATTCCAATTAAAGTGTGCGAATGATGCTATGTGAAGTTTAGAACTTTTCTGTTATTTTCCAAAACCTGTTGGGACCTTGATTTACTGCATCAAATTAACCTGGAAACAAAATGACATCTTTATTGAATTTTGCAATCCAGACTCATCACAGACAGCCCCTTTCTCAATAAAAACCCTACATGGAGAGAAATCTCCCATTTTCTGCAGTCCTAACAACTCAAGGTGACATTGTTCTGGATTCGGGTATCCCTCAGTCTGCAGACTGACCACAGCGTGCTTCCTCCCGGCTCTCTTGGTTATGCCCAGTATACCTGTTTTTAGGCCTCACTAAGACCTCTCGCCCCCTATAGCCTTCTATGTGTCTTCTCTATCGGCCCTTTCTGCCTTCACTCCTGCTCCCACCTGGCTTAGACGTCATAGTCCAGCACGTCAATTGCTCTCTCTCCAACAACACAATTCCTCTGCCCACGACGCCCACTTATCAAACTCCAGCCAACTGTCCTGTCTAGATGGTCTCTTCTCTCCATCTGCATCAGGTTTCTAAGCCCTGCAGGAGAAAATCGCACAACACTGAGACCACTTTAAGCCATTGCACTCAGGATGTCCAGCCTCCAGTGGGCACCCAGTGCTGTACAGCTATCCTGGTGTCCCTGGTCAGTCTGGGTCCACCACTTTTGGGTGTAAAATGGGACAGTAGTAGGTACCACCCTAGAAGAGGTGCTGTTGGCACTTCTCCCTGATCCCTGTTATTAGCCAGTTCATCCATTCCCCAGGTGCTGTGAGTGTCAGCTGCAGATAGCTGGCAGAGGCCCTCTTTCCCAGAGACTTGTCATCTGCCAGGGAGCATTGTCTTCCCCAAAAGCTATACAGCCTATGCAACCACCCTCAAAGGGCAGCCCACAGTCAGTGGTTGATGGACCTGGGTGTGCAAAGGCCTATGCTCTTGCCTCCAGGTGGGACAGCTCAACAGCAGAGTCCAGACTCCAGAATCCTCCTCAGTTCAAGCCAAGGCTAGACTTTACCTGAAACCATATCTTCGCCTGGTACCTACTCCATGTCCTCATTCCCTGATAGGCTGTGTTCAAAGAGCGTTCCTTCAGTAAATCCTGACCCTCTGAATCCTTGTCTCAGATCTGCTCAATCTAAGATACTACCCCATTAGGTCATCTGACTTAGATGAACTAACATATAAGTCTCTTTCAACAGTTCCTAGAATAAGTAAACTCTCAAAATAGGTAAGCTTTTATTGCTTTTACATATCAGTATTATTGCTACAAAAGAATTCTGTGTCTACCTGCCAATGCTCATTTGAGAAAGTTCTATATTGGGTGAATCAAGAATTAGCCTGGAGGAAAATTAATTAGACCAGAAAGCAAATTCATTTTTCATTTTCTTTTCTTATATAAAGAACCCTGGCTGAGATAGCTATCCCCAGAGAGAATGTGGAGGAAATTAGTGACATTTGGTCTGAAAAAACCTGGTGGCTACTTCTAATATCTTTAGATTGAGACAGCTCTAAGGCTGTGGTCTTGGGGGGCCAGGTGGATAAGGTCATCTTTCTGTTTAGAATAAGGAGAATTTCCAGTAATCAGAATTTTCCAACAAAGGAGGGGCCATTTCACCCCACTGTGAGATCCCATTCAAAGGAAGCAATCAAGCTGATACTGGAGATGACAAAGAAAAATTCAGCTCCAGAAGAGGATTGAATGAAATAACCTCTAAAGTACCTCCGGGTGCTAAGGTTTTTGCATTCTTTGAATTCTTAAGTTCCTAAAAGGGGAAGGCTTACTGTCAATGGTTCCACCTACACAGTGTGTCCGGCCCTGCTTCCTTCTTCCCCACAGAGTGTGCGCGGGTGTTCCACACAGGTGGGGCCAGGCTGGTGCTGTGTGGAAAGAACTGGGAGAGACTAGAGAACCTTTATGATGCCTTGATCAGCGTAGCAGACCCCAGCAAGGTAAGGCCTTCCATCATCCGGCATGGGTAACTCCTGGGTACCCTCAGATTCCATGGATTGTTGAGGACCAGTTCTTGAGCCAAGTGGGGAAATCTGGTAGTTGCTCTGGGGGATGTGACACAATGAATCCAGTGACCTTGACATGGGCCTGTCTGCCAGCCACAAGGGGTGGGCTCATTTTGACCACTCCCCTTGACAAAAATGTGTTCTCTTGCCACTGACATGCACCTTGATTCTGTTTAAGTCAGACTCACAGGGATTCGGAAGGCTGGGAAAGTCAGGGGTAGGGGCTGTGACTACAAACATGATGCAGTTTATTTTTTTTAATATGTCAAATGATATCTCCTTCAAAGAAATCAGGGAAAGGATACCTCCTCCCAAGGAGTCTTCCAGAAAGTGAACACTTCAGTTTTCAAAGCATTTCTGGAGCATGGTTTAGGGAATGGCCTTCAGAGTTGCCTTCAGGATTTTTTTTTTTTTTTTTGAGTAGGAGTCTCACTCTGTCACCCAGATTGGAGTACAGTGACATGCTCATGACCACTGCAGCCTGGGCCTGCTGGGCTTAGGTGATCCTTCTGCTTCAGCCTTCCAAGTAGCTGGAACTACAGCCGTGCACCATCACGCTGGCTAATTTTTCTTGATTTATTGTAGCGACGAGGTCTCACCAAGTTGCCCAGGCTGGTCTCAAACCCCTGGGCTCAGACAATCCTCTCACCTTAGCCTCCCAAAGTGCTGGGATTATAGGCATGAACCACTGTACACAGCCTTGCCTTCAGGATTAAAACAAAAAACAAAAAAAAACCTTTACCCTTGAGTTTGGATTTGGTGTTTGAAAACAGTCAAAAGTAACTCAGAGCTAAGTCTGATATTTTAGGAGATAGATCAAATGGAACAACATAGAATTCTCCAAAGTGTGTTTCTTGGAATGTTATTAGGCATTGGGCAAAAAATGAGGTTCTGCAGTCAGTCATTTGGGAAACACTGAGACAAGCAAGTTGTCTGTTTTCTTTACTGCAGAACTTTTCAGAGCCTTTGCTATGCTAATGAACACTGTGGATCTCCAAGAAGAACTTGGAGAATAGTTTGTGTTTCCCAAACAAATTTGACCAGGGAAGCTTCTCTCTCAGGAGCATATCTCAAGACTAGTGTTTGTCACACACTGGAATTGCATTTATCTCTTGATATCATCAATTTTCCCATCATCCTACCAACTCCCTCCAGAGCAATATAGTCTTGATGACAGCAAGTGTCTGACTGAACACCGTGCACATAGTAGGTGCTCCCAAAATATTGTGTTGAATGTATGATTTTGGTCAAAAACAAAATGTGACTACAAGTTACTGTGATGGATTTTCTTGCGGCTTGTAAGCCATTTGAAAAGCATTTCCCGGCCAGGCTCGGTGGCTCAGCCTGTAATCCCAGCACTTTAGAAGCCCGAGGCAAGTGGATTGCCTGAGCCCAGGGATTCGAGATGCGCCCCGGCAACTTGGCGAGACCTCGTCTCTACAATAATCAAAAACTAGTCTGGCGTGGTAGCGCACTCCTGTAGTTCCGGCTACTTGGAAGACGGAGGCAGAAGGATCACCGGAGCCCAGCAGGTCAAGGCTGCGGTGGCCGGGAGCATGCCACCACACTCCAGTCTGGGCGACAGAGTGAGACTTCGACTCAAAAAAAAAAAAAAGGAACGAAAAGGAGCCTGGAAATGTTAAAAGTAAACATGTCCCCACTGAAATCAGTGTCAGTCTCTGAAGGGGACCACTGTGAAGGGCGATATTCGTTTGGATTTATCAGTTATGAAACTTTGGCCAAAAATTTAGGCGTATTACTGCATATCTGTGTTTGGATTTGTTGTCGCTGTTACCCTGGTCCTCAAGAATGGATTCTTTTTCAGTCTTCTTCATCTCAGAGTCATTTCTGCTTCTTCCTCTTTATTTTTTAAAATCATTCCGTGATCTTTGAATTTCAAAAGGGGGTGGCTTTTAGATTGAGGGCCCCCAAAGTAGCCAGAGGGAGGAGATCTCACACATGCCCT
Source organism: Cephalopachus bancanus (assembly GCA_027257055.1). Lineage (NCBI taxonomy): Eukaryota > Metazoa > Chordata > Mammalia > Primates > Tarsiidae > Cephalopachus > Cephalopachus bancanus. The sequence goes on from JAPVLO010000052.1 coordinate 6,335,989, forward strand.
GACTCTCTCATTGGTTCAGCAGACATTCACCCCAAAGCTGGTCCTCTTGGACCTCTCAGACGTCAGCTGTGTCCTGGATGTGGCAAAAGAAGTTCTAGATTGCTACGGCTGCGTGGACATCCTCATCAACAACGCCAGCATGAAGGTGAAGGGGCCTGCCCATAAGATTTCTCTGGAGATGGACAAAAAGATCATGGACGCCAATTACTTTGGGCCCATCACATTGACCAAAGGTCTCGTGAGTTTGACTTTTCCATAGGTATCTAGGGCACTGAATGCTAGGGAGGGCTCTGCTACATAGCCAGACCATCATTCAATTCTGAACGGAATCCCCCAAGTCCCTCAGAAGAATCCTTACTTGTTTGGTAAACGTTTTTAACATTCCTGCTATATGTGCTGATGAAAGAAAGGGGGGTTAGGTGGTATCTTACTGTATATTTCAACCTCCCTCTCTGTGAGACTCCCCTCTTCCCACCAAAGCTCTGCCCTTTGCCACTCTCTTCTTACTCCTATCCATGGCCTCCCTCCAATACATCTTGGGCCATTGTCTTATCCTTTGCATATATTTTGCAATATCAACCTTGAAGTTGATCTGCTCCTAACCGTGACAGTTGGTCAAAGGTAGAGATTCTATCCTCAGAAATGAAGAAGAAAAAGGGTTTATCCCCAGACTACAAGAGACCCAGTATTCTGCCAACCCCTTCAAAGAAACAGGGAAGACAGGAGGATGTCTCTTTGAAAGAGTAAAGTGGAGGTTCCTATGTGGACCTGTTTGAGTGTGATAGAAGACATCCAGGTGGAGATTTCTCACCACTAAGTTCAAATGCAGGTCTGAAGTCTGGGATGTCAAGGCTAAAGATGACTACGGAGTTGAATCAAAAGTTGAAGCCCTTCTCCTCCAAAAATATAAAAGTTTCTCAAAGCAGAAGCTCAAGGGAGAATGTCAGCATGGAGAACACCTCCATTTAGGGAGTGGGGTGCCCCAAAGGAGGCTGAGAAGGCGTGATCTCAGAGCAGCCTTCTCTGTAGCCAGTTTCATGATAAGAGCCTGCACCATGTGGATTCTGAGTCCTAGGACAAACAAAGGGAAAGAAGCATTTGGGGCAGAAAGATAACTTCCCAGAGCTTCTAGAATGGGGCCCCAGAGATAACAGTGTCCTCCAGTCCAGTCCCTGAGGACACACCAAACAGGCCAGCAGAGGTGTGTCATTCTGTCAACCTTTGACAGTGAGTGTTCACTGATACCAAAATAAACAACAAAGAAAGTGGAGTGGAAATGACCACGACTGGGCTGCCCTCCTGATTGAACTTCTAACTAGCTAAGGGATCTGCCTGATTACTAGCTGTAGGCCTCAGTTTGCCCATCTGACACGAAAGGGCTGATTTAATGGACTATTCTGAAAGTCGAGTCTTTAAGTGACATCTTTTTATTTTTTTTACCATATTCCCATTCCACCTGTACTGTTATTTACTTCATATCTGTTTCTAAATTTCCTCATTCTTAAATTCACCTTAGGAGGAAATCTTTGTAATACCAATATAAATTTAAAACCCCTTTCACTCTCAATCAATAGAAGGCAACCTGAAAACTAAACTAGGGAAGTTCTCCCAAGAGAGCCTGAGAACTTCACAATCTTCCCTCTTTTTGTTAAAAGATTAGCACAGGCAAGGGAGGCATTAAAACCAACATGAGACGTCCATCTTGAGGCAATCAGATGATTGAAAAGGGAATATCTTTCTAACTGTTGAAATCAGTGTCACCAAATGCACTTGGTGGGTCATTTAAAATCACCCAGCAATTCACCAGCTAAGTCCAACCCACTCTTTGGAAATATGAGATAAATGATTGCCAGGGTCCATTTCATCTCTGCCATCTTGCAACATATTGACCTCGGAGTAAGCAGAGCCATGCATGATGGGGGCATGGGGAAGGAATCCTCCTGCTGCTGCCTGACTCGCTTTGGATTTTTAGCCATGACTCATTGTGTTTTCCAGCCCTGCTTCCCAACATGATCTCCCGGAGAACAGGCCAAATTGTGTTAGTGAATAACATCCAAGGAAAGTTTGGAATCCCATTCCGTACGGCTTGTAAGTTGCTAAGATAAAACTGTTTTGTCTTCTGCTGTATGTCTTCTATTATAAGAACTGTTATGTCTAAGACTAGGCATATGGTTCATGGGGGAGGGGGTTCAGGGATGAGACCATCTGTTGGGTTTTCTTTCATCCCTACGGTTCCTGTTTTGTGAGCACCTGTGGCATGCAAGTCACTATGGGAGACGCTGACACATAAAAGATGAGGTTCCTTTCCCCAAGCAGCTCATAGTCTCACAGGTCAGCAGGCGGAACATGACAATGCCAGATGAAGGTCACACTCCTGACACAGAGGCAACAGTTTAGCTGAAATGCCCCTTCCTCCATAAAGACTCCCTTTGAAGGACAGGAAAGATTACAATTGGGAAAGAGAAGGATGGATGCACATCACAAAATGAGAGAGGAATGCAGATATTCTGAGGAAGGAAGAAAGAGAAAGGGGCAGAATTCCAGGAAAGGGGCAGCTCCAAAGGTGAGAGTCCTTTAAAAAGTTCAAGGTAGCCGGGCTCGGTGGCTCAGCCTGTAATCCCGCACCTTTGGGAGGCTGAGGTGAGTGGATTGCCTGAGCCTGCGGGTTCGAGACCCGCCTGGGCAGCAAGACCTCATCTCTACAATAAATCAAAAAAATCAGCCGGGCGTGGTAGCGCATGCCTGTAATTCCGGCTACTTGGAAGGTTGAGGCGGAAGGATCGCCGGAGCCCAGCAGGCGAGGCTGTGGTGGCCGGAAGCGGCCACTGCACTCCAGTCTGGGCGACAGAGTGAGACTCCAACTCAAAAAAAAAAAAAAAAAAGTTCAAGGATGTCTGGGTGTATGAAGAGAGATGCACCCCGCCAACCGGAATTTATTTATAAAACTTGTGTATTTTTACATGTTTAGACTTCAGTCACCTTCAAAGTACTCTCCGTTTGATGCAATCGAGACACTTTTTCCACTGCTCAAAACAGTGTTCTGGACTCATTAATTTTGATGCTGTTTAGACCTTCTGCCATGTTTTATTTTACCTCTTCCACATCAGCAAAGCATTTCTCCTTGAGGACTTTTTTCATCAGGGGAAACAACAAAAAAAAAGGTCACTTTGGATGAGATCAGGTGAATAAGGAGGGTGGGGCACAGGGACATGCCATTTTTGATTAAAAAACTGCTGAATCTGGGTATTGTTTGCCACAACTCAGGACATTTCTCCCCAAAACCATAATACAACCTTCTCAAAACTTCCAGACAAAAATCTTGGTTGACCATTTGATGCAGAGGAACAGATTCCAAGTGTACTACAGAGGGCCCACCCTCCAGAAGATAATCCCAGAGTTTTCTGGGGAGTGCCCCCTTCATAAGTTCATGGGATCTGGTTGAAAAAATTCTGGAGGCATTCCCACCTCCCATAAGGTAGATTCTGGAAGGGCAAGAGACATGGCATATTTATTTCTTCATGGACCACAGTACCAGAATTTCAATGTTTTATGGATAGAAGGGAAATAGGGAGAAAGAGAGGGGGCGAAATGGGTAAGTTTATTAGTTTGCTCATGCTGCCATAACAAAATAGCACAGGCTGGGGGGCTTACACAACAGCAATTTCTTTTTCTCACGGTTTTCTAGTCTGGAAGTCCAAGATCAAGATGTCACCAAGGTTGGTTTCCTCTGAGACCTCTCCCTTGGCTTACAGATAGCCACCTACATGCTGTGTCCTCACATGGTCTTTCCTCTGCGCACATGTATGTCTGATGTCTCTCTGTGTCCAAATTCCGTCTTTCTATAAGGACACCAGATTGGAGTAGGGCCTAACTTAATGGCTTCATTTTAAATTAATCACCTCTTTCAACACCCTGTGTCTAAAGATAGTCACATTCTGAGGTTCTGGGTATTAATTAGGTCTTCAGCATATAAATCGAGAGGGCACACAATTCAACCCACAGCACCCCTCCCCCCCCAGTAGTGTTTTATCTTCCTTTTTCCATTTGCACTCATTAGTGTAAGCCTGTGGTGCTATAAGACTATGATGTAAGAAAAGTTGATTACTCTACCATTTAATAGTCTCAATAGAATGGCTTAGGTCAGTGGGCACCACCAAGCCTCAGGGTCATTGAGGGACACAGCATCACGCCAAATCTTTGCACTGACACCATCTTTCACATGGTCAAAACTGGGTACCCGTCTCTTTGGGGTTCTGGCTGGCAAGAAGAGGAAAGAGTATGGAGGAGGCACACCCAAGGTCTACAGGCCAGGAGGTAGCACACAAGGGCTCTGCTCACGTCCTAGGAGGACTCAGTCAAACCTAACTGCAAGGGTCTTGGGACGTGCAGTTCCTCTGGGAGCACAGGAAGAAGAGAAGAGAGGAGTTTGGTTCACAAGCCACATCCCTTTGCCACATCCCACATCTTTGGCACATCCCTCATTTTCCCCTCTTCCCCAGCCCGCTTAGGAATCTCACCACTGCTCCTTGTACCTTTAAACTTTCCACATGTGTTATTTTCAGGAGCTGGATGACTTTTCCCCTTCCTTGCCCAATGCCTTTAATCATTCAGTGAACAGTGTTCCAGTGTGTAAAGCCAGGTGCTGGGGACACAGACAGAGGTGACGTGACATGGTAAGGTGTAGGCATGGCTCTGGGCCCTCTGGCCATCAACCCACGTGGGATAAATGCACTAGTTTCCTTGGAGTATTTGCAAAACCCAGCTTCAGGGGCTAAGAATCCTCACAAGACTGTCTCCGCCCCCATTAGCTGTGGCCTGGCTTCTCTGTAGCTGACGAATTAAGGGGTGCAGAATTTCCCACATAAATGTCAGAACTGAAGCAATGCCACCCTGGACTGGCCCCAGGTTCTCTTCTTCCTTCTAGTCTAGCTTTGGACGGATGCATGGGAGTGACCTGGGGTCTGCTGACCACAGGAGTGAGTCTCTTTCAACTACCCAAAAGAAATGCAATATCTCTGCATGCAACAACATAGTTCTCTTACCATCAGCCCTGGTGGGGAGACTGGGGGCTCTATGGCTCAAAATCAGACATGTAGGCTTGGAGGAGTCACATCATGCCATGTACCCTTCCTGTTGCAGGCACACCCACCCATCCTGCTCTAACCACACCACATGGAAGTCACCTGCCCGTGTGTCTTCCCTGCTATAGAACTAAGGGCTTCGTGAGGCTAGAGCTGACTCTGTCCCAACTCTCAGTCCCCAGTTTCTCATCCAAGGTCTCCTCACCCCATTGCAGGGGCTTCACAGTTGACGACTGAAGGAATCAACATGCTGGTAGATGAACTAACAACAAGCCGATAGCCTTTTTTTGGGTAACACTCATATGTACTGAGATATAATTCACATACCATACACTTCACCCTTTAAAAGCATACAATTCAGTAGCTTTTAGTACATTCACAGAAATGTACATTCATCATCACAATTTTAGAACATTGTCATTGCGCCCAAAAGAAAGCTCCGCACTCCTTAGCCATCACCCTACAATTCTTCTACGCCCACCTCCAGCTCTAGGCAATTCCTAATCTACTTTCTGTTTCTATACATTTGCCTAATCTGGACACTTCATATAAATGGAATCATATTGTTTCTGGCTTTTTCCCTTAGCGTAATATCTTCCAGGTCCATCCATGTTGTAGCATGTGTCAGTACTACATTCCGCCTTACAGCTGACTGATATTCCATTGTGTGGATACACCATATTTTGTTGATCTGTTCATCAGCTGGCACACATTTGAGTTGGTTCTGCTTTTTGGCCATTGTGAACAATGCTGCTATAAATATTCATGTACAAGTTTTTACATGGACATGTGTTTTCATTTCTCTTGGATATATACCCAGGAGAGGAATTGCTGGGTTACGTGACAACTCTTTGTTTAACAGTTTGAAGAATATGCCAGGCTGTTTTCCAAAGTGGCTGCACCATTGTACATCCCCACCAGCAATGCACAAGGATTTCATTTTCTCCACTCCTTGCCAACAGTTATTATCTGTCTTTTTTATTCTAGCCTTCTTAGTGGTGTGAAGAGGTATCTCATTTGTGGTTTTGATTTATATTTGCCTGTTGGCTATGGTAGTCTTTTTTATGTAGATAAAATTGGGTTCACCATGAACCAAGACAGGAGGCCTGGATTCTAAGTTGAGACACAGCCACCTTCGACTGTGCAACTGGGTGCTCTTTCCATAACCGAGCTTCTTGACTTCACCATTCACAAAGTGGGCATAATAGCCCCTTTGTCTCTTTTCATTCAATAGATGAAGTAAACAGTGAGTCTCCCCACAGGTGCCGAGAGGATCGCATGAAATGATGTATACAAATCCATTATATAAACCACGGCAGGGCCTCCTGGGGGCACAGACTGAAGCAGGCATCCAATTGGTTTTGATTTGGCTTTCATCGTGGAAATTTATTTATTTATTTGAAGTGTATTATTAATTCATTATTTCATATTTAATTATTTGAATTTGGCCACTTCAATAAAAAGCAGAATTTCCAGCTTTTCCTGAACAGTCTGGCACCACAGGGTCCACCTTCCCACAGCAACAGCCGGCTGAAGCCAAGTGATGACCCTATGTCTGTGCAGAGCCTGGGCTTTCCCGCTCACCATGCTCCCCCAGCCAGCTTCTCAACTTGGATTCTCACAGTGCTCACCACACTTTGGGACCTTGATGAAAACCAGAGAGATCATGAAAATATAATGTATCAAAGGCTTCCTGAGGGCTAGGCAATGTGTGACGTGACACAATGTACCTGGTTCTATTATGCCCATGTATGGGCAAAGAACCCAAGACCACAGCACCTGTATTCAAACCCAGCACAGTAAGGGGCTGATGGTTTTCGAAGAGTTGTCTGGAAGTGGGCACTGAAGGAGAGGAACAGAGGGAGAGCCAGCTCCTCAGGCTGAGAGAACCAGGAAAGGGGTCTGGTGGTAGGCATCTGGGCATGGTGGTGGGGACCACGGCATGTCCACCTTCTGCCTCCCTCTGCCCCCAATTGACACCCCTGAGATGTAAAGTTGGGGTTCACCACACTCTCAATGTGGCTTTAACTTCCCAAAGCTTTGAAAAATGTCCACTCTGCTCTTTTTTGAATTCCTGGAATGATTCTTGTTTATCTAACCCAAGGTGTCCATGATTCTAACTGAATTTGGTGAGTAGATAACATGGACAGGTTCTACAAGGAAAAGGGGGGCAGGAAGCAAGAGGGGATATCTGTGCTCCAGGCTCATCACAGTCACCGTCTGGCCCCGAAACTGGGGCAAGTCTCTTGGGTATCAGCCTTCCTGGGAAAGAACAGGAATTCATGCTTGTGCTAGGTATTGTATATATGTTTTCTCATTTGATCTTTACAATAACTTGGCAAGGGATATAGTATCCCCATTTTAATGATAAGAAAACTGAGCTCCAAAGAGGTAAAGTAAGGTCACACCAAGGGCAAGTGGCTAAATGAATTCAGTCCTCGTTCTAATTCTAGCACTTTCTGTCTCATCTATAAAGTGAGAGGTGGAGTTTGCAGGCCCCTTCCAGCTTTGAGTTTATAGGAATGTGCATGTCATGCCCCCCCCTTTTGAGTTGGAGTCTCACTCTGTTGCCCAGGTTGTAGTGCAGTGGCACATTCACAGCTACTGCAGCCTCGACCTGCTGAGCTAAGGTGATCCTTCCACCTCAGTCTTCCAAGTAGCTGGAACTACAGGTGTGCACCACCATGCCTGACTGATCTTTTGATTTACTGTAGAGATGAGATCTTGCCAAGTTGCCCAGGCTGGTCTTGAACTCCCAGGGCTCAGGCAATCCTCTCACCTCAGCGTTCCAATGCTGAGATTACAGGCATGAGCCACTGCGCCCAACTGGCTGTCTCGTCTCCAATGTGCTTGCTGGGAAGCAGGACCGGGGGCCTGCGCATGCCCACCTTCAGCCGCCCTCTCTTCCAGATGCTGCCTCCAAGCATGCCGCACTAGGCTTCTTTGACTGTCTCCGAGCCGAAGTGGAGGAATATGATGTTGTTGTCAGCACCGTAAGCCCAACTTTTATCCGGTCATACCACGTCTATCCAGAGCAAGGAAACTGGGAAGCCTCTATCTGGAAATGTGAGATTTCAGGGAAGCTAAGCGCTCATGGGACGTAGGGCTGGAACAGTCTGGTTTCGTTGGTGGGGGTGAATGACTTTCAGGAGGGGCATTCCTGAGGCAAGGGTCTGGGGGTGGTGGAGCCTCTGCAACTAGTGAACAGCAGGGCGGAGACCCCAAAACTTTGGGCCTGAGGCACCAACAGAGAGAATCTAGCCTGCAACCCACAAACCACGCTCTGGCTGAGCTCAGTCGCACAGCTTGCTGTATGACCTCGCCAAGTGACTGCCTGTCCCTGGGTCTGTCTCCCCTGTGTAACAGCCAGGTGTTGGCCATTAACCTTTCTGCTCCCCCTTTCCCAACGAAGCAGCACAGAGTGGAGTCTAAGCGTCTAAAGCCAGACCCCCAGCATTGCAAGCTTACCTCTGCCACACATGAGGTGGCTGAACATGTGCACGGATCATAATCGCTCTGTGCCTCAATTTCCCCTTTTAAAAATGAGGGACAATAGCAACGCCTACCTCAAAGAATTGTGGGCAAACTGAAGGTTCTGGAACAGCAATCAACCTGTAGTGAGTGCTCTATAAATACACCCGATTATTATCACCGTTCTAGAATCTGCTAACCGTACCAGTGCTACACCTTGCTCAGGGCTCTAGGTCTATCTTGAGGGACCAAGATGAACCAAGGTGGGGGACAGGCCAAGTGGTTTCAGAAGGCTCCTGACTAGCACAGCTCCCCAATAACGATACACAACAGCCCCTTAATCCATCTGGCACCTTATTTCCTAAGCTCTTTCACATCGTTTCATGACCACCCCGAGATGTTATCAGGGCAGGAAGCCAGACTTATTTTACAGATGAAGACGCAGAAGCCCAGGGGGGTAAAGCATCTGTCCCCAGGTGTTGTGTCTGCTATGGCAGAGTGGGCCTTGAACCCGTGACTCCGGGCACGGCCCATGCTTCCGCTGTCTCAGGGTACGCACGGGGTTCTGACCGGCTTGCTCCCCACTGAGGCCACAACTCCCTGCCCCGCCTGGGGCGTCTCAGTCTTTTTCAGGAAGCTGGCCTACGGCGTGCACCCCGTGGAGGTGGCCGAGGAGGTGATGCGCACCGTGAGGCGGAAGAAGCAGGAGGTCTTCATGGCCAACCCCATTCCCAAGGCCGCCGTGTATGTCCGCACCTTCTTCCCGGAGTTCTTTTTTGCCGTGGTAGCCTGTGGGGTGAAGGAGAAGCTGAATGTCCCAGAGGAAAGTTAACAAATGGGCGACCCTTATGGGAATAAAGGTTTTTCTGGCAGGTGCTGGCTCTCCTGTCCTGTCCTCAGCACTGGGGGCCCCACACACACCACACCCTTCGCTTGTCTGAAGTCTCCCTGTGGGAGAGGGTCACAGTGAGGATGGCCGGGAGCCAGCCAGTGCCTCAGGGTGTGTCCCACTCAACATTCCCAGGGCACACTTCCAGAAGCTTCCCTACTCTGCAGGGTGACAACTCAGCAGAAAAACAGGAGCCATAATTCTTCCAACCCCCACATGCATACACAATGTGGCTGCTGGCCAGCTCAGCAGCACACTCAGAAAGCCAACCATGTCATTTTGTACAAGCCTACCTGGACACGTCAACCTCCACCAGCAGGAGCAGGACTTGATGACCCTCAAGGATAGCGCTGCCCTGCTGACCTTTCTGCAAGGATGGAAACATCCTATAATCAGCATTGTCCAATGTGACAGCCAGTTGCCACATGTGGCTATTGAGTACTGGAAACGTGCCCCCCTCCCACCCTGAGCATCTGAGAAACTGAGGTTTTTTTGTATTATTTAATGGTAATTAATTTAAACATAAAAACACGTGTCTAGCAGCTTCAGCACTGGCAGTGCCAGAGAACCAGCCCCTGCCTGGAGACTGATGTCACTGGCCTGAGGGGGGCCCAGGCACAGCTGACCTGGATTTTCAGATTCTCTGTTGATGCTAACAAATGTTGAGACTCTCTGCTCCAGGTATCCACTTCATTTCAGTCTTTTCTTACATTCTCAAATAAAGCAAAATGCATCTAAAACCACTATCCTCTCCTTGTAGGTGAGCTGGTCACAGTCCCCTTTTTCTTATACAAAACTGTAAATGATTCTTGGGCCCTCAGAAAGTGTAGAATACTTTTGTGCATTGACTCAAACTTTTCTAAAATTTATAGATGAATGAGGGCAAAAATTTCTTCCTTGAACCTACGTCATTTTATACAATCAACATATATAAGGCACACATAAAACAAAAATTTCTTCCTTGAACCTACGTCATTTTATACAATCAACATATATAAGGCACACATAAATCTTAATTTAAAAAGCAAAATGCGGCCAGGCTCATTGGCTCAGCCTGTAATCCCAGCACTTTGGGAGGCTGAAGCAAGTGGATTGCCTGAGCCCACGGTTCGAGACCAGCCCAGGCCACTTGGCAAGACCTCGTCTCTACAATAATAATAATAATAATAATAATAATAATAATAATAATAATTAATTAACCGGGTGTGGTAGCACGCGCCTGCAGTTCCGGCTACCTGGAAGTCTGAGTTGGAAGGATCACTGGAGCCCAGCAGGCTGACTCTGGGGTGGCCGTGAGTGTGCCACTGCACTCCAGCCTGGGCAACAGAGTGAGACTCCAACTCAAAAAAATAAAAAGCAAAATGCCCATGATCTTGTGATCACCCAGAGCCCACTCCACCCCAGGGCAAGGATGATGGTTCCATCTTGCAGCTGTGGGAGGCAGGATGTTAGGTCAGAATTTAGTAGAGTCAGCAAAGTAGCAGGTGTGGCAGGCCTGGAGTTAGCAAAGGAACTTTCTTTTGAGAAGTTTTATTGTTCTTGTAGGGAGCACTATAGGGATGCTCAAGCCAGAGCCAACAGAGAGTGGCTAGGGAACTTCAGGACCACAATAGCAGCAGGTAAGTGACTGAGACTTGATTGGCGGCCAGAGAGTAGGGATGGCAGCTTTGGGACAGGAGGGCCTGGAGCCACTATCCCTCCTTGGCCATGACCCAGACTCAGGTTGTAGGGTATTGACTGACTCACTTTAGAGCTCTGCCTGTCAGGTAAGTTCCAGACCAAGAACTAGGGATGAGGGATTGGCCCTTTGGGGGTGTAGGAGCAAGAAGGGACTATGTCTGAAGTATCCATGCTGGCATCGAGATCTACATTCTGGGAGAGCGAGGTCTCTGAGGTAGGGGGGATGACAGCAGACACCTGGGATTCCCCAAAAAGAGCCACATGGAGCAGAGTACCAGGAAGAAGGACTCTCCAGTGTAGGTAAGTCTGATCCACAGTTGTCTTGCCAGCTGGCCAAGGGTGCCCAGAGCAGAGGGAGGCCAGAGACTTGCAGGTGGACCTAGCAAGTCTAACTGGCGGGTACCCTGTGCGCCCTGCAGTTAAATCTCTTGTCCATGGGCTTTGGTCTACCTCCAGTTTAATGTTCCCTACTGCTTTCAAATATTCCTGTGTTCACTCAGGCCCTGCCACTCTCTTGGGATGGGGTATCTCACCGGTCTAGTAAATGAAAACCCATCATGTTGAAACGTAGGGAGGGAAAAATTTCATGCAATATAAGAAATGGACATCAGGTGGCACTGTAGCATCAATCTATTTAACAGCTAACCTCACCACTAAACCACCCAGAGCACTGCAGTAGTTGCACACAATTACATTCACAGTCTCCAGTAAGCATTCCCTTCCACAATTCCATTAGGCCTTCACATCAGCCTTAATTCATTGGGAGGGCTGACAAATCCATTCTCACAGATGAGAAAAACAAGGGTGATTGTGCTCTATGAGATATGGCCCCTCTGGGCAGAATGAGGGCAGATTGAAGATTGTTAGTCCGAGACACAGAAGGACTGGATTCTAGGTGCCAGGACTGTCCCAATCATGGAGTGACTGCCCCAAGACACTGCAGAGCTTGAAGCAGCCTTCACATCTCACGTTGAGAGAGATAAAAGTGGTTTTCCTCCCACCCACCCCCCTCCAATTTTAAAAATAGGCATGAGCCCAGCTGGTCACAGGACAACCTGTGCTTGACAGAGCATACTTTGTTGGCTCTCTCTCTCTCTCTTCCTGTCTTACTCCCTCACTCCTGCTTCCTGGGAACCATCTTCCCTATAATGACCTCCTCCCAGTACCTGTCTCGGGTTCTGGTTTCAGGGAAACCCCAACTAAGATGGAAGATTTTCTATTTTTTTTTTTCTTTTTTTTTTTTGAGTTGGAGTCTCACTCTGTCACCCAGACTGGAGTGCAGTGGCCGCTCCTGGCCACCGCAGCCTCGACCTGCTGGACTCCGGCGATTCTTCCACCTCAACCTTCCAAGGAGCTGGAACTACAGGCATGCACTACCACGCCTGGCTAATTTTTGATTTATTGTAGAGATGAGGTCTTGCCAAATTGCCCAGGTGGGTTTCGAACCCGCGGGCTCAGGCAATTCACTCACCTTGGCCTCCCAAAGCACGGGATTACAGACTGAGCCACTGAGCCTGGCCAGATGGAAGACTTTCTAGAGGTGACACCTTTTGAGGTGGATCAGCAGCATGATACGGACTAGTAGTTTACGGGAAACTGAAATTTACTCAAACACATTAACAGGAAAAGGGAATTTATTAAAAGAACAAAGGAAAATATCTCAAAAAATCCCAAAGGCATCAGGGTTCTTGGAAGGTGGAGTTTTGGGGGGCACCTCTCCATCTCCTCCTCTCTCTTTCTCTCTCACATGCACGCCCACATGCACACACACACACACACACACACACACACACACACACACACACTCTACATGGTCTTTTGTGTGATTTCTCATTTCTTTGTCAGCTTCTCTAGTTATTTGGGGTGTCTGTTCCCAAATGGCTTGCCCCACAGCCTTGACCTGCTGAGATGCCAAATCTGACCCTAAATCTATAGAAACCGGAGCAAGCTGACTCAGTCTCTCAAGCACCCCGCCAACCTAACCTCTAAATTTCTGGGAAAGAAAAACTAACCCAGCTTGAATCAAGGGTCCACCGCGAGTCAATTGCCTCTCGGGTGGAGATGACTGGCTCAGAGGATGCTCTTCTAATTCATGTGGGTGAAATGGGTGAGACTGGACCTTCAAGGAAGGGGAGAAGGAGCGGAGGCGATGAACAGTCGGGGAAGCAGGACAGAGCGAAGCTTCAGAGACAGAAAGCGGGCCACCTTAGTGAGAGCAATCGGAATGGCGCTACCTGGGCTGGGAGACGCATTGGGAGGCTGCTGCCTAATCTGGGTGATTGACAGAGAATATCATGTGAAGTGAAGGGTAGAGTTAGGGGAGTGATGCAGGGCATGTGTAACTGGCAAGATTCAGCAACTGATTAGGAGGCGTCAGAAATAGAGGTCAGAGACAGCTGGGAGGTTTTACTAGGAGAGGAGGGTCAGCCATGGAGGAAAGGATTTAGAAGTCTGTGCTATGCTGAATTTGCAGCAGGATATCTAGTTGGCCTTTGTTCACCTCCATCAGATAAATTAACCTTTATCCTTGGGTGCTACGTGTTTGGGTCATTTCTTTTCTGTTTTGCTTAGTGAGGTATGGTTGTTTATATAGCATTAAATTCTGGTCAAATTAAATTAAATTACACACTCAAATTTACCTAGATATCTAAGGCTTTATAGAAGTGAAGTGAAATGTAACAATAGACTGCAATGATGAAAAAAGATAATTCAGTCAAATAGAAAATTATTTTTAGCTTAGATATAGCGATTAATAAAAGAAAGGAGGACAAAGTAATGACTCTAGACTCAAATCAATGTCCTTAAACTGAAACTTGCATCTGGGCATGGTGGCTCACACCTGTAATTCCAGTATTTTGGAATGTCGAGGTGGGAGAATCACTTGAGCCCAGCCTGGGTAACATAGCAAGACCTCATCTCTCCAAAAAAAAAAAAATCAAAAATTTAGCTGGGCATGGTGGCGCATGCCGGTAGTCCCAGCTACTTGGGAGGCTGAGGCAGAGATCACTAGAGCCCAGAAGGTGGAGGCTGAAGTGAGACAGAATCCCAGAATTGCACTATTGCACTCCAGCCTGGGTGACAAAGTGAGATTCTGTCTTTAAAAAAAAAATTGCAAAATTAAAGATACAGAACAGAAAAAATGTAAGGTATTTAAAGCTTAAAAATAAGCAGCATTGTTTGGGGGATAAATGAAATGCTCTGAGCATCTGAGGGTGGAGGGCATTCAGATGACAAGAGCTCAGCCCCAAACCTTCAGCACCAGAGGCTCATTCTTTTAGCATCTTGCAGGTGGGAAGCTGCTTCTGAACCACACAAGTCAATAGAGTGGCCATGCAAATAAAAAAAAGGAGAGCTCTGAGCACATGGACCAGTGATGGAGACCAGTGGATTAGTGAAAAGTCCTAAAGGAAAGCAGAAAGCAACAAGCCAAAACAATGGCATTAACTTGAAACTTTCTGAAGAATAATCTTAATTACATGTTCATTGGATTTTAAATAGCACTGAATGAGTACCAACCATGTATCAGGTGCCACAGATGTTGCAAATAAATAAATAAAGCTTGGGCTATGATCTCAAAGATATCCCAAGGAGCATGACTGTCTTTTCATTGTCCAAAATGCCTACATAAGTGTGTCCATTAATGTTATTATTTTGGCCAGGGATGGTGGCTTACACCTGTAATCCCAGCACTGTGGGAGGGCAATGCAAGAGGATTGTTTGAGCCCAAGAGTTTGAGACCAGCCTGGGAAACACCAAAAAAAAAAAAAAATTAGCTGGGCTTGGTGGCATGTGCCTGTAGTGCCAGCAACTCAAGAGACTGAGGTAGCAGGATCACCAGAGTCCAGAAGGTCAAGACTGTGGTGAGCTGTGATCGTGCCACTGCCCTCCAACCTGGGTGACCCTGAGTAAGACCTAGATTCAAACAAAGAAAAAAAATTAGTTATTTTACAACCAACATTCCTATTTCTTTATTGATTTTTATAATTACCAGTCATACATGTTCATTATTTAAAGTTCTGTGCAGAAAAGCATAATATTGAAAATGCAGTCCCAAGCTATGAGGAAAAGAAAATGTTGCCAAGTCAATTGGTATATAGCTTTCCAGGATTTTTTCTTTTTTTTTTTTTTTTTTGGTATCATACTATACCATAATGTTTTATGACTTTTTCTCTTATGGGTGTGACTCAGGCATCTTCATCATGTGTATACATAGAGGTCCACTTCTTTTTTTTGTTATAGTTGACATGTTGAAAATCTCTTCAAATGCCATTTTATAAAGGTAATATATCAAAATGGGGGGGTAGGAATAACACAACAGAAGGTTACAAAGGGAAAAGTAAAATTCTTTATCTAACCTCTCAACTGGCAATCCCAGGCCCTACAGGTATCTACATTTTTTGGTAAACTTATTGATTGCATTATAAGACAATATAGAGAAAGGTACACAGCTCTTAAGTGGAAGATAAATGGATTTTCACAAAGGGAAAAACACTCGGGTAGAAGAACAGAGCATCACCGCCACCCCAAAAATGTCCAATTCTATTTCGCCTGTTTCTCATCATTTTTTTAAATAATAAAAATTGATATTAAACATTTCAAAGGAAAACAGATACAGAGCATAAAGAGTGTCACTAACTCAGAGCAAAATGAGAGTTGTCCTTGCCACCTCCTGACTCACAGGGGCATCTGCTCTCAACCCTGGGAAGTTTTCCTAGTCCTTTGGTTTTTGCCACTGTGTAGACCTGTCCTAGCTCCACAGTTTATATCACATGGGATATGCTGAATGCCATTAAGAGAATAATATCTGTTTTAAAATCAAAATGAACCACATACTGTCTTTATGACAGTGTTGTACTGGTGAAAGGGATAGAAAAATAGAAGAATGGAACTGAGCAGAGAGTCCAAAAACAGGCCCACACACCATGGTCAATTCCTCTTTGACAGAGGTGCAAAAAAAAAAAGAACCTCAGTTCCTTAGTCTAAGTCTCATACTTTATAAAAAATTAACTCAACACGGGTCATAGATGTAAATGCAGACTGTAAAACTATAAACTTTTAGTTAGAAGAAAACATAAGAGAAAATATTTGGGACCTAGCATTATGCAAAAGGTTTAGACATAAATAAAAGCAAGAGCCATACTAGGAAAAAAATGATAGACTTCATCAAAATTAAATATATTTGCTATGTGAATGACATTTTTAAGAGAATAAAAGACAAGCTACAGGCTAGATGAAAATATTTGCAAATTACATATCCCACAAAGGATTTGCATCCAGAATATATAAAGAACTCTCAAACCTCAACATAAGAAGTCAAACAACCCAATTTAACAAAAAGGTCAAAAGACTTGAACAATAAAAAATACTGACAATACTAAGTGCTGACAAGAATGCAGAGCAATTAGAATTCTCATACATCCAGGTGAGGATACAAAATGGTATGGTTTCAATATCACCTAAGTTAGAGCAAGCTGAAGTTAAAATATATTATGGATAAAGCTCAAAGGCAACTTACTACAAAGCAAAGATACCTGTGCCTAGAACCAGGGGGCTCAGATCTGATCTAAGCTCGACCATCAATCTACTGTGTAGCCCTGGGCAAGTTATTTGACCTTTTTGATACTCAGTTTCTCTCATTTGCAAAACAAGAACCTTACAGTATATTAGTCTTAAGACCTCTTCTAGCCAGTGGTCTAATTGTTAAATAGAATGAAGAAACAAGTCACAGACTGGCAAAGTATATTTGCAAATCACATATCTGAAGAACTTGAATCCAAAAATATATAAAGAACTCTTAAAATTCAGCAATAAAACAAACAACCCAATTCAAAAATAGGCAAGATATTTGGACATATGCATAAAGAAGTTGGATATCAAATAAGAACATGAAAAGATGTTTAATATCTTTAGTCAATAGGAAAATTAAGTGAAAACCAAGATGAGACACCATGCACACCTACTAGAAAAGCTAAAATTTGAAAGACTGAGCATACAAAGTAGGGAGTAACTGGAACTCTCATACACTGCTGGGTGTAAATGTAAACTGCTACAACCACTTTGGAAAACAGTTTGACAGCTTCTTAAAAAGTTTAAACATGCACCTACTGCATTACTGACCCATTCTATTCTACACGATTACTCAAGAGAAATGAGAGCATATGCCCATATGAAGACTTGTACACAAATATCTATAACAGCTTTCTTTGTAGCAGCCAAAAAGTAGAAATCACCCAAATGTCTGTCAACAGATGAATGGATAAATTGCAGTATGTCCATACAATGGACTACTACCCAGCAACCAAAAAGAATGAACTATTGATACATGTGACAACACAGATGACTCCCCCCAAAAAGTTATGCTGAATGAAAATGGGCAAAAGTACATACTGTATGATTCCATATATATGAAATTCTAGAAAATGCAAACTAATCTATCGTACATAGTGACAGAAAAAAATCAGTTATTTCTCGGGATGGGAAGAAGCAATTACAAAGGCAGAAAAGAGGAAGAAATTACAAAGGAGCATGAGGAAACTTGATGGTGACAATGTTTGTCATCATGATGGTGGTGACAGTTCCATGGAGATAGATGAATAAATAGATAAGTAGATCAAAATACGTCAAACTGTACACTTTAAATATGTAAACTTTATTGCATGACAATTATGCTTTAATAAGTGTTAATAAATAATTTTTAAAAATATTTAGGTAAATACAAATACCTCTTGGGAAATT
Source organism: Cephalopachus bancanus (assembly GCA_027257055.1). Lineage (NCBI taxonomy): Eukaryota > Metazoa > Chordata > Mammalia > Primates > Tarsiidae > Cephalopachus > Cephalopachus bancanus. The sequence goes on from JAPVLO010000052.1 coordinate 6,353,845, forward strand.
GGAAATTCATATTACCAAAATAATTAGCCACAGATTACTTCCTAGAAGCAGGTTGGGGGGTGGTGGGCGGGAAACAAAACTGGAACATGGAGTCATCAGACAGCCATTACCTTAATCAAGTAGTCAGTGTCAGCATCGCTATTAGCAGGTCAACCAGATATTATGTGTCTTATGATATTAGATATAAGTTCCCTATAGCAACTGGGAGATAGACTAATCAGAAATGCTTAACTTGCTAATGTCAAACCCTTAGATCTAATTTCCAGATATAGGAAATTCAGGGAGTAACGGAACAAGCGAAGTGATACCCTAAACACACATTAGCCATAACCTGGGCCATTTTGTGTTTAACAGACCCAACTTCTTCAGCAAATCAGTGTCATGAGAAAAGAGACTGGGCTAGGGACTTTGCAATCAGATGCAAAGTATGGGTTTGGACTGGATCTTGGTTTGTACAAATTTTCTGCAAAGAGAATTGGGGTACCAAAGGGAGAAATCTAAATATAGACTAAGTACTGGAGGAGATGGAAATGTACTACCATGGGAAGGTAGAGAAAATAAGCATAAAATAAAACATATGTACAAAACATATGTATGAGATGATCTCATTTTAAGGAGAGAGAGAGAGAGAAAGAGAGAGAAAAGAAACAGAGCATAGACAGATACACTGGAGTCAATGAGACAGAATTTTGGAGTTGATGACAGTTTTGGTGTGGTGAGAATTTTTTTATTTTTGAATATCTGTATTTCATAATTATTTAAAATGTACATACACTGATTTGGGGTGAAAAAATGAAGTTTTTTTTTCATGAAATAAGAGCCTTAAGAATTATTTTCATGAGTGTACATCAGTTTAAGTGAGTTCCTGGTTGGGGCCTTGTATCAGAGACCACATTGTCTACGGCCCCAGGATATTGAACTTGATCACAGAGTAAAAAAGGATCACAAAAAGATATATGTTTGTTTCTAAAGGAACACTTGCTACTCTCAGGCAAGCAAGGCATGAGTGAGCGTACTCGTGCGCATATGCGCACGCGCGCGTACACACACACACACACACACACACACACACACACACACACGCACACACACTACCTTGCTGCATGCCCATTCTCTCTGAGAATCAGTACGAAATCTGCCTGTTCCTTTCCTCTCCTGGGATCATGGCATGCTGGACTCAAGGGACTCAGGAACCCCGTATGTGGCTTGACACTCAGACCTATGAGAGAATGGCTATTTGTTGGGAGGCCTTTCAAGAAAACTTAATCTCTCTCAGTAAAACTATGTCAATGGTTCTCAAAGTATCGTCCCTAGATCAGAAGCACGTGTATCAATTGGAACTTAGTTAGAAGTGCAAATTCTCAGGCCTCATTCTAGACCTCATGAGTCATAAACAGGGGGTGGGGCCCATCGGTCTGTGTTTTCACAAGTTCTCCAAGTGATGCTCTCTAAGGTTTGAGACCTGGTGAACTATGATGTCCTCTCTTCTCCCCTGACTCCCTCTGCTCCATGCTAATAAACACAGGACGGGGAGCGGGGCACAGCAAAATCATTCACATTAATTCTTAGATTTCACCGATTCCTTGGATTTACAGTAGAAAATAATACATAAATCACAGCTGTGTAAAAGCATGAGGATGACAGATCAGAAGCAAATTTATAGTGCTGTTTTATAGGTGATTTTATGCCTACTGAGAACCAACTCTTTAAAGTTGTTCACTAAACTTAAAAATGTACACAATTCATCTACTTTAAAATAGGGCTTTTGATAATGAAAATACTATTTCTAATTAGTGGCTTTAAACAACCCAGTAGATTGGGAACTAGATTAAGATAAGTGTATCCGGATTTCTCAACCCTGGCACTATCAACATTTGGGGCTAGGAAATTATTTGCTGGGGTTGGGTGTCTTATGCATTATAGAAGGATTAGCAACATCCTTGGCCTCTACGTACTGGATGCCAGTAGCACCACCCTTCCTGTTCCCATGAGAAATGACAATCAAAAATGTCTCCAGATTTTGCCAAATGTCCTTCACCCCATCATTGAAAACTGTCATTCAGGAAAGTTAGCAGAGCTTGGCTAAAGTCCTCAAAGACATCTTGCTCACCCTCCTAACATGAGCTGGTCCCAGAAACTCATCTCTAGAAAAAGAGAACATGATATTTCAGTTATCTGTATCTTTTAGAGAATAAACTGGGAGCCGGTGTAAAGGCATGGCTTGTGAACTCAGCTGGTGAACTCATGCCCTCATCATGCTATTTCCAACTAGATGGTGCCTGCTTTCTGGTGCCATTCCCAATGCAGTTCCACTTTCTTAATTGCCCATCTGGTTTCCCCCAAAATTTGAGGGAAACTGAGAAAGAATGGTGCCACAAATGTCAAAGAGAAAGAGCTTTCTAGAAGGAAACAGTGTTCAATGCTGTAGAGAGGTGAAACAGGATGATAGAAAGGAAATCATGTCTGGCATGCATAGGAAGCCATGGAATAAGCCATCGAGGAGGCCACTGACAGCTCAGGAAGAGAAGTCTCACAACCTTGGGTGTGGATAGCTGATTGCAATGGATTACAGAGTGACAAGCCGGGCATGTTGTCCCTTACTTATAGTCCTAGCTACTTGGGAGGCTAGGGCAGGAGGATTGCTTGAGCCCAGGAGTTTGAGGCTGCAGTGAGGTATGATCACACCACTGTGCTCCAACCTGGATGACAGAAGGAGACCCCATCTCAATCAATCAATCAATCAACCAATCAATAAAATTTTAAAAAAAGAAAGGAAGATGAGGGAAGAGGAGAGACATCCACGAAGATGGCCAGGGCAGAGAAGTGGAGAGCAAGAACATGGATCACAACCTATGCACCTTGCCCTCCTGGAGCCCATCAGGGTCCCAAGCCCAAACCTGACCATGTTGTATGTGGTTTTCTCCTTCCAGCAACAAGCCACCTATGGGGAACAGTGACATGCCACTGGGTCACAGGACCTGGCTCCACCAAATTGAGATTGAAAGGAAACAGGAGTCTTTTCCCTTCTTAACAGATAACAAAATGTATGCTTGGTAAATAACCACTGATTTATGTATGATCCCTGGAGACTTGAAGTCTATAAAGTAAACTCTATCTCTTGTCTCCTTGTCAAGAATTCCACATGCCTCCTTTTATCTTGATGGGTTTCTTCCTGAGTGCTTCTTCTGGAAGATTTTGTACATATATTTGTTATTTGAATAAGCACAAATCTGTCCCACCATAGCAACTTACCCAATTGAACATAAACCTCATAAAGAGGATCCAAATATTCACTGCAGAAGAATTTGGAAGAAAAAAATTTAACCACGAGAGAAGAATGTCTATAGTCAAAGGGGTCTGACCTGGAACCCACAGTAATTGCCAGTGATCTCCCAGTTGTTTCAGAACATCACCCTCTTTCTGTTTTATTTTCTTTACAATCCATATCACTTTAAGAAAGTGTTTACATATGTGTGCATGTCTATCTCTGTGACTAAATTATAGCCTTCATGAGAGGGCTGATTAGCAGAGTACCTCGAAGCCTAGAATAGGTGTGTCTGGCATATAGTATGTCATCAATAAATGTTGACTTGGGGGATAGGTTGTGGGTGGGTGGATGGATGGATGGATGGATGGATGGATGAATGCTTGAATTATATCAGCATTATGTCTAAAATGAAAATTATTGCAAACGCATGGGATGAAGGAATGGAACCCCTAGGAATGGCCACAATTCTCTCCTTTCCTGACACTCTGCAGTGCCGGGCCAGGCATGGGAACAGAATGGGTCTGAAGAACTTCCTTCCCCTCCAGGGCGCCATCTCATTGCCCACAGAAAATCCAGGACTAAGGTCTTCTCACCAAGAAGCCTCTGGTTCAAGTAATTATTATATTTAGCTTCTCATTCTGAGTTGTTCATGAATGATCAAAAGAAGGAAATGTTCCAATAGACCATTTCCCTGTTTCTTAGTGAGGAGGCATGTGGAACAGAAAATAGAAACATGAGTTGACATCTTTTCCTTGAGTGAGCATTGAAACGTGGTCGCACAATCGGGGAGATAGAAATGCCCCTCCTCAGTCGTTACTCTCACTGCTGCTCTTCAGCCACAGCCCAGAATTACATGCTCAACTCTTCCTCTTTTCACAAAAAAATAAAAATTATTTTGCAACTAGGAAAACTGTACTTTTCAATTTCTCTGCTGCATATAATAGAGCTCAATAAATACTGATATACATATGTGAGGAGGGACCCCAAAAACCCAAAATTATCTTTGGGTCCCTTGTAGTACACTTGGAATTTGTTCCTCTGGTTCAAACAGTGAAAGTTTTTATCTGGAAACTTTGAGAAGTCTGTGTCACGAATTGTGGAAACATCAAACAGAGAGTATTTTAAAGGTGACAGAAGTTTAAACCTGTAAGAATAAATATACACTTTTTCATAAATAAACTCTGGTTTCTTTTGTGTCCCCCTCATGTATATAAATGGATGAGTTCAAACATTTTAGATTACATCTTGCCAAAGTTTTCTGGGGTCCCTAGTTTCCATTTTCGCCATTGTAGCATTTCTGCAGAGATGTGTTCACTCACCAGAAAGCCAAGGTCTTGACAATCTTCCTCCAGGCCTCAGGGTAGGTGCCCTCCAAGGGAGACTTGACTTTTCTCACCTCCAAGGGCAGCAATTCCAGGCTCCTTCCTTCTTGACAGACTTTCTAGCATCCATAACTGAGGACACCCACAGGGCCTTTCTTCCAACGCAAGAAAAGTAATAAAGAGTAAAAAACAGTCATCCTATGAGGGAAATAACCTTCTTTAGTATTTTTTAAATTAGCTATTTCTCTTTTCTTTTAAAAAAATTTTCTGTAGAGATGGAGTTTCACTATACTGCCCAGGATGGTCTTGAACTCATGGTTTCAAGTGATCCTCCTGCCTCATTTGAGCTATTTCTTATGCACAGTAAAGCACACAAACCTTATGTGTACAGCTCAGTGGAAAAAATATATATATATATTGCTAATATATATATATTCCTGTAACTACCACCCAGATCAAGTTATGGAACCTTCCATCACCCTAGAATGCTTCCTCGTAACCAATCATTTTTTCCAATTCTTTTATGATCTCAAGTTTTAGGAAGTTATTTTGATATGTTATTTGCTATCCAATCTGTCTCAGCTTTTGAAGACGAAGCAACCACTATTTTGATGTCTATGACACATAGGTTATTTTTAGTTGTTCTTGAATTTCATATAAATGGAATCATAGTATATGTACTTTTTAGGTTTTGCTTCTTTCACATATGTACTTTCTACATGAGTTATTCAGGTTGTTGCATATATCATTCATTTGTATTGTTTCGGTTTTTGTTTTACTGTAGGGTATTCCATGATTCGAACATTTCACAGTTTGTGTATTCATGCTAGGGATATTTTCTATTGACCTGTAGTTGTATGTATTTATCATATCTTCTGCTGGATCTATTCTGCTGTTAAATCAACCCCTGAGTTCTTAATTTCTGATACTGTATTTTTGTTTCAGTTTTAGAATTACCATTCAGCTACTTAAAAAAAAAAGTTCTGAGCCGGGCTCGGTTGCTCAGCCTGTAATCCCGCGCCTTGGGAGGCTGAGGTGAGTGGATTGCCTGAGCCTGCGGGTTCGAGACCCACATGGGCAACTTGGTGAGCCCTTATCTCTACAATAAATCAAAAAATAGACCGGGCGTGGTAGTGCACACCTGTAGTTCCAACTACTTGGAAGGCTGAGGCGGAAGGATCGCCGGAGCCCAGCAGGTCGAGCTTGCGGTGGCCGGAAGCGGCCACTGCACTCCAGTCTGGGCGACAGAGTGAGACTCTAACTCAAAAAAATAAAATAATAAAATAATAAATTCTGTTCTGGTAACCTTCTCCATTCTTTCTTCTCTTTTCTTGAATTAATTAGAGTTTTTTTAAGCTCTTGTCTGTTCATCCTAATATCTTAATGGAAACTACATTATCTATGTTCTTTATCATGCAAGTTTCAGTGTAGCATGCAGCTCAGAGCAACAGAGTTCAAGCCTGAAACTGGTAAGCTTCAGAAGTTCTAACAGACCACTTTGGTTCCATCACAGATTGGCCTAGGGGTTCCTTCACAGACTAAACGACCTACCATTTCTTTAAATAAACCAACTCTTGTTAGGATAAAGTGGTGGTTATATTACATTTGGGAACATTTTGACTAGAGTCACCTCAGGGTTCCCAGGAAATTAAAGTGAAATGGGCAATAGTTTTGCTACAATGAGTCATAAAACATCAAAGTCAAAATATTTCACCATGTCTGTGATCCCCCTTCAAATCCAACACTCTACCCAGAGCTTTATAATCACATTATCCATTCTCTTAGCAAATGTTTCTTGTACCCTACCTGGTTCAAATCTTTCATTCAGCTTTGAGTGTGACTCATGTATTTTGGTTTTCTAAAATAGGAAAAGATAATAGACTATAAAATAGAAATATTCCTGAAATACAACTTTTATCATGTCACTTCCTTTCCTTGAAGTACTCAGTGGCTTCTTACGACCCATCCTGACAGCCATACATTTCTTTTTCAGATTTGTATTTAATCTAACATCTACACAAACCTACTGCTCAAACCGAGCTAGCCTTTTTCTGATCCTTCATGTATGACAGACATTTGCAGTTTCATGGAATTGTTTACACTGTAACAATCCACCCTCCAAACGCGACCAGGAATACTTCTACCTATGTCTTGTAACAGTGATCCCCAACTTTTTTGGCATCAGGGACTGGTTTTGTGGAAAAAAATTTCTGTACAGACTTGGGGGGCGGCACGGGGGAGCACCAAATGTGCAGTCAAACCTCCCTGCTAATGTTAATCTGTATTTACAACTGTTTCCCAGCACTAGCATCACCGCCTAAGCTCCACCTCATATCGTCCATCAGGCATCAGATTCTCATAAGGAGTGGACAACCTAGATTCCTCACATGCACAATTCACAATAGGTTTTGTGCCCCTATGAGAATCTAATGCCGCCACTGATTTAACAGAAGATGGAGCTGAGGTGGTAATGCGCGCAATGGGGAGGAACTGTAAATCCTGATGAAACCTTGCTCACTCACACACTGCTCACCTCCTGCTGTGCAGTCCAGTTTATAACAGGCCATGCACTGGTACCTAGGGGTTGGAGACTCCTGTCCTATAAAACTCATTGTCTATGGACACATATAATTTCTGAAGGGCACATATAATTTCTCATTCTTTTCTGAAATTCCAGCAAGTAATATAGTGGCCAGAGTGGGTACTCTAATGCAAAATCTGTACCACTATTTGGGTATGTCCAAACACAAACCTCATCTTATTCTTTACAAAAGTGACTCTAAGATCTCAAACTCTGAATCCTGTCCCATCCCCCTGCTCGTCACCCCTTGATCATCCATCATTGATTTCAGATGGAGGGATACATTCTAAAGCCAGTCCAAATTCCAAAAATTGAGAAATGTTAAATTTTCCATTGGAAAATTCTGCAAATCACCCATAGAGAATAATGTGAATCTCTGTCCCAGGTAAATTCCTAGAAATATACATTCTGGGACATAGCATTTTAAAGCGTTTTGTCACATAATACAATTTATTGTACAGAGAATGTCATTAATTTTTATTCCCACTAATAAAATGTATAAAAATGCTGGTCGTCTCCTCACTTTCCCAGTATTAGGTAATTTCATTGCTTTTCATCTTAGCCAATTTGAAATGTGTCACTTGTTTCTAAATTGTTTGCATTTAATGGCCATTTATATTTCTTTTATGAATTTTCTGTTCATGCCCTTGTCTATTTTACTGTTTGCCTATTATCTGTAAAACCACGCTTCATATATTAAGTGTTTATTAGATATAAATGTCATGAATATTTTTCTTAGCTTGTTTCTGAAGTAGAAAATATTTTAAATTTGTTTGCCATCAAGCCTTTGTCTTGTCCTATTATAGTTCTTCCTTTGCTTTTTCTGTTCAAAAGACTTCCCCAGGTTCCTAAGTCACTATGTTTTTTCCAGTTATTTTATGATCTCAATTTTTAAAAAGTTATTTTGATGTAAGTTATTTGCTATCCAAGCTGTCTTGGCTTGTTTTTGAAGATGAATTAATTTGAGAAAATCACATTAAAACATTATTGTGCAAGTAGTCTTCTTACCATTTAGTTAGTACTCCCTTGAAGACTAGGTCATATGCAAATAAAGGCATGTTTATAATTGAGGTTGTAGACTGGCAAAGAGGCTACTTATTAGAGATTAGAAAAGATTTTTAAAAGAAATTATAAGAGGCAGACCATGAACGCAATAAGAACTACTGCAAGTGCTTAATTCGCCCTTTCTTCCAGTATGCACTGTACTGGATAATAAAATCTCATCTACTCCTTCTTTCCACTGAAGTTCCTTACCTTCCTTCTGTGCAGCATCACAAAAAGTAAGACCCAATATGATCTGAAGTTACCCTCCAAAGATGAGTGAGGAGTGAAGGCAGTTAGTGGACCCATGATGTTCTGGTCGAAGGCTGTTAATAAAATCAGCTCTTTGATTCTGGAATGGGAAAAAGATGCAATGCTGACACTGCTTTCATGAGTCTGACTCAGCTAAGACAAGAACATACTACTTTCCATGGCAGCCTTGTCTCTGATCACCTTCAGAAAAACCAGACCACAGAGTCTCCCAAATGGTCACACAAAGGGGGGCATTAAAGCTCAGCCCTAATATGGGTTCTTTAGCCCAAGTTCTAAGCAATCCCATGGCTAGAATGCTGTGTTACATCATTTTGGGGGCAACTTCTTTGTTCCTCCAAAATGTTTATATGCTGAAGCCATAACCCCAATTCCTCAGAATGTGACTGTATTTGGAAACAGGGCCTTCAAAGAAGAGATTAAGTTAAAATGAGGCTGTTAGGGTAGGCCTTAATCCAATCAGTCTTATGTCCTTATAAGAAAAGAAACACCAGAGAGGAGCGTGCACAAAGAAAGGGCCATGTGAGGACACAGTGAGAAGGCAGCTGTCTGCAAGCTGAGAACAGAGGCCTCAGAAGAAACCAACTCTGCTGACACCTTGTTCTTGAACTTCCAACTTCCAGAACTGTAAGAAAATTAATTACTGTTGTTTAAACCACTCCAGTCTGTGGTATTTTGTTGTGGCAGCCCTAGAAATTAATCTAGAGGGCAGAAGTGACCTGGACTTGGTTGGAGTATTCTGAGAAAGAATCATTCAGTTAAAACCACTCAAGTTAAGTTGTTGGTTAAGTTCAGCGACCACTTAACCATTGCTCTATTTGTTTCTACTTCTTTATGAAAGGTATATTTAATTTATTTGTCTTTGTTAAAATGTGTGTGTGCACGTGTGTGGGTATAAGAAATTATTAGATCTCCTTAGGTTTTAATATGGGTGCTTGCAGAATTCTGACTCAACGGACTATGGGGCTTTACACAAGTCTTTACTATAGTCTTGTTGTAAGGATCTCAGATAAGGCAAGAACCTAGTGAGGAAATAAAGAGCTTCTTTAGAACTAACCCAGAAGCTCAAGAATTTAAGAATTATAACACAATATACTCTTACATTTTGATGGTAACAGTAACTCCAAGATTGTGTTACTCTTTCCCTGAAGAATTTTCTACAGCACTTGTGTTTAAACAAAGCAAAAATACTCTGCCACCTCTATCTTTCCTGCACTGACCCAATCCTTAATGGATAATGGATAAGTAACTGGATGACAAGTGGATAGATGGATGGATGGATGGATGGATAGATACATACATACACACATACACACATACGTAAAAAACCAGCTCTTCTTGCTCTCACATCCCATATCTTTGGTTAAAAGCACCAATTTGTCAGCAATTGAGTCCTGGATGCTAAAATGGGTGCTGTTCAGAGTATTTTCACCTACTGTATCCTTGGGCCCAGGAAGAATCTTTAGTCTAAATAATTTTTTAAAAAGATCCATAAGAATATGTTTTCCAATGAAACGAGGCAGCACTGAGGACAGCAGCTCCCATCAGCTCTGGGGACTCCTTTTCTCTTAGGATCCCAAGGCAAGACCTGCCTAGACCTCAGCAATCCTGACTTCCCCCAGCTCTCCCTCTGCCAAAATGCCTCCTCACTTCAAGCTAATGGGAAAGAACTCCTCAAGGTGTATGTGTGGGTAGGAAACTGAAGATGGGAGTGATTCCATATGTAGGTGTGCAAGCCAGTAACTACACCTTAATCAGGGGACTCACTTACCTCCAAGTAATGATGAGGTCATTCCTGTTCCCTGAGTCAAAGCTATATTGCCTCTCCACTGGATAATGTGAAAAGAAACAAACAAGCTTATTCCTGTGTCCTCTCTGAAAGAAGGAATATGAGCCTGAGGAAGGTAAAGATAAATTCCTGCTGGAGAAATATTACTTGAATTTGAGCATTCGGTAAGGAAGCATGCCTAAAACATCAGGAAACTTAAGATAAACCTATTTTTAAACAGAATGTTAGTTACTTTTTAAAAATAAAATATGCAATATGTTTTTTCTTCAAGCTCTAGATACTTTTTCAGCCAAATGAAGTAACTTTAAGTTTAAAGTAAGGAGTGCAATTGCTAAGACACTGTGGAATGTCACAGAAGAAGTCATGTATTCATTATACTTTTTCCATATTAACAGTTGGACCCTTTAATGGACTATAGAGATCATTATTACCTCTACCTTCACCATAACTTTGCCCTGCTTAATTATTCATCATCACCACCTGATGTAACCAAATGTGAAATGATCTGGCAAGGCATAAGGCAATATATAAGATTCACGTTTCCAATAATTACTATTACTACTGCAATGGTGATGTCATCTCCCCACCTGTTCAGGAGAAATGATAGGAATGACCCACCTGCAGTAATCTGCATAGGGATGGGGACCTCCGTGCAGGAGGAAGTATGTGGTGGCAGCAACCACCAATAGGAACAGACTCACTCATGGGGCCCCTCCCTACAAACTACCAAAAACTTTTAAGAAGCATAAGAAGCACATTCTAGAAGTTTTCAGAGTCGCTGGAATTTGGATGATTTTTGTTGATGTTTCATTTGTACCGACAGATCAGTAAGGACCTGGGAAACTTGGGCTACACTAACAATTCATTTCCACTTCTATTACAGTGAAGCCATATCATCCATGCATTTAACATATATGAATATAATTTATGAGCAATCAATTATAGTGAATTGACAAAAATACATAGCAAAAGAATAAAACAACTGGTGTGTGCTGATAAACCTGTAGAAATATTTTGTGGGTTGTGTTTTCTGACATTGAGAAAGAACTCAAAGGCCTTATACAGGTGATTAAACTCACAGGAAATGTTGGCTAAAAAGATATTCTTACGGGGGACATGGAATTAACTGAGGGCTGTTGAGAAGCCCTGACTAAAGAAGAGCTAGAGGCGCTAATAAAAGCATCTGCAAGATTCTACAGTAACACCAAATCGGGTATTCCACCTTTCGTATGTGACACAAAGTCACTTCAAGGGCAATTTTGACTGACTTTTGAACATAATCCCCACATAAGATGCAGTACCACCGTACAACTATAAAAGAAATGAAACCCTTCTGGAATGCTGCCCTTTTGCTGTTAGAATGAAACCCTTCTAGAATTAAGGAACTTCTTAGAATATTCCATTATAATCCATACTTCTGAATTTAATTCAGCCATGAGAAGAAGCATGATGTGTTGATGGAGAAGGAAGAGTAGATATATCCCTATTAGGAATATTTTTGAACCAGTATTTATAAAATCCATTGCCCCTGACTCATCAGCAGCTATTTTGGAGAAAAATTAACAGGTAGACCCACCCTTCACCTCACATCCTTAATTTTTAATGATATATTTACTCTTGGCTCACCTGAATACAAATTATAAAACTGTTTCACAGCTTTGAACTTCTCACAGTAGTTGTACACTAAATATTTGCTGGATACTCCTTTTCACTCCCTGCTATACTAAGCTTCAGCAAAAAAGATAGAAATTTGACATTTGAAAAACATTTAAGAAAGAGCATTGCTGGGCAACCCCTTCAGGTCCCCTCCCACTGTGGGAGCTTTTTTCTGTCCTCTCAATAAATCCTGCTTTCTCACGTTAAAAAAAAAAGAAGAAGAAGAAAGAAAGAAAGAAAGAAAGAAAGAAAGAAAGAAAGAAAGAAAGAAAGGAAGGAAGAAAGGAAGGAAGGAAGGAAGGAAGGAAGGAAGGAAGGAAGGAAGGAAGGAAGGAAGGAAGGGCATTGTTGTTGTCTTAATGTGGGCTAAAATCTAGAAATTTAAGACCAGTCTGATGCCGTCTTGAGTTGTCTGAAGATGCATATTGTAAAAGCTAGAGCCACTGTAGCCATATGAGAAAGCTGTCAATGCTGTATTCACTCCTTCAACCATTCAACAAACATTTTCTGAGCATCTACTCTCTGCTGTTTTCAGAGCACCTGCTATACACTGGAGACCAGAAACAACAAGGAGTGGGTGAACAAGTGATTAAGGTAAATTCAGATAGTGAAGAGTGCCATTAGGAAAATAAACAAAGAAAATGCTACTTTAGAGGGAGATGCCCAGGGAGGACTCCCTGGATAGGGATGATATTTGAAACGCTCCTCAATGATGAGAAAAAGTCAGTGCTGTGAAGAGGAGGAGTGATTAGAACAGAGGAACTAAGACCAGTGTGGTCAGAGTCAAGGAGTATGTGGGGTAAGAAGGAGACTGTCCATATGTCCTTACCAGTGGAAGGTAGAAGGCGGAGGAGAGTCGTGAGCCACTTTGCACATCTAAAAGCTCAGTCTGGATGCTTTGTGGAGAAGAAGTCGTAAGAGGGCAAGAATGGAGAGAGAGGTGAGACAGGATGCTGTGACAGTTGTCCAGGGCAGAGGTGGGAGTGTGTAGACTAGCGAAATGATCAAGCAGGTAGAGACACGTGGTCAGATTTTAGATATTCTGTGTCTCCTTAGAGCAACTCTGTGAGCTCTGACTGCCCTTTAGTCCCCAGTTGCACTTGGCACTTGAACATGGTGCTCATTATGAATCTATTAAGCTCATTTCTGTGTCACATTTACACAGAGCTTCTTATTTGAAAAACTATGTTGGTCTGTTTTTTCGTTCGATTCTCACAGCATCCCTGGGAGGCAGACACGTCAGAAATTAACCCCACAGAAAGAGGTTAAAAGTTATATAACTAGAAAATAGCTTACTCAGGAGCTCTGATTTCGAATCTAGACTCCCTTTTTCCCAATTAGCGTATCATCTATCTGTAAAAATCAAATAAACATGGTTTTTCACGGCACTGTGAAAATGTACCCCATGTTGACAAGGAGCATACACATTAGGTAGGCATCTCAATTTATCTTAACAGTACATGGCTGCATGCTGGGTGGCCTATATTTACATATAAACTTAAAAGTCTAAGACTCTGTAGGTGTTCACCAGACGAGAGGAAGTGACCAGAAAGGGGCCTGTTTAGGTCGTGGAAGGTCAGAGGGGCTGGGAGAGATGGATGGAGCTTTGGAGGATTTCGAGAATATCAGAACTGGAAGGGAATGTAGCAACAGGGTAATACTCCTTTACAGATGAGCAAACCAAGATTCAAAGAGGGGAAAATGGCATGCTGAGATAAATCTATAAAGTGCACAAAAGGGGAGTGGTTGGGCTGGAAATAGTAGGATGAAAGTCATTGAATGAATAATTCTGTCTAACCCTGCATGGAGACTAGAAGGGAGGAATTGCGTCTGGAATCAGATAAGGGAGAAAATGTCAGACTCACTGTGGGTGATGGTTACTGTTTGTATGGTGATGCCTATGGACAGGCACCATCTCCTTTGATGGGGATTGGGGCACCCAGTAGACATCCCTTCCTGGGCATCACCCTCAGGAATCAGAATCTTCTTTGCTCTCTGATAGTCCCCAGTTTCTGCTTCTTGTCCACTCTTTGATTAAGTTATTTCTATTACGACTCACATCAATCAGAATTTTGCCATATTCTTTGCATATCCTGTCTTTATTATTTGTCTTTCCCTTCTGTCTGATAATTCTGTTGGTTTTTTTTTTTTAGACACATAAAATTTAATCCCTTTGGTTTAAAATACATCTTAAATGATACAATTAAAAACAACAAATAACACAAAATCAATTTCATAAGACAATGTGTAAGTAGTTATATGACCCATGTCCCACAATATTTTATCTTAGAAAACCAGCAATTTAGTTCACATAACGTCATTAGAATATTTAAGAATGTCACTAACAATCCTACTTATACAAATGACCTATTCTCATTCCTTGAAGCTAAAGATACCAGAGATTTTTGTTATAAAATTGCATTGTTTAGTGTTTTATGTGTGTGTGTGTTTATATATTTAAATATGTACAAAATGTTCCCCCGCCATGGTAATATATTCTCATAAATTCATGAATGCTTTCTAGAATTGTTAACATACAAGATAATCAAAGCTTGAAGGCTCTGAAACGTGATAAAATAATCATTTCATAACAGGAATATTAGGAAGAACTCCATTCTGAGTTGCATCACGAGGTACACAGTGATTGCAACATATGTGCTGTAACGACTGTGTTTGTTTACTCTCTATATAAAGTACATCTGATACTAGCATACATAACAGACCTGAAGTGCAACAGTGTTTTTATTTTACTTTGTTAAACCTCAGGAGGGGTAGAAATTAATAGGAAATTAATTAAATTGGAGTCTCCTCATTGTTTGCTAGATAAGGTCTAAATGCCTTAGCCAAGCATTTGGCCATTGACTGTCTGACCAAAAGATAACAGGTTTGCTCCACTCCAGTGCCCAGTACATATTTTACACCCTTGTCAAAAGACAATATTTCCCCCAAACAATCCCACACTTCCAAAGATTCATGTCTTCACTCCATCCAGAATGCCCCCCCCCAATCCTCATCTGCTGAAATCCTTGATTTTAAAGATAAGTACACATGGTAGACATATATTGTTTGTGCCTATCCAGTATCTATTTCCTTCTGGTTTTCCTTTGGGAAATGCTTCTTTCTTACCCCTGAATCCAGCAGTGGACCCATCACCCAGCATATTACTTCTGTCCACAGTGTTCAAAGATAACCATAGGCATTGTCCCAGGCTCCCAATGCCAATCTCAGGACTTTGGCTAACATTTTAAGGGAAAAAAACAACTTTTTCCTTTGAAGTGGCTGATTTGGTAGTAGGTCTAAGCAAAAAGAGAAACTTAAAGAGATAACTGGGGCATTGAGGTTACTTTTTCCCTGAGAACCTCTGGTGATCCTAAAAAAGTAGGTCTTCAGTTCCATGACTGGGGGCATGAGAAACAGAAAACAAACCCCAGGAGTCCCCAGAATAGGCAGACATGATGTGGTGGACTAGATTATTATACACAAATCTTAACTTTTTTCTTGTAATAGTATTGTAGATCCTTGCCCTTTGCCATGTGTCTTGAGAATGCCATCCAGTAAGTGAAGTGGGGTAAACAACTCTGCCCTACTGTTCTGAGACTTGGTTAAGTGATTTGCTTTGAACAATGCCCAGTTAAGTCCTGCTATAACTGAGCTGCAGATCCATGAGCAAGAAGTAAATGACAAGTTCACAATAAAAAATAACCAAGTCCACAATAAAAAAAAAAAGTCATGATAAGTGAGAAACAATAGAAACACAATTAGGAAACAAGTACTCTTAGTATGTTTTAAAAAGCAAAAGGTAAAAGGTAAGTCTAATGATATCTTTAGAGACTAATACAGTATAAATGGCAAAATGAAAAAAATAAAAACATCTCGTAATAAAACAACCCCAAAGTCCCACAATAGAGGTAAACAGAAAATGTTACACAGCTAATTAGCAAACTATAAGATAGGTCACTAGAAATTATGCAGAATATAGCCCAGAAAGGTAAAGAAAAAGAAAATATGAGAGAGAGGTTAAGAGGTCTAGAGTGATTTTCAATATATAACTAATTGAAGTTCCAGAAAAAGAGACTAGACATACAGGGCAGAGCCAAACTGAAAAACATAAACCCCAAAGAAAGAGTGATTCTAGATAATCCATAAAATAGTAAATAACTAAAGATAAATTTAATAAAGTATAAGAAAGAGCTCTAGCCAGATGCAGTGGCTCAAGCCTGTAATCCCAGCACTTTGGGAGGTTGAGGTAAAAAGACTACCTGAGCCTATGGTTCGAGACCAGCCTAGACAACTTGGGGAGACCTCATCTCTACAATAAATAAAAAAATTAGCTGGGCATGGTGGTGTGCGCCTATAGTTCCAGCTACTTGGAAGGCTGAGGCAGAAGGTTCATCTGAGCCCAGGAGGTCGAGGCTGCGATGGCTGTAAGCATGCCACTGCACTCCAACCTGGGCAACAGTGAGACTTCGACTCAAAAAAAGAAAGAAAGAGTTCTATATTGTAAATCACAAATGTCATTGAAAAACATTTTTAAAGACCTAAATAATTGGAAAGATATAACATGTTTATGGATTGGAAGACTCAATATTATAATGACATCAACTCTCCCCAAACAAATCTATAGATTAAGTCAAATCCAAATTCACATTCTACCAAGGATATATATGTATATGTGTGTGTGCAAATTAGTTAACTAATTCTGAAATTTATATAGAATTAGAAAGGTCCAAGAGTAGCCAAAATAATTGTGAAGAAGAAGGAAGTGACATGGGTTAAGATGTGTGTCCTGGACTGGTTAAATCTAACCACTGATAGAAAAATACCATATGTAAAGTTGAATTTCTAAAGTAAACACTGGGCTATAAATAAAATAGAAATTTCAAAACTATTAGCAAAAAAGAAAGAAAAGTTGATCTAATCAATAATAAAAGGCAGGAAGAAAATAAAATAAGTCCAAACATGCCAATAATCACACTAAATGAGATAGAGTTACATTTCCCAATTAAAAGACAGAGACTCTCTGATTTGGGTTTAGGAAAAAATTCAGCTGTATGGTATCTACAAAAGACATACCTTTAAAAAATGGAATACTGAAAGATATACTTGGTAAATACTAGCAAAAAACCCCCATAGATGTAACAATATTAACAGTAAAAGAAACTTTAAGTAAAAAGGGGATACTTATAGTGACAAAATACAAACAAAATAAATAAGTCAGGCATCTAATAAGTGTGTCTAAATGTATAAAGCAAAAGTATAATGAATATAATGGACAAATCATAATAGTGGAATACTTCAGTTGTCTTTTCAAAAATCAATAGAACAAGTAGAAAAATATTAGTAAAGTGTTCAGAGTATTTGAATAATGCAATAAACTTTATTAAATAGTTACTTATAAAACTTGAACCCACAGAAAACATGTTTTAAACACACTTTAAATTACCAATAAAAGATCGTTTCCTTGTTAAAAATGAATGAAAAATTAAAACTCATTCCTAATTTAAGAAAATACTATCCAAAGGTCCCTAACTTCTTAAAGGAGCATCTAGGAAAGACATTTGCAATAAGTATTATTCCTAAAAGGAAAAACATTAAAGTCACAAACTAGACAAGAATGCTAGATTTCACCACCACAAAGAAGCCATATATTACTGTCCTAACTAGTATTGTAAAATAAGAAAATTAATTAAAAGTATGAATACTTGAAAGGAAGACACAAAATTGGCATTAATCACAGAATCAATTGTCTTTTAAAAAATTAATGAGAAAGTCAAGTTGACTAGATACAAGATCCACTTTTTTTTTTTTTTTTTTTTGAGTTGGAGTTTCACTCTGTAGCTCAGACTGGAGTGCAGTGGCTGCTCCCGGCCATTGCAGCCTCGACCTGCTGGGCTCCTGCGATCCTTCCACCTCAGCCTTCCAAGTAGCTGGAACTACAGGTGCACGCTACCACACTCAACTAATTTTTTTTTTTTTTAATTGTAGAGATGAGGTCTCGCCAAGTTGCCCAGGCAGGTCTCGAACCCACGGGCTCAGGCAATCCACTCACCTCAGCCACCCAAAGCATGGGATTACAGGCGGAGCCACCAAGCCCGGCCAAGATCCACTTTTTAAAAAACTAATAACAAAATTATTTGAAAATGTAATAGAAAAAAAATTGCATTTCCAATGGCAAAGAAAACGATTAAAAATTTGGAAATAAATACGTAAATAACATGTCCAAGGCCTGTGTGAAGAAATATAGAAGAACATGAAGGAAAACTTGAATTAAAAAAGAACATAACCATATTTGTTGTTTCCTTGTTTAAATAGAGAAAAAAATCTGGGGCTAAAATGAAGTGCCCATCAATAGGGGTTAAGTAATCACTGGTACTTACAGTACTGTGGAATACAAAATCAGTTGAAAGGATTGAGGTGTACCCATATATGCCAATATGAAATGATCTCCAAGACATACTGCTAAGTTATAAAAGCAAATTGCAGAAAAATACATGTTCTATGTTCCTACTTACGTATAATCATATATACAATCCAAAATTATGTTCTTTATATAAAAACAATGCACAAAGAACACTTAGAAGGAAACACTCCAGATTGATGGCAATAGTTACTTCTGGGGAAGGCATTGGGATTCACATATGAAAGGAGGAAGGGATTGGGGGCATCAAGGTGAGGGTTCATTTGCATTGTGCAAAACACTTTTAAAATGTACTATGACATTTTGAAAACCTAACGACAGCTCAAAATGTGATAAAATAACTATATAATGTAGATAATGTCTTAAAATTTTACTTGGGGATACATGTTATGTCCATACGATATCCCGATACCTTGCACTAGACAGGCAATAAACATTTGCGAATTCATCAAAAGAACTACTGATTTATAACAAAGAAATGTTAAGTTAACAACTTTATAGCTAAATATCCAGAAAATTTGAAAGAATTGATAAGTCATGAGGGCAATTGTCATTAGAAACTGATCTTTTTTAATACCAAAAAGTGAACAATTGAATGATGCCTCTATCTTTATACTTTTCTGTAGTTTACCCATTTTCCATACATATGCATTATTTTTATTTCAAGGGAAAGTATAAGCTTTATGTCCTTGCTGCCCACTCCATCTTACCTTGATTTTCCTGGAAGTGTGTGTTATCACCACTTTCTAGAAAACAAACAAACAAAAAATCATCAATGTTACACCAGGCTAACTTTATTGGGGCCATTTTCTTGGAGTGAGATTTCTGTATTGAACGTCCTGAACTTCCTAGTCCTAATTTCTCAGAATGCTTTTAAGTTTTACTGAAACCCAAGGGCCATTTGTAATGATAGTAAAGTCAAGAAAATCCATTCAAAACTTCACCAAAGACACCTAGTGTGAGAGACTTTCTAATCTCCTGAGTCAGAACCTCAGATACCCTTATAATCATTCCTCTTCAGTTGCTTACTTCCAAGTCAGTTTCTACAATTATTTAGAACCACTCCCTTTTCTCCACTTCCTCTACCACTACTCAGCCCTGGTCCCTCATCATTTCAAACCTGAATTGTTACATCCATCTCCTAACAGGTCCTGGGGATATTTCCTAAATGACTTTTTCCATATCACATTTCTATTTTAAAACTTTTGGGTCCTGAGGAAGATGGCTGGGTAGCCATCAGACTGCATGAGTCCTGGTGTGAGTGAGTGAGTGTATGGATGAATTTGCATGCATGTCTGTGTGTAAGTGGGCATGTGAGTGGCTGAGTAGGGTCTTGGGAGCAAGTGGCCAGATCTCCCCTGGTGAAGCAACTGGTGCCACAGTCACTCTGCTTGGACTTTAGTGTTTCCCAGGGCACAGAAGCTGAGTGTCATTTTCTAAATCAACAAAAACCTTGGGAAGAAGCTGCCAGAGTGACTGCTGTTCCCGCCAGGCTGGACACTGGCAGCAAGGGCCACAGAGGGAATGCAGCAAGGGAGCAAGAGGCAAAGTCCCGAAGAAGCAGTGGAGAGAGGCCACTCCAAACCTGGACTCACCGCCACCACCTCCAGCACCAGGCTAGGCTACAAGGCCCCACCACCAGGACCTGAGATCCAAAGAATGCGGTACTTGCTGGGGAGGGATCTATCTCTCACAACCCTGTTTGCAGCAGGAACAGCGGTCCGTAGAGGAATTAGGCAGCCAGTCTAAAGCCTGGGCAGAGAAGTACTCCAGGGTGGCCTCCATGAAACAGCAGACCTGCATCTTAAGACCAGGGGGTGACTTCTGCATTGTTTTGGGGCTGCTCTCCACAAAACCAGAGAACATTGCCCCCAGTGCACAAGCCCTGGTGAGTAACAAAAGATGCAGAGCCCGGATGATCCACTCACCTCCCCACCCTGAGCCAGCTGTGGGGTGATAGATGCATACAGTGAAGCTGACAAAAAAGGAGGCCAGGGAGTGCCTAGCTGACACTCCCCCACCCCTATCAATGAGCAAAAGAGATCAAGAGGAGAAGGGAGAGGCCGGAGACCGAAAACTGGATGCCATGAGAGCTGTGACCATACTAGGAGAGGAAGGAAGAGGGAAGAGAACCCAGGAGATGCGGAGTCAAGTTATGCCCCCTACCCTACGGCCACACGCAGGCAGCAGGTAGTGACGTTTCTAACATCTTAAATTGCAGGCAGCAGGTAGTGAAGTTTCTAACATCTTAAATTTCAGCATTGAAGAGGGAACCGGCAGAACACACCTGCAGTCCCAGAACCCACCACAAAAGGGAGCTCCGCCCCCACCAAAAGAAATACTGACGCTGACAAATCTCTACCCACTCTATCTTTGGGTTTTGGTGTGTTTGTTGTTGTTGTTGTTTTTCTCTTATTGTTTGTTTGTCTCCTTTGTTTGTTGGTTGGTTGATTGGTTGGTTTTCTCTTTTCTTTCCTCCTTTTTTCTCTTTGTTCTTTCTCTTTTTTCTTCTTTTCATTTTGTCTCTCCTTCGTCCCTCTCTTTTCCCTCTTATACTCTTGCTTGGACTCAGGGGCTACACAAGCATACCTATTGTAAGGTCACATTGTGTGGAGATGGAGAGCGAGTCCCAGATGGCCCAGTCACCAGATAGCAAGCATTGTGACCCATCAGTAGGTTCTGAATCCTTGCAGCCCCTCTCCCACCCCTTAGTATGTACTTAAAATTGTAAAGAGATAGCACACACCCAGCCCTATTTCATAACTGAACAAACTTGGAGGCCTGACTCAAGGAAGAAGATAGAGCAAATATCAGAAGTGACTGCTTCTCCATTTCCCATTGAGCAATGGAATTAAAGAGAAGGATAAGAGAACTGCTACAAATGAAGAAAAACCAATAAAAAATCACTGGTAACCTTCAGAGTCCCAACAAAGAGACAGTGCCTGAAAGAACAGCTACTGGAGCACAAACAGTGACTATGTCCAAGAACAACAGTACCCAAAAGGTACTTACAGAGATCAGAGAATCGTTGGATAGAATGAATAAAAATCAAGAAATGCAAGGGACAAAACTAAGTGAAATTGCAATGGTGTCGGACAGACTCAAGAAAGTGTATTTAAAAATAATGGAAGCTGAGCTTGGTGGCTCAGCCTGTAATCCCGCACCTTTGGGAGGCTGAGGTGAGTGGATTGCCTGAGCCCGCGGGTTCGAGACCCGCCTGGGCAGGCGAGACCTCATCTCTACAATAAAATCAAAAAATTAGCCGGGCGTGGTAGCGTGCGCCTGTAATTCTGGCTACTCAGAAGGCTGAGGCAGAAGGATCCCCGGAGCCCAGCAGGTTGAGGCTGCAGTGGCCGGAAGCGGCCACAGCACTCCAGTCTGGGTGACAGAGTGAGACTCCAACTCAAAAAATAATAATAATAATAATAATGGAAATAAAGAACTCCATCCATGAAATAAATAACAAGCATGGGAAGAAGAACTGACGAAGCAGAAGAAAGAATCTAAGAGCTGGAAGAACAAAATATGGAATTAACTCAATCTATTAACAATACAGGGAAAAAACTTAAGAAGAAAGAAGAAATTCTCCAAGAGATGTGCAATTTTTATCAAGAAGCTAAATCTATATCTGATCAGAATACCTGAAGTAGAAAGAGAAATGGAAAACATCTTGGAACAAACATTCCATGAGGTCATTCAAGAAAAATTTCTTCATCTGGCCAGAGAGATGACTATACAAGCATAAGAGATTCAGAGAACCCCTGCAAGACATCTTATGAGAACCTAGACACATAGTAATTTGTCTACACAAAGAAGGTATACAAGAAGAAATCCTAAAGGCAGAAAGGAAAAAAGTCAGACTACCTCCCAAGAAAGGTCAATCAGAATTGCTGCAGACTTATCTGCAGAAACACTACAGGCCAGAAGGGATTGGACCCCAATATCTAATGTTCTCAAAGATAAACAATTTCAACCAAGAATTTTCTACCCAGCCAAGCTAAGCTTCATCAGTGATGGAGAACAAAATCCTTCCTAGACATCCAGTCCCTAAAAGAATATGCAGCTTCCAGACCAGCTCTACAGGAGACACATTAAAAAGTGTTGTGCACAGAAGAAAAAAGAAACAAAAGAAAGAACATATACCCCACAAGATCACAAACAAATGCAGAAGCAACAGAGCATACATGACACCTGCAAATACGAAAAAGCACACATATATTAACACAAAAACTAAAAGAAAACAAAACAGCCTTCTAAGAGCCTTATGACTTGGACAAACTCTTACATTTCAATAATCAGTCTGAACATGAATGGGCTAAATGCACCACTGAAAAGACACAGGATGGAAAACTGGATTTAAAAAAAGCATGACCCAACAATATGCTGCCTCTAGGAAACATATTTCATGACAAAGGATGCTCAAAGACTTAAAGTTAGAAGATGGGAAATAAACTTTCAGGTGAATGGAAAACAAAAGAAGGCAGGAGTCATGATTTTAATATCAGACAAAACAACCTTCAAGCTATCAAAAATTTCAAAAGATATGGAAGGACACTACTTAATGATAAAAGACTCAATCCATCAACAAGAAATATCCATCCTAAATATATATGCACCCAGCACAGGAGCACCAGGATTTATAAAATAACTACTAAGTAAACTAAAAAATGATATTGACTTTAACACTCTCATAACTGGGGACTTAAATACCCCACTAACAATCCTAGAGGCAAAAAATCAATAAGGAGATACAGAACCTTAACTTGACACTTGACCAAATGGACTTAATAGATACCTACAGAACATTCCATCCAACAACCATAAAATATACATTCTATTCATCACCACATGGAACATATTCCAAGATCGACCACATCCTCGGTCATAAATCAAGCATAAACAAATTCCATAACATCGAAATACTATGCGCCTTCTCAGACCACAGTGGAATACAATAAATACTGCCACCAACAAGATCCCCCCAAAATACACAAAGACATGAACACTAAACAGCATAATGCTGAGAAACTCCTATATCAACACAATAATCAAAATAGAAATTAAAAGATTCCTAGAAACAAATGAAAACAAAGACACATCTTACCAAAACTTCTGGGATGCCATGAAAACAGTACTAAGAGGAAAATTTATGTCTCTACAAACACACATCAAAAAAATAGAAAGAACACAAGTCAACAGCCTAACAAACCACCTTAGGGAGGTGGAAAGGCAATACCTCCAAAACCCTAACTTCAGCAGAAGAATCCAGATGACCAAAGTAAAGCCCAAATATGGGACATAGAAGACAAAAATATCATAGAAAAAATCAATGAAACAAAAAGCTGGTTCTTTGAAAGGATAACCAAGATTGACAGACCCCCTAGACAGATTGGCCAAGAAAAAGAGAGAGAAGGACCAAATAAACACAATCAGAAACTCAAAAGTTCAAGTCACAACTGACCACAAAGAAATATAAAAGATTGCCACAGATTACTATACACACCGGTATGGAAACAATTTGAAAACCTAAATGAAATGGAGGATTTTTCTGACATCACACAACCACCCAGGGTTGAAACAAGAAGAAATAGAGACCCTAAATAGACCAACAACAACCAGGAAATTGACACCATAATAAGAAAACTACATACCAAAAAAAAAAAAGTCCTAGACTAAAAAGTTGAATTTGGAGTTCTACAGAATATACAAGGAGGAGCTAATAACAATCCTACTGAAAGTATTTCAGGGAATTGAGAAAGACAGAACTCTTCCGAAATCATTTCATAAAGCTAACATAATACTGATACCAAAACCAGGCAAAGACCCAACAAAGAAAGAGAACTACAGGCCAATATCCCTGATGAACAAAAATGTAAAAATTCTCAGCAAGACTCTAGCAAATCAGATCCAACAATATATCCCAAAAATTATCCACTATGACCAAGTAGGCTTCATCCCCAGATGCAGGCTTGTTTAACATTTGCAAGACCATAAATGTAATTAAATACATCAACAGATGTAAAAACAAGAACCATATGATTATATCACCAGATGCAGAAAAACTTTTGACAAAATCCAGCATCCATTCTTGATAAAAACCCTTGAACACCTCGGTATAGAGGGATCATACCTCAAAATAGTAAAAACCATCTACAATAATCCCACAGCCAACATATTACTAAATGGACAGAAACTGGAAGCATTTCCCCTGAAAACTGGAACTAGACAGGGCTGCCCACTCTCACCCCTCCTGTTCAACATAGTGTTGGAAGTCCTAGGTAGAGCAATAAGACAAGAGAAATCTATCAGGGATATCCAAAGAGGAAGTTAAGCCACAGTAAATATGATCCTATACCTGGAAAACCCAAGGGAATCTGTCAAAAACCTTCTTGCATTGATAAAGGACTTTGGAGAGTCTCAGGTGATAAAATCAATGTACAAAAGACAGTTGCATTTTTGTACCCCAATAAACAGGCACAGAACCAAATTAAAAGTGCAGTCCTATTCACAATAGTCACACACGCACAAAATGAAATACCTTGGAATCTTTCTAATCAGAGAAGTGAAAGCTTTTAATACAAAAACTACAAAGCACTACTCAAAGAAACCAAAGAAGATGCAAACAAATGGGAAAATATTTCATGCTAAAGGATTGGAATAGTTAACATTGTTAACACGTCCATCCTACCCAAGACAGTCTACAGATTCAATGCAATACCCATTAAATCACCATCATCATTTGTCTCAGAACTGGAAATGGCAATACAGAAATTCACATGGGAACAAAAATGACCATGAATAGCCAAAACAATCCTCAGCAAAAGAAACAACGTGGGAGGTCTCACACTCCCATGCTAAAACTTTATTATAAGGCTATAATAATCAAATCAGCCTGGTATTGATACAAGAATAGGCATATAGACCAATGGAATAGGATAGAAATTCTGGAAGCAATACCTCAATTTCTCAACTAACTTATCTTTGACAAAGCCTCCACCAGCAACCACTGGGGAAAGGAGAACCTATTCAGTAAATAGTGTTGGGAAAACTGGCTGACCACATGCAGAAGAATGAAACACCTATCACCATACACAAAAATCAGCTCCAAATGGATGAAAGACCTAAATGTAAAACCTCAAACTATAAGGATCTTAGAAAACATAGGAGACACTCTTACAGAAATTGGAGTAGGCAACCAATTCCCAATCAAACCCCCAAATGATAAGAGATAAGATAGACAAATGAGACCTCATCAAACTAGAAAGCTTTTGCAAAGCAAAAGAAACCATCAAGAGAGTGGAGAAACAGCCCACAGAATGGGAAAACATATTTGCCAAAGGCCTGACATTCAGGATCTACAAGGAACTCAAATGTGCTGAAAGGAAAAAAACAAGCAGTCCCATGAAAAAGTGGGCAAAAGACATGAACAGACACTTCTCAAAAGAAGATGTATGAGCAGCCAGCAGACACATGAAAAAATGCTCAGCCTCTTGCCATTGCCTTATTAGACTCTTGTGTGGTCATGTACTCTTTGAGCTACGGCTGTTGCCATGTTTCCTGGCTTTGGCCCCCTTTCCTACCTTGGGGAGGTGAATCTCCTTTTTTCTTTCTCTTTCTCTAATTTACTTTTTAAATAAACTATATTTTCTAACCTAAAAAAAAAAAGAAAAGAAAACATGCTCAGTCTCACTAATCATCAGAGAAATACCCACATTGAGATACCACATAACTCCAGTAAAACTATCACTAATAAAACAAAGACTAACAGGTGCTGGTGAGCATGCAGAGAAAAGGGAATGTTTCTACACTGTTGGTGGGAATGCAAACTAGTTCAACCTCTATGGAAAACAGTGTGGCAATCCCTAAAATAACTAGAAATTGACCTTCTATATGGCCCATCAATCCTCCTTTTTAGAATATACCCAGAGGAACTCAAATCATTCTACAAAAAAGATCCCTACGCATGCATGTTTAATGCAGCACTGTTGACAATAGCAAAATCATGGAACCAACTGTGCTACCGCTCAAAACTTGACAGGCTAAAAATAAAAGTGGTACATGTACATGATGGACTATTACACAGCCATAAAGAAGGACAAAATTACGGACTTTGCAGCAATTTGGATGGATTTAGGGATTTAGAGTCCATCATACTCAGTAATCTGTCACAGAAAAAAGACCTGTGCTTACTCATAAATGAACCCTGAACACCTATCCTAATACAACAAAAAAGGGATTGGCAGTAGCAGGACACTGCCCCCGGGGGGGGAGATAGGGGACACATAGCATCAGTAAGGGTGTCTGATCCTAAGTAATCCAGATGAAGTGAGGGCTGATGGGAGGCCCAAATTTCTCCTGTACCTAGACCATTTATATACCAAATCCTAACTTGTACCTCACATCTTTAAAATTAAAAATCAAAAGAAATGTTTTCAGAGCCCCTGATTTTCTTTAAAATCACACTTATATGCCTCATCTTGGTATTCAAGACCCTTCAAAATATGGAGTCCCTGAAGCTTTTATACTGTATGAGGGGCAACTTCAAAAAATCCAGAATTATTTCTTGGAGGACATGTCCCTGATAGTACAGGATTCCCCTACTATTTGAGTGTTTTAGGAACTCTTTGGCATCAGTGTATCAGCTAGTGTTGTTGTGAGAGGCAGCATTTGGCTTCAGTGATTTTTTTTTTTTTTTTTTTAGATTCTTTCAACACGTTTGCCTGTTTCGTACTGGGTGATTTACACAAACCTGCCCACACTATGCTGAGCATTTAGCAGTTTTGGACCAAAACCAGCATGACCCCCGTGTCCCACCCTCTGTAGTCACCTGATCTCAACCTGAGCAACTTTTGTGTTTCCCCAGATGGAAAAAGACCTCAAAGGGAAACATTTTGCCTATGTGGAAGAGGTGAAACAAAAAACAGCAGACAAGTGGGGGGTAAGGAACGACCAGGACTTTATTTTCTGTTCCTTTGTGTCAAGAAAGGAGGCTAGGCTCGATTAATCCACATACTCAACTAAGATGATGAGGCGTTGCATTATAACTTGGGTAGATGATTGCATCCTCAAGTGTTGGGAACTGCAGAACTCTCAGCACATAATGACTCTGTCCATCCTCTGCAGTAAGAGAAGACCAAAGTCTAGGATAACTTCCAGCAGCATAAGATGGTGTCCCTAGGATGACCCCAGCCCTCCATTAAAATACCTGCCTGAGAAAGTTCAATGCTCCCAGGAGAATCTACTGTTTGTTCTAGCCAACACGTGACCATAGGCCCCTGACCTCCCATTCTCAGAGCATTTACTAAAAAGAGCTTAGAGTCGTGATTATGGATCTCCTAAAACTCAGAAGTGTCTCTCTGGGACCAGAGAGACCTTCCTTTGAAGCGCAATCATCTCTGTTAACATCTCTGTCTCCCAGTCTCCGTAGGAGAACAGAATCCTAACTCCAGCAACCCCGCCAGCTAGAGACACAGCTAGCCTGATTGTATCCGCACTGGCCAAGTCTTTGCAATGTTTCACTTCTCAGAAGCTACTGAGTCTTTACTAGCCACACACCCCCCCCAATCCCTGCCCTCATTCTCCCTTTAAAACATCCATTCACCTCTGCACAATTCAGAATGGGATTAGAGAAGAGAATGTTGGGGTACTGGAGAACACAGACAAGGGAGAAGAGGCAGCAAATGAGGGTCACAGGGCAGCCTCCAGCGCAGGTCTTTGCCCCCTGCCTACCTGTTTGTGCTATCTCAGGTTTAGAGCTCATTCCTTTTATGTTGTTGATGGTGTTTATTGTTCCATTAGGACTGTAGTACGAGATGATAGTGATTTGATTTGCCTGCCCAAAAGGCTCTTTCCCTTTGAACTTTGTAACAGAATCCCATTTCCATACAGGCATTCATCCCTCCCCTTCTGACTTCGTGTGGCTGACCCCATTCCCAGGGCTCTAAGGGTAGACCCTGACTAATCTGGGGATCTGGGGTTCTGAGCCTTGGGACTGTAACTGGTCAAGAACTCAGACCTCATTCAGCACATGGCTTTCTCCTGGAGGCTGACCTTGGTCCTGAGATGGCACGTGAACTGAGTTGGTTTAAACCAAATGCTGAGAAGGACTTGTACTCCATGGCTAAGCAAGAAATTTTTCTTGCTACTACTGGACAGGAACAAAGAAGTACGTCACCTCAAGTTGCCCTGAGCTTCCATCTGATAACTGTGAGAGAAGCCAGGCTGCAGACAAAGAGAATTCACAGAGCAAAGCAGATTCAAAAGAACCCCAGAGGAACAGTGCCAGTCCTGATGTACCGTGTGGAACCCACTCTGCCTCCGGAATGCTTCATGGGAAGCGTTTTCAAAAAATACTTGTATTTTCAAAAAATACATTTTGAAACAATATTTCCCTATTGTTTATGTAGTTCATGTTCTTACAGGAAAAAACATCCTAATTGACGCTGTTTGTTTGAAATATCTGTTTGTCACCAAGGTTTTATATTCCGTTTTTTATTTTATACCTGGTGCTATATAATTTGCCAGTGTTCACATCTATCCTTGTGAATCTTTTCTACTGCTTTTATGCCTAGGAAAGTTTCAACACGCTAAGATCAATTAGGCCTTCAGCTTTTTGGTTTTGTAAATAAATTTTTTTTGGTTTCATTTAACTCAGAAACACACCTAATGATATTTTTTTCCTCGCAATTTGCAGAACAATTTCTTTCTCTCCCTCTCACTTTCTGTCTCCGTGAGTGTGTGTGTGTGTGTGTGTGTGTGTATGTGTGTGTGTGTGTGTGTGTGTGTGTGTGTTTGAGAGAGAGAGAGAGAGAGAGCGCAAGCATGCATGTGTACCCTAGTTAACTTGCATGTGAATCTGTAAACTTTCTATAAGAAAATATTCTAAATCCATGTGCAAAATGTTTTAAAGTTCTATTTTTAACTTTTGGTTTGTAGAAAACACAAGGGAATAGAGAAATGAATTAAATGTACTAAGAGTAAACCCTCACAAATCAAGGATATGGGACTTGCTACAGTTATTATCACGGATGCTTCAAAAAGTGCATGAATCTAAATTGTGTCTATTTTTTTTTTAAAGACTACAAAAGAACTTCATGGAAAAGTGGGGTCAATTTAAATATTTACTGCATATTAAGAAACTTTTGTTAATTTTAGCTATAATAATGACATTGTGGTTACGTAAGACTAGTCTTCTATATTTTAGGAAATTTAGGAGCAAGTGTCATGATGTTGACAATTTATTTTCAAATGGTCTACTTTGAAAAATGTACGGATGAATGCATATATGCATATAGCTGAGAGACATATAAAGTTAAATGCTAACACGTTATCAATTAATGAATCTGGTGGGGTTTAGATAGTGCCCATGGCATTATTTATTCTTCCAAATTTTCCACATATTTAAAACTTTTTATAATGAAAAGTTGAGGGGTCTATTTTTCTCCACTGTACTAATTAAAAAAATTTTTTTTTACTGTGGCTATGTATTGGTTATAATTGAAAAATATTTCATGAAAAGCAGTAAACATTTTATAGAGATATAAAAAGTTCTCCCCCGTTTTGAAAGGATATTCACTTGTGTAGGAAATCTATAGGTCAATACAGACTATACATTTATCTGGCCTATGAGGAAAATATTAAGAAGTGGGTCTATCTGGTATTTATAGTCATAAAACCACATCATGGATTTGTAGACTAAAGTTTAAAATATTATTTCCTCCATTTCTATTTGTGTGTTCATTTTCTGTGGTATGTTCATTACTTCTGAGTCAACTTCTGGTCAGTATGTCAGACTGAATTGAAATAACTTTTTCTCTTATTCCAGAAATAAAATAAAACAACAAAATTTGTAAGATATAGCTCAAAATTAAGAAAAGGATCTTCCCTCCAGGTACCAGTAAAAAAAAAAAAAAAACAAACACCAAACAAACAAACAAAAAAACTTCAATGTCAGAACAGTGAACAGAAGCTAAATAACATGAAGGAGAATTGGAATGGAATAACAGTTGCAGTTTTGTGTCCAGTAGAGTTAAAGGAGTTATATCTCTGGAAGGTTGGATAAGGGGGCACAAAATTTGAGCTACCTACGCAAAGATGGAACCCCAGGAGGAGATGCCCATCCATCTATGAAATGGGGATAGGAAAAATTTATTTTTACTCATTAGCAATGTATTATTGTCTTATAATTTACCCTTCATTGTCCGCTCTGGGAAAATTGATCTGGACCCTTTAGGTATTTTTCCATTTTGAAATGGTATGATGCCAAGTTTTATCAGTAGAGGAAATGCAGAAGGATGTGGTACTCTCTTCTGGAGAGAGATTGCAGATGGAATTGGTTTTCTGTCCTGGATCTAGAGTGCTTCTCTCAACAGGCTCCTGCAGTACAAACATGGCTTCCCCAGTGCCCAGCTCCTACAGTGCAGGCAGCTTTTTCACATGACTCCTTCATTCAGTACTGGTGACTTCACCAATATCCAGCTTCTGCAGTGCATGGCAGCCAGCAGTATCCAACAGCAAGCAACTTTCCCACCAACCTCCTTAGAGCATTTATTGTATTGGAGTACCTTCTGGGAGAGACCTTTTATGAACACCTTTCTCCAATAGAAGGCATATTTCCAGCAAATTTTGCAAGTGCAACATCACTCAACTCCTCTGCCACCCAGTGGACCACAGATGTGCTGGATCTCAAGTCGGCATCTCAGCTCTAGGAAGGATAAGGTCTTATCAGTGAAGGCTCTAGCTCAGTCCTGTAGGAATCTGCTGTTCCTACATTCTTTAGAATTCTCTTTACTTCTTATAAGCCAATCCCTCAATACTCTTTTACAGTATTGTTATGCTGTAACATGTAATAGTATTGTTATATTGTAACATGTTATAGTATTGTTATACTCCATTTGTATGTGACATGTTATAGTATGGTTATACTGTCACATGCTATAGTTAATATAGTATATTTCTTCATATTAAATTTGTTCAAATTACTGTATGGTTTCTGTCCACCAATTAGACCCTGACTGATACACACAGCAACGCAATCAAGGACTGAGTAAAGGTATGGAAAAAAAACAGTACCACCTTTCTCTCTGCCACTCTGGGGCACAGTAGAAAATCCAACACCCACACAAACAGGAGCAAGTTGAAGAGTGGTCTTTTTTCCTTCTTCTTTGAGATCTAGGGTCCTGATGGGGAAAATATGTCATAGCTGAATAGAAGAGCTCTCTCAGTTTTAAGAGAATATTAAGTTCTCCTCACCATAAGAGAATTTCCTCTGCAAGTGCCGTGTTGCCCAACTGAAACATTCGCCTTTGTTCTGCTCTCATCCTAAATCTTCCTTTAAGATTTACAATGCTCTCCTTGATTAGAAGGTAATAGACATAATAAAATTGAGCATTTTTATATTCTAGGCACTATCGTAGATATTGCAAATGAGCATAATCCTCATCATAACTCAGTGAGGTAGGCTACGTCATCAACCTCATTTTACAGATGAGGAATTTTTTCAAAGCATGCAACTAGTAAATAATGGGTCTGGTCATTGAATCCAAAAAGTCTGACTTTACAGCCCAAATTTTTAACTATTTTCCAATACAATCAAAGAATTACCAGAGCTGGAAAATTCTCTTTCTGCGTCTTGTAAATAATGAAAAGATGACCTGGGAGGATGAGATGATTTGCTCAAAGTCAATGTAACCACCGAGTGACTGGGACTAAAATTCACCTCTCAAGTTTTTGGTCAAATATCTCTTGAGTCATTGTCTAGTCCCTTCAGTGCTGTTCTAAGTTCTGTTACTTCTTCTTACATAGTGTTATCATGTACATCTCCCCTTTACCTCAAATAAGGCCTGCTCTGAGATTCTTTGGTCTTCAGAATCTTGAAGTAATGCTTGATGTGCTTCACAAAAGTTTTGTCAGGAGACAGCTTGCCTTATTTCAGGTGCTGGTGGGGGTCTTGGGCCTTCCTTCAGGTTGGTGCAGAAGCTCGCATTTGAGGTGTCTTGCTCATTGTCCTTAGCATCTGAGAGGAAAACAAAGATAGGGGTTACCTGTGTGGAGGATATGTGTTCTCAGACACATTGGTCTGATGGAACAGTGCATGGGAAAATGAAGCATCAAACCCAACAGACACATGTCACTCTAGAAGGTTTATCATTGATACCCAGCTTGAGTGATTCGGTAAGGGCAAACATTGAGAAATTACAAGGCTAATCACACACTACAATAGTCATTACCTAAGAAAGGACAGGTTACATCCTCAGAATGTATACTTTTGAATGAAGAAAAAGAGAAGTTAGTGGTCAAACGTTTGACCACTAACTTCTCTCTTTCTTCATTCAAAAGTATCTTTAAATATGCAAATTCTTTCACACCAGAACATAACTCAATGTAACAAGACAAAATTTTTCTCCTACAAGATGTATAAAGAAGATGCTCAAGACATCGTTTCTTGTTAGGACATTATTGTATTCAATAGTAAAAACTTAGAAACGATCTAAATGCCCCTTAATTGGGGGATAGTTAGATTATGGTTCATTTACACTAACAAGTTATAAGCAGCATTTGAAAAGAATAGGGCAGATCTAGGGAGATATGAAAAAAGTTCCAAAAATTTAAGTTAAAAAAGAAAGCAGGCCAAGTGCAGTGGCTCATGCCTATAATCCCAGCAATCTGGGAGGCCAAGGAGAGAGGATTGCTTGAACCTAGGAGTTCAAGACCAGCCTGGGCAACATAGCAAGACCTTGCCTCTACAAAATTAAAAAAAAAATCAGCTGGGCCTGGTGGCACTCACCTGTAGTCCCAGCTACTTAGGAGACTGAGGCAGATCTCCTGAGTCCAGGAGGCTGAAGCTGCAGTGAACTTGATCGAGTCACTGCACTCTAGCTTGGGCAACAGGGTGAGATCCTGACTTAAAAAAAAAAAAATCAAGTAGCAAAACAATGGTATGGTGGTATGTAATTTAAAAATAATTACAAAAGAGGGTAGAAGTTTCTATGAGAGTGGAGAGTGAAGTACTCATTGAATGTGGGCCTTCCACATTTGTAGCCTTTCCCTCATCTGAAAGCAAGAGTGAGAATGTACTGATTGCTCTCTGAAAGCAAATTGCAAGCAAGGACCCACATATTAAAATTACTCAACTCAAAGGTCACTACATCAGTGCAAATAAGGAGAGCAAGGAGTTTCTCTCTGGTGCCAGATTTTCACTTCACCTCTCTCGTCTATGTATCCACCTTTCAGGGCTTGATTTTGCTGACAGAATTTTAAATATGTGCATTCAATTTGTTATTCTCAACTTTTATATCACTTCTGTTTCAATAACCCTGATTTAACATGATATTTTAAATGTCCAACCCTATTTTATCTCTATTTAAGACTTAACAATCCAAATTATGAGGTTTATTGCTCTTCATTTTTTCCCCCGTTCTCTTCATGTTTTATGATAGCTATTAGAACCCTGTGGTCTTCATGTTCAAGATTCTGCTTCTCCTACAACCTACTGGGTGACCCTGGTCAAGTTACTCGGTTGAATACCATGAAACCTCCACTTTGGTAGGTCAAAAATGGCCAAATATGATCCAAACTAAGCATTTGAACTCTCTGTATCTCTGCTTCTATATCTGCAAAATGGAGTTAACAATATTATTTCCATAATAGGACTGTTTGAAGAATAAATGAGCTTATTCATATAACACCCTTCTAGCAGGTCCTGACATGGAGTAGAAAATGTTAGTTGGCGGGTGCTGGCAGTGATGGTGGCAGTAGTGGTAGTAATGAAAGGTACTCTCTGAGGACTTGCAGAGAAGAGGATGAACAGATGATTAGCTAGGCCTGCCATCTGTCAACCCCACCCGTGGAGGCCAGAAGCTAAAGAAAGAAACAGGTCCGCAGGAACATTTAAAGCACTATTACTCACCCTCTAATAGACACGGCCCAAGTTGTGTCCTGGAATCCAACCCCATCAAATCAGTAATTGTTTCCTTTGGGGATAAGCTAAGAGAGGCTAGAAACAAGGAGTCCTTCCTCCCTGTCCAACAATTCATATAATCCTATGCACCTAGAACCAGGACATAAAGGAGGATTAAAAAGGCTTATTCTTGACCCCGTGGACTTCCAGTCTCTGAAGAATCTATGAATACTGCATAAAAAAGAGATCATCTTGGTAGCAGGCTTGTTAGCCCTACCAGAGATACCAGCTACACCAGAACGTAAGAACGAACCCCAAAAGTGGCACCAGCTGATATGTAAGTAGATGATCTGTTCTGTCAGCCACGAAATTATATGTAAACCAGAGAAGGTTATTGAAAACTCTGGTTGGCTGGGCTCGGTGGCTTAGCCTGTAATCCCAGCACTTTGGGAGGCCGAGGCGAGTGCCTGAGTCTGCAGGTTTGAGACCAGCTGGGGCAACTTGTCAAGACCTCGTCTCTACAATAAATCAAAAATTAGCTGGGCATGGTAGCACATGCCTAAAGTTCTGGCTGCTTGGAAGGCTGAGGTGGAAGGATTGCTGGGGTGACCATGAGCATGCCCCTGTACTCAAGCCTGGGAGACAGAGTGAGACTCCAATTCAAAATAGAAAAAAGAAAACTCTTGTTGATCATCCCTTAAAATACTTTCTAAATGAATAGTGTTTTATTCTTTCCAAAGTGTAGTAACAATCAATTTATTTATAATGCGCATTATCTAACTTAATTCTCACATCACCACTGCAAGATAAGTATTAGCTTCACTTCAATACATGGAAACTCTGGCTCAGACAGATGAAGGAATTTGCCAAGGTCACAAACTAGGAAGTAGCAGAGCAGAATGTAAGGCCATATTTGGCTGGTTCTAAAGCACATGCTTGTAACCCATTTGCAAACACTGACTCTCCAGTTTTCAGAGATGTTTTCCTAAGTAGGTGTCTAGTGACAATATCAAAATTCCAATGTTGTTCTGACAACCCAGCTCTTCAAGTGAAAAGTCACAATTTGTAATGTTTGCTGATTTCTATGCTGTAAATAATTCTACCACGGCTGATTTCAAAGTACCAAAGACCAGTGTAGGTCCCAAATATTTAACAATTGGCTCTCGGAAGCTGGTGGTACAAGCCCACTCCAGCTCACCACTGCAGAGTTCCCATTTTACTGATAAACAAACTAAGGACCATAGACATCAATTTACTTTCCATGAGGCCATATAACTAATAGCCAATCCTGGTGAATGGGGAGGGTGGGGCACGGTGGTCATACCGTTTTGGTCAAACATGGCTAAACACTCAATGTGATGTGAGCAGTTGTGCTCATAAATCATTCTTCACAAAAAAAAAAATTCCATTTTTTTGGGGGGGTCCCCCCTCATATTTCCAGTGGCCACAATAGTGGACATCTACTGCTTACTTTCCCATCTTCTG
Organism: Cephalopachus bancanus; assembly: GCA_027257055.1. Taxonomy (NCBI): domain Eukaryota; kingdom Metazoa; phylum Chordata; class Mammalia; order Primates; family Tarsiidae; genus Cephalopachus; species Cephalopachus bancanus. Next base: position 6,389,573 of record JAPVLO010000052.1, read on the forward strand.
GAAAGAGTGCACACATCTTCCTTCTGGAGCATTGTCTTTCAGTCTCAGTCCACATAGTTGGCTAGAGCTGGCCTATCCCCAGCTCCAAAGGTAGACGTGTGGCCAAGGACTGAGCAGTGACACCCCCTAGCCATAGTGATGCTCCATGCATATGTGTATCACTAATCCAGATAGAGCCAATCAGGGGAAACTCTGGGACTTGGGCTAGAATCACTGGGACAGAGGCTTTGCTGGTGAGATCTATGTCTGGAACTCCCTTGCTACCACCTAGGGAGAACCTGCCTGAACACAAAGCTAACATAAAGAAAAGTAGAGTCAAGACATGGAGAAAAATGAATCCTGATACCATAGTGTAAGACTCCAGATTTTACCATGCATGGACTTCATCTTACTCTCTGACATTCAGTTATATGAGCCAATAAGTTCGCTTTTTGGTTTAAATGGGTATGAGTTGGCTGCCCATGATATGTGTATCTAAGAGAGTCCTGATGAATGTATCTTCTTTAGGGAGTCAGGATTCTGGCTCTTTCTTCCTGAATGGATTTCAGACCCACAGAGGAGCCTTAGAAGCACCCAGCACAGCTCCAGGCTAGCATGGGGCCACCACAATGCACCACACTGAGAGCACCATCCACATTCCATTCAAACAGTTTACATCTGCTGCCATGTGAATAGTGCCCTTGGCTGCGACCTGTGTGCTAGAGGTCCTGCCAACTACCTATGCAGAGTAGAACCCTCTAGAATTTAGGTGAACATCAAAATGATTTCATGAGCACTACTTTTTTTAATTTTTTTTTTTTTTATAGAATTGCCTTTTGACTTATCCAAATTTTGCCCTGGGTAGGAGACACTTGGGTTCAACCATGTACAAGAAAAAATACAGCCCCTAAATGGGCTGAACAACTGATAAGATGAAGTGACAGGATTTTTCTAAAACTGGAGTAGAAAAGCTTTTATCCATTTCTACTAAGATAGTGGAATAAAAGGTTTTAAAAATGCCAGAGTAATTGTATTTTACCCATATTCCCACGAATGCAACTCACTAAGTCTCTAAGGATGTCCCCTATGTCACTCAATCATGAGGTGGCCCCATGCTAGCCTGGAGCTGCTCTGGATGCTTCTAAAGACCCTTCAGGGACTCTGAAATTCTATCAGGAAGAAGAAGAAGCCAGAATTCCGACTCTCTAAAAAAGCTGTATTAATCAGGACTGTCATTAATTCACGTATCATGGATACCCAACTCAAGGCCCAGACCAAGTTGTTCCAAGAACTAGGACTTTTAGTTCTCAGAGCACTGACTTGATATGGTGGGTCACATAAACCTGGTCATAGTGGTCATTAATGTTTGTGGATTAACTCTAATACGATAACCCTATAAGTCAGGTCCCATTACTATCTCTACTTCATAGATGAGGAAAGGGAGGCACAGAGAACTTAAGCAATTTGCCCGGAATCAAACAACCAAACAGTGGCAGGGTGAACTTTGAACCCAGACAGTCTGACTTCAGAGTCTAGTCACATAACTACTATGCTATCCAACAACTAAAGACTGTTAGGTCTGGGGAGACATCCAGAGAGGACCTAGTCCAATCAATACATTAGGAAAGGGATTAGGCCAAACAATATGAAGTAACTCTATCAAAGCCATTTGGCTACTCAATGATGAAGCCTCTACCTAAGTTCCTGTCTCTCAGTTTCATATACTTCCCTATGTCAAGAAGAATTCAAGAGATCCCATTAGGCCCAGTGTGGAAGGCTCCAAAGGTCAAACCCACCTGGACTTCAGAGATCCTTCCCCTCAGACCCAAAGATTAAGCAGAAATTGCTGAAGGACTATACATACAACTCCAGTTTGGACTCAGCACAACATGACCTGTGGCGCTCAGCTCCACGGGCCCAATCTGGCTTTCCTGAGTGTGACTGTCCAAGCCACATCCACCACACACACAGAATTATTTATCAGGGCCAGTCCTTCCTGTCTCTCAGGTTCATGGGCTCTCCAAGCAAGAATTCCAACAGAAATGCCCTGGTCTGCTGGATATGATTACCCTTGATGTCCATCCTCCGCTCTGTGAAGTCATGAAACCTCTGTCTTGGCCCTTGACCACACCATGTATGTCTGAGTCTAATCCTGACGTCTTCTTTGCCAGGAAATGTGTGGGTTCGGAAACCTTCAGCAACAACGGCCCAACCTCTATTGTGGTATCATTGTGATGTCACATCAAGTTGTGTTAAACAAGGATGCCTTTGGGGGCATCTGGGGACCACAAAGACCATGTAAACAGAAAAAGTTAATTTATGGCAGAATAAAATACATCCACAGATTGGTAGTACCTTATAGAAGCTAGATACAGAAAAACAAAAATGGCACATCTTTGTGGACTATTTGTAATTCTCTCTGGCCCCGATATAAAGCTGGCATGTAAGCATAAGTGCTGTTCACACCCAGCATTTCCCTGGCCACTTTGATATGTCTTATTTGTGGGGTTAATTTGCCACAGGCCAGGGTCAATATAAAGACTCTAAGCACAACATGGGGACAAGGATTTGGTTGTAGGTGTAAGCATTCTATTTCCATTACTAATGCAGTATTTTCCACTACTAGCATAGCACAACTTATTTAGAGTGGGGCTCTCATTGGAGAACTTTTTCTTACATTGTACATTCAGGTAGAAATTTGGAAGGGAAATGTTGGAAAGACTGACATGGCTTGCAGCAATCTGTCGATAAATATGTAAACACCTCGAAGTCTGTCCAACTTACATCAATCATGGCTTCTAAAAGAGCTCCATTTCTCTCTGAAATGTTCCAGAATAGTTTCAGAGAGAAATAAGATATACAAAAACAAAGGAACAGAAAGCAACTTTTCTGAAAGCAGAAACATTAAGATTTACTCTGGAAAGGTCATGTTCAAAATTGTTTCTGGCTTGCAGCCCTGGAGCTCTAAGGACGAACATGGAGACCCTGGTGATGCTTTCCCAGCATATGGGTAAAGTTGGCCTCTGAAGGACAGACGTGGCTAGAGCTGGGCCTCGGTGAACTCTAGAATCAGGGGCTCTCCTGGCCTCTCTCCCGGCCTCCAGCCTCTTCTTTCTGCAGATCCACCTCATTGCCTCCCACTGAAGATCACCTTTTCCACAGGGTGGGCACACGGTCACACACAGTGTTAGAACCTCACATTTCCACCACCAGAGAAACTTTCAAAGAGTCACTACTTCTGGCCCTTGGAACTAAAAACACACTTCTGAATAACTGATGGGTCAAATAAGAAATCAAAAGGTATTTTGAACTGAGTGGAAATGAAAACACAACATAGAATGCCTGGAATGCCACTAGAGCTGTGCTTAGGGGAAGATTTATAACACTAAGTGCCTGAAATGAACAATCCCAGGTCATTTACAACAGTGTCCACTTTAAGAAACCAGAAAAAAAGAAAATTAAATTCAAATCAATCAAGAGAAAGGATATAATAAACATAAAAACAGAAATCTCAGAAATGAGATAGAAATGAGAAAAACATAAGGAAATCAAAAGTTGGTTCTTGAGAAGATTTAAAAAAACTGATCAACTTCTAGCCAGAGTGATAAGGCCAAAAAAAAAGAAAAGAAAAGAAAGAAAAAATAAAAAAAGAAAAGACACAAATTACCAGTATCAGGAACGAGAAAGGTAACATTACCATAGAGTAAACAGATTCACTAAGAATAATATTGGGATTTTATCCAGTAAATTGAACAACTTAGATAAAATGCACAAATTCCTTGAAAGATACAAACTACCAAAGCTCACTCAAGAAGTTACAACCTAAGCAGTTAAGTTACAACCTAAACAGTTTACATTCTTTAAAGAAATTAAATTTGTAGTTTAAAACCTTCCCCCCGCCAGGCTCGGTGGCTTAGCCTGTAATCCCTCGCCTTTGGGAGGTTGAGGTGAGTGGATTGCCTGAGCCACGGGTTCGAGACCCACCTGGGCAACTTGGCGAGACCTCATCTCTACAATAAATCAAAAACTAGCTGGGCGTGGTAGCGTGTGCCTGTAGTTCCAGCTACTTGGAAGGCTGAGGTGGAAGAATCACCGGAGCCCAGTAGGTTGAGGCTGCGGTGGCCGGGAGCAGCCACTGCACTCCAGTCTGGGCGACAGAGTGAGACTCCACCTCAAAAAAAAAAAAAAACCTCCCCCCCCCACACAAAATCTCCAAGCCCAGATGGCTTCACTGGTAGACTCTACCAAACATTTAAGGCGTACGTAATACCCCTGCCTAGGCAACATAGCAAGATCCCTGTTTCTAAAAAATAAAAATTTAGCCAAGTGTGGTGGCATACACCTATAGTTCTAGCTACTTGGGAGGCTGCACAGGGAGGATAGCTTCATCCCAGGAGTTCAAGACTGCAGTGAGCTGTGATTACACCACCACACTCCAGCCTGGATAACAGAGCAAGACTCTACCTTTTCCAATTTTAGGTAAATTCTTCCAAAAAGTGGAAGAGGAGGAAATGTTTCCCAACTAATGCTATAAAGCTAGAATTGACCTGATACCAAAACCAGACAGACATTGGAAGGAGAGAAACAGATCAATAACTCTCATAAATATAAATACAAAAGTTGTAAATAAGACTTTGGAAACTTAAATTCAACTTTTTTTTTAAAGAAAGGATAGTACACCATGACCAAATGGAGTTTATCACAGGAAAACAAGGCTGGTTCAATGCTCAAAAATAAATCCATGTAATTCATTATAACAGGCTAAAAAATAAAATCTATTATAATCTCAAGTTTAAAACTGTATCTGGCTTATAGTCCTGGGGCACTAAGGGACAAGCAAGGAGCAATAGGAGAAGCCCAAAGTGGCCTAACCCAGGTCATGGCAATTAACCACCAGAAGTAAAGCAGACAGTCACATAGTCGGATCTCCAGGGGAGGGTATGACATGCAGAGATCATGGTCTATGGCTTGGCACTCCAGAAATTAAATCAACAGGCAAGCTACTCAGGATACTTCGAAGAATGAGAAATTCTCAAGTTTGGAAAACTAGAAACCTGATCTGCATTGTGGAGTCTTAACTTTTCATCTAAGCCAGTTCACAATCCAAATTCCTTTAAATGATAGGATAGCTGGTACCACTGAGGAAGAATCCTGCTATGACATTACATCTGCCCCATAAAGTTCTCTCTCAGCCATTCCCCAAAGAAACTGCAGCCATTTGCCTGGGTCGGCTCCAATCCCCGGGATCCCAGAACACCACTGGGTTTTGTCAGTCTGAGCAGGGGCTTGTGGTGACTGACTGATAAATGGAGTTCTAACCCATGTTTGCATCTTGGCAGGTCCAATGGAAATTGGGCCCTTTCTGAGAATATTTCAATATTCTAAGTGTTTAATGGCCTGATCTCAACAAGTAGCAGAATGCCCACACTTGTTTCCCCTGGCCAAGTCTCACATGATCCCATTTGTTTATTTCAAAATACTTACAGGACCTGAAACTACCTTAGTTATATTTACAGGTTCTTTGTCTCTTCGAACTAGAATGTAAGTTGCCTAAAGGCAAGAACCATTTATTTAATTCACTATGACATTCCCAGAGCCTAAAGCCATGTTTACTATATAGTGAACCCTCAAATGTTTACAGAGTAAATGTCACTAGAGGAAACCTTCCCAATAAATAAAGCAAATCAAAAGCAAAACTGCACCCAGGAAGAATGAGAATCAAGATCATAAAGACTTAAAACCTGCTGCATCCTGATTCCTATCTCATCTCTCCTCACCTCTCCAGTATGGTATAGAAGGTTAATGTTTCTTGGAGAATAACTGCATCTATCACAGGCTTAATCAAGTAGTGGGTCAATGACAAGAACTTTTACAGATGTAATCTCCTTGCTGGTACTTAGAAATAAGCTATTGATCTGGCAAATGCATTTTTCTCCATTTTGATGAACAGAGAATAACAGAGGCAATCTGGTTTAACTGACAGGATCAGTAGTATGCCTTCAAGGGGCATTGCTATTTCCAGTAATTCAGAGAAGGAACTCCAGAGCCAGGATTACCTGGGTTCAAATCCCGACTCTGCTACTTACAAACTGTATGGTCTTAGGCAAATCTCTGTGCCTCAATTTCCTCATCTATAAAACAGAGATAAAAGGACCTGCCCCAAAAGATTATTATGTATTAAATGAGCTAATATTGTAATGTGCTTAGAAGAGTATCTTGCACACAGTTAAGTGCTATACAAATGTTTGCCAGTTGGAATTGTTAACTGTCCCTTTGCAGCTCCAGGGTGAAATCCTGAAGTCAGCAGATGCTTAATGAGCTCACTATCCCTCAGGACTTCATGCTGGTGTGGGTTTACTTCAGGTGACGTCCTATTGATGGATGTAGCTAGCATATATATTCCTACTTGTTCCTGTAACTGCAATTATATGACTCCTATAGGTTATGACCTCCCCTCCTGGCTTTTTCCTCTAGCCTTGTGGGCACTTGGAGCCTCTGACACCAACAGTATGATCTCCCAGACCTTCCTTCTACTTGTAGGAGAGAGCAGGAGTAGAGGACCAAGAGGGGAACGCCAGACCTGAAGGACACTGTAGGAGTCAAGGGTGGGATACCACCAACAGACCAGGGATCAAGCCTCAGACAGCAGGAGTCGATCCAGGCAGGGAATCTGGGCCTCTGGAGGAAGAATGGAAGGTCCTTCCTGCTGTGCCGAGCAAGCTCCATCTCTGGCTATCTTCCCATTTGGCTCAGTGGCTCTCAACCTTTCTCTAACTCCAGTCTACACATTTCCAGGTGGGAGGAGTGGTCCTTATGATTGGAAAAAGCATTTAGTGGGTCATGCTTCCTCCTCAAACATCACTTGACAAGACTCCTGAAGCCTATCATCAGATGCATGGCCAAAATCGAAACTGTGTCTCCAATCCAGGCAGAAATCTGACTCACCTACTTCCCATGTTTTGTTGTCACAGCCTTCTCTACCAAGTCCTCCTAGAGGGAGAGGTGACCTCAGAGATGGGGATACAAAGGTTCTTGGCATCCTTGTTGCAGACCTGGAATGGCTATATATGCACTGGTGTCCAAGTATAATTGCCTCTTCCTAAATCTCCACTGTTCAGAGCCTGGGGTAAATGTTCCAATTCATGGTGTATTACAGAGGGCACTGCTAACGCCTAGGGCCCTCTCATGACACCCCAATAATCCAAGGATATTCTAAAGGTTGAGTCCTTAAAGGAGAGAAGCCTGGGGTGCATGTCTGAGATACAATCCAGTCTCTTTGAGGACAAAGAAAGTGAGGTTGAACTTTGGCAAATCATGGAAACTAAATTGCTCTGAGGCAACAGAGAAGAACCAGATAAAGCAGAAAGACTCCTAGACTCCTTATTAACCCAAGAGGGCTTAGACAACCTAAGAGGACTTAGAATACATCAATTTAAGATTTGAAGAGAACATAGTCTTCTTTTAGAATGCAAACATACAGGTCTACTGGTATGCGCATGGCCCTCTGGGGTCAAGTGGCTGGGTCTTCTTGTTTTTTCTTTTTATGGTCTCAGTTCTTTCTAGCTTCTGTTTCTCAGATCTAAGGTAAGCAGTCTTTTCCACTGGGGTAAAAGAAAGACTCCATTCTTCCTTTTTAAGAAAAAAAAAAGGTTGCAGATAGATGCCAATGAGTCATACTACATATTCCTAGAATCAGGTGTCTTGAACAAATGATTCCCATCAAAAAGGAAGTATTTGTAGAAAATGAACTGTTTAAGTGCAGACTCGCTAGTGACCTCAACTGTTAAGCCCCAGGCCTGGGGTCAGGCTTATCAGCTTCCAAGTAAGAAATGACAGGATATGTGTAAGAACAGCTACTGAAGAGTATGCTAAGCTTCAGGAAACAGGGATAGTCAACTAACAGTCTGTCCAGGCAGGCGCAGATTCTAAGATCCTCGCCAGTACAAGCCTTCCAGAGAGAGGACCGAGAAGACTTATACTCCTTTAGAAAACAGCAAGGTAGTTAATTAAAAAGCACTTTGAGATTTCAGAAAGAACTCAAGTAACTGCTTTCTGATAGCAACAGCCATGAACCAAGTTTACACAGCAGGAATGAAACAAGGTCATCTATCAAGCTTGAATAATTCAGACAGCCATTTGCATGTTTCACGGATGGGATTTTATTAAAATTGTACATAGATCTCATATTTAAATTAAAAAAGAACTTTATTTTTTCCAGTATCAAAATAGTTATCTTTTTAAAATACCTTGAAAAACTTCAATACAATTATTTTGTTCTATATTAAATATTCACCTAAAATCTCAGTCACTTCTCTCCCATCTCTCTCTTCTGGAATCTTGCCTTACCATCACTACCATGTTTTTTCTTTTTTTGGCATCTTTAATGCTTATCCCAGAGAAACTTTAAAAGGAAAAGATTTTCCTTTAAGTCTACTGTTTTTTAAAAAAAATAAAGAAAAAGGAGAATCCAATGACAATATCTGACACGACAATGAAGAGTCTCATTAACCGGGCTCACCTATAGAGCTATGCTCTAAAGTTTGCCCACCCTCGAATCTCTTTAGTATCAGTTCTTGCCCTGAAAATGGTAATACTGACCCAACAGCACCCTCTAGTGGCCAGACTGTATCAAAGCACCCAACGATACAGGAAGGCATTTTGGAACTGGGTTATTTGGACATTGTCTAGACATGGAAACAAACAAACAAAAATTATTTTCAAGGATCACAAGACAACTGGCTTCCCAAAAACCTGCTCTCCACACAGGCGGCCTACAGCTGTTCAGTACAAAGTCCCAAGAATGCCAGCTTCACACAATACTGACATGTGCCATCAAAAGCTGGACTCTGGCAAGGTTTTCTTTCGGCCTAAAGAAAGAGTGTGGTATTTTACCCTCTGCAAGGTGCCATAAGAAGTCTGCTCTCCTGGAGCACTCCTCTGTGATGTGCCAAGGGCACTACCTCTCGGCAGCCTGCTGGCTTTGCGAGGGAGGCGGAGAGAGCTGGGGGCTGACCAGACATCCCTCTCGAGCCGGCTGCCCAGGCCCCTGGCCAGGCTTTCTCGGATCCTGAGGGAGGGAGACGAGCCTCGAGCCTGCTCGTCCACGGCAGGACTCAGCCTGCCACTGACCAGAGGCACCGGAGGCACCTGGGGAGAGGCCTCTGCCCTGTCACTCCTCCTGTTCTCCTTCTTCCGAAACATAGACCTCAGAAGGGTGAGTGTCCCCTGAGGGGGTCTGTCTATGTCAGGGGTACCTCGGTGACTGTCCTTACTGTTTCTAGGCAAGCCTGTAGAGGGGGAGGGTGGGCTGCTCTTGCTTCCCACCTGGCCATTCCCCTTCCAGTTCATGGCCTTCTGGCTCTCTGGTCGAGCTGGCTTCTCATTCCCCACTGAGGGCATCACAGTGAGGGGCAGGTCAAACTTTCTGGGCAGCCTGATGTCCTGACTTGCATTTTCCTTTAGTTTCCTTGCTGTGTTGAGACCATCTGAGTGTCCAGGGCTCGGAGAGTGGTTGGGATGGCCTGAGGGACAGGGCATCCCAGCTTGCCCTCTTTCGCCAGCTCGCCCACTCTCTTCACCTTTAGCAGAAAGGGTGACGCCGGACCTTGGTGATGCTGACTTCTGGTCCTCACCAGTAGCCCCTGTCAATAGAGGAACAATGGACTGGCTGGTGGATCGAGGTCTTCGTCTGGACTCTAAGTATTCTACCAACTCGACGGATGTACCAGGTGGCTTCTCCCTGGTTCCAAAGGACCACCGGAGGGGCATGGTCTTGAAGGGCCCCTGCTTGGCTCGGGAAGGGGCAGGTGCCTTCATGCTGATACTTCTGCCTTGGAGGCCCCGCACCAGGCGCCTGGACTCCGATCCTCCTGTAAGAGACACCAAGACCATCAGGGCCCAGGTAACTCTCAGCTGCTATAGGAGCAGCCACAACGCCAGTCATTGAACAGACATGCAAACATCAGGCATGGTGCTGGGTGCTGGGGATACAGCAATGAGCAAGACACACGGGGTTCCCGCCCTCAAGGAACGGCAATGGAGTTGCCCCTGTTCCATGAAGCCCATTTACCTGGGCCAGACAGCACAGACAACAGATAAAGCCTGGTCACAGGGGCATCTAGCCCTAAGATTAAACCCCATTCTCACCCATCTTTAAATATTTCTATGAAATAGAATGTTCAGCAGAAGTTCCTGCTTTTCCAGGTCATATTAGGAACTTGTACCTTTCAAATGCAAGAATCTTATACATCCTCTCTAGACTTAAAAAAAAAAAAGAATGATGTGTTTACCAGAGTTGCCACATCTGCTTTCATTGTGTGTTTTGCAATACCACTGGGAAGACGTTTTTTATAATATACTGTTAAGTGAGAAATACAGTCTAATAAAGTAGTATAATCCAACTTGTAAAAATATATATGTGTGTGTGTGTGTGTGTATGTGTGTGTGTATGTGTGTGTTGTGTATGTATATGAAAACACACAAACAAGGATGGAGAAATAGATATGAAAAACAACAAGGTATGGAGTTTTCTGAGTCAGGGATCTCACTCTGTTGCCCAGGCTGGAGTGCAGTGGCACAATCATAGCTCCCCGAGCCTTGACTTCCTGGGTTCAGGCGATCCTTCCACCTCAGGCTCCTAAGTAGCTTGGACTACAGGCACACGCCACCATGCCTGGCTAATTTTTTAATTTTTTATGGAGACAGGATCTTGATGTGTTGCCCAGACTGGTCTTGATCTCCTAGACTCAAGCAATTCCTCCTCCCTTAGCCTCTCAGAGTGCTGGGATTCCAGGCATGAGCCACCATGTCCAGCCTATCTCAACATTTCTAAAGGAAGCATACATATAACCAAGGCTGTGTACTTTTTCTTAAGAAATTCTCAGTTATCAGTCACTGTACTATTAAAATGCCCTGGTCTGAGGTGAGTGGACTGCCTGAACCTGCGGGTTCGCGACCCACCTGGGCAGCGAGACCTCATCTCTACAATAAATCAAAAAATCAGCCGGGCGTAGTAGCGCATGCCTGTAATTCCGGCTACTCGGAAGGCTGAGGCAGAAGGATCGCCGGAGCCCAGCAGGCGAGGCTGCAGTGGCTTGGAGCAGCCACTGCACTCCAGTCTGGGCGACCGAGTGAGACTCCAACTCAAAAAAAAAAAAAAAAAGTGCCCTGGTGTACATGATGCCTGCAATCACTAAGGAAGAAATTTTCAGCTGAAACACACAATCCACATGGCATAAGGACAGTTACACGCATTTGGAGAAAGGCTGAATGTAGGTCAACCTTCAAGGCTACCCCCACAGCTGGCCATTCCCAATGTGCTACTTCATCATAGGGTATAAAAGTGCTGTGGACTGAAGGTCTGTGTTCCCCCAAATTCATATGTTGAAACCCTAATTTCCAAGGAGATATATGAGGAGCTGGGGCCTCAGGGAGTTGACCAGGTTGTGAGAGTGGAGCCCTTGGGTTAGCGCCCTTATCAGAAGAGACTAGACAGCTAGCCGGTCTTCTCTCTTTCATGTGAGGACACAATCCCCAGAGAAGTGGGCCCTCACTAGAATCTGGCCACAACAGCACCCTGACCTCAGACTTCCAGCCTGCAGTATGGTGAGGAATCAGGTTCTGTTAGTGATTGATAAGCCACCTGGCACTCTGTTAGAACAGCCCGAATGGGCCACAGCACAAACTCCAAAAAATGGGCAGGACCCTGCCACAAAAAGCTCCCTGCCAGTGGCACAGCCAACTAGATGCATGACATAGAGAGGGACTGGAGACTGCCAGGGAGAGAGCTCAGGTAAGGGAGAAGGAACGGGATCCAGGGTTGCAGTGAATGCTGGCGGGAGGTCAAGCTGCACGTCAGCCTGAGAAATGGCTGGAGGGGAAGAAGCAGAACATCCGCGAACTCCAGAAGAATTAGAGGGCATCCCAGAGGTTCCTCAAGGATGTGACTTTCCAGATTTTTCACAGAAAATTTTTGATATTTTTTTTCTTTAAAGCATTTCTTTAGATTAGCCAGGCATAGACACATTTTCACCCCCAATACTTTGTGACTTCAGTTTGGGTTGACCTTGTTAAATTCCCAGCTTTTAGGGGAGGAAATGTTCTGGGGTCTGAGATGTGTGTGAAGTTTTTTTCTTCCACAGCCCTAGGAAGGGCAGAAAGGGCCACTTTGTATTAGTAGGACAAAGCTGTGACTTTTAGCCTTTCAAAATGAGAGCATGTCGCCTGGAGCCCCGGCAGGTGGCTACAGGACTTGGCAGCTGCCTGAAATAGCTGTCCTTCTTTTCCTCCTGGTATGAAAGGGTCTGAGGCCAGAGCTGACATCAACACCTGGGCTACCTTTCACGGGAACCACAGATGCCCACGGAACTCATTTCTCTACTTTCTCAACACGCTATCTTTCTTCTCTTTCCTCTGTTTATATACAGGATATGATATCAGGATCCTATGATAACAAGATCTGAGAGACAGCTTTAATAACAGTGAGAAATAAACAGCAGAAGTACAAAAGGGAATGACAGCATCCACGAAGATACCATGCTTCCTCTCCACTAAGTATCCAACTTCTTGTTCAGGGTGTATGCAAGTCCTAGTGTCCTTTTTCCGGACAAAAGGACCCTCTGGAAGGCTCAGAGCTAGAGACAGAGATGATGTCCAGGCACTCCTAAGCATTAACTCAAGTTCACCCCCCACTCCACCCCAAGAGTCTGTGTCCAGCCAGCCAGTCTGGCTTGAGAACCAGGAAGAACCTAGAGCCTTACATCGCATGAAGGATGTGAACAGTTAAGTCCTTCCTGGAGATTATATAAAGCCCCACAGCATACATAATATGCTTCTCTGGCCCCACAAGAGCTCCCTTCACACAGATGGCACCCGTGCAGTTGATGGCACAGCTTTCCCCCCACCCCCGCCCAGCCCCTCCCACACCGCTGCTCTGGAGCCGGCAGATGTTGCTCTGAGAAATGCCACATCTGTTCCTGTCCATGTGTGGGCATCTTGATTCCTATGTGATTTTTTTTTTTTAATCCTTGGCTAATGAAATAAGCATCCATCCAAACTCACAATGTATGCTGTGAGCGGGGCTGGGGGGAACCTCTTCACGCCATCTTTAGCCCACCTGTGATAGGACGAGATTTTTTCCTAGTTAGTGCTTTCCATCTGCTCAAGGGCTTCTACCGTGCCTCACACATCCGCCCAATTATTCATTCAAAAAACATTTAATGAGAACCTACTGTGTGCCAACAAGGACTGTTTTCAATGCTAGGGATACAACTGAGGAAGAAATAATATAATGTGCATGTTCTTATGGGATGTGGCAAAAGCAAAAATATGTGATATCATGTCTCCCGTGCCCTTTACAATTCCTTCACAGCCTCGTGACTATTTCTGCATTGACGTCAGAGTGCAACTTCAGGCAAGCCTGACCTCTCAAACTTTCCTCTAGGCCCCTTGAAGCAAGAAAAAGCTAAACAGAGGAGTTGAGGCTTCTCTACCTCTGAGACAGAGGCAGCAGGACAAGGAGGGGGAAGAAAAAGGCTGTCACATAACCAGTCCTTGGGAATCAAAGCTACTGCCCCTTCCATCACTCTAAGAGTCACCTGCCACTCATGACAGTCCACCTGCCACTCACGACAGTCACCGGCCATTCTTCCCCAGCGGGCAAAAACAGAAAAATGACAGTACACATAAGGGGATCCAGCAGTCAGAGATAAAAAGAACAATCAGACAGGTCCCTAAGGAGGTAGAGCCACCAGAAGAAATAGATGATGACTTAAAATAATCAATAAGCTTGAATCTCAAGGAAGGAACTGAACAATGCGATTTCCCAGATTTAAAATTCAGTAAAAGAATTGAAGACATGCAGGATCACTGTTGAGGATTGGCCTGAAGGATACAGTGAAAGAAATATCTCACATCACAGAGCAAAATAATCAAGAGAAAAGGCAGAGGACTCAGAAGACAGACCTAGGAGACCCAACAGCAAGTAACAGGAATCTGAAAAGCAGGAGAGACAATCATTACACATGAAAATGAAAGGGCTGAGTCTGTGGAAGGAAAGGCACAAGTTCTAGGTAGGGCTGATGAACAGAAACACATACTTAACCGTGTTCTGGGAGAATTGCTAAACTTCAAGGTCAAAGAGAGGATCTTAAAAGCTTTCAGCCAGAACAGCCTGGGCTTCTCACCTGCAACCCCAGGGCCTGGGAAAACAGCTACAGATACCTGAGAGAAAAGCACTGCAACCCAAGAGTGCTGCTCCCAGTCAAACTGCCCCTTACACTCAAGTGAAATATTTGTGGCTGTGCAAACATTTTGAGAACATATTATATATGCTTGAAAAAGAACTCTGACCAGACACAGATGAATCAGAACCACAACCTCAAGATAGAGGGTGACAAAGAGGGTAAAAAAACAGTAGTGTATAGTGGACCCTGCAGTCCATGGACTGTCCCCTTGCATGCAGAATGGCAGACATCCTCGGAGAACGTGTCACATAAAGTTAAGTAAATGCTGCAAGAGGAATTTTAGTATCAGTCTGGAACAGAGGGTGCTAGGTTATGCCAGCAGAATCTAAGAGTCCCCAAAACAGACCAGAGGGGGCATGTGGATGCATTTCAAAGCTCTCATTTTTGGGGGGGCAGGGAGCAGGAAAATGACAGGACAGAATGATGACATTAGTACCATATGTTTCTCATCACATCAAGGGGAAGGAGAGAGGGCAGTGGTGAAATAGAGCACCGAATGGGAAAAATAGTTGGCTTCCGAATATTGGGGGGTGGGGGGGAAGTAGTAATTAATGAATTAAAGAACAGCAGATCTTCCAAATAAACAAGAGAACAAAGAGCAACATGACTAAATCAGAAAAAAATATGGAAAAGGAAAAGAAATAAGTAATACACAATTTGGAAAAAATAAATGAAATTAACCAGTTGTACCTTAACTAGGAATGGACTAAATGCTTCGATTATAAGACAGGCTCTGAATTTTTGGCATCAAAACAAATAAAAAAACAGCAAGATATTGTTTACCAGAGATTTAAAGCTAATTCAAAAAGAAAGATTCATAAGGCAAAGGAGAAAAGCAGAATAATACCAGCAAATACAAACAAAAAGAAAGAAGGAAGGTGTGGAATTAATAATACTGAACAAAATAGAATTTAGGTTTAAAGCATTAAGCAGGATAAAGAGCAACATTATGATGATTAAAAGGCACAATTTATAAAGAAAATCTAACAGTCATAAACTTGTAGGCACATATTAACAAAGCAGCTAACAACATAAAGAATTACTTAATTAAAAATACAGCTATCCAGGAAGGTTTCACTAAATTGCTTTCCTAGTCAGAGAGTTCTAGAGAAGATAAATTCAAAGACATAGGAGAATTGATTAAACAATCAACTCGCCTGATAGTTATGCTATAAAGTTCACATCGCTCAAATAGACAATATACTTTATTTTATATGTACATGGAATATTTATGAAATAATAAGCATGTACTTGATCACAAAAAGGGAATAATTTGTGAAAATGACATTCTTGGATCATAACCCACAAAATCAGAAACAAATAATAATAAGGTGACCAAAAAAACTTAAATACTTGAACTTCCAGATAACCTCTAGATTAAAGAAGAAATCAAAACTGAAGTGAAATACTATCTGGAAAGCACTAAAAAAGAGAAAAGCAAAATCTATGGGGTCCAATAAAAGCCATGGAGGAAATTTATCATCAGAAGCACCTATGCTGAAAAGCTAAGAAAGCTTAAGACCCAGTGCCTCTTACTGACAGGGGGCCTCTGAGAAGGACTCCTAGCAATTTTTTTTTTAATAGTCACATTTTTACAAAGATGGCAAAAGTAAGATTTTTTACATTCTTTCCCTTATAGGGCCTTCCTCCATACCTGCTCCAATAAGTTGGAGTCCCCACAACATTTGGAGTCATTCATTTTAGTTTATATTACTACAATGTCCCATAACCAGAGCTACCAGAAGGATGATGTTCCCAGACTATCAGCATTTCTCTACAAAGGACTGCTGGCCTTTTATAGGACAATTTTCTACTGAAAAGGACCATCTCTGGGCATTGCAAGATACTTATTTCCATCCTCCCACCTACCTGCTCCCGGGACTAAACGCCAGTAGTCACCCTACTAATTTTAACAGTCAAAAAAATGTCTCCCATGAGGGTAGAGAGAAAAAGGGGTACCAACCACTACTGAAAACCTACATGCTAGATTTTGATCTTGACCAGGTTTAGAAATAACGGGGGGGGGGAAGAAATAACAAGAAATTAAGGTTGGATTTTAAATCATCTTGGAGCTTCTCAAACAGGTTTCTAAATCTGTCATTTTATTCAGACCAAGACAGAAAGCGTCCTTAGAAAGCAAGACTCTTGCAGTGTCCAAACGGAAGAAACCCTAATTCAGAATCTATGTCTAAGAGTCCCCAAGCCGAGATTCTGGCATCCAGAGGGAGCAGGTCTATTTTCAGCCGAACTACTTTCTCAGGTAAGTTTGTGATGGTTACTTCATTTCAAGTATCAGCTTTCCCCTTTGTGTGCACTCCTAGGAATTCTGAGAACTAAATTAGATAGTATGAGTAAAATGCCTACAAGGGTTTGGAGGACAGTGATTATCCCAACCCTAGCCCTCTTTGTGTCTCTGAGGAGTTTTTCTAGAACTGTGCCTGAAACCTGTCAGAATACCATGCTGAAATCTTGGGGCATCTTTTGAAGTTGCCTTCCTTCTAGGAGGGTGTCAAACACATTTATTTCTCCTTGGAAGAAATGAGAAATGGCCCAGGGTACTATGCCATCAAACACAGCTGGGATGAATTTATGAGCTTATCATAGGTAGTGTTGATGGAGTCACAAGACTTTTGTTTTATAGACACTATCCTAAATGTGCAGTCATGAAAATGTAAGGGGACAAGAAATATCCAGACAGGGCAAGTCAAAACATACTCATTATATAGTTGCTCACACAGAAATGTATTATAAGGAAATTGGACAAATCTAAGAGGCACATATATACTCCTATCAGCACTATGTCCAATAGCGCAATTATGGCAGCAAAAATGCCACACACTGGGGAATAAATTAACTGAAATGTGGATCATAAACCAGAAGGTTGGATTCAATGATAATAAAACCACTTACGTTTTAAGATTCTATCATCCTATTTATTCACTCACAAATATATAACAAGAACCTGGTACAAGCCAGGTACAGTAAGTCCACACTTAATGCCATCAATAGGTTCTTGGGAACTGCAGCTTTAAGACAAATGACATATAATCAAACCAATGTTCCCTAATTGATATAAACAAGAGCTAAGTTCCCACAGCATCTATCTGGCCACAAAAACATCACTAAACTTTATTAAATAGAGACCAAAAACACTTCTGGTATTAATAAACACTTCTGAAATAAATATGAGCTACACATACATTTAAGAAAGATGAATAAAGACAAGGAAGGCAATGATCTACCCAATTATTTCAGTTTAGGGTTGAGAATGGCAGAAACCAATCCTGGACAGAACCCCATTCCACATCAGGGTACATTCACATGCACTCACACTCACTAGGACTGGGCAGACACACCAATTTCCCAGCAGGCACTTCTGTTGAATGTGGGAGGAAACCATAGTACCTGGAGGCAGCCCATGCAGACATGGGGAAAACCTGTAAACTTCATGCAGACCATAGCCCCAGCCAGGAATCCATTTTTATTTTCTTTCTCAACAATATTATAATAAAAGGACATTATAGAAGATCTGCTGTACTGTATTGGGTCCTTGGATATCAGGGCAACAAAAGTATAAAGAAATAAGCAGCTGATGAATATATGTACACTATGACCCAGCAATTCCGCTCCTAAGTATATACCCAACAGAAATGCAGACATATGTACACCAAAGACATGAACCGAAGCATTCACAGCAGCACTACTGGCAACAGTTCTAAACTGGAAACAACCCCAAAATCTTATCCCCTTGCTCTCCTGCACTTTTGTCAAGATCTCCCACTAGGCTGGATCATCTGAATGCAAATATGCTCTATTTTATTTCCTATTTAGCAAAGAAAACCACAACTGCTGTCAGTCCAGCCCCAGCCTTCTTAGTCGCCTTGCCTGGTGGTGTGTGTATGCACTGCCACTTCTCCAACCTCAGTCTCTCCTCTGCCTGCTGCAGCCAGGCCTCCCTTCTCTCCAGCCCATGGCAGATGCCCCTGGCAAGTCACTTGTGGCCTTCCAGCCCGAGGGTCACTTGCCCATCCTCATCTCCCTCAGCTTCTCAGCAGTATTAGTCATCGTTGACTGCTTCCTTCTGGAAGATTCTCTTTTTGGCATTTGTGGACCATACTTGCCTGGTTTTCTCCTCACCTCATTGCCTGTTCCTTCTCAGTTCCTCTGTTGGTCTCTCTGCTTTGCTCAATGCCTGGGTGCTAGAAAGCCCCAGGTTTGGGCTCATATTCACATTTTCCATATTTACGTTTTCCATATTTACAATTCCCTTAGCAAAGCTCAGTCAGTCCGGGGGCTTTCCACTCCATCCATGTGCTGATGACTCTCAAAAATTTATCCCCATTCCCTAGTCATTGTTGATGGGGGTGCCTTGCAGGAATCTCAAAATCTTGACTTCCCTCCAAAATTGACCCTGTTCCCACCCAACTCTCTCCCATCTCATGAACTGCACAACTCTTCACCTAGTTATTTAAACCCTAAACAGAGTCATCCCTGACTATTCTCTTTCTTTCACACCCCATACCCAACATAAGCAAATCCTGTTAGCTCTATCTTCAAAATATAGCCTCAGTTTGACCACCTCTTACCTAACATACCAGTCCAAGCCACCACTACCTCCTCACTGGATATAACCACAGTGGCCTTCCTATGGACACTCTTGTTCCCATATGATGAATTCTTCACACAGCAGCCAGAGTACACTTTCTAAAACTATAAATCAGACCAATTACTTCCCTGCTTAAAACTCTCCAAAAAGCTAAAAAAGTTGGTCTCATGGAGCTAGAGAGCAGAATGACAGTTACCAGAGGGTGAAAGAGGTGTGGGGTAGGAGAGAAGACGAAGAGAGTTGGTTAATGGGTATAAACATACAGTCAGGCCAAAAAAAAAAAAAAAAGTAAGTTTTAGTGTCCAATAGCACAGTTGGGTGATCATAGTTTACAATAATATATTGTGCATTTCAAAACAGCTAGAAGAGAAGATCTGAAATATTCCCAGCACAAAGAAAGGATGTTTGAGGCGATGGATATCCTAAATACCCTGATTTGATCATTACACATTATATGCATGTATCTAAATATCACATGTACTCCATAAATATGTACAATGATATATCAATAAAAATGATTAAAGCAGAAATATATATTTAAATATTATACACACACACACACACACACTCACTCTCTCTCTCTCTCTCTCTCTCTCTCTCTCTCTCTCTCTCTCTCTCTCTCTCTCTCTCTCCACTAGCTATCTACTGCACTTAGAATAAAGTCCAAACTTCATACATGCTCCAAAAGGCACATCATGACCCGGCCTCTATCCACCTCCTCTCCATTCTCTCTGCCCCAGTCACAGCTCTAATTTCTTCCATCTTTCTCACATATCCCATGCTCCCTCCCAGCCTTCACCCTGGATAGCCCTTTTCCTGGAACTCACTCCCCAAGCTTCTACACAAGTTACTGTCTCACTCACTCAGGTCACTGCTCAATGTCACTTTCCAGAAAGGTACTCCCTACCCACCCTGCCTATCAGGACCCTCTGCACCCTACCTCACTCACCCACCTGCAGTCTCATTATCTTCTTCCCTGAGTACTTCCCTCTTTGCCTGTAACAAATCCATGGTTGCCTAGTTTACTTGCTTATGTTTTGTCTACCCTACAAGACAGTAGGCTCCATAGAAGCAGAGGGAGAATGTACCTGTGGATGAATGGAGGGTAGTGATGGGGAGAAGCAGCAGGCAAGGGCCGGTCACAGAAGACTGTACTGAGAGATGAACCCAACTCCAACAATGACAGACTCAACACACAAGGCTGTGAAGTGCCAGCACTTCCATATAGAGGAGAAACGATCATTACCGATCATGAAAATGAAATCAGCAAATGTAACCAACATACCCTTTTCCTGACTGCACAGGCTGTTTGTGAAGACGGGAGGGTCAGAAACCTGGGGCAGAGAGGGGCAAGGGGTAGAGCTCCAGGATAGCAGGCTTCCCCTAGTGCTGCCAGGATTGCTCCCAAGCCTCATGAGCCAGTGATCAGACAGGGAGGAGCTGGTGGAGCCTGCAGAGAAAGCAGAGAGAGAGAGGCTGGACCCAACCCCAGTCTCTGGCGTCCCAGATCCCCATCTCCACCCCCACCCTTCAGCCCTGTAACTAAGAACTGAAGCAGAACTGCAGAAACCAAAGTCAACGACCAGAGGAGAACCCTGTGACTGGATACCAAGCTTAAAATTTCTTTATCCAGTCAATTTTGGTGGGCACTTAGGTTGCTCACAAATATGGAAATAATAGACACTGGGTACACCAATAAGAGGAGAGGTAGGAAGGAGGTTGGGGTCCAGAAACTACCTATGGGGTACAACGTTCACTATTTGGGAAATGGGCCACCTGAGAACCAATCCCCACCACTACACAAGACATCCATGTAATAAACATGCATGTGTACCGCTGGAATCTAAAATTTAAAAACAAATGTTTAGGGAGAGGCATGTGGGCTCAGAAAGGAAAGTCTGTTGATGAGTACTAAAATGTTTTCCATAGAATTACTTATCACCAACTCTGGCTTCCTAAATATGTTTTTTGTTTTTGTTTTCCAGAGCCAAAAAGGCCTTTATTACAGCAATAACTAGAGCTAGAGTTTTTAATCCCTAGAATCATATTCCCAGTTCCCATAGGTGAGCAGGTAATATGCTATGTTATAGAAGTGTGCTCTAAATTTAGAGAAACAACCTATTTTATCATGAGCATTTAGGACGCCTACTCTTTGCTCTGGAGGGAGACGTCTTTATTATACTGGACAGTAAAGAAAACTTGCCTTTTGCTAATATGATGGTTTTTTTTGTTGTTGTTCTTTCAATGTCTGCCCTCTAGAAATGGAACAGCCATACTTGCATTAGGTCTGATTTAGACCTGCTGACTCTTGGGTATATTTGGCCATTTTCCAATAACTGTTAGTAGAAAATCTGTTTAATTTTTTTTTGTAATGTTCTCTTGTCCCAAAGATAAGGATGTCTGGTTTGCAGAGTGAAACAAATCACATAAAAGGGTCAGCTCTGGCACTTTCTTTCTCTAGACTTCCAAGCAAGTTTGATGCTGTCTAAACAAATTAATTGCTGGGGTGTAGTTAAGGAGCTAAGCTTCCTAGAAAAGTCTGGCATCCCTTATAACCACTCCTCCCTTTCTAACAGGTTTAAGCATCATTTTTAATTAAATCTGGCTTGATATTAGTAAGATTGGAAAGGTGAGATTCCACATTGCCAGTGTTGCCTGCCCCAGACACAAAAATTTATTTATTTTTTCCTCTTTCTTGCATGACAATCCATCCCACAGTCTAACAAATAAGCTACTAGCCTCTGGGACTCAGATTTTCATAGCAGCAGCCAGGGCTTCCTCTTTCAGATCCTTGCCTACTTCTCCTGGGCCGTGATGTTTGACAGAGCATATCCCAATTCTTAAAGTGACCTTCCCCAAGCCCCTCTCCTGCAATGAGCAACAGCACCTACCTCTCATGGAACTGCTGGCTGACCAGGGAGGGATGCTGTTCTGCTTCTGATAGAATAGGATGTAAGCCCCTCTAGTGTTGACTTCATCTTCTCGAAGTGGTTCCACTGTGCTGTCATCGTAACTATACCACCGGCCATCCAGAGAGTTCCGGCAGTAGGCTGCAAAGGTCCAAACCCCAAGCCTCAATTATTGGAACCTCAAATGGCAAGAGAAGACACTTCCCATGGCATAGCTGAAAAATGGACATGTTTATAACAAAATGAAGGAAAAAAAAGCAGACTATTTTTGGCCAGAAATGAGTATTGTGGGATCAGAAAAGCTTGACAAAGTTATACTCCCAGATTCTTACTGATAGAGTGTTCTGGTCATCTGAATCCTTATGTTGTAATCCTTACTCAGGCAAAGTCTCTAATAAAAGGGAGCCCCTAAACCATGTAGCTAGACAATAACTTTCACTCTCATTTCTTCTGAGAAGCTTCAAAATAATGCACATCTCTGATTAAGTATGTAATGAAACCAAAAATGAGAATCACAGTTGGGATTATGGAATACCTCTTTCTTACCTAAGAACAGAAGTCAAACATTTAAGAAGATTTTACAACTATAACAAAACATCCCTCTCCTTGTCCTCCACATCTCAGTGAACAGCACAGTAACCCACTAATCTGGAGGTTTGCAAACTCTTTCCATAATGGGCCAGACAGCAAATATTTAGTTTAGGCTTTGCAGGTCACATATGGTCACATGTGTTCTCTGTCACATATTCTGCCTGTTTATCCTTTTTTCCCACCTTTAATACTGCAAAATTTATTTTAACTTATGGCCTATACATAAACAGGCCCTGGACTGGATATAGCCCAAGGACCATAGTTTGCCAACCTCCGCACCCGTCCAAGCCAGCCACGTAGAGTTCATCTTTGCTCTCTCTTTTCCCTTTCACCTCACACCCAGTCCAAAAGCCAGCCCTACTGAGTCCACTTCCAAAGTGTGTCTTGAACACTTTGACTGTCAACTCCCACATCCCAGGCAATAGTGTTTCTCCCCTGAGCCCCAGAAGCATCCTCCTACCCGGAATTCCAGCTTCTCCTCTTGTTCCTTTCTATCCAGTCTCCATAGAACAGAGCAGCTAGTTCAACCTGTACATGAGGGTATGTTTTTACTCCTGTGCTTAAAACCTTTAAGTGGCTTCCCATCACCCCTTTGGGAAAAATGCCAACTTTTATCCATGGTTTAGAGTGCACTGTGTAATCTGGCCCTGCCCACTTCTCCAGCTCCATCTTGTATCACCGAATATTGAACTACTACACTTTAGCCATGACAGGCTCTCAACATTTCTTAAACATACCAAACACCTTCTACCTTGGACCTCTGCACATGCTAGCAGCTCTGTCCATCATTCACATCATTCTACCTCATCTTCAGCTCTTGGCCTACATGTGACATCCTCAGAAAGGCCTTATCTCTTTCACACACACAATCAGTTAATCAGTCACCCTTTCAAAGTGTCAGGTAGCAAAAGTGCTAAAATGGCAAATATTCTTTCATTGTCTGTCTCCAAAATCAGACTGAAGTCTCATGAGGGCAGGCCTCATATTTGTTTTGTTCATCACTGAAGCTCCAGCCCCTGGCACAGAGTCTGGCACAGGATGGGTACTTCAATATTCGTTCAATGAATGAATGAGTAAAGAGCCTGGGTTTCTATACAGTTCAGTGTTTTCCAAATGTCAGGCCATTGGCCCATTAGCACACTGGTAATCAGTGCATGTTTTTAAAAAATAAAATATTTTAAAGGGTTTTTTAAAAATTAAACATTATTCTAGAGCAAACCAAAGTACATCACATGTAGTAAACTTATTGTCTCATAAAACTTTTGTTTAGCCTGAATATATGTATGTACACATAAACACATCCACATATGTAAATCGATGCACATATTGGGTCATGATGTAACCCAGCATGTCAAGACATTTAGTCACTGAGTCAAGTGCCTCACCATATTATTTTATTGCACTTAAAATACTTTAAGCTTATTTTGACACGCAAAACAGCAAAAAAAGAAACCCACTAAAAACAAAAAATACATCTATGGTATGATAGCATCTATGTAACAGTACACAGTAGCACAAAAGCTACCAATTGTCAGAGCCTACCATATGAGAAGTGTCTCATACATGTTATTTCTAATCATAAAAATTCCAGGTCGGGCACAGTGGCTTAAACCTGTAATACCAGCACTTTGGGAGGCCAAGGCAAGAGGATTTCCTGAGCTCAGGGGTTTGAGACCAGCCTGGGCAAATTGGTGAGACCTCATCTCTACAATAAATCAAAAAATAAGCCAGGAGTAAGTAATGCACACCTGTAGTTCCAGCTACTTGGAAGGCTAAGGCAGAAGGATTGCCTGAGCCCAGCAGGTAGAGGCTGCGGTAGCTGTGAGCGTGCCACTGCACTCCAGCTTGGGCAACAGAGGGAGACTCTGACTCAAAAAAAAAAACAAAAAAAAAAAAAAAAACCTAGGCGCAGTGGTTCACACCTGTAATCCCAGCACTTTGAGAGGCAGAGACGAGAGGATTGCCTGAGCCCACGGGTTCAAGACCAGCCTGGGCAGCATGGTGAAACCTAGTATCTACAATAAATCAAAAAATTACCCAGGCGTGGAAGGCTGAGGCAGAAGGATCGCCTGAGCCCAGCAGGTTGAAGTTGTAGTGGCTGCAAGCAGTGTGCCACTGCACTCCAGTCTGGGTGACAGAGTGAGATTCTGACTCAAAAAAAAAAAAAAAAACTCCTGCAAGTCAGGTACCCTCATCCCCCACATTGCAGGATGACTGCCTGGGACTAACACAAACAAGAAAGTCATGGAGTGAACAGTAGGAATGAAGGGGTCACTGGGATTACACAACGCAGAGTACTAACCACTCTATGATCACAGCTGGTCACTGGAATTACAGAGCATTAAGTTATATTTCTTATGCCCTAAAGTATGAGGTCTGAGATCCACACGTACTATACTTATATTTGCCACAGGCCCTTCACTGGGTAAATTGTGGCAAAATCTTGATCTTTTTAAGAATGCAATCCATCTCCCTTTGCCAATACATACTCCTTTGACATAGGCTCAATTTTTCCCAAGTCCTCATCAATGGCTAAGGACAAAGCCTGAGTTCCTGACTCCTGGTCAATGGAGGGAAAAGGAAGGAACAGAATCAGCTAGGGTCCATTTTATTGAAAAGTGTTTTCACTCATAAATAGACAGGTCAACGGGTAGAATACCAAAGTCCAGAAATAGACCCAAACATAAAAAGTTGCTAACTGATATGGTAGATAGCATCACAAGGGATAAGGTGAGTTTTTCCATTAGTATTGGTTTTGGGACAAATTGGTACTTTCGGGGTGGGGGGAGAATAAATTGAATCCCCCTCTCAAGAGCCACCAAGAAACTCCAAATTGAAGATTTAAATGTAAAAACAAAAACTGAGCCGGGCTCGGTGGCTCAGCCTGTAATCCCGCGCCTTTGGGAGGCTGAGGTGAGTGGATTGCCCGAGCCCGCGAGTTCGAGACCCGCCTGGGCAGCGAGACCTCATCTCTACAATAAATCAAAAAAAAAAATCAGCCAGCCAATAAATAAAAAAAAAAAAAAAATCAGTCTAACTCCAGTCTGGGTGATGGAGTGAGATTCCAACTCAAAAAAGAAAAGAAAAGAAGAAGAAAACCGAAAACCACAGAAATAGTAGAAAACACTGGAAAAAACAATTGTTAATCTTAGGGTGTAAAGGACTTTCTAATCACTACTTAAAATCCAGAAACCCTAAAATAAATATATGAATAACAATCTAGCTACCTGGAGAAGCAAAAATGAAGACCTTCTCCATGGCAAAAAAAAAAAAAAATTACCACAGGAATAGTCAACAGATAGATGTTACACAGGGAAGAAATATTTGACATTATGTTACAGACGGGGGAAAATCTCATAACATATTAAGAATTAGAACATCTAGAAATTAATGGGGACAAGACTAACAATCCATTTGAAAACAGTCAAAGGACATAGACAGATAGTTCACAGACAAGGAACCACAACGGCTCAAACATATGAGCAGATGCTCAAGCTCACACTAGCAAGAAGCTCAGTCTTAAATTATACTGAGACACCATTTTCCACCTAGTAGATTGGTAAAAATCCAAACGTTGAAGAGTATATTCTATTGGCAAGACAATAAGAAAATAGGCATTATCTTACTTGTAGGAGTACAAATTCCTAAAACACTTTGTGTGGGGCACTTTTTAGTATTTGTCAAAACACAGACCCAGCTACCCCAATTCTGAGAATTTATCCTATCAGCAAGTTTCCCACATGTAGAAAATGGCAAACATAAAGGGTTATGACAGCAAAATTTGTAATAGCAAAAGAATGAATTGGCCCAATGTCCATCTACTGGATACTTATTTAATAAATGGTTATATTTATTCAGTGCCTATAGAGAAGAACAGAGAAGCTTTCTATAAATGGAAATATAGAAAGATTTCCAAGACACATTTTAAAGAAAAAAAAAATGCCAGGTGCAACACAGCAAACAGTACTTTTACTTAAATTGGGGGTGGGGAAGAAATACATGAGATGAATGTTGCTGGACAGATTAAGATACATTCATAATTGATTATAGTTACATAAAGAAATTATGGAAGAATAACAACAGAAAACAACTATTAAACATGGTTACCCATGGACAAGGAGGGAGAAGATAAGGAATACAGATGGAGCCAAGCCTTTTCACTGTCCACCTTTTTTGAGGCTGTGTGAGTTTCAAAATATAGAAATACACTGCCTATTCGACATATTTAAAATGAAACAGAAGGCATTTGAGATTTCTAAAAATCTGAAATGGCTGTACTTTCAGAAAGCAAATGAACTAAAAAGGAATAAGCCCACAATGTCAAAAGACAATGGGAGAGAAAGAAACAGCTCAGGTGTTGAGAGCCCAACAAGCAGAGGGAGTGCTGGTACCTATTGTCCAAGTGGAGGAAGTTCAACTCAGAGGTGGGGATGAAGGTATAAGAAGAAAGCCATTCACCTTGCTACACACCCCAGGGGCTCTGTACCGGATGTATCAGGTACCACAATAAGCCAAGTCAGGTGAGGGCCCAAAATGAAACCAGGAAGCTCTGAAAAAGAAACCTAAGACAAGAAGAAGGACTTACAAGTTAAATTTACAAAATAGAAAAATTCCGTAACATGGTTAGAAGATGAAGGTGAGGAAATCTCCTAGAATATACCAAAAAAAGACAAAACCATGGAAAATGAGAGAGAAAAGACAAAGAAAAGTAGAGACTACTGGAGGATGTTTTGGTTTCCTAGTGCTGCTGTAATAAATGACCCCACACTCGGTGACTTAGAACAACACAAATGTGTGATTTGAGTCCTGGAAGTAAAGAATCAGAAAGGGGTTGTATTAGTCTTAAATCAAGGGATCAGTAGGGTTTATCTTCCTAAGGCACTCAGGGAGAACCTACTTTATTGCCTTCTCCAGCTCCTCCAGGCCAACTAGGGTCCCGGCTACAGGCCCCCTTCCATCTTCAAAGCCAGCAACAGCCAGGAAAGGTTGGGTCTTTCTCACCAGCCACCACTCTGACTCTTCTTCCTCCCTCTTCCCCATTTAAAGGACCCTGTGATTCTATTTGGTCCACCCAGAAAATCCAGCACCATCTCTTTATCTTAAGGTCAGCTGATTAACCACCTAGACGCCCCCTTGCCATGTAAGGCAACGTAATCACAGATTCTGAGGATTAGGACATGGACGTATTTGGAAGATTATTATTCTGCCTATCATGGGGGTGAAAGTGCACACACACAAAGTAACATAGTGTACAAAGTTGTTCACGGCAATATTATAATGAAAGTTTGGAAACAACCTAAACAGTCCTGAATTGGACACTGGTGAGATAAACTATAGAGCATGCACAGAGTGAAACGCTAAGCAATTGTTTAAAACAGAGAATGTCATAGTTCTCTATGTACCAATTTCCACGCTATGTTGCGAAGCGAAAAAAAGTCAGGTACAGGGTTATATACATAGTATTTACTCTTGAGTTTAAAAGGGAGGAAGGCAGTCAGAGCTTTGCATACAAAAACTCTACAAGGACAGACAGAAAACAGTTTTTTGGAGTAAATGAACGGAGTAAGGGTAAGAGCAAGACTGTCCGCTGTGTACTTTTTTTAAATTTAACATGGTTTGATGTGTGAACTACAAGAATAGATTCACAAGGAAATTCCCCAGACTCGAAGATCACACATCCACAGACACACAGTTCCCCTCAGTGCCCAGCACAACTAATGAAAAAGCCCCACAGGAAGGCACATTCCACGAGACTCCAGAACCCAGTGATGAAGAACTGATAGCTTCCAGAAAGAAAAACAGATCCCAGACAAAGGAGAAGAAATTGAACTGGTCTGACCCATCTCAACAGCAAAATCCCATTCCAGACCCCATTATCCATGGAGCAACATTATCCAGAGTCTCTGGGAAAATGATTGTCAATCTAGAACTCAACGTCCATCCAGGCTATCAATCAGGTGTGGCATTTCCTCTGCTGAACTCACCTCACCACTCCTTGACAGAGCTATCTGCTCCACAGCCAGTCTTATGTGTGGGGGACCTCCCAGCTTCCCGAGGCATTTTCGGACACACAACTTCAAATGTTAAACTCCCATCACCCTTTCTTAGGAAGCTACTAGTGGGTATGCTTCACTTAAATGGGGGATTTTATATTCATTTACAATACACTGCATGGCTTGGAAACTTGTTCCTATTGAGAGTCACTCATCTTGGCAGAGCAGGAACTAGGTGCTTTGGACCCAGAGTGGCCCAGGTTTGAACCCCTGGCTCTGCCACTTAACCAGCAGGTTTGTAGTGAGGAAAAAGACAGTGTAAGTTGGCAGATGAGAGCGACTGGCCTGGATCTTATCTGGCTGGCTGAGACACTGCCCTGCTTCCCCCTCAAGAGTCCTCTTTTCCCCCTGGGTTTTTCTTCCTTGGGTTTTAGCATTAAGCAGAGATTTTTCCTGGCAGGTGGGGGTGAAATGCATGAAAAAACACAGACCCCAGGAGAACCCTGCCAGAGGAACTTCCCAGGAGCTGTGCCCCTTGTGCTGCCAAGCTACCTCCCCCAAACTGGGAACTTCACTCTTTTTTTTTTTTTTCTGAGTCAGAGTCTCACTCTGTCGCCCAGGCTGGAATGCAGTGGCACGCTCACAGTCACCCCAGTGTCAACCTGCTGGACTCAGGCAATCCTTCCATCTCAGCCTTCCAAGTAGCCAGAACTACAGGCACGCACTACCACACCCGGCTAATGTTTTGATATATTGTAGAGACAAGGTTTCACCAAGTTATCAAGGCTGGTCTCAAACCCCTGAACTCAGGTAATCCTCTCACCTCGGCCTCCCAAAGTGCTGGAATTACAGGCTTGAACCACCACGCCCAGTTGGGACTTTACTCTTTAATTCTCGCTCCTAGGAGGGATCTGGATTTTGCTTCTGATAAGGCAGGGTTCACACTGCACGTACACACCAACTTTTCTCATTCCTATTCTACTTCTAGCTCCCTCCCTGTGATTTGACATCAATGCTCTTGATTTACGTTGGGACCATGCTGTGAGTTTATAGATAAGGGGGCCAGCACATTCAGGATGTGAAGTGATAAGACCTAAGTCCCAGTCGTCCTTATTTCCATCAGTAATGTGTGCGCAGGGACTCAATCAGCTAGAATGCTCTTAGTCAAAAAAATCTGAGGTTAACGTAGCAAGAGAGATGTTGCCCAAGATATATACGAGTCTCCAGGGATTTCTGCAGAGCTATTTTTAGACCAGAGAAGAAAGACTGGGGAAGTGGCTGGACAGAATAGTCCCAGAGGCTGCAAAGGTAGCAAGCCCTTATCCGGAGCAGGACAGCTGTGGAGCAACAGTGGACTGCACAGCAGCACAAGGCAGCCGCCTGTGAGCTGAGAGCAGTCTTGGCATCCCTGTAGCCTTAGGTGTGACCAGCCCAGGCTGGCCCAGTGTAGCCCTATTGTTCTACACCTCTCTCAGGTATGTCCACTCAGGTGGTCCCTGGCCTGTTAATGCATCCTCATTTCTCTCTCTCCAGGAATGTCTGTACCATCCTCCCATAGCAGGGACTACATCCTAAACCTCTCAGCATCCTAAGGTTCAGGCAGATCAGTTTCCACACTACCTACATGGTAGAGACATCCGATTGCTGCTCTACCAATAGCCTCCTCCAGACTTTCCATTAGCATGGAGATGCCTTGGCGGGAGAGAAGCAATGACTGATATAACCGGGAAAAATGACCAGTCATGACACTCTCGAAAAGCACTTAAGGCCTGGAGTGGTAGCTCACACCTATAATCCCAGCACTTTGGGAGGCTGAGGTGAGAGAACTGTTTGAGTCCAGGAGCTTGAGAGCAGTCTAGGCAACATAGTAAGACACTATCTCTACAAAAAAAATCAAAAAATTAGCTGGGCGTGAGGGGCACGTGTCTATAGTCTCAGCCACTGGGGAAGCTAAGGCAGAAGGATTGCCTGAGTCTAGGAAGTCAAAGCTGTGGTGAGCTGTGATCGTGCCACTGCACTCTAGCCTGGGAGACAGAGTAATACTCCAACTTACTCAAAGGGGTGATTATAAATAATTGAGGGTCTCACACAACTGTTTCTGCCCTTCCATTCATCTACTGCTTTCAAGTTCCTCAGAGGAATACAAATGAAAGGTAGGAGACAGTAAAACCCTTGTGTGGCCATTCATACAAGTCCTTAGTTAGAGAACAAGTGATTATGCTACCTTTGCACGGTCAGGATACCCCAGCCGTTTAACGCATGTCACTGGGCAGGCAGTGCCTCTAATACTGATTATGCTAGAGGTGATGTTTTTGGTAAACAGGCGGGGTTTAGCTTTGCCGAGTTCCTTCTCCTTCTTTTAATCTTTCCCTTAACGCATGCCTGTGTTGGGTTAACAATGAAAGTAATAAATTGTTTATTGGTTGGTTACTCATATTTTGTTAACTATCAGAGGTTTGTCCGGTCTGATATAAGCTTGTGCGGGGAGAATGATTTCTTGTTGCTTATATTATCAGTATCACTTCTATAGATTTATAGACTAGGCCAGTGTCGTTATAGGAGTTGTGGTTGCCAGTTGAAATTAAGGTATATGGAGCGGGGTTGAGCTTGAACGCTTTCTTAATGGGTGGCTGCTTTTAAGCCAACTATGGAGAAGGGCAAAGTTACTCTCTAAGTAAGGTTGTTTCCTCTTTCTAAAGAGCTGTGCCCCTTTAGAATAACATTTAAATTTACATGAGGATTATTTGGTTCTGTAGGCAAATTTAAAGTTGAACTAAGATTCTATCCTGGACAACCAGCTATCACCAGGCTCAATAGGCTTTTCACCGCTACTTAAAAATCTTCTCTCGGCCGGGCTCGGTGGCTCAGCCTGTAATCCCAGAACTTTGGGAGGCCGAGGCAAGTGGATTGCCTGAGCCCGCGGGTTTGAGACCCGCCTGGGCAACTTGGCGAGACCTCGTCTCTACAATAAATCAAAAACTAGCCAGGCGTGGTAGCGCGTGCCTGTAGTTCCAGCTACCTGGAAGGCTGAGGCAGAAGGATCGCTGGAGCCCAGCAGGTCGAGGCTGCGGTGGCCAGGAGTGGCCACCGCACTCCAGTCTGGGTGACAGAGTGAGACTCCAACTCAAAAAAAAAAAAGAAAAGAAAATCTTCTCACTATTTAGCAACATACATGAGTGTGCTCTTCTGGCTGTTCACAAGTAACTCGTCTGGATTCGGGTTTTTTTGGCTAAAATTCTCTTTGTAAAACCTTTCTAGCTAATTCATTATGCAAAGGTAAAAGTAGGAGTCTTTGCTTTTTTGTACTTTTAAAGTGTCTTTCATCTTTCCCTTATGGTACTTTGTCTATAGCGCCTAAATAAATTTCTATCTCCTATACTTTTAGTTTGTGTAAATGTTTTGGTTTAGAGAGGGTTGATGTAGATTAGTTGAGTTCAGTTTGGGCTAGCGTTAGTTCAAAGTGGTCCATTTATGAAATCTTTCGGGTGTAAGCCGGATGCTTTGGGCTTAAGCTACACTTTGTCTATTCCAAGCACACTTTCCAGTATGCTCACCTTGTTACGACTTATCTCATCTTATGCATTATGGTCATTTTACTATATATGAATATGTGTTGTGTAAGTTGCATTTGAGGAGGGTGACAGGCGGTGTGTGCATGCTTCATGGCCTTTTCCAACTAAGCTCTCTATTCTTAGTTTACTGTTAAATCCTCCTTTAATTCTTGTTTTCATAAGAATGTCCGTAGTACTCTAAACTAGAATAAAAAGATGCCAAATCTGGTAGGAGTCCTTGTGCTGAATCACCAATGAGGATTAACGTCACACTCTCAGTTCCAATAATTACCCTCCCATATTTGATTTGGTTGAAAATTCAGGCAGTAACTAACTTTATACTCCAACCTAACTTGATGTCAGCTCTACCGCTGGAACCAGGTCCCTTCCTCTATTGCATGTGCACTGGTGTGCGGTGGGTGAGGAGTCAGCTCTCACAAAGTGCCCATTCTGGGGGTATCTTGAGGCTCAGGCCACCATCGAGACACATGGCCACAGCAGCTGTGTGCAGAGAGGCAAGGCAAGGCTCACCTGTGTAATGCCCACCTTGCAGACTGCCGTGGTGGTTGCAGACGGCGTACAGGTCATACAGGAAGTCCAGCGGGTAGGCGGTGGGCAGGCAGGTCGGCTGCTTCCAGGAAGGCCAGGGGCCCGGCTTGGGGCTGGTGCTTCTCTGGGCCACGTGGGGAGCCATGTTGAGTCCGGAGAGAGGAAACTTCACCAGCGTGGAGAGCTTGTTTCTTCTCTCACCAACTTGACAGAACCTTTTGAGGTGGATGATGAGGATGTCAGGCAGCGTCCACAAACTCAGCTTCACCATCCCCTGCTGGAGGACTTTGCAGTGGGGACACTTCCAGGCATCGTCCTGGGCCAGCTGGAAAGGAAGCCACCCGGACCGTGAGGCCCCCGCGGCGCACGGCCAACCCACCGAAAGGCAGCCAGCCCCCTTCCCGGCCGGGGAGTGGACCCCAGGGCGGGACCTGCTCCTCCTTGGTGTAGAACTGAAAACATTCGTCCAAGGTACAGCTGTGCTGCTGGTGCGCCTGCTGCTGCTGCCACACGCTGTCGGCATCCTGTGCCCGCTCCTCCTGGAGACTCCCGAACAGGCTGCACGGAGAGATCACTCGCGGCGATCAGGGCTCCCCCACAGAGAGGCTTCACCTAAGTCTCTACTCACAGCAAACCCGCAGGGAGGTACCGGCCAGAGACACCACAGCGCCCTCCTAAGGGCTCCTGGGGACCTGCACGCACCCCTCTGACTCGGCACTCACTACGTTTTACTGGCATTCTCGTCTCCCCCACCGGCTCCTATAGGGATGGAGTCCTTGGCTTATTACTCATCCTTGTTTTTCTTGTCCTAGCACAGGGCCTGGCACCTGGTAGGAGATCAATCCATAATTGCTGGACTGAACAATGTCTTTTTCCAAAGTAGGGCTGATACACTCAGTGTTACAGCGGCAGGCAAGTAGAGTGATGAAGAGCACGTACTTGAGCCAGACAGCCCAGGTTCAAACCCCAGCTCTACCCTGTGTAAGCTGTGCACCCTTCAGCAAGTGCTTAACCTCTCTGTGCCTTGGTTTTATCACACCTCTGAGAAATGTGGATTATAGCAGTATAATCACCTCAGAGTACTCACAATTGGGGGTGATGAAGATGAACTAAATTGCATACACAGAAGGTGCTCAGAGCAGTGACTGGCATGGGGTATTGTGGGTCACTACACTGCTGTTACCAACCCTAACACCACCACCACCACCATGACACCACCATGATGGTCACTGTTATTTACCACAGACAGTTCGCACTACGGGTTCCCAGAGAAACAGGTTATACTGCACCAAGAATGAGTGTGTACTGCCTCATAGCCAAACTGGGGGAAGCCAGGTCCAGGGAAGATTTGAGGGTAGAGGTGGGCCCTCTCCCGGCCCTGCAGGAAGCATATAAGTCAAACTCACCGCTCCTTGATGGAGCTATCCCACTCCACAGCTAACTTGATGTGTGGGGGGCCTCCTGGCTTCCTGAGATGCAAAGCCCTGAGGAGAGAATAAGGGAGCCTGTCAGAGAACATGGAGCCTCTAGCCAGCCACAGTGGTTCATGCCTATAATACCAGCACTTTGGGAGGTCGAGGCAGGAGGAATGCTTGAGCCTAGAAGTTCAAGACTAGCCTAGGCAACATAGCAAACTTCGTCTCAACAAAAAAATCAAAAAATTAGCCAGGTGTGGTGGTCACACCTGTTGTCCCAGCTACTCAGGAGGCTGAGGCAAAAGGATCACCTGAGCCTAGGAGATCAAGGATGCAGTGAGCTCTGTGATCGTGATACTGCACTCCAGCCTGGGTAACAGAGTGAGACCCTCAACTTGAAAGAAAAAAAAAAAAGAAAGAAAAGAAAACATGGAGACTCCCTCCTACAGCGCTATAGTATTTGACAGTCGGTCCCCAACCATGGGCTTGATGTTCCAAACAGAAATATCGAAAACTGCCTATACACCCAGGTCAGCTTTTTGGGGTAGTGGCTAAGTCTGCCATGGGCTTAATCCCAGACCCACCTCTCAGTGCCCTCCCCTCATTCCCATGAGAGCTTGTGAGCTCTAAGGATTTGGGGTTACTATAAGGACACAGATTAACGGTCCCAGTGCAGCCCTAGCTACCTTCCAACAATGTCTGCAGGAAAATTCCATCTGACTGCCCTACACAGACACCCAATAAAATGAAGCCCAAAGAGAGCAGCTAACTTCCCCCCACCACAATGCAGAAGGAGCACCCTCAAGTCTGCCTCCACAGCCTCAGAAATCTTCTGCCAAACCCTCCAACACATGGAAAATCTCAATGTAAGCCAACCGACGGCTCTTGCCAACTGCTTGGGCTCAGCATTATTTCAGAAAAGGCTGAGCTGGGCACAGTGGCTCACACCTGCAATCCCAGCACTTTGGGAGGCTAGGCAGAGGATTGCTTGAGTCCAGGGTTTTGAGACCAGCTTGACAACATAGTGAGACCCTATCTCTACAAAAAAAATCAGAAAATTAGCTGGACATGGTGGCACATGCCTGTGGTCCCAGCTACTCGGGAGGCTGAGGTGGAAGGATTGTCTGAGCTCAGGAGGTCAAGGACGCAGTAAGCCATGAACAAGCCACTGCACTCCAGTCTGGGAGACAGAATGAAACCCTGACTCAAAAAGGAAAAGAAAAGAAAAAGCTGGCTAGCCATAATGCAGAAGAGACAGGATGGAAGCAAAGTAGGGGACGTGAAGTTTTTTCCAGAGACCACTGGGAATAATACAAGCAATGGCAATGTCTGCACCCTAAAGAGTGTTTAGATTTTGTTGCAAGAAGAAAGGAGGGATGTCAGAAGAGTCTCAAACTGTCACCAAGATGATTCAATAAAAGTCTATGAGCTTGTAGAAGGCACAAGGTCCTGTGGACCAGCATGGACAGGTGACCTTCCTGCATGAGCCATAGCCAGCAGGGCAAAGGAACAAGGCATGCTCTGGAGAAGTCCTCCCAGCTCAGTGAGCCCTGCTGGGTCACGACAAACACTGATCACCCCTCTTCATCTTTCTGAGGATTCGGGAGAAACAAACTGTGAGCATGTTGCTGCCTCCTCCTTCTTCTCCCTCCCTCCTTCCAAAGGAGGAGATGCATCCTACCTAAAACTGCCACCTCTTTGTGCCGCAATCCACAGCCTGCTTTTCAACTAGAATCTAAATGTGGGAGTGGAAAAGGAGAACTGGTATCTTCATACTCCAACTCCTCAGACCATAAAAAAGGTAGAGGTACAGTTATAGCCTGAAGATCCCTCTTGATGTGGAAATAATCAATTTGAGAGAAGGTGAGATCATCTCCCCGATCACAGCCCTGATTCCAACAGGAAAGTGGGCATTACTTGATGTTCATGGCAGGATGTTACTCCAAGCCATGTATGTAGATGTATGTAGTAACAATCTCCACTCTGAAGGAGCTCAGAAGCTAATGGGAGAAGCCCACAAAAGATCACCATAGTGCACCCAGAGTGTATAGGGACTCAGAGGAAGCACACCTAGGCTGCTCTGGAGGACAAATGACCAGGAGTTAGTCAGGGAAATGGAGAGGGGAAAGGATCACACAGGCAGAGGGCTCAGCAGGTAGTGGGTAGGGTTGTGCTGGAATAGCCAAGGCACCATGAGTGGCAGGCCACATGGGGAGAGGGAGGGCTTTGTAGAAGTGTGGACTTTATCCTGTGGGGACTGGGAGGCCACCAAGGATTTATAACAGACAGGTAGGAAAGCAGATGGATGCAGGAAAGTCAAACAGAAGCGATCCAGGTAAGAGGGGATAAGGGCATGAACTTTGGCAATGGTGGTCAACGTGGAGAGGAGGGGAGAGATCCAAGGAAGCACCAGACAAGACCTGATAATGGAATGAATATTAGGAGAAAGTGCGAAGGAGGAATGAGGGATGATGCCTAGCTGAGTTCCTGAGTAGATGGGGGTTCACCATTTAGACACAAAGACAGGAAGAGGAAAGGGTTAAGCAAAGAGAGTTCAGGCTGGCAAGCATTTAGTTTCCAGTGTCTAGGAGACATTTAAGTAGGACAGGCAGGTCTGCATCCCAGAGAAGAATCTGGGCTGGAGACATGGATCCCAAAGACCTTGACCTAAAGGTGGCAGATAAAACCAAGAGTAGTATCACCCAGGGATGGAGCACAGGGAGAGAGCAGAGGGCCAAGGCTGGAACGCTGAAACCTGACAGCATTTGAGGGCCCCAAAGAGGAAGAGGAACACTTCAAGGAGATAAAAAAAAAATTCTAGGAAGCATATTTCTAGGTGGCA